>BSBN01000074.1:10032500-11330849 GCA_027924645.1 Cunninghamia lanceolata
TACATAAGATGATAGGGTTTGTATGATATGACAGCAATGCATATGCAAAAACCCTAGATGGTTCAGACTGTGAAGTCTAAAATTTTAGCAAATGACCAATGCAATGCTGCTCAAATCCTAAATCTACCAAACTTGATGTAAAGAAAATGCAAAAGGAGATGGAGAGAGAGAGAGAGAAAGGATAAGAAAGACCCTATAGACAATTGTAGAAATGATAATCAGACAGATAGACAGACTCCCAATAGTAAACGAATCCCTGTTTAACCAGGCAGCCGATAATGCCATAGAGATTGTGCAATCTTTTAAGGGAATCTAATGATTTTCAAACTGTAGAGGGTTCATCAAACACCCAATCATTGGCACAGCTCAATAAAATCATACAACTGAACTTAGCTCATATGAAATATGCCCAGGCTAACCATGCACAATGACATACAATCAGTAAGCCATTAATGGTATGGATAGGAAATCCATCAAATATCTGAATAATTAATCACAAATACAACTGAATATCAACTAATTTCAGATTGACATGAACCATGAAATCCAAAATTAGACAACACAATAACACAAATTCCTAGCAACCTACAAAACTTGCTTTGTATTGACTAAATTTTGGCAATCTCAACAATTCATTATCAAATCTTACTTACAATGAGAAAAAAATGATGGCCCTTTTATAGACAAGGCACCATACCGAGTTTTTCAATGGACAGTGGAGATTTACTCAACACCAACGGTCCAGATTACATGGCATTTAATGAGATACAACAGTTAGTTACATTTTTAGATTTGCTTTTGTCCTCTAGGAAAAAGACATAAAAATAGCTTGCAAATACATTGAATCTGGACAAAATGGATACCCATTTAGTTGTATATGATGAAAAGTCAAATTTCAAGGACTAATAAAGCCAAAATAGAGTCACATGACACCTAAAAACTTGAGCTGATGTGGATTCATGAGATTCCAAATGCTAATTGGACCAAGAGGAGTATGTGGCACATTTTCGTAAAGATATATCCAATTAGATGCTTTCTAGACTGATTCTTGATGATCAGACTGCTGGAACAACCATATGCACGTCTTGTGCAATGAACTAGATCTGCATGAACAACCATGAAATAGGCATGATCTTCAACGTTTCCCAACTCTTGAGGCCTATCTCCATCATCTTGGACATCATACTGACTTCCTTCTGCATGTGCAGCAACAATTTGGTTGGCAAAATGTCGATTCTACATTTTTGGGTCAGCACTACATCTCTGTGTGTTCATCCTTCCAAGACAGCTCCAGTTGGCTCCTTTGTCCTCCTAGACCTGTAATTCACAATGCAAAGCATCAATTTCATCTTAAATAGTCATTTTCCATCATTTTGAATCAAAATATGTCTATTTGTAGTCATGGATTCATCTAGAACAACCCAAACTCAATGTCATCTTCTTATGAACAACCTCATAAATCTAGTGATTTTTGCATGATTTTCTGATTTTTCTACCATTTTCAAGTATCCATTTGGCCAATATGTTGATCTGGAAGGTTTTTGTAGCCATTAAGATCCATTTGGGGACTTTTATTTTTGTATTTTTCTAGCCTTTTTTGCATAAAAGTGGGATTTTTGGGGGGTACAGACTTTTCATGTGCAGTAGCATTAATTGTTGCAAAATATACCCAAAATCCTCACAAACTTGCTAAAAATTATCATCATGATGTGACAAATGATTGTGCAATTTAAATCCATCAAGAAAATCTAATTTGCACCTCAAAAAACTCAATTTTCAGGTTAAAATACTAAAAAGTGTTAATTTTGGGTCTCATGGACTAAAAGTTGGTGGAGGTCCATGAGGAGGGTTTCTAGTGCAAAATTGTTAGAAATGAAAGCAACACTACTTCAATAGAAATCTGATTCGAGATAAATTTCAGCAATCTCTAACTATGTGCCATTAACAATGGAGATTGTAACAAAACATAAACCCACAATACAGAAATATACCAGAAGCATAATGAAGCACATAACACAAGTGTTTAACGTGGAGAAAACCCTTTCGAGTAAAAAACTAATGGGATATACAAGATTAATACAATAATGGGATTTACAAGATTAATGGCACCTTATCCCAACATTCTCCCACTTGACATTATACATTGTAAATCAACCCATAAGAAATCAAATGAAAAATAATTAGGCACTAGAAACAAGGCCCATGGTCTTTCTGCACCATACAAACTTCTCTGTGCTCACAGGCTTAGTCAATGAACCTGCAACATTCTCTTGAGTGTCTATCATCTTCAGCTCAATTTCTCCATTTGCAACCAACTCTCGAACAAAGTGATACTGAACATCAACATGCTTAGTCCGAGCATGATACATGGGTTTTTTGGCCAAACAGATAGCACTCTGGCTATCACAACCAATCTGAATGATCCTGTAATCAAAACCAATACCTATACATAGTCTTCTCAACCAAACTGCCTCCTTAGAGACATGAGTAGCAGCCATATATTCTACTTCTGTGGTGGACAAAGCAATTGTGGGCCGCCTCTTACTCATCCAACTCACTGCACCTCAAGAAGAACAGAATGATGGATTGGGGGGTGAAGAAGAAGAAGAAGATTTAAGAAGTTCTGATGAAGATGAATCTGTTGTTATAGAAGAAGTTAGTGCAGATGATCATGCAGAAGAATGAGTAGAGTCTCTTACTCCACCCTTGAGGAGATCCACAAGACAACGGAATCTAGTTGACAGGTATAGCCCACTAGATTTTTGTTGTGTATATGCTTTATTGAGTACTAACGATGAACCTAGATCCTACAAGGAAGCTATTTCTGCAGATGATAGTGAGTCTTGGCCGTTAGCCATGCAGGAGGAGATGATGGCTTTAGACTCTTATAACACCTAGGATCTTGCTCATTTTCCCAAAGGAAGAAAGGCCATAGGATGTAAGTGGGTCTTCAAATACCAAATGTTAGAAATGAAAGCAACACTACTTCAATGGAAATCTGATTCGAGATAAATTTCAGCAATCTTTAACTATGTGCTATTAACAATGGAGATTGTAACAAAACATAAACCCACAATACAAAAATATACCAAAAGCAGAATGAAACACATAACACAAGTGTTTAATGTGGAGAAAACCCTTTCGAGTAAAAAACTCCAGCAAGAAAAGAGGTCAAGTTGTATTATCTTCACAAAAGGAGATTACAAATACATTCACTTCCTTTGTCCTCCAACCTTCACTCTGGCAGAACCTGGGTACCTGTAAACTGTTATGCATCTCATCTACTATGCTATGGTTTATATAGAATTTACACAACCTCAAGACATTAAATGACTTCTTACGAGCCCATAACACTTGTCAAGAGTCAACAGTACAACCTTAGGCGTCCATGGCCAAGAATAGGCTCTTATCAGGTCATAAATGTTGTCATACATGCATCCTACACTTGGAAAAATGTGCGCATGTAATCTTGAACGCCTTGGGGCAAAAAATAGCCACTTACAGCATCTTATGACGTGTCATATGCTATTATAAGTGTAATAGATTCTTATGACAACTTACAGTTGTCATAGAATCTCTTACACCTTCTTACAGCATCTATGACGTGCGTCATAACACTAAAAATAGATTATTCCTCCACATGTGCACCCCACTTTGACCAATTACCATTTACCGTAGTAAATGACATCCCATAACTACCGCTAGTAACTCTGGGACTTACCGTGCAGTAATTCTGTAATTACCGTGGATAGTAAATAATTTTTACTTCTGCCGATGAAACTTGTACATCCCTTATGGGTAATTACAAATAATAAATGGAATAATACAATAATCGGATTTATAAGGTTAATGGCACCTTATCCCAAAAAAAATTGTTTCAGTGCTAATTTGAGGTCCGACTGACCTTAGTGCAGATTTTAGGTCCGACTGACCTTAGTGCGGATTTCAGGTCTGACCGACTGAAGTCAGTGAAGGTGATTTTTTGCACATGTCTGAGAGGGAGGTTTTTAGCACTAGCGCTGATTTGAGGTCCAAGTGATTTTGTGCTAGTTTTGGGTCCGACTGACCTATCGATAAAAGGCGGTGAAAGTAGGTTTTAGCGCAAGTCGGCAGGAACCCATTTTAGCGAAAGGTAGTGAGGTGACTTTTTGGTGCTAACTTGTGCGAAAGGAGTCTAGCGCTAATATCCAGTGGCACTGGATATTAGCGCAAAAGGCAGTAAAGGTCAATTTTAGTGCCAGATTTTGAATTGGTTAGGGTTAAAGTATATTTAAAAACATATTTAAGTATAAGTTTAGATATTGAATTTCTCATACTTTAAATATTTTTAAATATACTCTTAGGATGTTTGAGATAGGTTCCAGATCCATAGGATTTCATATGCAGATTCTAGATTTTTGAGATTCCACCAGATTTCAGACTTAGCCATTTTTTAGGATTTTCAGGGTTTCAAACTTAGCCAAATCAGGGCTTCAGGACCATGCGACAAGATGAAAGTATATGAACCTCTTAGTGAAATCTTGTGGAATTTGACATGATTTTGTAACTCTAAGACCTGGAAACTAGGAATTTCAACATAACACATCCTGCAGAAGCAATTTCAAGGGCAATATCTAGTGACATAAGATTTTAGAGCAAAGTGTAGTAACACCCAATTTCAGTGCAGAAGGCAACAAATGACTATATTTTAAGCACAAGACCACTCAAGACAGCTCCAAATCAATCACAAAAGACATCAAATCACTCTAATCATGCAAAATACTCAAATCTAGAACAAATCATGTAAAATACTCAAATCTAGAACAAATCATGCACTCTAAGCACAAATTCACCCTCTCATCACCACAAGTAACAAAGGTTGAGACTTCAAGCCAAAGAAAAAGAGGGTGTCTCCATTTGTCAAAATGGGGCGTGTGTACGAGGCACAACAACTCCCATTTTGACACAGGCAAGGAGGATGCTGGCAAAGGTTGTGGAATTTGGGTTTACACCAGCCAATTGCATTTGCTTTAAAATTTCTAAAGACTTTTCAACAAATCCATTTTGTGCATATCTTGCAATCATTGCAGTCCATGAGACCACATTTCTTCAAGGCATTAGGTCAAACAGTTCACGTGCCTTGTCTATTCTTCCACATTTTGCATACATGTCTAACAATGCAGTTGCAACTACAACATCTGACAAAATTCCTCTATCTTTTATGTTTTGATGGATGTCCATACCCTATTCCAAAGCAGGGAGGATGTTCGCAAAGGTTGTGGAATTTGTCTTTACATTGGCCAACTGCATTTGCTTTAAAATTTCTAAAGCCTTTTCAACAAATCCATTTTGTGCATATCATGCAATCATTGCAGTCCATGAGACCACATTTCTTTGAGGCATTCTGTCAAACAGTTCATGTGCTTGTCTATGCTTCCACATTTTGCATACATGTCTAATATGGCAGTTGCAACTACAACATCTGACAAAATTCCTCTATCCTTTATGTTTTGATGGATGTCCATACCCTATTCCAAAGCTCCCATTTTGACACAGGCAGGGAGGATGCTGGCAAAGGCTGTGGAATTTGGCTTTACACCAACCAATTGCATTTTCTTTAAAATTTCTAAAGCCTTTTGAACAAATCCATTTTGTGCATATCCTACAATCATTGCAGTCCATGAGACCACATTTCTTTGAGGCATTTTGTCAAACAATTCACGTGCCTTGTCTATGCTTCCACATTTTGCATACATGTCTAACAGGGCAATTGTAACTACAACATATGACAAAATTACTCTATCCTTTATGTTTTGATGGATGTCCATACCCTATTCCAAAGCAGGGATGATGTTGGCAAAGGTTGTGGAATTTGTCTTTACACCAGCCAATTGCATTTGCTTTAAAATTTCTAAAACCTTTTAGCAAATCCATTTTGTGCATATCCTGCAATCATTGCAGTCCATGAGACCACATTTCTTTGAGGCATTTTGTCATACAGTTCATGTGCCTTGTCTATGCTTCCACATTTTGCATACGTTTCTAACAGGGAAGTTGTAACTACAACATCTGACAAATTTCCTCTATCCTTTATGTTTTGATGGATGTCCATACCCTATTCCAAAGCTCCCATTGTATTAATTTTGTAAGCCTTGAAATGCAACATCTCATTTTTTGTTGTTGCTCATTTTTATATAATTAACTATTCCTTAGAAGAGAGTATTCAGATGGCTTATATTCTAATGAATTGGATATATTTTAAATGGAATAGGTTGTTGAATTTTCTACAGATGAATACTTCATGGATGAAAGCTTTGTTCTTAGTTTTACTGAGCTATGTAAGCATTTCGTGCATAAATTATTTGGAACGTATAATTACTTGATTGGTGAATGCATTACTTAGGGCTTAAATTGTCTTCTCATGCTTCATGATTTGTCTTTCCCAATCGACAAGAGATATTTTGCATAAATTAACATGTTTTGAGTTTTGACAAATGAAGTATATTATGATCTAACTATTTCAACAAAATCCTATTTCCGTGTGTCATTTTGTTGCAAGTGCATATGATATAATGGGCATTGGGAAGTTTAAATCTTGAAGTTGACCAAATTATTTTATTGTAGTGATGAATCTGTATTTCCAAGATACAGTGTTCTAATTGCTTCTTCATTATGAATAGCTGGGAGACTTGTTTGTTAGCTAAGCTCTTAGGTTTGTTGTTTGTCTCATTTGTTGTATTGAATCTGCATCTTTCTTATTCTTTTTGTCAAATAACCAGTCTGTGATTCTAATGAGTGTAGAACTTTGAGGTTTGAAGGATAGCTTCTTTTAGAAGCTTCACTCTTAAAGTTCCTCTGTTTCTTTGATGAAGTTCACATTTATAATAAGGATGCATATACTCGAGAACTAAATGATTATGTAGATGCTATGCTTTGAATATAGAAATGAATGAAGCATTTCGATATAGTCTCATTAATTTTAATAATTTTCAAGATATTAATTTTTGTGCTCATTTTAAGCTTGACCTGCTTATTCTGCTCCACAGAAGCAGACACAAGTGGCATCAACCTTATTCTATGCAAGTTATAGATATGTTTTTCTAGCTCCAATGGGACCTTCTATCTCTATGGTTGTTGCATTTATTGGAGACATTGCAGCTCTGTTGACAACACAATGTGTTAGTTTTAACATTTCTTCTTGTAAACAATATTTGCTTGCATGAATTTTGTTGCTAGAAACTTTATATGTTAAAATTTATTAACTCTCATTTGGAACTTAGTTTAGCCAAGTCTCAATGTGAGAATGTCTTATTTTACCAACTAATGGATGCATGTTTCCAAGTTATTAGTACTTTTATTATAGATGTCTCTAAGTGATATGAATTCCTAGATATTTTAAACTTATAATCTATTGGGAAATATCACTTCTATGGCTAAATGGGTATCTATCTCTGAATAGATATTATAGCAGGATACTCCATATGATAGCAACATCACTGTTGCACCGAAGTACTATGGTTGAAGGAGTGGATATGTTGTAAGTCTGATTCACCCTAAACCATTTGGAATGTGTTTTGTTCTCCTCTTGTCATTTTGTGCTCCTCTAAGAACATATCTAAGAAGATTTGTGGAGTCAAGAAGGTAAATATTCTTTCAAAGAACATGTTAAAGTAAGTTACTTATTTGCTTTATGTTACAAAGGGGCAATTTACTTATTACATTGTTGGGTTCTGTTTGTGTAGAGCAAGGCAGGAGATGCAGCAAATAATAAGAAGTAATGCAACAATTAGCAATATTAAGCAATTTTTGATACATTTATTCAGATTTTGAGATGTAAAAGCCCATGATGAAATATTTAGGCTTCATTTTTCAAGTAGTTCTTTCATGTTTTAGAGTTGTATAAGAAAAATAGAGCATTGTAACTCAGTTTTCTCAGTCACACCATTGAGAAACACACTTTGTAACACATTTTTCAAAGCAAAGACATTTAAGTCTTGTATCTACTATAAGAACACCTTTTCTCAATAAAATTTTAGTATTTTGTCTTCTTAATAGCTGTTTCATTATGTGCAAATGAATGATTGATTATGTTTTTTTGTGTTTTATGTTTAAACCTCAAAAACAATAAAATAAACTACCAATTGACTAAATATACTACCAACTGACAGAAATCAGTGAATAAATGACTAAATATACTAATGAATAAATGTACTACCAATTGATAGAAATCAGTGAATAAATATGACTAAAAATATACTACCAAATTGATCAATCAAAACAACCAAATAAATGACTAGCAATAAACTACTAATGGTCATGTGACCAAACTCAGTGAATAATATGACTAAATCACTGACTAAATATACTACCAAATCAATCAATCAAAACAACCAAATAAATGACTAAAATTGGTTTAGTCATAAATTTGGTCGCGTTATAAATGACTGGAAATAAACTACTAATGGTCACGTGACCAAGTTTAGTCATTTATAAGCAGTTTTTAGTAGTTTTTTTAATCACATATTGTTGTTTTTGTACTAGTGCACTAATGAGTGGGCAAAAACCACCTTTTGCAATCATAAAACCACTGTTGTCACCTAAAACCACTCTGCTGGAAGCAAACATTTTTACCGCTGGTTTATGATGCAAAACCACTTTCCAGGCAAAACCACTATGATTTTCCTACAAGTTGAATCTGCAGATTCAAATATGGTGAACTGGTCAAAACTACCCTTTGATAAAAAAACCACCAGAATTATTGTTTTGACTGTTGATAATGTCTCTTGATCGCCGAATATGGAATTAAATCTACAGATTTAAATGTTTTAAAGAAAATGGTCAAAGCCCATTTGCTGGATCATGGGGGATGTTGACCTTGCCACGAGGGCCAAGCCCTTTTATAAGGGATGCGACCTCTAAGGGTCCACAGACATCATGTAAGAGTTGGCTAGATAGGAGCCACCCAAGATCTAGGACCTTCCATTTGCATGCTGGAGTGCTCTATCAACTGAGCTACTAGCCCTTTGTTGACCAGTCCATCATCGGTCCAGGGGCTCCTAACCTAGCTCTGATACCATGTTGAATTTGCCATGGACCAACTAGGAGAAGAAGACCAAAGATGATCCAAAACCTACAAACATGTCTTCCCTTGGGAAGAAACCAATCCATTGGTCCAAACCAAGAGATGAGGAAGGAAGTCTCATGAAATATGATGTCTCTGAAAGCTAATCATGTGTCTCCATGTGAATTCTGAATGATACCACAATCAAATCAGGAGTCTCAAGCCTCACTAATGAAATTGACAATCCAAGATCAAGTGGAAACTAAAAATCAACAATCTCCAAAGACAAAGATGGGTTGACAAGAGTTGTGCTATGACTGTCATCAAAGAGGAGAGTTAACCTCTCAAATGTGTCCTCCAAATCTGTAAGATGTGACTCACAAAACAAAGTTATATCTAAAAGACAAGAAGCATCTTGCTAAACTGAAGTACTGAACTTTGAAGAAGCGGGAGGTGGAGAAGATGGAAGTGTAGCACATGTCTCAAGAACCGATGAAGAGGCAAGAATACCAAGGTTCAAGTGACCAAACTTCTCCTCTGAAATGTGATTCACACAAGGAGTGTGAATGCTAGCCAATGAATCTGAATCCTCATCAGGAGAGAAACCATGAAAGATGTATAGACAAGATGCATGATTGGCCACCCCAGTAGCAATTAGCTCTATGCTCTCCAAGTCTCTGATAATAACCAAATTAGGTGTGAACTCCATTGTCTTCCCTATACCACTGTGAGTAATTTGATATATCCAGAAAGAAGATTACTGGTCAAAGAAGGTACACAAAGTACATCATCGAAGGTACCTTCACCAATATCAATGGTTCCCTTCCCAATTACATTCATATATGTGTTATTACCCATCAAGATAGGTGGCATATCACATGGCTCAAATGAAGAAAACATATCCTTGGAAGAAGCCATATGATGAGAAGCACTTGAATCAAGAAGCCATTTACCTGATGTAGAACTTGTACTTGCACAAAGTGCTTTATCTAGCCAACTCTTACATGGTATCATGTGTCTCCATGTCAATGCCAAATGATACCACAATCAAATTAGGAGTCTCAAGCCTCACTAATGAAAATGACAATCCAGGATCAAGCTCCAAAGACAATGATGGGGTGACAACAACTGTGCTATGACTGTCATCAAAGAGGAGAGAGAACCCCTCAAATGTGTCCTCCAAATCATCAATGTGAGACTTCACAAACAATTTTGCAATGCCTATCAAATGATCATCCCACAAAACTGTATCTGAAAGACAAGAAGCATCCTGCTGAATTGAAGCACTAAACTCTGAAGAAGCAGGAGGTGGAGAAGATGAAAGTATAGCACAAGTCTCAAGAACCGATGAAGAGGCAAGAATACCAAGGTTCAAGTGACCAAACTTCTCCTATGAAATGTGATTCACACAAGGAGTGTGAATGTCAGCCAACAAATCTGAATCCTCATCAGGAGAGAAACCATGAAAGGTGTATAGCTGAGATGCATGATCAACCACCATAGTAGCAATAATCTCTGCGCTTTCCAAGTCTCTAATAATAACCAACTCTGGTGTGAACTCCACTGTCTTCCTTGTACCACTGTGAGTAATTTGATATTTGAAAAGAAGATTATTGGTCAAAGCAGGCACACAAAGTACATCATTGAAAGTACCTTCACCAATATCAATAGTTCCCTTCCCAATTACATTTATATATGTATTATTACCAATCAAGATAGATGGCATATCACATGGCTCAAATGAAGAAAACATATCCTTTGAAGAAGCCATATGATGAGAAGCACCTGAATCAAGAAGCCATTTACTTGATGTAGAACTTGTACTTGCTTAAAGTGCTTTACCTTTATGTTTAGGCTCCTTAGCTTTCCTTGCATGAGATTCAGAAAGTACTAACTGTGTAGATGTTAAAGAAGGAGTAGAAGAAGAATCGACAGATGAAATATTGTTCTTTTGAACAAGTTACATCAACATGTCAATTTGTTTCTTAAAACAATTATGTTCATCATGCCCTGATTTCTTACAATAACCACATGTAGGCTTCTCCTTCTTAGATGATTTTTGTGCTTGATCTATTTGTGGATTTTTCTTGGATTTATTTTGTTTCTTGTCAGAAGAACGTGACGCTTTCTGTTCCTTAGGTTGTGCAACCACCAAAGCATGAGTCTGTGACGGCTTAATGATACCCATAGAAAGAAGCTTTTGTTGCTCATGCATTAACATCTCAGCAAAGGATGCAAATGAAGGCATAGTGAAAGCAGATCCCATAGTTAACCTATGAGTGTGAAAGCTAGAAACAAAAGTTGCATATTCAGGACCAATTTTGTTCAACACATTGTAGATCAACTGGATGTCATTTTTCTCAATACCACATGCTTTACATTGTGCTCTTAGAACATTAACCTTAAAGTTATATAATCTTGGATGTTGCTAAAGTTCTTAGGATCAAGGCTCGTCAATTCATTATCAATTTGATAGCCTTTAACTTCATCTGTTGTACCATACAATGTTTTCAATTTATCCCAAGCATCATGCGAATTTGTACATGCCTCAATCTGAAACAAGAGATCTAGGGAAATGAAACTACGAAGACATCCAATAGCTTTAGTATGGTTTATCATCCATTTTATCTTTTCCTTATCATCTGTGGGTTCAAGTATCTTGTTTTCAACATATAGAGAATGTCCAAGATCCATGAGGGCATTCCATGCATGTTGACTCCAAGTTGCATAGTTATATGGTGTTAACAATGGAACCCTTGATTTATCCATTATGTAGAGGAAAACAAGAGCACATGTAGCTATATCAAAGCACAAACTCAATCAACACTATATTTGAAGCCCCCCAAACCAAAACAACCACCAATTTCAACTCTTTTTTCCAATCAATGAGTGATATGTACCCAAAGTGTTTCAAACTAAAAATTTGATGTCCAAAGCAAAATATGGAAAAATGGCATGGATAGAACTGTAGAGCACAGAATTACCTTTCCAATGCCTATAAGAAGGTGAAAGTTTGATGAAGTGGGTGAAAGTTATGAGCTCAGGAGTACAAAATGCAAGATCTGACTTCAAACAGTTGTATCAGGCACCTGCAGCAAAATATCAAAAACATACCTACACCATTGCGAAGTGATCAGAACTGGCTTTCTGACAATATCTTGTTTGCCAATTTTTGATACCTTGGTGAAAAGTTATGGCTCCCAGAAAAAAATTGCCCTGTTAGGGCTAGAAGGGGGCCAAAGGGGCCCTCTGCTGATGTCAGTGGAATATTCCCTTTCACCAAAAAAATGCCCCCCCAAAAGGAAAAAGAACTTAAAGCAAACTACTCTGTGAAGGCAAAACTGCCTTTTCCTGCTGGATACCGCCAATCAGAGGACAAAATCGCCCTGTTACAAGAATATTCCTAGTATATGTTGCTTGTACAAGGCGAAAAATTGTTGTCTGAGGTCGAAACAACTACATTAAGGGCGAAAAAATTGATGTTTAACTATAGAGAAACCACCTATAGCCTATCGTGAAACCGCGGATTTTGAAAGCCCTCCGCTGGATCAAGGAATGACCCAGCGGTTTGGATCGGAGACCGCCATATTTGATATTGAAATTTTCTAGGGGTTGTTTTTGATTTACTACTGCAGATGTTAACTGCCTGCTGGTGGAAACAAAATAGACCACAATTGGTGGTTGAATTCTCTCTGTCGATAATGTTTGGAAGTCGTCGTCATTGATTTTGGCCAATGGTTGTTTTTGCAGGCCAACAGATCACTGGAATTTGGCAAGCGGTTTGAAGTCAGTCGGTAGTTAATTAAACTCTGCCCATGATTTTATGCATGTCGATCGCTTGAAAAGGCCACCGTGGATTTGATGCCTATCAGGTCTAAAAGACCGTCGATGTTTGGAAGTTCTCCGGGTATTGATTGTGGGTCGCCACTGGGCATTCAAATGACCAACGAAGAAGGCGTGGGGGGCCCTCATTACGTGGTACCCCCATGTTAATTCTTCTGCTGACTGTACCTTGCAGAGTACTCTGCGGACTGCAGGGTACCTACCAAAACAAAATAATCCGCATGAAAACAAATTTATACCACAAACATTATTAAACCAACGAATAAATTCTTTACTGGATGGACGAAGAGAGGCGATAGATTCACTAACGCAAAGACTAAGCAAGCAGAACACCCTGCAAGACTCCGGAATATGCTGAGAATATTCTTGCGATAAATCCGTACGGCAAAGGGCAAAATTTTTTTTCCTTTTGATTCAACTTCGTTAGATTTGAGCAAATTGATAGTCAATCTATAGGATTTTAGGTGTCCTAAGCATGATGGCACGGACAATTTTTGCCCAAATTGCTCTGAAATTTTAGCTACCTCCCAGATCAGGTATCCATTTCCCAAATTGAAAACCTCATAGATTTGGCCTTTGGTGTTCGATTTGGATGAAACAAAAGCCGATCTTGACTATCTCAGACCTCTTGAACATATTGGTGACCTCATATTTGTAGTAGAATGCTCCAAAATGAACCTGCAATATAAGACATAAAGAGGAAACCCTCACAAATCTGGTTTTTCAATCAAGTTTTTATGATTCTCCAGGTCATCATTCGATGCAAGAGAAGAGCATACTCAACTATCAAGATCCACCATGAATTTGCATTCAATCCCTCAACAATTGGCTAACAAGAAGAGATTCCACCTAGAGAGCTCTGATACCATGTAAGAGTTGGCTAGATAGGAGCCACCCAAGATCTAGGACTTTATGAAAACACAAGAGAGACAATATGAGAGAATAATAATCTATTCTATCAATGAATGCAAAATTGTGTATGTTACAATGCTTGTTACAATGTACATGAAGAGCCTTGCTTATAAAGATAAGGATGAGAGCCAAGATGTTGTAGTTGTGTGACAAGTGTCTTAATCCTATGACATGTGACAACTATAGTACGTGTAGGATAAGACAACTAGCAACAACTAGAAACATCTAGAAGACTCACTAAGTCAACTTAACATGTAAATTATATGTGAGAATATTATTTAACTAATAAATAGTTAAATAATATGAATTATCCTCACATAAGGGAAACTAGATAGGAAATATCCCTATTCACACTAACACCTTTAAATATTCCAAATAGGTTCATGAGAATGGATTTGGGAAGTGAACTTTGCACCTGTGAACATAAGCCCTACGGGCGAGACTTGTGCTCCATCTTGATTTTGAAAGTTTGTTTAGTAACTAGGTATGCCTAGATAGGCTTGTAGATTATTCATTTACTAGTATGAGGTGATATCATATAGTTTTACATTGCATGATTGCCACTTGGTTGCATGTTATAGTTCTATTTTGTTGAGGAGGTGCAGAAACCTCATTGCTAGTGTTTCTAGAGAAAATTTAAGTAGGGAGTAATTGAGTTGCCTTATGGTTTGACTCAACTCTATTAAAAGGATTTGTCTACAACCTTAGTTTTTATTTAGTTTTGTCTTGGAAAGGTTGCTCAGTACCTCTAACCTCAAGCATCATGATTTGTTGGACTAAGGTTGCTATAAGGTCTATGGGTGTGGCTTCCTCCATTCTTTGAATTTTTCCACCTTGTGGTTTTTTTGCATTAGGGTTTGAGTGGCCCCATTCATTCTTTCTTCATGAATGTTTTCTAATGACACTTGACATGTCGTAGATCTTTCAAATTGATATGATATGTGCATAGCTTCTCTTGACTCCTGAGATTCTTTTAAGTTCTTGTCTAGATGACCGACTTCATTATCCATTTGGGTGGTTGTCTCTCTATAGCTTGTGATAAGATGGCCATGTTGATGAATTTCAAACCAAACAAGCACTTGGTGTGTTCTGCTTTGGTTCAGATAATTTGGTTTTATGACATTGCCTTGATCCCAAGCTACATTATTGAAATTTAAGGATTTATGGGCCTCTTGTCAGCCATACTCATAGTTAGAGTCTTCATAGTTGAAACAGTTTGAGACTAGTGCCAACAGATCTAGTAGAACGTATCTTTCAAAGGTAGGAGTGAGAGGTTCATTTGTGAGATTTACCCCTAAACTTTATCAGATTCCATCATATTCTAGGGGTGCAAGAAATATTGTAGACTACATGGAATGAAATAGAAGAGAAGGATGAAGATGAAATGGAAGAGAAGTAGTGGAAATGTAAGAAGCTCACCTAGAAGGATTTGATCTTGACATCAGGTTCACCAAAATATATGTTGTTTGAAATCAAATTGCACAATTTGCAAGTGAGTCATACCTTGACATAGCACATGAACTGTGTCCTTGTTAAAGACACTTTTCTAAATCACTTTTTCTCTCATGGAAAAATCCATTCAAGTGGTAGTGGAATTGAGGGGTATTCAATTTTTAAGGAAGCATTACATCAAGGATCATGGATAGATTGATCACATTCTTGTCTTGAGTGTATTTTTGTTGGTTCTTACAATTGTTATTATTTTGATGTTGATGAAAATATTGAATGGGAGTTGTTATTTTGACATGACCTAACGGGTTGTTGCTCTAATTATGTTCAATTCATTTGTGGCAAAGCGATAGAATGCATCTAGTCTTCTTTGTTCTAAGTTGATTAATTCCTTGACGAGTCTCAGTTCTCTTTGTTGAATCTCTTGTTAGTGTCTTTGTTCATTCTATTGTTCTATTTTCCTCAAGATTTTTGCTTGTTCTTGGGATTCTTTCTTAGTGGGGCTTTCTTGGATAGGGAGATTCTCTCCAATTTCCTCTAAGATTTATTTAATCTGATCTTCTTTCACACATGGGCACATTAAGTATGTGCACTGAGTGGAGGAAGAGGGATGTTTTGTTTTTGCTTATTCTATTGAAAGATTTGTACCTCATGATGAAATCAAGGGTTTATCATTGAAAGTTTTGTACCTCATGACATAATTGAGGGTTAATGTGTTGTTATTTTCATGTTTTAATGAGTTTCAAATGCAATTTACTTCTAAATGCATGCAACTATCTTTTTTTAATTTTTAAGAGCTTTTAAATATGATTTAATTACTACTTTCTGTATACAATGTAAATCTCAGTGGATCTTCCTTAATGCAATTTATCTATGTTTTTGGTATTTTCAAGATCAATTTACGTGATGAAGCTATTCTAATAAATGAAACTTGTAGACATTTTAACAATAAAATGCATTGAAACTAGATCTAGAAAAGTAATAAACCAAGAGAGAATAAAATACAAGTTTTACTTCTCAAGGACAAGGATGTTTTCTAATTGCTATTTCTAATCTACAAAACAATAAAGAACTTGTAATCCACAAAAAGGTGTCGATGTCTGCCTTGTGTCCTTAGTGATCCATCTTTGATTGGTAGCCTTCTCTACATCAATTGGATACTTTGCTTAATGATAGAAAAGTTTGGGGATTTGAGGGAATTTCGCAATGGGAAAAGTTTAGAAGATTTTGGGAGAAACTAAAGAAAAAGGCTTGTGGAGTCTTGTGAAGAGCATAAAAATGCTAAGGGAAAGAAGCTAAAGGGAAATGCTAAAAATAAAAGGCTCCCAATGTTCTATGTGAGCATAGAAATGCTATGGGGATATTATGCATACTCTTAATGAAGCAAGAATACATGAAAATAACCTCCTAAGGAAACTAAGAATTTAATGCAAGAAGCTTGGGAAAAACTTGAAGCAAAAAGCTCATGGGATCTTACGTAGAGCATAAAAATGCTATGGGGCTACTATGCATAAGCTTCACAAAGAAAGAATGCACATGAAAACAACCTCCTAAGGAAACTAGGAATTGAATGCAAGAAACTTGGAAAAAATTGAGGGTCTTGTGTAGAGCATAAAAATGCTATGGGATTGTTATGCATAACCCTGATGAAGCAAGAATATATGAAAACAACCTCTTCTAAAACAAGAGAGGAGGGGGCTATAAAATTTGAAGAGATAAGCATAGAAGGGTGAGATAATAGAAGATTGAGTGGGAAACTTACTAAGAATGGTTGGATAGATAAGAATGAAACAAGAAGAAAACTAAAGTTATTTGGGCAACTTTCTAGAGGATATTGGTAGTGAATAATAGATTGCATCGGAAAGTTTCTAGAAGAGAGTGGGAGTGAACAATAAATTGCATTAGAAATAAAGGGAGAGGAGGATCAATTAGAATGGAAAAAGACTCTTAAACACGATCTAAAAATCAAGGAAAAAGACCAGAACTAATAGACATTTTACACATCCAAAGATGACAGGGTCACCCCTTTTTCTAGGACTGGTCATCCAGGTGACCCTACAACTAGAGGATAGGTTGCCTAGGTGAACCTAAGGTCTCTCAAGGGACTCTCCTGCTAAGGATTTGTAAAGGGGTATCTAGAAGGCGCAAAGTCCTAGAACTTAGTTCGAAGGCTAGAAAAGGTGGTTAAGGGACTAAAGAGGTTGTGGATGCACCATCAAGCATGACAGTGCTAAGAGAAGTCTAATTCATGCCTTTGGAGGTCATAAGTTGAACTGCCACATCATCATCAGAGTACCATGTTAGCTTGTGTGACTTTTTAGTGGTTACAGACATCCAAGGTCTTCTCCAGTCTCTAACATTTCCACCTAGGATTATATGCATATTTAAATTTCTTTTAAAATGGCGGGATTAAATTCTCTTGAAAACCTCAAAAGTTTTAAATCACGACCGAATTATGGGTGGCCATAATATGTTTCATTGTTTTAAGACTTTGATAGAGAATTTAAAATGGGCAAAATTCGTTCACAAATAATGTGAGATGAAGTTTGATTAATATATCACACAAATGAAAAGCCCACAGTTTTGGAGATTGTGTGAAATCCTAAAAATAAAAATAAAAATAAAAATAAAAAAATCATGGGCTTAGTGTAAGCCCATAAGGCAAATACTTACTAAATTTAAAAGAAACTTTTTTTTAATACCCACAAATGTGGGATGCTCTTTTTTTAAAAGGAAAGGTTAAAATGATTTTTCTTAAATAAAATAACTCTTAAGTAAAGAGGATATAAATGGATCAAGGATGATGGATCGTGGATAGCTGTTTTTACAAATATTTGTCCTAGTTTTATTGGTCAAAATTGACTTTTGAGTGTTGAAATAGATGATGTTTAAAAACTTCCGTTTCTACCATTGTCTAAGTGTGTTCTTTATTTGGCTTCCTTCCAAATCATTAAATCAACATTTGCTAATATTCCATTGTAGTCTTTCAATAATAACTTACTATGATATATTTTTTATTCAAAATACTAATAAAAGCTTTATGATCTTGCTTGAGATCATTGAAAACTAAAATAGTTCTTGCAAATAAAATGGTATCAAAATTTACGGTTAACCTTAACCAGCCGGTGCATTGCAAATGACCGGCTGGTCGATATTTGTACGAAACAATGGAAACAGTCGAAACAGGCGTACGGAAGGTCGAATTGCTGTTGGTCGAATTGTTTTGAGTCAAAACAGTTATTAATGTTTGTCGACTGGTGCCACCGTGGAAAAAGCCGTACAACCGGTCGGCCACAACTCACAGGCTGTTTATGGCTGGGCAAAGTTTACTATGGAAGATCTGATCTCACGAAGAGATTACAGACTTTATAAGGCTTTAAAACCCTATTTCTAAGAGAGGCTGTGTGCTGCTCTTAGTCCCATAGACTACTTTGGCCTCACCAGCGTTATTAAAATCATTCGTCATCATCATCAATGGCGACCAGACTGATAAAGACCGTCTGTAAGAGGCTGAAAAAAGGCAGCAGATTCCGATTCGAGACCTTTTCTTTTTCTGCGGTGGGACACTTTCTACTGTATCTACGTCGCTTCATAAGATTACAGTCAACATTTCTTCGATTGCAAAAGGCTGGTATGATTTTGTTCCACATGTAACACTTATGATTGCTATTGATCTTGGAAAGATTTTGTTCCATCCGTGGAAATGCTGTGAAATAAAAAAGTTCATTTCACATCAGACGATGCACTCTCAGGTACCTAACTACTACTACTCTGTTTGTTTGATATTGCAATTGTCTTTTCTAGGGATCCTCTCATCTGATAATGCAGTTGTCTCTACTTAGTACTTGATAAACTTTTAGTCCCTACTGGTTAACTCTGCAACAGGACATTTAGTATTAGCCTGTCATTGGATAAGACTACTGTACTTGCTTGGAGGCATCTATACCATCCCATCCAAACGTCAAAGCATGCGCATCGTGCTGTAAGGCGTTCATCAAGAGCTCATTTCCAGTCCATAGAGCACTACAGGTAGAGTACTTTCATTCAAATATTTGAAATATGGTAACATTATTTTTTTTGTTCCCTTTTTGACCAGATGGGTACCTCATCCATGAACAGCTGCATCAACGTTAGAGGTTTCAAACTCTTTAGCTCAGCGGGGGTTTGAAGCCTGGTGGCCGCCACTACCAAGCGATTTGACCACCGAACCACGCCCTTAAGGGCAAATATTGTAACATTATTTAATATTATTAAAGATATTATATTTCCAGCCTAAATAATGAAATTTTTTTTTTACCAAAAATTGTGTAGAGTTTTTTACATGAGACACTACTTAAATATCATCCACTTCAATGGTCAAACAACCAATAGTAATTTTACACCTCATTCACAATAAAAAGTGGTAAATATTTGTCCTATTTTTATTGGCCAAAATTGACCTTTGACTATTGAAGTGGATGATATTTAAGAACAACCAGTAGAAACATTTGCAATTAATTAATTAATTAATTTTAAAAAGTATTATTTTCTTAAATAGTCATTGAATGTAAATTATGATATACTATTTAAAATAATATGTATTGTATTTATTGATTTGAAAAATGACAAAATATTATGGAAATTTTGATGAAATAATAACTTTATTATGTCGAGAGGTGTTCCCATAGTCATAGCAGGGGTGGAAGAGAAGAGTTGAAAGATTCAAATTCTCATAAACAAAATTCTAATAAACAAAAATCAAAAGATTCAAAAACTAATTTAAATCAAAATATATGGACAAAAAAGCCAATGGCAATTTCATTCAAGAGGTGATCGGTATCCACTAACATCAAAGAAAGAAAGTAATGTGTTACCGAAGGGCATATTAATGGTCATTGATTCACCATAGTAACGGTGCTGAAATCAATTTAAATCCATTAATTTCAATTTCACTTTCATTGTAAAGCATCATCACTGGTCTCCCACAGAACAAGGTTCGAAGGAGGAGCAAGGCATCATGGGGCTTGAAGTTTCTCAAATAGGAAATGTGGTTGGTTGTCATAGAAGGTATCTCTTGGCTCATCACTCTCATTTCAGGCACCTTCGATGATGAGGTGGAAATGTAATACTCTAATATGGTCGTGCCACAGTTTGCTATCATTGGTCTTTACTTTTTGCTATTTATATTTTATCTAGGTTGGTAGATGGTTGACAAGAGTATAATAGAATAGGGTTTTTGTTTGTTACCCCTTGTTTAGAAAAGATGCTTGGGCTTTTGGAAACTGGCCATTACAAATATAAATATTGATGTAACTTTTTGGTTTAAGATAAATAATATAAAGGGTGCGGTCCTCATGACCGTCATTTACCTTTCAAAAAGAAAAATTATATTTATATTTATATTTTATTTTATTTATTTTATTAAAGATAATGCGCCTCGTAAACTTTTTAACGTGACCGGTGATGCTGGCGCGACACGCCCTCCGGCTCCACACTAACGCTTTTGCCCGGAGCAATGAACTGGTGAGGCCACAACATGGGGGACCTCATCCCCAAGAAGGAACACTTCAAACATGCGAGCTCATTGGCCCAACGAAGGTGTAAAGCCTGCGAGCTCGTTGGCCCAGCGGGGGTTTGAACTTTGGTGGCCGCCACTACAACCGAGTGACTTAACCACCGAACCACGCCCTTAAAGGCATTTATATTCATATTTTATAAAATATAATAGATAATAATATATAATTATAATATAATCTATAATCTATAATTTTAGATAATATAATTATAGATAAATTCAATTATATTTCATTTTAGAAATTTCAACTTCAAAAAATTTATAGATATTATAATTTAAAATAATAAAAAAATTAAAAAAGTTAATTTTAATAACTGAAAAGTTTGAAAAAATCATAAAAATTAGAAGTATATTTTAAAATAGGAAAGAACATGGGCTTTTGCAAAATCAATATTGCCAAACAACTATATTTTTAAGAAATATATTCACGGAAAATAGTGATATTTTTAAGAAATATTGCCATCATTGTAGCGAAACATCAGAACCAATCCTGGACTTTCTTTATAGAAATGGATGCCAACCCCAGGCCCTATAAAACCAAGGAACATACCCATATTGAGAGAGAGGGCTGGTTCATTTGTATACAGGGTTGTACAAAGACAAGGATTGTGGTTTTGGACTCACCAAAAATATGTTAGAAGACCTCAGCCACTGATCAAATCTCTCCACCTCATCAAATAGAAAATATTTTCAGCATTTGAAAAAAAAATCAATGTTTTTTTAAGGTTTCTCCATGGATACGACCCAGGTTTGCCCAAGGAGGACCCATAGGGTACCCAAGGTGGGCTAGCCAAACCATGTTTCTTGGATGAGTTTGTTCATCCCAATGTCTTAATTAGAATTCTCCTCTCTAATTGTCCAGCTTTGTTTCTTAGTTTTACTTCGACTCTTCAAGAATAAGGAATCCTTCCCTTGTGTAAAGGGAAATGGATCAGTTAGTTGTTATTTCTTATTAATGCATAGTCTGTAAAAGGGTGTATATATTTGTCTCACCTAGCGTATCTAGGATAGATAGATTTTTTTGATGATTGGAGAAGATTCTCATTTGAGTCAATAAACAAAGTATCATTTCAGATTGTCTATTATTCATGTTCTTGATCTACGGTGAAGAAGTGAATGCATTGATTCAATTGAGTAGTTGATAAAAAGAAGTAGTCAACCCAAGTCAAGGCCCACTTGCGGTAAGCTACCACCTATTTGTATTAGATTCATGTTATCAAGTTTAGATCTTAGAACTAGATTTGTGGATTTTGTTTCAATTATTATACTGATGTAGTTAAAAAATAGTTATAAAGATTACTTTCAAAACCTATAAAATAGATTTCTTGTTTGAAGAATTGAATTCCTTTTTCCAGCATTCCAATAATTTCCTTTTACTAGCTATACACAACTGAGCATCTAGAATTCTCTAGTTGTACATATAGTATTGGCATCATACCAAGAAACACGTCCTTGGGTTGATAAGTTAAATGTAGCATGTCTTCACTCGTTGAGCTGCTTGATTTAGGATGAGTCCATCCATTGGGTTACATGCATTCCCTAGTTGCATTAGCTTCAGTGGGAATTGGAAATGCTCCACAATTGGTGTGTCCTAACGTGTTTTGAAAAATTGGAAACATTTGAGTAAATTGTGCATTGTCGGGGTCGAGGGTTCTAGGGGAACTTGGAACCTTGGAACTTGGCGCTAAATACACTTGGGGAATGGGGGTTCCTACTAGGGAACTTGGAACTTCACACCAAATACATTTGGGGTATGTGGGTTCTAGGGGAACTTGGAACCTGGAGCCAAATATGCTGGGGGAAAGGGAGTTTCGGGGGAACTTGGAACCTTGGAGCCTAGTGCCAAATACATTAGGGGAATGGGGGTTTCAGGGGAACTTGGAACCTTGGAACCTGGCACCAAATACACTAGGTGAATGGGGGTTCCAAGTGAACTTGGAACCTTGGATCCTATCCCAATGTGTAGAAGTTCCTTGAAAACCTAAAACCCTACCAAATGCCAAAACACTTAGAATATGAGAAAGGGCCCCCAAACTTAGAATTTTCTTTAATTTTTTGATGACATCAACATATGAGGGGCATGTAGGAAAAATCATGAAACACAACGAAAAAATGAGGAAAATTTTCACAATAGAGGCAAGGATTTAGCTAGAACTAGAAATTTTTAGATTGGGTCCCAATAAATACAATGATATTCCATGGCTAATTTTTAGAATTGTCTCCTTTCACTCTGGTTTTAGTTCCATGAGATACTAATCTCTAGGTACACATTTGTTGTATTTATTATTGAGAACATGTTAGTTGTTCATTATGAGAATGCCATAAAATGCCATGTTGAATGTTCTATTCACTATGATATCTTTCATTCTTAATAACAGAATTGTTTTCTAGTGCAAAGGATTACTAAGTAGAGTTCTAAATTTGAGTTGGGAATTAATTGAGGGGTTATACTTCACACAATGGGGTATATTATCTCAGGTCACTTAAATTGTTAAAATATTATGGGGTATTACTAATATTGTTCTTGACCCTGTCACTTATCCTTTCCCAATTTTCCATAATTCCCAAATTATCACCTAGTTCTTTGATAATTTAAATAAATTTTCTAGTTGTTGTTTGATATCAACATTGCAAAGTAGCCTACATTCATCCTTACATTTATCCATGCATTTGTTCATGATCTTTCTCTACCTTATAAAATCCTCTTCCGTCTTCTTGATAGACTAACTAGACTAGGTCAATGATAAATTATTGGGTCTAGTCCTTTGTCGTAAAGCTTGGAATAGATATAAGAAGTCTTCAATGAAATATGTTTAATTTTGAGCAATCTATGTATTCACTTGAAGTAGGAATGTTGATAGAAAACCTTTAAGAGGAATTATAAGGAATACCCCTTGAGTCTAGTAGAACTCAAAGAAAGAGAAAGGAGCTCTTTCTCATGTATTGGTCTTGTCCTTTCCTAGTGTTATAAATCATTCATTATCCTTGTAGTTATCGAGTCTGAGTTTTCCCGGAGCCTTTGCTAACATGGAATCACTTAAAAATTAGGTTATGTTCTAAAACAAGAAAAAACCCCAACAAGACCCTAGAAAGGGTTGCATACCCACTTATATAGTTCACATCAAACTTAAACGGAACCATAACTACAAATATTATACCTTGATTCTATGGATAGATGTATGTAGGTAGTCTAAGTAAATGAAGGAGGTTCCCAGTACTTAGGTTTTCATGTGCACTGTTGGTAAGTTTTTGTAAAACTGAATTAATAAACATGTGTTAACCAAATTATAAGAAATTAAGAAAACAAAGGAATTAATTTATATTATCTAATACTTAGAAGAGTTCCAAGTGAACAATTCACCTCCACGAGGCTTTAATCCATATTCTGAGGTAGGTTGTGAATCTAAAATTTACATGTCTTGATAGATGACGACCTCAATGCATTTCCAGTCAGGAAATGTAGTCTCTCAAGAAGACTTAGGTTACGAATTAACCTAAAGAGTCAAGTCTCTGGCCAGAGCATCATTTTTTCTTGTCCTATTTGGACATAATTGTTTTCCTATTGCGTATGGATAGAAGAACTGAGTTGCTTATCCCATTTGGACAGAAGTAGTTTGTTTGTCCTGTTTGGACAGAAGAGTCATATGACTAACTTTGCTTGAGTATTCACATAAATACATTATAATTATTATTTCAAAAATATATATTGAAGTTCTTTGTCAAATTAAGAGTTTAAAACCTAACAACCTAGCAATATGTGCCTTCTTCATGTGCTCATAAATTATGTTTCTTTTTATTGCAATAAGGGACTATTCTTATGAAACCAAGTATAAATTTGTTGCATGTGTATAAGGAGGATAAATAGAAAAAAAATGCTCACAGTTAATTTTACTTTAATATTTGCTCCCAAGCCAAGGTATGAATCTTACCCCTCTATTTACTTACATCTAACTTGGTATTTATGTTGAATATCCAAAATGGGGAACCAAATGAATAAAGATGTTGATAGACTGAAATAAGAAAACCAACTTCACAATACTAAATTACCAATATCACTAACACCTTATGAGATCCAAGAAGACAACTCTTTTTGATAAACAAAATGCCAAATATGGGGTATGACTTGAGGTTGAGTCACTCAAATATGTGAGTCTGTGAAGAAAGAAAGTGAGCTTGAATATGTTCTCTAGATGAAGGGAAAGGCAGTAAACTCA
This sequence comes from Cunninghamia lanceolata, assembly GCA_027924645.1. Classification (NCBI taxonomy): domain Eukaryota; kingdom Viridiplantae; phylum Streptophyta; class Pinopsida; order Cupressales; family Cupressaceae; genus Cunninghamia; species Cunninghamia lanceolata. Next base: position 10,057,513 of record BSBN01000074.1, read on the forward strand.
TGCTAAACAGTGTACTATAGAACTGTCCATATGAAATGAATCATAAGCAGAAGCATTATAATCATACCCCTATCAATACATGCCCGAACAAGATACTCTAAACTGGGACCCCAAATCTATGAACCATGAAGAGTTGTGGATTTGATGAAAACATTCAAGAGGATCATTTTTGAAGGATATCCTGGAAATGCACACAAGAGCACTGGCAATCTAAAACAGAGGGTAACACTATTCTCTTGCTTATGTAGGAATCATCTCGTAAGAAACTAATTCATGAGGGATCTATTGATATGCTTGTGCCTCTCAATATCTCTTGGTTGCCCAACACTAGGGAAGCAGGGTAGTCTCTGTCGATGCCGCCTGCACCCACCATAGTAATCCAAGGCGCAATGTTACTAAGAGTAGAGAAAAGAGGTCCACTATTGCCTATTGCGCTAGAAACAAAAACACCCTTTTCAATGCACCCAAATGCTGCAATAGCTCTGTGATCCATGTGAAATGACACATCTTGTGAGGTAAGTGAGATAGAAATGTTGCAATAACTATGTGATCCATGTGAAATGGCACATCTTTCTTGCAGCATGTTGTATTTGTTATTTTTCCTAGAATGATGATGATGATTCAAGGGGAACAAAATGTAGCATTTGAGAACTTGATTAGCAAAGAGATTGAAGAACACCAAACTTTTATTTTTGCTTCACTGCCACCTTCTTTGACAACTCTAGAACATGTCCTTACCTTATCCTTGTGCACTCAATTGGTACCATGTGGACATGATGATGTTGTCCCTAAAATGGTATTGTTATATCTTTCTATTCTTTATACTAGTGGATATGCAATTCAAAGTTGAGCTAAGGAAATTAAAATAGAGATGCCTTGTGTAACTCTTCTCTCATTTCATTCAAGGAGATCCTCTATCATGTGCTATCTCATTGAATTGTAAGAGTAGGCCCGCATAAGTTCTCTTGTGAGCACAAATTGTTCACAACTGTATATTGGAACAAGAAACTAACAACTGTCAATCATCCATGTGAGATAAGCATTGTTTGTTTCTATATGTAGAAGATTCCCCTCTTTGTACATGAGACTTTGTGAGGGAATTTGTGTCTTTTATGGTTTTAAGATTAAGAAGAAATAGAAAAGGGTTGCAATGAGAACTTACTATATTTGCACTATATTTTTTCTTATGTAATGTTGTTCTTGAAAGTCAATATTGTTGGTGTTCAAAGTTGAGGCTCCTCAAATCCCTAAAGCCAAGCAATTCTTGAGTGCCAAAGGTATCAAACTCAAGAGAGATACTTCCATCTTATGATTAGGATGAGGAAACAATGGAGCAATTTGATAATGCGGGTAAGAAATTATTCATCTTTAAGTTCTTCTAGACCAAGGGGGATTCCCTAATGCGTAAATGATAAAACATATAATATCATGAAATTAAACCTTGCTACAAACCATACCTAATGCACAAGATGCCCCAAATTTTGTCACAAGGCACTTGTATGTTGATTTGAAGAACTCAAGGATACTACACATTTATTAAGCAAATACACAACCATGTAGGGAGTCTAAAGATGATGTTGTGATGACCCCTAATGCTGGTGCATACATCTAGACATGAATGTGTGTGGAACATGAAACACAAATGAGATAAAAGACTAATATTTTGTTATGTTTTGGTGTGTTGGAGGGAAAAAAAGAGATTAGACAGACAGTAGATCAATGCCTTTATCCAGTGAGGAAAGCAAAGTCTGGATTATCAAACAAAAGGGGCACCAGTGTAATCAAACTATGATCTACGTAATCAATATATCAATAAAGGCTAACTAAAGGTTTAATGCATAAGCTAGGCTCCACATACAAATAAGTAGCTAGACGGAATTGTAGAACATCAATTCAAACATCCTTTAATAATTCATAAATAACCCATAAACTTCATGTATTTTCATGAAAAGATACCTTACAAAATCATTGCAAGGTGTTTTACAATATCTAGTAATCAACTAATCAAGAACAACATTCAAATCAACAAATGTGACTAGGGTAAATTGCCAGAATACTAAAAGTTTATAGAATGCTCTTGAAGACAATTCAAATTATGTTGAATCTACACATTAAACTCATTCTTTGAAGATTGAAATGCCCTCTCATATCCTTTGAGAGAAAACCTAGAAGAAATTACAAAGAAAATGGTCAAGAACCTATCACTCGAGGAAACCCTAGGTTTCACACATATTTTCTTCTTTACCTTGGCTTTACTCTGCAACCCAAAATTTTCCATCCCTTGAAAATGAATGCCAACTACATTATATACCTTGTTGAATCCATCGAGAAACTTTGGAAGGAGGGACTGGATGTTTTAAAAAACAAATGGGCCACCATGCCTACCTGCATTATAACCACATGGGTCTCACTAGAAAACCAAGCATATTTAGAGTGTTCGCCCATCCTTTGGTACAAATATTTCATCATTAAGGGGTTCACAAGAGTCTTGAGGTGTGTGGAGTTCATCTACCTTGTTATCGCACCTCAAAAAGATCGTTAATGGTGGTCCTGAGAGTTGTTGGTGAGTCTCGACATGTTTTGAAAATTTGTAAAAATTTGAGTATATTGTGCATTGTCAGGGTCTAGGGTTCCGGGGGAGCCTGGAACCTTGGAACTTGGTGCCAAATACATTGGGAAAATGGGGGTTTCGAGGGAGCTTGGAACTTGGCACCAAATACATTGGGGCAATGCGGGTTCTAGGGGAACTTGGAACCTTGGAACCTGGCACCAAATACACTAGGGGATTGGGGATTTCAGGGGAACTTGAAACCTTGGAATCTGGCACCAAATAAACTAGGGGAATGGGGGTTCCAAGAGAATTTGGAACCTTGGATCCTATCCCAATGTGTAGAAGTTCCCTGAAAACCCAAAACCCTGTCAAAGTGCCAAAACACTTAGAATATGAGAAAGGCCCCCCAGATATAGAATTTTCTTAATTTTTTTGATGACATCAACATATGTGGAGCATGCGGGAAAAAGAATGAAACACAAGGCAAAAATGAGGAAAAATTTCACAAAAGAGGCAAGGATTAGCTAGATCTAGAAATTTTTAGATTGGGTTCCAACAAATACAATGATGTTTCTATTTAGGGGAAAATTGGAGTTGTTAATGTTTTAGTGTTTTGATGTTTAAATCCTCCTTTCCACTTTACATTCAGTGATCTAGCGTCGAGTGGCAATTCACTATCATACCCTAGATCGCTGTGAGATGTAGGGAAACTTGGATTAGGGAATTTAATTACCAATTTCTCCTCTTATGCTCAACTGACCATTAAAACCCTAATTATGCAAATACGGCAATAAACTGACGAATAACAGAAAAAACTCTTGCCAACGGGAGTAAAATAGAAAATCACAGAGTACTTGTTTTCAGGGTTCTAATGCGGAATAGTCGGGGACACTGGTGTGGGTGCCCTAGTCCAAGGTACCAGTTTCTTTGCGGGATCCTGATCTCCTTCCAACACTAATCTGCTCTGTAGCTTTTGTTTCCAGAAATTTGTTTGCGGAGGACACTAGTGAGAGCGCTCAAGTCCTGGAAATGCTCCAATGTCCTACTTCTCTTCGGATCCTGAATCCTTGATGTTTGTCAATCCTTCCTGCAACTTCACTTTTCTGAAATGCGACACCTGTAACCTGCAATCACAAGACTTTGGGAGGGGGTTGTGGTGTTTAGAGGCTTGCCTCAGTCAAGCCCCGGAGGACACTTAAGTCTCTGAACACCGTTGTCAGATAGAGAGTGACTGCCCTTGTGAGGCAGAGGCAAAAACCAAAGGAATTGATAATGAAAACACAATATAATGTCACCTTGTAGTGAAGGTATCATGAGAGGAAGATGCTCTTCATTCCATGATGAAATGGATGCTCAAATCTACAAATACAAACACACAAACCACACAAATCTTCTCTTGCAACACAATGAAAGCCTTGAATCACCTTGAGAACACTTGAACATCACAATTGCCATCTACTAATCATCTAGTTTACAAATGAATGCCTAAACATGCTTTTATATGCAACTACAAACACTCCCACCAAGATTTTTGTAATTCAAACTTACCATGTCGGCAAAGGACCCAAATAATAGTCATAAACTGACACCCAAAAATTTGGGCTGCCCCAAAATAGGGCACATGCGCCCAAGTCCCCCCCCTATTTTGGGCAGGGTATAGCTCAAGGGGTCCTCCTAGGTCCCATTTGTCATGTACCTAGGGCTCATTCCAGCGGGATGCCAAATTATAAACTAAGATGTCCTAAGTGCATGCAGAAGACCCGGGAGCTAAACCTTATGAGGGAAAAGCCCCCAAGGGGACATTTTCTGACGTTACATTTAGCTCCCACTTTAATGTATGTATAAACGCGAGGCCAATACATGCATTAAAGTAAGGTCACAAACACAGAAAACACACCAAGCACAGAGAAGACATGACAATCACATAGAAAACAGTAACAGACACGAAAACACAGAGAAGACAGTTATAGTCACGCAGAACACTAAGTAGACAATCAATGCATAGAAGACACATTAATGCATGGAAGACAGAAATGATATCTTTTCTTTTCTTTTTTTTCTTTTCATATGTATGAAATGCAAATGTAAGTACAAGAAAGTAAACAAACCTCCCATAATAAAGGATGCACTACCCTAAGGCGCAGGTCTCTGTATATATGGGGCAACACACACGCAAGACATGCAAAACCTCCCAAAATGGAGGAAGCACTACCCGAAGGCGCTGATCTTTATTCTGCATATGGGGTAACAAACATGCCAAACAAAGCAAGCACGCCAAACACACACACTTGAAGACACGGAGAAAACATGGCAGACAAGCGATGGAGTGTACCTATTTCTAGGTCCAACACCATCTCAGGCACACACCGATAATTGGGCTTCACCACAACAATTGTTGAAGACACGCTTAAGGGTTGAGTTAGTCACAGAACTGCTCCCTACCTTTGTAGAGGGCTTAAGAAAAAAGATATGCTTGATATCTTGCCTCCGCAGAGGGCTTACATGATTGATTGATTGATTGCAAACACACTCAGGATGCATGATGCACTCATCGCGCAAGTCTTTGCACCTGAGAACAAACACATTGCTATTATCTACAACAGATAGGTTACCTTATATATACCCCCACCTTAAGGTGGTTGATATCAGTTATCGATATCAGCACGTTAAGGTAGGAATAAAACACACAAGGGAACATTGACTTTCGCAAAGCCCATGCCCCCCGGAGGTGACATGTACTTAACGATCGTCGAATGTTTCCACAAACACATCCTTGCAAGAAACATGTTAGTGTTGCAAGGTGTGGCCCTTGGTCTCCTTGTTCAGCGCAGCGCTGCGGTGGTTTGCGACAAAGGCTTAACCACCTCTTGTGCTTGTTAAGTCAAGTGGTTGTATCGGGCATTAACAGGTCGATCTTTTGGTGCAACGACAGCTAACAATTGGTATCAGAGCCGAGGTCACGAGTTCAAACCCCACGCTTGTGCTGGGGGGGTTGTTGCAAGGTGTGGCCCTTGGTCTCCTTGTTCAGCGCAGTGCTGCGGTGGTTTGCGACAAGGGCTTAACCGCCTCCCGTGCTTGTTAAGTCAAGTGGTTGTATCAGGCATTAACAGGTCGATCTTTTGGTGCAACGGCAGCTAACAGTTAGTGTCTACAAGATCATGATAAACAACAACATCAATGCATATGACTAACCACACAAAGAGCCAAGGTTATACAACGAATCTGGAGTTTGAGGATAACTGTAGGGCTATATCACGAAGCTCTCTGAATCGAGTACCGCCAAGGCTAGATTCAAAGACAAACAAAGGTGCACGAAGCAGTAGTATTGTTAAGGTTTGTAAATGCGATAGAAACATCAAATTCACTACATGGAAAGCACTAGTGCTTCCACTAGCCAAGTGTCGGATAAGATATACAACCCCATCGTCATATTAGGAACTAAGTCCATTTTTTTATTGCTCTCGAAAGGGACGCTAGGTTTGCATCAGTATAAATGTTTGTCGTCATCTGCCCGCTAGATGGAGACACTAGAGGAAGGGAAACAATAAATAAGAGAGGAGAAACAAGTGTCTTAGGGACAATCACGTAGGAGTGTGCCCCAAGTGTCACCAACCGTGACGCTATGTCCATAAGACAAAACACTCAACAATGAAATCAGAGAGAGGCAATTTAGAAGAATGATGATACAAATAGAAGAAGGTCACAACAGAGGTAGTCTCCTGGTATCCTAGACCTTACAAGAGAATCAAGGGTCATTCCAGGAGGCCTAATCAACATATAACACATCACGGGGGAAGCACATCACGAGAGAAATAAAGGGTTAGAGATACTTACCTGTAGGGCCCCTTCCGGGCTAGAAGTTGTCTATAAGCAAATCATCGTCGTCATCTTCCCACTCCCTAATGTTGGAGGAAAGTAGGACATAAGGTACTATAGCCAAATTCATGTCTTGTTCATCATGTTGTTCATTGTTAGGACCGTTATTATTTGGTTGAATGTTGGGATCAATATTTTCTTTTTGAGAGGCAAGGTTTATAGCATAAGCTTGTCTTCTTTTTCTTCTTTCTCTTGCTTTTCGATTTCATTTTCTTTTACCACTTATCTCTTGTAAGATAGGGCTATCCTCTTTCATAGGCTTGTGCAATTTAGAAGATGAAGCACCGGGATCAAACCTCATTTGTCGCGGTGGAACATTTTGTTGTTGACAATGACCTCCCGACCCTTGTAAGGATTTCGGGGGAGGAACCTCAGCATAGGGACTTTGTCCTTTCAGTCTAAAGTTCTATTCACATGCAGGTTGTTGATCTTTTGTTGCTTCTTGTATGGAAGGGCTAGGTATTTCAATTTTATCCCAAAAATAATTCAATCTATAATGCTTTTTCTTAACCAAAGGTTTATATTTGTTGCGAGGGACAGTTATCATATGTCCGTCCAAAGGGAATTTTAGACAATGATGTATTGTTGAAGGGATAGCTTTCATTTATTTTAGCCACTGGTGTCCCAATTTAATTCAAAAGAGGTCAAAAATAGGGACAACATCAAACCATTGTTCGACATGTTTTTCAGATAGTGTTACCAACAATGATATCTTATCCAAAGGCTTAATGGTTCCCTTATGTGTCTTGATCATCATGTTCGAGGGGTCATAAGAACATTGCATTAGTTTATGTGAAAAGAGGAACTCCTCAATGGCAACATTAGTCATGCAATTAGGATCAATAAGAGTTCCATCCACAGGGTTTCCCATTATTTTCATAGTGATGTAAAGAGGTCCATCAGAGTCTCCAATTGTTTTATCATGAGGTGTAAACATGATTTCAAGTTCAGGGGCCTTTCTTTTCATGTAAGGTCTAGGAGGGAACCTATTATTATTGTTGTGATTAGAGGCCATATTTTTATGCTCAAATCAGATTTAGAAGTTTTTCCAAAAGTATGCTAAAGACAAGTGCAAAACTATATGCAAAAATGACCTAAAATGCTTGATTTTTATGCCTTTTCAATTCAAATAAGTGAAAGCAAAGGGTGTTGTAAGGATTTTGATTAGAGGAAGAAAATTATATGTCTAATATCAGTCCAAAATAGTAATAAGATCCTTCACAACACAATATAGTGAAAATATGTCAAAATAGGCACTTTTTTCACCAAAACTTAATGCAAAAGAGCATAACAAAGGGTGTTGTGAGGAAAATGATGATGGACAGCTAGTAATATCAGTAATAACAGCCACTTGGTGCCAAAATTCCCAACACAACATGCTTTTAGTGCCACTTAAGGTAAAACCTTAGTGAAAAGATAGCAAAAATAGGCTATTTTTCACGGTTTTTCAATTCCAAGATCTAGCAAAAGAGGTGTTGTAATGAATTTCAGGAGGTGTAGAAAATAAAATCAATGATATCAGTCACCTCAATCCATAAAATTAATCACAACACGCTTGGAGTGCAAACTAGGTCAAACCCTAGGGCAAAAATAGCCAAAATATGTAGTTTTTCACCGAATTTTCAATACAAGAGCCCGTTAAAAGGGTGTTGTGAAGATTTTTAGGAGGGGAAGAAAATGATTACCATGATAATATCTAATTAATGCAAAAATAATCTTCACAACATGAATATGGTGCAAGTTTATAGAGTCGATAAAGCTAAATTTAGTGAAAATCGTTGTTTTTGAAGCCCTAGGTTTGAGATCTTAACACAAAATGCTATGTGAATGTTTTGAAGTATGATTTATGATGGAAATGAATTACTCTCATATCTGAAAATAAATTCCAAGCCTTAATATGCAAAATGCCAATGCAAATCTAATGAGAATGCATGAAAGTTGCTAGTTTTTGTTGAAATTTTCTATGCAAAAATACAAATATTTTAAATCTAAATGCAAATTTACACTAAAATGCAAGACTACAGCCAAATGCAAATTTGAAAGAGCCTCTAAAATTAGTAGAAAAATCCGAAAGAAGATTTTTCCTACTAACCCTAGATTTTGGAATTACTAGGTTATATGAAAATTGTCAAAATTTCTACAAAAGCCTAGCAAATTAATGATGAAAATGCAATGCAAATTTCTAAATTTTTGTATTTTTCTGTAGTTTATATCAGATCTGATGCAAAAATCATGAATTAGGAAAATTTAGAAAGAATTAATGCAATTTAGTAAGCCAAACAATGCAATTTTTTGAATTTTTCAAAATTTTCAATTTTTAAAAAAAATTTCTCACTGCAATAAGATGAAAGACTATATGAATGAATGAAATCAATCCAAATCTGAAGACACACACTCAATAAGTTGCAATTTAAGTCCAAAAACATGGTTTCACCAAAATGTTTAGTGGAAAATTGGATTTGTTAATGTTTTAGTGTTTTGATGTTTAAATCCTCCTTTCCACTTTACATTCAAGGATCTAGGGTTGAGTGGCAATTCACTATCATACCCTAGATCACTGTGAGATGTAGGGAAACATGGATTAGGAAATTTAATTACCAATTTCTCTTCTCTTATTCTCAATTGACCATTAAAACCCTAATTATGCAAATACAACAATAAACTGACAAATAACAAAAAAAGCTCTTGCCAACGGGAGTAAAATAGCAAATCACAAAGTACCTATTTTTGGGGTTCCAAGGTGGAACAGTCAGGGACACTGGTGCGGGCACCCTAGTCCAAGGTACCAGTTTCTTTGCGGGATCCTGACCTCCTTCCGACACTAATCTGCTCTGTAACTTCTATTTCTAGAAATTTGTCTGCGGAGGACACTAGTGCGAGTGCCCAAGTCCTGGAAATGCTCTAGTGTCCTACTTCTCTTCAGATCCTAAATCCTTGATGTCTACCAATCCTTCCTGCAACTTCACTTTTCCTAAATACGACACATGTAACCTGCAATCACAAGACTTTGGGAGGGGGTTGTGGTGTTTAGAGGCTTGCCTCAGTCAAGCCCCAGAGGACACTTAAGTCTCTGAACACCGTTGTCAAATAGAGAGTACGTGCCCTTGTGAGGCAGAGGTAAAAACCAAAGGAATTGATAATGAAAACACAATATAATGTCACCTTGTAGTGAATATATCATGCGAGGAAGATGCTCTTCATTCCATGATGAAATGGATGCTCAAATCTACAAATACAAACACACAAACCACACAAGTCTGCTCTTACAACACAATGAAAGCCTTGAATCACCTTGAGAACACTTGAACATCACAATTGCCATCTACTAAGCATCTAGTTTACAAATGAATGCCTAAACATGCTTTTATATGCAACTACAAACACTCCCACCAAGATTTTCGTAATTCAAACTTACCGTGTCGGCAAAGGACCCAAATAACGGTCATAAACTGACACCCAGAAATTGGGGCTGCCCCAAAATAGGGAAGAGCTAGGGTGCGGGCGCCTAAGTCCCCCCTATTTTGGGTAGGGTACAACTCAAGGGGTCCTCCTAGGTCCCATTTGTCATGTTACCTAGAGCTCATTCCATCGGGATGCCAAATTATGAACTATGATGTCCTAAATGCATGCAGAAGACCCAGGAGCTAAACCTTATGAGGGAAAAGCCCCCAAGGGGACATTTTCTGACGTTACAGTTTCATGTCTAATTTTTAGAATTATCTCCTTTCACTTTGGTTTTAATTTTGTGAGATACTAATCTCTAAGTACACATTTGTTGTATTTATTATTGAGAACATGTTAGTTGGTCATTCTCAGAATGCCATAAAATGTCATATTGAATGTGTTTGTTCACTATGATATCTTTCATTCTTAATAGTAGAATTGTTTTCTAATGCAGAGGATTACTAAATAGAGTTCTAAATTTGAGTTGGGAATTAATTGAGGGCCTAAACTTCAAACAGTGGGGTATATTATCTCAGGTCACTTAAACTGTTAAAATATTATGGGGTATTATTACAATACTAATATTGTTCTTGACCTTGTATCCAATGTTTGAAGGCATCGATCACTTATCCTTTCCCAATTTTCCATAATTCTCAAATCATCACCTTATTCTTTGATAATTTAAATATTGTTTCTAGTTGTTGTTTGATATAAAAATTGCAAAGTAGCCTACATTTATCCATGCATTTGTTCATGATCTTTCTCTAAATTGTAAAATCCTCTTTCCACTTCTTGGTAGACTAACTTGACTAGGTTAGTGACAAATTATTGGGTCTAACTTCCTATGTCGTAAAGCTTGGTCTAGATATAAGAAGTCTTCAATGAAATATGTTTAATTTTGAGTAATCTATGTATTCATTTAAAGTAGGAATGTTCATAGAAAACCTTTAAGAGGGATTATAAGGAATACCCTTAAATCTAGTAGAACTCAGAGAAGGAGAAAGGAGCTCTTTCTCATGTGTTGGTCTTGTCCTTTCTTGGTGTCATAAATCATTCATTATCCTTGTTGTTATAGAGTTTGAGTTTCCTTGGAGCCTCTACTAACATGGAATCACTTACAAATTAGGTTATGGTCCAAAACAAGAAAAAATCCCATCAAGGACCTAGAAAGGGTTGCATACCCACTTATATAGTTCACATCAAACTTAAACGAAACCATAACTACAAATATTATACTTTGATCCTATCGATACATGTATGTAGGTAGTCTAAGTAAACAAAGGAGGTTCCCAATACTCAGGTTTTCATGTGCACTATTGGTAAGTTTTTATAAAATTGAATTGACCAACATGCATTAACCAAATTATAAGAAATTCAAAAAACAAAGGAATTAATTTATATTATCTATTACTTAGAAGAGTTTCAAGTGAATTGTTTGCCTCTGCAAGGCTTTAAGCCATATTCTGAGGTAGGCCCTGCGAATCTGAAACTTATATATGTCTTGATAGATGACGACCTCAATGCATTTCCAGTCAGGAAATGTAGTCTCTCAAGAAGACTTAGGTCATGAATTAACCTAACAAGTCGAGTCTCTGGCCAGAGCATTATTTTTTTCTTGTCCTATTTGGACATAAGAGTTTTCCTATCCCTGTGGACAGAAGAACTGAGTTGCCTATCCCATTTGGACATAAGTAGTTTGTCTGTCTTGTTTGAACAAAAGAGTCAAATGACTAACTTTGCCTGAGTATTCAGATAAGTACATTATAATTATTATTTCAAAAATATATATTGAAGTTCTTTGTCAAATTAAGAGTTTAAAACTTAACCTAGGTGGTTGTTATAGTATGTGTCGTCTTCATTTGCTCATAAATTATGTTTCTTTTAATTGCAATAGGGGGCAATTCTTATGAAACCAAGTATAGATTTGTTGAATGTGTACAAGGAGGATGAATAGAAAAAAATGCTCACAGTAAAGTTTACTTTAATATTTACTCCCAAGCCAAGATATGAATCCTACCTCTCTATTTAGTTACATCTAACTTGGTATTTATCATTTTAAAAAATAAAACATTTTTGAAACAAGGTGTGTTGAATATTGTAATTAACATGTGACTGCAAAGCCTTTGATAATTGAGAAGGTAGATGTAAATACCTTTTATCAATATTATAAATTTGTTGAAATTTGTACATAAATATGAAGAATGACGGATCTAGCAAAGCAAATTATGTCTAGAGACATGGGATTGAGTTATGTGAGGTGTCAATTATTTGTAAGGGAAAGCACTAATCAACTAATCTATGTAGTCAATTTTGAGGATATCTAGTGTTAATTGAGGACATCTCAAGGTACTAAAATATATTTAGATACTTGGAAAGACAAGTGGGTTTATGACTACATATACTTCAAGTGCAATCCATGTGAGCACGACTTTGTTGAGAAAAAGATTTTATGTGGCCATGTGAATATGGGCTTGTTGAGAAAAAACTCGAATCTAGGAATGTGTGCATGTGTATATTGAGATTCTACCAAAAAAATATGAATTTGTTGATAGACTAATTGAGTTTTGTAATGTGGGTATGAGTGTGATGAGGAATAAGTGAATTCAAATCAAACAAGTATTATAAAAACTAGCAATCGCACCTTAGTGTGCAATGAGTACGCCGAGATAGCATGTAGATAAAAGTAATTAGTGGTTTCTGTATACACTTAAAATTGGCTCATGTCGAATTAAGTAAATATTTTAATATTTATCTTAATTCTTATTTTCTTCTATCAATTAAATAAATATTCTAAGTTTATTTGATTGATTCATTATCCCATAATTAAATGAAAAATCAATTTATTTAATTAAATTCCCTAAATTCTTCTAATATCTCACATAATTAAATAATCCTAAATTATTTAATTAATCCTAAATTCCTCTATCCTAAGTCCTAATTTCATAAATCTACCTCATAAATCCACCTCACCAATCCACCTCATCTTTCCACCTCACCTTTGCCACCTCACCATGTTGCACATGTAATTAAATATTATAAATATTTAATTAGCTAATATTCCCTCACCCACATGTCCTATTTATCCTCCAGTCAAAATTAGTTAACTCATCAATCAAATCTATTAACTAATTAGTCTTTTGAGTTCACTAATCAATCAATTCACTTAACTGATTAATCAATTCAGTCAACTACCCAATCAACCCAGTTAACTGATTAGTCCATTGAGTTAACTCCTCAATCTATTCAGTCAACTCCCCAATCAATTCACTTAACTGATTGGTCTATTCTGTTAACTCTTCAATATATTCAGTTAACTCCCCTATTGCATGATGGAGCTTGGACACTTGTCCTCTTTCTATTCGCACACATTCCTCAACCATTCTCAACCATTGATCTTCTTGTTTCTTCTCAACCGTTGATCTCTTCTCTTCTAAGTCTATAAATGGAACCTTATTCTTCCATTTCTATCATCCAAGATTTCAGTACAATTACTCTGTCAAATTACTAGTGTGCCTTTGGCACCCCATTACTATCCATTTGCTTGAGATCACCCTCATTGCTTTGAAGCTCATCTTCATAGCACATTCATATCACAGCCATTCTATTCTTGTCATCTTCAACGAGCAAGGGAGTATACGCTTCTAAGGGATTCATTACAATCAAGATCAAGAATAGATAGGCGAATAATGGAAGCCGCGGGATAACAAGGTTTGTGAGGTTTGTGCTTTATTTGTTCAATCTTGTTATTTGCATATTTCATTTTGTTATTGGGTTTGATATGCTTATTTATTTCATCCAATTTTCCTGATAACAGTTTCTTAAGAAGAGAACATATTATTTTGTTGTTGGTGAATGGTTGTCGTTGTTGGCAAAAGACACCATGTGGCTTCATCATTGTTGTCATTGATGGCAACAAAGTTTATCCCACACATCCGTAGCACATAGTATGTCTATACTGGAAGTCAGATTGAAGAGTGTTTTGGTTCGGTGAACAAAAACAGAGCATGCAGCAAGGTCTAACAATCAGGTCCAGATATCTCAGACGATGTATCTCAGCAAAGTGCGGACTTGGGGAAGTCAAGAGGAGTACCATGACTACTATATTCCAAAGATAGAGCCTCCGATGATGAAAGAGTGAAAAGAGATGAGCATCTAAGTGTTGGGTTCCTGACAGGCAGAGTAGACTGAGGAAGAACTGACCGGCAGAGCATCAGACTTTAATCCGGATGAAGAATTGATGGTGGTCAAGCTAATTGAGAGATCATACATGGTTGGCTGACTTGATTAATGACTTCTAACTCTATGTCTTGGATATGCATCACATATTGAACATGAATCCAGTCGACAGATCAGTGTTTAGTAAATATCTTGAGTATTCCAGTTGCCGACTAGAAAGATGTTGAAATCCTTGATGCGGATATATATACCAGATTAATTTTGGTATGAAGGTGGGTGCAGAGTATGAAAGTGTACGAGGAAAGGCAGATAGCAGAGTGAAAGTAGGAATACAAGTCCGGTATGTGACAGAATAGTAGCACTTAAACAAAGGAAGTATGAAGTGCAGTAGATCACTAAAACAAAGTGAAGTATGATAGTGAGTCTCTTGTAGGCAGTGTGCCTCTTGTGAGCAGTGTGCTCAGGGCAGTGAGCCCTAATTGGCAAGTGTCATTTTGTACTTCTTGTTCTTTTAACAAAGAATACAATCTTGGGTTAGACACCCTGTGGTTTTTCCCTTAACAGGGTTTTCCACGTCAAAATCATTGTGTTATGTGTGTTGATTTTATTTTTGCTCTCATGGTTATGCATGCTTATATGTTTTGATGTTGCACTAATAGTTAAAGAAGAACAGAAAGTTAAAATATTTAAGATAACTGATTTACCCCCACCTCTCAGTTATCTACCTTATTTCCAACAATTGGTATCAGAGCCAAGTTCCTCCAAACAGAGCCTAACAGCTTGAGGAAGATCTGGGAATCTCAATGGATATGTATGGTATGAGGGAACAACTTCAGTCTGCCCTAGATGATCTTGAGCAATCTCACTCTGAAGTCAATAACTTAAGGGAAAGACTCAAACAAGCTGATGATTTCATAAATGAACTAAAAGAGAAACTGAGTATCTCTGTGAAAAAGAGAAAGGAACTACCTCAACAATTAGCAAGTCAAAGTGAAGCCAATGATACTGATGAAAATCTGAATGAGAAGAACAAGTTATGTGAGAAGCTATCAAAAGAGGTCATTATGATAAGACATGAAATGGAATCAGGGGTTATGAAATTCACCCAAGAAATTGAAGAGGAAAGAAAAATTGAAGATAATCTAAAACAATCTCTCAAGGAAAAGTCAGAAGACTGCCACAAAATAGATAGAATAATCAGGCATCTGGTATCTGATCTTGAAGAAGCTAGAGATAATGAAGAACAACTTGAGAATCAGATAGACACTCTTAAAAGGGATCTTCAAACAGCAAATGAATACAAAGAGAAATTCAAGATAAGCTCTACTCAACTTGTAATTCTTCTTGAAAGACAAAAGAGGGTAGATGACAAGCAAGGCTTGGGGTATGAGAAAGGTGAAAGCTCTGGATCCGGTTAGAAGAACTTTGGATCAGAAAATCCTAGGAATAGGCCTAGAAGACCTTTGGTAAGACAACCAAATGCTCAAAGATATCCATCCTTCAATGGATACTGCTACAATTGCAATAAATTCAGTCATAAAGCAAACCAGTGCAGAAGAAGAATGAATCAGACTAATTCATCCTTCTCCGGACAGTGTTTTAACTACAAAAGGTATGGTCACAAATCTCATGAATGTAGAAATATGCAAATAAACAATTCATTCAATGGTAGATGCTTTGCATGCTATATAATGGGACATATGGCTAATCAATGCAGATCAAGAGGATATCAGTCAAATTTGCAAAGAAATGTTATTTGCTACAATTGCAATAGATCCGGTCATATTGCCAAATTTTGTAGAAGTAAGAATCAGGATAAGAAGGGTCCGGTGCATCATAATCAAAATCAAGACAAAGGAAAAGGAAAAGTGAATGCGGATGGAATTCAAAGGGAGTTGAACAAGATTTGGGTGAAGTGAAGTACATAAAATGTTGGGGATGGATCCGCACCAGAATCTGGTGCTGATATTCCTTCTGGAAACTAAATAGATGAGCTCTGGCTCAGGGGGAGTCACAAAGGAAAATAAATTCCCCCAGCCAGTCAATCAGTGCCTGAAATTGGCACATGGAAAGTTGCGGTTTAAAGGGTTCTCAGAGAAATATCTAAATAACCCTCGGTAAAAATATGAAAGATCTGCAAGGGGTTTGAAGAGGCTAATCATCCAAGATTGATTCAGTTTGATAGTCATCTGGTAAAAGCAAGATTCTCACAGTTAGATCCGGTATGATTCAAAATTGAAATATCTTGATCTACGGATAAGTGGAATGATTGGAGAAAGGAGATACATTGTCAATTATCACCAAGAATAATTCTAAGTGCATCTCAGTGATTCGGAAGGATCTCTCTCAGAACAAGGGAACCGAAATAAATTAAGGTGTGCATTTATTGCAATATGAAATTAGGGTTTGCGTAGAAATATAAGGGTTCTTTTATTCATCATTTGCACACTTGCACTCGAGAAGAAGAAAGAAAGAGCTCTGCAAACAAGATTGCTTCAACCCTCTCAAAGATCAACCACAGAATTCAATTCAACCAGTGATCTTTTCCGGCTCATTTCATGAACCCTCGAAGCGTAAAAAGGTATTTTCGTTCTTGAATATCTCTCTCTGAATCTTTTGCAAGATGGCTACTCCAAATGTTGTTAAGATCACTGATAGGCCACGCCCTAAGTTCAAGAAACATCCTTACAAATCCCTAGAAGTTGATCCCTTAGGCACCTTCTCTAGCATTCCGCATGGGGTTCTGCATGTAGAAGATGTTAGGGTATACATACACGCCAATATTGAGGAATTTGGGGAATCCAAACTGATGGATATCTATCACAAGCAAGTAGTAGATGAAACATTTGAACTTAAACCTCAATACAAGGCCATCTGGGATAAGCATTTTGGACATTGCATCCACTTTCCTTGTTTTGCAAAGGATGAATGGGTCTGGTAAGTTATGAGCAGAATGCATGACAACTTTATGTGGTTGATGAGGCCATTCAAGATCACAAAAGATGCCATTAGGGCGGTAACTGGATTGCACTCATCCGGTGGGTTGCTTGCTCTCAAATCTATCAAGAATCAGACAGTAAGTGAGGCTACTGAATCAAAGTTTGACAAGAGAGCAATGACAATAGAAGATATCACAGATCCAGATATCAAATTTGCCTCTATGATCATTGGCTACAAAATATATCACTCCAGCAGGGAGAATTCAGTGTCTAGAATTGCTATATATACTGCATATCAGATGCTAAGGGAAAATGCAGACTATGATCTATGCGAGCTTCTCCTAAGCCAACTACTAGAAAACCTACAAAAGATCAAGAAGGATAAGAAGAACTCATTCAAGTATGGTGCGCTAATACTGTGTTTATTCTTTTACTTTATGAATGAGCTACCTAGATCAAGTGGCTGGGTATGGCAAAATGACAGATCGATTGCCATACAAATCAGAGATTATATGTATGGGCTTGGTGATGCCAAGGCTCAAAGCATAGCACTCTGGGGATATTTCAAGAACTTCCAAGGCATGATGGAGGCCAGAGAAAGAATTCCTCAGACAATGGTTGAAAAATATAAGGATATAGTGTGTTTTATGGTAGACACTGATCAATGCCTAATGGAGGCAGTAGAGCCCAGGACAGTCTGGATTATGCCAATGGGCTATGAGGTAGATGAGGAAATCTTAGAGCTGCATAGTCAACACTTGCTAAGTCAGCCTAGGGACCCTATGGCAGAAAGGTTTGGAACCTTTCAAGAATTGAGCATGAAAATTCATGTTGAGCTAAGACAACCGGAGATGAAAAGAAAAGTGAGAAGGGAAGTAGAGAAAGTTGCCAAAAGATATGGCATTTCAGAAGAGGCAGTTGATGCAAACAAAGAGAAAGTAGAAAGAGCAAAGAAGGAGAGACAAGAAGCAGAAAAAGAAAGTGTTCCGGTGCAAGCCTCCTCCCGGACTAGATCCTCCAAGAGCTCTGCACCTGCCACTTCTAAGAGCTCAAGATCCTCCAAACTAGAAGCCAAGACATCTGGTAAGGGAGAAAAGAGAACAAAAACCAAGGCCACAAGGTCCTATACAAGTCATAAGGATGATGAAGAAACAGAGACTGATGAGGAAATTAAGAAAATGAGGAAGAAGAAGAAATCATCAGGTGAATCCTCTGCCGGTGCAAACAAAGAAGAAGCAGAAGAATTTGTTGAAAGGCCTACTCTCTCCATTGATGATGTCATCAAGGTAATCACTGTGGATGGGAATCTACAACCAATGACAGAATTCTATGATGAGTATAGTGACACAGACAAAAGGATCTTGGAAGAAGCTATAATTAAGTACTTAAACATATATAATAAAGCATTCATTGAAATCATCTCTCTAATTCCCAAGAGTTTAGAGAAGGTACTTGAACTCAGAAAAGACAATGCCAAGGCCAAGGATTTGGAGATCCAGGAACAAATAGCTATTCAGCTCTATCCTTCCATTACTCCAAAACAAATGAACATGATCTTCAAGGACTACAAGGATGAGTTCTGAAGCAAAGCAAGAATAAACAAACTTATGCTCGGAGAGACTAATCAGGTGGCAAAAGAGATTGAAGGCATCCTCCGGAATGCATTTAAAAGATTCAATCTTCCTATTATAGAGGACATAAGTGATGAACCTTCTGCCATGAATGTCGAAGGATTAAGTACATCAAAGGAAAATTCTACTGAGAAAATTGCAGAAGAGTCAAAGGAGTAGGTGAGAAGAGGACTAAGAACTTGGATTCCTCTGTTCTGAAAGAGGAAGTCCATGAAGAAGAAAATATCTCTCTTCTGGATCCCCTTGCAGACTCCGGAACTGAAGGAGAAGTAAGAAAAGAGGAGAAAGTAAGTCAAGAAGAGGAGAAAAAGGGAAGAGAAGAAGAACAAATGGAGATCTCTGATGACAGCTCTAAGGCTGCAAAAGGAAAGGAGTCTCTGGCAAGAGACTTGTAGAAGCAGTGAAGAATTTCTTAACCAAGGAATTGATGGAGATAGATGAACCGGAACTGTTCCAAGTACCTCTCAGTTTTGACTCCCTCTCTCCGATTCAGACAATGAAGGTAGCATCTTTTGCTCAAGCTAAATCAAAAGAGAAGCTTCTGAAGTCTCACATGGAAGACTGTGAGCTAATAGAGATTGCATCTGGTGTGCTAGAGAAAATCATGCTATCCTTCCAAAAAGACCTTTCAGCCTCTTCATCTGGTAATCTGAAATCTCTTGTTAATTCTGTTAGCACACATTTTGATTCCTTGGAGAAATCAGCAGAAGAGAAAGTCCAAAAAAAGTTTTTGGGAAAGAGATTCTCCAAAGTACAGGGACTCATAGCAAATGATAGGAGAAATCTAGATATTGGATAAAGAGCTTAGAAAATGCTCTTAAAGATGGCGAAAAATTATACAAATTTTGTTTATCTTGGTCCACAGTGACAACAGACATTACAAAGAAGGTGGAAGAATAAGAGGGTAAACTGTCAAGTTTATCTCAAAATTTTGATCCTCTAACCTCATCCATAATGAATCAAGAGTGCCAGACTATTGTCACTATAAATGAGATAAAGAGGCTTGAGAAGGAGAAGAAGAATAGAATAAGCAGAATGAATGAACTTAGAGGGATAATTATCCCTAAGTTAGAGGCCATGCATGAGGCCCTAACTGATGCTCAGACCACAGCCCGGACTAGTGATCCGGCAGACTTAAAGAGGGCAAAAGCTTTTGCATTTTTGTTAAGTGATCACATCTCAATTTTGGACAAGATGAAGCAGAGTTGGGCAACAGAATTTGTCCAATTGAAAACCACCTTTGTGGATATACTGAAGTATATGTAAGTACAACATGTATATATACTTATGCGGCAATATATAGATTGATTTTTAAAAATTTTGGTGTGCGGATTCCACCCTTTGCCATTGATGTCAAAGGGGGAGTGAGGAGTAGTGAAAAATGTGGAATCCAGCTAAGGGGGAGCTCCGGTAAAAATGTACATAAGATAGAGCATCAACCAAGGGGGAGTTTGTTACGACACTTAGTCATTTTTCACTAAGTGTTGCCATCAATGCCAAAGGGGGAGATTGTTGGCAAAAGACACCATGTGGCTTCATCATTGTTGTCTTTGATGGCAAGAAAGTTTATCCCACACATCTGCAGCACATAATATGTCTATACTGGAAGTCAGATTGAAGAGTGTTTTGGTCCGGTGAACAAGAACAGAGCATGCAACAAGGTTTGACAATTAGGTCCGGATCTCTCAGAGGATGTATCTCAAGAAAGTGCGAACTTGGGGAAGTCAAGAGGAGTACCATGACTACTACATTCCAAAGATTGAGCCTCCGGTGATGAAAGAGTGAAAAGAGATGAGCATCTAAGTGTTGGGTTCCTGACAGGCAGAGCAGACTGAGGAAGAACTGACTGACAGAGCATCAGACTTTAATCCGGATGAAGAATTGATGGTGGTCAAGCTAATTGAGAGATCATACATGGTTTGCCGACTAGATTAATGACTTCTAACTCTATGTCTTGGATACATATCACATATTGAGCATGAATCCAGCCGACAGATCAGTGTTTAGTAAATATCTTGAGTATTCCGATTGTCGACTAGAAAGATGTTGAAATCCTTGATGCAGATATATATACCCGATTTATTTCGGTATGAAGGTGGGTGCAGAGTATGAAAGTGTGCGAGGAAAGGCAGATAGCAGAGTGAAAGTAGGAATACAAGTCCGGTATGTGACAGAACAGTAGCACTAAAACAGAGGAAGTATGAAGTGCAGTAGATCAGTATATTGAGCCTAACTGGAACTGAACCTCAGCACATGTGGATGCCTCTTTTCATTTCAAACATCTGGTTACCTTCTATATCCTTGTAGACAGTGAGTCTCTTGTAGGTAGTGTGCCTCTTGTGAGTAGTGTGCTCGGGCAGTGAGCCCTAATTGGCAAGTGCCATTTTGTACTTCTTGTTCTTTTAACAGAGAATACAATCTTGGGTTAGTCACCCCGTGGTTTTTCCCTTAACAGGGTTTTCCACGTCAAAATCATTGTGTTATGTGTGTTGATTTTATTTCTGCTCTCATAGTTATGCATGCTTATATGTTTTGATGCTGCACTAATAGTTAAAGAAGAATAGAAAGTTAAAATATTTAAGATAACTGATTCACCCCCCCCCCCCTCTTAGTTGTCAAGCTTGTTTCCAACAGTCATCCATCCATCATTTGAACATTGAAAGAATGTAGTGATATATGTTGACATGCATGCACATTAATTTATTTTTGAATAGTAGTGGGTAAAAGCTAGTATGCTTGTAAAGTTTTTTTTTTGTTTCAGTCAATTATTTGCAAGTGATGGTAACCTTTACCGACCATTTTTTTGTTTCCCAAGCATGTTGTGTCCATCTAGTTGAAATGGAAGGCCTATGTATAGACCTAACAAGACCTCCCATTCATCAAGACTATCTTCTTGCAGTATTGCATGTCCCCAATCAGAAGGAGTAAATCATCATCATTGTCTATCAATGGATCTGGAGATGTAGCATTGTTTCCATTTGTTGGACTTTTGAGATGCTGCAAATCTCTTTTTATCTATCTTTCCCTTTATATATATATATATATATAGAGAGAGAGAGAGAGTAGGATATATATATATATTTATATATATATATATATATATCCTACTCTCTCTTTCTCTATTCCTCTGTCTCTTTCTCTCTATTTTTGTAAAAGTGCCATTTAATGAGGTTCTAGTGGAGCTAGATGATCTCGACCAACCCATACTAAGCTCCACTTTTTACAATGTAAAAGTACCATAGCTTGATATTTAATGTAGAGTTTCCATTAGAATGTTTGACCATAACCCCAAGTCTATCACACAACGGAGCACTTTTTTCCACTATGTTTATGCAATTAAGCTTACTTTTGTAATTTCATGATGGCCAATGATTTTTTGTTATAGGAAATGTCTCTTTAATTGTCATGGATGGTAAAGGTAAATTCTAAAAATAATTATTCATAGGAAGGTTATTCGTGTAGCCATGTTTTCTAATTGAAACTAAAAAGTACTTTGAATCCACAAATTTAGTTCAACATCATACATAAATAAGGATATGGTTTTCCCATACACCCTTTGGCATACTATACACATATTCAAAGTAAAAGTATGGTGAGCCTTGCTCAAACTCTTTAAGATTTCAATATCGATCCACAAGGTGATCTAGAACTCCAAATCGAACCAATCCTTTAACATGGTGTGGCAAATAAAAATTTACATCTTTATTTTCTATAGACAAACCTTTGCAAAATATACTTTCTTTGATATTTATCTTATAAAATGGTTTCTTGTGATGGGTTTGATCTCTCTCTTTTCCTTTAACTCTATTTGTCTCCTTTCTCTCTACCCCCTCTCTCTTTATCCATTGTATCTATGCTTCTGACTAACAAGTGTGAACCTAAAGTCTTTCTTATACAACCCATCACAATACAAAATAATATCATTTGCTAGATGTACGCTTTGTACCACTACCAATGCACGACTGTACATTAGTCATATTTTTTATTATATAATTTCTATTTCATTTACATTGCAAACATTTCACCATTATAATTTTCACTAATCATTCTATTTCCTAATGATATAGATTTATATATTAATTATAAAATTTGAAAGTTATACGATTGAATTATAATTATTAATTATTGTAAAACACTAATTCTATTAAGAAAATAGATTACAAATTATTTATCCATATAAAACCTACTATCATTTCGTACTAATTCTATGTCTATTACAACATCTAATTCATGTAAATGCTGAAAAAATAGATAGTGTATCCATTATAGATAATATTATTTAAAGGATTTGGAAGATCGGTGAAGTGAATTAATTAATTATGTCATGCACGAGATGTCACTATCTTTTTATGTGGAGGCAAAACATCATTCCAAAATGATTTAGGAAAATTTTCAAACTTTATTTAAGGCAACTACATTGTCTTAGATGTATAAAGGTTATAAGTGATGCTCACATTTAAGATATCAATTGGTTCCATTTTATTAATTCATTACAATGCCACATAGTCATTCTTGAACCATGGCATATTTAGACTATAGACCATATCTCTATAATAAAATTTGTTGATCTAAAACACATGTAAGATTAATTAAACATAGAAGAATAAGTGAAGGAAATAGAAAATATAAGATTACATATATACTTGGGAAAACCCTTTTGAGTCAGAAACCCACCACCAAAAGTAAACCTTAATATATTCCTTCAAAATAAGCTTACAATAGATTGAGAAACTCCATTAATGTTGTAGCCCATGTGTTAACACTTTAATAGCATGTTAATAGTTAGACTTAAACTAAAAGCCTACAAATCCCTACAATACAATCCAAATGATATCAAAACACTATGCCAAGGGTTATATTTAAAAAAAAATCCATCACTCTACCCCTCTCTATATCTTTGTGTCTCCTCTCTCTACCTCTGTCTATATCTCTATGTTTCTCTATCTTCCTCTTTCTCTCTTTCTCCTCCTCTCCATCTGAGCTCTCTATTTCTCTGTTTCTCTTCTCTATCTCTCTTCCCCTCTCTATATCAATCTCCCTCTCTATTATTCTCTCTCCCTCTATCACTCTATCTCTCTTCTCTAGGTCTTTCTCCATCCCTCCCTTCGTCCCTCTCTTTCTCACTCACCATCTCTCTCTCTCTCTCTACCAATATGGTGCAGGAGCACGAAATCATGTTTGATCCATAGGTCCTAGGGGTCAGTAGGAGGTTAAATTTTTTTTTCAATAAGGTCTATCCAGACCACATGTGTGAAAGATGTTGTCATAACAAAAAGTTGTCAAATTGTCACAAAACAATGTAAAATTGCAAGAAATGTTGCTATTGTGGAAGTTGAAGGCTCAACCAACCCAAAAGGTGGTTATGACCATTGGAAGTGGATACAAATAGCCACACAAATGTTGAAGGAGGCTCGAAGATGAATGGGAATGCAATTTTGTGCTCTATTACTCTATTTTTCTATCTTTTTGCATTCATTTTCACTGTTATTTTGCATTTGTACAGACTGTAGCAGAGGAGTATCATACCTGGTCTAAAAGTGGATTGAGGAACCTATCATATGCCCCTAGTTTGAAGACTTGACTTGCAATTTGAAGAAAGTTATAACCCATTTGCTGCAGGTGCCTTGGTTGATAAGGGTTTCTAGGGTTTGGTTAGAAAAAATGGAATAATTCTCTTTCCCACTGTGGAAATCCCCTGAAAACTATTAGAACAAAAGATGAGGAAGTGCTCTATATGATTCCAAAGATTCAGAACCAAAGGAGTCAATTTGTGTGGGTTTTGAGGACGTACTAATGACTGAGACACCATTGTTTTGGTAGTTGGAGTGGACAAGAAAGCTTAAAATGAAACTATTTTACCTCCTGACCCCAAAACTCACTAAATCTCACGTTTTACCATCTGACAAGTCAGTCCAAAGTGAAAGATTGCATTGTGCAGTCTTTTAGAGGGTACTTGCTTTGTAATTTTGGCCTAATTTGGCATAGAAAATTCAAGGTTTGCCTATTTGGTCTGAAACAACCTTACCTTAGCCTTTAACATGTCAATAGAGGGGATAATGGGTGCCCTAAACTACTCTCATAGTCTTGAGATATCGCCCCTAGGAAAAGTTATGGTCTAAATTGCTCAAGAAAAGGCTACAAGGAAAGAGACATAGTTAGGAAGAAGGTGCTAGGAGAACTTGATACCCATGAAAACTAGGTGTTGGGGAATGTTGAGTAGATTCTGTTGACTCCATAATTGCATCACAATATCCCTCTCTTTATATCTCCATCTCTCCCTCTCACTCTCTCTCCCTCTTTATCTTTGTATCACTCTACGTCTCTCTATATCTCTTTGTCTCCTCTCTATCTCTCCCCCCCTCTCTCTGTGTATCATTCTACCTCTCTCTATATCTCTTTGTCTACTCTCTCTATCTCTTTCTATATCTCTACGTTTCTCTATCTTCCTCTTTATCTCTTTCTCCTCTCCATCTGAGCTCTCTGTCTCTTGATCTATCTCTCTTTCTCTTCTGTAGCTCTCTTCCTTGCGTCCTCTCCTACCCTTTCTATTATTCTCTCTTTCTCTAGATCATTCTATCTCTCTTCTCTAGGTTTTTCTTCCTCCTCTTTGTCCCTTTCTTTATCTCTCACCATCTCTCTATCCCTCTCTATCTCTATACCTCTCTCTCCCTCTCTATCCCTATACCCCTCTGTCTCTCTCATTTTCTCTAGCTATCTTTTGCTCTATATATCTAATCTCTATATTGGTATCTGGTGCAGGAGCACCTCTTCAAAATACAGATTAGGTCTAAATATAGTATGTTTCATGCATTATGATGTAATAAGGTCCATGTGACCAATTCCTATGTTTTTAAGTCAATCTAGGTTTTTGTGTAGTTAGTTAGAAGTTTGTTATGCTAGTTATCTTCCCCCAGCCGCTTGGAAGTCTCCCAGCAGCTGGGAATCGAGTCTGTACTACTCTTGTTGAGTAGTTATTTATAAGCCTAGCTTAGATCCTTTAGAAAAAGGCATCGAACAGATAGTGATAGAGTTTTTGGTATTGTGGAAGTTGTTTGTGAAACTGAACAGAGTAATTACTTACATTTTCTGGAATAAGAATCAAGAAGATCCTGTTGATATCATTTTACTGTGTAATTGATTCTCTTGGTCTGGCAGTCAGGATGGATTCACTTATCCATTCCACCGGTTAATTCTTTGAATCGGTGGAATGGCCATGTACAATAGTTTAGATTTCTTTCCTATTTTTCCTGTTTGTGCATTTCATGTTTTTGGGATCGAGTTATAGCATGCAATGATTTATCCTAGCATCCTCATGTGCAAGGTTTTGAAGGATAAAATCTAGGTTAGAATTGCTAAGAAAATGGATCGGGTCGATCTTAGGTTTTTCTGTGTTAAATTTGTGAAGTTTCGCGAGTTTTGTCTTTGAGATACATTTGATGTATATACAGTGTTTGTATGTCGCATACAATCTATGAATATATCGATGTTGTATGTCGTGAGTATATCGCTTTTGAATAATCGTTGTTGTATGTTGAACTATACAAGTCTCCGCAAATACAAAGGATAGAGAAACCCTTGCTACATACAAAGCAGTCAACGGCGGAGTCAAAGATACAATCGCCAAGGTGAATATCTCATAGGACAAGTCGGGTGTTAAAATAGGTTGAAAATGCATCTTTTGGTTGTATACTGAGCTTGTAAATTCCGAATGTACATTGAGGATATACAAAGCCTGTGTATATCCCTTTTGTATGTGAAGACAATTTCTGTATATCCTGCAGTTGCATGTCTGTGTGTATCCCGCCAATGCATATTGGGGTTTGTATGTAACGAATGTATATTTCAAATATACATTGGGTTGATACAAGCGAAGTCAATGGTCAATCATCACCGGAGGGAATATTTCGAGGCATATTCGGTGAATGCATATTTCGGGTTGTATATTTGAATGTATATCGAAAAATACATTCCGCAGATACAAGTGTTAAATACAAGCAGGTCAGCGCCAGTCAAAGGGATTTGTTGTATGTTGTCTTTGTATCTTTTGTTGTATATTACAAATATACAAGCGAATATACATTGTTGCGAGATACAAGCGACGACCTGACAGAGTGGTAATTCAAATGTATGTTGGGAGAGTTTCGTGTTGCAGACGACCGACGACAGCAGGTGAGGGCATGTTCGTCCACCGATAGGAAAGGTCAAGTTTTGTATATGGGAGAATGCATATCGTGAATATACATTGCGGGAATGCAAGCGACCAATACATTGTGTGACTGGCCGTGGAGGTAAACCGGTGCGCAAACCACTGTAGCAGACCGGTGATCATAAGTCAGTTTTTGTATGCAGATGTTAAATGTGTTTTGAGAGCGTCTTCTTGCGGATTGCGTTTTTGAATTCTTCCCCGTGGCGACTCTGCATCAGTATCTCACTCACTCATCTTTCTCTCTTTTACCTCTTTGTTTCCCTCTATATCACTTATCTATATTCCTCTCTCCATATATAAATATAAGATATTTACCTATATTTTTCAATTTAAAAATAATAAAATTTAAAATAACTCTTGAAATAAATTAATTTTTAAATAAATAAAATATATATCCAATTAATAAATAAAATAATTCTAGGGTGAAATAAAATAATTCTTAAGGAAATAAAATAGCCCCATGTTTTATTTATAATTATTATTGTATTAATTATAATCATATATCATCTTAATGGGTGCATTTATCTAGATCTATATAGAGAATATTATCTTACTAAAAAATACTTTTTTAAGTTATATTTGACTTACCAAAAAAAATTGAATAAGTAAAAAGGAGTATTCTCACGATTCCTACTAAAATATATTTCTATCCCATGCCCACAATATGATTAAGCTCTTACCTATCATATATGATTAAACTCTAATTAAGTTGGAATTGGGTTCCGTATGAGACTCGCGTGAAAAGCAAAAGTCCCAAAAAGTATATATATTAAAAGACTTAAAAAAATAGATAGAAATAAAGCTATATACATAAAATAATTATTAGCAACAAAACAAGCAATTTAATCTTCGGATAATACGAAGATTCATGCCCTTTCCACTGTCGATCTTGCCACGTCACACCTTCAGAGCAAACACATAGGAGAGCCTCTAATGATTTTGCAAAGTTATCATGCCATCATTGCCATGTCATCCATTCAAACAGAAAATGTATTAAAAATAATTTTGCAGTCAAATATTGCGGCCCCCAATGGTTCTCGCAGAATTTTAAATGCTCTGGCGAGGGCTTTTGAAGGAACGGGGCTTCTCACGTAGTCGACTGTGCATCGAATGAAAACCCTTGCTCGAAAACGTGACGAAACGAACGAAATAAACAACGAAAAAACGGTGGGACAAAAACAACCGGCAGAAAAAAGAACGGCGACATCGTCTTGCATCCTTTGAAGACGACTCTCAGCCGTTGATAACACACGCCAGGCCGGTTCACCTCATAGAGGGAATGCCTTCAGCGTAATAGCCAAAACAAACAAACTTATCATAAAAACTAAAAAAAAAACAAGAACAATTAATAAGATGAGACGACCTCCTATCAACTACAAAGCCCTAAACATTTACCAAACACAAACTCATCTCCATTAATTTAACAGTTTGATAGTTCTTAATCCATGACTAAACTATCTATCATGTAGTTTTATTAACTATTTATCTAATTTATCATAAAAACTCAAAAAAAGAACAAGAACAATTAATAGGACCAGACGACCTCCTAACAACTACAAAACCCTAAACACTTACCAAATACAAACTCGTCTCCATTAATTTAACATTTTTATAGTTCTTAATCGATGACTAAACTATCTATCATACCATTTTATTAGCTATTCTATCTATAATTCCATTATGTTCTCAATTATATAATATATTACTAAAGACAAGATAAATCACAAAATAATAGACATCATATTTTCATAGTCTATTGGGTGCTTCTATCTCAACTTTTGAGATCATACTACATGATCCATCATAGGAAAAAAAAAAATTAAGACCGGCCCCCAGTCCCCACTATGTAAAGCAATACTTGAAAAATGGCAGCGTTTTTCTTTACGAAAGGGAGAGGATCTCCATCATAAATGCCAGACTGGACAATATGCACGCAGTCCAAGCTCACGGAGGGAGTCTGCAAAACTGTAACGTTTGCAAGAGATGGTCTACATGTCTCCAATGGCTGGGGAATGCGTGTACAGTAGTACCATCCTCGTTACAAGAGAATTTGTAAGGCACTAAATGCCCTGTTGCAGAGTTAACCAGAAGAGATAAAAAGTCGGCTCGCAGGTACTTGAGGCAGCGCAGACAATCATATCATGATGTGATATCAAGTCGGACAAGTCTGACGGCAGCGTCTGTCCGGAATGCTGGATACACTGCCCACCTTGAGGAAATGAACAACTTCATTAAATAAAGACCCAACACTTTTTGACATTTGGAAAAGAGAATTGTGAGTAGCTTTTAGGTATAGGGGAGAGGACCCACTAGTGGTGCACCCTAACTTCAGACCTCTCAAAATCATACGTGGCAATTTCGAATCACTCTAAAATTTCTACAGTAGCTTATTTGGCAACGCCCCTGCTTATAACTAAGGTTTAAGGGCCACATCATCAAATATGATGCCACATCAGCATGATTTTTGTTGAGGTGTCAAATAGTTCCCAAAAAAAAGTGTGGACCAATAGGTGTGCATTAAGCCCTCTTTTGATGATGCGTTGATGTGGCATCACATGATTGGTTGTTTTTTAAATCTAAAGGGCACATTTCATTCAATTATTAGTACTTATAATAACACTAACAACCTAAAATGTACATATACTAGTACTAAACTTAAAAAATATTGGACCTTAAATGTACATATACTAGTACTAAACTTAAAAAATATTGGGCATTAAATCCACATATACTATCTCAGCGATTGGAACTATCCCACCTATTGGGTCTTTTCCCCTATGTGAGCATTTTAGTGCTCGGAATTGTCTTGTGCCGTAGGCTTTTATATGTGAGCATTATAGTGCTCGGAAAATTGTCTCACACTTGGGTGCAAGTGCTAGTATGTTATAGAATGAATGAATGATTTTAATAACGTCCACGAGGCCACAGCAGCTTATGGGACCCAGATCCCCACACAACCTAACCATAAATATGGCAGCAAACTGTTAAACAACATGTAGCCCCTTCTCAAGCTCGGATCTTCTGTAGTGAATTTTGATCAAAAAGTTTGCGGTTCTGCCTAGTCTTTTCTTATACAAACTTCTCTTGGCAACTTCCAAAATTTCAGTCATCTGTTTTTTTTATGGGGACTAAGGGAGAGGGACCAGTAGCCGCCCACACTAACTTCGCGTCAAGCACATAGCTAGACATATCGAATTTCGATGATTTTTTTTGGGTTTTCCCGTATGCGACCGAAGAGCTTAAAGATATTTTTTCAGCTTCTGGGCACTTATACATTTCCCTATAGGACACGTTATGTGCACATGGGTCGAAAAATGGTCATTTGAACATGTCGCCCCATACATTTGCACCGATGTGCCGGTAACCGCTCGCCATCACATTTGTACACTTGTCTTAATTTCATTGGTTAATTTACAAATGTATTAGCGCATTTGTGAACATGTATTGGTGCATTTGTGAACATGTCCAAATGTTGTGAACATGTATTTGTGCATTTGTGTTAATTTATTTGGTTGGTATTTTACATGTATTGGTTTTTTAAAAAATTTAATTGGGGGGTCAAGTGATTAAAAACATAGCGGTTATTGGGGCGTGGGCGGCAACTGGCCCCTCTCCCTTATATGGGGTCAAATTCATGGAGGAAGGGGGACCAAAAACTTCTCTTATTGAATCAAATAAATTGTGTTTATAGTTTCCAAAAGTAAACAATACTAAATCGTGTGTTTGATTTTTTTAGGTTAATATGGTGTTCTTATACGAACTTCCTTGGCAACTTCCAAAATTTCAGTCATCTATTTTTTTATTTAATATACCAGCTAAAAAAAAGTGACATGCCACTTGGCATAACATATTCAACAATCCAAAAGAAATAATTTGTTAAAAAATAACATATTTATACTTTCGTCGCATGGAATTTTCAACATCTAACATCATCTTAAATTTCCAATACTTATAAGGGAGAGGACCAGTAGTTGAGCACCCTAACTTCACGCCTCAAAAACATACGTGGCAATTTCAAATCACTCCAAAATTTTTACAGTAACTTATTTGGCAAGGCCCCTGCTTATAACTAAGGTTTCAGGGCCACATCAACATGCTTTTTGTTGAGGTGTCAAATAGTTCCCCAAAAAATAGGGTGAACCAATAGGTGTGCATTAAGTCATGTTTTGCTGGTGCACTGATGTGGCATCACATGATTGGTTGCTTTTAAGATCTAATGGCCACATTTCATTCAATTATTAGTACTTATAGTCAACACTAACAACCTTAAAGTCACAACTACTAGTGCTAAACTTTTAAAAATAGTGGGTCTTAAATGCACAAATACTCTCTCAGCCATTGGAACTATATCAGGTATTGGGTCTTTTCCCCTAATTTATTTATAGCATTTGTAACGAAAAATAAAAATAAATGAAATGTATATAGTCGCCACATAATGAAAACAAGAGACACATTGCGTTAGGTTCTTGCCACTGAAGTGGTGAATGAAATGAACCTTGTAATCAATTAATGTAAACATTACAGTGAATTTAATGATTCATATTTTTTTTGGTAAAATTAAAAGCAATGGAATTGAACTTTTTATGTCATGGATGTGATGGGTGTATATATAAATCAATGGTAAGCTTCATTTTAGTCCAACTCTGAAAGGACCAAAAGATATAAGTAGAATTGTGATTTTTTTTAGTCTCTTCCATTGTTGCATTGTAATGTATGATTTTTGGATGCAAGGTGAGCTTCTAGAGTTGAAACTTTTGTGTAAATATCATTGGATTTGATGCCCTAACATGGACATTCTATAGATTTACATTTCCCTTTCTTGTATAACAAAATAGAGAAATAAATAAATTTATAATTAGAACAACAATTCCATGTTTTGGTTGCTTTTGTTCTTGTTTAGCATTTTGTCAAAATAGTGGGCATACGCATGGTGACAGTTAGGAGTACTCAGGCCACCTCACTTAGAATGAACTACATGGATATAATGGGTTTTGAATGGTGATGGTGTGACAAGATTCATTTGGAATAAAATGAAGCACACTGGGAGTACAAGCACCAACAAACCTTCCAAAAACCACCCAAAAAAAAGTCAAAAAAACTTTTTTTGTTGATTGCTGTTCATATTTCATGATTGGGAGAGTCTAAGGGACGCCTAAGGCTGCCCAAAAAACATAGGAAAAAGCATAGGAAAGAAGTACTTTGAGTGCATCAACAAGATTCATCATAAAAGAGTCAAAAACAAGAGGAAAAAGGAGTGTTTTGGGCATGAGAGAGTTGGAATGATTGGGGAAGTTATTGCAAAATCTAATCCTATAATTGATGTGGGTTTTTCATGTGGATGGAGAAGGTAAAAATGTTTTGGGAGAGTTCCTCTTCAGCAGTGAGATTTTGAGCTCTCAAATACCATGTAAATGCTTGACAAAATGCTTAAAAGCTTGTGTGAACTGTTATGAATGGTGAAAAGAGTTTTTGAGTGTGGTAGGTTATTGTGTAGTGTATGTAACCCATGTTTAATGTAATATGAGAAAGAAATTCATTTTATGAATTTTTGTGGTGATTTACGTGTGTGTGTGCCTTGGGAAAGCCAAAAAATTGCATTTCAATTAAAATAATGGTTATGGGCCTATGTGAGATCCATGTGAAGTTAGAAATGTGTTAGAATAGGTCATGGGATTCGTTGTGAGTACTCATACCCTTGGTGTCTCCAATGTTTCAAAAAGTTCGGTTTGTAGGGCAATCTTGTCAGGTTTACTACTTTAAAATCTCGTAAAATTACGAAAATTGCAAATTGAGGCTTTCTTGCTTTCTTGGTGATTAGACAGTGTTCCTTTAAGTATATGTTGGTGTTTGGAGGTCTATGAATTTTCTAGAGAATCGGCATAAGCTTCATGTAATTGGTTTTAGCCTCTCAATGTGTTTTGGTAAGCCTTAAAAGCATTGGTCATAGTTAAATGCAACAAACTACCTTTTGCTTTTTATAGGCATACAAATATGATAGTGAGTTTTTCTAGGCTACAATGACAAAGTAGTCCTCATCCTTGATTGCATCATGATTATTGTAATTGTGCTAAAATGGATTGGGATTGTGCCATCCTTCTTAATGAATCTAACTAATTCCTTACCCTAGTTAATGAATCTAAGAAATGAGCCATGTAGTCTCTCATTCTTGTTGTGGATCTTCTGCCATGGTGTGTCTTAGTACCACTTGTGTGCAAGTCACCTCAACAAACTAAGTTTGGGATAACTCTCTTCCTATGTGAATCTATTATGTTGGGGATTCGGCTATAAAGAGTGTTGCATTGAGATGCTTGCCACTCCTTTCCCAATAGATATTGTAGTTGTGTCTCTTTGTATATCACCTACATGTCTCTTCTACACATGTTTTGATGCTTGTGTTCGTATCGTTAGGGGGTGACATCACTTCTGTGTAAGTGCATGCATTACAACACTGCAAGTTTTGTGTTGTAAACCAAAAAAAAAAGGTTGTTTCATCTTGTTTTAATCCACTAATGTCCAATGTAAAAGTTGTGCATTACAAGTGGCCTAAAATGGTATAGGACAACTCACTCTTATCCTCATAGCTGGTGCTCCAACTCAGTGTCATATCTTCATACCTGATGCACAATAGGCCAGCGACTTCAAACATTTGGCACCAATAATTTTCTCTTCAAGCAGACTTCCAATATTCTTTTCTCTTATGAGCCTACTTGTTGGCACTATTGATAATATCCATATATTAACGAAGAAAGGACAAGGCTGAAATGGCAGGCTTTGGTTCTATGTTTGACACACAATGAGATTTGTATGAAATTTGTGGTATCCTCTCAATTGCATACTCACAATATGTAGAAATATTTTAGTTTATTGACTCTTTAATTAGATTTATCTAATTTGAATACTCATCTCAATAAAGAAAAAATTAAAATACTACCAATTACATTCTAAATGCCTTTACATTGAAGAATACCCCCGTTTCAGATTTAATCTAAATATCTTAGAAAAAACACAGCGGTTGATCCTGACCGTTAAGCTAATGTGCAAACAATGTCTACCAGCCCCTGTTGTATTCAAATACTGCAGGCCCAGATATTCAGTGAAAAAATCATTGGCTTATTGAGGAAATGAAAATCGAACAGTCTGTTCTAGCAATGAAGAATGGATTTAACATAAATTATTATGTACATAAGTAAGATAAAGCACTAATGAGAATCTGAATCTTATTGAATCTTGTAACACGGGTAATCATCTTGCCTTTGGTTATTCTGAAAATTAAAAGGTATACATAGACTCAATAACATTGCACATTTTCTACGCTCCAATTACAATCATAAAATGCAATTGCCATCCACTACACATCTCAATCTCACGGCATTATGTTGAAGGAGGCGTTGCGCATTCTGCTTACTACACACAACTACATATCTTCGATTATTGCATACCTGTATTTTCAACAACTGGCTTTCGTAAGGGAAAAGGGTTCACTCTTTCATCGCTCACAGACGATTTGCCTTTGATACACGCACAACTTTTCATACTAACCTTATTTATTTGTAAGTCAAGTGCGGAAGTTTGGTGGGTGCTAGAAAAGTCTTTGACCGCCTGAAAGAACAAGACAGCGTCTCATGGAATACAATTATTGCATAGGACGGGTTTCCTGAAGAGGCAGTCACACTGTTTCACCATATGCAACAAACTGGTCTCCAACCCAATCAAGTTACGTTTGCCAGCGCACTCCCATCCTGTGCTAAAATGGGAGCTTTGGAACACGGTATGGACATCCATCAAAACATAATGGAAGGGGGATTTTTGTCAAATATTATAGTTGGAAATGCTCTGGTAGACATGTATGCAAAATGTGGAATAATAGACAAGGAACGTGAACTGTTTGACAAAATGCCTCAAAGAGATGTCATCTCATGGACTGCAATGATTACAGGATATGTACAAAATGGATTCTTTGAAAAGTCTTCACAAACTTTCAAGCAAATGAAATTGGCAGGTGTGAAGCCAAATTCCACGACCTTTGCTAGCATCCTCCTTGCCTGTGCCAAAATGGGAATTTTGGAACAGGGTATGGAAATCCATCAAAACATAATGGAAGGGGGATTTTTTTTAGATATTATAGTTGGAAATGCTCTGGTATACATGTGTAAAATGTGGAAGCATAGACAAGGCACGAGAACTGTTTGACAGAATGCCTCAAAGATATGTCATCTCATGGAATGAAATGATTGCAGGATATGCTCAAAATGGATTTGTTGAAAAGGCTTTAGAAATTTTAAAGCAAATGCAATTGGCTGGTGTAAAGCCAAATTCCACAACTTTTGCCAACATCCTCCCTGCCTGTGCCAAAATGGGAGCTTTTGAACAGGGTATGGATATCCATCAAAAAATAAATGATAGAGGAATTTTGTCAGATATTGTAGTTGCAACTGCCCTGGTAGACATGTATGCAAAATGTGGAAGCATAGACAAGGCACATGAACTGTTTGACATAATGTCTTAAAGAAATGTGGTCTCATGGACTGCAATGATTGCTTGATATGCACAGAATGGATTTGTCGAAAAGGCTTTGGAAACTTTCAAGCAAATGCAATTGACAGGTGTAAAGCCAGACTCCACAACCTTTGCCAGCATCCTCCGTGCCTATGCCAAAATGGGAGCTTTGGAGCAGGGTATGGACATCCATCAAAGCATAAAGGATAGAAATTTTTTGTCAGATGTTGTAGTTGTAACTACCCTGGTAGACATGTATGCAAAATGTGGACGCATAGACAAGGTAGGTGAATTATTTGACAGAATGCCTTAAAGAGATGTAGTCTCATGGACTGCAATGATTGTAGGATATGCACAAAACGGATTTGTTGATATAAACCTATCAAGTAACACTTATCATGTGTTGGGTCATGAAGTCATGTTTGCCTTTGTGCCAAATTTGTGTTTTAAGAGATGTTGGTCTCGGTGATTTTTAAGGGTGGAACTAATATTTGAAAATGTCAAGAGTTTCAAATGAAAATGCAAGCCACAATCTTTGGTAGAAATCTGAACTCAGAAACAATTGTGCAATTTTTGCAAATTGCTTGCTCACCCTACTTCCCGCAAACTAAGCGTACCTTTTTTTCTAACTGCACCATTGTCTCTACTCCCTACAAGCATTTTCAAAACCTATGCACAATCATGCAATTTACAAATTGCATTCCAACCTACCATTCCCACCAAAATATAATTTGTCAGGATTGTGAGATTATTTCGCAAATTTGCAATCTTTACTTATTGCATTCATGCCTTTGCTTCGTTCCATCCCGCGAGATATACATAAATGTGCAGATAATACACGTAAATACAAGTGCTAACCTCAGTCAAGTGCTCCATGCATTCCTCTTTCCAATGCACTTATGGAACCACAGACACAGCTTACACTTTGACACAATAACATTCAAATTGCATTATAATCTCCCATCCCCATCATTATACAAAGAAAACGTAAAAAGTAAAGTTCCTATTTTACATAGTAAAAATGCAAAATATCGATGCAATCGTGCAAATTGCACAATGGTTTCCACCTCTCATCAGAAGTTTATTTTTTCTATATTTTGTGGGAGATGTGCACACTTTCCATGCAAATTTGCATTGCTTTTCTTGTATCTCGCAAAGTAAAAGATAATTCAAAAGCATATTATATACTATGAAGTGGGGGCAAACTTGTAGTGTATGCATGCATATAACTGCCAGTTGCCTATGTGATCCTGCCTCCGAAAACTCCACCATGTTATTACATAAAGGGAGTGGGGAGCAGGGGGCGTGCAAACTTGCAATACACATAAACACAAACTGCCAATGACTCGATGTGCTTGCTCTCCACAAGTCCACAAAGCATGGTGAAAATTATAAAAGTGAAAATTATAAAAGTGACTCGCAAGTTTATGTTGCATGATATTTACAAAATGGATATGTTGGAACACTCTACTTAAATATCATCCATTTCAATGGTCAAACAATCAATAGCAATTTTACACCTCATTCACAATAAAAAAAAAGTGTTGAATATTTGTCCTATTTTTGTTTGCTAAAATTGACCTTTGACTCTTGAAGTGGATGATATTTAAGAACAGTCATGTTGGAAAGGCTATAGAAACTTTTGAACAATTACAACTAGTGACTATAAAACCCCAAATTCCATGACCTTGGATAACACGGTCATGGCCTATAGGCACGGATGTCCATTGAAGCAGAAAAGATTGAAATTTTTTATTAGTTGTACTAGCTACAAATGCCTTGGTAGACATTAATGCTAGATGAGAAATATTGGCAAGGCATGTAAATTGTGTGACAATGCCTCAAGAAATGTAGTTTTACAAAATGTGATGATAGGATATACACAAAAAGAATATGTCAAAAATGCTTTTAAAACCCTTAAGCATTAACACACAAGGAAGACAAGTGAACTATTTGATGAAATGCCTAGAAAATGTCTACCTATAGGTTATACAAATGAAATAG
The DNA here is from genome assembly GCA_027924645.1 of Cunninghamia lanceolata. Taxonomy (NCBI): domain Eukaryota; kingdom Viridiplantae; phylum Streptophyta; class Pinopsida; order Cupressales; family Cupressaceae; genus Cunninghamia; species Cunninghamia lanceolata. The sequence continues at coordinate 10,094,836 of BSBN01000074.1, forward strand.
TTGACAGTTAGAATTCGGGATATGACAGTATAACATGCATTTTTTTTGCTTCAGTTAGAATTGGGGAATTGGGGATATGACAGTATAACATGAGTTGGGGATATACCAGTATAACATGAATTATTTTTTTTCTAACAGTTCTTCAATTACTCTCACTCTTACATTTATGAATTTCTTGTTTCAGTTTGTATCAATATTTTTTCGCTAAGAGTTACAATTGGGGACATGATAATATAACATGCGTTTTTTGTTTCATTGCACACACACCCTTCATCATTTGCAATCAACTCAATTACATGCATGGTTAGTATGTTCTTCAATTATACTAACTCTTACATGTATGAATTTGTTGTTTCAGTTTGTATCAATATTTTTGTTTTGTAAGAGTTAGAATTGGGGATGTGGTAGTATAACATGCATTTCTTTTTTCATTGCACACACACCCTTGATCATTTGCAAACAACTCAATAAGATGCATGGTTAGTTTGTTCTTCAATTACAATCACTCTTACATGTATGAATTATTTGTTTCAGTTTGTATAATTCTTTTAATTATAAGAGTTAGAATTGGGGATGTGATAGTATACCATGCATTTTTTGTTTCATTGCACACACACCCTTGATCATTTGCAATCAACTCAATTAGATGCATGGTTAGTTTGTTCTTCAATTATTGTCACTCTTATTATGAAAGAAGTGCTCTTTCCTATTAACTTAAGACTCCTTTCACTGTATATCAATGTATATCACTGGTTTTCATGCAAATATATTATGCATATGCATATATAATGCATATGCATATTATATGCATCTGCATATTGCATATATGCATAAGCATTGCATATATGCATATGCATAAATGTATATACATATGGATATGTATGTACACACACACACACACACACACACACACACACACACACACACATATATATCCAACTTAATTAGATGTATGTTTTTTTTGTTCTTCAATTATAGTGACTGTAATTATCGGCCCCTCTCCCTTACTGCTAACTGTGATAATGGCCGACTCTTTCTGATATAGCATTAGTAGATGTATGTCTTGCTGGCTCTTCAATTAAAGTAACTCAAAAAGTCAGTAACTATAACATGGTGGAATATGTTGTTTGTATTCAAATCATACTGTTGTTTCAAGTTACAAACATTTAGGCAAAAAAGTTCAAAACCTTGATGACAAAACCTTCAAAACCTTCAGGACCTTTAGGACAAAAAAGTTCACACATAAGATGAAGAATCAATCAAAAAAGGTTGGAAAACTAAAATCTAAAGAAGGGTCTGGTTGGGTTATGCTTGGGGTAGGTGAGGGTGGATAGGACTGTGAATTAGAAGGACTCCAACTCTAAAATGGTTGGCTGATGCTTTGGGTAGGTGATGGACAATATTGGGGACATTGAATAGATACAAAATCTATGAAAATCCTATGACGATCAGACAATAGATTTAGAGGGTTACTGAGTCACCTTTCCTTTGCAGCCTCTTTTCGTGCCTTCTCCAATTCTTTTTCCCTTTTTGCAGCTTCCTTTTCTATCCTTTGCCGCTCCTTTTTTTCTCCTTCTCCTTCTTTTGCAGCTCTTTTTCAACCTCTGCTGCTGCTCATTGCTTTTCCTTTTCAACCTCTGTTGCTACTCGTTGCTTTTCCTTTTCAATTCTCATTAGAGCATTGACCTCCAATGTTGCAATCCTTTCTATCATGCGCTCTTCATTCTATTCCTTCTTCCTCTTTTTCAGTTCTAGGAGCTCCTTCTTCCTATCCTCTTGCTGAGTTAGCAAGGCCAAGTAGTAATCAACGGTCAGGAGTTGGGATCCTCTTAGTAGTTTAATCCCACGGTCAACTACCTTATTAGACATGTCTTTGACTACATGCACTGGTAGCTTCAAGAATTTTGAGATGTGTGAAGTTGTTTGGCCTCCCAAAGGCTCCATCAAATCCTCATTATTTGTTTCCTACTCCTTAGTAGTAGTATCATCCAATGGCTCTCCTAACTGATCACCTTCATTGTCTCCCCAATCAACATAGAAATGAAAAATAGTATTTGGACCCATGCTGTGTGGTGGAGATGGCATTGTAAGACTTTGCTGAGTGTCCACATGCAGATCACAACCAAGATTAGTAGCATCCTCTAACAACCAGGAGGGCACCTCGGGTGGAGCTGGTAGGGAAAGAGAAATGTCTACAATACTATTTGGCTCTCCCAAAACTATTGTTGGTGGTGATTGTTGGTCTGAGAAACTTGAACTTTGTGGAGGACTTTGGTGGCTTGCAGATTTTGTTGCTTCAAGTGGGCTTTGGTGGTCTCCAAGTACTATTGTTCCATGTGTACAGTCACCCTCATTCACTACCAAACCATTGCTGGATAGGCTTAGAATGTTTTTAGCAGTTGATGCTTCCTCGGGGGAAGCAAACTGAAAAGTCTCACTAACCCTCATGTCATTGTCCAATGCATTTGGATCAAGAGGCCAAATACATGTCCTCTTGAAGCCAGCTGTTATGTTTGAAACTGTCAAAGCCTTTTCAAAAGCTAGTCTGCCAAGTGTAGCCAATTCTGCCCTTTTTATCTCCAAATTTGGATGTTTAGTAGTCCATTATGTTCTTTCCTTTTTGAAATGAGATTTGAAAGAGGAGAAAACACTAACATCAAGAGGCTGTAGCTTGTGTGATGTGTGGGCTGGTAGGGTGAGAAATTCAATACCAAGTTCCCTTGCTTCAGAAATGGTAGAAAATGCTACATGGCTGCCATGGCCATAAAATATGAGGAGGTGTCTATGGCTGGGCAAGCATCCCCAAGGTACTTGCATAGCAAAAAATCATAACCATTTCACAAAAAGCTCTTTGGTCATCCATGCATGAGGCTGAATAGCCATTAATGCTCCTAGCTCATAGTTGGCTATGTAGTTGTGCACGTGATTTTTGCTTTTGAACAAGTAGAAGCTTGGAATTTTCTGACCTGCAGCGTTTACACATGCCAAAATAGTGATCCACTCCTGACTCTTAGGGATAATAAATGCAACACTTTTGCTTCCCTTTTTAGCAAGCACCTTCATATTACCATTCCGCCCAGCTTGCAGCCCTTTCTCATCGCAGTTTTAAATCCTTTGGGGTCCATAATTCTTGGTTGTGTATGTCTTATCTAATGTTTCGTAGAATGCACTTACAATTGCAGGCCTAAGATTCACAGCATGGTCTCTATCTTGCCCTTGGGCTGTTCTCAAACACAGATCGGGATGCCTTCTTTTGAACCTCGTCCACCAAGACTTGCTGGGAAGCCCATCTTTGAATGGATTAGGCCTTGTTTGACATATTTGAGCCACTTATGCTTTGAGATTGACAATCTCCAAACCATGGCCAATTGCAACCATCTCCTTACACCGTTGGACAACCACTGCCTCTTCCTCATCATTTAAGACTATTGGGGGCCCTTTCCTTTTTGTATTGGTGAGACCACCCACCCAATTTGACAATGTTATAGTTGGAAGACCCCATTTTTTGGCTGCCCCTCTTGTTGACATGCCATTGTTTTTGACATCTTCAAGGGCATGCTCCATGTCAACAATGGTCCATTCCCTCTGCACTACAACCTTTTTAGTTGGTACAGCTTGGTTAACTTGGTGAATAGGTTCAGTTGGTTGCTGAAGAGGAATCACTACATCCTCCTCATCGCTATATGGAAGATGCACACCTCTATTGTGTGTAGGAAGATTTGTGTGCCTCTGCTTTGTTAGCAGTCGCTTTGTTACAGGTCGAGTGGAATTTGTTGTCGCTTTATTCTTCCTCTGCATTGAACCAACTCAGTGATTAGTAAACAACATACAATTCTAACTCTTACAATTGAAAGAATGATACAAACTGAAACAACAAATTCATACATGTAAGAGTGAGTGTAATTGAAGAACAAACTAACCATGCATCTAATTGAGTTGATTGCAAATGGTCAGGGGTATGTGTACAATGAAACAAGCAATGCATGGTTTACTATCATATCCCCAATTCTACCTCTTATAAACACTTGGGTGATAGTGTTAAACCCTTCCTCAAACAACATAATGATACAGAAAATATAAACTTGAAACAACAGTATGATACAAATATGTATATCTTGAAAGAGCGGTATGATACAGATAAATCTTAAAACAACAATATGAAATAACTTGAAAGAGCAATATGATACAGAAAAGGGTTTGAAATATTTCTATCATACTACTGTTTCAAGTTATGTAAATGTTTCATAATGTTGTTTCAGAAATGGTTACCATACATGTTACAGTAATTGAAGAACAAACAAAGCATACATCTAATTAAGCATAGTATGTTTGGCCTTACTTTGGTCAACTCCTATACCCATGAATTAGTTTTGAAATAAATGGCTTCAACAACCAGATCTAAATGTATGAAGAAACCTATCAAATAGGACTACATTCCACTACATAACTTGACTACATGAAGAAACCATTCAAAAACCTAAAGTTAAACATGAAGAAACCTAAGATAGTATGAGGTTGTAGCATTTGGGAGACTTGGTTATCCAAAGGCATTTTCGCTTAAGCTATGTTACAGTCTACATATCGAATTGATTTGTGGATAATTGCAACATAGCTTAACACTAAAAATGCTTTAGCATTATCAAGTCTCCCCATATGAACTAGTCTAAACAATAATATATGGTCAAAGAAAAGTATAATATAGCATGAATAATTTGTGACATAGATGGCTTCAAAAACCATATCTAAATGCATGAAGGAACCTATCAACTAGGAATATCACAGTCACTATAAGGGAGAGCGACTGATATTTACAGTCACTTTAATTGAAGAACAAACAAAGCATACATCTAATTAAGTTGAATGTAAATTCTATACTAGGTCTGGGGCTCTTTAGTATGTGACATATGACATATGGTGGGTATAGTATGTGACAGCCTGGTACATGAAACTATATCTAGATAGGAAACTTATGTATAGGAAACCTATGTAAGGGAGAGGGACCGGTGGTGGGTAGGGATATGTTGAGCGAGGGGTCCACGTCAGCAGCATCTGAGTAGGATTATTTTTTTTGGCCACGTCCCTTGACAGTCGAGCTGGCAACCCCCCATTTTTATATATATCTGACTCAGCTATATGAAAACCTCTCAGCTATATCTATCTATATATCTGACTCAGCTATATCTATATATTTGACTCAGCTATATCTATATATCTGACTCAGCTATATCAATCTATCTATATATCAAATTATATATCTATCTATATATCTGACTCAATTATATCAATCTATCTATATATCAAATTATCTATCTATCTATATATCTGACTCAACTATATCTATATCTAAGTGTTAGCTCACAATATAATGTAGTAACAATATCGAATATCAAAAGTGGCTCACTGCCTAAAAGAATGGCTCACTGCCAAAGGGTGGCTCACTGTCGAGGGTTGGCTCACTGCCGGGGTTGGCTCACTGCTGGGGTTGAACTGATATATTAGAATCTACACCATGCCTGAGATCAGTTGCATTGAAGTGCAATACAACTCCCATGCCCTGCTCTGCTTTTACAACTCACACTTTATCTTCGTAACTTGGCTACTCAATCATGAATCTATTACATACATTTATACCTATCATGAACCTTGGAATCTACATCAAGGTCGGCATTACATTCTACAACCATTGGAACTATCTCCAAGGTTGGCATACATACATGAATCAAATTAGGACTAGACCTAAACAAACTTGCAGAGTACAAATGAATGAAGGATGAACACATCACGGCTTAGATCGGACCCAAATACATCTTCACACACTTGGACACGCTTCTACAATCCACGATTCACCTCCGCAACAAGTGTGACTAACCAGGTCGGTGAGAACTTATGCATATATCAAGAACACTTAGAAACATGCCTGCAAGATCTTCATTGTAGATTGTAGATCAAGCACATGCCTTCAACACATTCTGGAGACATCCATGAACAACATAGAGTCACTTGGAAGCTGACAAATCCAACCACAATAGATTTCACTTGAAGACAACAGATATCACTTGAAGATACATCTCAGACTACTTTTCAACAGACACTGTCAAGCACTGTTGATCACTAACTTGCCTTCTGGATCACCAAATGACAAATCCTTTGGAATTAAGATGACTAAGAACCTCATACTGATGAGTTTTATGATAATTGCACCTCTTCTATCACTAGTGATATGCATCTATGTGGTAAACCTTTCTCACCTTCACATGAGGTTACTAGTTCTTCTCTATCTTGTGTCTCATGGTATATTGATATGATATGTATACTGATGATCACACTGATAGCTCTTTATCTTATCATATTAAGATGAATCTTTCTTTCATGGAGATTATGTACCTCAAATTTAAATCTTAATGACGCTTACTTAGTGGATTCTATGGACTTTTCTATGCCCATCATGATGATATACACCTTTTTGATAGGAACTCACATGCAAATCCTCTCACCTATTCTTTAGATATATCTTTGAGTGGTTTTGGAGTATATTCTTTTACATCCTCTATTGAACAAACATATGATTTAAATATACCTAGGGATGAAACAATATAAGGATATATTTTACAAAATTTTCTTACTAGGTATATGTGAGGATAATGTACCATTAGTTGATTATACATCTTTCACATTCTCCACCACCATTACACAACACGATACATACAAATATACATATAAAACATGTTGAGCATGATATTTTACCTTATGTCAACTACCTCATCACTAGGATTGGCAATCTAGAAAGATATATTGATACTTATACACAAAAAAGTTCAATTATAAGCTAACACTACTGAGGTATTCCAAAATCCTTTGGCATATGACATTTTGACTTATCCTTCACCAAATGGGTTTGTGGCACCTTGTTTCAAAAAGTATAATGACCTAGAGGTGATCCATTATGACATGTAAAATAATTCCAATTCATGTGCCTCCCTTGTTTGCATGATAAATTGTTCACTTAGAAGGTGCTCTTTTCAAGCTTGAGTGATGGCATGCACTTACATGGTTTTATTTCTTGCATCACACTTCTACAACTTCCTTTAAGGATTCAACTAGTGTTTTCATTAAACATTTTCATTAGAGTATTATGCCTAAGATACTCATTGCTCAACTCATGCAATGCAAACAAAAGCAACAAGAGCTAGAATCAAGGGTTATGTTTTCATATTTTGAGCTTTGACTAATAATATGTTGTCTCCAAACGATAAGCTTCAATGTGTATTTATTGATGGTTTACTTCCAATATTTGAAATCCAAGTGTTTTTCATTTCTCATAATTCATTTTCAGATTTACATACTATTGTATGTAAATGTGAGCATGCCTTGTTAAAATTGCCCTTTTTACAATAGTGTATCCATAGAACTTCCTCCATTTTCCATGAGTTAACATCATTATCACATTTAGAAAATGAGGGTAATGAAGATGTATCTACTGATATTCATGATGATCATGATACAATTTACGGACCAAAATACTTTAGTGAATTCAATACATTAGAAGAGTCTCCACATACAGTATTGGAACAAAAGTATTGTTGTAGCATAATCTTATTATTTTACCTCCAATTAAGCCAATGAATATGTCTAAGCTTACACCACAAAAAGCTAAGTACTTTTGTTCCTATCATCACATACTAGGACACTCTAGATAGATAGACATATTGCATCCAAACATGAAGTTCAATATCATAGAGATAAATGGGAGATAAACACTAAGCATACTTATGAACCCATAACCCCGATGCTTGATGTGATTAATCATATGAAAGAACATAAGGGACATAAGTTGACTAGTCCTAATGTTGGGGTTACACATGAAATAAAAGAAAAACCACCTAACATGCAACAATGGACATAGGAAATCAAGACACAAGCAAAGATGATTTATTCTAGGATGACGACGATGTATTTGAAGAAAAAGGTTGAACCTCCTAGACTTGCTACATGAGAATCACTATGGCCAATTCATACCTAGATACCTTAGTTTTCCTTTTTTCCTTTACCTTTCATTTATGCCTTGTTTGTTGAACCTCCTCTCCTTATAAATTGTCTTTATGTTCTTTCTTTCACAATCATTTACCTCCAATTGTGAAGCATCTTTGTTTCCACCTTCCTTTGTTTCAAACATTTTTCTATCATTGTTGACATCATCTTTTATGCACATACTTAATTCACCTTTACCTTTGCTTATATTATCCCTTTTGGACCTTGTTCATTTATCCTTTTTATTTCTTATTTACATTTTTCCTTCTATACTTATTCACTGATTCTTGTGTGACTCTTGCCCTTTCCCATGTTGATTTCTCACATTTCCTTCTTGCTTCCCATTCCATGCTTATGTTCATGACATCTCACCTATACTTGTTTGCATCTATGAAATTTTCCTTAGCCTTTACCATTGTCTACATATAATGATCTCATATTTCCAAACCATGCTTTTCAGAGCTTACTTATTGAGCTTGAATTGCTACATCACACTTTTAGAGTTTCCTATTGATTCTACCTTGCCATATCATACTTCTAGTTTACATTGACAAGCATCATATCTTCCCCTTCTATACATTGCACTTTCATTACTACATCCTCATATTGGAGCATTATGTGATCCCCCACCTTGTGCACTTATCTTGCCATATCTTTAGCTTTTATACCTACATTTGGGGCATCGTGTCTTCCCCCTTATACATTGTGCCTTCATTGACATTCCTCTCACATTGGAGGCATCATGTCTTCCCCCACATGTTACCCCTCCTACGACATCCACTAGGGATCTACTACCTTATCTTCACTATTGTGTGCTCATGCTTTTGGATCCCACATTGGGGGCATATGCATATCCAAGTGACCTATGTACATACATGGGTGTTTTGGCCATCGAGGGCCACATCACCATTGCTTACTTGCGCATGCTTGGTGCAAATTTAATTACTTGATGCCATCTCTTGTGCTTACCATGATTTTACCATTTCTAGATGTTTACATGCTCATTACATGATGTATTCATTATTGCCACACTTCACATGATTACATGCTTATCTATAGATTCAATTTAATTTCATGTACAATTTCCCCTCTCCTTCAATTCCGTACATCCTATAGATATAACCAATTGAGAAGGGGGAGAAGAAACACATGAAGGAGTATATATTGTCACTAACAATCCTATATTGAACTTTTAAATAATGATTCTTGTGCTTAAAAAACACATCGTCATAACCATATAGATATCACATAACATGCCATGCACTTAAATAAACCAAAGGATCAAACACTACAAATATTTGTGGTTATAACCTACTCATAATATTGCACAGTACATTTGGCAGAATAAGACAGATTTTGAAGGTAGCACCGGTTAAAAATTGTCGAGAATCAACAAGGAAGATTAATACGCATCCACAAGAGTTTTGATGAGGCATATATCTCTTTGTTTCACTAGAAAGGATGTAAACTTATATAGCTCTGTTTTCCTTTCAAATCTTGCTTTGTACTCCGCAAGTTATTCAACCTTTGAATCAAGCTCTTCATATTTACCAATGTGACTTTATTTACTTTTTCATGGGCTATATGCAACAATGTAGTTTTCCTCAACCATGTAATGATTTTAGTCGTTCCCTATAACTCTACCTACAACTCGACAGTCCAATCCATTTTGAAGCATTCCAAAATTCTAACAAGGGCAATTGTGAAGCATTTGAAAATTCTATTGCGAGATGAAGCTGGCAGTGTACAAGATGGGAAGTCTGAGATGAAAGTTCAAGAGGCTATAAATAGGATTACTAGTCTGGAAAGTTGGTAACTGTTGGGATTGTGGCAAATAGGCTTTTTACCATTAGAGAGGCTCACCGCGTGGCAATTTCTGAGAGGAATGTTGTGGAGTTTGGCAATCACACAAATCTCTTGTAAACAAAGACTATTTTCTATAAAACTCATTTTATGCAGAGATTGCCTACAGAGTTTTAGTTGTACTGAGATTACAGATGTACCATTTTAACAATGATAATTCATGAGCTTTAAAACCTGTCAAGATTACACTAAAACATCTTCTAAAACATCTTAAGATTGTAAACTTTGTAATCACACCACATTTCCTTCCACCGTGAGCCTAGTCAAGAAAAACAAAATTCCACTATATAGTATATACAGACCAGTTTTACAAAACCCAAAACCTTCAAAATCCTACATAAAACCGTCACTCTAAAAAGGATATCTCTCAGATCTTGGAGTTTCTGCAATAGGTGTCACTAAGCACTTACCATAACGAGCTGGCATATTGACCGGCATGTTTACCACATGGTTAAGTCCTGAAATAACTACTGCTGACATTCTTCTAACAAAGTTATATGGCTGATATGATTCCAAGTAGAAACTTTAATCAACAGGGTTCTCTAATGAGTTTGATGATGTTTCAAACTACCATCCAGATTCCCCTACAGCTGCAGTCAAATGTCAATAGGCAGGTGATGACGACGTTTGGAAGTGGCGGGCAATGCTGTCAAAAGGGTGTGTTTCAAGATTCATCCTAACCAAAGAAATAAAAAACACTTAGCATTTGTACAACGTGCAATATCTAGAATTTGAAATTCAGTATAATCGTTCTCCCTCGTGATATTAAATTCTCATGGAGAAGGTTCCAAATCCCAAAACTGCAAATGATATGATGAGAATCACTTAAAACCTTAAAGTCCCAGTTATGGTCAAAACTCCAGTAATGAAAATCTCAAGAGGGGCATCGTGCAAACCTATAACTGATATTCCCAATATCAACTATTGAATCAGTATATTGACCAATAATATGTGGAGAGACACTGAAAAAACCTAAAAAAAAAATGCTGAAATTGCACAATCCCATGAAGGAAGAATATTACATTATCTATATTTCTATAATGCATGGTTAAGCTTTGAAATAATGTTATGTTTCTTAAAATAGAGATAAACATACTCACTCATATGCTCAACGCATGGGACTACATCTATTTATAGATAAATCAAGGTACTAGATTGTACAATAATTGATTTTTTATTTAAATATTAAAAATTATTGTATAAACTATTAATGCAATAGCATTTTAATAAGTCTTTAGGATGCTTATAGAAAAATTCAGAGGTACACATGTCAGCTATTATAAAAGTTACATAGGTTATATAATCCAAAATCTATCTAAAAGTAGGGAGGCAAACCAATCTAACTCAACATATTGACCAAGTGTGGTAACAATAAGATATTGTTACCAACCAAATAAAGTACATCCTCTAAAAATATAATATATTTTAGTAGGGATGTAGATTAAATGACCATCATCTATGATTTAAATATTACTTTGAAATTGGATTTTCACTTTCAGATGATAGAAGCTCTATTTTCACTAGATCAACAAGAACTTTGAATACTCGTTGCTTGACTCCCTTGTCATGATATGAAAAGCCATCTCCAACTATATAAAAACATTGCACTCCTCTACTAAGATTGAATCATAACTTCTCCCAATCAAACAAAACATTATCAAGATTTAGAAATTCCCATGCTAATTCCTTAAGCAATTGGTCAACAAGGTAATTGATGTGGCTTAATCCCTCTTCTTCTGAACATTCAGGATGATCCCTCATATAAGACGAAATGGCTGAGGCTGTCTGTCCATGGAGCTTATCATCCTTCATTTCCATTAAAAAATATACCAATATTGTAGGCATAATAATATTTCATTAAATTTAATTGACAAATTGAAAGACAAGGAACAAAACCTCGAAATCATGAGCATCATCAATTAAGCGTGCAGACGAGCATATGAGCTCATAGAATCTCCATTGATTAAGAAATATTTTGGAATATTTCTAAAACAGGAGCTGCTAATAGCACAGGGTGCAATGATAATAATGCAATTGCTGCAGTTGTTGCAGCAATTTTTATGTACTCATTATAGGTTGGAACATGTCGATTTACTTTCCACTTTGCTTGCTGTAAACTAGTTTCAGCATAATCTGCCCACTAAAACATAATATTTTTGAAATGTTAAGTCCATTTCATAAGCAATATATTTAATTCCATATTTTCAAATGATCACAATAAATTTGTTGATAAAATTTTACATATAATTTTTTTAATGACTCCTATTTTTTAATTTGATTAGTACCCTCCCATTTCTTTATAAATATTGTTTTATCTAAAGCTATTCTATTAGAAATGAAAAACCCAAAACAAAATAATAATTGTATTTTAATAATAAATCAAATTTTAAAAAATTACGTCCAATAAATATATATAAATAAATTACACATATTTTTATATATATTTGGTCAAACTATTTTATTAACTATTAATAATATAAAAATCTATAAAAATGATACATAATATATTATAATATTTAATTATATTAATTAATATTAATATAAATATTAACAAAATAAAAAATAAAACACAAGAATATTAAAAAGGTTAAGAAACTGTTGTATCATAAAAAGTCTAGTGTACTGTGTAAGTTATGTTTCTTACAACAAAGATTGAAAGGGAAGGGCTTTTAAGAAGGATTTCATAGTCTAAAAATGAAAATTTTTAAGTGGGATTACCAATGTTAGGCTTTCTATTAGTATGAGATGCAGTTTTTTTTAAAGATTGGCAATTGTTTACTGGCTGTAGCATCATTCATTTCCCAGTAAGAGTAGTGTATGTATATGAGGCTACTTCTTAATGAGAGATTAAGTTTTAAATAACGACGTTCCTTTTCTTCTACTAAACATCAAAGGGTAACTAGTCAAGCTCAATTACTAGCCTGGAAACTTATTCATTATTGGTTGCTTGTTAGTAATTATTTTCACTTCCTTCAACCGATTTTCCTGTATTATCTATTTTGCCCATTAAAAAATCTACCAAACATATGTTTTGTAATGTACTCGTTCCCAGACCCTGTGGTAATCTATTCTCCTTTCTCTTTTCAAATACCTTTCCTATGAAACTTGCTTGGAAATCTGCATTATTAGGGGTCAATATTTTTCGCAATGTCATCTCTGAATCATGCCATCAGACGATTCTTTTTTAAAAATCTATAAGCAAAGATGTTCAGCAATGATTTCTAACACCACCATACCTCTTGGAGTTGCTCTTGCGAATCTATTATCTAAGGCTCTTTTTCAAGTTGCATTTGAATGATACTTTACAAACTAATGAAGAGTTCACGAATCAGATGGAGGACATTTTAGGTCAGCTGAATATTATTGCAAAAAAAATCAGGGGTAATATGGTCAAGAGAATTGAAGAAATTATTCAAGATTTTATACTTTATTCATCTCCAAAGATAATGAATAACAGGCTTTTCCAATTAGAGTGTCAAGAGTTCTTCCCAAGGTGGAAATTCCATACCTGTAATCCATTATGCTAAAGAAAGCAGAAGATCAGAATGAGGGCAATCATGCCAATGAAACAGTTTCCTTGATCATTGAGGTGGTTGTTGATATGAACTCCAAGATGGCTACAGGAAAATATACAAATGATTCTAGGGCAGGGGATGAGTTCAAAATTTCCATACAAGGATATGAGGGTTGCTCTATGAAGGTTATTCCTGCTCTCCTGTTCCCCACAATAATCTCTTCAGAACCTTCAGACAGAAAGATAGAGAAGCAAACTAATAATGGTGGAGGAATTCCCAGTGCAATTAGAAATTGCAACTTCTTTGTGTTTAATTGATGGTTTCTGCACCAATCTTAAATGCATGCCTTCGCTGAAATTTGAATATGTGAAATTCAAGCAAGTATATATTGCTTACCTGGCTTCTGAACCAATAGATAAAATTAGAGACAAGGAATACAGCCATTTAGATTCTAATATTTATGTCGGCATGGACTACTATTGATTTTGCCTTTATTCACATATTACCATCTTGATGTTTTGCCTTCATCATTTAACCTTGATTTTCTGCCTGCGAATCTTCTATCACATGCCTTATTTTGTGAAGCTTTATGTTTATGAAAATGAGGGGCTGTATTGTTTGGGGGAAAGTGTATAGTTAAAACAAGCCATTTTCAGGTCTGCCCTGTTCAATTGTCTTTCCTTGCGGAGCAGGAGCAGTTCTTATAAGCAAATTAGAGCTTTGATGATGTGGATGAGGAAAGTTCCTAAGGAAGCCCGTGCTGACCCTTCTGTGAGGCTGTTTGTATTCCTTGTGCTTGATGTGTCTTGGACAGCCTTATTGTTTTTTCCTGAGCAGCCTGCTGTTTACCGATTATGTGTATTCTTTTTCTTGTTTAATGAATAAAGCCTTAAAGGGGGGGAAAAAATAGATCCAAAAAGTTTCTGTTTTAACAATATTATAAACTTACTTGATTCTAGATCTCACTTAAAGAATAATATGTTTTGAGTGTTTTTGATAGTTTTTATGCATAAAATTTGGGTGTATGTGGTGACCTTACATTCTTTTAAATGTCAAGTTTAATATAATGTTTGTTTATAATTATTTTTCCTATATAAAATATGAATTGAAATAATAAATGTATTTTCAAAAAGAATTGTTTTGGAGAAGTATACATATAGCCTTTGTAATAAATGGCATCATGTCATGTCCTTGCTTTTTAGTAGCCTCACTTGCTAATTCATGCACTATTTTGAAAACAAATTCTACAATTGTCTTAAAATTGTTTGGAATATTTTGTATAATAGAAGTATCCCAACCTTGAACAATGACTTTTGTAAGAAGTTCAACTTGTTCAAGTGTTAAGTAGTCATCAAAAAGGTCATCCAATATAGAAAGAAGAGTTGTGGCTTTGGCCAAAGCCATGCTACTGCTACAAAACTCTACTTCATCTACAGCATTGACTCCAAACAAATAGTATTCAATTGGATGCTCCCTAATTGCAATTGATTTTGAGAGACCAGAACCTGCCCACCAACTGTTATAAAAATTAATCAGTTTAAAACTTTTCTAAAAGCTTCAAAAAATTAAAATAAACTTCAAACAATACAAATTAAATTTCAGAAATAAATCATTGAGAGTACAAAATCTGTCCACAAATTACCATAAAAATTAATCAATTTAATACTTCAAAAAATTAATAACAAAAACAAATTTAAA
Source organism: Cunninghamia lanceolata (assembly GCA_027924645.1). Classification (NCBI taxonomy): domain Eukaryota; kingdom Viridiplantae; phylum Streptophyta; class Pinopsida; order Cupressales; family Cupressaceae; genus Cunninghamia; species Cunninghamia lanceolata. Next base: position 10,109,940 of record BSBN01000074.1, read on the forward strand.
GTATTAAAGAAAAATCATTATGAGAAAATTTGGGGCAGCACTCAAGGCCTTTTCTCAAACCTATATGAATGAATTAGCTACATGATGTATAAATTATAAATGGATGTATAAATTATAAATGGTTAGTGGCCACTTCTTGCTAACATCGATGCAGTGCGGAGTTTTGCCACCCCAGTGAGAAGGCATCTAATTTTCAGCAGGCTGTGGTTATGAATTCTCTTCTTGTTGTGGTTCCACAAAATATGCCACTTACTGCCACTAGGTTGAGGTGTTTTGGTTCACCTTACCAAATAAGATCAGGGTGAATCCATGGTGTTGAATGAACACGTCCAGTTCTATGGATGGATACATTTGTATAAATATTTTTCTTGATATGTTGTTAAAGACTTTTGTTGTAAACATGCAATTTCTGCACCGTAAATGCTAAAAGGCACCCTTTTATTGCAAACAGGTCTTCTAAAACTATGTTCTTATTCTTCTTATGATTATGATTAATATGACATACATAATAAGTTTTTCCATTAAAAAAAATATATGAATGGTTCTTGTAGATGTTTTAACTTACAGGACATCGTTCAGTTTTTAAAAATATAACATTTTGTTGCCAATGATAATTTTTTTTTTTCGGGTGAGATGCGCAATTAGTAGTTAAGGACTAATAATGGATGACTTAGTGGATGTCAATTTTTTGCTCTGCATGTTGAGCTAGGGCTTTCGTGCCCTAGCCCGATCCTCTGGTTTTTTCTTGGCCGTGCGAAGTGTGGGGAGTGCATGCATTTTGGGGAGGTCTGGGGTTGTGTTTTTTATCAGTGCAAAGTTTTTTCATCTGTATCGGTGTATCTTTCTCCTTGAGCGTGCGGGGGTTTTGTGCCTGGTTGGAGGCCGTGGGTGGGGTTTTTGTGCCTGGTTGGTTTGGGTCTGCAATTCGAAGGTAGTGCTGGGTGGTGGATCGGTTAAACCCTAGTGGTGGTTCTTTTTTCTCAGGGGCCTGCTTGCCCACCTTGGATCTTGTTTAGTTTCAATGCCGATCGGGGAGTCTTCAAGGGCTAGTCCCAAGATGGATTTTCGCTTAGCAGCGGTTGGTGCAAATTCTCGTTCGCATGCTTCAAAGGTTTTTAATAATAACTTGTTCTCACTAGATCCAGGGTTGGTTGGTTCGGGTTTTTCTGGTGGTACTCGGATTACGAAGATCAATGGATGTCTTGAACGTTGTGAGGAGAGGCCAAAATTGGTTATCCCGCTAGAGATGATTGCGGAAGATATTGATTATTATTCGAAGCATGCATTGCTGTGCAAGTTTATGGGGATGCGGGTTTCTTTACAATTTCTTGAATCATGGGCCCAACGGACTTGGATGCCAGAGGGAGAAATGGAGGTTATGCTTTTAGCAAATAATTTTTTCATGGTTTCATTCAATTGCTTGGCAGATCGCAAGAAGGCCTTTGAAGGAGGCCACTATTTTCATAATCAGATTGGGTTATTTATTAAACCTTGGCATGCGGGATTCAATCCTGCTGAAGAGCTTCCGAACCAGGTTCCAGTGTGGGTTCAGCTTCCAAGGTTTCCTATGGAATGTTGGCGGGGTGATGTTTTACACTTGTTGGCTTCAATGCTAGGAAAACCAGTTGGTGCTTCACAGCAGACTCAAGTTAAAAAGGTGATGACTTTTGCTCGTATCTGTGTTGAGATTGATTTAAGTAAACCCTTGCCAGATTTGGTGGATATGTGTGCGGGTCCTTACTCTTGGGAGCAGCAGTTGGACTATGAGACTCTTCCTTTTCGGTGCCGTCTCTATCATGAATATGGACATTTATAGAGGAGATGCCCTAAGGCTAGGCCTGTGGACTCCCAGTCTTCTTAGCCTCCCCGTAATCCCCCTAGAGTTGAAAAGGGGAAGGAACCCATTCCTGGTGATGTGGATGGGGCTAATGGTTTTGTTCTTGTCAAGGTTCGAAATAGGAATCAAGGTCAAAAGAGGACTTTGAAGGAAAGGCAGGATGAAGATTCTTTCAACAGATTCAAAGTTTTAGATGATCTCAGCCAGCAGGAAGTGAATCCAAGCTTGGTGAATATGGATTAGGGTGCTTCAGGTATAAGACAGGAGGGCCTTCTTTCTGAAGCTACTCAGGTTTTGCAAGATAGTAGGGCTTTGCAAATGGACACAGATGTTCAAATGGAAGTCCAGGAGGAATCGGTTCCTATTATAGTAGGGAAGAAGGGTGGTGAGGATGGATCTCCTCTTGTTTCAATGCAGGTACTGAGGGGGTGAAGATTAATAAGTCCTCTTCTTCTCATTTGGGTCTTCATCAAAAGGATCCAAAAAAAGGGGCTGGGGAGAAGTCTTCCAAGCTTGGTAGAAAAAAGGATTTGGATAAGATTAAATTAACAGGGGAAGCTTTGGTAGAGTCAGGGTTTGTTAAGACTCTGGATTCTCATTTTTTGAGCCCTTTGAAATGATTGTTCTATCCTGGAATGTAAGGGGCTTGAACAGTGGCCCTCGACAAAAAGCTGTTCGTGATTTGGTTAGAAGTCAATCTTCTGATGTTCTTTTCTTGCAAGAGATTAAGTTATCAGTGGAGTGTCTATTTGGTTTAGTGCCTAAGTTGTGGGAGAGTGGAGAGTGCCAGTGTATTGGTGCTCAAGGGTCTGCTGGAGGAGTGGCTTGTTTATGGAATCCTCAGAAGATCTGCCCTCTTTGGTGGTTGTCCTTTCAGTCTTCTATCTCTATGATTGCATCTTGTTTTGAGACAGCGGAGTCTGTTCTCTTCTCCAATATCTATGCACCTACTGAACTTCAGGGTTGGTGTTTCAATTCGCACCTCTGATATGCGATTTGGAAATAGACAACTATGCACAGATAAACTGCTCTCCTATTGGAAGGGGGAGTTCCCTTTCTTGCTGATGTTCGCTGAAAAGATAACTTGAATGAAACTTCACCTATCTTCTTTTTGATTCTCAACTACAAGCACAAGGTTATAAAACTCTAAACGCTGTAGAAGAGGTTTTTTCCTTTTTATAAAACTTCTACTACAACTAGCATAGACTAATGACGCTTTCAATCTTTTGAGTAAATTCAGAGCAAAGGAAGTTGAAAGTGAACAAGGAATGATTATTAACACAAAAACTCAAGTAGTTTTCCTCTAGATTTACACCACAAGACTAAAAGTACTTTAATGATGAAAGCTGAAAATGAAAGCTATAGAAGCTACACATCTGACGACGATAACTTAATGAATCAATATAGAATATCAGAGCAAAGTAGGCATGAGACTTCTATTCAATATCACAAAGTTTAATACAACTCCAGGATAGCAATATTGTAGCAAAAGGTAGGCATACAGTAAGCGATCAAACACTGGAGAACAATGAACACAAAGTGAACAAACACTTGGAATAACAATGTTTGTAGGCTAGAATAGGCACAACAAATTTGCTATCACAAAAGTCATTACAAACAATGGGCAAGGATGCCCTTATTTATACTAAAATCAAAGGAGTAGGGAACCCTAAAATCTCCTTGATTAACCCTAACTTGCCAACTCACAAGATTTATTACTATTCTAAGACAAAGACACAATAAATAAATGCTTTAAAGCAATCTGCTTTAAAGCAAAGAAGATTCCAACTATCACAAGGTGATTTTTTTCTAAATATAGAATGGATGAGCTTAGGATGAAAGCACATGCTTTAAAACAAAAATCATATGTTTTAAAACTGCTTTATTTTGAAATGCATCCTCATCAACATTCTAGCTTTTTGGTGATGTCATCCGTTGATATTTTTGGAAATAATATCTTCTACAACGCTGATTTTGACCGAAAAAGCTGGCACATGGGTTTTGTAGGCAATTCTGTTTCGAAGCAACCCGGATCGTCGGATTTTGAAAAAGCGGAGATTTTCTCAAAAAAGTAGGAAAAAAGCAGTCTCCCAAAAAAAGCACAACTCCCAATCTTCAAGAGGATAATAATCTGGATGGACCCATCTCGACGAAAACTAAAAAAGCTCTGGTCAGATTTCTAAAAAATGATCCCCTTGAAACAAGGATCTTGAAAAAGCAAGCCTCTCTTCTTCCTCAACCCGAAACTATGAAGAACACTGAAAAAACACTTGGTTTGGGTTTTCGAATCTTCGTTGAAAGAAAAATAAAATCTTTCCTCTGGATGCAACTTGCAAAAGATAATGAAATAAAGAAGCCAAAAGCTTGTCTTTATAAATCTTTTGGGCAAAAAGCAACTTTATTTGTGTGAGAAGAAAATTTCATCCTCATCCATGAAGAAAGCATCTTTTAAAGCATAAATCCAAGTGGATGTCTTCGAATAGGAAGAATCCCTATTTTGTAGGAGCCTATGGCTTCATGTGTAAGATGACAAAAAATATCTTCTTTGATGATGTCATCGAACACGCGAGTTGAAAGAAGTGCTAACAAATTTTTCTTTATTTTCGACACTTCAACACTCGTTTTGACTAAAATATGGCCTGTCTCTGACTTTAACAAGGCAGAAAAATGTCATCATTAATTGAAAAAGCTGACTGATCCTGACATTTTGGAGATTGATCAACTAAGATTCCATCCCCTGCCTCTGTTTGACGATCTGACATCGTTTGACCAAGTTTGACCTCTTAAAAACTGCCAACGGGTGAAGATTGGTAACAAAGCATGTCGAAAAACACTGAAAACATGAAAATATTTGAAAATATTCTAACACTGCTCAGGTTGGGTGCCCCAAGCCTCCTGGGGTGCCTAGTTTCCCAACACTTAGCCATTTTTTAGTTTTTTGAACTTTTTCAATTTCTTGGTTTGCGTGCGCATTCCGGAGGCACAGGACCCCTGTTTGGCTATTGATTTCTATCAAATGGGATGAAAATGAGTCTGATTATTTGGAAAATATGCAAGTTTGATGAAAATTGAGTTGATTGTACCTTTTGTTTGCCTCGAAAAACATGCCAAACTGATCAATTCTGACCTGGACAGGGCTGACGGAAGGAGATTCACATTTTTTGAGAAAAACTTCAAAAATAAACTAACTCTGATGAATTTAGGCACCCCAAGCCTCCTGGGGCACCTATCTTTCCATGCCTTAGAATTTCTTTTTGAATTTTTCAATTTCTGCTACAAATCTTGAATTTCACCAAAATTCGAAGGTCCTGCTTGACGTATATTTCAAAATATATTTAAGTATATGTTTAGATATTGAATTTCCTATACTTTAAATATTTTGAAATATACTTTCAAGATGTTTGAGATATGTCTTAGATCCATGGGATTTGACATGTAGATTCTAGATTCTTGAGGATCCACCAGATTTCAGACTTAGTCAAATTTTTAGGATTTCAGGACATCAGACTTAGCCAATTTCAGGATTCCACGGACAGGCATCAGGATGAGGGTAGATTGGATAGCCTAAGCATATCTGAGATGAATCTCTTGCTTTTATGGGCCTTTTGACTGAGTTTAACCAAGCTTGACCAACTGGGAACGAGCTGACGGAAGCATTTTTTACATTTCTCGAAAAACGTGAAAAAAAACTAACACATGAGAGGATGGGCGCTCCAAGCCACCTGGGGCACTTGGTTTCACCAGAATTAGTCAAATTTATGATTTTCCAACATTTCATTTCACCTTGGATCCATCTTGCATTGTTTTGCGTGCATCATCGAGTCAACGGCCATTTGTCAGTTTTGCGTCGTTGAAACAATGTTGGAAACTCGTCGAAGAGTTCTGGTAGGTGAAATTTTTTGTGTTGATGACTTTTGAGCTCATGCTTCACCTTTTGAAAAAGTAGAAATGACCCAGTAGAGAAAACTTGGTTGTTTGAAGATTCCGTCTGAACCGTGCCGATCGTGGAGCAAAATCGACCAATGAGAATCGAAGGCGACACCTGATTTGGAGATTCTATTTTTAGAAACTTTCTATTTTTAGAAAGTTTTGCCAACATCCATATCTCAAGAAACCCAGAAAACCTAACTCGACGTCTATTTTTAGAAATTTCTATTTTTACAAAATTTTGCTTTTTTGACTTTTTGACGAAAAATTTTCTAGACTTGTTTCAAAATGCCTTAATGAAGCAAAAAATTTGGTTGGGTACAACAAGGGTAAACAACTTTTGTGATCCCATATCCGGTTTGTCCGAAGCATGGTTCCTTTCCATCTGTGGATTATGGCTGGAGACTTCAATGCTATTTCTGAGTTGGCTGAGAAGAGGGGTGGTATTGCAAGGCTTGAGCCCTCTGCGTTGCTACTTTAGGATAACATCTCAGCTTTAAATCTTGTGGATATCAAGCCCATTAATGGCCAGTTTACTTGGAATAATCGGAGGATTGGGAATAACTGCATTGCGGAACGACTTGACCGCTTTTTGGTTTCTTGCTATTGGGTTGGTGGGTTGTGGTCTTCTAGCTCTGAAATTTTGGATTGGAGGGGATCAGATCATTGGCCTATCAAGCTGGCTATTGCTTTAGCTTGTGTGCCTTGGTCTCCTTCTTTCAAGTTCCAGCTTATGTGGTTGCGTGACTCCTCTCTCCATGACTATATTGTTGAGTGGTGGAGGTATGGTAGACCTGCTTATGGTACAACAATGTATACTTTTGCTAAGTTACTTCAATTTGTCAAGTATCAGCTTAAATGTTGGAATCGGCAGTGCTTTGGAAACATTTTCCATGCTAGGACTGCTGCCCAAGCTGAGTTGGATGGTATTACGAGGTTGATCAGGGAGGATGGAGTGACTAAGGACCTGCTTCGGGAAGAGACTAGGGCTTTGAAAGCATTGGAAGAGTGTGAACTACGAGAGGAAGTTTTTTAGAAACAAAAGACACGGATTGAGTGGCTTCAGGAAGGGGATAAAAATACTACTTTTTTCTTCAACTCGGTGAAAGCCAGGAGACATGGCAATTCTATTTCTGCTTTGGTGAATGACAGGGGTGAAACTCTTTCTTCTTTTCATGAAATCACATGTGAAGCTATGCAATATTTTACGTCTTTACTCAGGGAGGACTTGCAGGGGGGTTCTGATGAGGAAGCTCAGGTCCTTTCTTGTATCCCTTCTTTGGTTCTAGGGAGATGAATGAGCATCTTATGAGTGATATTTCGATTGAGGAGCTAGAGGGGATCGTGTTTCAAATGAAGAGGGGGAAAGCTCCTGGCCCTGATGGTTTCCTGATTGAGTTCTTTCAAGAATTCTGGGAGACTATCAAGTTGGACTTGTTGGCAGTTGTTCAGGAGTCTCATAAAAATAAACAGATGTTACGAGCTTTGAATTCTACTTTCCTTTCTCTCATCCCAAAGTGTGATGGGGCGGATAGGTTAAGTCAATTTTGTCCTATCTCTCTTTGCAATGTGATTTATAAAATTATCTCTAAATTGATTGCTGATAGGTTGAAAAACTGGCTTAAAGTGCTGATTTCTGAGGAACAGAGTGGTTTTGCGGTGGGACGTCAGATTCTAGATGGGGTTGTTATTGCAACTGAAACCATTCACTCTATGGCTAATTCCAAAGATAAGGCAATGTTCATCAAGCTTGATATGGCTAAGGCTTATGACCGTGTTCGATGGTCCTTCCTTCAGAAGGTTCTTGGTGCTTTTGGTTTTGGGGATGAGTGGATTTATTGGGTTATGAGTTGTGTTACTTCGGTCTCCTTCTCTGTAGTAATAAATGGTGAGCACTTTGAGCTTTTTGGTGCCTCTCGGGGTTTGTGGCAGGGTGACCCCCTCTCTCCTTACTTGTTTCTTCTTCTTGTTGAGGGTCTGGGACGCTTGATAAGAAGGAATGTGGAGTTAGGTTTCATTTAGGGCTGGGGGTGGGGAGGTGGTTTACTGCCACAGTCTCACTTGCAGTTTGTTGATGACACTGCTTTGATGAGTATGGCTACAATTAGGGAAGCTTCAAATTTGAGCAAGGTGTTGGATGTTTATCTTCTAGCTTCGGGCCAATTGATTAATGAATATAAGTCTTCCATCTTTTTCTTCAATACTCCAGGTTCCATTCAGAGGCGAATTGCTCATATCTTGAGATTTCAGACTGGGGTTCTCCCTTTGACCTATCTTGGTATTCCCATCTCTATTGGAAGACTTCCCAAGGAGTCTTGGTAGAATATTCTGGATAAATTTCGTGTGAAAGTTAATCATTGGACCCATCGCTGGTTGTCCTTTGCGGGTCATGTTCAGTTGCTCAAGTCTGTGGTGCAGGCCCTCCCCATTTATAGATGTATGATTCAGGTGGCCCCTTTGGGTTTTGTTCAGGAATTAGATTCCTTAGCAAGATAGTTTTTATGGGCTGGTAGCTTATTGTCCTCTAAATGGAGCCTTGTTAGATGGGACATTGTTTGTAGCCCGAAGCAGTTTGGCGGCCTTGGGTTAAGGCAGTCGTCGTTGTCAGGGATGGCGTTGGTTGCTAAATTGTATTGGCGGTGGTGTGTGGAGTAGGATGGGATCTGGGCCAGGATATTAACTCAAAAATGCTTCCCGGGGATCCCTCAAATTGATATTCCTCGTTATCCACTGGTGGGGAAAGGCTCAGTGATTTGGAGTACGCTCAAGAAAGGGGCTGCTCTGGTCAAGGATGGTTTATTTTAGATTTGTAAAAGAGGGACAATAGCTCATTTTTGGTCTGATTCTTGGGATGGTTTTCCTCCCATTGTTTCTTAGTTTCCTAATTTGGTGACTCTGTGCCAGAGGTTCTGTGAAGTAGGTTGGTCAAGGGTGAGTGACTTCAAGTTCTTTTCTTCTCATGGGCAGTTGGTGGTGGCGAGATGGAAGAATCCTGATGAGTGGCCTGTTGTTGGTATGGAGGAGGAGTGTGCTGAGCTTCATAGTATCCTTTCTCGTAGATGTTGTAGCTCCCTCCAGGAAGGGGATGTTCTTTCTTGGTCTCCTAATCCTAAGGGTGTCTATACTATTACTTCTGGATATCAGGGGTTGTTATCTAACTAGCTGGATAGGGTGGAGGTTCACTGGTGGAAGAAAGTGTGGAATAAGCTTTCTTGGCCGAAGTGTAACTGTTTTATTTGGACTTTGGCTTGGAATAGGTGCTTGACTTGGGATAATATTCAGAACCGGGGCTTTCAAGGTCCTTCTATGTGTGTTATGTGTGGATGTGGAGAGGAGGACTCCTCTCACTTGTTTTTCCATTGTCCCTTGACTTTGCAGCTTTGGCATTTTTGGTGGGAAGTTTGGAAAAGCTCCCGTGTTCATGCTTCCTCCCTGGTGGATTTTTGGAGTAGTCTGGGTAGACCTCCTTCTATGGCCTCTTTCTTGCAAGATGTGTGGTATGTTGGGCCTTCCTTCATACTATGGCAGATTTGGTTGGAAGAGAATCACATAATATTTTGAGGTGAGAAGCTGTTGATTCAACAAGTTTGGCACAAAATTATGAGTATGATTCGAGAGACGGTGGAATCTAAGTGTGATGTGGTGTTCTCTTTAGAGAAAGGAGATGCTGAGCTGGTGGATAGATTGGGTATTTAGGGGTTGTCTCCAGCTTCTACTTGTGTCAGAAGAGGAAGGTGAGTGAAAAAGAAAGTACAAAGGGTGGGGAGATGGCTTCCCCCTCCGGCTGGCATTCTGAAGCTCAATACTGATGGTTCTTCAAGGGGTAATCCTGGGCCTGCTAGGATTGGTGGGACTGGCAGGGATTTTTCAGGATCGGTGGTTTTTTTCTACTCTGTTCATGAAGGATGGCAAACTATCAACCATATGGAAGGTTTGGCGATCCTCTATGCTTTGGAGAGGGCTTATGCTTTGGGATGGCGCAAGGTTATCTGTGAGTCTGATTCACAAGTTTTGATTAATTTGTTGAATCCACAGAAGGTTTCTGATGTTAGTTGGCAGTTGGCTATGATGGTGCAGCAGATTTTGCAGATAAGTTCTTTGATGGAGATGGTGTCTTTTATCCATATTCCAAGGGAGTGGAACAGGGCAGCAGATTGTTTGGCTAAGTGGGCTTCTGAGCATTTAGATGGCTGGAAGATTGATGAATGGGAGCAGGTTCCTCATGAGCTCCGACGTGACTTGGAGAAGATTCTTGCTGAGGATGGGAATGGTATTGGTGAAGGATGATGTTGTTTCATGCTTTGTATGGCTATTTCTTATGGATTACTGGGGCCTTGGCCCTTTGATGCTTTGTAATGTTCTTTTTTGAATTTCAATAAAGTTTTTACCCCTTTATTTTTTTAAAAAAAAAAATTGTGTAACCAAAGGTTATTTTTTCTTATTTCATCTGTTTCTTCCCTATTTTTTAAAGAATATTTCCATGTACAATATCCAAAAAAAAAGGGTGGATAACAAATCACACCCCAAAGTCTTAAGGGGCCCTACAACATTAAGTTGCAAAAGGTGATCTTGATCATTAGGATTATTCTCCCATATAGCAGAGGTGGTAATGAAATGCCAAATCCTACCTGTTGGCACCTGTCCTAAAATTTACAAAATTTGGCTTTGCATTTTCTTGTTGCCCTAGCCCTAATGCTAATAATGTTGGCAAGAGACACTGCTATGCATGACAGGTGTTGTCATTGATGGCAACTAAGTCCATCTTACATATCTGTATTACATAATTTATTCATACCGGAAGTCAGAGTGAAGATTTGTCTAAGTTCGGGTAGTCAGAAATAGAGCATGTGACAAAGTCCAGTATCTGGATCCAGATCTCTCCAATGGTAAATCACAATATGCTACGGATTTGAGGAAGTAATAAGGATTGTCAGGACTATCTAAATCCAAGAATTTAGCTTCCAGTGATGAAGGATTTAAAAGTTATAAGCATTTGAGTATCGGGTTCCAGTTAGTCAGTACAGTCAGAAGAAGAACAGGCCGACCTAGTATTTGATTTTGGTCTGGATGAAGAAAAGCTATTGGTTAAGTAATTTGTGGATAACCAGTAGTATTGGCTGACATGATTGGTGATTTGAGAACACAAGTTTTTAGTCCACATTGTTGATTGTGCATGGATTCAGCTGACAGAGCAGAGATCTTAACAAATGTTCTAAGTTTTCTTGAAGCTGACTACAATTGATTGATTTTATTGATGCGGATATATATAGCTGATGGATTCGAGTGTTTTCAAGTGTGTGTGATGGAGTAAGTGCGAAAAAGGCAGAAAGAAGTGTGAAGATAAAGATCTAAGCTCAGATTATGGCCTAAGAGTGAAATAGGGCAGAATAAGGATGAAGTGTGTAAGATCAGTATTCTGTGCTTAACCGAAACTAAACTTTTGCATTGGTAGATGCTATTCATCAATTCAAACAATCTATAATCTTATTGTAATCATCTCTGTAGGTAGTGAGCCTCTTGGAGTAGTGAGCTCTGGGCAGTGCGCCCTAAAGGAATGTACCTTCCCCATTTGTAATACTTTTAACAGAGTATAATTTCTTGTGGGTTAACCCCCATCATGATTTTTCCCTTAACCGGGTTTCCACATAAAAATCCTGGTGTTATGTGTGTTGATTATGTTTCTGCTCATGTGTTGTTGATTTATGCTTTCATGCTTATATCATTAATTTGTTAATAAGTGATAAAGAAGGTAAATTGCTGCAAGTGATAAAAGTTTTTAGACAACTGATTAACCCCCCTCTCAATTGTCTTCTCTTATTTCAACAATTGGTATCAGAGCAACGTTCCTTGGAAGTAGCCTAATAGCTTGAGGAAGATTCGGGAAGGAGTTTCAATGGGTTCACTCAGAGAACAACTTCAATTGGCTTTAGAAGATCTTGATCAGTCCAAAGCAGAAGTAAATGAACTGAAAGAGAACCTTAAAGATGCTGATGATTGAATTGAGATGTTAAAAGAAAAACTAAAAAAATGTATGGAAAAGAGGAAGGAGCTATTTCAACAGCTAGCTAATCTTACTGAAGAAAATGACATGAATGAGGCTTTGGAAGAAAAGACAAAGGAATGTGAGAAGATGACAAAAGAAGTTTCTGTTCTAAAACATGAGATGGAATTTGGGGTGGTGAGGCTAACCAAAGAAATTGAGGAAAGGAAGAAGACTGAAGAAAACTTGAATCAAACTCTGAAGGAAAGAACAGAAGAATACTGCAGAATGGATAGAGCAATTGGTCACCTAAAATCTGATTTACGAGAATGCAGATATAATGAGGAGGAACTTGGAAGGAAAATTGTCATCCTTAGACATGACCTAGAAATTGCAAATGAATACAAGGAGAAGTTCAAAATAACCTCAGCTAAACTTGAAGTGCTACTTGAGAGTCAGAAGAAGGCTGATGATAAGCATGGTCTTGGGTATGAGAAAGGTGAAATCTCTGGATCCAAACAAAGAAATTCTCAATCAAGAAATGGGAGAAACAGACCTAGAAGACCTTCGATAAAACAACCTAATGCTCAAAGGTATCCATCTTTCCATGGCAATTGTTTCAGTTGCAATAAATTTGGTCATAGAGCTACTCAATGCAAAAGTAGAGTGAATCAAAGTGGTCCATTCTTCTCTGGACAATGCTTCAATTGTAAAAGGTATGGTCATAGATCTAATGATTGCAAAAGTATGATGATAAACCACTCTAACAACAGTTCTAAGAAATATCAATTCTTTCAATGGTTACTGTTTTGCATGCAATGAATTTGGACACATGGCTAATCAGTGCAGATCAAGAAGAAATCAAAGAAATATGCAAAGAAATGTTGTGTGCTTTAATTGCAATAGATTTGGTCATAGTGCAAGATTCTGTAGAAGCAAGAATAATGAAAGAAGAGGTCTGGTAAACAGAAAATTGGATGAGCAGAGACAAGACAAAGGCAAGGGAAAAGTTGATGTAAATAAGATTCAGAATTAAATGGACAAGACATGGGTGAAGAAAAGTGTAAGAAATGATTGTGATGGGTTCGCACCAGAATCCGGTGCTGAGAATTCCTCAGGAAACTAAAATGAGAACTCTGGCTCAGGGGGAGCTGCATTGAAAATCAATTTCCCCTAGCCATTAAGTGGGTGCTTGAATCTGGCATGATGAAAGAAGACAATTTGGGTTATTACAGATCATTTGAAAGGATTTCTAGAAGAAAAGAAGTGGATATGGTAATTTGCGGAGTGTTTCATGAAAAATTGCATCAAGAAATAGATTAACTACATGAAGTTAGGGCGATGCATTTATTACAATGGAGAATTAGGTTTTGTGGAGCATAAAAGGTAATCCTTTCATCATTTGGATCACTTTGCATTCAAAGAGAGCAAGTAGAAGAGCACCTGAGCTAAGATTTCAAGGATTTGAAGTGCGACCAGTGAATTCATTAGCTAACCCTAATTCTGTGAAAAAGGTATTTTTCTGCGAAGCTTTGAACTTGTAATCTTTTTCAATGGCTACACCATTGATTGTTGATATCACTAAAAGGCCCCAACCGAAATTCAAGAAGCATCCACATAAATCAGTAGAAGTCGACCCATTAGGTGCATTTTCAAGTGTTTCATATGGTGTATTGCATGTTGAAGATATTAGGTTCTATATTCATGCAAGCATAGATGAATTTGGGGACTCAAGGCTTGTTGATTTGTTCAAGAATCATCTAAGGGATGAAATTCATGGTCTTAAACCTGAATATAAGGCACCATATAATAAATATTTCATTCAGATTATACAGTTTCCATCCTTCGATGAAGATGACTCGGTCAGGTATGTGCTGAGGTGAATGCATGATGAATTTATATGGCTAATGAAACCCTTCAAGATAACCAAGGATGTCATCAAGGCTGTGATAGGGTTAAACTCATCTGGTGGACTACCAATGTTGAAAGAAGTAAAGAATCAAATAGTAACTACTACTACTGGTTTAAAGTTTGACAAAAGGGCAATGACAATCAATGACATTATTGATCCAGATGTTAAGTTTCCTTCAATGGTAATTTGTTACAAAATTTATCACTCCAGCAGGGAGAACTCTGTTTTGGGAATGACCATATATGCTGCATACAAAATGTTAAGAGAGAATACTGATTATGACTTGTGTGAGTTGTTGCAGAACCAGGTGATGGAAAATTTGAATAAGGTAAAGAAGGATAAGAACACCTTCAAATATGGTACACTGACTTATGTTAGTTCTTCTATTTCATGAATGAGTTACCCAACAAGAAAAACATGTATTAGATAGATGATAAACCTATTTCTATACATATAAGAGAGCACTTGACCAACATTGGTGACTCTAAAGCACAGAAAACTGCAATTTGGGGTTACTTCAAGAATTTTTAGAATATGATGCATTCTAGGGAAATAATTCCTAAATCGGTTGTTGAGAAATACTAGAATGAGATTTGCTTCTTGGTGGATATTGATCAGTGCTTAATGGAAGTAGTATAATCCAGAACTATTTGGATCATACCCATGGGGTATGAGGTAGATGAGAAAATTTTGGATATGTATGCTTAACATCTCTTGAGCAAACCCAAGGATGATTCTGTGGAGAGATTTGGGACATACAAGGAGCTCAGTTTGAAACTGCATGTTGAGCACAGAAAACCTAAAACCAAGAGGAAAGTTCAAAAGCAGGTAGAAATGTATGCTGAAAGCATTGGCATAACCAAGGAAGTTGTGAAGCAGAATAGAGAAAAGATAGAAAAAGCTGAGAAGGAGATGCAGGATAAGAAACAAGGAAGTGCTCCAGAAGTCTTGACCAGGCAACCTAGAAAAACAAGAAGCTCTGTTGCTGCTTCTGTTCACACAAAACTTGTCAGAACAGAGAAACCGAAAGACAAACCATCTAGTAAAGATGGTAAAAGAATGAAAACTAAAGCATCCAGAACATATGAGAGCATTAAAGATGATGAGGAAATAGAATCAGATGAAGCAGTAAAGGAAATAAAGACAAAGAAAGCAAAAGCTTCAAAGACTATAAAAGATAAGCCTTCCGAAAGTATGAAGGTAAGTAAAAGACAAAAGACTGAAACCCAAACTAGAAAATCCACTTTGTCTGTAGAAGAAATTGTGAATACTGTGACAATTCATGGGAATCTGAAACCCATAGTAAAATACTATGACACTTTTGATGATGCAAACAAGAGAATTTTGGAGGATGCCACTGTAAAATACTCGAATACATTCAATAGAGCTCTTGTGGAAATTTTATCTGAAATTCCTAAGAGCCTGAGTAACATTTTGGAAATGAGGAAAGAGGCTGCTAAAGCTAAAGATTTGGATCTGAGGGAACATGTGTTATCTAGTTTATGTCCCCTGATCTCCAACAAAGAAGCAGATAAATTTTTTAAAGAGGTCAAGAATGAATTTAGAAGCAAAACAAGGATGAATAAGTTGATGATTGGAGATATTGATGAAGTTGTTAAAGAAACAAAACAAATTATGAAGAAAGCACTTGACAAGAACAAGTTCTATGTGGTTACAGAAGAACTGGTTGATACTGAGGATGTATCAATTCTCAATGATGAAGAGTAGCAGAGAGATGAGTAGCGAACTGAGATAGATGACTCCTCTATTCCAGAAGAAGAAGCAATAAACAAAGAAGATGAAAAGATGACATATATAACTGATGATGCAGGAGGTATTCAAACTCCTCCGAATCAATCCGACAAAGAAGGTATATAGAAGAATGTTGAGCCAGATGCTCAAACTAAAGATGATTCATTGAAGAATAAAGAGCATGAAATAGGAGAAGCTAAGGACCTAGAAGTAGAAAAGGCTAAGGACAAAAATGAAAAAGAAGAAGAGATTGCAAAGGTTGACGAAGAGCCCAAGTAGGTCAATTCGGTTGATAGTACCAATAAGGATAAAATAGATACATCTGCATCTTGGGCAAGAGACACTACAAAAGTAGTGAAGTAAATTTTGGAAAAAGATAAACAAATTGAAGAAGATCAGGACATAATACAAGGTCCAACAAATTTTGATACCTTATCTCTGGTGCAGAAGATAGAATTGGCCTCCATTGCTCAAGCCAAGGCCATAGAAGATATTCTGAAGTCTCACATAGAAGACAGTGAGCTACTTGGTCTTGGATCTAGGATTCTGGAGAAAATCATGCCAACATTCCAAAAGGATTCATCTGCATCTCCCTCTGGCCAATTGAAAAGTCTAATAAACTCGGTAAGTTCTCATTTTGAATCTTTATAGAAGTCTACAGAGGTCAAGGTTCAAAATGAATTCAATAATAAAAGATTTGATGCTCTAAAAGGGATGATTGGAGTAGATAGAATTGTGCTGGATACCAGTATAAAGAGTATTCAAAATGCTCTTACAGAAGGAGGAAATGCATATAAGTTTTTCTTATCTTGTCCTAAAGTAATAGAGGATATTGAAGATAAAATAAAGGAGTCTAAGAAAAAACTATCAAGTGTATCCAAATCTTTTGATCTTGTGACAACAACTGTGGCAAGCAAGGAGTGCCAGGCAATCAACTTGATTGAAGAAATAAAGAAATTGACAAAAAGGAAGGAGAGCATTGAGGCAAGGATGAATGAGCTCCAAGGACTAATTTCCCCCAAACTAGAAGCAGTGTTCAATGCCTTGATCGATGCCCAAGCTGCTGCTAAGTCAAGTGATCCTACTGACTTGCGGAAAGCAGAGTCTCAAGTGGTCACATCTCAGTTTTGAACAACATGAAGAAGAGTTGGGACAATGAGTTGGCGTTGTTAAGGAATGTTTTTGGTGATGTGTTCAAACTTATGTAAACAAGTCATAGGGTTGTTTTTATATATGCCCATGTACATAAAATTTTGGTGAATTTTGGTATGTGGATTTTTTCGAGTTTGATGCTTAATTATAGAAATTGGAACTACTGGAACATAAGGCAATATTCACTCCTGGCAATAAAGTTGTATTGCATATACACTCCATTGTGGAAGAATGTGAGATTATAAAATTGTTACATCAAGTCTAGGCTTTGCCATTGATGTCAAAGGGGGAGTGAAGAGCAGTGAAAAATGAGGAATCCAGCAAAGGGGGAGTACTCGAGAACAATGAAAAGCATAAGTGTACATGATAAGGGGGAGTTATTCTGACACTTAGTCATTTTTCACTAAGTGTTGCCATTAATGCCAAAGGGGGAGATTGTTGGCAAGAGACACTGCTATGCATGACAGGTGTTGTCATTGATGGCAACTAAGTCCATCTTACATATCCACATTACATAATTTTTTCATACCAGAAGTTAGAGTGAGGATTGTCCAAGTCTGGGTAGTCAGAAATAGAGCATGTGATAGGGTCTAGTATTTGGGTCTGGATCTCTCCAATGGTAAATCACAGTATGTTGTGGATCTAAGGAAGTGATAAGGATTGTCAGGACTATCTAAATCTAGGAATTTAGCCTCCAGTGATGAAGGATTCAAAAGTTATAAGCATTTGAGTATCGGGTTCCAGTTAGTCAGTACATCAGAAGAAGAACAGGATGACCTAGCATTTGATCTTGGTCCGGATGAAGAAGAGCTGTTAGTTAAGTAATTTGTGATAACTAGTGGTATTGGCCAACATGATTGATGATTTGAGAACACATTTTTTTGGTTCGCATTGTTGATTGTGCATGGATTTAGCCGACAGAGTAGAGTTCTTAACAAATGTTTTAAGTTTTCTTGAAGCTGACTACAATTGATTGAATTTCTTGATGTAGATATATATAGTTGATGGATTTGAGTGTTTTGAAGTGTGTGTGATGGAGTAAGTGCAAAAAAGACAGAAAGAAGTGTGAAGATAAAGATCTAAGCTTGGATTATGGCCTAAGAGTGAAATAGGGAAGAATAAGGATGAAGTGTGTAAGATCAGTATTCTGTGCTTAACCAGAACTGAACTTTTGCATTGGTAGATGCTATTCATCAGTTCAAACAATCTTTAATCTTCTTGTAATCATCTCTGTAGGCAGTGAGCTTCTTGGAGTAGTGAGCTCTAAGTAGTGCACCCTGAAGGCATGTGCCTTCCCCATTTGTAATACTTTTAACAGAGTATAATTTCTTGTGGGTTAACCACCACTGTGGTTTTTTCCTTAACTGGGTTTCCACATAAAAATCCTAGTGTTATGTGTGTTGATTATGTTTCTGCTCATGTGTTGTTGATTTATGCTTTCATGCTTATATCATTAATTTGTTAATAAGTGATAAAGAAGGTAAATTGTTGCAAGTGATAAAAGTTTTGAGACAACTGATTCACCCCCCCTCTCAGTTGTCTGCTCTTATTTCAACAAATAACCAATTTGAGAAGAATTACAAATTGGAGTTTTATTCTATGGTCCAACATTTGCGCTTTGATGACTTGTTTAAGTCTTGTTCAATAGCCTTTTATATCTTGCTTGGTCTCTGGAGTTGTTTTTGAAATTTATTGGCTTATTGTGCCTTGGCTGAGCTTTAAAATGGCTCCCCTATGTTGAAATTGTATCCCCCTATGTTATTTGTGGAAGCCTTATGTCATACCGAACTTCAAAAGTTGTAGTCATGGAAGTCTTCTATAGTATACCTTAGTCCTTTCCTGCCCCATGCACTTTATGTCCTAATGCATAGTTTGATTGGTATTACCTGTGGCTTGCAACTTAATTGAAATCCTTTTAACTAAATGGTGGGCAACGATGAGGAGATGAACCAAGGTGACTAGTTCAGGCGGTGTCACTAGTGTTGCCCTCTGTGATCATAATATCCATAGATATGAAGGTCCATTCAATCATAGTCATGGTTCTTGAGGATAAGTTCAAAAAGGTTTTAACTGTTGAAAGGCACAAGACAACTGAGAGGGGAGGGTGAATCAGTTGTATTAAAAACTGTAGCTTCTTTAAAGAAAAATCACTTTCACATTCACTTAATCAAATTCCTTATTCTATTATGAACATTAAACAAGAATAGCAGAATTAAAACATGAACACATGAACACCATGCACACATGAACACCAGATTTTTACATGGAAAACCCTAAATAGGGAAAAACTACAGTGAGTGTTAGCTCACAATATAATGTAGTAACAATACCGAATATCAAAAGTGGCTCACTGCCAAAGGCCTCACTAGCCAGGGCTCATTGCCCAAAAGAATGGCTCACTGCCGAGGGTTGGCTCATTGCCAGGGTTGAATTGATATATTAGCATCTACACCATGCCTGAGTTAAGTTCCATTGAAGGGCAATACAACTCCTCTTCCCTGCTCTGCTTTTACAACTCACACTTTATCTTCGCATCTTCACAACTTGGCTACTCAATCATGAATTCATTACATACATTTATACCTATCATCAACCTTGGAATGTATATCAAGGCTGGCATTACATTCTACAACCATTGGAACTATTTCCAAGGTCGGCATACATACATAAATCAAATTAGGACTAGACCTAAACAAACTTGCAAAGTAAATGAATGAAGGATGAACACATCATGGCTTATCTCAAACTTAAATACATCTTCACACGCTTGGACATGCTTCTACAATCCACGATTCACCTCCGCAACAAGTGTGACTAACTAGGTTGGCGAGAACTTATGCATATATCGAGAACACTTAGAAACATGCTTGCAAGATCTTCATTGTAGCTTACGGATCAAGCACATTCCTTCAACACATTCTAGAGAAATCCATGAACAACATAGAGTCACTTGAGAGCTAACAAATCCAACCACAATAGATTTCACTTAAAGACAACAAATATCACTTGAAGATACATCTCAGATTGCTTCTCAACAGACACTGTCAAACTCTGTTGATCACTAACTTGCCTTCCAGAGCACCAAATGACTAATCCTTTGGAATGAAGATGACTAAGGAACTCATAAGCTTAAGTACACAATTGCAAAGCCAAAATTGAATCTGTGGAGAAATGTGGAGCAAAACACTCTCCCTGTCACTCTGCAAACCTTACCAGGCACAATCTTCAAACTGGTGAATAGAACTTTTTCTGCACAACAATCTAGACCACCAAAATCTAGATTTAGCATCTTCAAACACTTCTCTAAATTATATCCAAATATCATACTTCGGTCTTCAATAGAGAGAAAATGCAGATCAAAATACTTAGACAATGTTCTTCAATAAATCAACAAACAACAATATTAGAAGATACAGTTGGCACCAATGACAACACAAACATGTTGACATCAATGACAACACCAGTTAGCACATACTTGAAACATTAACTAGTTTTTGTTTCCTATAGACTCCACCATTCAGAAGTGATATGCACAAGACGACCTTCCAATGATCTCCTTTGACCATTACCATGTACTGAGAGGCATATAATGCCATTATAGGAGCTTGTAGAAGGGCATTTCCACTCTTGGAAGGCATGGTTGTCAATTAGGGCACAACTTTTTGCTGACCGAATAAGTAGGCTTTTCTTTTCTTGTTGAGTTCTTTGAATAGGGACATCATGTGGCACTCAATGGTCAATAGGAACTCAATTTGTCATTTTTGTGATTGCTTGCAAGACCAAAAATTTTCTCTCAAGGTCCAAGAATATAGTCTATGTGACCCCTGCAAGTGTGGGATTTCATAGATTTAGGACCTGATAGCCATTCCTCTCTCCCTGTTTAGGTCTTGTGCTCCATTTGCATGTAATAGAAGATCTCAAAGCACTTTTAGAGCTATTGTAACAAATAACTTGCAAAGGACTACAATTATATGAAGTGTGAAATTCAAGCACAAGGATTGGTACCCCTGTCATATGGATATGTGAACTATTACAGAACCAAGAGGTTATATATCTAAATTCTTGAGATGAAATAAGGGCTGACTAGTTCAGAATATGTGCTACAAGAATTTCTTTGTGTGTCTGTCTTCAACATATTTTAGGGTGTCAAGTCTTGTTGTTTAAGCTTCAATTTCAGGTGCAAGTATTTGTTGTAAATATTTTTAGGAAGTAGCTTTCATTGCATGGCCTTTCACTGACTTAAGTGTCTTCAAGAGATTCTTGTGCATTTCAGGAGATTCATGTCTTTCTCTAATACTAGATAAATGATAACATGAGTATTATGTGTCGTTAGTTAGTCTTGAAAATGACTATAAAATTCCTTGGAAGCCTTTGTAAGGACTCTTTTTAGCATAATACATGGAATACACTTCTTAGTTTAAGGACTGTTCATGTAGATTTGGTCTTTGATGTTATGATACACTAGGATTGTATTTGACAAATATACAATCATGCTTATGTGAATTTGAATGCAAAGCCTAGTTATTTATACAATCATGCTTATGTGAATTTGAATGCAAAGCCTAGTTATTTGCTTGATTTTACTTATTCATATCTAGCTAGTAAGCATAAGGTTTATGCACATATATGTCTCTAAATCTGAAGCTTAAATGTATCACCCTAAAGAGTCAAGGCATCAGTCTTTGGTAATCATTTCTTCCACCCCATCAAATCTGAATTCAAAGAACAAATATTTTATGTTAGTGTTTAGGTTTAACTTTACAATTAGTTATGCATAAGCCATTGTTCCTAAATCTTGTTTATCATATGTGAACCAATATTAGAAACATTCATATGGGTTCACACATTACCATCCCTTATTCCAGTCATGTGTGAAGTATATTTCTAAATTGCATAACATTGAGATTAGAATCTTGCTACATCTTTGTTGCATACATGACTTGTATCATCTATGCAATAGAGGTTTATAGGTCTTTATATCACTAAACTAAAAGCTTAGTGACAAATCCTTGGAGCTTTCGTGTGCACAAAGTTTGGTTTATTAGAAGGCCTAATGTATTATTGTTATTTCTCTTTAATTGTCTTATAATCAACCTCAAGCATCACCTTTCTAGGTCTAGTAGAGCCTAAAAAAGAAGAAGAACTACCCTCTCTTATGAATTGGTACTTAATCATTCATTGTTTAACTATGAGTTTTAGCTCATCATCCCAAGTTGATATTTCCTCGTACTTAGGTTTTGGGTCTATTCTTTAGGATTATGGAGTTGTAGGTTTGGTCACCAATAAATTAGTGCCATTACCAGGAGAAACTGTAAGACAAACTTGAAAACTTATTTATTTTTAAGTTCATTATTTTGAAATAATTATTTAAATGATTTAATATTGTTTAGAAAATAAATTATGTATGTGCTTTCTTATTCTAATTTGGGGCCAAGAAGTGGCCGTTACTTGGTTTATGAAAAGTCATTAGAAGAAGTGGAAGAGGAAAAGTCATTGGTTTTAAAAGATCAAGAAATCTTTGAAGAGGCATTCTTTCTGGAAAAAGGTGTATAGAGGAAAACTGGAAGGAAGAAGGAGGCGTCGGTAAGGCAGAGGCTCTGCAAGTTTGAAGTGAATCCATCAGTATATCCATAAAATGATAATCTTTGAATGAAGAATTGTTTCCAGCACAGGTGGAATTTGATGATTGACCTTGAAATCCTCCAATATCTGGAGGAAGTAAGTGGATCATACTATTTCCTTTGAATGGGCTATATTTTTTATTTCTCAGATTTAGAAGGTAATGGTTAAGCATAACCAGAATGTTAGAAATTAGATATGGCTTATTTCGTAAATTCTTTTGCTTGCATATTCATGCATTGGATTCTTTCCATCAACGACTAGATTTTTGATTTATTACAGTAGAAAAGATTTGTTATCTTATGCATTTGGTTGACTATGGTAATTACCCTGCATGGCATTTTTGTGCTTATCCTGCAATTGTTAGATGACATCTATGTGAAACATTCTATCAAATAATTCGTGGACTGCAGGAGAAAGAATATGAGACTGGTTCAATTGTGTTCTCTGAGGTTGCTGGATTCCTATTGTCACTCTTTGGATCATTTGGAAAATTTTTATCCTCTGCTGTCCTTCTCTCTAGTAGTAATTGTTCCTTTGATCAGAGAATCACTCCACATTTCTGATTAAATTTCTCTTTATAGGTTCAAGCAAATTCTTTACTTCTTTAATTTACTGATGATTTTTAGGTCTAGCAAGTTTTGCCAACTTCCTTTGTGCATTGTGTTCTGTATTTGTTTAATGTTAGAATTTGTATTCACATATAATCCAAATTCTGTAGCTGTCCATTTTATTTGGAAATTGGTCAGAAGACCCCAACAAAGTGCCCTCTGACAATTTGTTATCATTGTTATTTTTCCATTATGGTTACAAGGATTAATTTGAGTAAGTGGACCTTAAAAAGGGAACATTTCTCTGTTTCATAGTCGTTGAGGGTAACACTCTGACTGTATAATATACTTCAAATATAATGACTGCTCCAAGGATTGCTTGTTGTAAACATTGTGTTATCTTTTTAAATCAACAGTGAGGATTTTTGTAGTATAATATGATGTAGGTGGGTAAGCTAGTTTGCCCATGTCAACTTTACTGTTGTTTGTATAGGCTTTATATCTATGTCCATCTCCTCTTCCTATCCTATGGGTTTACATTTATGCTAAGGCTTCTTCAAGAAAGAGGTATAGGATTGAGTTTGAACAAATACCTTACTAGTGAGATGCCTGAATATCTTTGAAAAAATGAAAGAATAAAAATATCCATTTGTATTCTACGGAAGAGGATCATCTTTCCCATCAAGAAAATGCATAATCATAACCAATCCTTAGAGGCTTGCAAGTGCCATTTTAGTAGCAAGTCATAAACTAATATTAACTTTGATAATGTTGACTTCTCAACGTTCTAATTACTACTCCATGGCTGTTAATAACTTGCTTAACTGCTTCTTTGGCAAGGTCCCTGTTTATAACCTCTCTACTTAAACAACATCCACTTCAAATGTCAAACAGTCAATAGCAATTTTACACCTCATCCACAACAGAAATTTTAATGTTGGATATCATTGCTACCTCTAAATATTGTAGTCTAGGATCACCCTTAAAGGTCACCACAGTTGGACAATTATGTTTTGAAAGGATTTGAATACAAAGACATGGACAACAACCACATCATTGCATATCATGAGATTTTCAATAGATTTCCACCAGAGTCTAGAAGGTTCTCATATTCCAGGACAGTCATAAGGATGAAAGTTAACCATAAGAGGACAGTGATATTATGGGAATATTTTGACTAATGACTGCTAGTACCTTGCTTAAATGGGACTACCCAAACAATGGAAGTACTGTAGCATGTTTTTGTACCTCATCCTCATGTGGAGTGAAAGAGAGGTCAGTTTGTGATTTTAGAAGACTATCATCATTTGCATCAATTATAGCATGGTTATTTGGAGAGTGAGGGCAGTTCTATTCTAAGGCAAGGGATTACTATTTTAGAATGAGAAATATATTTCACGACTGTCTTAAAGCCTTGACATACCCATACAATGTTGTCAAAACCATTAAACTGTCATATGAGTGTTGTCAAATTATCATAAAAATGAGTTGCCTATGTTGTTGTATGAGGTTTATGCTGCAATTATTGAAGGATTCTCAAGAATGTCACCTTGGTCTTGAATCATTAGATCACACCCAAGATTACTCCATTAGCATTCCAAAAGATTCATTACTTTAATGCTCTCCATATTCCAATAGAGGGTCACATATGAATAAAACGTGACAGTAGACAGTCTAGAATGCATTAAGAAGTTGTAGTAGATCTGAGAAAGAGGTAGACTGTCATGATACAGTACACTTCAAGAACTGTGCTCTTGAGTCTCTACATTTTGAGGATTGTCCACATAACTAGGTTGTTAATAAATTGGTCTTGTTTATACATTGATGGTAGACAACTAACATCTATAATATCCCCAGTAATTAGACATGTGAAAATTATTATTTGGTTTCGAGACTATCCTAAAGATCCTCATAATTATCCTTATAGACATGATAATCAATGAGCCATTTTGGTGTGTCGTGCAATTCTAACAGTGGGGGTTTGGCACTCTAAACATAGAGTTTATCTTTATTGTTGCTTCGTGTGGTAGGTTGCACGGCTATTGCTTGTGGTGGAAGAGTTCTTTCATCTTGAGAATCTCATATTGGTGTATCCCAGGATTTCATGGATCTTCCTTTATCATCTTAATTTTTAACTATTGACAAGGAATACCAGCAGACTGTTATGCAAATCACTATATTTTGGCATTTGCTTCAATGATCAGGCACTATGTGAATTTTCTTAAGCATTTATGGAGGCTTCTAAACAAAGATTGTGTTTGAGATGTTTGGTTATGAAATAAGAATGTTGCTACTTATCTTTCAAACTAAACTATTGATGACTTTGCCCTTGACTAAACCTTATGTGTGGCATGGTGGTAGTGATAAGCCATGTTCCCAGGTGATCATTATTGTGTAAGTCGGTTTGAGTCCATAGATGATAAGTTGACTAGAATATAGAATGTGCATTCTTGAAGAAGGTTCTAGACTTGAAATTCTCTATCTTGACTTGATTTCCAGATTTTGAAGTTGTATATGATCGTCGATGATGGCAACATGAATAATGTTGTTGTGTATGCGTATCTAAGATTGTGAAGATGTTGACAATATCTTAGAAGTTTTGATTTGTATGAAACCATTTTATGGTTGCAAGTTCAAGTTCTGAACTACGAAGTCTCTGCACTACGTGTATGTAGGCAAGGCCATCATGAGCCCCCGAGACATTAGGTCGGCCCCTTAGGCCTCAGGCTAGTATATGGTTAATTGATAAGTTTATTGATGAACTTTGTGAAACTAATGTTGCATTTAGTTGTGCAGTTATAGGTCTGTTAACTGTGCAAGATAATGGAGCTATGGAATCATCTTTTCATTTTGTGAATAGATGAATTATTTGACAAATGTGTATAAACTGTGAATTTACAATGAATACAACTATATTTTGTATTTTGAAGCTTACTAAGAGTGGGCATTACAAAAACTACTTCTAAAGCATTAGTTGACATTAGCAAGGAGTTGTAGCTTTGGTCATTCTAATTCTGAAACTCATCAGTCATATTCATATCAATAAACTGTTGAAGTGTTGATCAGTGCTTGATGCAATACAAGAAACCACACATTTAGCTGCAACTCACAACTCCAACCCTCGTACTCACAGAATAACACAAATTTATATTCATACACACAGATTGCAAAATAAACCATAACATTTTTATTATTTATAATCAAATTTGATTACAAACCAACTACACATCTGCAACAAGACATAAGTAATGGCCTCTCATGGGCAATTTCCTCTCTAAAAACCACTTCTTCTTCCTTCTCCATTTCAAATCTGCTACTTATATTTCTCTACTGCACCCATTATTCTTCCTCAAGCTTCCTCTTTTCTATTCAAATGCCATTCAATCTAATTAGCAGAAATACATAAGTTTTCATACCCAGAATGGGTGCCTCATAAACCTCTACTCCTTCCTCTCATCTTAGCTGCTAAATCTCATGCTTCTACTACTTCATCTGAGGTGTTTCAGCTGCCAAACTGGGTGCTCTAATTCTTCCCTTTAGTGCTGCCCCTAAACAAAATAATAATCATGTGTTATTATGCCTCATAGGAGGCGTTACATATGCTTCATCTCTCCTTTTCTATTTTGTATGCTAATAATATATGCTTCAAAAGAAGCATGGAACATTCTTGTATGTGGTACCTCCATTTGTTTCTTCACAATTCATAGTCAATTGGCAATTAAAATACATAACCCGAATAATTCCTTGTGACAACAAAGGATTAGTAAAATACCTCCCAGCTAGCACAAATGAATTGGATAAAGAAAATTGAGAGAATATATATTACACAATTTCGACGGGATGCACTGAAGTGCCGAAAATTAACTTCGGTCATAACTTTTCACCAAAAGCTTGAAACCTCACCAAAATTGACAAAGATGAGCATCTTAGCATTCCTAAGACTTCCTCCAAAAAGTTTGGTCTCAACCATTACAAAACTCGAGATATTAATCTTTTAACAATTTGCTAGCATAAGTCAGAAGACATTAAAATATTCAAAACTTGAAGGTATTTTCTCACAAAACCTTTGCGTATAATTCTAGGATGGAAACAAAAATCTATCTGTTGAAGGATTTACCATGAAACTTCACCAATCTCCTGGAACAATTGTTTTATGGAAATTGACTTCACGCGCACTGGGACTGAATACAAGCAACACTGTCAAACTACCTCCCTGACTGTGCCAAACACACAAAGTGCTGAGAAAAGTCATAGAAGGCCAAACCAAACAAAACTAAAGCAAGCCAAAACTAAAATAAACAACTGAAGTCTTTTTGGGCGATGCAGGATAGCCCATTCGCCCAGATGCTCCTACATCTGTGCTAGGACTACTTCCAAAGCAAAGAGTGAACTTTTTATCAAATTCTCTTCTTGTGCAAAGAATGGTGACTCTGCATTTTTGTATCTAGATGAAGACCTACTTGAATATTGAAGATGGAGGGGAGAAGATATGCTAGGCCTTCTTCTAATACAGAAGATTATAGTGTTCCTACTAAAAGACAAAAACCTGCATGGAAGGCTAAGAAAAAAAGCAAGTATGCTCCTACTCTCATAAACATGTGATGTGGGAATTTTAGGTAGAAAATAAATAATAGTAGACCTTACAGATCAATATACATTTGATGATTCAATAGATAATGTTATTAGAAGGGATAGAAAAACACAACACTTTGGCCCTTCAAAATCTAATAGCTAGAAGGGATAGTGCTAGAAACCAAAATATTCTTGGCCAACTTTAGAGAATGACTATATACCCATTTTTAATGAAGAAATACTTGTTACTGGAAAACACCCTATTCCCCCTTCTACTTCACATGACGAATTAGACAATAAAACTTTCTTTCATTATGCTCCACAACCTACTCAACCTAATGTAGGAAATCTCAAGAAGACTATAGATGAGAGCTTAAATTTTATCTATGGACATACAGTTAGTTAAAATACAAGCCCAAGTTTCTCAGCAACAAGCCTAACTTTCTTAGTAGCCTATTCATAATCCAAGATAACCTCCTAATCAAGTTTTTTATCATCCTAACCTAGCAAATCAACCTCATCATCCTCAAAAGAATGGAAGAATTCAAAACATAAGGAATGTATAAAGAGTTCAGCTTATTGGGCCACCCTTGGGATTTGAAAGATATAGATAGTTAGATTTAGATATGTAATCCCAAATTGTCCTAACACATTGCCAAATGACATCAAGAATAAGATCCCTAAATTTCAAGGAAATAATGCAATTATTGGCAAAGAGCACTTAGGGAAATTCATTAACATAATTGATGATGATGAAATAAATGGTGAAGATGTTATAATGAAGTATTTTTTTAATAAAAGTCATTTTTCCTTACCAAAATGACATCATACTAAAAAAAATAAAACTATACCTAAGTTTCATCTTAACTCAAGCTACAGGTATATGATGTTTAGTTTGGTAAGAAAAATAAGACTATCATCCATAGAATATCAATAGAACACAAGATCAAACGTGATTGTTAGTTCTTCTTATTAAATGTAAAATATAGGATGTGACATATCTAGGTAAATCTCTTTTGATGGATATCATAATAGTGGACTCCCTGTAAAGTGGGGCATGATTTTATCAAGAAAATGGGTTGCATCTAGAAGAGACAGTATACAAATGGATTTGTAATATGCTAATATTCCTTTGCATGGTGAAAATGTCAAGTTATTCAAATAAAAGGTGGTGTTACATATTATTGAAGATCCTAACAAGGTAGAAAATGAAATGATTTATGTTGATGATGGACGTGATCATTTCATAGGATATCATGAGTTTAAAGAAAGCCCCATTGACCCTATTACTTGTCCCCAAGGTTCAAGTTCATTGCCTAATGATTTTTGGATGTTATATTTTGATGGTGCATGATCAAAACATGGTTCAAGTTCTGAGGTAGTTCTTATCTCTCCTAGTGATAAAATTTTCATATTTTCTTTCAAACTAATATTTCAATGCACAAGCAACATTGCAGAGTATAAAACCCTACTTCTAGGTTTAAATATTACTCTAAAACATGGCATTGAGTGTCTCATGGTGTATGAAGATCCATAACTAATTGTGTCTCAAGTTAGAGGTGTATATGCTACCAAAGACAAGAGGCTAAAGAGGTATACAAATGTAATTTGGGATATAATTGAAATGTTTGATGCATTTAGTCTCATTTTGATAGTAGGTCTAAAACTGTGGCAGCTGATTCACTTCTTGTTTTAGTGTAACAAGCCTTCTCATATTACTTGAAGAAACTCAAGTATTTACAAGAGGTAAATAAACATGGTAAACATGAGAGAATTATATATATATATATATATATATATATATATATATATCATTTGCATAAACATTACAAATAAAATACAACTTTCTATATAATTTCAACCTTGAAAATCATAACATAATCAAAGATAGAATCATAGTGAAATTTTTTCACTTTTTTTTTACAATACATAAACTACACTTGGCATAAAGAATAGTTTTACCTCATAAATTTGACTATCTTAAGTCATAACATGGAATACATCGCATCTAGAATATTGATATCTATCTTCATAAGTCTCAGCTTGTCTTCTGCTTGGGAGGGAGAGCATCATACGAGTGCTTTACTTCCAACCATAGACCGGCGGTCCCCCACACACCTTCCTTCCTGGAAGTGGCCCTACCCTTCATGAAGAGTATAGATATATGGAACCAATAGGTTTTTGTCCTCTGAGTCTCTAGTGTTGTGTCCTACATAACCGACATGGTCATACAACTATAGACTCCTTCTGAGTATGACACTACTAGATGGTTATGCAAACCTGGAGCACATTGAACTAACTAATGCATGCAGAGACATATGTACTACTTTGGCCAAAGATTCAATATAAATAGACGTTCACAATGAATGTAGTCGTGAGTTCACACACCTCTAACTCAACTTAGAGACTATCTCATCCTACAATTTGACTTTCTTCATTTAGTAAGTCTAGATACAAACTTGTCTGTATTGTAAATCCATTCTAGTCAATCTAATTTAGAACTAATCCTTAACCTAGGATATACACGCAATATATGTGTTCAGGTAATTCTAACCTTTTAGAGATTCCCTCTTTGCATACTTGCAAATTTCTAGGGTCTATGACCTTTTGTCACTCTACTGTCTGACTCAAATATCAAACATCTTTGGTGCATTATAACAAGTTTTAACACTATCATAAAATCACTTTAATTTGATAAAGTACTACTAAGACTCTTCATGTCTTCATCTATGGTTTTCTTGACCTTTTGCTATTGACCAATATGGTTTTCTCGACCTTTCACTCTCAACCTATATATATATATATATATATATATAAACAATGTCATATCCGACATAAGAGAACTATAGGTTGATGGCATGTTTGTCATTGATGTCAAAAGGGATTGTTAATGATCATGTTGATATTGCGTATGAGGGACAGTGTCTTCTTTTTTAGATCAGTATCAAGATGTTGTTCAAGAAGACCTCAAAGAAGATCTCAGTTGGTATTGGTTTGGTTCTTTTATGCTCTACTTTGAAGGACCTCAGTTGATTAAGGTAATGTTTGGTTTATAATGTTCATTTTGTGTGTTATGCTTCATTAGTCCACATGCTTATGCCTTATACTTCATGGTGAACTATTAAGGTGACAAAATGTTAGCACTTGGTTCATGAAAGAGATGTTCCTTGGTGGGTTATGCTCATGTTATGGTATTTATAGGATGTCAGATTTGTGGAGCCAGGTTGAAGATTCATGATCATATGGATTGTCTCATGTTGATGGTCATATATTCTCCATGCTTCTTGGTCTTGAGTTGGGATTGGTGTCTTCATACATTAGGGATTGTGTTATGATCATATGAAGCATCAGGACCTCATGTAGACTTCATTTATATCTTCCTCATCAGGTCTATTGGTATGATGTTGGATTGGTTTGGTAAAGCATGGTTGATCATTTGAGTATCAATTTGGAGTTTATGTTATATGTGATGGATTTTATGTCTTGATCAGTTGAGTTGATCTTCACAATGTCATGATTCATCAGTGGAAATGACATATTCTAGGTAGGTATGTTTAAGAGGAAATGGCATATCATTCTTGGTTCATGCAATGGAAGTGGCATTCACTACATACTATGCAATCAATGTCAAATCAGGGCAAGGTTCCATTCACTACATACTATGTCAAATCAGGGAAAGGTTCTTGTTTTCATGTTCAAGGGTTAGTATGTATCATATCAACATCACCTTAAGATTTCTTAGATGCATTTATAGTTGTGTTAAATGATCTGATGTTGTATGGTTTAGATTTCTGTAATAAAGATCTATGTTATGTGTTAAGTTTAGTGTCATTGTAGAGGTAAAATGGGAATGTACTTAACACCTAACAATCATTCAAAAAAATGTGCTTCAAAACATATTCCAACTAACCTTAGTTTGCCCGTCAACCATTTTGCACTTTATGTTATGTTTTTGCGGTGATTGGTGGTAGCAAGTTCTAACTTAAGATTGAACGGTTGAAGGCAACTTAAGTCATGTTGTAGTCAGTCACTTTTACCCCGACACCCTAGTAGAAATTAGAGGATAGCTGATGTTTCAAAATCTGACCTTGAAGTTAGAAGGATTGAGAATCTAAAATTAGAGGGTGAAATTATCAAACTTAGAAACGATTATGATGGTCTTAAAGTTTTGTCTAAGAAGAATCAGGAGTTGGGCAAATAGAAGCTTCATATGAACACAACTAGTTTTGAATATGAAGAAGGAGAGTGTTCCAAATCGAGAAGAAAAAATATTTTGAATCATCATGTTGCTACATCTAAAGGTAAAAGGAAGAGTGAAACTGAACAGAAAACTAGAAATGAACCTGCTCCTGTAAGACAAGCATAAATGTACAGGTATAACTATTCATTTAATGGTTATTGTTATACTTGTAATCATTTTGGACACAAAGCAGTTGTTTGCAGAAGGAATATTGATATTGTTTGTTACAAGTGAAATAATGTTGGACACATACAAAGATATTGTAAAGTGCATAGAAGGTATGATCCTGCATGGAAGCTTAACATGAGTGGTCAAAGGTACTATCAGTCATTTGATTATGATTGTAACATAGTTTGTTATAATTGCAACACTCTTGGACACAAAGCACAGAGTTGCAGAATGTATGCTTCACCTGATTTGAAAAAGTTGAAAAGAAAAGAAGGTATAAAGGTTTGGAGAAAGAATGAACCTGTAAAAATGTGGAAGCAAAAATAGAGTCATGAGAAGGCAAATCCTAAACTTGTGCATCTTGCACAAGTTACATCACCAGTTGAATAATAGATAGCTGATGAAGGGGGTAAATCACAAAACACACACATAAATTGAACACAGAAAATAGAACTTTCTTTTATTGATCTGGGTAACTCATTACATTACAGAAGCTCAATTACAATCAGAGGATGAATCCCCTACTGGTTGCAACACATTACAGCTTTCCCAACCTCAAGACTCTAGAACCTTCAGCCTTCTGTAACCCCAAATCAGCTAGGGTTTCTATTTTCCCACCTATTCTTGACTCTACACTTGCCCCCCTTAACTCTACTACTGCCTAGGGTTCCCAAAATAGCCATAAATAGCACTTTTTGGCGGCCTCCAGCTAAATTTCAAAATTTACAACTCCCTCCAAAAGTAGGTCAACTTCTGGGAAGCATAACTTTTGATCCGGGTGTCTAATTGATGAATCGTTTTAAGTGCCGGAAAGCTCACGATGTGAACTATCACAAAAAAAATTTGTAAATAGATTTTTGTCAACTTTTTGGGACATTATGGGATGTTTTAGTGCCTCATATCTCGTTTTAGAAATTTTCAGGGGCTTTTCAGAAAACAAAAACTTTAATATCTTTCAGCTCACAAATGATCTTTTCCTGATTCCTTGGCCAAAGGTCTTATATTTCTATTATGTAACTTTGTGTAAGTTTTCACTTCATTCTGTGTCCAAATGTAAACTTTCCTAAAATGGCAGGTACACTTTCCAAAACAGGCAGGTCACTATTTTTAGCAGTTTTGGAAAAACTGAAAGTCCTACATCATTATTCTGGATATTATGGAACCAAGAACACTAATTATAGAAAGAAATGAAAACAACTACAATGATTTTGAATTAACTTCTTTTTGGGTGATGTAAGATTGCCCTTACACCACTGGATGCTCCTGCATCAATAGCATGATGTGAGGGGGAGTTGTTCTTGTCCTATCAATTAACCCCAAGAAGTTTCAGGAAGGAGATCATTTGATATGATGATCTTGTATGTCTACCATTCTTTCCATTCTTTGAAATAGTTGACGATGATGTTGCTAACTAAGTTGATTTTTAGTGTATATCAGTGATACAAGTGATTATTGGTTCATTATGCTTTCAAGATATTGAAAAGGTGTTTCAGGAGTTCAATGCACAAATTGTTAGACAAATGATCCTGATCATGTTGATGATTACAAAGGTTGAATTGTCATGGTATTTAAATCCAAAATGTTCTTGAAATGTGTTGATGCAGGAAGAACTTGTTAATGCAGTTGGTCTGTTGGTATGCAAAATTGATGAACTGGATGCTCATATGGAAGTGTTCTTGATGTGATAATCTCACATGTTTCTTTGATGTTTTTCATCACTAATATGTTTCAAGGAGATATGTACAAATTGTGTGGTTCTAGTTTTGAAGTGGTATCAGGTGTTCATGATCAATGACATGCTCAGTGGATGCAAGGTGTTGATAAGTTGTTTAATGCACAAAGAGATTGATGATGTTGAATGTCTTGTCCTGTTCATATCATGTTGGTGATCACAAAGTTTAAATTGTCAAGATATTGCAATTCAAATGTTATTGATATTAATCTTCATGTATTTTGATTATGTGTGTCTTGCATGAGTATTGGAGCTTTCAGGTTGATTGGACATAGTACCAAAAGAAGATGGTGCAACAATGATGTTTGTCCTTGTCAGAGATTAGTAGTGATTTGTTAGTTCACTTCAACATAGGGGGAGTATTTTATTCTTTGTCATTAGATGTCAAAAAGGGGGAGAAAAATAAGAATGATTTATGGAGTTTTTGCCATCAATGACAAAGGGGGAGATTGATGGCATGTTTGTCATTGATGTCAAAAGGGATTTTCAGTGATCATGTTGATATTGTGTATGAGGGACAATGTCTTCTTGTTTAGATCAGTATCAAGATGTTGTTCAAGAAGACCTCAAAGAATATCTCAGTTGGTATTGGTTTGGTTCTTTTATGCTCTACTTTGAAGGACCTCAGTTGATTAAGGTAATGTTTGGTTTATAATGTTCATTTTGTGTGTTATGCTTCATCAGTCCACATGCTTATGCCTCATACTTCATGGTGAACTATTAAGGTGACAAAATGTTAGCACTTGGTTCATGAAAGAGATGTTCCTTCGTGGGTTATACTCATGTTATGGTATTTGTAGGATGCCAGATTTGTGGAGCTAGGTTGAAGATTCATGATCATATGGATTGTCACATGTTGATGGTCATATATTCTCCATGCTTCTTGGTCCTGAGTTGGGATTGGTGTCTTCATACATTAGGGATTGTGTTATGATCATATGAAGCATCAGGACCTCATGTAGACTTCATTAATATCTTCCTCATCAGGTCTATTGGTATGATGTTGGATTGGTTTGGTAAAGAATGTTTGGTAAAGCATGGTTGATCATTTGGTAAAGCATGGTTGATCATTTGAGTATCAATTTGGAGTTTATGTTATATGTGATGGATTTTATGTCTTTATCAGTTGAGTTGGTCTTCACAATGTCATGATTCATCAGTGGAAATGAGTAGGTATGTTTCAGAGGAAAATGGCATATCATTCTTGGTTCATGCAAAGGAAGTGGCATTCATTGCATACTATGCAATCAGTGTCAAATCAGGGCAATGTTCCATTCACTGCATACTATGCAATCAGTGTCAAATAAGGGCAAGGTTCTTGTTTTCATGTTCAAGGGTTAGTATATATCATATCAACATCACCTTAAGATTTCTCAGATGCATTTATAGTTGTGTTAAATGATCTGATGTTGTATGGTTTAGATTTCTGTAATAAAGATCTATGTTCTGTGTTAAGTTCAGTGTCTTTGTAGAGGTAAAATGGGAATGTGCTTAACGCCTAACAATCATTCAAAAAAATGTGCTTAAAACATATTCCAACTAACCCTAGTTTGTCCATCAACCATTTTGCACTTTATGTTATGTTTTTGCAGTGACCGGTGGTAGCAGGTTCTAACTTAAGATTGAACGGTTGAAGGCAACATAAGTCGTGTTGTAGTTGGTCACTTTGGCCCCAACGTCCTAGTAGAAATGGCAGAACATGTTTCTTTCTTATATGCATGGGCACCAATTTCAAATCAATGGCTTCCTTTAAAAGAATTATGGGCGTGAAAATGTGATCAATGGTTTTTATTTAAACCAAAGACCCCGACTATTATGCATTTTATTTGATGTGTTTTTTAAATGTCAAAAGCTTTTAAACTGCAGATAAAGTTTTTTTTCTAAAGCTATTTTTTAGCTTTTAAGTGGCAGTGGAGGTTTTAAAAGAATGTTTTTAAAATAAAAAGATTCCTTTCTAATTTCTATCTTTCGGGGCAGAGAAGTTAAAGAAGGAAGTTTTCATATTTTTCTAAATATGAGTAAAGTGTAAGATTTTTTTTTGTGAAGTTTATAGGCTTTTCATGCCTTGCTTTTTTCTATTCTCCTATAGATGAAAAGTTAATTCAAAGAGAGATTGAAGATATTTTTGAGATGAATTTTGCAGGCAGAGAAGATAATCAGATTGAAGGAAATATGAAAGGTTTTCATGAAGATAATTCTTTTAGGAGAGATCATTATGAAACTTGAAGAATTGTTTTTGGGGGATCCAAGATAATATTTTTTTGTGAGGAAGATTGACAATATTTTATTGAATGATGTTTAATGGAGAAGATTTGTCTTCTAAGAAAATGAAAGGTTTTGTATTTTATGAGATGAGGAATATAAAATATTTTGAAGAATATTTATTGTTTTTTTGTTTTGAAAGTTCAGAGAATATGATTTTGTAGGGGAAGATAAAATTGAATAGGGAAAAATTGATTCAAAAAAATAGAGGAGAGTTGAATGTGAAAAGTCATCTGATATTTAATTATATCACATGTGCTTTGATGGTGTATTATGTAGATCGATGATGAAGATAATTTGATGACATAGATGAATGATTGAGTGAACCAATTTGCAGAGTAAAAGACATATTGTGTGAGATGTTCTTTATAGTGAAATGTTCTTACAGGTATATCAGAATGTATAAAGACACTTGCAGAGGTTTGTAATGTTTTTGATTGCAAGGAATCAAGCTTTGATTGCAGTGATTGATGAAAGATTGATAGAGACAATTTGCGGAGATAATTGTTTACAGAGATTTGTAAGAGGAGCTTATTTGCAGAAGTGTGTAAAAGAAGATGGTCTTGATTTGAAAATTAAACAGGAGGTATAAGGATGTATGATGAAACACAGAGTATACAATGGTGTAAATCAGATTGAATGGCAATCATGTCTTGCACACAAAGTTTGATGTTTTGATAATGGTGATTGTGTTTGCTAGTGAGGCATAGTATGCCAGTGACGCTTGTGGTCAGTGAGACCTTCCTATGCTAGTGAGACTTGTGGTCAGTGAGACCTCCTGTATATGTTAGTGAGACATTTGTAAACTTGAACTTTTTCATTTAAGCCAGTGAGGCAGTTTGAGTGGTTTTTCTACCCTTGGAGGATTTTCACTCAGTATATCTTTAAGTTAAACTTCTTGTGTTGTTTCTCTACATTAATAATTGGTGTTTAACAATTTGATGATTGTGAAGTTAATATTTGATCTCAGTTCATAATAAAGTTCATTGACAATTTGTAAAAGGTGAGAAAATTGAATTATTATATTAACACTGATTCACCCCCCCTCTCAGTGTTAATTGTGATGGTGTCAGATTGTCATTGATGTCAAAAAGGTCTTGCAGGATCTTGGGTTGATATTACTAAACATCTGAAGGTCACTAATCAGGAGGAGTAATCATCCTATGTAGAGTTTACATCATATGGTAAGGTTTTATGTTTATCTTATTGTCATGTTGCAGCTTGGTCAGTGTGAATGCTTGGTCATCAAGGTTGGAACAAGAATGAGTTTATGACATAATATCAAGACAGAGCAATGAAATGATCTTTGTTTGAAGTAATCTATACAGATGTAGATATCAGTTGGAGTTAGTGATAAGGTTCATTGAATTCAAAATTCAAGTTGACATAGATGACATGATATGTCCTTATAGGCTTGGTATGACAAAGTTCACATGCTTCAGTAATGCAAGAGCAATAGCAGTAAAGCACAAGTTGATGCAAGTACATTCTAATAGAAAGGTTCTTGATGCTATGATGATCTCAATCAGAGGATTATGTTTTAGTTCATCATACTGAGGATTTATTTTGGTTGTAATATGGTCTGTCATGGATCTCAGTTATTATTCTTCATGATGACACAAATATTTAGGATTCTTTCTCTTCAAGGTGTTATTGTCTCTGAATGTCATGATGGTAGCATGACAAAGTTGCACTGGTAATCAAATAGTAATATTCATAGTGTTCAAAACTTCATGTGTTTGGTGGATCAGGAGGTTGAACATAAGATGTTAACCATTTTTCTTTGTGATGTTGATGACATTCTTCATGTTTCTCTTAATGGGGTTCATGTGTTGATATGTTGTTTTGGAGGAATGATGGCAGAGAATTTAGATCTATTTTTGAAGTGCTACAATGGCAGAGTATCAATGGTATTTAATGAAGGTCTTCTTTGTTAGATTTGTGCAGTACAGTTTGGTATTTATTCAAGGTTATTTTGTTGTTTAAGTGCCTTCAAAACTCCCACATACCCGTCACCTTTTGTAATGCACTTTTTGTTATTTTTAAACACTGACCTGTTATCACAGGTCATAGTCACTTAGGTGACTTGATGGAGGGTTTTAAAATGTTTGGGGACCAGCCCCTTTCACACTGTTCACCACCACTCCCGGTCTCATCTTTGAGCGTGATGGGCGCCAAAAAGAAATCAAGGGCTTTCTTTAAATTTGGCTTGCACGCGGTACTCAAAATCAATGGATACAATTTAAACTTATGCTTTTGATTCCCCGCTGTGAGTTTGACGTGCTTTTAAGAGTCATCAATCAAAGACAACAGTTTAAGACTGATTTTAGCCCTAAAAATAAGGTAGATCTTCTTGAGATCTTTAAGGGATTACTATAAAGTTTTTTTTCTATTTTTAAATATCAGTAGGCCTCCCTCTCTCGTGCAGTGTGAAGGATTTAAAAAGGAAGTTTTTAAAAGAAAAGGAGAGATATATTTTTGCTTTCTAAATACTTGAGAAGTCTTAAGAGATTTTCTTGGAAAGTTCTTTTTTATTTTTTCTTGCAGATGAATGAGAAAGATCTGTTGCAGATAAAAGATTACTGGTCTCAAAATATGAAAGACATTCCATGATATTTTTGCAAGGGCAAAATGTTTTTTTATTATTTATAGAGAAGACCAAGAGTTTGATATGAAGGATTTGAAATTTTTTTCAGATCACAAGTTTTTGAAGAGACAAAGGATATTATCTTATCAATGCAATATAAAATTTTTTTTAACAAAATGGAAATTTAATATTATTGCTTAAAGTCTTTCCAGGTGTTTTGAAAAGGGTCAGAGGAATATGAAGAGATTTTGGAAACAATTTTTTTGTGAAGATATAATTTTTGATGCAGGGATAATTAAAAAGACATAAGTGCTCAGATTGAAAAGGTCGAATAAGAGAATGTGAATGGTCATCTGTTATTTAATGGGCTTAGAGGTGCTTTGATGAATGTGTTGAAGTGCAAAGCAACAAACTATTATGAAGATAACTTTATGAATATTCTTTTAAAAAGAAAACACAGAAGGATGTATGTTTGAGCTAATTTGCAGTGAAAAATGTTCTTGATGGAGGATCAGGTGTTTTCAAAATGATATGTAGAGGAAGATATTGATATTGAATTGTAGAGATAAGAGTGTTGAAATTTTGTTCACAGGAGCTTGTTTTCAGAGAGGTGTGTGAAAGGAATTATATGTATGGTCTTGACTTGAAAATCAAATAGGAGAAATTAGGGTGTATGATGAAACACAGAGTGTAAATGGTGCAAATCAGATTGAATAGCAATCACTTCTTGCACATGAGATTTTGTTTTTTGATTGATTGAGAAAAGCCAGTGAGGCACAGTATGCCAGTGAGGCTTATGGTCAGTGAGACCTTAACAATTGTCAGTGAGACACATATTGTAGCCAGTGAGGCTTCTTTGTAGCTAGTGAGGCATGTTTTTCAGTTAAGCCAGTGAGGCAGTTCTGGAGTGGTTTTTCTACCCCTGGAGGGTTTTCCACTTGTGCAATTCTTGTGTCTTGATTCATATTGATCTTCTCTCTGTGGTTGTATGTTTTACTCATGAGTTTTTTTTTTCATTCTCAGTTATGTGCATATGTATTTGACAATGTTATGTGATATGTGTTTGAGAAATCAATGATAGCTTTCTCTCCTTGTGTTCTGCAAGTTAAAGTTTGTAAAAAGATTAGAAATTTCACACAACACTGATTCACCCCCCCTCTCAGTGTTGTCCTTGACTCCTACAAATTGTACTCCTACATAGGTTTCCTAAATCCTTCGAGTCTTAATTCTAGGGTTTAACTTCTCTAACCCAATACATGGAAATATCAAATATCCTTGTTTTCCAAAGATAATAACATAAATATAACAAAACATGAGAACAAATGCCTCTAGTCTTCCCTAGACCACTTGGCATTATTCGAATTCACAATTCACATAACATGAATAAGCATAGTATACGAGATATGACCTCATCCATATAATATCTTGATGGATACTTACACTTTTCAAAACTAGTCTTTTGACTAAGATCATTAGATCAACCCAAATAGGTTTGAGTCATAAAGATAACAAAATACTTTCAACCCCTTAGACTACTTAAGTCTATTGACTTTCCATTATGATAGGTTACAGACTCGTATGTATATTCATCATTCGAATACATGTCAATAAACCTATATCAATAATCTTAAGTACAAAAATCATGTGAAGTTGAGATTCGAATCTCCCAACATACCCAACTTAGAACAAATCATATCAGGAATACCCCACACTGGGTTAATTTTGTCTTTTATACAAACAACTCTAAAATAAGTTTATTTGAACATATAATAAGAAATATAATTTCCCATCCCTTGGTATGCCTATACCCTTGAGTTGGTTTAATAGTTTCAGTCTTGAAACATAGGAGTAGTTAATTATATCTCCCAAATTACTCTTCAACATAGATACTTACTTAAGACTTAATCAATCTTTTTCCTTGAAAGTGTGGGTCCTTAATATAATCATCAACAATCTAGGTTTTAGTATTTCAAAAAGAACGTCTTGTTGCAACTGCAACATGGAATCTATGACTCCTTGGCATTCTATTCCTTGTTTCAAGGTTTAAATCTATTCTTAGTTCTAGAGTCTAGTATTTTCATAGAGAAATAGTTTTGTCTAGAACTTCAAAGTTTATCCAAGTTACTCAACTTTCATTTAGAATACTTACCAAATCATGGCTAAGTAAATGTCATTGTGTGACATAGTTTTATTGACCACCAGTCCTTTCTGGACTATCATAAAGTTGGTCGAATTGGTACCTTAATGGAGTACAAAAGATGCTACTAATATCAATAATACATCTCCAAGATAAACATAGTTCTTCTTTTTGAACTAGTAATAGTATATTGTAACTTTAGGACTCAAGAGTTTATCGTCTCTAAACCTCAGTTATATCTAAACTTAGGGTTTTATCTTCCCTATTCCAACACGATGGAATAACAAATAAACTTGTTTTGAAAAGTAATAATATTGTAAGTGGAGAACTACCTCTAGCCTTCTTCTAACTACGAGGTTGTTTAAATCTTTCAAAACATGACTAGTTCCATATATGAGTATACCTTAGTTACAATAAAGTTAAAGGTTCAATTTCAAGACTAAACTTCACCTAAGTTTAGTTTGAATTCAAAAAGGTCAATGGACCAATTCTATTTGTCATCCCCATGAATTCAATGTCCAAGGTTTCTCTCTCTTACACAAATGCAATATTGAATCATTAATGAACGAGTGTTTTCATCTGAGTTTGATGTAGGGTTCAACTTACCTTTAACATCCTCAGAAGCAAGTGTTTTCTAAATGATAAATAATAATCTTTTAAACTAAAAAAATTTCTAAAGAGCATAAGAATACTATTTTCTTAGTATCCAATGACTTGTAGAACTACATTGTCTTGTTTGTGCTGTTTCACTATTCAACCTACGACATGCAATCTAACATAAAACATATCATGGTGTCGAGGTAAATCTATTCTGTTTGAGCATATGTTTATGTAGCTACACAAACACTTGTTGACATAAACATTCTCAATGCCACTGTTTATATTTACCATACAACCATGCATATATGAATCTAAGTTCTCTACCAAAAGATACTGAGTTTTCGACTTAGAAGTCATACAAAGGAAAGAAAGATATACGTGCATTTCTTATAATGATTGAAGACTTTATGTAAAGATAGAACCTAATAAGTTCCTTTGACAAACTATGTTTGCCCACGAAGAGCTCTCTCTCTCTCTCTTCTTTTGTTTCTCACTGCGTCAACAAAACTCTCCTTGTATCAACTTAAGACTAGTTGAGTAAAGAGACTCCGCAATAACTATACTAGATGCAAATGCTATGATAGCCACTATATGTTCTCTGCTGCATTTAGAATACTCTCCCTTCCAAGATCACCAGGCCGTTCTCCCCCTACCATCCTCTTTTTTATATAAACTTTTGCCTTTTGACATTAAGGACTCCACTCAAAAAGTTATTATTCAACTTCCCTTAAGACACGAATATCTCCATTTTACATGCTTGAATTTACTCTTTGTTTTAACATGCAAGCTTGAGGGGTTCGTGGTGATTAAAGCACCACTCCTCTTGTTTATAATGACTCTCTCCTATAGCATTCAATGTTATCGAGATTGGTTAAGAACAAACGCTTCATTATTAAAGAAGGTGGTTATCATTTAACTTGCTAACAACCTCATATTAACCACTCAAAATATTTACGTAAAATAATAGTCTAAGATCATTGATATTATTATCAATAGGGTTTATAATAATGTGACATAAAC
Source organism: Cunninghamia lanceolata (assembly GCA_027924645.1). Classification (NCBI taxonomy): domain Eukaryota; kingdom Viridiplantae; phylum Streptophyta; class Pinopsida; order Cupressales; family Cupressaceae; genus Cunninghamia; species Cunninghamia lanceolata. Next base: position 10,151,988 of record BSBN01000074.1, read on the forward strand.
TTACACACACTACATGATTGGGTCGAGTTCATCTCCCCTTCACATATAGAATAATATCATGTCGATTTTGATTAGACGAAATATGAAATTTGACATTAAAACTATTAACAAGAATCACTCTAACAATTCTACCAAATACGTCATTGAAGATGCAATCATAGAAAGTTGTCTTAGTTGCAAAACGACTAACATTCAATGTTGATGATGTCGATTTCCCCAACATGACTAGGTTGATGTTAAAAGACCTTAAAAAGACTATAAACGACATCGACAACTTGTCGAGTCGAGAAATAAACTTAGACCAAAAGGATCAAGTACCACTTACCCAACACAAGGATTAAGATGGCAACAAGTTGTTCTTTTCCTTCCTTGTATTCCCTTCTCTCTGATGATGCTCTCCCTCCCTTTCTCAGAGGGGCAGAAATCTATTTCATGAATACAACTTGCATTCACCAACCTGTGATTATTGTATTAATAATCATTTCATAATCCATATAAAATCATAACATCTTGACAACATAAAAAACACATGTCAATTCTCATAATATAAACAAAATTTCATGAAATCATTGATTTCTTCTAACATTTCCACTAAATGCCAAATCATTAAATCATGCATAATCATCTACTAATTACAAAAAAGTAAAAAGTAACTTGTATAGTCAGAATTAGGGATGTGACATTTAGCTTCAAATTTTAATGCATAATGGGTCCCTCCTTTATACACATATGATGTAGAAGTGCTTGCAAGACCCATTCTACCTAATATCATATACAATTGGCAGGTGTTCAACAATGATGAGAAAATGTATAGGTTTCTCAATTATATAGGGGAATATAATAATCAAAGTATAGATTAGGAACCCATTATTGAGGAGGGAGATAAGGAGACCGTACTTGGGGCTAACATCATTCAACTAAAGACTAATACCATTCCCAAAGGACTTGTAGAATTGAAAAAGATGTTTGATGTGGTGATTATTATAAGATTAAGAATAAACTTGTTAGTAATGCAGATGTGGAAGATGTTAGTTTGGGCACTAAGTTGTCTTCCAAAATGGTTTACATTTGGAATAAACTAAAGCCAATAGAGAAGCAACTCCTCATTTCTCTATTGAGAAAATTCAAAAAGTGCTTTGCATGGTCATATGATGAACTCAAGGCATACAAAGAAGACTTGTTTCAATGTATGTAATCGCATTACAACTTGATGTAAAGCAATTTAGATATAAATAAAGGCCAATCAATCCCACTTTGGCTTCCCAAATACAAAAAGAACTAATAAGATTAAAGGATGAAATAATTATAAAGACTATTAGGCATTCATCCGGGGTATCAAATCTTGTCCCCGTGAGAAATAAGAATGGTAATATCATATTGTACAATGATTTAGAAATCTAAATATTAAAGCATTGAAGGACAATTATCCGTTGTCAATCATGGATAGTTTACTACAAAAGGTGAAAGGGTCAAAGTTGGTGTCCATGATGGATGACTTCTCAGGGTACACCCAAGTTGTCGTTAAGGAATCAAAGTAGCATAAAACAACCTTTACAACACCATGGGGGACCTATGTGTATGTAAGAATGCCTTTTGGTCTGAAAAATGTTGGTGATACCTTCCAAAGAGTTATGAACATTCCATTTGTAGACCTCATTGACGACACTATGGTGGTTTACCAAGATGGCCTCACTAAATAATCCAAAGATTGAAATGGCCATTATAAACAATTGGATCTCATCTTCAAAAGGTACCTAGAGTATGGAATTTCATTAAACCCCCAAAAATGTATATTTTGCGTAGAAGAGAATAAGCTACTAGGACATAGTGTATCTAGAGAAGAGGTTAGAATTGACCATAAAAGAGTCAAAACCATTGATCTTATTCCTCAACCCAAGAGTGTAAAACAAATACAATCTTTCTTTGGGTGGATCAACTTTGTAAGGAGATTTGTACGAAACTTTGCAAAGGGTTATCCTCTTTTTTAACCATGACAATTTAAACTTTTTATGTTCTCCAAGTTGGCATGCACTAGTCAAATCATTTTCTTGAAATTCATGTCAATATTTCAAAACATTTGTAAAGGTACTTTATAAACCTATCAAGTAACACTTCTCATGTGTTGGGTCATGAAGTCATGTTCACCTTTTGCCAAATTTGTGTGTTAAGAGATGTTGGTTTGGGTGATTTTTATGGGTGGAACTAATATTTGAAAATGTCAAGAGTTTCAAATGAAAATGCAAGCCACAATCTTTGGTAGAAATCTAGAACTCAAGAACAATTGTGCAATTTTTGCAAATTACTTGCTCACCCTACTTCCCGCAAACTAAACTCACGTACAAGTGTACATTTTTTTAACTGCACCATTTTCTCTACTCTCTACAAGTATTTTCAAAACCTCAAAACCTATGCACAATCATGCAATTTACAAATTACATTACAACCTACCATTCCCACAATTGCAAGGTTAAATCGACGCTCTCTCGTGAGAGATAGTATCATTGAGGCGATGAATTCTAACCATCATGAACCAAATGGCTATGATGGGAATCTCACACACTCACTTAGGAAAATAATATTCATGTCTAGATGTTTAAATAATTCAAATTCTTGTGTGTTTGTGTTGAATAATGTATGTTTTAGATATAATAATTTCTTTGATAGGAAATAATCCTTTTCCTAGAAAATGAATTAATAGGTTTCCTTATTTATAGCTAGTTGTCAAAATATTCTATAGGGATTGATTTATGAGAAATATATTTAACTAGTCTTTTATATTTTTTTTATTGCATGTTGTGTGTTTTCAAACATAATAAATAGGAATCATTTTGTTTTAAAGAGGAGTGGGGACTAAAATTAGAAAAGGAAGCTTAGTGGGAAAGGTAGTGGAGGAAATTAATTGCCTTTTGTTGTTTAATTTTCTTTATGGGAAAATCCTTTAAAAGGGTAAAAAGACAAAAAGATTTTGGGGGAGGGGGGGGGGGGGTGTGAGCTTGACTAGGTGCAATTTTGTTGAAGCTCTTTTGAATTTAATGACCTTATTTGATCTAATGTTACTTGATCTTTTATGATTTGGTGTTTTAATCATGAAGATCCATTTGATTTTGACCTTCGGTGATTTAGTGTTGAAATCATTTTAATTTATTTACCTTTATTATTGATTTTTTGACAATTTAGTGTTGAAAAACATGTCAATTTTCTTTGTTGACCATCCTTTTGAAATCATGATATAGTGTTGTAATCTTGAAGAAAAATTTGATTTAATGTTGATGATCATGCTAATGAACTTTATGTTGATCTAGTAGTTTAATATGGTTTAGTGTTGATGATCTTCTAGATTCAATTTTTAATTGATTTACTGTTGAAAAACACTTTTGTTATTCAGTGTTGATGTTGAGTTTAAACTCTTCCTTTTATTAGATTTGAGATTGATATGAGGTCTTGTATACTTTTTTTAAAAAAAATTTGAAATTGTACTTTGTGTACCTTATGCGAGTGATGCTTATTATGAAAATGAGATTAGTAATTGTCTCTTTCTGCTTGACCTAGCTACAAAGGTTTGATGAAATCTAGTTGTGCTTATGAAGTAGCTGGGCATTAACTAGCATTGGATATTTAAATTTTGTCTATAAATGTTCTAACAACTTGTGCAAGTGTTGTATGATAGACATAGTAATCATGAGCTAATAGGTATGACATCCTGATTGAGTGGACAAGTTATAATGCTAAGGTAAAATAGGTTAAAAGAAGGCATGCTAACCTATTTTATGAGTAATCACTTAACCCTATTTTAGAATTTAAGATCATTGGGATGATGACTCTTCCAAGAGGGAAAGGATGTCATAACCCATGGTATTAAGACTTGAATATTTGATAATTAAATAATAATTTGGATCTATTTTTTGAGTTTAGCAACAAAGGTTGATTATTGTGAAACTAATTTAATGGAATTATTAATGTTTCAACTAATGGGAACTAATCATTTATATTGTTTCAATGAGTGAGACAAGAAAATCATTGATGCATTCAACGCTATATCATTGTGAACTTAAATATTTATTCATATATTGAATTTATTTATGTTTGTTTATTATTAATATTATTTCGACTAACAAAATAACTATATTAATCACTTGATGATTGTTTTGAAAAGTGAGACAGGTTAAATCAATGCTCTCTTGTGAGAGAGTATCATTGAGGAGAGGGAGTCTAGTCGTCGTAAAGCAAATGGCTATGATGGGAATCTCACACACTCACTTAGGAAAATAATATTCATGTCTAGATGTTTAAATAATTCAAATGCTTGTGTGTTTGTGTCGAATAATGTATGTTTTAGACTTAATAATTTTCTTGATAAAAAATAATCCTTTTCCTAGAAAATGAACTAATAGGTTTCCTTAAATTTATAGAGCTTGTTGTCAAAATGTTCTATAGGGATTGATTTATGAGAATAAAGTCTTTTATATTTTTTATTGCATGTTGTGTGTTTTCGAAAAATAATAAATAGGAACCATTTTCTTTTAAAGAGGAGTGGGGGCTAAAATTAGAAAAGGCAGCTTAGTGGGAAAGGTAGTGGAGGAAATTAATTGCCTTTTGTTGTTTAATTTTATTTATGGAAAAATCCTTTGAAAGGGTAAAAAGAGGGAAAGATTTTTTTGGGGGGGGGGGTGAGCTTGACTAGGTGCAATTTTGTTGAAGCTCTTTTGCAATTTAATGGCCTTATTTGATTTAGTGTTGACTTGATCTTTTATGATTTGGTGTTGAGATCATGAAGATCCATTTGATTTTGACCTTTGGTGATTTAGTTTCGAAATCATTTTGATTTATTTACCTTTATTTAATTCTTTGACAATTTAGTGTTGAAAAACATGTTGATTTTCTATGTTGACCATCCTATTGAAATCATGATTTAGTGTTGTAATCATGAATAAAATTTTAATTTAATGTTGACGATCATGCTAATGATCTTTATGTTGATCTAGCAGTTTAATATGGTTTAGTGTTGATGATCTTCTATATGACTTTTAATTGATTTACTGTTGAAAAACACTTTTATTATCCAGTGTTGATATTAAGTTTAAACTCTTCCTTTTATTAGAGTTGAGAATGTTATTAGGTCTTGTATACTTTGTTTGCTTTGATTTTGAAATTGTACTTTGTGTACCTTATGTGAGTGCTGCTTATTGTGAAAATGAGATTAGTAATTGTCTCTTTATGCTTGACCTAGCTACAAAGGTTTGATGAAATCTAGTTGTGCTTATGAAGTAGCTGGGCATTGACCAGCATTGGATATTTAAATTTTGTCTATAAATGTTCTAACAACTTGTGCAAGTGTTGTATGATAGACACATGAATCATGAGCTAATGGGTATGACATCCTGATCGGGTGGACAAGCTATAATGCTAAGGTAAAACATGTTAGAAGAAGGTATGCTAACCTATTTTAGGAGTAATTACTTAACCCTATTTTAGAATTTAAGATCATTGGGATAATGACTCTTCCAAGAGGGGAAGGATGTCATAACCTATCGTATCAAGACTTGAATATTTGATAATTAAATAATAATTTGGATCTATTTGTTGATTTTAGCAACAAAGGTTGATTATTGTGAAACCAAATTAATGGAATTATTAATGTCTCGACTAATGGGAACTAATCATTGATATTGTTTCAATAAATGAGACATGAAATTCATTGATGCATTCAATAATCAATCATTGTGAATTCAAATATTTATTCATATATTAAATTTATTTATGTTTATTGATTATTAATATTATTTCAACTAACAAAATAACTAATCACTTGATGATTATTTTGAAAAGTGAGATAGGTTAAATCGACGCTCTCTCGTGAGAGAGAATATCATTGAGGAGAGGGAGTCTAGCCATTGTGAAGCGAATGGCTATGATGGGAATCTCACACACTCACTTAGAAAAATAATATTCATGTATAGATACATTTAAATAAATCAAATTCTTGTGTGTTTGTGTCCAATAATGTATGTTTTAGAATTAAGAATTTCTTTGATAGGAAATAATCCTTTTCCTAAAAAATGAAGATAATGTTCATGTCTAGAGGGAGTCTAGCCATGGTGAAGCGAATGGCTATGATGAGAATCTCACACACTCAGGAAAATAATATTCATGTCTATATGTTTAAATATTTCGTTCAAATTTTTGTGTGTTTGTGTTAGGAAAATAATATTCATGTCTATATGTTTAAATATTTCAAATTTTTGTGTGTTTGTGTCGAAAAACGTATGTTTTAGACTTAATAATTTCTTTGATAGGCAATAATCTTTTTCCTAGAAAATAAATTAATAGGTTTCCTTATTTAGAGCTAGTTGTTGAAATATTCTATAGAGATTGATTTATGAGAAATATATTTAAATAGTCTTTTATATTTTTTTAATTGCATGTTCGGTGTTGTCCAAAACAATAAATAGGAATCATTTTATTTTAAAGAGGAGTGGGGGCTAAAATTAGAAAAGGCAGCATAGTGAGAAAGGTAGTGGAGGAAATTAATTGCCTTTTGTTGTTTAATTTTCTTTATGGGAAAATCCTTTAAAATGGTAAAAAGAAGGAAAGATTTGGGAGGGTGTCTCAAGTCCGGGGAAAATCCCAAAAAAGCAGTATCTCCCAAAAAAAACAGAGCAAAAAGCAAGGATCCGAAAAAGAAGATTGGAGGATAAGGAACCTTAGGAAAAGCTTTTGGGAACTCCGGGTATGCAATTAAAAAAATATTATATTATCATCATTTCTCTCTTAAAGGATGCTTGAACATGTTAATTCGAATCCTTCATGTTTTGAAATCTAATGTTATGGTATCGCTTCTCCCTATACCATACTTTGGATGACTTATTCATCGACTCATCGACCTGTTGAAACCCCATCGGCCATGCATTATTCTTATTCGGCCTGTGTAGTGCATTCTAAAAACTAAATTCATTATGCTATCTTTAGGTTTATCCTCTTTACCTACGCCAGGGTAGAATCTTTATTGGATAATCGATTTGAAATGTTTGTTCTAAGTTTAGACTTTACCTCTTCAACACTGAGTTAGGAGCTATATTTGTGCTTTTTAAATGATAAGCTACTCTCTACCCTGATCAATATCCTTCCAATGAGTCCGAGCTCATTAAAGTAAAAAATGCATAACATAAGACTAATACTCTGTAGACATCTCTTCGTGCTTTCTGTAATGGCTTTTAAATACTATTCTGTTCTCATTAGAAATCGAGAGAAATATTGATAAGGGGATTTAGACCATTGAATCGACCTTCTCATTCCCATTCGACCGACTTTGATTGTCTAGCATATGTCTGAACTCTGTATCTACCCCATTCTATGATTTTGAACTTACAAAACAAACTTTGTTTATCTATTTAATACAGAAGGTGAAAAAATAAATAGAAAGATAAGATATAGTTAAATCCGTTAGAATCTTCTAAATTAAATCACCGTTGAATATAACCATTTCTTGATGAATAAATAGTCTTTTAAATAAGTATTAAATCTGTCCAGTTTGCTATATCATCGTAATTCATTTAAGTTTGTTATGTAACCAATTTGATATTTTAACTCTTTGATATTTTTAGTTCTTGTGGTAGGCAGGTTACTAATGCATCGGCTGGATTCATTAGTTCAATTGATTGAACCAATGAAAACAAAGAATTAAAATCTTAGCACATAAGTTCTATAGTTAGAATTTAATTTTTATTTAAACTGATTGTATAAATGTTATTTTCCTTTTTTCCTATTGGTTTATATTGCAAACAGTAGGGAGAAAAATCTTTTTTTTTTTTAAATAATGCCATAAATATTTACTTTCTTTATAATGTAATAATAAATAGCACTTAATAATATTTATTACTTTTTGAAGAGTTTTGTTGGCATATGTGTGAAAAAATATTTGTGATTGATGCATATATTGGGTTAGGATTTAATGAATTTATTGAAAAAAACTTTCTGATCAATGCATATATTGGGGTTCGATTCAATATATGCTATGTTGCGGATGTCTATCAAAACAGATTTCAGCCGTGGAGAGAACCAGTGGCCATAGCACTATCAACATCATCTGCAAGAAGAGACGAGACATCACCATTGCCACTTAAAAAGGCATTACCAGTCAGGTGATGCATTATTTCACTTTAAACCATGTATTTTTCCCTGTTTTGGCAATAAGTGCTCAATGTCAGTGTTTTTTCTAGTCATATTTTCTCTTCTCTCTGTATATACTTATGCATTTAACATATAATGCTCTGTTGTATTTGTTATCTCTTATCAAAGATGAGCTTAAAATGGACAAAGAAATGGTTTGCCTTAAGGATCTAGGATTTAAAACGGATTTAATAGTTCTAGTGATGAGGCATACGCCATGGTAGTTGCATAAAAGTTCTTAATTTGGGGTTGATTGCCACCATGTTTCATGATGGAAAACTCCCCAGGGGCGTTGCCACCAGATCTGCTCAACCCCACCAGAATTTGCCACCCCTAGACCCCTCTAGGGTTTTAAAAAAAAAATTATTAAAAATAAATTCATTTTAGGCTGTTCTGTATGGAAAAGAAGCATTTTTTCTTGAGTTTTTTCAAGATTAAATCCTAAGTAATTGAATTCCTTTTATACTTTTGGTATGCCAAGTCAATCCTGATTCCAAGTAATGTACTATGATATAAAGTTTAAACCATTTTTTTTTATAATTTTGGTTCAATCATTGTCAAATTGTTTACAGAAATGATAAACTACAATTTCTTTTACTATTTTTATAATTGATTTTTCAAATATCATATATTATTTTAGTTGTCGTCCCCAAACTTTAAGAAAACCAATTTGCCATCCTAGCATCGTCCCTCCCCTTATTGCAAGACTCCATGGAACAAAGTGAATAAGTAAGCATATCTAAGTGTGATTATTGATCCCACCATAAAATTAGTATGCTGTTACTAAAGGATATTCACATATCTTACATCTAGCATTTGCAAAAGGCATTTTACAACCGGTTAAAAAGCAATATTTTGATAGCTACTAGCCCCTTTATTGCTTTGATGAACAATCTGGCCAAATGTTATAGGGAACCCTAAAAGCAAGCTTCTTTGAAAATTAATTGAAATTTCTAGTTGCCAGCGTTTGCTCAGAACATTGGAGATGTGGGGGTATACCAGTGGAGAGAGGGGGATACCATTAAAATTAGGATAAGCAGGTAAATAAGGTACAACTATAGTATATATAAATGGTACAAGTGATTGGAGGGATAGCATAAATCCATAGGCAAATTGAGAAATTTGAGAAAAGAAGAAGGATCGCAAAACCAGAAAGAGGCAGTGTCTTAAACATGAGCAGCTTGTTCATATCTGTACAAATGCTGAAGAAATTGATGGCTGAGGTGGAGTTGCAGAGCTACAAACTTCTTTCCCCAACAAATACCCTAAATATTATAGTTTAGGGATCCATCGTAATGTCATAAGTCTGTCATAATACTTGTTTCTTCCCCCCAACAAATACAAGGCTACAACCTTGATTTGTAGTTTTTTATTATACATTATTTAGAGATTATATATTATTTATAGATTATATATTATATAATTTTAATATTTTATGTATATATATACAACCATATGTGAAACCTAGCCTAAAAAAGAAATAAACCTAAGTTGTGTAAGTTTCGGATCCCATGAAACAATGAAACTATAAACTAATATGAAATTATAATAAAAATTTGTTTACTAAATCATAGCTTAACTACCACAAAGAGCAAAGTCTCGTATCTGTGCTTCTGTCCACAAATTCATAAAATGGATTTGGTGTAGTTGGTCTGCGTGTGAAAATCTCACATTATTTTAGCTATAAAATCAGCATAATAAGGATATCCAGTGAGTAATTTTGCCAATCCATACGCCCCACCTAACTTACCATATATCTCTTCAGCTTTTGAATCAAGATGTGATAGGCATGTTTTATTCCACCAAACTAAAATCCTAGGGAAAGCAAAAAAACCCAAAAAAATTCAAATTTGAATGACACTAAAGACAACAACAATTGAAAGACCCAATTAACAGAATACAGTGTCAAGAATTGGCCTAGATAAATATGAGTTTTACAGACAGGCATACATGCCACCAATAACAACAGCCATAGAATCAATTGACATAATATTGAACTAAAACAAGAAGAAAATAAGGGTCCTTAAATTAATCTGCAACAGAAAACTTAATGTGGCAGGATGCAAGCCAAGCTAAGGAAAGGAAGTTACCTTATCTATCACAAGGTTCGGCACTGAGCATGAGCTGTAATACTGAGAAAAAAAGTTTTGCAACTGGCTCCCACATTTTCTTAGTAGCACCTTCTGCAAAAATTATGGTAGCCTCTCTCCATGGGTTATCAATGAAAAATAACACGATGTGTCAAAGGTGTGTAAAACTTGTCATGACAAGTGTACAGAGAAGTTGACATGTGTACCATTTTTAAAGCTTAACAGGCAAACAAAAACTAGACAACTTAGAGATTGTCCTTACATGTAATGCATGGAGAACATATTGTTAGGAGTGGACACGTGAAGACTTTTATATTCTTCTTGTTTATTACTGTGAAGAATCAAATATTCTTTATTTATTGCCGTGAAGAATCAAATATTCTTTATTTCTTTAGATTTTTTCTATGTTTATGGTTACAAATGTTCCTAGGTTTTTTACTTCTAGAATATAACTTCTACAATGTAATTGCTAAAAATCTTTATACAATTAAAATTCAGAAACATTCCTAATACATCATAGATTATATAAATATCATTTCTTATTATTTCCACTTTCTTTCTTTAATCTTAAAAAACTAATTTTTTATTTTAATTTATTTTAATTGTTTCCAGTCTCTTTTTACATGTGTCTTAAATACCAGGGTTCTACTTTGGCTTATTCTATTATTTCTAGACAGATTTTCAAATAAAACTATTATTAAAACCATCCATGTTGGCTTGGGCTTTACTAGATGCAGGGAATGGAAATGTAAGGAGGATTTAAAATACATAGTGGCCTAGCCCCACTTCCACTTAGAAATACTAATAAAATATTGAAGTGGGAAGCTGAAAACGAGAAAGATTTAAGACCTTATAGAAAGAGAAGATTAAGACTAGCAAATGACTAAGACTTAGCAAAACAATGATTTGTCACACAATAAACTTTTGATTGCCAAAGAAGAAATTTGGAACAATTGAATCTACAAATTTTCTAACAAGATTGAACCATCTGCATTGAGATTGTGATTATTAACAAGGTTGTCAAAAAGTTCAGACCAAATACTATTTGCAGGACACATGCCATTGTTCCTAACTGCAGATCTAAAAGTAGTGAAACATATGTCTCCTCCATTTTTAGCGGCCATAGATAAAGAAGCTACAGAAAGCACCTGCAGCAGCCATGCCTTGCCATCAGGCCTGGAATTTGATGGCGTGTAGACCTTTTTATTTTATTTTATAGTATTCTACAATTTTAAAATTTATTATAACTGTAAGGAAGTTAAAGTAGCGGAAACAACTTGCTACGCCAATCTTGAGGAGAGATATTATACAAAACTTTTAAAAGTTGATCTAATAGTTACAGAAATTCTAGCAACACATTCAAAACATGAAATAAACAATAAGACACAAAACCCCAGATATACGTGGGGAAAACCCTTTTGGGTGAAAAACCCCACACTCCAAAAGCCTACTCAATGTATTTCAATCCAATACCAAGATTACATACACTTGCAGAGCAAGTTTATTACAGGAGTATCACTAGTAAACAACTCTAGAAGAATTCTGGTAGCATTCTGACAGCATAACAATACTTGCAAACTCACACTATATAAACTACTCCTCAAGCCTCCAATTTATAGAGTTCTGTCTATACAAGAAATTATCTATGGTTTTACAAAACCATGTGCGAAGCTTCTCAGCCAAGATTCCAGTCTAAAAATAAGCTCTCACGTCCAAAATGAAATCCCCTATTTTTGACCCTTATAGATGTCATAGAATCTATCATAATATGCTTAAAAATAGGCCTTCCATAATATACTATCATGTGGGCATCTTTTGACACCTAATAAACCAATTTTCAAGGCACCGACAATGTGTAACATCTATAGGAAAATATTAAATAAAAATAACTATTATGGGAAATATGCAAGGTTGAGACACCTCATTTCCCAACATTCTCCCACTTGTCGAATACCTTGCAAGAGCCAGGGGAATAACACCATAATGGATCAACTGCTAGGGGCCAAGAGGCCCATAGACTCAGAACACCACCTAAGTTTTGTTGTGCTCACGGGCTTAGTTAATGCATCTGCAACATTCGCCACAATTTCTACCTTTTCCAGCTTCATCCTGCCATCCTCGACCATATCTCTCACAAAGTGATACTGAACATCAATGTGTTTGGTCCTAGCATGAAAAGTCAGGTTCTTCGCAATGCAGATTGCACTCTGACTATCACAATAAACTGTAACTACACCTTGTTTCAATCCAATATCTGAACACAAATGCTTCAGCCAAATGGCTTCTTTATAGGCATGAGTAGCTCCCATGTACTCTGCCTCAGTAGTGGACAAAGCAACCATAGCCTGTCGCTTGCTCATCTAACTGATTGCACCGCCATTAAGAGTAAAAACATATGCACTAGTGGACCTTCTGCTATCGACATCACTAGCCCAGTTTGAATCCACAAAACCGTGAATACTCAAGGAATGTTGATCTCTTGTACCATGAAAACAAATAGAGTACTCTGTTGTACCCCACAAATATCTGAAGACCCTCTTAACTACACCCCAATGCACTCTTCTAGGATTAGACATAAAATGAGAAAGAACTCCCACTGCTTGGGCAATGTCTAGTCTTGTACAGACCATAGCATACATTAAGCTTCCAACTGCACTCTGGTAAGGCACTCTGCTCATGTCTTCTATCCCCAATGGGGATGTAGGATATTGTGAAATAGAGAGCTTCGTTCCTAATGTAACAGGAACACAAAGTGGTTTACAATCCTGCATGTTAAACCTTTGCAAAACTGAACATACTTAATCTGGCCAAGCCATAGCTTTTTGTTCTCACGATCTCTTCTGATCTCCATCCCAAGTATGTGTTTTGCTGCACCAAGATCTTTCATTTCAAATTTTGTAGAGAGCTGAGATTTCAATTCTGCAATCAAACCTTTGCCTTTCCCAATAAACATATCATCAACATATAAAGCAATTACCAGGAAATGATCACCATCGGATTTAAAATATACACAGTGATCAGATTTAGATTGCACAAATTCCAAACTCAACACATAAGTATCAAATTTCTGGTACCACATCCTAGGACTTTGTTTAAAGCCATACAGAGATTTCTTTAACTTACAAACCAACTTGCTTTTACCTTTCACCACGTAGTGCTCTGGCTGTGTCATGTAAATGTCTTCCTCTGAATCACCATGAAGGAAAGCAGTTTTCACATCCATTTGTTCAACCTCTAGGTCATAAGCTGTTGTAATAGATAATAAAAATCAAATGGATGTCATTTTAGCAATATGAGAAAAAATCTCACCATAATCAATACCCTCAACCTGAGAATATCCCTTCGCAACCAACCGTGCCTTATACTTTTCATAATTTCCACCTGAACCAATCTTTTTCTTAAACACCCATTTACATCCAACAGGTTTGCATCCTTCAGGCAAAGGTACAAGATCCCATGTATCATTTCTTTCAAGGGCTACCATCTCTTCATCCATGGCAACTTTCCAGGACTCTGCATCATTCATACCCAAAGCTTCTTGCATAGATCTCGATTCATCAATGTTAGTATTCAAAGAAAATATACACTTCCAATCATCAGGTGAATACCCATAGCTTTCAAGTGGTTGCCTATGCCATGTATGTTAGAGTGGTAAGGATACTGAGAGGGGGGGTGAATCAGTATCCTAGATATTTATTTTGCTTTTAGTAGAAATAATTGTAGATTCTGATTTGAATTCCAGATAAAAACATTCAACTGAATTGATCATATGTCCATAGAATGATTAGATGCAGGTGTAAAACTGAAATATTCAATAGCAGATTGAAAGCATACCACAGAAATTGAAAACGTGATTTGTCCTGAGTGGAAAGCCCCTAGCATAAAACCACTCGAAAAAGTGCCTCACTGGCTTAAAAATCTCACTGATTACAGGCCTCACTGGCTTACAACTTGCCTCACTGTCATTACAACAAAACTGTCAAATGAAAATTTACATACAGAGGGATACTCTGTTTTGCTTCACTCCTTACTGATGTAATATCAATAATGCATGAACTCTATATTTTTGTATTCACTACATTATTCACACTATATAAGTAAAATATATATATCATGTACAAAATACAACCACATTTTATTTCTCTATTTTTCAGGTAAAACTATTCATAACTATTATACAGTTTTTCTGCTCGAATATCAAAAAATTTTCAATTATAAACAAAAAAAAACTGGGTAAGATATGCCATGAACCTTAACCGGAGTCACAAGGTCTTATTGAATCATACTCAATGCTCAACAGGAATAGAACAACATATTCATGATATATTTGCCAAAACCCTAACCAGGGTTGAAACCCCGATTCATATCAAATCTTTCTGGCAACGAAAAAACAATATATATTCTTTTAAAACAAAAATATTTCAAAAGACACATTTCCCTGAATCATTCACGACAACCTACAACTGTCAAAATAAAACTTCATGCAAGAGTAATCATAACTACCTCAATCAAAAATAGTTGACATAAGAGAAGGGAAATCATAACAGTATCACCTACTGCCAGAAGTCAAACCATTTGCCGTGAAATCCAAAACTTCTATCCTCATCATTTCTGCATAGGGTATGAAACCCTAAGAATGGAGTGTATAACTAAAGCTCAAACATTATCATATGAAGAAAGAGTAACAAAGACTGCCCTTTTTTTTACAAGACATCATGTAACCGGAGTTGCAGGTAACCCTAAGGAGACCGGTGACTTTCACCATCGAAAAACTTGCATTTTACCATATGGAAAATTTCATAAACCTGTTCGGGAGGTCAACACTTAAGAACATGCCGATGAAGAATATGTATAGCATGTGGTGCTCACTAGGAGATTGATATAAGATACACCTGACCATGGTGAACAACATTGCAAACCATAGACCATAGCTCATAAGTAGCAACAAAAATGTTGCCATGTGTGCCAAAAATCACTACATTAGTGTATCATCATATAATATGAGAATATGATTAAAGAGGCCAACCCATGTTGAACTGATCAAGACATAAAGATGCCTTATGCCAAACCAAGCTATATAGAATGTGAACCCAAGATCAAAGATTGATGCCATAAAATTACAATGCTCACTGAAATATCATGCTAACAAATCTGATTAGAAATACATCAATACCTGATATAAAATATCATAGAGGCCACATAGGCAAACCCTGAAGCATCATTTGAGCAAATGAATTGTTATGCAAACTGTAACAATATCATAAGGATGCTTTTGACAAAGAAACCAAGTTATCCACCATCAATATCCTGAAGATGCTTTTGTGATGTATTCCATGAAAACATAGATAGACCACAAAGTGTAAGAGCATGAAACTTAACATCATAACACTAACATAACACCAAGTTGTCATCACCAACATAACACCATGTTGTCATAGCAGCATTTGTCATAGGAGTCCACAAAACCATGTGTGTTTGAACATCAGGGACAACAACTAAGGAGAAAACCAACAATACTCCCCCTTTGGCCATGATGAGAAAAACACATAGCAACAATAGCTTTGATCCTTCTCCCCCTTTTTGTCATCAGGACAAAGGGAGGACATAAAAACAAATGGCTGCAAGATATAGAAAAACTGAAAAGAGGAACAGAGCAACCATACCAAGACTTTCACAGCACCAAGAATTATCCAGAAGATCTGAAACAAGAAGAGAATATCAGGACCAGAAAGAAAATAATAGCAAGTAGAAACAGACAACAACTGAGGAGACTGTCAAGAGAACTGGTACATGAAACTAAAAATTGTCAGGGTACAGAAATATGCAAGAATCTCCCCCTGAATCCAAGATTTGAGAAACATTAATGCAGAGAAGAAAAAGAGAGAACCCCAAGCTTATCCCTGAGACCCTCAAACACAGCTCTGGGAAGGGGCTTAGTAAATATATCAGCCACTTGATCAGCTGAAAAAACATAGTCCAAGATAACATCATTGAGAAGAACCTTATCACGAAGAAAGTGATTTCTGATATCAATATGCTTGGTACGAGAATGCATCACAGGATTTTTAGAGATATTGATTGCACTGACATTGTCACATAGAATTCTGACAGGCTTATAAACAGTAACTTTGTAATCATTCAAAGTCTGAACCATCCAGAGGATCTGAGTGCAACAAGAGGTGGCTGCAATATATTCAGCGTTACCTATAGATAGAGAAATAGAATCTTGCTTTTTGCTATGCCAAGCAACTAGCCTTCCACCAAGAAAGAAAGCACCACCTGAAGTGCTTTTTCTATCATCAAGACTGCCAGCCCAATCAGCATCTGTGTATGCTGTTAGTGTGAAATCGGAATGTCTAGGATTCCACAGTCCATAATCTAATGTTCCTTGAACATATTTAAGTATCCTTTTTACAACATTTAAATGAGATTGTTTAGGTGCAGATTGAAATCTAGCTACCAGACAAACATCATGCATTATATCAGGTCTAGTAGCAGTCAAGTACAACAAACTGCTAATAATAGACCTATAAAAAGTATGATCAATATCTGGTTTATCTGCATTAGTACTTAGTTTACAGCCAGTTTCCATAGGTGTACTTACTGGATTACATTCATCCATTTGAAAACATTTTAACATGTCTTTGGCATATTTTGTCTAAGAAATGAAAATGCCATTTTTTAATTGAGAAACTTGTAAGCCAAGGAAGAAAGAAAGTTCACCCAGCATTGACATCTCAAATTTTAATGTCATGACTTGTGGAAAGTACGCACTTAGTTCATCATCATCATTGCCAAATATTATGTCATCAACATATACAACCACTATCAAGATGTGATCATTTTTAGTCATAAAATACAGATTACTATCAGCTCCCCCTCTAGTGAAGCCTTGTGATTGTAAGTGTTTGTCTAATTTGGCATACCAAGCTCTAGGAGCTTGTTTAAGGCCATATAGTGCCTTTTTCAATCTGTACACATGATGTGGCTTATCTTTGCAAACAAAACCTTCAGGTTGGTCCATATAAACTTCCTCTTCTAAGTCCCCATTCAGAAATGTTGTTTTAACATCCATTTGATATACTTTGAAGTTTTTATAAATTGAAAATGCAAGGAATAATATAATTGCTTCCATCCTTGTTACTGGAGCAAAGGTCTCATCAAAGTCTATGCCTTCTATTTGAGAGTAACCTTTACAAACCAGTCTAGTTTTGTTTCTAACAACAATTCCATTTTCATCAAGTTTATTCCTGAAAACCCATTTAGCCCCAATAATATTTTTATCTTTTGGTCTTGGGACAAGTTCCCAAGTGTTATTTTTCTCTATCTGGGCTAACTCATCTATCATAACCTGAACCCACAAGTCTTATTGGCTAGCTTTAGCATAGGTTTTTGGTTCTAATTGAGACACTAGACAAATATGAACCTGCTAATTTGCTTGAGCAGTTTTTCTTCTAGTTTGTATGCCAGAGTCTAAGTCACCAATAATATGTTCATTTGGATGATTCTTTTACAACAATCTTCTAGAAGGAGTATAAATAGTAGATTTAGAAGGAGTATTAGTTTTAGGACTTACTGATTGTCCTTGAAGTACTCTAGGATCTGATTCTTCATCAGATTTCTCTGACTCTTCTTTTGTGCTTGGCTCTTCTTGAATGATTTCTTCAACTTGTTGAAACTAAGGTTGCTGTTCTTGCTACAAATTCTCAACCACTTTGACATTAGAGCTTTCAACTATTCTTCTTAACCTCTTATTATAACATTTGTAAGCCTTGCTATGAGTAGAGTAACCTAGAAAGATCTCTTCATCACATCTAGATTCAAAACTTCCTAGATGATCTTCTCTTCTTATATAACATTTGTTGCCGAAGATTTTAAAATAAGATACATTAGTTGTGTGATCATACCAAAGTTCATAGGATGTGTACCTGGTTTTGACCCTTATTTGTACCCTATTTAAGGTATAAACTACTGTATGAACTACTTCTTTCTAGAAAGCATTTGATAGTCCAGAATCCTGAAACATAGTTCTAGCCATCTCTTTTACTGTCCTATTCTTTCTTTTAGCCACCCCATTTTGTTGAGGTGTTCTAGGAGCTGAAAACTGTCTTTTTATGCCATGTTTTTCACAATATTCAAGAAAAGCAGTAGAAGTATATTCTCCTCCATTATCAGACCTTAAACATTTCAGTTTTAAATCTGTTTCTCTTTCTACCATGCTTTTAAAAATCTTAAATTTCTCTAAAGCCTCAGACTTATGCTTTAAAAAAGTGACCCAAGTCATTCTTGTGTAATCATCTATGAATAACATAAAATATCTTTCACCATTTAAAGATTTTGTTCTAGTTGGACCACATAAGTCAGTGTGAACCAACTGAAGAGGTTTTGCAGAAAACTATTCTTTAGATTTATGAACATTTCTTGTTTGTTTACCTTGCTAACACTCTTTACAAATCAGATTTTTAGGCTTAGAAATAGAAGGCATATGTCTAACATTTTTGTTGTGACTGATTTTAACTAAGTTATCAAAATTTATATGCTCCAACCTCCTATGCCAGAGTTTGCTTTCCTCAATTTGACTTATAAAGCACAAATTGTTTTTGCATTCATTAGCAGATCCATGCAGATTATAAATGTTACCTTTCGTTCTCAAACCTAAAGCAATGACCTGTTTTGAATTTTTGAGAACCTTGCAGCCTCGTGATGTGAAAACTACATCAAATCCACTATCACAAATCTGACTTACACTCAACAAATTATGAGTTAGTCCTTCAACAAAATAAACATCTTCTAGAGGTGTGTTATCTTCTAAAAGAATTGTACCTTTTCCTGTGATCTGTAAGCAATAATCATCACCAAACTTAATTGACCCACTTGAACAATTTTCAAATGAAGTAAATTTACTTCTATCTCCAGTTATATGATGAGAACATCCACTGTCTATAACCCAGATTACATTTTTCTTTGCATGAAATGCAACTTCAACAATCATAGCCTTGCTATTTTTGGGTACCCATTTCATTTTGGGTTGCTTAGTAAGAGAAATAATTTTTGATTTACAAAACTTGGCAATATGTGCAAGTTCTTTGTAGTTGAAGCATCTTATTTTGTTCAAAAAATTAAAAGTCCTGCCATTCAGAAAATGGGGCTACTTTCTAAATGTAAACTTACATTCAATTGCTCTATGCCCATATTGATAACAGTAAAAACAATAATCAGAGAATCTAAAAGGCATTTTACCTTTGAACTGATTATCATTAGAGCATTGACCTTTTGAGAAGCCTAGACCAGTCATGTCATTATACTCTTTTTGTTTTCCTAGCATATCAGGAAGTTTATCACTATTGTTACACATTTCAAGTTCTCTTCTTAGTTTAACTATTTTAGCCTCCTTGGAACAACATTCTTTATCCTTGGATTTTAACTGTTCTTGAGTATTTGAAAGAATTTTTCTGTTTTCTTCAAAACATAATTTTAAATTAGAAATTTGTTTTTCTTGATCAGATATTAACTTGCTTTGCACTCCATTTTCTTTTTTAAACCTTTTAATTTCACCAAAAGCACATTTTAATTCTCCTTCTAAGTCAACTTCATTTTCAGACATTTCTGCTTGTTCTTCTTCTGGCACAGCAATAATTGTTGCCATGAAGAGAGTTTCATCTATTTCATCAGAGGA
Source organism: Cunninghamia lanceolata (assembly GCA_027924645.1). Lineage (NCBI taxonomy): Eukaryota > Viridiplantae > Streptophyta > Pinopsida > Cupressales > Cupressaceae > Cunninghamia > Cunninghamia lanceolata. The sequence continues at coordinate 10,171,920 of BSBN01000074.1, forward strand.
TTCCTCTGACGCACTATCAGTTATTCCAACAATTAGACTCCTTTTCTTGAAAGTATTTTTCTTGTTAAAGTTGAAAGGTTTTTTCTTATATTATTTTCTATTATTTTCTTGTTCACTGTCAAGTTCTAGATTAGGACACTTTGCTACATAATGTCCTATTTTTCCACAGTTGAAGCATTTAAAAGGTAATTTTCCTTTATATCTACCTGAGCCTCTTCTAAGTTTACTAACAAAAATAGATTCATCTTCACTAATATTTTCAGTTTTATGACTAGTTTTAATTTCCTTTTTCACAGTTTTAAAAGCTACTTCCTTAACTTCTTTGTTGGGGTTTTCATTTTCCATTCTCATTTCATATGCAATAAAGACTCCTAGAATAGAATCAATAGTTATAGTTTTCAGATCTTTATCTTCAACCACAGAGGTTTTAGAGTCATATTTGGGAGTTAGGGTCCGTAAGACCTTCTTAACTACAGTTATCTCTTCTAGTTTCTCCCCTAGACCTCTAATACTATTAACAGTTTCCTGAACTCTTAGAAGGTATTCAACTATCTTTTCATCATCTTTCATTCTCATTCTTTCAAACCTTTCTCTAAGAGCTTGTAACTTAGCCTCTTTAATGTTTTCATCTCCTTCATAAATATTTGAGAGTTTATCCCAAATACTTTTAGCTGTATTACATTCCATAACTTAATTTAAGACTTCATTAGTCAAACCACAACAAATAGCACTAGCATCTTTTGAGTCACAATCAAGTGCCTTTTTTTCATCAGCATTAGATGGTTTGCCTGTGACAGTACAGCTAGTTTCAATGGCTTCCCAGACATCATATCCTAAAGCTTTGATATGACAAGTCATTCTATATTTCCAGAAAGTATAATCTGGTGCCTTGGATGAGGAAAGACCATCTTGAAAAGACATGGTTACCACTCAACCAAGAAACCCCTTAGGCTGATTAGACCTTAAAGACAAAGGGTTTGGCTCTGATACCACTTGTTAGAGTGGTAAGGATACTGAGAGGGGGGGTGAATCAGTATCCTAGATATTTATTTTGCTTTTAGTAGAAATAATTGCATATTTTGATTTGAATTCCAGATAAAAACATTCAACTGAATTGATCATATGTCCATAGAATGATTATATGCAGGTGTAAAACTAAAATATTCAATAGCAGATTGAAAGCATACCATAGAAATTGAAAACACAGTGATTTGTCTTGAGTGGAAAGCCCCTGGCATAAAACCACTCGAAAAAGTGCCTCACTGGCTTAAAAATCTCACTGATTACAGGCCTCACTGGCTCACAACTTGCCTCACTGTCATTACAACAAAACTGTCAAATGAAAATTTACATACAGAGGGATACTCTGTTTCGCTTCACTCCTTACTGATGTAATATCAATAATGCATGAACTCTATATTTTTGTATTCACTGCATTATTCACACTATATAAGTAACATAAATATATCATGTACAAAATACAACCACATTTTATTTCTCTATTTTTTAGGTAAAACTGTTCATAACTGTTATATAGTTTTTCTGCTCGAATATCAAAAACTTTTCAGTTATAAACCAAAAAAAACTGGGTAAGATATGCCATGAACCTTAACCGGAGTCACAAGGTCTTATTGAATCACACTCAATGCTCAACAAGAACAGAACAACATATTCATGATATATTTGCCAAAACCCTAACTAGGGTTGAAACCCTGATTCATACCAAATCTTTCTGGCAGCAGAAAAACAATATATATTCTTTTAAAACAAAAATATTTCAAAAGACACATTTCCTTGAATCATTCATGACAGCCTATAAATCATTCACGACAACCTATAACTGTCAAAATAAAACTTCATGCAAGAGTAATCATAACTGCCTCAATCAAAAATAGCTAACGTGAGAGAAGGGAAATCATAACAGTATCACCTGCTGCCAGAAGTCAAATTGTTTGCTGTGAAATCCAAAACTTCTATCCTCATCATTTCTGTGTAGGGTATGAAACCCTAAGAATGGAGCGTATAACTTAAGCTCAAACATTATCATATGAAGAAAGAGTAACAAAGACTACCTTTTTTATCAACAAGACATCATGTAACCGGAGCTGCAGGTAACCCTAAGGAGACCGGTGACTTTCACCGTCGAAAAACTTGCATTTTACCATATGGAAAATTTCATAAACCTGTTCGGGAGGTCAACACTTAAGAACATGCCGATGAAGAATATGTGTAACATGTGGTGCTCACTATGAGATTGTTATAAGATACACCTGACTATGGTGAACAACATTGCAAACCATAGACCATAGCTCATAAGTAGCAATAAAACTGTTGCCATGTGTGCCAAAAATCACTACATTAGTGCATCATCATATAATATGTGAATATGATTAAAGAGGCCAACCCATGTTGAACTGATCAAGACATAAAGATGCCTTATGCCAAACCAAGCTATACAGAATGTGAACCCAAGATCAAAGATTGATGCCATAAAAGCACAATGCTCACTGAAATATCATGCTAACAAATCTGATCAGAAATACATCAATACTTGATATAAAATATCATAGAGGCCGCATAGGCAAACCCTGAAGCATCATCTGAGCAAATTAAATGTTATGCAAACTGTAACAATATCATAAGGATGCTTTCGACAAAGAAACCAAGTGATCCACCATCAATATCTTGAAGATGCTTTTGTGATGTATTCCATGAAAACATAGATAGACCACAAAGTGTAAGAGCATGAAACTTAACATCATAACACTAACATAACACCAAGTTGTCATAGTAGCATTTGTCATAGGAGTCCACAAAACCATGTGTGTTTGAACATCAAGGACAACAACTAAGGAGAAAACCAACATTGTAGACCTTCTAACAAGCTGAGGTGGAGGTTCTTCCACTTCTTCCTCCTCTTCACCCTCTTCTGAAGATTCAGAGCTTGATGAGCTCTCCTCAACTTCTTGTCTATCTTGGGGCCTTGATTCAACTTCCTCAGGCATAGAAGGAAGTTGAATCACATCCTTTTTCTGTTCAATTTCTTTATGCTGTTGTGGCTGAAAAGTAACAGGAGAAGATTTAGTCTCTCTAAAAATAGCACTTCTGGAATAAATTACCTTATGTGCAACAGGGTCCCAAATCTTGTATCCTTTCACACCATAGCTATAGCTGATGAAGATACATTTGACAGCCTTAGAATCCAACTTTGTTCTCTTCTCCTTAGGCACATGTGCATATGCCTCACAACCAAAAACTCTCAGATGTCTAAGTGAAGGCTTTTTCCCTGACCACGCCTCCATAGGCATTTTATCAACAAGCACTAATGTAGGAGATCTATTTATCAAATAATAAGCAGTGGCAATAGCTTCAGCCCAAAACTTTTGTTCTAGACCTACTCCACTCAACATGCTCGTAGCCTTCTCCATCAACGTTCTGTTCATTCTTTCTGCAACTCCATTCTACTGAGACGAATACGGAGTTGTCTTTTGTCTTTTAATCCCGCAATCTGTCAAAATCTACAGAACAGTACTCACCGCCATTATCAGTCCTCAAACATTTAATTTTCTTTCTAGTTTGAGTTTCTACCAAAGCCTTAAACTCCTTAAAACGACTAAAAACTTCAGATTTACTCTTTAAAAAATATACCCATGTTCTCCTACTGAAATCATCAATGAAAGTAACATAATAAACTAATTTACCAATAGAAGCAACATCAATAGGACTAAATACATCTGAATGGATTAGATCCAAAATACGTGAAGACTTATGAGAAGATGAGTAAAATTGAACGTGGTTCTGTTTTCCATAAATACATTGTTCACAGAAATCAAACTCTCGATTGCAATCATTCAAACCTTCAACAAGGTTCTTATTTTTCAGGGATTTCAAACCCTTCTCTCCAATGTGGCCAAGTCTCTAGTGCCATAACATGGTTTTCTCTACAGGCAACTTTGATTCGGTAGACAGAGCACCCTTGGGTACCCAAAAGCCACGACCATGTCCGCGGAAGAGGAAACCATCTCTTTTTTTTAGCGAAGTAGTTTCTGGCTTAATTTTATCAAAAGTGCTATTGCACTCAACCGTGCATGCATCAAGCTGGTACAATGTACCCAATCTGCTTCCCCTTGCTATCACCATAGCACCTCTCACCATTTTCACATCTGCTTCAGAAAACTATACATGCACACCTGCATCTGTTAGCTTTCTAATAGATAATAAATTTCTTGCTAATCCTGGGATATACAAGACACCATCAAATCATTTAACTCTACCATCAGAAAATTTCACATGAATACTACCACGGCTAACAATGTCAAGGAAAGAATTATCACCCAAATACACCTTACCACCATCATAGTTTTCATACTTACTAAACTAGTTTCTGTTAGGAATCATGTGGAAAGATGCACCTGAGTCTATCAACCATGCATTATCACCTGCACAAGTGGCCAAGGGTGCAATAAAGGCATCTCCATCTTCTTTCTTGGACTTAGAATTAGAACCTTGCTTCTTCTTCTTCTTCTTCTTCTCTTCTTTACATTCCTTTTGGAAGTGTTCAGATTTGCCACAGTTCCAACATATTGCCTTGGACTTACTAGGATATTTTGATCTCCCCTTATTCTTGGACTTAGAACTGCCACGCTACTTCTCATCTTTGCCTCATTCTTTTGGTCTTCCTCAAACACTCAAAGCCTCTTTGGCATTCAGGGAGCCCTTCCTTCTCATCTCTTTTGAGAGTAGAGAACCAACAGCATCCTCCATCTTCAGAGTGACTGAAGTGCTCCCAATGGCCATGACTAGGCTGTCCCATGAGTCTAGCAGTGAGCACAACAAAGTTTGGCACCTTCCTTCTTCATCCATTTTCACCCCAACTGAGGTCAACTGAGTCACCAACATATTAAATGTTTCCAAATGCTCATAAATTCATCCACCATCTTCCATTCCCAAGGAATACAACTTCTTCCTCAAGAAAATTTTATTTACTAAAGATTTAGCTTGGTATATCTCACCCAACTTCTTCCAAATCTTCTTCGAAGTGGATTCTTCGTGGACATTTATCAAAATTGAGTCTGCAAGAAATAGTCTTATGAGACCTTTAATTTTTCTGTCCGTTACATCATATTTTGTAGCCAAAGATGGATCTGTAGGCCTCTGGACATTTTCATCCACCACATCCCATAGATCCCGATCAATTAACAGATCTTCCATCTTCAGCTTCCACATTTCAAAGTTCATGGTAGAAAACTTCTCTACCTCAATCCTCCCAGATGTACTCACCATCTGAAAATGCCTGCAACAAGATCACAAAGTATCCTCTGCACAAGTTCCCACTCAAACCTTGATTAGCACAAAAAACCCAACAACCCACAATTGAAACCAAAGGTGATCAAGCTTTGATACCACTTGTAAGGAAGTTAAAGTAGCGGAAACAACTTCCTACGCCAATCTTGAGGAGAGATATTATGCAAAACTTTTAAAAGTTGATCTAACAGTTACAGAAATTCTAGCAACACATTCAAAACATGAAATAAACAACACTATATATATGTGGGGAAAACCCTTTCGGGTGAAAAATGCCACACTCCAAAAGCCTGCTCATTGTATTTCAAATCCAATACCAAGATTACATACACTTGCAGAGCAAGTTTATTACAGGAGTATCACTAGTAAACAACTCTGGAAGAATTCCGGTAGCATTCTGACAGCATAACAATACCTGCAAACTCACACTATATAAACTACTCCTCAAGCCTCCAATTTATAGACTTCTGGCTATATAAGAAACCATCTATGGTTTTACAAAACCATGTGCGAAGCTTCTCAGCCAAGATTTCGGTCTAAAAATAAGCTCTCACGTCCAAAATGAAATCCCCTATTTTTGACCCTTACAGATGTCATAGAATCTATCATAATAGGTCTAAAAATAGGCCTTCGATAATATACTATCATGTGGGCATCTTTTGACACCTAATAAACCAATTTTCAAGGCACCAACAATGTGTAATAGCTGTAGGAAAATATTAAATAAACATAACTATTATGGGAAATATGCAAGGTTGAGACACCTCATTTCTCAACACAGACAACTATCTTCTCTCTATGCTAGAACATTATGTTTTGTCTGCTTGCAGTCCACTTACGCAATACATGTGCTGGTTTTTATCTGCTCTAATTTTGCATTGAAATGATACATTTTGATGGGTATCATTGAAGTTTAAATTGACTTCTAACCAAACAAATAATAATAAAAATAAAAAATACAGTAACATTAATTTTTCCTTCTGTCTCACCAGTATTTATATTTCAATTTCAAATTTCAAATAATTTTACTCTGAAAATTAGAACTAAAAGACGTGTTAAATTTCTTTATATATCAATAGAAAGTAAATATGATGATAAGGTTAGAGCTTCTATTTTATGCATTAGTTTCTATTATCGTCACACATTTCCTTTTCTTATGCATTTATTGTTTGGTTTCAATCTTTTGGTTGTTAATAAAAATATATACGATTACATGGCATTGAGAATTTCTCCTACCTCATTGTTTATCAGTTATCAATAGTAAGGAAAAAATTCATGTTGAGTGTCTTGTCTCATCCCAATGTAAAAAATGCCTGACAGTTAAATGTGTACTTATATTATGGAGGGTGCTAAGAACTTCAGTTTGAGTTTAAAATAGTGCACAATCCCTAAGTGCTGGAAAAACATTTCCTATATTACATTGTCTTACATTAGAATTCTCTTATTGTTTTCCAGGGAAAATAATGGAGGGAATCTGAACATGTAAATGCTTGCAAGTCGGAGAATAAATTTGATTGCAAATAATAATATTCAATAGAAAAAAATGGCGGTGGCACTTGCAAATAAATCTTTCTTCAAACAGAAGTGGGATAAAAAAAAAACACCTCCCGATCATCTAAATGGTACAAGTTAGAATGATTGCAAAAAATAGGTTTGTCTAATTTATACTGAGGTGGAAGACTTATCACAAAATATAATATAACTATTTATTATAAGTCTAATTACTTATGTAACAAAAATTAGGCCGTAATGGACAAAACTAATACATATTACGATTAAGTCTTATATGAGTGCAAGTACGAGTCTAGGAACACGATAGTTTATCAACATAATACTATAAACCCAGGTTGATCATACTACAACTATCATTTCATTATCTATTTCTTGTATAGAAAAAAGTTGAAATTATATTATAAGAGTAAATAAAATACATTTACTTTGGTTTATTGTATTGAGCAATACGAATGAAGGTTTTTAAGGCTTTTTAAAACCTACTCTATCTATTTGGCATCGGTACTAATAATCTCCAAGATTATGGTGAAGGGAGGCTTGAGGAAGCATCCCTCACAGGACAAATACTCACAATGTATACTCAAGAACAGTTCACCTTGGATATAATTTCCTTCTAATGTTGAGAATGATATCAAACTTCTAAGATGGTAACCAAACAAGACGTGATAAACATGGCATTGAATAGTATAGACAACAAGGTCTGTTGGAAATTTGACAACCTCATAGATTCTGAAATACACTGCAGTAGGTAAACACCTTCTTGTTCATTCCCCTTGACTGTCATTGTTGAAGTAACCTATGGTTGTGCAAAAGATAATGTTGTCAATCCTCTTTAACCAGATCATCATTCGCAATGCCATTGATAAAACAATGTCTCTGGAAGAACCCATCTGTCCACTATTGCCATTCCCCTCCATCTTAGGCAAGTTAGGGCTATGGATGAACACGCTTATAAGAAATTACATTTTTGTTACATATATCTTATACACAAAAAACTCTTCCATACTCTCTGTACTGTTTAAATTGCAAACCATGTTTTAATTTCTACTGTTGCATTGTTGTGCAATATATATTTATGTTTTCTGGCTTTTGCAAAAATTAGACTACGATATGTTTTCTATTTCCTAGCCCTACTAGCTATTGTATGAGTAGATCTGGACTAAACCTCTATGGATTAGAAACTGTTTAATATTCATATGTCCATGTTGCAATTTTCAACTAGTAATGGAAGTTTATTACAACATTTTTGGTTTTTCCTTATTCTTTATACATTCAAAATATATTAAGAAAAAAAAGAAGAAATCAGAAATCAGGAAAATTAAAAATTTGGGGCATCACACTATGTAGCCAATCTCTATATTGATTTTCACTTTATTCATAGGCTGCTCAGTTAATCTATACTATCGTGTTGAGTGAAGAATATTAGCTTTTGTTTTTAAAGAAAGTTAAAATAAATTGGAAGCTTACATTTGGCATCTTGATTTGTAAATGTGAACATACACAAGGAAAAATGCAAATAGAAGCTATTTGTAATTGATTTTTATGTCAAGTTAGTTCATGGATAATTGTGAAAGAAAAAAATGCTCTCATTAATTTTAGTTGACTAATTTACTAAAGGCCTACAATTAGATATTATTAGGGTAAATAGATTTTACCTTGCTTAAGTTTTACTTAGGCTTAAATAATTGGTTTGGGAAGGTATTCTCGTTAGGGTAGTTTATCAGTTAAAAGTTTACCCATCATATTTCTCTTGCCTTTAAATAGGCACATTTGTACATTTGTAAATATAATCTTGAGCAATAATCATTTCTGCATTGTTCTCACTTTATCTCCATTGCACTTCACTTATGGCGCTTATCTTCTGGTTGGATCCTGGCTGCCCTATCCCAACAGATATAAATTAACTTAGATCAAACATGAATGATACCTGATTTATCACTATTTCTACCTTTGAGACACAAATATATGACATAGTAATGCTTAATGTTATATATGATAATATTGATTCAAACCCAAGCAAAAAAAAAGTACTAGAATGAAAAAATTGAGCAGCAATGCTATAGTTTATATTTAATTTCATTATCAAATAACTTAGATACTTCTTCAACTCACTATATCTTTCAAATTCAACTTATAATGAATTGATTTCAAAAAGTTAATGATAGTCCTCGTGCAAGTTCGAAATGAACACATACAATAGGAAATAACAACTATTAATTACAACAATCATCATTACATTTGCCACATCATCAGCTGGAACCTGACGCAATGCGTCTCTTGTTTATCATGAACTTAATGCTAGCATGTATATCTTTGAATACGTAGACTTTAAATATATTCTTATTTGAATTGGAATAAAAAATGTTTCAAGCATATATATACTTGCATTAGTATAGAAAAAATTTATTGTTTAGATTGATTTTTATATTCTTGAAAAATGAATTAGTTTGGAATTCTTGTGAATATTCATATAACTTATTGAATTACAGAATGAGTATTTATATTCTCTTAATGATGATGAAATAACTTTAACTGTAGAAACTATTATTAGTTGTATTCTTTTGTTGACATTTGAAATTGCACATCAATTGGAAATGTTTATTGACAACTTATGTTCTTTTTCAACCATGTCATGTCGGGAATACTTATGCTAAAAAAATGTTTTCTTATTGTATTAGGATTTTAATAGCTTAATTTTTATTCATTTGGATCTTGGACAGGTGCTGAATATGGGGTCACAAAGAAGGGTAGGTTAGGTTTACTAACCTATCTAACTATCATTATCAGCTCAAAAAGATGTTTTGGCCAAAGATTTGAAATCATGATATAAGTTCATTTGCTATAGTATGTATACTATTTATTAAATGTTAGATATATCATGTTGTACCAGATTCCATTTGTAATGAAATAACTTGCACAATGGAAGAAGATAATATGAAATATTCTGCAAATACTTGATAATAATTGAGAATAACAGGCCACTTCGAGGGGGCAACCTCCAAATATCTCCAATGAGAACACACTTCACAATATGATGATGAAATAAGACTCACATCCTCCTATATATACCTAATTATGCTTAGGATGAATAGACACACCCCTATATAACACCTAGTCTGACCTATCTAACTAAATAATAATATAATAATGATAACATGACTTAATTAGGAGTTAAGATAGCCACAAACCGACTATTCATAACCCTATGTACACCAATATTGAGGGTGTAGCATGCCCCCTTCTTTTCCTCAATGCTAACCAAGTGTGGATTCTTTTGAATGAACTCCTCATCCTCCCATGTGGCCTCTTCAACTAGTAAATTCTTCCATTGGATGAGATACTCAGTGAGGGTTCTATTCCTTAGCTTTTTTGTGCGTGTTTGAAGAATGCACTCTAGTTCCAAAATTATTCTTCCTTCTTCATCGAGCTCTGGTAGTACTGTTTGAGTAGGAATATTATCTCCAATTACCTTCTTCAAACAAGAAACATGAAAAATTGGATGTATCTTTGTTGTTGGTGGCAACTCTAGCTTGTAGGCAACACTACCAATCTTTTGCATGATTTGGTATGGCCCATAATATCTTGGAGACAACTTATTATTCTTTTTTTGTTGCTTTAGTGAGATTTGTTTATAAGGCTGCAATCTCAAGAAGACCCAATCCCCAACTTCAAAATTTATTTCACTACGATGTTGGTCTGCCTATTGTTTCATTCGATTTTGTGCCATAGCTAAAATCTCCTTGAGTCCTGAAAGTACCTGTTGTTGATGAAGCAAGTGGTCCTCTACTACCTGAACTCTTGGTGACACCTTTAATGATGATGTGATGGAAGGAGGATGATATCCATAAAGTGCCAAAAATGGAGACATTTTTGATGAGCTATGAAAAGAAGTGTTATACCACCATTCTGCAAGTGGTAGCCAATCTACCCATTGAGACTATTTCTCTGAAGTGAAACAATGTAGATATCCTTCCAAACATTTATTAACAACCTCAGTTTGCCCATCTGATTAAGGATGGTATGAAGAACTATGAGCCAATTGAGTACCCAAACATGAGAATAAATCTTTCCAAAAGTGACTAGTAAAGATAGGATCACGATCACTGACAATAACCTTAGGTGTACCATGTAACTTTTGGATATTCTCCAAAAAAACTTTTGCCACTGCACTTGCTGTAAAAGGATGTGATAATGCAATGAAATGTGCATATTTAGTGAGGCGATCAACTACTACCATGATGACATTATGACCTTTAGATTTGGGAAGCCCTGTGATGAAGTCCATGGATACCTCTTCCCAACGCTGGCTAGGAATAGATAAGGGCTGCAAGAGACCTAGTGTCTTAATTGTCTCCCCCTTATTTCTTTGACAAACCAAACATTCAGCCACAAATTTTTTAACATCACCTTTTAGCCCTTCCCAAAAAAAATCTTGCTTGACCCGATGATATGTCTTCAAAAATCCTGAATGACCACCAACTAGGGACTCATGTAGCTTTGTGAGAATCTTGTGTTTAAGAGTGGAATTCTTGCAAAGATACAAGCGCTCTTTATACCAAACAATATCCCTCTTCAAACAAAACTTATCTGAACTTCTAGGATCGCTTTTTAATTGTTGGATGAGATTACTCGTTGCAACATCATTTTGCCACTCTGCTTTGGCTTCTTCCACCCAATTTGCTTGTAATATTGAAAGGGCACACAATAAGGCTTCATCTTTCTCATCCTTCCTAGAAAGTGCATCAGCCAGAATATTTTCCTTCCCTTTCTTATATACAATCTCAAAGTCATAACCCAACATCTTAGTGACCCATTTTTGTTGCTCTTCAGAGGATAGTCTTTGTTCCAAAAAATATTTTAGGCTATCATGATCTGTCTTAACCTTGAAGTGTCGACCCATTAAATAAGGCCTCCATTGTTTAACTGTGTGAAGGATTGCTAGCATTTCCTTCTCATAAATAGGTTTGAGCTAATTCTTACCCTTTAATTGACGACTCTCAAAAGCAATTGGTCAACTTTCTTGCATGAGAACTGCTCCTATCCCATTTCCAGAAGCATCACATTCCACAATGAATTCCTTGGTGAAGTCCGGAGTGACAAGCACTTAAGTTGTACACATAGCCTCCTTCAATTGCTCAAATGCTACATTAGCGAACTCATTCCAATGAAAAGAATCCTTCTTCAATAGAGTGGTGAGGGGTGCTTCTATACAACCATAATTCTTCACAAATCTTCTATAGTACCCTATCAATCCCAAGAAACCCCTCAGTTTCTTAATGGTTTTTGGAATAGGCCATTGCATGATAGCCTTAATTTTGTTAGGGTCCACCTTTACTCCTTCATGTGAAACTATGTGTCCCAAATACTCCACCTCCTTAAGACCAAAAGCACACTTGGATGGCTTAGCATAGAGTTGATGATCTTCGAGTAATTGTAATACTTGATCTACATGTTGCATTTAGGGTAAGTGCAAGAAGATGGGGGACCAAAAAGGGGTCTTAAGTAGCCACATTTTTTCTAAAATCAGGAAATGATGGCCTTGGATGAGAAATTGAGCATAGTTACACTCAAAATTTGGAGATGCAACCAAAACAATGTTCGTAGTGCTCCGAATCTACTTTCTAAACTACTAATTTTTTTTTGAAAATGGTATAGATTAAGGGTTTCAAAAGAGGGAGCCACAGAAATTGGTGTTGTTTCTATCAAAAAACATAACATAGCATGTTTTGTGGCTCCCTCAAAAGGTTGACTTTTTTTTTGGGTATTTTTAAAATGGCTTTAGTGAGAAATTAGCTAATAGCATGTTGTTTATGCCTAATTTTCTTGGTAATTTTTTTATGAATATTTGATTTTTTACTAATTTTAAAAGTGGACACATCCTGAAAAATAGAATTTTGGCCGTGCTACCCCTATAAATTTTGAAAACTAATTGAAAATCATTTATTTCTTTTTTTTAATATGTGTAGAATGGAGTCTAGTTTCTAAATATGTAATTTTTTTGCAATTTCAATGAATGGTTAATTTACAATGAAAAAAAGACCAAATAGTGGTTTTTGCCCAAAACCGGACACACAAACAAAAGAAATTAAAGATGAAAGGCTTAACATTGTCAAAATGTGAAAAAAATTAGATCGTTAAATAGCTAAGAGAAAGCCTAACATTACCCAGGTGTTCGATTTGTTTGACCTTGAAACACGTGCAAATCTGAGGGTTAGCACGAACAAAATTATGTGAAATCTTGAAGAATCTACAAAAACACATTTGTGGATGTTGAAAAGGCACTCCAAGCCTTTGGGTTGGAAATCCAAAGCAAATCCCAAGCCCAAGGCTTGGGATTCCCAAAGCACAACATAACATGAGCGCGTTATAATGCGCTCGCGTTATGTCTTCCTTTGAATGAGATGTGTTCAAATTTCATAAGTATGTTTCATGGATGTTTATATCTATTCTTGTAGGTATGTATGCATGTACATGTATGCATGCTTGTATGTATGCATCTTTGTATGTATGTATGTTTGTATGTATGCATGTATGTATGTAAGTGTTTTAGGTTTAGTTTATATAAGGACCTGAGCCTATATAGTTTTGAGGGTTGAGGGTTGAGGGATTAGGGCCTAAGTAATAATTAGAGGGTTGAGGGTTGAGGGTTACAATTGAGGGTTAATAGTCAAGTTGTTGAGTGTATAAGATTAAGTGTGTAAGGCGTGGGGATTAGGGTTTAGGGTTTACGATATGGATTGAGGGTATGTAAGGCATAGGGTGACTTGGGTTGAGAGCACGTATGGTTGAGGCACAATATTTAAGGTTTAGGATATAAGGGTGAGGTTATATGGTCTAGGGATGAGGGTTTGAGGGTGTAGGCTTCAGGTTTAAGGTATAGGGTTGATGATTGAGGTATTAGGGCTTAAGTATATTGTTGAGGGTATAGGGTTGAGGGTTTAGGGATAGGTTTTAGGGTTTTACGGTTTAAGGGTTAAGGGTTGAGGGATAGAGTTTAAGGTTTAGGGGTAAGGGATTAGGGTTTAAGGTATAGTGTCTTGGGTTGAGGGTTTAGGAATAAGGATAGCATTTAGGGTTTAGGGATGAGGGATTAGGGTTGAGGGTTGAGGGATTAAGGTTTAAGGTATAACTTGCTAAGGGTTGAGTGTTTAAGGATAGGGTTTAGGGTTGAGGGTTGAGGGATTAGGGTTTAGAGTTGAGGGATTAGGGTTTAAGGAATAGTGTTAAGGGTTGAGGGTTTAGGGTTGAGGGATTATGGTTTAGGATTGATGGATTAGGGTTTAAGGAATATTGTTGAGGGTTAAGGGTTTAGGGTTAGGGATTAGGGTTTAGGGTTGAGGGATTAGGTTTTAGGGTTGAGGGATTAGGGTTTAATGTTGAGAGTTGAGGGTCGAGGGTTTAGGGATAGGGTTGATGGTCAAGGGATTAGGGTTAAAGTAGAGTGTTGAGGGTAGAGGGATTAGGGATAGGGTTTAGGGTTGAAGGTTGAATGATTGAGGGTTGAGGCTTTAGGGCTGAGGGTTAAGGGATTAGGGTTTAAGATATAGTGTTGAGCGTCGAGGGTTTATGGATAGGTTTTAGGGTTTAAGTTTTAAGGGTTAAGGGTTGAGGGATAGGGTTTAGGGTTTAGGGATAAGGGATTATGGTTTAAGGTATAGTGTCGAGGGTTAAGGGTTTAGGAATAGGGATAGTGTTTAGGGTTTAGGGATGAGGGATTAGGGTTGAGGGTTGAGGGATTAGGGTTTAAGGTATAGTGTCGAGGGTTGAGGGTTTATTGATAGTGTTTAGGGTTGAGGGTTGAGGGATTAGGTTTTAGGGTTGATGGATTAGGGTTTAAGGTATAGTGTTGAGGGTTGAGGGTTTAGGGTTGACAGATTAGGGTTTAGGGTTGACGGATTAGCATTTAATGTAGAGGTTAGGGTTAGAGTGTCGAGGGTAGAGGGATTAGGGATAGGGTTTAGGGTTGAAGGTTTAAGGATTGAGGGTTGAGGCTTTAGGGATGAGGGTTTAAGGCTTAAGATATAGTGTCGAGTGTTGAGGGTGTAGGGATAGGGTTTAAGTTTTAAGGGTTAAGGGTTGAAGGATAGGGATTAGGGTTTAAGGTATAGTGTTGAGGGTTGATGGCTTAGGGATAAGGTTTAGGTTTGAGGGATTAGGGGTTAGGGTTGATGAATTAGGGTTTAATGTTGAGGGTTGAGCGTTGAGGGTTGAGGGTTGAGGGTTTAGGGATAGGGTTGATGGTCAAGGGATTAGGGTTAAAGTAGAGTGTCGAGGGTAGAGGGATTAGGGTTAGGGTTTAGGGTTGAAGGTTTAAGGATTTAGGGTTGACGCTTTAGGGATGAGGGTTAAGGGATTAGGGTTTAAGATATAGTGTCGAGTGTCGAGGGTGTAGGGATAGGTTATAGGGTTCAAGTACTAAGGGTTAAGGGTTGAGCGATAGTATCGAGCCCGTTGAGGGTTTAGGAATAGGGATAGTGTTTAGGGTTTAGGGATGAGGGATTAGGGTTGAGGGTTGATGGATTAGGGTTGAGGGTTGATGGATTAGGCCTTAGGGATAGGGTTTAGGGTTGACGGATTAGGGTTTAAGGTATAGTGTTGAGAGTTTAGGGATAGGGTTTAGGGTTGAGGGATTAGAGTTAAGGGTTGAGGGATTAGGGTTTGACGTTGAGGATTAAGGATTGAGGCTTTAGGGTTTAGGGTTTAGGGATAGGGTTGAGGGTCTAGGGATTAGAATTAAGGGTTGAGGGATTAGGGTTTGACATTGAGGGTTGAGGGTTAAGGGTTGATGTTCAAGGGTCGAGGGTTTAGGGATAGGGTTGAGGGTTGAGGGGATAGGGTTGAGGGTTTAGGGGATAGGGATTAGAGTCAGATTAGGCTCATTCAAGGCTATCTCTAGCCTTCATCTAGAAGATCCACATTATCGCAGTGCCAGATCAGTTAGAAGATGATGATAATGTTATGGTCAGAGGAGCTTGGGAAACCCAATACCATAAACCAATCCCACTACCAAATTGGGCTAATGCAGAGGAAGGCTCTTTAGATACCATAATGAAAGAACCAATTAGATTGAGCAAGGCCTAGGTCAGAGGTCAGGTAATTACTTTGGAGAGACAAGGAGTACAACTTACCTATACTGCATTAGAATCAGAAAAGGACTCCGGAGGTGAGTAGGATGAACCAATGAATGTCACAGATGAGGCAAAGCCAACTGATAAGCAGAAGTCAGATAATGAAGAACATATATCTTTGGCAAAAAAAATAAAGAAAGTTAAGAAGCCATTTGCAAGGCTTTCTTCAAAGAAAGACCAGCCTCCTTCCACTAGGACAAGGGCCTCCAAGAAAAGAGATATGCCAAGTGGCCCTGGGAAAGGTTCGAAGACCAAGAAAGTTAGGGTGAAGGAGGTAACTAAGGAGGATGCTGCAACACAAGAAGATACTAATCTGCCAACCTCCCCATCTCCTACAACTCCAAGTGTAAGCATGACTACCTCAACCTCTGTAGCTTCTACTGTTGCTTCTTCCTCTACTACTTCTACCACTGTTGCACCCACTTCACCCATGACCTCAGCTACCATTGTCCAAGAAACATCCCCTGCTACCACCTCTCTTACCTCAACCATTTCAACTATTTCCTGCTCATTGTTAATATCTTCCAATGCCGCTAGCAGTCCTATTTCCTCCACTGGTGTCACTTCATGTCCTTCTACTACTACTACACCTACACTTTCTACTTCTTCCAATCAATTATCCACCCTCGCAGCATTACCTCCTATTTCCACCATCCTTTCACCTTCTCTTCCTCTACCTTCACTACCTTTTCCTTCACCCCTTGTCATCTCTTCTACATTGTCAGCAGTATTAGCTAATCTAATGTAGACCAACGTACCTACACCACCCATATCATCTGTAGTTCCTATTTCACAAATGCTCGTAGATTCAACCTCCTTGGTCGTACCTCTGCTACCTAGAATTGAGAAAGTATGTGCAGAATTGGATTTATAGGAGCTTGAAGTAGAATTATTACCTGGGGTAGAGAAAGATGTATTGATGGAAGTAAGTAATGAAGTTCCAAATGAACCTCTGACCGAGACAGTCAATGTTGAAATCATTAACATATCCAACAACCCTCCAGAGAAAGGTCAAACAGAGGAAGTTTTCAAGGCAACCCAAGAAAATATAATGATAAATTAGAGAAACTTGGCCAAAGAAGGAGAGAAGGAAGAGGAGATGAGTACAGTTAAAGATGAAGAACCAGAGTGAGAGAAAGAACCACTTGAAGAACTGGCTATAACTAATGATGGTAAAGCCACTGAATTGAACAAATCTTCAGCACCTGAATGGTTGCAAAGTAGAGTGGCATATCCTAAGCCACAAGTAGAGATAATACAACTGGATTTGAGCACTATCTTGTCACAAGCCCAAAGGCCCAAGAAGCAAAAGAAGGCAAAGATACAGACTAGAATCTATAAGGATGAATCAGGATCCAGAATTGCAGAGATAGCTGTCCCGCCAACAGATGCAGCTAAAGAACAGTTCAGAGTGAAGGATTATGTAATTTCCATAGTTGATTTGGGACCCACCACTCATGCTCAAAGAGTGGATGACTTTAAAGGTTTGGTCACTTCAATTTTGGAATAATTAGACAAAGATGAGATGTCCAAGAAGGAGTGAAAATAGAAAAATGAAGAACTCCGCACTTGTCTCGAGTTTCTGGTCAAGCCAGTCGACACGGGAGGAGATATAAGGACAATGCCCACTTTCCTATCTACTGATGAAATGGAAAGACTAGGCAAGGTAAGGTCCAAGTCCCAAGGTACTAAAAATTGGTTGTTTAGAGTTTTTGAAATGGGATACGGGACTATCGATGCCTCTGCTTAAGTGCACAAGAAGTTGGTTGAACTTCATAAAAAATGAAAAGATCTGCGCGAAGAATGTGACTCCTTCGATGAATATTACTCTCATATGTTTCCAGGGATAAAGAGCATCAGGGATTTACCTACCCAGACTCTGCTAGTAGAAAATATTCTAACTGGGGACAAGCTGTCCAAAGCCATTGAATGGTATCAACAGCTACTTTTGAGGAAAGAAACTTTTGAAAACATAAAGGAAGCATATAAGCTAGCAGATGAGGAGCTACGGTCAATTATATATGATATCAATGATTCTTTGAAGGATTGCCTAGAAACATCCTATAATGACTATGCCCCTTATGATATCGAGAAGTGTAAAAGCAAATTACATAAGGTAATTTTTGAAAGTACTGAGCTTAGTATGGAAGACAGGTTGGATAAGGTAAGTGACCTCAGAGCTGAATTCAAAGCATTCCACAAGGCTGGGGCAGAGATAGAAAAGATATACAATAGATTTAGCTGGGAACTGGAGATGTTCGATTATCAGTTCAATCATTTGAAGAATCCAGATCCCTCAGAGATCAATCCTGCACTTGAGGTATGGCTAACCTACCACAATAAGCTGGCAGATGAAGATAAAATTCATTTAGATGAAGAGTCTTGATATTATTTTGAATATTTTAAGAATGTAATCCAGTCATAATTGTAAATTGCTATATTTGGGGCAGCATGTGACTTTATTTTGTCTTTTCTATTAACATATTGAGTTAGCTAGTCAAATTGACTAGATTCAATGTATCTGGAGACCGTTTTTTGACTTTTTCATAAAATACAAAGTGTAATCTGGGAATTGATATGAGCTATTGTGTTGGCACTTATTGATGTAATCTAGACCATCAGTGTTGAGTTAATCTCCACCATTCATTTGAAAACTCGGTATGCCACTTTCCTATATAAAGGGCTGCCATTTCCACTTTTTGTAAGAGAGATTTTGATACCGAATTGTTGACACTCTACCATTTGAAGTAATGCAAAGTAATTTTTTTGCAATTATTTTGAGAATTTGTATCTTGTATTGGCTCATTTTAGTTTTCATGGTTTGCTTCTTGCTCTCCCATATTTAGGTAGTTGTGCTTTATAATGTTTATGGTTTGCTGAAAGTATTTGATGAATGCCCTAGTCCATACTTTTGGTTATTTGCTGATGGTAAATAGCTGTGTAAAGTTAGTCTGGACTTATTAGTTGTGCTTAGTTCAATTGCATTTCGTGAGTTGAATTGTGCCAGTCATTGGGTATTTAATGAATGAATGCAATATGAAAATCTCTAGATTTCCATTGAAGATAGCACCATTTTCTACAGTGCTATAACACCCATTTTAGTTTGGTAACTCAGAAAGCTGGTTAAGTTTCAGAGCATTTGTCTACTTAAAGTAAAATCTATGCATTATGAATGTCACTTAGGATTCCTCTAAAAACCTATACCTTTTGTATTTTCTTTAAAAAAAACCTTGGTTAGATTAGGAATTTCAGCAGCATTTTACATTGTTTATCAGCTGAAATCTTGAAGGGTTTATATGTATTTGTTATTCCAACTCAAAGATCTATAGATTTCATGTAAGGCCCCTTGTAGGCACAGCTAGAACATACCAATTGAGAGATTCCAAGTAAGCTAAGACCTAGCTATATTATCCTTGGAGTAGTCTTACCTAGGGTAGGATACTTTTCAAGAGAGGTGTGAAACTAGAAATCATGCCTGTGTTGTTGCGTGCTAAAACACACATCAACAGAATTGGTGCTAGAAGGAGGGCGAACAAAGAACTATTTCCCTCTATTAAAAAATCAGCAAGTCTGGGGACTAGACAGAGGCATACTAGATCCAACTCAGCTGGAGAAGAGATGTTGTCTTTGACAGAATTTAGATGTGCAAGAAGGGATCAAGGGATACCAAGGGCACCAAGCCCCAAGGAACGTCGCTGCACCCCCAGTCATGGCCTTCTTCATAGGAAATAATTAGTCTGCATTCTGATTCAATGATTATCATGACATGCCAAAGAACCCTGACAAGTTCTGTTCCAAGTTCAGGGTGAATGACCTAGACAAAACTGCAGATGAGCACATTAAAATCTGTGAAAGTAACATGTTTATGCTGTAGGTATAGTATGAAGATGTGATATGCTAGTTGTTTCCCTATTCCTTACAAGATGAAGCATATTATTGGTTTGCTAACCTTCCTACAGCATCCATAAACTCATGGAGGGGTTTGAAAAGCACATTTCTGGATAGGTTTCGAATGCCTACTACCCTAGCTGATCTTTACCGATCTTTTGTAGAAATCCGTCGAGGTGAAGGAGAGATGATAAGTTCCTTTAACAATAGATTTCAGAAAGCTTTCAGTCATTTGCAAGATCCTTACGCTGTAGGACAGGCTGCTGCCTTGCCTATTTACTATGCTTCCCTAGACAAACTTACCTCCATGTTCGCAAGGAGAGCTGACCCTATCCCTACTACTTTGGCTCAAGTATATTCCGCAGCTGTCATTGTAAGTACCCAACTAGGATAGACATCCTCTGGTCCACTAAATCATATGGGACCTGTAGCCATGCCTAATCAAATACCTATGATAAATCAAGCCTTAGCCAATCATACTCCTGTAATGAATCTGATTCCAAACCCAGCTACAACACAAGCTTTAGTAATCCATCCAAGGAATCCAGTATCTGAAATGCCTCCTGCACAAATGCCTTTCTTACAGTCTTCACGGGCATCCAAAGCAAAAGAGGATAAAGATGATATCAAAGAATTGGTTGAGTAGATGAAGAAGCTTACTACTGAAGTTACCCACCTCAAGAACCAAAATCCTTATCTACAGCAAAGGGGATAGAATCAACAACATTTCCAAAATCAAAATCAATCCTAGTTCCAAAATCAGAATCAGTACCAAAACCAAAATTTTTAACAGTGATCAAACCGATCCTAAAACACTAGACCTAACAATGGAGGGGTGCCATCACCCTTGGAGAACCAGAATGACAATACCAAACCTCTTGGTCGTGTCATGTTAGTTGAAGCAGCTTTGTCTACTTGGTACAGACTACACAATACGAATGCCCATTTCGAACTAGACTACCTAAAATTTCAGATTGCATCTAGTATCTTCCAGATGGAGATTCAGAATACTGAAACTCAGGAGACCCCACCAATAGGGTATGACATCATTCCTTCTCAGAGGTATGACATTGCTCTAGTACTTGATAGTTATACATTTCCATTTCAAGATGATAACCATCCTGAGGAAGAAGAGTCTGAAGAAGTCAATGCTTATCAGCAGTATAATAAGAATCCTTACAACTTGAGAAGTAGCAAGCCTAAAGGTCGTTTCACAATGTCCATCCCTCCAAATAGCTATCAGATTCCACTAGACCCAAAAGCTTCCAATAACCTCGAACCCCCAAAAGTCATGCATCAACCAGTATATTAGGGGGCTACAGTTGAAGGTTCTCAACGGTCTGACATAGTAAAAATGGGGCAATATGTTGTTGAGGAACTCAAGAAAATGAAGGTTAGTATTTATGTATATGAGTTACTTAAAATACTTGAGGTTAGGACATCTTTCTTCCAAGATATAGGTGCTGGAACCAAAATTAACTATGTACAAAAAGAAAATGTCACCAAGGATAATGTTGACAAAAGGAAAGAAAGAGTACATGTGACTGATGTGGAATGAAAGATGACATTGTATAAAGACAAGAAGGAAAGTCCCCCTTTCCTCTTAACACTCAGGATATTCAATAGAAACCTTCATAACTGTTTAGTAGATTTTGGTTCTTCCATGAATGTAATGCCATTATCAGTCTGTAAAGAACTTGGTCTCACTCCAACCAAGTCTTCAAGAAAGGTGACACAATTAGATAATACTGAAGTGAATGTAGTAGGTGAGTTGAATAGGATACACATGCAGTTGGCTTCTGATCCAAGGGTGCAGCAATATATAGATATTCAAGTAATGGACATTCCAGATCAGTATGGTATGCTTTTGAGTAGAGACTGGTCTAGAACTTTGAACGGTTACATGGCAACCGACTTTTCTCATATGTGGCTGCCATGGAAGGGATTGGCTAACCAAATACGTATTGAAACAGAACCAAAGATTAAACATATGATAACCGAGTACAACCAACCCAATGAGATTTTGTTTTCGGAGGTTGATTTGGGAGTTTATCTTCCGCATGTCAATCAGACAGAGGAAATCCTTATGCTGAGTTGCCTAAGATTCCCTGATCCTCCACTTATAGAAAAACTAAAAAGTATAAAGCATACATTCAATCAAATTTAGGAGACTCTTTAGAAGAAGATGAACCAGGGATATTTGAAGGATTATTTGATTTCATAACCAAATTCGTAAAGGATCAGACTGCTGTTGGAAAGCAGGTTCAAATGGAGGAGCTATTACTGCCCAGTTGGTGCCGCATACATGATACATCACATTTTGAATTTACTTGCCAGCTTTGTCAAGAGGCATTAAAACAAGTGCAAAGACAATTGAAAATCCCCATAGTGTTAGATTTAAGACAGACAACTGAGAGGGGGGGTGAATCAGTTGTCTAAAAATTTCTTCCAAATAATAACATAAACTCTTTTCTTAATCTAGCAGCATAATAATAAATCAATCATGGAAATGTAATGCAACAATTCAAGAGCAAAAACACATTAACACATGACACCAAGATTTTGACGTGGAAAACTTGGTTAAAGGAAAAACTATAGGGTGACTAACCCAAGATTGTATTCTCTGTTAGAAGAATATAAAGAACAAAATGACACATGCTAATTAGGGCTCACTGCCCGAGCACACTGCTCACAAGAGGCCCACTACCTATAGGAGACACACTGTCTACAGAATAATAAGTATTACATACTTGAACTGAAGAATAGCATCTTCACCATGCTTGAGTCAGTTCCATTTAAGCCCAACACTTCTGCTCTACTTTTCACTTTCCGCCTCTCTACCACACTCTCATCTCCACAAGACACACTATGAAATGACTTTACAACTCCTTATTTATACAAGACATCGACTTAGGAATTATCATCCAAGTCGGCATACATTATAGAGCAAGTACATAAATACAACATGACTTATTACAAAAAGACTTCACGTGGATCAACACACTGTTGGCTACATAGATCTTAGACTTCAATCTTTCTTTGGGAACATGTCATTCTTCACAGAACACCTTCCAGATCATCCGCAAGATGTGTAACTCATTTGGTCGGCCAGACTTAAGAAGAACATCATCATCCGGAAGTGAATCTTTAATTACGAGCTCAATCTTCAATGTGGACCATCAACATGAACTAGACACAATCCAAAGACCTCCACAAGCTTGCCTGAGACATCAAGAACATCCACACTACTTCTTCTTACTGAAATCATTCTCTCCTTCATTAAGAACCTCAAGAACATAGTCTGTCATCACTGTCATATTGGAATAGATGCTTTCAGACCTCCATACCACGAACCAATTGAGTTGTCACTTCACATTGACTTCCTAAACATTCCATGAAATCCGTAGAATAGGATATTGCATTTCTGGATCTCACCGGACCTATCTGTATCACTCTGTCACCTCTGAACATTTGCCAGAACTGATTTTACTTAAGTGGCCATAACTTCTTTAGATCTTCATGCGAACCTCTGAGATCTTTACTGAATCATCTGAAGACACATATATACAAACCCTTTGAAGCACACCCTCTGATCTTCATCTTAACTAGGATCTTTACCTCACTATCTTTACTGTTCTTCTCAGTTTCTGATTAGGACTAATTTTCTCAATATCCTCAGCACACAGCTCATCCAATCGTTATCATCACTGCAACAAGAGTATGTTGACATTAATGACAACATCGATTAGGCTCATACTTGCAACAATCTCCCCCTTTGTCATTGATGGCAACATATGATGTGAAAAATTGTTTTAACCATCAAGACAAGAACTTCTCCATATTGTCACAACTCTTTCTATTAACAAAAACCACTCACATGTCTTATTTTCCTTTACTGCTCCCCCTTTGATTAGCAACCACTTGTTTTTCACATGTCTTCTTTCCCCCTTTGACATCAATGACAAAGGGCACATACTTGCATTACTTCAAAAACATATCAGCTACTCCCCCTGAGTAACAGCTTCCCAAACATCAATCCGGACCACAAGATATAACTATTAGGGTTAGCTGGCAGAAGATATCAATTAAATGTAAATAAAGATTAAACAGAGAAATGGAAATACATAGAATTAATAACAGCAAGAGACAAGTTTTAACGTGGTTCACCCAAACTCGGGCTACATCCACCAAACAGAGAGTCCAATATTATTATCCAGTAAATCAAACTGATTACAATCAGTAATCCCTGCAACTCAATACCGTTGCAAAATGTTACAATACAATATGTCTCAAAACCCTAACCCTT
The DNA here is from genome assembly GCA_027924645.1 of Cunninghamia lanceolata. NCBI lineage: Eukaryota > Viridiplantae > Streptophyta > Pinopsida > Cupressales > Cupressaceae > Cunninghamia > Cunninghamia lanceolata. The sequence continues at coordinate 10,196,058 of BSBN01000074.1, forward strand.
AGCCGCTTGGGGGCGCTGCCCCTTGACCCCATAGGAATTTGGGGGGAAACCGCACCAATAAAAGTGGGGAAAATGTAACCTCTGAGTTTGATTAGGCTCCATATAACAACAATAACTGTGATATCCACTAGACTGATGCACATTAGTGCACCTTAATTTAGAACTGGAGGGGCAATAACCCCTAACTTCTCCCTGAGATACTCAAAAGAGTCCTTAGGTAGAGGTTTAGTAAAAATATCTGTAATTTGATCCTTGGAAGGCACAAACTCCAATCTAACTTCATTCTTGTTCACTTGCTCTCTCAAAAAGTGAAACTTGATGGATATATATTTAGTCTTTGAATGCAATACCGGATTCTTTGATATGTTGATTGCACTTGAGTTATCATAGAAAATTGTGATAGGTTCTTCATACTCAACTCTGATATCTCTTACCATTTGCTTCATCCACAATACTTGAGTGCAACTACCTGCTGCTGCAATATATTTTGCTTCTGCAGTGGACAAAGATATTGCCTCTTGTTTCTTGCTTAGCCAAGAAACCAATCTCTTCCCTAAAAAGAATGCTCCACCACTGGTACTCTTCCGCTCATCCACATCTCCTGCGCAATCCGCATCTGTATATGCATGAAGAGAGAAATCATGATCTCTAGGGTACCACAAACCATACTCAACTGTTCCTTTTAGATATCTAAAAATCCTCTTGATTGCCATGACATGAGATTCTCTAGGATCAGCTTGGAATCTAACAACAAGACCAACAACATTCATAATGTCAGGTCTAGTTTGAGTTAGATACAATAATCCTCCAATCATTGACCTGTACTTTTTCTGATTAGCCTTAGGAGAGTCATCATCTTTACTCAATTTGCATCTGGTTGCCATTGGAGTATTCATTGGTTTTGAGTCTTCCATCTCAAATTTCTTCAACAATTCTTTCACATATTTGGTTTGAGAAATGAAGATTCCTTTCTTTGTTTGAGTGATTTGCAGACCCAAGAAGAAATTCATTTCCCCAAACATGGACATCTCAAATTCACTTTTCATTTGATTTGCAAAGGTTTTGCACATACTATCTCTTCCCCCAAAAATGATGTCATCAACAAATACTTCAACAATCAAGATATTTTCATGATCAATTTTGAAATACAAATTACTATTAGCAGTACCTTTGTTGAAACCAATCTTCAAAAGATGCTTATCCAATCTTTCATACCAGGCTCTTGGAGCTTGCTTGAGTCCATACAGTGCTTTCTTCAACTTGTAGACCATATCACCATGATCAGACAATTGAAATCCATCTGGTTTCTCAATGTAAACTTCTTCTTCCAAGTCACCATTTAGAAAGGCAGACTTGACATCCATCTGATATACTTTGAAATCCTTGAAGGCAGCAAAAGCAGGAAATAATTTGACTGCTTCAATTCTTGCCACCGGAGAAAAAGTCTCTTCAAAATCAACTCCTTCTACTTGAGAGTAACCTTTGCAGACCAATCTGGCTTTGTTTCTAACTACTTCACCATCTTCATTCAGTTTATTCTGAAAGACCCATTTGGTTCATATCACATTCTTGTTTTTAGGTCTGCGAACAAGATCCCAAGTGTGATTTTTCTCAATTTGCATCAGCTCTTCTTCCATTGCTTTAGTCCAGTTTTCATCATTGCAAGCTTCATTCACTGTCTTAGGTTCAACCTTTGAAATCAGACAATACTCTTCTGAATCTTGAACAATCCTTCTTCTTGTTTGAACACCTTTTCTTTTATCACCTATGATCTGGTCTTCAGAGTGATTTAGTTTTACATACCTGGGAACTTTGGGAGTTTCTTGCACTTCTGATTCTTGAACAGGTTCATTCAAACTTATCTCTTCTTCCTAATTTACCGGATCAGTCTGAATCTGAATTTCAGAGGGAGCTTGGACTTCTTGAACTAAAACATCATTTTGATCATCTTCATCATATTCATAAAACCTTGAGAGTTTTTCAACACCTTCATCAACCTTCACATTTGTACTTTCAACAATCTTCCTTAATCTCTTGTTATAACACCGGTATGCTTTTCTTTGAGTAGAATAACCCAAGAATATTCCTTCATCACTTCTAGCATCAAATTTTCCTAGGTCTTCATCTCTTTTAATGTAACATTTTCTGCCAAAGACTTTGAAGTACCTCACAGTGGGAGTGATGCCAAACCAAAGTTCATAGGGAGTCTTACCGGTATTGCATCTGATTTGTACTCGATTGAGAGTTTAGACTGCAGTTCTTACAGCTTCTCTCCAATAGATCTGAGGAACATTTTCTTCCATCATCATGGTTCTAGATGCTTCCTGGATGGTCTGGTTCTTTCTCTCTACTATTCCATTCTGCTATGGAGTCTAGGAGCAGACATTTGTCTCTTTTTTCCATGTTTCTCATAGAATTCTATGAACTCACCGGATGTGAATTCTCCACCTCTATCAAAACTCAGACATTTTAATTTTAATTTAGTTTCATTCTCTACCATAGCCTTGAATATTTTGAATTTCTCAAGAGCTTCTAATTTTTCTTTCAGAAAAGTCACCCACATCATCTGAGAATGGTCATCAATTAATAACATGAAGTACTTATCACCTTGCACACTCCTGATTCTTGCCAGACCACATAGATCAGTATGAACCAAATCCAATAATCCGGTAGAAGATTGTTCCTTACTTTTGAATGAGATTCTACTTTGTTTACCCAACTGACATTCTTTGCACAAACTATTGGTAGGTTTTACCAATCTTGGAAGATCTCTTACAGCCTGAGTGTTGCTTATCTTGATGATATTATCAAAATTCACATGACACATTCTCCTATGCCACAACAAGCTCTAATCAATTTGAACAAATAAGCAACTTTTACCAGTACCAACCAAGTGAAAGATATTACCTTTTGTTTGAGTACTAGATGCAATCTCTATTTCAGTACTTTCAAATATCTTGAGTTTTCCATTCTTGAATCGGAGATCATAACCTTTGTCCACCAACTATCCAACACTGAGAAGATTGTGCTTCAGGCCTTCAACATACAATACATTACTGGTTTTGTTCTTTCCATCAAAAGAAATAGTTCCTCTACCTCTGATTCTGCCAGTAGAATTATCACCAAATTTTACCACTCCTCCTTCATACCTTTCCAAGTCTATGAACTTATTTTTGTCACCTGTCATATGGTGAGAACATCTACTGCCAATGACCCAATCATCCTTTTCTTCAACTTGGGCAGCCAGAGCTCTTTCTACAATTTTATGATTAGCAGATTCAGAGGACATTGGATCTTCTTCCTTGATGGAAATAAACACCCAGTCACTTCCGGATTTGTTTCCCGTTTCTGATTCATCATCTGTTACTCCATCATCATCATCTTCTTGAACATAGTAACATTTCTTTTGGAACCTTGATCTGTTAGGATTTGGCCCTGAAAATCTTTCCGAACACCTTGAGGCAAAATGACCAATCTTATTGCAGTTGAAACATTTAAAAGGTAATTTCCCTTCATACTTACCGGATCCTCTTGGGAGTCTTTTTGCAATAAGGGCTTCAAGTTGAGGAGCTTCTACTTCATCTTCTTCTAGGTCTTTTCTTGCTTTCTCATACCATGTTAGTTTCTTTGAGGAGTTCTCTCCTGGATCAAACTTTTGTTTTCCTTTAACAGAGGCACTAGCTTTGAATGCAGATTAAGTCTTGGGGGGGCCATCTCCAAACTCAATCAATTCAAATGCAGGCAATTTACCAACCAATTGATCTCTTGTGATACCTGAAATAGATCTAAATTCTTCAATAGCAGCAACCTTGTACTTGTAAGAATTAGGAAGGGATCTGAGAACTTTGCCAACAATCTCATCTTCATCCAAGACTCCACTAGGACATCTAATGCCACAAACAAGCTCATTTACTCTTGGCATAAATGTAGTGATATTTTCATCTTCTCTCATCTTTAGATTTTTGAATTTTCCTTTCAGACTCTGTAGCTTGGCACATTTAACATACTTGTCTCCTTCATGCAGAAGTTCCAGTTTTTTCCAAATTTTAAAAGCAGTTTGTAGGTCAACAACATTTGTCAGCTCTAAATCAGACAAGGCACTTAGAAGAGCTTCTTTAGTCCGCAGATTATTTTTATCATCTCTGATTTCATCTATGGTTCTTAGACCATTCTATGGAGGAGTATACTTCTTTGAAGCCATGATCCAATACTGCATTCCCATACATTGCAAGTGACATTCCATGCGACTTTTCCAAAGGGGGAAATTGGTTCCATCAAACCTCAGACTATCCTTCTTGTAGGACGACATCCTGGATCTCTTCAAGCAGTTAAGCTCTTTTAGAGGAACTTAGCTCTGATACCAATTGTTAGATTTAAGACAGACAACTGAGAGGGGGGGTGAATCAGTGGTCTAAAACTTTCTTCCAAATAATCACTTAAACTCTTTTCTTAATCCAGCAACATAATAATAAATCAATCATGGAAATGTAATGCAACAATTCAAGAGCAAAAACACATTAACACATGACACCGAGATTTTGACGTGGAAAACCTAGTTAAGGGAAAAACCACGGGGTGACTAACCCAAGATTGTATTCTCTATTAGAAGAATAGAAAGAACAAAATGGCACATGCCAATTAGGGCTCACTGCCCGAGCACACTGCTCACAAGAGGCGCACTGCCTACAGGAGACACACTATCTACAGAATAATAAGTATTACATACTTGAATTGAAGAATAGCATCTTCACCATGCTTGAGTTAGTTCCATTTAAGCCCAACACTTCTACTTTGCTTTTCACTTTCCGCCTCTCTACCACACTCTCATCTCCACAAGACACACTATGAAATGACTTTACAACTCCTTATTTATACAAGACATCAACTTAGGAATTATCATCCAAGTCAGCATACATTACAGAGCAAGTACATAAATACAACATGACTTATTACAAAAGGACTTCACGCGGATCAATACACTGTTAGCTACACAGATCTGAGACTTCAATATTTCTTTGGGAACACTTCATTCTTCACAAGACACCTTCCAGATCATCCACAAGATGTGTAACTCATCCGGTCAGCTAGACTTAAGAAGAACATCATCATCTGGAAGTAAATCTTTAATTACAAGCTCAATCTTCAATGCAGACCATCAACACGAACTGGACACAATCCAAAGACCTCCACAAGCTTGCCTGAGACATCAAGAACATCCACACTACTTCTTCTTACTAAAATCATTCTCTTCTTCATTCAGAACCTCAAGAATACAGTCTGTCATCACTGTCATATTGGAATAGATGCTTACGGACCTCCAGACCACGAACCAATTGAGTTGTCACTTCACATTGACTTCCTAAACACTCCACCAAATCCGCAGAATAGGATATTGCATTTCCAAATCTCACCAGACCTATCTGTATCACTCTGTCACCTCTGAAGATCTGCCAGAACTGGTTTTACTTAAGTGGCCATAACTTCTTTAGATCTTCATGCGGACCTATGAGATCTTTACTGAATCATCTTAAGACACATATATACAAACCCTTTGAAGCGTACCCTCTGATCTTCATCTTAACTAGGATCTTTACCTCACTGTCTTTACTATTCTTCTCTGTTTCTGATTAGGACTAATTTTCTCAATATCCTCAGCACACAGCTCATCCAATCCTTATCATCACTGCAACAGGAGTATGTTGACATTAATGACAACACCGGTTAGGCTCATACTTGCAACACATAGTTTCGAAGAGGGTACCAGTTGTTGAAAAGGAGGAACCAGAGCCTCTGCTTGATAAGAAGAAATCAGTAAAATAGAATGATAATAGCAAAGACTTTTGCCTATGGACCTTAAGATTTGATGGATCAAGATGGAGACAAGGGTTCGGAGCAGGGGTCGAACTAATCAGTCCTACTGGAAGCTCATATTTGGCATCGCATAGACTGTAATTTCCATGCACAAACAACGTAACTAAGTATGAAGCATTGGTGCAAGGATTGCTGCTAGCACTATAGAAGAAGGTCAAAATTATCTAGGTGTTTGGTGATCCTGAATTAGTGGTAAAACAAGTAAGAAAGTAGTACTCATGTAATGATAAGAGGTTGAATCGGTATAGAAATAGAGTCTAGGATCTGATAGAATGATTTGATGGTTTTAACCTCTAATTGATCCCGAGGAGACAAAACCATGTCGCAGATGCTCTAGCTCAGACAACAAGCACATTAGAGCCGACATCCATGACAGGATTAAAGAAATTTTCTATTAAATTTGTCATTGCCCTGTCTGTACCTAATAATGTTACAAATTTTCAAGTCTTTGAAGATGATTAGCACATAATTAACTTCCTTACTTCATTTGATGTTTTCGTTGATCAGATAATAGATGAAGAAGAAATGGAACCTGCTGAAATGGATTTAGAAGGGGTACTAAACCTGAAAACAAATACGATTCCATGAGGAATGGTAGAATTGGAAAGGTTGTTTGATACGGATAATTTAGGAACCCAAAGGAAAGAAGGAGAATCTCCAGGGGGCAAGTGTGACCCATTTAACTTGGGAACAAAAGAAAATGTTAAGAATGTGTTCATTGGGAAAGCCAGTACTGAAGAAGAAAAGATAGGAATCATACATGCATTAAGAGATTACCATGAGGTTATAGCCTGGAGCTATGAAGATCTAAAGACATAAGATACCTCGATCTTCACGCACACCATCCTGTTGAAGCTGGGAGCAAAGCCATTTAGACAAAGACAGCGGCCAGTGAATGCCTTACTAGAACCATTGATTTTCAAAGAAGTTCAGAAGCTGTTATCAGCAAGGATAATATTTCCTGTCAGACATTCCACATGGGTAGCAAATTTAGTTCCAGTCTGAAAGAAAAATGGAGAAATTAGGCTTTGTGTCGACTTTCAAAACTTAAACAGAGCATCTAAAAAGGATAATTACCCGCTGCCTTTGTTGGACGAAGTATTACAGATTGTTAATGGGTCCTAGATGATGTCCTTCTTAGATGGGTATTCTAGTTATAACCAGGTAATGGTCGATTATGAAGACAGATTGAAGACATCTTTCACATGCAAATGGGGCATCTATGCATATCGTCGCATGCCATTTGGTTTAATAAATGCCGGTGCCACTTTTCAACATGCAATGGACGTTGCTTTCAAGGGATTAGTTGGAAAATATATTATTATCTACATGGACGACCTCACGGTGTTCTCAAAGAGGCGAGAAGATCATGTGGCAGATTTAAGGAAGGTGTTGCAACAATGCAAAGATTATGGTATATCACTCAATCCCAAGAAGTGTATCTTTGGACTGACTGAAGGGAAGTTGCTGGGACATTTGATATCTGAGAAAGGAATATCTATTGACCTAGACTAAATCCAAGCAATACTCAAAATACCTCCCCCAGCTAGCAAGAAGGAGCTTAAGTCATATTTTGGTAAGATCAACTTCATGCATAAATTTATCACAGGTTTTGCTGAGATTGTTCGACCTCTTAATGCCACACTGAAAAAGGATGCTAAAATGGATTGGACTCCAAAAGCCAAGGCTACCTTTGTAGATATTAAACAAGCTATAGCCAATGCACCTATCTTGGTAAGTCTTGATTACACTTTGCCATTTTAGATTTACTTGTTTGCTTCCGAGCATACTTGTGCTGTAATGTTGACACAAAAGAGATCAGTTGATGATGAAAGGCCCATCGCTTTTATGAGTACTCCATTAAAAGATGCAAAACTAAGGTATCCAAACATGAAAAAACAAGAATACGCTTTGGTAAAGGTAGTCAAGAAGTTCTATCACTACATCTTAAGAAGTCAAGTAATTGCCATAGTCCTAAATGCAGTAGTTAAAGCATTATTGATGCAAAGTGAATTAGGAGAAAGGAGAGGGAAATGGGTCACCATCCTACAAGAGTTTGATATAGATATTCAACCCATGAAATTTGTAAGAGGTCAGGCTCTAACTAGAACAATGGTTGAAGTAGGACCAGGTTTAGTGTCCCAGCAGTACCTATTAGAAGATATTTCAAAAGATGAATGGTATGGAGATATCATATTTTATCTACTTAATCAGTGCTGTCCACCATAGCTAAATTCAGTTCAAAGGAGAGCACTCAGACTAAAAAGTAGCAGCTATATGATAAAAGGATCGGTTCTTTACAAGAAGAACCACGAGGAGATCTATCTGAGGTGTTTGGACAAGTCAAAAGTAAATTAAGTATTAACCAGTTTTCATGAGAAATTTGGGACAGGCCACGGATCAGCCCACTCAACAGCTAATCAGATTCTTCGTGTTGGCAAGAGACACTATATGGATTCATGATTGTTGTCACTGATGGCAACAAAGTTCATCCCACACATCTGCAGAACATGGTCTGTCACTACTGGAAGTTAGAGTAAAGAATATTATGGTCCGGTAAACAAGAACAGAGCATGTGGCAAGGTCCGACAGACAGGTCCGGATCTCTCAAAGGAAGTATCTTGGTAAAATGTGGATTTGGGGAAGTCAAGAGGACTACCTTGAGTGATATATTCCAAGGTTTTAGCCTCCGATGATAGATGAGGTAAAAGATATGAATACTTGAGTACCGGGTTCCTGAGTGACAGTGTGAACAGAGGAAGAATTTGACTGACAGAACATTAGACTATTTTTTGGATGTGTTACTGATGGTGGTAAAGGTTATGAAGGCATGAATTATGTTTGGCTGACATGATTAATAATTTCTACAAGAATATTCTTGATCCGCATTACTTGATGTGCAAGGATTCAGCCGACAGATCAGAGTTTGTGAAAAGATTGACTATTCCGGGTGCTGACTAGAAAGGTGATGAAATCACTTGTGCGGATATATATACATGATGGATTTAGTTGTGAGGGGTGTTGATGTTGTTGTTGTTGTGCGAATAAAAGTAGAAGAGCAGAGTAGAAGCAGTAAGAAAGGTCTGGTATGTGAACGAAAGCAGCTTAAGGGTAGTGGAAAGATGAAGTGCAGTAGATCAGTGTACTGAGCCTAACCAGAACTGAATTCCAGCATTTGCAGATGCTTCCAATCAGTTCAAGTATTGTATAACACTCTTTTGTAGATAGTGAGTCTCTTGTAGGCAGTGTGCCTCTTGTGAGTAGTGTGCTCGGGCAGTGAGCCCTAATTGGCAAGTGCCATTTTGTATTTCCTTATTCTTCTAATAGATAATAATCTTTGGGTTAATCACCCCGTGGTTTTCTCCCTTAACAGGGTTTCCACGTCAAAAATATTGTGTCATGTGTATCTCCATTTCATGGTTATGTTTGCTTGTTTGAATTAATGCTTCGTTGATTAATAAGAAAGTTCAGAAAGAAGAAATAATTAGGATAACTGATTCACCCCCCCTCTCAGTTATCAACAATTGGTATCAGAGCTAAGTTCCTCCTAATAGAGTCTAACAGCTCGAGGAAGATCTGGGAATCCAAATGGATGCATATGGTTTAAAGGAGCAACTCAAGATTGCCCTTGAGGATCTTGAACAGTCAAACTCTGAAGTCAATGAATTAAAGGAAAGACTCAAACAGGCTGATGATTTCATGAGAGAACTAAAAGACAAATTAAGTCTCTCTATGAAAAAGAGAAAGGAGTTGCTTTAGCAATTGGCAAGACAAGGTGAAGCCAATGATGCAAATGAATAGCTGACTGAGAAAACCAAGTTATGTGAAAAGTTATCAAAAGAAGTCATTATGGTAAGACATGAAATGGAATCAGGAGTTATAAAGTTTACCCAAGAGATTGAAGAGAAAAGAAAAATTGAAGATAATATAAGACAATCTCTCAAGGAGAAATCAAAAGATTGCCACCAAATGGATAGAATTATCAAACATCTTGAATCTAATTTTGAAGATGCTAAAGAAAATGAAGAAAAATTTGAGGATCAAATTGTCTCTCTCAAAAGGGATCTTCAAACAACAAATGAATATAAAGAGAAATTTAAGATAAGTTCTGCTCAACTTGAAGTTCTTCTTGGAAGTCAAAAGAGGGCAGATGACAAGTGTGGTTTGGGATATGAGAAAGGAGACAGCTCCGGATCCGGTTAGAAGAATTTTGGACCAGAAAATCCAAGGAACAGGCCTAGAAGACCTCTGGTAAGACAGCCCAATGCTCAAAGATATCCATCCTTCAATGGATACTGCCACAGCTGCAATCACTTTGGTCACAAAGCTAATCAGTGCAGAAAGAGAATGAATCAAACTAATTCATCCTTCTCCGGACAGTGTTTTAACTACAAAAGGTATGGTCACAAATCTCATGAACACAGAAATATGCAAATGAACAAATCATTCAATGATAGATGCTTTGCATGCAATAGAATAGGTCATATGGCTAATCAATGCAGATCAAGAGAATATCAATCAAATATGCAGAGAAATGTTGTTTGCCAAATTTGCAATAGATCCAGTCATATTGCAAAATTCTATAGAAGAAAGAATCAGGACAAAAGAGGTCTAGTATATCATAATTAGAATCAAGACAAGGGGAAACAAAAAGTGAATGCGGATGAAGTTAAAAGTGAGATGAACAAGATTTGGGTAAAGAAAAGTACAGAGAATGTAGAGGTTGGATCCGCACCATACTCTAGTGCTGATATTCCTTCTAGAAATTAAAAAGTGAGCTCTGGCTCAGGGGGAGACATAAAGAAAACCTTGTTCCCCCAGCCAGTCAATTGGTGCTGGAACTGGCACAAGAAGAGTTACGGATTGAAGGGTTCATAAGGGAAAGATTTGGCAGATCTGCAAGATGTTTAAAGATGAGGATTGATCTGGTTCTCCAAGTCATCTGAATAAGGTAAACTGGAATAATGTAAGTCGAGCATTTATTGCACTTGACATTAGGGTTTGTGAAGCAATATAAGGGTTTTCTCATTAATCACTTGTTCATTCTGCATTCAAGAAGAAACGAAAAGTGGAGCTCTACAACAAAATTCCTCAAGTTCATCGAAGATCATTTGTAGAAGTCATTACATCCAAAAATCAATCTGACCAACTCCATGAAACCGAAAGGTGCAAAAGGTATTTTCCTTTTTCAAATATCTCACTGCAAATCTTTGGATGATGGCTACTCCAAATATAGTAAAGATTTCTGATAGACCTCGCCCCACTTTTAAGAAACATCCATACAAATCCTTGGAGGTAGATCCCCTAGGTGCATTTTCCAGTGTTCCGCATGGTGTTTTACACACCAAAGCTATTAGGGTTTATATACATGCAAATATTGAAGAGTTTGGGGAATTCAAACTAAGAGATATCTATCACAAACAACTGATAGACGATGCCTTTGAGATTAAACTAGAATATAAGGTTATCCAAGAGAAACATTTTGATCAATTCATTCATTTCCCCTGCTTTGAAGAAGATGAATGGGTCCGGTATGTATTGAGTAGGGTGCATGATAACTTCCTATGGTTGAACAGACCTTGCAAGATCACAAAGGAGGCAATTAGGGCAGTAACTGGTCTATACTCTTCTGGAGGGATACCTGTCCTCAAATTTGTCAAAAACAACATTGTAACTGAGGCCACCGGATCAAAATTTGATATGAGGGCAATGACCATTGAAGATATTACAGACCCAGATATCAAGTTTGCATCCATGATAATAGGATACAACATATATCACTCTAGTAGGGAGAATTTAGTATCTAGAACTGCAGTATATACTGCCTATGAGATGCTGAGAAAGAATGCAGAATATGATCTCTGTGAACTTCTTCTAAGCCAATTAATGGAAAACATACAAAAGATCAAAAAGGACAAGAAGAACACTTTCAAATATGGTGCACTAATATTATGTCTATTCTTCTACTTCATGAATGAGCTACCCAGATCAAATGGATGGGTATGGCAGAATGACAAATCAGTAGCAGTCCAGATCAGAGATTACTTGCATAAACTTGGGGATACTAAGGCAAGGAATAAAGCTCTGTGGGGATACTTCAAGAATTTTTAGAACATGATGCAAGCAAGAGAAAGGATTCTCTAGTCTCTTGTTGAGAAATACAAAGACACAGTCTGTTTTATGGTAGAGATTGATCAGTGCCTAATGGAGGTAGTAGAACCAAGGATAGTCTGGATCATGCCCATGGGGTATGAAGTTGATGAATAGATTGTGGAGCTGCATGTTCAACACATGCTAAGTTAGCCAAAGGATCCAAAGGCAGAGAGGTTTGGAACCTTTGAAGAGCTGAGTATAAAAGTTCATGTGGAACTCAGGCAACCGGAAATGAAGAGGAAAGTAAGAAAAGAAGTTGAAGAAATTGCAAAAGGCCTAGGTATATCAAAGGAGGCACTTGATGCCAACAAGAAAAAGAGGCAAAAGGCTGAGGAAGAGAAGAAAGAAGCAGAAAAGAGAAACAAGGAAAGTGCTCTGGTAGAAACCTCTACCCGGACCAGATCATCAAAGAGACCAGCACCTGTCCCTACTAAAAGCTCAAAACTGGAAGTCCAGTCATCCAACAAAGGAGAGAAACGATCAAAGACAAAAGCTACTAGAGCTTATGCCAGTCAAAAGGATGAAGAGGAGACTGAATCTGATGAAGAAATCAGAAAAATGAAGAAAAAGAAGAAAACATCCGGTCAACCCTCTACCGGATAGAAGGAAGAAGAAAAGACAGAGGAATATGTTGAAAAACCCACTCTTCACATTGATGACATAATCAAATCAGTCATAGTGGATGGAAATCTTCAGCCAATGGTTGAGTTCTATGATGATTATGGTGAATCATATCAGAAGATATTGCAAGAGGCCACAATCAGGTACCTAAATATCTACAACAAAGCATTTATTGAAATTATATCTCTGATCCCTAAAAGCTTGGAGAAGGAACTAGAAACAAGAAAGAACACTGCCCAAGCTAAAGACCTAGAAATCCGAGAACAAATAGCAATTCAGCTATATCCTTCAATCGACCCCAAGACAATGAATATGGTATTCAAAGATTGTAAGGATGAGTTTAGAAGCAAAGCAAGGATGAATCAACTTATGCTTGGTGAGACTGACAAAGTAGCCAAGGACACAGAATAGATTCTCCAGAAGGCCTTCAAAAGATTTAATCTTCCTACTATAGAGGACTTGGGTACTGACCACTCGACCACAAATGTTGTAGAAGAAACTACTAAGAAAATGACAGAAGAGGTGGGCCCTGAACAGACTAACATTTCTCCTCCGGTTTCCCCTACAGTCTCCGGATCTAAAGGAGAAGAAAGATTACAGGAGAAAGAAGCAGAGGTGAAGGAAAAAGAAGATGACAGTGCAAAGGTTGTGCAAGGAGAGAATGCTCCAAAAGACAGTTCAGTGATTGCAGAAGAGAAGAAACATCTGTCTCCGACAAGAGACACTGTACAAATTGTCCAAGAATTCCTGAACAAAGAAACAATGGAGATTGATGAACCGGAGCTTCTACAAGGTCCATTCAATTTTGATTCTCTTTCTCTGGTATAGACAATGAAGATTGCTTCATTTGCTAGCGTAAAGGCTAAAGAAAAACTCCTTAAGTCTCATATGGAAGACTGTGAGTTGATAGAAGCTGCTTCCGAAGTGCTAGAAAAGATTATGCCATCATTTCAGAAGGATCCCACAGCCTCCTCATCCGGTAATCTCAAAACTCTAGTCAGTAGTGTTAATACACATTTTGATTCTCTAGAGAAGTCAACTGAAGAAAAGGTCCGGAAGGAGTTTTTGGATAAGAGATTCTCTGAAGTACAAAAGTTGATCATTAATGATAGGAGAAATATGAATATTGGGATAAAGAGCTTAGAAAATGCTCTTAAAGATGGCGGTGAAGTATACAAATTTTGTATCTCCTGGTCCAAAGCAACAGTGGAGATTGAGAAGAAAATAAAAGAGCAAGAGGATAAACTACTAAGCTTGTCTCAAAGTTTTGATCCTCTTTCTTCATCCATAGTAAATCAAGAATGTCAGACTATTGCAATCACAAATGCAATAAAGAATTTTGAGAAGGAAAAGAAGAACATAATTAGGCGGATGGGTGAACTCAGAAGAATCATTATCCCTAAGTTAGAGGCCATGCATGAGGCCATAAGTGATGCTCAGACTACCACCCAAACCAATGATCCAACAGATCTTAAGAGGGTAGAAGCTTTTGCATTTTTGTTGAGTGGTCACATCTCAATTTTGGAAAGAATGAAGCAAAGTTGGGCTGCAGAACTCATCCAATTGAAAACAACTTTTGCAGACATACTGCAGTATATGTAAGTATTCCATATGTATATACTTATGCGGCTAAGTATAGTAAAATTTTTGAAAATTTTGGTGTGCGGACCCTACCCTTTGCCATTGATGTCAAAGGGAGAGTGAGGAGCAGTGAAAAATGAGGAATCCAACTAAGGGGGAGCTCCGGAAAATGTATATAAAAATAGAGCATCAACCAAGGGGGAGCATAGTGTAAACACTTAGTCATTTTTCACTAAGTGTTGCCATCAATGCCAAAGGGGGAGATTGTTGGCAAGAGACACTATATGGATTCATGATTGTTGTCATTGATGGCAACAAAGTTCATCCCACACATCCACAGGACATGGTGTGTCTCTACTGGAAGTTAGAGTGAAGAATATTGTGATCCGGTAAACAAGAATAGAGCATGTGGCAAGGTCTGACAAACAGGTCTGGATCTCTTAGAGGAAGTATCTTGGTAAAATGTGGATTTGGGGAAGTCAAGAGGACTACCTTGAGTGATATATTCCAAGGTTTTAGCCTCCGGTGATAGATGAGGTAAAAGATATGAATACTTGAGTACCGGGTTCCTGAGTGACAGTGTGAATAGAGGAAGAACTGACTGACAGAACATCAGACTATTTTCCGGATGTGTTACTAATGGTGGTAAAGGTTATGAAGGCATGAATTATGTTTGGCCGACATGATTAATGATTTCTACAAGTATATGATTGATCCGCATTACTTGATGTGCAAGGATTCAGCCGATAGATCAGAGTTTGTGAAAAGATTGACTATTCCGGGTGCCGACTAGAAAGGTGATGAAATCACTTGTGCGGATATATATACACGATGGATTTAGTTGTGAGGGGTGTTGTTGTTGTTGTGTGAATAAAAGCAGAAGAGTAGAGTAGAAGCAGTAAGAAAGGTCTGGTATGTGAAAGAAAGCAGCTTAAGGGTAGTGGAAAGATGAAGTGCAGCAGATCAGTGTACTGAGCCTAACCAGAACTGAATTCCAACATTTGCAGATGCTTCCAATCAGTTCAAGTATTGTATAACACTTTTTTGTAGACAGTGAGTCTCTTGTAGGCAGTGTGCCTCTTGTGAGCAGTGTGCTCGGGCAGTGAGCCCTAATTGGCAAGTGCCATTTTGTATTTCCTTATTCTTCTAACAGAGAATAATCTTTGGGTTAATCACCCCGTGGTTTTCTCCCTTAACAGGGTTTCCACGTCAAAAATATTGTGTCATGTGTATCTCCATTTCATGGTTATGTTTGCTTGTTTGAATTATTGCTTCATTGATTAATAAGAAAGTTCAGAAAGAAGAAATAATTAGGATAACTGATTCACCCCCCCTCTCAGTTATCAACACTTCGTGCCGGATATTATTAGCCTACCTTGTTCAAAGATGCACACTCACATGTAAGAACTTGTCATATATGCCAGACCACTGCGCACAAAGAGTGACACGCTACCATGCCCTTGCAACCAGTAGTGGAGGTACAACCATTTGCTCAGTGGGGCCTTGACTTTATCAGTATGATCAATCTGCCTTCCTCTACAGGCCACAGGTATATTCTGACCGCTACTGATTACTGCACCTGATGGTCTGAGGCAATAGCTTGTAAACAATGCACCATAGAGGTAGTTATTAAATTTGTTGAAAAACATATTATCACTAGATTCAGTTGTCTATTTTCTTTAGTTTGTGATAATGGCCCTGCCTTTTCGTCATTGTATTTTTCTAATTGGGCAATTGATTATGGGATCACTATCAAGTTCTCATCTAATTACTATCCACAAGGCAATGGGGTAGCTGAATCAACGTACAAAAATCTACTCAAAGTCATTAAGAAATTGTTAGACAAAAACCCTAGAGATTGGCATACTCAACTTAAATTCACCTTATGGGCTGATAGAATCTAACACAAATCTACCTTGGACACATCACCTTATCACCTAGTCTATGGGGTTGAGCCCATCTTTCCCATCCATTTGAGGATTCCCATACTGCAATCCATGCAAGAGTACCATGAAACTGATGATCAATTGTCCTCCATGTTAGCCTAGTTGCTACACCTTGAAGAGAAACATGACACTGCTATAGAAAACTTTGCTAAACTATGAGGCCTACTTTTTCTTTCCCTTATATTTGACTATTTATTTTATTGTTGGTGATGCATTTAGACTTATGGGATTGTTGATCCTAAATTTCTGGACTATTAGACTTTATGATGTATGTGGATTTGTTATGCTTACTATGATTACGATGTGTTTAGACCTGGATTTTGATTTACTGATGATGTTAGACATATGGTTTATATTATGATATTATTGGAAAACTAATCATGTGATGTTAGTTAGAAATTTGTTTTGTGATTCAATCTTGGTAATGGATGTTTGAAATGCAGAATTTAGAATCTAATTGTAATGTGACTTCCTTGATGCTTAAATGGATATGTGATGTTGTATGCGAGTGTATGTTTCAATTTGCTTTGGCTATTATATATATGTGGAATTAACTTTTCATTTGAGTGCATAGGTATTTCTAACAAAGCCACATAAATTCAGAGATCATCCCACACACGGTGTTGTTTTCCCTTGTGAAGTCAATCTAGTTCCAAGAGGAACCAAGATTAACTATGTGCATGATGAGTTTCTGTAATGTTGTTGCATGTTGTTAGTCAGGCTAAGTCTACCCTTCTTTTATTTTAAATTCTAATTGGTGTTGTAAGAATATTGTCTTTTGAATTTTATTTTTTAAGTTATAAATTTTTGAGACCCCTTTTCATGTGCTTTAACTCAACCCTTGGTGCTCAAAATGGGCTAAACTTGACCCTGGGTTGTACCCCTTGGCTCTAGGGACCTTTTTGGCTTGGGTAACCTTAGGTAAACCTCCATTTGGTCACTTTAACTTCACCTTGAAGTAAAGTGACGAAAATGGAGGCATGGGAGGGAGAGGATGAGTGAGTCAAACACTCAACCTCTTCCTTTCCTCTTCCCTAGGTTGGGGAAGTCTCCAAGACACCTCAATTGTGGAGAACTTTACTCCAATTCTCTTCCACAATTGGTGAGGGTACCTTGGGGTTGTGTGGTCCCTCTTGGGAGGAAAGGATTGGGGGCACATGTGGCACCCATTCCCTCGTAAGATCCATTTTTCTCTCCCACATGTTCTAGAGAGGACACGTGGAAGGGAGAGAGACTTGGTGGATGGGTGAATGACATGTGTCACCACCCATTCCTTGGGTCTTGCTTGTAGTTGGGAGGAGGAGTGAGGAGGTGACATGTGTCACCTCCCTATTCCTCAAGGCTCATGGGAAGAGCTTACTATAATCCCACTTAGAGAAGGGTAAGGGGTTGTTGAATTTTTGGCAAATTTTATTGATTTTGAATTTACTTTGGGAAAAATTTAGAGAGAGTTTTGTGGCTTATTTTGGAGAAGAAGTTGGAGGAGCTCTACTCAACCATATACCAAATTGGGCTTTTTAAGGTAGGGGTCAAGGCTAAGGCCTTCCCCTTATGCATTTTTATTTGCTTATGTGATGCTATGTGTGGGTTCTATTTTTTTTGAGTTTTTACTTGTTGTGGGGAAAAATTGTATGGGTGTTGTGAGAGCCTCTCCCACTTGGGAGAAGATTCTCAACATGTGTGGGGTGGGGGAGGAGTGAACCTCCTCGGAGTCATTTCCTTGATTTTGTGGAGTTGTAGCCTTGAGGGCAATATGTGAGTAAGTACAATATGTGAAATGGCTTGAGAGCCAAATGGAAGCTTTTTGAAAATTATGTTTAAAAGTGTTGGCTTGAGGCCTTGAGAGGTATTTGTATTGGGATATTTTAGGAGTGGCACTCTTGAGTTGAGTGTTGTCCACTCCCCTACCCCATTGAACTCATCCTGAGTGAGTTCTTGTGTTGTGTTAACCATGGGAGTAAATTTGTGTTTGGTTGTTGAATGCCTTGTTGTGATGTGGTATGAGTTTCCAAGTGTGTGGATGACCTCCCTAGCTCGGGGGTGACCCACTAGTAGGTCTATGGTAGGGAGGAGAGCAAGTTGTTGTGGCTTCTTCCCCCTTCTTGTGATATTGTAGGTTCATTGGAGCTAAGCTTGTGAAGTTGAAGAAAACACCTTGTTCTTGGAGTTGTTATCCTATTTCTTTTAGCTCTTGAGAGGGAGCATGTCCAAGTTAGGATTTTGTAACATTTTTTAGTTTGCAAAGATGAGAACATTGTTCTCTCTCTCTTGTTGTAAAAGTATATTTTACTTGTGTGTATGATCTGTTTACATTGCAATAGAATTTTTAAATTTGCTGATTTTAATGTTTATCATTCAAACAAAAAAATAGAGTAGTGAGATGATGATATAGTTTTATTGCCATTTAGTTGTATGTATATTTTTTTGAAATATCAAATAGGGAAGTTGTTGTTTCATTGTTGAGAGACAAACATAAAATTTGTATGTTGTTCTTATGAAAAAGAAAATTAGTTGATGTTATGTATTAGAAGTATTTACTTAATTGCATTTGTTTCTTTCCTTTTAAAAGAAAATATTAATAATACAATGAATATATTTTGTTAAAAGAAATGAGTTCCTTGCCTTATAAAAATTTGAGAAAAAGAAAATATAACTTTGGATTATTGCTCTTAAAAGTAAATTTGTAAGTGATTGGAAGGAAAATTATATATATATATTTTGTTGCATTTTAATATACTAAAATAAATTGTGATTTTAAATTAAAAATATGGTTTGCTGTGTATATATATATAAATATATAAATATAAATATATATATTATTATAAATAAAACTTAAATAAAAATAATAATAATAAAAAAAAGCTAAGTAAGAGAATGGATTGCATTTTGCAGTCATTGTTTTGTGTGACAGTGAATAAAAATAAAGATATTTGTTGGGGGGGTTCGAACCTCCCCACTGTCGTGGTTTTCCTTTGTATATGGGTGTGGAAAGGGGGGCGGAGCCCCCACCCACACCCCACTGTATGGGATGTGGGTGGGGGCTCTGCCCCCCTCCCCACACTCCCCCTTCATTCTACCCGTGAGCCTTCCCCCGCGCAAGCCTCCAAACCACCACTGTCCCTTGCACTACGTGGTCTCCATCCACTACTCCAACTCCATTCCCCATTGTGCTGCCAACACCTCCGCCCTCCACCACAGTCCCCTCTACTCCACCGCTGCCAGTCTCCACACAACATTTCCCTCTGTCATTAAAAAAAAAACCCTTGGGGTTTCAGTTTAAAAAAAAATATAGATTTATATTAAAAAATCCAGAGTATGAATAATTTATATATATATATATATATATATATATATATATATATATATATATATATATATATATATATATATATATGGCCTCCATTAAACTTGCAACCAAAAACAAAACAAAATAAGAGAAGAGTAAGAGAAGAGAGGAGGAAAACAAACAAAAGGAAAAGAAAATGAGAGTGGAGAAGATAGGGTTAGGGTTCTTTTGGCCATAAGGAAATTGTTATTTTATTGAAGGGATTTTAGGGCTTACATTTAAAAGTGCCCTTATTTCTTTT
Organism: Cunninghamia lanceolata; assembly: GCA_027924645.1. NCBI lineage: Eukaryota > Viridiplantae > Streptophyta > Pinopsida > Cupressales > Cupressaceae > Cunninghamia > Cunninghamia lanceolata. Next base: position 10,215,817 of record BSBN01000074.1, read on the forward strand.
ATTTCCCACACTTTTATTATTTCTATTTCTTTTGTTTTAAAATTTAATTTTAGAATGGGATTTGTGATTTATATAAAATAGGACTCTTTAATTCATTTGGAGAGTTATTTTTATTTGCTAGTGGCATGATAATTTAATGACTAGTTTATTATTAGAGGGATTTTATATTCTATTGATTTTTTTTGATTGATTATTACAAGGGATTTTACTTGTTTTAATTAATTTTTACAACTATCTAATTATTGAGATGCATTTATTTTAACCCTTGTCTTCAAACCTAAATCAACGGGGACAAATTAAACTACATCGTTATTAATTAAATGTTAATATTCTTTTTTAATCATTTTGGAGCAATTTAATTAATGAAATTAAATTAGACGTTGTTTTAAATCCAACTTGGAAACCTAGTAAGCTATTTAAACGAAGATAGTAAAACATGTTTCTGAGATCTGATTTACCGAGAAATTAGGAATAATGTAAAGGATGCAGAGATAACTCTAAATTATAGAAAACATGAAGAAGAACAAATTGATCAAGCTTTGTTGAAAAATGTACAATTAACTTATTTAACTGTTCTACCATTTCAACTAGTGAGACGTAGGTAATATAAACCAAACCAGTAAACCTTTCGATCAAAATTAGTTTTATTATAATAAACCCTAATCACGCCCGTGAGGCATTATGCTACCAGATTTTTCTAGAATTTAGGGTTTAGCTAGGTTAGTGAAATTTAACCCTTTTTAGGACTATATTATTATTTTTTGCCGAGTATCGACATTGGATTTTTGTATTAAATTATATTCCCTCATGCTCTTGATTTTGGCTATTGATTTTGACTTACGTCAAATCCCTTCATTCACATAGGTTAACTTAGGGTTTTGATCGTTGATCCTAACCCGATTGGCAACGTTAACCATGTCGCTTCGACCCCCTAGTTGGCCTTCATTGTGAATGGTATGCGCAAGTGAACGCATTACCCCGCATTCAACTGTCATGTTTACACCTTAAGCGTAACGCCACCGAGCACGCTTACGTGTGCGAGGTGGTTTCTAGGGAAGCGTGGAATTTTTTTTGATATTTCGTGTCATGACCACATGACAAATGTGGACATGACACGTGTGATGCATGTCGTGACCGCATGGGAAATGTTGGCATGACATAAACATCAGGGAGTAGTAAAATGATGGTTCGACAAAAGAGCCAAGGTCAAAGCCTTTCACTTTTTTGATTTGTTCCTATATTGGGATAAGGCACATGAGAAGAAAGGAGAACATGACAAGTTTGATAAACTTTGGTTAGGTCCATATCAGATCTATGAGATCCTTGGAGATAACACATATCGACTCAAGAGCCTTACTGGTGAGGAGCTCCCATTGCCTGTCAATGGCCAGTTCCTAAAGCAATATTTCCAGGCTTGAGAGCCAGTCATGCCTCATCTTAGTGTACATAGTTAGGGGTTTGTTCGCATTGGTTAGAGTAGGTTTCCTTTAGTTCATTCTTGCTTTCTTGCCTTTTCTTTCCGTAGTTGTTAGATGCTTTGCTTAGGTTAGTTGTCCTTTTAGTTTCACTTTTGCTTGCTGCACTTTCTTTTGCATGGGGTCTTTGTTTTAGAAAGTGGTGGCAGTTGTGTGGACCTGCAAATGATTCTTCATTGGGCGAATAATCTTGATTTTTCTTTGAGAAGCCAAGGTTCGGCCTAAATCCCGCCGTGGTTTCCACTGTTATGTTAAGGGCTATGATGCTTGTTCATAGAAAATGAGTCATTAGTTGGTGCACATGAAGTATTTTCTAACCATATATCTCTCACACTTTAAATGATCCTAAAGTAGCTAAGCGAGTCAGAGTCATCTTGTGTCAAGTGAAAAGGGTGACTCCTTATTCTACCACATGCACTATCAATCAAGAAAGAAGGCAAGTGACACTAAGTGTTGATAGCCTATATTGGGTGAAAATAAAAGGTGTTTTTCAACACCAGACCCATTACAGTGCACTTAAAAGAGACTACCAATTGAAAATTCTCACCAAAGATACTATCCAGAAATAATTATCATCAATTACCATTATATTAGAAGTATTATCTGCCATTTATTTTTCTCAAGGCTCATCACACCTCAAACATTTGAGCATTTCTTAGTGGTAGAATGGTCTCAACTTCCTAGCTTGTTGCAAAGGATTTTGGATGAACTTAGTTGCCAAAGGATGGGAATGAATACAATCGCACACACTCAAGTTTTCAGGATATGGATGGTTGCACTGGTTAGTGATCTTGGATTCTTTGATAGGGTATCCTACTTTTTTTGTTTAATATGTGGGGAACACGGAGATTCTGGGTTTGAACTAAAAGTTTATCATCGAAATGCTCAAGTGCATTTACCTAGCAGAGTCACCATTTGTTGTGCCTCACACACATGCCCCATTTCAAAAATAGGGACCCCCTCTTTCAAATTTGGTCTAGAGTGTCAAGTAGATTTTTCACCTCCTAAGTGGTCAAGGTGCATTACTGCCATGTTTGAATGATGATGTTGAAAATCATTTTAAGAATTTGCTAAGTTAGATCTTTGTATCTCTTCCGATGGCTTTGAATAGCCCTTTTTGCACTAAATCCCCAACCAACCTTTGCGCTGATTTGGCTCCCAACCGACTTTGCGTTAAAACCCTTCATCACTGACTCTGGTGCTAGTTTCCCTCTCGACGGACTTTTGTGCTTAAATCAATTGTCTCTGACTTGCGCTGTATTGTTCAATCACTGACTAAGTCGGAGGATACCAAAATTCCTACAAGTCTAAAGGGCCTCAAAGTCTTGCAAATGGCATAACATTGAGTCTATGGTCGTAGTGTTAAAAAGACGTTTCAACGACCAAGTCTATCACATCTAATTTCCTCGCCAAGTCGGAGCGAATGAAAAGTTGTGTGAATACCCTAATCTATCGACTCACACTGCGTACATCGCGCATTAATGGCGATTTGGCCAGAGACAATAAAAGGTTAACCCACATTGTTTAAATCATTTTCTGCATTTTGATAAAGCTTTTGGAGAGCCCCTTTGCAACTTATCAAGCATTTTTTGCCACTGTTGCCCTTGAGTTTGATCCTACGACTGCTTCTTGCCTATCCAACCTAAATGCATTTTCTGCAACTAACCAGGTAGGGTTCCACCTCACCTCTTTGAGCTTTTATTGTGTTCGGTTAGGGTTTCATTCAAGTACATTTTCCTTCTGAGCAATGCATTTGGGGTTTTAACTAGGGTTTTATGCATAAATTGTTTGTTTCTCCCTCGAAACCTAGTTTGAACTTCTCCTTGAAAACATAGTTGGATTGCCATGGGCTAAATAGAACAACTTAACTAGGCTTGGTCGTAGTTTGGACAAATTCAAACCTTTTCATAAACTGGAGAATCATTTGGTCTTTGTGCCAAACTTGAGTCCAACTGACCTGTAAACATTTCAACTCATCCAGTCGGTTGGTGGCCATAAAACCTGCACTGCACTTTAAAACCCATTTAATGCTGAAAACGTTGACATTTGACCTACATAGCTTTTGCCATGTTAACTGATTAGATCTGCGGGACCTAAAAACCCTGCAAACTTTAGAAAGCTACTTAGCGCTAAAAACCTTTTGCGCTAACCTTGTACTAAAAGACTCCGTGATAGGGAGGACTCTAGGCTGCCTGCTTCTGCATCCTGTAGGTGTACAAGACCATTTGACAACTCTAGCCTTCCTACCAATTCAAAGTGCTAAAAGACATACTCTTTGCAGAGATGGAAAACTCTACTTCACTACTTGGTGTGGGACACATACCTTATCCTCACTGCTTTCCAAGATGCTGCCTCAATGGCACATAACTTTCTGAGCCCGTTGCCCACCCTTCTCACTCTGTTCAAGGGTTTGGACTGCTTGGTACTCACTTTCCTTCTCTCTATTTTTCCACCCCTGCAAATCTATTTTCCTACTTGTTTATCTAGCCGGACTCCTCACTGAGCTTGCCTAGAACAAGCATGCATTGCCTCTAGCCGGCAATCCAACCACCCCACAAAAGAAAAACAAACAAAAATCATGGCTCTGTTTGATGATCTCCATACTGTACATTGGGATTTGAAGAATCATCAAAACAGAGTCATGGTTTTCAAAAGAAAACAAAATTTCAGAAACAGAAAGACTAATCTACTGTAGAATGGTAAACTGAAATAGAAAAGAAAATACACAGATGATCGAACTGCTGTACTTTATTTCTCTTTAAAATTCTAATTACATCAAAATGCTTTCCACATCAAAATTCCATTCTTCGATTCTTCTCCTCTCTGCCCTCTCTATAGGAAGAATGTTACATTTTATATGAATTCCATGTCCGTTACAGGACAGTTCAGTTACCAAACGGTTCGTATTCTAACTGCCGGTTGAATTTTGCATTTTCTTGACAGTCGGCAAGACTTACCATGATGTCTCTCCGACACTTGTATCGGCAAAACGGATGAGTATCGGCCTAGCCTAAGTCCCTTCCACCGATGGACCATTTCTCTTCGACGGCTTTAAGCATTCATCGCTCAGACATTACATGGTCGGCGTAGCTTTTCCTTGGTTAGCCGATATGTATTTTTACTCCGACGGTCCTAACAACCGCCTTCGGTGAGACCGCATTCTATCGGCAACCTTCACATTCATCCCACCGATATCTTTGGTCATGCCGATGTGCTTCCTTCATTCCTTTCTATCGGTGTGACAATACTTTGTCAGTGCAAGAAACGAAGCTTGTGCCAATGCCTTTTATCACCCCGATACATACTCCTTTGCTGAACCATTGAACCTCAACAGCGGTTCAATCGCCAGGTTCAACCGTGAGGTTCAACCTCCAACAAAATGATCGGCGCTTTCAACTCCACCATCCTCTATGCATGAACCCGTTGAACCTTTGAACCTCAACAGTGGGTTCAATCGAAAGGTTCAACGAAGAGGTTCAACGGCGCGGTTCAACCGTTGAACAAATGGACCAACACTCTAACTTCACCAAACAGAAAAATAAAACTGTTGAACCGTTGAACCTTGGCGCGAGGTTCAACCGCGGGTTCAACGAAATGGTTCAACAGCAAGGTTCAACCGATCAACAAGTGCTAATCAACAAAGTGACCAATGATTCCAATGAACCATTGAACCTTGGCGCGGGTTCAACCGTGGGGTTCAACAAAGAGGTTCAACGGCGTGGTTCAACCATTGAACAAATACCGAACACCTTTAACTTGAACTTGCACTTGGCTCAAAAACCCACCAAAAACAAAATGCTTCTCCCGCCATTGCATCTTCAGAAAACTCGAAGAAAACACACAAAAACAAAACACAAGCTGCAAACTAAAAATTGACAAACCAAAACTATGTACGGCTGCATTGAGCCTTGGTGCTCCTGCACCATACTCCCCCTGTGCGGGAAGAAGCTAAGTCACCTCCGGTGACAATGAGGCAAAATCAATGCCCCTCTTTTTGAATTCTGACTCTGCAACCCAGGTAGCTTCTACTTCAGGCAACTGCTTCCACTTAACCAAATGCTCCATGTAGACACCATGTCTAGTTTGCTTCTGTACTCTGGAATCCAGTATTCGCTCTGCCTGTAGTTTGGGTTTGAGTGGCAAAGTCACATCTATTTCTGTCTGTTCCTTCTCTGAAATGGATCCATCTGCTGCTGACTGAGGACCCCTGTATTGCACCAGGTCTTGGACATTAAATACTGGTGAGATTGCCAAATCTTCTGGCAATTCAATTCTGTATGCATTATTTCCATACTTGTTCAGGATTCTGCAAGGACCAATTCTCCTCATCTGCAGTTTGGTTGATGTGCCTTTCGGCATTCTGGCTTTGTTCAAGTGTACCATAACCAGATCACCAACCTCAAACTGAATATCCCTTCTGTGGGCATCTACTCTGTCCTTGATCTTCTGTGTGTTCTCTGTCAAGGTTTTCTTCACCTGCTCATGCACTTCTTTCATGGATTGTGCAAAATCCTCTGCATGTCCACTTCTGTTCTCCATGTTTCCCATACTTCTGAGCTCACATATACCTCTGGGATGCATTCCATAGACTATTTCGAATGGACTCTTACCAGTAGTCCTATTCACACTGTCATTATAGGCAAATTCTGCCTGATGAATGACAAGATCCCAACTCTGTCCATATTCTTTGGTTATACACCTTAACAGGTTGCCCAATGTCCTGTTTACCACCTCTGTCTGACCATTTGTCTGTGGGTGATATGCTGAACTGAAAGACAAATTTGTTCCCAATCTCTGCCACAATGTCTTCCAGAAATGCCCCATGAATTTAGCATCTCTGTCAGACAAAATGCTTGCTGGAAGTCCATGAATTCTGATCACTTCTCTGAAAAACAAGTGTGCTATATGACTGGCATCATGAGTCACTTTACAGGGAATGAAATGGCTCATCTTGCTAAACCTGTCCACTACTACATATATGCTATCATAACCAGTCTTAGTCTTAGGCAAACCAACTACAAAATCCATGCTTACACATTCCCATGGCCTAGAAGGAATGGGTAAGGGTTGGTACAATCCTGCATTAGAAGTGGTTCCCTTGGCCTTCTGACATACGGTACACTGCTCTACATACCTTCTGATGTCTCTGTGCATCCTTGGCCAATGATAGAACCTTTGGACTAGCTCCAGTGTCTTGTTCAGACCAAAATGCCCGCTTAGATTGCCATTATGCTTCTCCTGTATGAGATTTTCTCTCATAGATCCTCTTGGCACACATAATTGTCCACCTTTGAATAGCAATCCTTGCTGTAAGGTGAAATTTGCAAATTCACTGTGAAAGTGATTCTCAAAATCTTGACATACCTTGTATGCCTCAGCAAAATCTTCATCATCTTGGTAAAGATTCTTGAAATCTTCAATCCCAATGCTCTTCAATTGCACTTCCTGCACTGTGAGCAATCTTCTGCTCAAAGCATCTGCAACTCTGTTCAGCTGCCCCTTCTTATGCTTAATTGTAAAGGTATAAGACTACAGGTACTCCATCCATTTGATATGCCTGCTGCTTAACTTATCCTGTGAGTTCAGAAAACTCAGAGCTTGGTTATCAGTGTAGACCACAAATTCTTTAGGTAGGAGATAATGTCTCCACTTCCTCAATGCTTGGACTAGAGCATACAACTCTAAGTCATATGAAGAGTACTTACTCTTTACTTCATTCAGCCTCTCACTGAAAAAGGCTACAGGTCTGTTTTCCTGATTTAGCACTGCTCCTATAGCTATATTACTTGCATCACATTCAATAGTAAATAGCTTATCAAAACTAGGCAACAACAAAATAGGTTGTGTTGCTACCTCTTTCTTCAACCTTTCAAAACTTCTATCTGCAGCTGGCGTCCATCTGAATTTTGCTTTCATTCCACCCTTAATTGTATCCAACATAGGTGCACATATTCCACTGAAATTTCTGATAAACTTTCTGTAAAACTGGGCTAAGCCATGAAAACTTCTTACCTCTGTGGCTGCTCTCGGAGTAGGCCAGCTCAATATGGCTTCTACTTTGGACTTGTCCATCTTCAACTCTCCCTGGGACACCACAAAACCAAGGTATACCAATTCCTGCTTCATGAATTCACACTTCTCCAGATTGATGGTTAGTTGTTCATCATGTAATTTTTGCAAAACAGTATTTACATGTTCTAGATGTTCTTCCTTGGTTTGACTAAAAATTAGAATATCATCTAGAAAAACAATAACAAATTTACCAATGTAATCCTTTAGGACTTCATTCATGAGTCTCATAAAGGTGCTGGGTGCATTTGATAGACCAAATGGCATAACAAGCCATTCATACAGTCCTTCTGTGGTCTTGAAGGCTGTCTTCCACTCGTCACCTTCCTTGATTCTTATTTGGTGGTAACCACTCTTCAGGTCTATCTTGGTGAAATACTTTGCTTTTCCAATACAGTCCATGAGATCTTCAATTCTGGGAATTGGGAATCTATACCTTATAGTTATCTTGTTTATGGCTCTGGCATCTGTACACAATCTCCATGATCCTCCTTTCTTGGGTGCCAACACTGTGGGCACTGCACAAGGACTAATACTCTTCCTGATCAATCCTTGATCTAGCAATTCCTGCACTTGCCTGGAAATCTCTTTGTGCTGATCTGGAGTCATCTTGTAAGGTGCCTTGTTTGGCAAAGATGCTCCTGGAATCAGGTCTATCTGATGGCTTATTGCTCTCTGTGGAGGCAATGTGGTTGGTGTACCATCACTGATTATGCCTTTATACTTCTCCAGTATAGGCTGCACTTCTTTGGGAATCTCTGTCTTCTTGCCCTGCTGTCCTTCTTTTGGTTTCACTATGATGGCATAACCAATACCATCTTCCTTAAGAGTATTCAGAAACTCTTTTCCACTCACAACCAAGATATTAGGACTCTTTGTCTGAACTGCATCTTCATCCTCCAATGACTGAATTTTATAGGTGACACCATCCTTCTGAAAAGAATAGGCATTCTTCTCACCATCATGTACTGCTTTTCGGTCATACTGCCATGGTCTGCCCAATAAGAGATGGCATGCATCCATGGGTAGTATATCACATAATACCTTATCCTTGTAGCCACCTATACTAAACTCTACCCAACTTTGTTCATTTACTACCACATGTTGACCCTTATTCAACCATGTGACTCTATATGGGTTTACATGAGTAATTCTTTTCAAATTCAGTTTCTTAACTACCTCATCAGAAATAATATTATCAGTGGATCCTGAGTCTATGATAATTTTACATACCTTATTCAAAATCTTGCACTTGATTCTGAATAGTGCTCTCCTCTGGCTTGGTTCAAACTTTACTGGTTCTTTGATCAATGTTCTCCTTATCATCAGATTCTCTCCATCTTCTGAGTTCAGATTGACCTCAGGTGACTGGCTGCTAGATGCATTATCTTGGACATAGTGATTTCTCTTATCACCTCCTTGAGAAGAGGATGTGGCCTTTTCTGGACACCTATATGCTGGATGACCTAGATTGCCACAGTTGTTACACTTCATGTTGGTGAAATAGGATCCTCTGCCTGATCCTCCTGACCTTCCTCTGTTAGACCCTCTTCCTCTGTGGTTTCCTCTACCACTTGACTCCCCACTCTGCTCTGTGAGTTTGGATTCTGCTTGGGATCTATTGTCAATATTTCTTCCACCAAAACCTCCTCTGTGTCCTCTGTTATCTCTGCCTCTTCCTCTTCCTCTGCTATTTGAGTCTTGTTTCCTCTTATTCTTTTCCTCCACTTTCAGTGCTAGCTGATAGCATTTTTGCACTGTGGTAGGGCACAATAAACTGATTTCTTCTTGTATATTCCACTTCAGACCATTAAGGTACCGTGCTACCTTTATGCTTTCATCCTCCATTACTTTGGACCTTAAGCATAGCTTTTGGAATTCTTCAGTGTATGCACTGACATCTAATTCCTTTTGTCTCAGATTCTGTCTCTTCCTGTGTAGCTGTATTTCATAATCTTCTGGCATATATGCTTCTTTGATTTTAGCTACCATTCCATTCCAAGTAGCTATGGGCTTCTTATCTTCTTTTGCTCTTTCTGTCTGCATAAATTTCCACCAGGTTAAGGTAGCTCCCCTGAGTCTGGATTTGGTCACCTTTACTTTCTGTGCCTCGCTTACGCCATCACATTCAAAGTGATTTTCAAGTCCTTCTATCCACTCCATGACCAAATCTGGGTCCATTTTCCCTCTGAAAAGTGGTACTCCTTCCAATGTTTTACCACTCATTGCTTTCAAAGCTTTCAAGAATGGTTCTTCTTCCAATTTAGGATCAGGTGTGGGCTCTTCATCTTCTACAGATACACCTTTTCCCTTATCCTCAGAATTTTTAACTCTCTGGCTGACTTCTTCAGTCTTTTGCAACATTACACCTAGCTTACTCTCCATTTCTGCTAGTCTTTCTTGTAGGAGTCTATTCTCCTCTTCTTGATCTTCAACCTTCTTTGCTAACTCTGCATTAGTCACCATTTTCTTGGATGAACTAACAGACTCACTTGAACTCGGTGATGACATACAACTCTTCTATTCCTATCTAGGAATAACCCAAATCTTACTGCTCTGATACCAATTTGATAGGGAGGACTCTAGGCTGCCTGCTTCTGCATCCTGTAGGTGTACAAGACCATTTGACAACTCTAGCCTTCCTACCAATTCAAAGTGCTAAAAGACATACTCTTTGCAGAGATGGAAAACTCTACTTCACTACTTGGTGTGGGACACATACCTTATCCTCACTGCTTTCCAAGATGCTGCCTTAATGGCACATAACTTTCTGAGCCCGTTGCCCACCCTTCTCACTTTGTTCAAGGGTCTGGACTGCTTGGTACTCACTTTCCTTCTCTCTATTTTTCCACCCCTGCAAATCTATTTTCCTACTTGTTTATCTAGCCGGACTCCTCACTGAGCTCGCCTAGAACAAGCATGCATTGCCTCTAGCCGGCAATCCGACCACCCCACAAAAGAAAAACAAACAAAAATCATGGCTCTGTTTGATGATCTCCATACTGTACATTGGGATTTGAAGAATCATCAAAACAGAGTCATGGTTTTCAAAAGAAAACAAAATTTCAGAAACAGAAAGACTAATCTACTGTAGAATGGTAAACTGAAACAGAAAAGAAAATACACAGATGATCGAACTGCTGTACTTTATTTCTCTTTAAAATTCTAATTACATCAAAATGCTTTCCACATCAAAATTCCATTCTTCGATTCTTCTCCTCTCTGCCCTCTCTACAGGAAGAATGTTACATTTTATATGAATTCCATGTCCGTTACAGGACAGTTCAGTTACCAAATGGTTCGTATTCTAACTGCCAGTTGAATTCTGCATTTTCTTGACAGTCGGCAAGACTTACCATGATGTCTCTCCGACACTTGTATCGGCAAAATGGATGAGTATCGGCCTAGCCTAAGTCCCTTCCGCTGATGGACCATTTCTCTTCAACGGCTTTAAGCATTCATCGCTCAGACATTACATTGTCGGCGTAGCTTTTCCTTGGTTAGCCGATATGTATTTTTACTCCGACGGTCCTAACAACCGCCTTCGGTGAGACCACATTCTATCGGCAACCTTCACATTCATCCCACCGATATCTTTGGTCATGCCGATGTGCTTCCTTCATTCCTTTCTGTCGGTGTGACAATACTTTGTCGGTGCAAGAAACGAAGCTTGTGCCGATGCCTTTTATCACCCCGATACATACTCCTTCGCTGAACCATTGAACCTCAACAGCGGTTCAATCACCAGGTTCAACCTCCAACAAAATGATCGGCGCTTTCAACTCCACCATCCTCTATGCATGAACCCGTTGAACCTTTGAACCTCAACAGCGGGTTCAATCGAAAGGTTCAAAGAAGAGGTTCAACGGCGCGGTTCAACCGTTGAACAAATGGACCAACACTCTAACTTCACCAAATAGAAAAATAAAACTATTGAACCGTTGAACCTTGGCGCGAGGTTCAACCGCGGGTTCAACGAAATGGTTCAACAGCAAGGTTCAACCGATCAACAAGTGCCGATCAACAAAGTGACCAATGATTCCAATGAACCATTGAACCTTGGCGCGGGTTCAACCGCGGGGTTCAACAAAGAGGTTCAACGGTGTGGTTCAACCGTTGAACAAATACCGAACACCTTCAACTTGAACTTGCACTTGGCTCAAAAACCCACCAAAAACAAAATGCTTCTCCCGCCATTGCATCTTCAGAAAACTCGAAGAAAACACAAAAACAAAACACAAGCTGCAAACTAAAAATTGACAAACCAAAACTATGTACGGCTGCATTGAGCCTTGGTGCTCTTGCACCACTCCGTCTTCGACTTGGTTGGACACCTAGAATATCTCTGCAAGTCGGTGACATCCAAAATCCCGCTGGAAATAAGAAAATGGCTCCGTGCCAAAATTAATCCCATCTAACCTTGCGCTAAAACGTGCCTTCACCAACTCAGTCAGTTGACCTCAAATCTCGCACATGTTTGATAAAGCTAAATCCTGTGCAAGTGTAGTAAAAGTGATCTCAATAGCCTTGCGCTAAAATCCGACCGACTAACTAAACAACCAATGAAAGGTCGGTGACCTTCAAAAGTCGCGCAAGTCAGTAACGTCCAAAACCCACGCAAAAGAAAGAAAACATATGAACACTAATAGAACGTTAGGTCGGACGAGCCCATTTTTCCTGCTGAGGTCGGTGGACCTCATTTTAGCGCTTTTCTACCTACAGGTCGGTTGACCCTAAAACTAGCGCAAATGATGCAAAATGACTGTGTTTTAAGAATTTTCAAAGGGGAAAATATCAAGAATGATGTAGTTAATGTTGTAAAATGTAGATAATGATTTTTTTCATGCTTCCAATGAGATGTCTTGCAACATTAAATGTTTTTTTGCATGCATTAATGGTGAATTGCTATGAAGTAGGTGCAATGATAATAACTGTTAGATTTGTGATTCTTTAAAAAGGGCATATCAGTAGTGTTAGCAGATTCATTAAATTCATCTCAAACTTAGGAGTTTGTTGAAAATTCTCAAGGTATCAAACTTATAAGGTCCAATCATGTAGATTAGATGATTGCCCGAGCTCAAACCATGAAGTACGAATTCAAGGGCATCCCTCCAGAGACTAAGATTCATTCCAGGTGGAGTGATGTAGGAGACACAAATCTAGGTCACATAGACTTAGATGACTTCAGATTGAGAATCTTTGGCCCAAATCCAACTCCTAGGGCCAAAACACTCAAAGACAGTAGTATATCATAGGTTGTTGCCTTCCCCACCTCAGTGTAGTGTGCAGAATTGATGGTAACATGTGCAGATAGATATTATATCATGATAAGGACAATCCAAACTACTAATGGGGATATTCTGGCTGATTTAAGCCCACCCTCTCTGGCTGAGACCTTTCATATTCCATGGCACACAGTTATGACCATACTAGAAAAACAAGGATTAGAGGAGACTTACAACAAAGATGTGGATGGATGCAGGAAACACATGAATGATCATTGGGCCAAAAGAAGAAGGTCTTCCCTTAACAAGTTTCCCCAAGTGCTATATAGAAGTGATTTCCATGATGAGATTGGAGATTTGGTAACCTTTCTAAGCAGAATATATAGATTACCTACAACCTCCACTTTTGAGGGGTGGATGTTCATTATCATAATTGAGATACTGAAAGGGACTAAGTTTCACTGGTCCCAAATCCTTAGTGACAACATTCATGAGGCATTCAACAACTTCAAAGAGAAGAGATACTTTAGATGGACATCTTATGTTGTCTATGCATTAGCAAGGAGAAATCACTATGTTGGGTTGTCTAAGATTGGAGAAGTTAGAAATGATGAGAAAACCCAAGTAAAAGTATATGATTGTTACTCTTAGCTAACCTCATCTCAATCTCTGATACACTTTAAAAGGGTGAATGATGCTTTTACAATGTATATAGCCAGATTGCTGCAAGGTAATACAACCTTGAGGATTTCCACTGAAGCAATGAATGAAGTAACCAGATATGGTAGATGGTATATTCAATTTGAAAAGTTCACATATCTAAGAGTACAAGGCTTCACTGGGATGGCTTATAGACTCCCTAGATATCCTGATGACAAAATAGTGCTTCTAGAATTGACTAGACATTTGATACCTTGTGCTGAGAAACTTAAGCACTTGCACAGAACCAATGTTAAGTTTCCTATCAGGTTTGGTAAGGGGAATTATGCATGTCCTTCCTTGGCATCAACTGAACACTTTGATAAGGAAATCCAGCTTCTTAACTTACACTACTACAATGCAAGGGATCATTTCGATCTAAATAAGGTAATGGAAAGATTCGTAAGTAAGAAATTGTTTCATAAGATACATATTGAAGACTTTTGGCCCAACTGCATGGACGACTATGAAGTTATGAAGAAGGATCATTCAAGGCCATCTCTAGCCTTCATCAGAAAGTTCCACATTATTGCAATGCTAGATCAGTTAGAAGATGATGATAATGTTATGGTCAGAGGAGCTTGGAAAACCCAATACCATAAACCAATCCCACTACCAAATTGGGCTAATGTAGAGGAAATCTCTTTAGATACCATAATGAAAGAACCAATCAGATTGAGCAAGGCCTGGGTAAGAGGTTAGGTAGCTGCTTTGGAGAGACAAGGAGTATAACTTACCTATACTACATTAGAATCAGACAAGGACTACGGAGGTGAGGAGGATGAACCAATGAATGTCACAGATGAGGCAGAACCAGTTGAGAAGTAGAAGTCAAATAATGAAGAACATATATCTTTGGCAGAAAAAGCAAAGAAAGTTAAGAATCCATTTGCAAGGCCTTCTTCAAAGAAAGACCAGCCTCCTTCCACCAGGACAAGGGCCTCCAAGAAAATACATATGCCAAGTGGCCCTAGTGAAGGTTCTAAGACCAAGAAAGTTACGGTGAAGGAGGTAACTAAGGAGGATGCTGCAACACAAGAAGATACTAATCTACCAACCTCCCCATCTCCTGCTGCTCCAAGTGTAAGCATGACTGCCTCAACCTCTATAGCTTCTACTGTTGTTTCTTCTTCTACTACTTCTACTATTGCTGCACCCACTTCACCCACGACCTCAGCTGCCATTGTCCAAGAAACATCCCCTACTACCACCTCTCTTACCTCCACCATTTCAACTATTTCTTGCTCATTGGCAATATCTTCCAATGCCCCTAGCAGTCCTATTTCCTCCATTGCTACCACTTCATGTCCTTCTACTACTACTACACCTACACTTTCTACTTCTTCCACTCAATTATCCACCCACGTAACATTACCTCCTATTTCCACCATCCTTTCACCTTCTCTTCCCCTACCTTCACTACCTTTTCCTTCACCCCTTGTCATCTCTTCTACCTTGTCAGCACTATTAGCTAATCTAGTGTAGACCAATGTGCCTACACCACGCATATCCTCTATAGTTCCTATCTCACAAATGCCCATGGATTCAACCTCTTTGGTCGTACCTCTGCTGCCCGGAATTGAGAAAGTATGTGTAGAATTGGGTTTGTAGGAACTTGAAGTAGAATTATTACCTGGGGTAGAGAAAGATGTATTGATGGAAGTAAGTAATGAAGTTCCAAATGAACCTCTGATCAAGACAATCAATGTTGAAATCATTATTATATCTGACAGCCCTCCAGAGAAAGGTCAAACAGAGGAAGTTTTCAAGGCAGCCCAAGAAAATATAATGATAAATTGGAGAAACTTGGCCAAAGAAGGAGAGAGGGAAGAGGAGATGAGTACAGATAAAGATGAAGAACCAGAGCGAGAGCAAGAACCACTTGAAGAACTGGCTATAACTAATGATGGTAAAGCCACTGAATTGAATAAATCTTCAGCACCTGAATGGTTGCAAAGCAGAGTGGCATATCCTAAGCCACAACTAGAGATAATGCAACTGGATTTGAGAACTATCTTGTCACAAGTCCAAAGGCCCAAGAAGCAAAAGAAGGAAAAGATACAGTCTAGAATCTATAAGGATGAATCATGATCCAGAATTGCAGAGATAGCTGTCTTGCCAACAGATGCAACTAAAGAACAAGTCAGCGCAGAGGATTATGTAATTTCCACAGTTGATTTGGGACCCGCCACTCATGCTCAAAGATGGGATGACTTTAAAGGATCGGTCACTTTGATTTTGGAACAATTAGACAAAGATGAGATGTCCAAGAAGGAGTTATAACAGAAAATGAAGAACTCCGCACTTGTCTCCAGTTTTTGGTCAAGCCAGTCGATGTGGGAGGAGATATAAGGATAGTGCCCACTTTCCTGTCTATTGATGAAATGGCAAGACTAGACAAGGTAAGGTCCAAGTCCCAAGGTACTGAAAATGGTTTGTTTAGAGTTTTTGAAATGGGATGTAGGACTATCGATGCCTCTTCTCAAGCACACAAGAAGCTGGTTGAACTTCATAAAAAATGGAAAGATCTGCGCGAAGAATGTGACTCCTTCGATGAATATTACTCCCATATGTTTCCACGGATAAAGAACATCAGGGATTTGCCTGCCCAGACTCTGCTAGCAGAAAATATTCTAACTAGGGACAAGCTGTCCAAAGCCATTGAATGGTATCAACAGCTACTTTTGAGGAAATAAACTTTTGAAAACATAAAGGAAGCATATAAGCCAGTAGATGAGGAGCTGTGGTCAATTATATATGATATCAATGATTCTTTGAAGGATTGCCTAGAAACATCCTATAATGACTATGCCCCTTATGATATCAAGAAGTGTAAAAGCAAATTACATAAGGTAATTTTTGAAAGTACTGAGCTCAGTATGGAAGACAGGTTGGATAAGGTAAGTGACCTCAGAGCTGAATTCAAAGCATTCCACAAGGCTGGGGTAGAGATAGAAAAGATATACAACAAATTTAGCTAGGAATTAGAGATGTTCAATTATCAGGTCAATCATTTAAAGAATCCAGATCCCTCGGAGATCAATCCTGCACTCGAGGCATGGCTAACCTATCGCAATAAGTTGGCTGATGAAGACAAAATTCATTTAGATGAAGAGTCTTGATATTATTTTGAATATTTTAAGAATGTAATCCTATCATAATTGTAAATTGTTGTATTTGGGGCAGCATGTAACTCTATTTTGTCTTTTCTATGCTTTAAAAATGTTCTTTTCTATTAACATATTGAGTTGGCTAGTCAAATTGACTAGATTCAATGTATCTGGAGGCCATTTTTTGTCTTTTTCATAAAAGACAAAGTGTAATCTGGGAATTGATATGAGCTGTTGTGCTGGCACTTATTGATGCAATCTAGACCATCGGTGTTGAGTTAATCTCTACCGTTCATTTGAAAACTAGGTATGCCGCTTTCATATATAAAGGGCTGTCATTTCCACTTTTTGTAAGAGAGATTTTGATACCGAATTGTTGACACTCTGCCATTTGAAGAAAAGCAAAGCAAATTTCTCCAATTATCTTAAGAATTTGTATCTTGTATTTTCTCATTTTGGTTTTCATGGTTCTCTTCTTGCTCTCCCATATTTAGTTAGTTGTGCTTTATAATGTTTATGGTTTGCTGAAAGTATTTGATGAATGCCCTAGTCCATACTTTTGGTTATTTGCTGATGGTAAATAGCTATGTAAAGTTAGTCTGGACTTATCAATTGTGCTTAGTTCAATTTCATTTCATGAGTTCAATTGTGCCAGTCATTGGGTATTTAATGAATGAATGTAATATGAAAATCTCTAGATTTCCATTGAAGATAGTTCCATTTTCTACAGTGCTGTAACACCCATTTTAGTTTGGTAACTTAGAAAGCTGGTTAAGTTTCAGAGCATTTGTCTACTTAAAGTAAAATCTATGCATTATGAATGTCACTTAGGATTCCTCTAAAACCCTATACCTCTTAAAAAAAAACCTTGGTTAGATTAGGAATTTCAGCAGCATTTTACATTGTTTATCAGCTGAAATCTTGAAGGGTTTATATGTATTTGTTATTCCAACTCAAAGATCTATAGATTGCATGTAAGACCCCTTGTAGGCACAGCTAGAACATACCAATTGAGAGATTCCAAGAAAGCTACGACCTAGTTGTATTATCCTTGGAGTAGTCTTACCTAGGGTAAGATACTTTTCAAGAGGTGTGAAACCAACAATCACACCTGTGTTGCTGCGTGCTAAAACACACATCAACAAGATAGTATAGCTGGTCATCTAAATTCTGATCTACAAGAAAGCAAAGACAATGAAAGAGATCTTGAAAGACAAATTGTCATTCTCAGACATGATCTAGAAGTTGCAAATGAATACAAGGAGAAGTTCAAGATTAGTTCAGCTAAACTTGAAGCAATACTTGAGGGTCAGAAAAAGGCTGATGACAAGCATGGTCTTGGATATGAGAAAGGTGAAAGCTCTGGATCTGGACAAAGAAAATTTCAACCAAGGAATAGGAGAAATAGACCTAGAAGACCTCTGGTAAGACAACCTAATGCTCAAAGGTATTCATCTTTCAATGGAAATTGTTTCAAGTGCAATAAATTTGGTCATAAAGCCACTCAATGTAGAAGTAGAGTAAATCAAAATAATCCATCCTTCTATAGACAATACTTCAATTGTAAGAGGTATGGTTGTTAGATCTAGGGCACACAACTGAGAGGGGGGGTGAATCAGTTGTACAAAAACCTGCTGTTACTTCAAACACTTGATTCTTCTTTGTAATTTAATAGTATGTCAATTTACCATTCATGAAAGCATGAAGTATAAACACTAGAGCAGATAAACATCAAAACATAAGACACCAAGATTTTGACGTGGAAAACCTGGTCAAGGGAAAAACCACGGGGTGATTAACCCAAGGATTATTCTCTGTTAGAAGAATAAGAAAAATAGATGGCACATGCCAATTAGGGCTCACTGCTCAAGCACACTGCTCACAAGGAGGCACACTACCTACAAGAGACACACTGTCTACAAGATAACAAGTATTACAAACTTGAACTAGAGAATGACATCTTTACCATGTCTGGATCAGTTCCATTTAAGCCCGAAACACTTCTGCTCTACCTTTCGCTCTTCTACTATACCACACCCATCTGCTCCATGACACACATCGAAATGAACTCACAAACCTTTATTTATACAAGGCATCGACTTAGGAACAATCATCTAAGTCGGCAATCAACCACAAGAACATTTGCAAGATGAATAACTCATCCGGTCGGCCAATCTGAACAAGAACAACTTCATCCGAAAGAACTCATCCGGTTGGCCAGCAAGAACACTTCCATCCGGAAGAATATCTCTAATTTTGGGCTCTAACACTAATGCAGACCAACAACACAACCTCAACATGATCCAAGAACCTTCACAAGCTTGCCTGAATGGCTAGGTACATCCGCACTTCCTCTACTTACTAGAATCTCTTCTCTTCTTCATCCGAAACTTTAAGAACACAGTCTGTCGCCACTGTCACAATCACAAAGGTGCTTCCAGACCTCGAAATCATGAACAAATAGAGATGATATGTCATAAGGACATCCCAAACACTCCTTCCAATCCACAAAATAGGAAAATGCACTTCCAGATCTGACTGGACCTTTTTGTAACACTCTGTCACTCCAGAGCATCTCCCTGAACTGGTTCTACTTGATCGATCACAACTTCTTCATTTCTTCATGCGGACCTCTGAAATCTTAACTAGATCATCTCAAGACTCACATATACAAACCCTTTAATCCGCATCCTTTGATATTCATCTTATCTTGGCCTTTTACCTTAATGGCATCACTGTTCTTCACTATTCCTGATTGATACTAATTTTCTTAATATCCTCAGCACACAGCTCATCCAATCCTTCTCATCAATGCAATATGAGTATGTTGACATCAATGACAACACTGGTTATCCTCATACTTGCAACAATCTCCCCCTTTGTCATTGATGGCAACATATGATGTGAAAAACCATCAAGACAAGAACTTCTCCTTTCTGTCACAGCTCCCCCTATCAGCAACAACTCTTCACATGTCTTCTCTTCCTTTACTGCTCCCCCTTTGATCATCAACCACTTGTTTTTCACATGTCTTCTCTCCTCCTTTGACATCAATGGCAAAGGGCTCATACTTGCAATTCTAACACATCAGAATCATACCAGCTACTCCCCCTTAGTAGCAGCTCCCCACCATCAATCCAGATCACAAGATATGACTATGATATCCATCGGACTGATGCACATCAGTGCATCCTAGTTCATCACCGGAGGGGCCATGACCCCTAACTTCTCCCTGAGATACTCAAAAGAGTCCTTGGGAAGAAGTTTAGTAAAAATGTCTGCAATCTGATCCTTGGAGGATACATACTCAAATATGACTTCATCCTTGTTCACTTGATAGATATGTGCTTGGTCTTAGAATGCAATACCGGATTCTTAGAAATATTTATTGCACTTGAATTATCACAGAAAATTGTGATAGGCTCCTCATATTCTACTTTAATGTCTTTTAGCATCTGCTTCATCCATAAGATTTGAGTGCAACTACCTATTGCTACAATGTATTCTACTTCAGTTGTAGACAGAGATATTGCATCTTGTTTCTTGCTTAGCCAAGAAACCAATCTCTTTCCCAAAAAGAATGCTCCACCACTGGTAAGACAACCTAATGCTCAAAGGTATCCATCTTTTAATGGAAATTGTTTCAAGTGCAATAAATTTGGTCATAAAGCCACTCAATGTAGAAGTAGAGTAAATCAAAATAATCCATCCTTCTCCAGACAATGCTTCAATTGTAAGAGGTATGGTCATAAATTAAATGAATGCAGAAGTATGATAATGAATAACTCATCAAATAGAGGAAATAGGAATCCCTTCAATGGCAAATGCTTTGCATGCAATAGATTTGGACATATGGCCAATCAGTGCAGATCAAGAGGAAATCAATCAAATGGGAAAAGAAATGTTGTGTGCTTCCATTGTAACCGATCCGATCATTTTGCAAGATTCTGCAGAAGTAGGACTAATGGAAGAAGAGGTTCGGTAAACAGAAAATCAAATGAGCAGAGACAAGACAAAGGCAAAAGAAAAATTGAAGAGAATGAGATCTAGAATGAAACAAGTGAGACATGTGTCAAGAAAGCAATTGTGAACCATAGTGATGGGTCGCACTAGAATCTGGTGCAGATAATTCCTCAGGGAATTAAATTAGGAGCTCTGGCTTAGGGGGAACTGCAATAAAAATCAAAATCCCCCAGCTAGTAAGTGCCTAAATCTGGCATAGTGAGAAAAGAGATCTTGGATTGTTTCAGATCATTTGGAAGGATTTTTGGAAGAAAAAAGGTGGATATGGCAAATTGTGGAATAATTCATGAGAAACTATTCAACAAACAGAGTAACCAGATGTACTAGGGCAAAGCATTTATTACACAGACAAATTAAGCACTGTGAAGCATAAAAGGGTCATTCATTCCCTAGATAGATCACTTTGCATCAGAAGAAAGCAAGAAGTGAAAGAGTGAACGAGCTCTAAGCTGAGAATTCTCAAGAATTGAAGCGCGAAGGGGATCCTCAAGAAAAACCCTAACCTACGGAACAAGGTATTTCTGTTTTCTGTGAAACCTCTTAAATTCTCAATCTCTGCAAATGGCTACACCTTTAGTTGTTGATGTCACTGAAAGGTCTCATCCTGAATTTAAGAAGCATCCTTACAAATCTGTTGAAGTCAAAGGTTCGCTAGGTGCTTTTTCAGGTGTTCCATATGGGGTTTTACATGTTGAAGATATTAGGGCATACATCCACTATAACATGGATGAATTTGGAATCCTGAAACTCTTGGATTTGCTCAACAACTACTTAACTAATGATAGCCATAAATTGAAACCAGAATACAAAGCCCTAGAAAGTAAACACTTTCTGCAAGTCATTAGGTTTCTGATATTTGATGAAAATGAATGGGTTCGATATGTCTTGAGCTGAATACATAATGAATTCATGTGGCTATTGAAACCATTTAAGATTACAATGGATGTTATCAAGACTGTAACTGGGTTAAATTCCTCCGGTAGATTACCCATACTGAAAGTCGTGAAAAGCCAGACAGTGACTGAAGCTACCGGTGCCAAGTTTGACAAAAGGGCAATGACCATCAATGATATCATAGAACTTGATGTTAAATTTGCCTCCATGGTGATTGGGTACAAGATTTACCATTCCAGTAGGGAAAATTCTGTCTCTGGAATTGCAATATATGTAGCCTATCAAATAATAAAGGAGAATTTTAATTATGATCTTTGTGAACTACTATAGAATCAATTCATTGAGAATCTGAGAAAAATAAAGAAAGATAGGAAAAATACCTTCAAATATGGTTTCTTGATTATATGTTTGTTCTTCTATTTTATGAATGAAGTACCTGGAATTCAAGGTGTGCATTGGACAACTGATAGGCCAGTAGCATGGCAAATAAGAGATCACCTTCTTAGTCTTGGTGATTCCCAAGCCCAAAAGATTGTCATTTGGGGCTACTTCAAAAACTTGCAAAGTTTAATGCAAGCAAGGGAGAGAATCCCTAAAACAATTGTGGAGAAGTATGAAAATGACATATGTTTCATGGTTGACATAGATCAGTGCTTGATGGAAGCTGTAGAACCAAGGATAGTTTGGATAATGCCTATGGGTTATGAGGTGGATGAAAGAGTTTTGGATATGTATGCTCAACATCTTCTGAGCACACCTAAAGATACCTCTGTGGAAAGGTTTGGAACTTACAAGGAACTGAGTCTAAAATTGCATGTGGAACTTAGACAGCCAGAGACCAAGAGGAAAGTGTAAAGGTAAGTTGAAAAGTATGCTGAGAGCATTGGCCTAACCAAGGAAGTAGTGAAACAGAACAGAGAAAGAATTGAGAAGGCTGAAAAAGAAAAATAGGACAAGAAACAAGAAGATGCTCTAGTAGAACCATCCTTCACTTCAAGGACTACTAGAAGCTCTACTATTGCTTCTATTCCTCCTAAAACTACAAAACCAGAAGTTAGACCATCCAGTGAAGCAAGTAAGAGAAAGAAAATAAAAGCCATAAGAACAAGTGTGGGCACAAAAGATGATGAGAAGACAGAGACATATGAAGAAGTCAAAGAAATACAATCCAAGAAATCTAGAACTTCAAAGACTTCTGAAGACCAACCTTCTGGAAGCATTAAGACTGGTAAAAAGCAAGTAACTGGTAAGGTTGCTATGACTAATGATGAAATTGTAAAAATAATCATTATTCATGGAAACTTAAAGCCTATCACAGTTTACTATGATAATTTTGATCAAGGAAATAAGAAAATTTTGGAAGACGCCATTATCATATATTTGAACAAATTCAATAGAGCCCTATTGGAAATTTTACAATAACTTCCTAAAGGTTTAAGTAAAGTACTGGAAATGAGGAAAGAATAGCCAAAGCTAAAGATCTAGAAATCATAGAGTATGTCCTTTCTACTTTGTGTCCTGTAATGACTAGAAGAGAAGTAGATAAAATCCTCAGAGAAGTTAAAGAAAAATTCAGAAGCAAGGTTCGGATGAACAAGCTAATGGTTGGTCAAACTAAGGAAATTGCAAAAGAAACAAGGGAAATTTTGAGAAAGGCCCTAGACAAGGATAAATTTTATATTATTTCAGAGAAACAAGTTGAAGAAGAAATTCTCTAGTTCTAGAACTAGAAGCTCCAGAAGAAGAGACTAACAAGCGAATTGATGACCAAGGTGTTAATTTAGATCCTATGGAGTTAATCTATGAAGAGACTAATGTTGGATTTGATTCTTCAAATCTGGATGTTGGAGAAGTTTAGGAAAAGAACATCATTAAGCAGCAATCTAAGTTTGGTAAAGCCTCTGTTTTGGAAAAGGAACAAGTCAGCCAGGAGGACATAGAAATTACAGACAAAATAATTGATGCAGAAGAAACTCTTCCACCTGATCTTTCTAAAAAAAAAGAGGATATTGCTGCTATACAGACCCCTCCAGATCAGGTAGTGAGTGGTGAATATAGAGAAAAGACTTCACCTGCAAGTGTTACAAGAAATGATAAAGCAGAGGAAGAGAAGGAAGAAAACCAAGAAGACAAAGCAAAAGAAGATGGTGCAAATGTTGAAGCACCTAAAACAGATGCTAAAAATTTTGATGAACAAATGGATGATTCAGAAAATGTTGCAAGAGACACTGTAGATGCAGTGAAAAGTCTTCTTGAAAATGAGATGATTGAGCTTGATGAGCCTGAACTACTCCAAAGTCTATCCAATCCAGATGCTCTCTCTCCCATTCAATTGATGAAAATAGCATCATTCATCCAAGTAAAGGCTAGAGAAAAGTTGTTAAAGTCCCACATGGAGGATAATGAGCTACTAGGGCTTGCAACTGGGATTTTGGAGAAGTTAATGCCTTCCTACCAGAAGAGTCCATCTGATTCCCCCTCTGGACCTTTAAAAAATCTTGTAAGTTCTGTAAATACTCATTTTGAATCCTTTGAAAAATATACAGTGGCAAAGGTCCGAAAAGAGTTTCTAGATAAGAAATTTAGTGAAGTACAGAATCTAATACGAAATGATAGGATGATACTCAGAAGTAGCATAAGAAGTATTCATAATGCTTTAAATGATGGAAGGGATATGTACAAATTATGTCTATTATGGCCCAAAATTAGTGAGGATATTGAGAAGAAAATAAAGGAGCAAGAATAGAAATTGTCAAATCTTTCTCAAATTTTTGATCCAGTAACAGTTTTGCCTATAAGTCAGGAATGCCAATTAATTAGCTTGACAGATGAGATAAAGAGGCTCAGTAAAGAAAAAAGTAACATTATGAAGAGAATGTGTGAGCTCCGAGAATTGATTGTCCCCAAGTTAGAAACCATGTTTAATGCCTTATCAGAAGCTCAGACTACACTTCAGACAAGTAATCCTTCGGATCTGACAAAGGTACAAGCATATGTATTTTTGTTGAGTGGACACATCTTAAATTTGGATGGAATAAAGGGAACTTGGTCCTCTAAACTTGTGTAATTGAAAAACAATTTTGCAGATATTCTCAAGTTCATGTGAATAGAACTTACTAATTAGTTGTACATATGCAGTCCTATATACAAATTTTTGGAGAATTTTGGCTTGCAGACCCCACCCTTTGCTTTTGATGTCAAAGGGGAGTGAAGATCAGTGAAAAATGAGGAATCCAGCTAAGGGGGAGTATCAGAAAGCAGTGAAGAACAGTATGGAGCACAAGCTGAAGGGGAGCGATTCCAACACTTAGTCATTTTTCACTAAGTGTTGCCATCAATGGCAAAGGGGGAGATTGTTGGCAAGAGACACTGCTAGGCATGATAGGTGTTGTCATTGATGGCAACTAAGATCATCCCAATCATCCACATAACACAATTTGTTCACACTGGAAGTCAGAATCAAAATTTGTCTAAGTCCGGGTAGTCAGGAACAGAGCAGGTGATAGGGTTCGATATCTTGGTCCGGATCTATCTGGTGGAAAGACATGGTTTACTGCAGATCTGAGGTAGTTATAAGCATTTTCAAGACACTCTAAATCCAGAGTTTTATCCTTTGGAGATGAAGGACTAAAAAGATATTAGCTTCTGAGTATCGAGTTTCAGTTTGACAGAACAAACAGAAGAAGAATAGGCCAACCTTGTGAATGATCTTATTTCTGGATGTATAGAAGTTGTTTATTGGGCAATTGGTGATGATAAGTAATGATAGCCAACATGGTTGATGATTTACAAGTGCAAGTTTTGATCCGCATCTCATATTATATATGGATCTAGCTGACAGAGCAGAGTACTCTACTAAGTTCTAAAATGTTCCTAAAGCCGACTGGTAAAATGAATGTAGATCATGTTGTGGATATATATATATATATATATATATCTGATGGAATTGGATGATTTTGTGTGTGTGTTGCGACTATGAAGTAATTGTGAAAAGAAGTAGAGATCAAAGTTCAGATGCTAGCAGAGTAGTAAGAGGAGGAGAGTAAGGATGAAGTGTATCAAGTCAATTTTCTATGCTTAACTGGAACTAAACTCCATCTTTGATAGATGCCAAATATCAATTCAAATTTATTGTAACTCTTCTTTCTTGTAGGCAGTGAGCCTTCTTTTGAGTAGTGAGCCTGAATGCATGTGCATTCCCCATTGTAATAATTTTAATAGAGTATAATCTTTGTGGGTTAACTCCCACCGTGGTTTTTCCCTTAACCGGGTTTCCACGTCAAAAATCTTGGTGTCAAGTGTATTATTTATGTTTTTGCTCATGTG
Organism: Cunninghamia lanceolata; assembly: GCA_027924645.1. Classification (NCBI taxonomy): domain Eukaryota; kingdom Viridiplantae; phylum Streptophyta; class Pinopsida; order Cupressales; family Cupressaceae; genus Cunninghamia; species Cunninghamia lanceolata. The sequence continues at coordinate 10,241,638 of BSBN01000074.1, forward strand.
TTATTGATTAATGCTGAAATGTTTAGATCATTGATTTGATTATAAGTTGTAAAGGAAGATTAAGAGAAAGAAATTGTTAAATTGTGTGACAACTGATTCACCCCCCCTCTCAGTTGTCCGGACCTAATTCAACAAAGGAAGTGGGCTCCACCAGGTGTGCAAAAAATGTGTATACAAAAATATGGAAATCAAATGAGGAATAAATGCATCAAAGAAATATTCTATATTTAACATCACCTCATCTAATGATCAAAGGATTAAGAAACATAATGAAAAAAACTAAATAATCATATGACATTTGATAATGATTTTGATATGTTTGTTGCTCAAACTAGTAGCATAATACTAGATAAAATGATGGATATGATAATGGAAGATCTATGAGGATTTTGACAACATAATGTTGCATAAAGATTGTGGATAAGAATGACTTAGTTGAGGCTTGATTTATAGAGGCTGGATATGATGAATGAAGGGCTAGGATTAAAAGATTAAATCAATGGCTAGAAATGGTTAAGTGCACATTAGGGCAAGGACAAGGATTTCTAGGACAACAAAGGAAGCTTCTAGGGTTTATCTTTATGTGAATGGTCAATATTGAGAGATGTAGTATGAAATGAATGGTGGAGATGAAAAGCTAATTTAATTTTTGGGACACTCATTTATTAATTGTAGCAAGTGGATGAGGACAAACTATTCATGTGACTCTCAATAATCAAATTAAATGATAAAATTATTTAATTAATTATTGGAGAGGGGATGATGGAAGGATAAATTAATTAAATAAATAAAATTTATTCAGTTAGGATTGGCTAAAAGGGATAAATGGATTAAATAAATAAATATAATTTATTTATTTAATCTAGGTGATGGAGGGAATGGATTAATTAAATAAATAATATTTATTTAATTAATTTAGGAAAGGGATATGGTAAAGGGGACTCTTAGGACAAAAGTGTTGCAGAGTGTCGCAAGGTGGTGTCGACAGGGTGATAAAAGTTACATGGTCAATTTCAAGTGTCTATAGTGATAATTACGTTGGATATGCCCTAGTGATTGATTAACTTTGAACAAGGAATTCACTAAGACTGAAGGAAAAACCTATCCAAATCTATTGGTTGTGATCTATGATGTGCAATCATTCATCCAAGTTTGGTAGAGGATGAACAATGGTGTATTTTGTTTGTTTTGCATGCCATGTTTGTGCAATATGTGCATTCTTTTAAGTGTCCTAGGGTTATGTTGTAGAAGGCTACACATTGTAATGCCCCAAAAGTTTAGATTGGAGAAGCTCAAGGGGTTCTTCCAAAAATGAGTCAATAATTTTCCCCAATCCATAACAAAGTCAAAAATACTGAAGTAATGATGGCAATGAGATTAAATATGGTGTGGAGACTACATGTAGATAATGGATAGTTAGTATTACACATGGTGCTCAAGCAAGCAAGTCTTCATCATGGTACTTTCCCAAGATGCCATAAGATGGTTTTATCTAGAGAGCTATTTTTCTCTTTACTATATTTTTGTATTTTTGGGGGTAATTTTTATTGCTACTAGGTTAGGCGTGTGGAAACATTTGATATGTATGATGTTCATTGTCACTTCTAGCTCTTGACCATATTGTGTAGCCAACTTCTATGCTCCTATAGTAACCTATTCTAAGTAATTGATTTCCAAGGATCATGTCATGGGTGTACAGTCCATATATTATCGTCATCCTCTTTGATAATTGAGTTGCATTTATCTGAATGTGAACATCTCAATAAGGTACCATCATAGTCCGTATGGTCTAGAGCATTGTTGATAAGATACAAAAAATTTATCTTTTTTATATTTAGGATTTGGATTTATGATTTCTATATTTGATTTTGGTTGTAGGATGTGGATTTTTTATTAGAATGTGGGATTTGGATTTGGATTAGAGTTGGGTATTGGATATTTAGATTTGGATTCAAGATTACTTGAATTTTTTTTGGCTAACTAGATTTGGAATGTTGGATGTTCAAATTTGGACTTGAGATGGGATTTTGATTAGGACCAACAATCACACATACCATGTTTGATCTTGTAGCCTTGTGTTGGGATCAATAATGATTGCAAAGACAATTCACACCTCTTGTATGCATAGTGCTTCTTTCACTTGTTTACTACATTAAGTTGATTTATTTTATTCATATTGATTCTCCAATTCTTTTAGATTTTTTCGTTATTTTGATATTTTGCCTCCTTTTGATCTTTTATTTTATCTAGATCATTTTCTTTCTTTTAATTTGTGGCTTCGATTGGATTCATTGCTTTCTTTGGACTCTTTAATTTTTTGTTTTAAATAAGTTGAGTGAGGTATGATCTTGTTGGTCTTGATTAATGGATTAAAGGTATTGGGGGTTAAGATCAATGGAAAATATCATGATTTCATGGAAGAGTTTAGTGGTGACAAGATTTTGGTAGGAGACATTAGTGGACATTGTCTTAATGTGTTCAATGTAAAAGGAAGCATTTGTAATAATCTTGAAGGAATCACTTGTTGAAATACTCCAGACAAATAAGAGGGGGGCTGAATCAGTTGTCTCAAAACCTTAACAAATTTTGCACTTAAAACATTCAATTATTTGCCAATCATTTACCAATCATTATTAATGTTATATCATGAGAGCATAAATCAGAAGATTAAACACATTTGCAAAATAAACACATGGGACACCAGATTTTTATGTGGAAATCCATAATGTGGGGAAACACCACGGAGAGGATTAACTCTCAATATATATTGCAATCTTGAAATAATGATGTTCAGGCTTAGTCACTCCATGGGCCTAGAACATGCTGGCTCACTGCCATGAAGAACAACTAAGTCTAGTAGGCTCACTGCCTCAACCCTAAACCTAGCAAGATTACAATAAGGGTTGTTAAAACCTGAGGGATGTTAAACCCTACTGGCGGCTCACTACCAAAATCATCCTTTTCAGATATGAGATAAATACATTTGAGTACAATAGTTCCTCTGCTCTTCTCTGCCTTGTTGTACCTTATCTGCTCATTGTTTTCCTTATCTTCGCATTTTTCCCTCCAGCTCACTCTTTTCAATGACTCAATTACAAGTATATATATCATTCATGAACCTTGGAATGTACATCAAGGTCGGCATTACATTCTTCAATCATTGGAACAATCTCCAAGGTCGGCATTACAAACATTTACAAAATAGGTCTTGACCTAATACAAAAATTTAGCTAAGGAAGTATAGCAAAGATGTATGCAGATCATGCCATGCCTTAGCTAGGACTCAATCACGATCTTCCATCCTACAACATGCTTTTTGCAATTATCAAGAGATCTCCACAATTACTAGAATTAACGAAGTCGGCTAAGACTGGTTAGACGCTACCTTGTCTGGGAACAATCTTCAACTTTGATCCAAAATACTCCTTGTGTATCAATACAAAGGTAGGAACATGATTAGGAGGCATCCACAAGCACGTTGTAATCATCAGGAGCAACCGCACAAAATCTAACTACCTTATCCATGAGATTCTTCACACTGGAGCATATGAACTTCACTATCTTTGACAGTCATAAAAGAAAGATAGCTTGCAGATCACCAAATCATGAATTATTGGAGTTGTAGGTACTTATTATCATCCCAGACTTCCCTCTAGAACCACAGAGAAAAATACTGCAATGCAGAGGAATGCAAAGCAGAATACTTTCTCTCTGTCACTAGTGAACAATTAAAAAAAGCAGGTTTTACTCTGGTGAATGTAACTTACCCTATTCTTCATACCAGAGGCTCAAACTTGGGATTTAGCATCTTTAGACATTTCTCTAAATAACTTCCAATCCACAGACAAAGATCTTCAATATACAAGAAATTCAGAACAATCTTCTAGATTGTTCTTCAGTATGCAATACACTGTCTTCACTATAATTCACTACAACTCTCTATTTCTTTCGGAGGAACAAATTTTCTCAATATTCTCAACATGCAAGGCTTCTAAACAAGTAACAACATAGGATACAGTTGATACCAATGACAACAAGGATATGTTGACATCAATGACAACACCAATTAGGCACATACTTGTAACAATCTCGCCCTTTGTCATTGATGGCAACATATGATGTGAAAAACTGTAATTACCATCAAGACAAGATGCTCCCCCTACCTTCTTACACATCTGTATTCCTTTCTCTCTGAGTTTTTCACATGATTTCTCTCCCCCTTTGACATCAATGGTAAAGGGCACATACTCGCACTCTGCTACTTTGAATTAAACTCACTTCATTTGACTACTCCCCCTGAGAAGTAGCCCATACAAGCATCAATCTGGATCTGGATGTAGAACTCTTAGGACCACCAGACTGATGCACTCTTGTGCATCTTAGTTTAGAGTAGGAGAGGTGATAACCCCTAACTTTTCTCTGAGATACTCAAAAGTATCCTTAGGTAGAGGCTTGGTAAAAATGTCTGCAATCTAATCTTTTGTAGATACATACTCCAACTTGACTTCATTCTCTGTCACTTTTTCCCTCAAAAAGTGATATCTTATGGATATATGCTTTGTCCTTGAATGCATTACTAGATTCTTTAATATGTTTATGGCACTTGTATTATCACAAAAGATTGCAATTGGATCTTCATACAAAACTCTGATGTCCTTCAATGTTAGCTTCATCCATAACTCTTGAGTGCAATTGCATGTTGCTGCAATATACTCTGCTTCTGCAGTAGACATAGATATTGAGTCTTGTTTCTTGCTTAACTAGGATACTAGCCTTTTTTCCAAGAAGAATGCACCTCCACTTGTACTTTTCTTGTCCTTCACATCTCAAGCCTAATCTGCATCTGTGTATGCACTGAGAGTGAAATCATTATCTTTTGGATACCACAATCCATAATCTATTGTGCCTAATAAATATCTTAGTATTCTCTTGACTGCCATCACATGTGATTCTTTAGGTTCTTCTTGAAATCTTGCCATAAGACAAACTGCATGCATTATGTCAGGTCTAGTTTGGGTCAGATAAAGTAATCCTCCAATCATAGATCTATACCTCTTCTAAAGATCTGCCATAGGTGAGTTATCATTTTTGCTCAACTTACAACTAGTTATCATGAGAGTGCTTACAGGTTTTGAGTCCTCCATCCCAAACTTCTTTAACAACTCTTTCACATACTTAGATTGAGAAATGAAGATACCTTTATCTGATTGAATAATTTGCAGACCTAAAAGGAAATTCATCTCACCAAACATTGACATTTCAAATTCATGTTACATTTCCCCAACAAAAACCATGCACATACCTTCATTGCCTCCAAAGATAATGTCATCAACAAAGACTGCAACAATTAGGATTTGTTCATCATTGATCTTGAAATAGAGATGGTTGTCGGTAGTACCCTTACTAAACCCTAATTGTATCAGATATTTATCCAATCTTGCATACCAGGCCCTAGGGGCTTGTTTTAGTCCATACACAGCTTTCTTCAATGTGCACACCAAGTCACCCTGATCAGATGACTAGAATCTTTCTGGTTGATCAATATAGACTTCTTCTTCCAATTCTCCATTCAAGAATGCAGACTTCACATCCATTTGATATACTTTTAAATCTTTGTAGGCTACAAATGCTAAGAACATTCTTATTGCCTCAATTCTTGCCACAGGTGCAAATGTTTTCTCAAAATCTATCCCTTCAACTTGAGAGTATCCTTTGCATACTAATCTTGCTTTATTTCTTACTACTTCACCATTCTCATTCATCTTATTTCTGAAGACCCATTTGGAGGCCAATTACATTTTTATCTGCTGGTCTGAGAACAAGATCCTAGGTCTAATTCTCCTATATTTGCATCAGTTCTTCTTTCATAGCCTTTACCCAATTCTCATTATGAAAGCTTCATTTATAGTCTTAGGTTTAATCTTAGAAATCAAACAGAAATTTACTTGCTCTTTTGCAGTTCTTCTTCTGGTCATAATTCCTTTGCTCTTATCTCCTATGATTTGATCATTAGAATGATTTAGTTTTACATACCTTGGTGTCTTGGTGACAATTTTTAGAGCTTGTTCCTCTTCATCTAAACTGTCTTCATGATGTACCATTTATTTGTTTATAGAAGCATTTGGTTCATCTGATTCATATCCACTTGATACCTTTTCCTTGCTTTCATCAACTTTTAAATTTGCACTTTCAATGATCTTCTTCAACCTGTTATTGTAGCACCGGTAGGCTTTGGTCTTGGTGGAGTATCCAAGAAAGATACCTTCATCACATCTTGCATCAAACTTACCTAAATCCTCATCTCTTCTGATATAACATTTACTACCAAAAACTTTGAACTATTTCACAGTAGGAACTTTACCATGCCACAATTCATAAGGAGTCTTTGAACCATTACCTTTGACTTGAACTCTGTTTAGAATGTATACAGTAGTGTGAATTGCCTCTCTCCAATATACTTCCGGTAGGTCAGCCTCCTTCATCATTGTTCTAGCAGCCTCTTGAACTATCCTATTCTTCCTTTCCACCTCTCCATTTTGTTGTGGAGTCCTAGGTCCAGATAATTTTCTTTTTATCCCTTGATCCTCACAGAAGAAGTTAAATTCATTTGATGTAAACTCTCCACCTCTATCAAACCTCAAGCACTTGATTTTCAAATCTATCTCATTCTCAACCATTGCCTTGAATGCTTTGAACTTTTCTAGGGGTTCTACTTTTTCCTTTAAGAAGGTAACCCAAGTCATCCTAGAGTAATCATCAATCAACAACATAAAATACCTGTCTCCTTGTAGACTTCTTACTCTAGTAGGCCCACAAAGATCTGTATGCACTAGTTCCAGTAGACCTTCAACAGACTAGTCCTTGCTCTTGAAGCTTGTTCTTGTCTGTTTTCCAAATTGACACTCCTTGCACAATGTATCAGCAGGCTTCACAAGTTTGGGCAAATCTCTTACAACCTGGGTGGAACTTATCTTCACAATATTGTCAAAATTGATGTGACACATCCTTCTATACCATAGCCAGCTTTCATCAACCTGAGCCAACAAGCCACAGTTATCATTTCCTTTAAGATGATAGATATTGCCTTTAGTCTTTTTACCAGTTGCAATCACTATTCCGGAGCTTTCCATGATCTTGCATCCACTATCCTTGAATCTCAAGTCATAACCCTTGTTGTACATCTGACCAACACTCAAAAAAATGTGTTTTAATCCTTTCACATACAAAACATCTTCAGTGTTATGCTTGCCATCAAAAGAAATGGATCCTTTTCCACAGATCTTACTAGCTGTGTCATCTCCAAATCTAACTAGTCCTCCATCATATCTTTCTAGACTTACAAACTTACTTTTGTCACTAGTCTTGTGATGAGAGCATCCACTATCAATAACCCATTCATCTTTATCTTCAACAACCTGAATAGCATTATCTGGATCACCATCTGATACTCCTTCATCATCATCAAGATCTTCAACATAGTAACATTTCTTTGGAATCTTAGGTCTATCAGGCCTTGGCCTAGGAACTCTTGTAGGACATCTAGAAGCATACTGACCAACTTTACCACAACTAAAACATTAAAAAGGTAATTTTCCTATGTACTTACCAGTACCTTTGGGAAGACTGTTAACAAAGTTGGCTTCAAGTTCTTCAAGCTCATAATTTGGTTCCACCTTGTACTTTTTAGATCTAGGGGTTCTTTCTGAAGTGTTAGCCTTGAAAGCAGTCTCTGTCTTTGGAAGGGAATCACCAAGTTCTCTCATTTCAAAGGTTGTCAACTTCCTAAGCAGCTAATCTTTTGTAATCATTGTCACTGTCATTATTTCCTCAATTGTGGCCACTTTATGACTATATGTTTTCAGTAGTGATTTAAGAGTTTTGTTTATAATTTCAATGTCCTCAATTTTCCTCCCACACTTTTAATGCTACTCACAAGTTTGTCGATCTTTTGCACGAAGGATGTTATGTTGTCATCTTTGCTCATCTTCAAACATTCATATTTTGTCCTCAAACTCTATAACTTGGCGCACTTCATAGATTCATCTCCTTCATATAGATTCTTTAGCTTGTCCTAGATTTCATGAGCAGTTTCCAGCTCCATAACCCTTATTACTTCGATATCGGATAGGGTACTTACCAAGGCATCTTTGGCTTTTATGTTCAACTCAAATTGCTTGATCTCATCTTCAATTTGTGGACCATTCTTCAGAATTTCATACTTGTCTTTAGTATTTTCCAAACACTGTAATCCAAGCAGAGGAGATGGGTTTTCATGCGAATCTTCCAAATAGAGTAGTTTGTTCCATCAAACTGTGGACTTTCCTTTTTGTATGACATCTTGGATCAGCCTCAAGTGGTTAAGCTTTCTTCTGAGGAACTTGGCTTTGATACCTATTATTGAAATACTCCAGACAACTGAGAGGGTGGGGTTGAATCAATTGTCTCAAAACCTTAACAAATTCTGCACTTAAAATATTCAATTATTTGCCAATCATTATTAATGATATATAATGAGAGCATAAATCTGAAGATCAAACACATGAGATACTAGATTTTTATGTGGAAAACCCCAATGTCAGGAAAAACCACAAAGAGGATTAACTCTCAATATATATTGCAATCTTAAAATAATGATGTTCACGCTTGGTCACTCCATGGGCCTAGAACATGTTGGCTCACTGCCATGAAGAACAACTAGGTCTAGCAAGCTCACTACCTCAACCCTAAACCTAGCAAGATTACAATAAGGGTTGTTAAACCCTAAGGAATGTTAAACCCTACTAGTGGCTCACTACCAAAATCATCATTTTCAGATCTGAGATAAATACGTTTGAGTATAATAGTTCCTCTGCTCTAATCTACCTTGCTCTACCTTATCTGCTTGTTGTTTTCCTTATCTTCGCATTTTTGCCTCCACTTCACTCTTTTCAACGACTCAATTGCAAGTATATATATCATTCATCAACCTTGGAATGTACATCAAGGTCGGCATTACATTCTTCAACTGTTGGAACAATCCCCAAGGTTGGCATTACAAACATTTACAAAATAGGTCTTGACCTAACACAAAAATTTAGCTAAGTATAGCAAAGATGTATGCAGATCATGCCATGCCTTAGCTGGGACTCAATCAAGATCTTCCATGCTACAACACACTTTTTGTAATCATCAAGAGATCTCCGCAATTATTGGAATTAACCAAGTTGGCTAAGACTGGTTAGACGCTACCTTGTCTGGGAACAATCTTCAATTTTGATCCAAAATACTCCTTGTGAATTAATGAAAAGGTAGAAACATGATTAGGCATCCACAAGCACATTGTAATCATCAGGAGAAACCACACAAAATCTAACTACCTTATCCATGAGATTCTTCACACCGGAGCATATGAACTTCACTATCTTTGACTGTCATAAAAGAAAGATAGCTTGCATAACACCAAATCATGAACCATTGGAGTTGTAGGTACTTATTATCATCCCAGACTTCCCTCTAGAACTGTAGAGCAAAATACTACAACACGGAGGAATGCAGAGAAGAATACTTTCTCTCTGTCACCAGTGAATAATCAGAAAAAGTAGGTTTTACTCTAGTGAATGTAACTTACCCTATTCTTCATCCCAGAGGCTCAAACTCAGGATTTAGCATCTTTAGACATTTCTCTAAATAACTTCCAATCTGCAGACAAAGATCTTCAATATACAAGAAATGTAGAGCAATCTTTTGGACTATTGTTTAGTATGCAATACACTGTCTTCACTATAAATCACTACAACTCTATGTTTCTTTCGGAGGAAATTTTTTTTCAATATTCTCAACATGCAAGCCTTCTAAACAAGTAACAACATAGGATACAGTTGACACCAATGACAACAAGGATATGTTGACATCAATGACAACACCGATTAGGCACATACTTGCAACATCACTAGCACTATCGAATTACACATCAAAGAGAACATATCTCAACAACAAGTTTCTATATTATCATACACATGTATGAGTTTAAGGATGCTTGTTCATGAACCTTGAGACCTTTTCCTTTGTATCTCATATTCTAACACATTTGAATAAATATAGGATATTCATTATTTTTCCAGAAATATGTGAATTCATCATCAACGTAGATCCAAGAGCCACTTGAACTTTCAATCTCCTCATCAACAATGAAAGTATGTTGCACAAAAGTAGCTAACCCATACTATAGTGTAGTTTTTGTTTTCATTTGCCTCATGTTAGGTTAAGCATGAGGCAATGGAGAAAGAGGGAGCTTGCCTATATGAAAGGCATCTACATCTCATATTCCCCACAACCTTTGTCAATAATCTTGATGTGGACCTTTTAAGAAGTGGATTGTGGATGTCGATGGAAGATCACTAGGATCTAAATAGAATGATCGAATTGTTTGGTTTTAGGATTTGAGATTGCTTCAATAATTGTGGAGTGGTTGTCTTTTTTATAATGATCTTATAACATATAAAAATATTAGAAGGGATAGGGATCAACCAAAATGGTCACTTCTATATGCCTTCAAGAAGGAATTTAAGACATTGGTGGAAAGTGGAGTAAATGGATTGCATTGCATGAATCTAGAGATGGCCCAAGATGATATTGTATGGCAAATCAAGATCATGTTGGAATACAATGGATCATTGAGAGGGGGGTGAATCAGTGATCTGATAAAACTAATTCATTCATTATCCCAATATGAATGCAATTAACATCAACACGCCAAAGGCATAGAGAGAAACAAAATCATGAAACCATAACACAAATGTTTAAAGTGGAAAACCCTATCTAGGGAAAAACCACTGTCCAACCTCGCCAAAACTTTATTAGGTCTCACTGATTACATACATGCCTCACTCGCAAAGATCTCACTGATCACATCAACTCCAATCTTAAAAACAAGAAGATGAACATAGAGTACTACTCTATTTACAATAAAAACAAATGTTATAGATGAGTTCTATAACACTTACACAATCACCTTATCTCTCCTAGATTGATATGAACAGATTAATTACATATTTCTTTTACATGTTATTCAAAGGACGACTAATCCAACAGAAATTCATTATAGATGTACCATTTGGTTTACAAAGGTATCATTTGATCCAAGATCACAATTTATATACTTCTGCAATAATAAAACTCTACTTCACACCTTATTTATAACAACTCATCATAATCTCCCATTACAACATATCAAACCATCATAAAAGGACATCCTATTAAAAATGATAGTTTTCAAATATAGAATCATATGCATACCTCTGCTACAATTAATGTCTAGAATCTTCCTTATACTTTCTGTAGCTATCATGCTCTCATTCACCACATACACACATGTAGCAAGGTATCTTGACAAAACACATCTCTGACACTGTACTTACACATAATTCATAAGTACTGTCATACAAATCTTTCTCTCGGCATCATACACTCAATAAGATCACATCAAACATATAGGATCCAACCTTGCAAACAAAACTACTTCATGAAGATCCTTTTGTACTATAGCAATTGCTTTCTACACACATGACAAAGGACAGTGAATCCTTTTTCTTGTTCTTCATAATATATAAGTGTCTCTGTATTCACACAATACTCCTCATTCTGTATATTAACACTTAAAAGCATGGTCTCACAAAATATTTTTCATACTCTCACTCTCTACACAACAAATATTTAGTCTTACATCAATACATTTCTTCCCAAATGACTAAGCATCACACAACATTAGAGTTTTGTTTCTCAAATCATTGACATAAAGAGACTGTTATGAAACTGATTAAAAATTGTTCTGTGTGTACATCCTCATCACTTAATAATCTTCAAACTATCTCTGAGATCCATACCACATTACACACCTAAAAGAACATCATTAAATTACACTTCACTACCTTCAGACATAGGGTTTTGTGTTCCCATCAAAGTAGAGAAAATGAAACAATTATAAAACTATTGAAACTTGCAGTTAGGGCTCTGATGCCTGTTGACTTTTTCCCAGACTGGATGCTTATTCCCAGATTTCCCTACAAGGTAGCCATCAGTGATCAACAGGATCTCTGGGCCAGGGGGTCAACAGTGTAGGAGATAGACTCTATATTTTATCTCCTCTTCTTCTTCAGGCTCTGCAAGACCTAGGGGGGTATTCCCTACTCAACATCCATGAGGATATGCATGCAAGGCTGGGATGTTGACAGAAAGCAGATGAGTCCTCCTGTAAGTAGACCAAAACTGAAAGATAAGGGCAAAGGGGCTAGCTTTGGGCCTATTTGCAGTTGTAGACAGAGGACTGAGGTTCCTAAACTAACTCTAAAGTCCTAATGGTGGTTTTAGATTTTGCTTTGGAGTTTAAGTGTGGATGCAAAGCTGGATATGGTTATAACACAAAACAAAGCATGATTGGTGCCTATCCAGGGCCTGGAGTCAGTAGACATACACCTGTGAATGATCAGCATGAACAACTAAAACTGGATTTCAAGGGGATATGTGTGATACCTGCCTTACAGGCATCTCCCAATACAAAGTGTTAGGTTATCTCTACTTATGGTATCCCTACTGCAGTATATCCCTCCCAATGTTCAACCTGAAAACAGTTTAATCTACCCCTTGAGTAGAAGTAAAAGATCAGACAGTCAACATAGGAATTCTATGCTCTAGAATCTAAACATTACCAAACATCCAGATTCAGAAGAAGAATACATGCAATACTGGAGACAGAATTAACACAACACATGCCAAACAGCATTTCTCATATAAGTTCAATCATGAAATCAGTGGGTTCATGCCAAAAACAAACAACAAGAGATACATAAACTCACAGGTAAGCTGTACAGAGCAACCAGATCAGCTTGTTATGCATTACAGAGCCAAAATCATCAACTTTCAACAACCTTTCAAATGAGCAAGACCACCTGCTTATAACAGCCAGGTAGGTGCTCAGCAATTAATTACATGGTTGACCAGAATTTCGCCAGATACACAGTATCATGAAAATGGTGCTCAAACACAACCGGATTGGCGCCCAAACTTGAATGCAGCAGGTAGGGGAGGAGACAGGAAGATTTCTCGAGCCCTGCGCCCCTGTCCGCTGATGTACACCCTCAGTCGGGTACAGGATCCATCCACGCCATCGCCCATACCTCTGCAACAATCGCCATTAATGGCGCACCAACTCGCGGCCTTGGGAAGATCATCAAATCTGCAATCGCAACTATTTCCCGCCGAGATTCATCATCATGATATTTTGAATATGTAGGATAACATTATCCCACATGCATCCCGCGATGACCTCAATAACACTTTATATACTAGGTCATGAGCATATATCATGTCGGTGCTTTTGCTCCTGACGACACTAGTATAGACCTCATCATCATCATCCTCCAGCAGCATGATATCCTGTTGTTCGAAATATCACCCTGACGTCATCATGATATTTGAAATATACCCTTCATGATAATCGGCACAACCTGATCCTTCGGAGGAACATCCTCCTGCTGAGCTTATAACAAAAGTCTGGCCGATGAACATCCTGATGACGTCATCATCATATACTGTTGACGTCATCATCATATCTGCCTACTGCGCACCTCCTCATATCCGGATGACATCATCATCATGTTTGCAAATATCAGGAGGTCTCTTCAAGATGATCAGTGTTAGAAATATGACCCCCCCGCGGACCTTGATGACGTCATCATCATATTAACATCATCATGATATTCAGAAGACATCCGGATATTTAGAAATATCCTCCTGACGTTCAAACATCAGGTTGCACTGTAGCTCCTCTGTAAGATCGGGGCGATAACTGAATATGATGATGATGCTTGAAAAGATCACCCCCCGGAGATAATGCGCGAAGCCAGCAGGCGGATATCTCCTTGATATCAGCATCATCATGATGCTCGAGCAAACATATATCCGGGTGATATGAAAATATCACCCCTTCCTTCGGAATATCATGATGCAGATAGGCAGAAAGAAAAATATCACCCTGATATACGGATGACGTCAGCATCATCAGGATGTCAAAACAACGAATCAAGAAGTGATACAACATCATCAGGATGATATTGACTAAGATCATCCTGACGTTCCAAAATATGATGACCCTAGTGAATATCGGGTCGCACTTAGAACTCTTCAACATCATCATCAGGATGATCATAACCAAGATCACCCGATGATAAAAATATCACCCCGGCGAAATATCATGAAGGCAAAAAATATGATGACCTCCGCAAGCAGCAGGATGATAACTAGAAATATCATGATGATGACGACCCTTAGGGAAAAAACAAGTCAGGTCGACAACTTAGAGAATAACCCCTTCATGATACCGGGGCGACATCATCATCATGTTTGAGCAAGGTGATATTCGGAAGATCACCGGATACTTGAAAAATCACCCCCCGCAAGCAACTGAGGGCGCACTGTAGCTCACCAGTATCATCAGGATAATAAGCAAACATCACCTGACAGTTGAAATATGATGATGACGATGAGAAAAACGAGCCGACGAAGAACACGCTGATGAAGATCATCATCGAAGACAAGATGATGATGACGACCTCCTCCTCAGAAAAATATGATGCTGCAGCTGAAAAACGCTGAGGAGGTCCAACACTTAGAAAAATTGGGCAAGAAGATGAAGGCTTCAGATGAAGAAACCTCCTGATCATGACAAATCAACCCCAGGTCAAAATAAGTGCTAACAGTGGCTCCGAATGGGGACGTGCAGGTGAAAACCTGCAGCGAGAACCAGATCTCCGGGCAGACCTGACAAAAAACAAAAAACGCGAGTTGTACAAGGCATTTACACTACATACATATTTTACAAATGTGCACAGCAACCAGATATTCATGCAAAATAGAACTTAAGGAATTGGCCATGCACAGGCAATTCCAGAATTTCACCATCTAGGGCCTGGAAGAAATAAGAATCCTCCCCATGAGTATTGCAAACCTGATATGGGCCCATCCATAAGGGCTGAAATTTACCATGTTTACCCTTTTCCTGATCTTTAGCATTCCAAATAAGCACCAGATCATTGACTTGAAACTTCCTTTTTGTAGCTCTCCTGTCAAACTGATATTTCATATCCTGTTGTCTCTTGAGATTGATCTGGTGGGCTATCCTTCTGTCTTCATCCAATGCAACCAGCTGATTCACTCTTTCTGTCATGGGATCTTCAATGTCCTCATCATTTTCCTGAATGAACCTGTAAACTGGTAGGAGATTGTTTATGGGCAGTCTAGCTGATGTACCATATACCAGCTCAAAAGGTGACTTCCCAATAGCCCTTTTCACTGTCACTCTGTCAGCCCATACTGCTAAATTCAACTTTGAGTCCCAAGCTCTCTTGTTCTTGTCCAGTATCCTCTTGACAATTTCATGATGCTCTTATTGCTTGATTCTGCTTGACCATTTCCTTGTGGGTGATATGGTGATGTATATGACAGGTTTATCCCATACCTGTTGCAAAAATCAACAAACTCACCTGATCTGAAGCACATAGCATTATCAGTGATAATCTTAAATGGTACTCCAAACCTAATGATGATGTTCTCTAGTATGAAGTCTGTCACCACCTTACTTGTAGCTCTTTTAGTTGGAATGGCCTCAATCCATTTGGTAAAGTAGTCAGTTGCCACCAAAATCCAACTGTGTCCCCCACTTGATTTATCTGCAATTTCCCCTATAAAGTCAATTCCCCATTGCTGGAATGGAGCATCCACAGGTACAGTTCTGAGGGGCAAAGCACCATTATATTTCAGCTTTCCTGAGAATCTCTGGCAAGGGTCACACTTCCTTACTAACTTCTGTGCATCTGAAAAGAGAGTGGGCCACCAATATCCTGCCCTGAGAATTTTATGAGCTGTTGTTTGGGCAGTATAATGGCCACCACACAATCCTTTATGCATGTCAATCAAAATATTGTTAGCCATGTTCTTATCCACACATCTCAGCAGCACACCATCAGGATTTTTCCAGTACAGCTCACCTTGAACAACAACATACCTGATTGCTTGTAGCTTCAGAGTCCTCTTTTGATTGCCACTGAAATGGGAAGGACAATTCAGATTTTGCAAATAATAGACAATATCCTTGTACCATTCAGATCCTGATACACTTACATTCTCATCTTGGACTGCATTAACTTGGCATGCTTCCAAGTTTGACTGTGCCATCATCCTGGCTAATCCTTGTCCTCTTATCAACTTAGTAACTTGTATGTCTATGTTGAATTCCTGCAGTTTGTTTATCCATCTGCATCTTCTTCCAGTCACCTCCTGCTGAGTGAATATGTCTTTGACTGCAGCATGAGGCACATATGCAATGATATATGACCCTACCAAGTATGGTCTGAAACTCTTGATGGCTCTAACAAGTGCATATGCCTGCTTTTCCATAATATCATACTTCAACTCAGAGGCCTGCAGGGACATACTGAAGAAAGCAATAGGCTGTTCAAAACCATCTTCATTTTTCTGTAACAAACATGCAGCTACAGTATGAAAGGAAGCAAATGAGAACACTTGGAATGCCCTAGAAAAATCAGGAGATTTAAGAACAGGGGCCATCTTTATTGCCTCTTTGATATTCTGAAATGATTCTGTTGCTTCCCTTTCCCAGTTGACAGTTGCATCCTTCTTCATCATCTTGGATATGTTCCTTGTGATTTCTGCAAAGTTGGGAACAAATCTTCTAACAAAGTTTATCTGTCCAAAGAAGGACTGAACTCCTTTCACAGTTTTTGGCATTTGAATCCTGTCAATGGCTGCCACTCTCTCTGGATCTATCCTGACTCCATCCTTGGAAACAATGTGTCCCAGAAGTTTTCCTTCAACTACTCCAAAGGCACACTTCTTTGGGTTTAAAGAAATACCATATTCTAGTGCTCTTATGAAGATCTGCTCTAGATGCATACAATGCTGCTCCTCTTTCTTTGAGTAGGCAGTCAGGTCATCCTGATATACTGCCAGGATTGAATCAATCAGCCCTGCAAAAGCAACATCCATTGCTCTTTGAAATGTAGCACCTGCATTTGTTAGTCCAAATGGCATTCTAACATACACATATGTTCCCCATGGAGTGGTAAAGGCAGTCTTATACTGTTCTGATTCTTTTACCTTTACCTGATTATATCCTGAAAATCCATCCATCATGGATAGGAGTTCACAACCAGTCACCCTCTGCAACATAGCCTCCATATTAGGCAGTGGATAGTTATCCTTCAAAGAGGATACATTCAAGTTCCTGAAATCCACACAAAGCCTAATATCACCATTCTTTTTCCTGACTGGGACAAGGTTAGACACCCAAGTTGAATGTCTTATTGGCACAATTATTCCAACCTCCCTGAGCCTTTTGAGTTCTTCCTGCATCTTGGGAGCTAAGGTTGGATTAATAGGTCTTTGCCTTTGTCTAAATGGCTTAGCTTCAGGCTTCAATGGGATCTCATGCTGGAATAAGTCTTCTCTATAAGCTTTTAGGTCCTCATATGACCAAGCAAAAACATGTTTATACTTTTTTAGCAATGCAATCAGCATACTTCTTATGTGTGGTTTGAGTTGTTTGCCAATATATACCTTCTGAGGGGCCTGAGATGTCCCCAAATTTATTTCTTCTAAATCCTCCTTATTTGTGGGGGATGTCTTTGTGACCATTTTGTCTCTACTGTCAAAGGCTCTTTCCAAAGCCACTAACCCTCTAGGGATCTTGTTAGTCTTCAACTGAATGATCTCTTTTCCCACAAGAGTCTCTTTTCCATCTACAGTTTCTACAAAAGCTTGGAAATCAATCTGTTGGTTCTCATATTCATCTATGCAGTGCAAAAATTTCAGCAAATCCCTATCATCATTAAAAACTTGCGAACTGCATATGTTTTCTGGTATGGCAGGCCTAATTTTAACTTCTACATCTGTGACACCTGACAGAGTGATGTCATCTGGCCTTATTGCAATATTAGCTAAGAAATCAGCCATAACATTTTTTGACCTTTCTACCCAGCCAATTGAAAATGCATTAAAAAGTTCAATAGTATCCCAAACAGCATGCTTGTACTGTTTCAGTCTTTTATTCTTTGCAGCATACTTATTTCTGATTTGGGATACAATCAGCTCAGAGTCTCCAAATACTCTTAACATCTTAATTCCATGTTTGAGAGCAATATTCAGGCCTAAGAGTAAAGCCTCATATTCTGCAATATTGTTTGTGCAATCAAACCTCAGCAAGAAAGAAGATTTGAGGAGCTTACCAGTTGGAGACAGGAAAACAACTCCAGCTCCAGAGCC
Organism: Cunninghamia lanceolata; assembly: GCA_027924645.1. Taxonomy (NCBI): domain Eukaryota; kingdom Viridiplantae; phylum Streptophyta; class Pinopsida; order Cupressales; family Cupressaceae; genus Cunninghamia; species Cunninghamia lanceolata. The sequence continues at coordinate 10,259,950 of BSBN01000074.1, forward strand.
TTCTTTTGCACAAGCTCCATCAAAAAACATGGTCCATAACCCCTGCTGATCCAGCTCTTCAATACAGACATTTTTCTTTTTGTCTTCTGCATCATCTGAGACAACCTTGAAGTTATCACAGTCAGTGTCCACAAAGCATACCTGTTCATTTGCTTCTTGGTCTTCCACTGTCTCTGATGATCTTTGCTCTCTGCTTAGCTTGACATCCCTGCCATTCATTGGAATCATGGCATATGACAGGTCCAGCTGCATACTCCCACCAATTAGTGCTGCCCATCTTCTTGACAACAGCATACCATATTGTGGCTTGATGTCAACCACTGTTATATTCATTTTGTATCTTTTTTCAGGAAATGCTGCCAGTTTGAAATCTACATCCTTCATGATTCCAATAACTGGTACCTCTCTGGCATCCATAGCATAGCACTTTCCACATGCCTTGTCAATCTTTAATCCAGTTTGCTGCATGATAGCCAAAGGCATGACATTTGTGGATGCTCCAGAGTCAAGCATACAATTTCTAATTATTTTACCATTTATAACCAGGGAAACATAAAATGGTTCCACCTGTGAAGGACACTTTGTCATGGTCATTCCTAAATAGACTTCAGGAGTCTCATCTTCTTCATTGCACATGACCTGTTTCTCACCCTGGGTCTGATCATTTTGCTTAGCTTGAAAAGGTACCCCTGAGATTAGGGATATTGTCCTATTCTTGATCTCTTCCACTTTCATGAGTTCCATAAGTGGAACAGAGACCTTTACCTGAGAGAGGATCTGGGCTATATCAAATGGAGCATAGTTTTGTACAACAGTTGTAGCTTGCTCCACAATCTTGCTTTTATCCTGAGCTGATTTAGTTTTCATTTTCATAGTTCTCTGATCATCATTCTTGTCTTGGGAACCTCTACTTTGATCTTCAGCCTGAGGGGTTTTGTTTTCTGGTCCTTGAAAATCATGACCTATTCTATATCTAAAGTTCTGCTTATTATTCACCCACTGCCTTTTTTGTGGTTCAGTTCCTTTATGACCATGCACCAGCTGACCTGCAGAAATATCTTCTGGCTGATGTGAGCTGCCTACTTGGTTTTTACCTCTGAGGTTGTAGTTGCTTTTGACCTGAGCAACTGCTGCAGCTGTGAAGGCTCTGATTTCCTCATCAGAAGGTCGTTGTAAGTTACTCAGAAAGTTGTGTGAGTTCTGAGCATACACATAATTATCCTCATCATCTTCATCATATGGGGACTGTTGGCAGGCCTGAATTTGATGATCTGTCTTCTCATCAGCACCATAAAGAGTATATCCATTGCCTATGGACATCATATTAACATCATCATCCTGCACATGATGTGGCTCATTGCATTCATTACAAGATGTAGCATTATCATACAAGGATTGAGCAATCATGCACTGTGACTGTGAATGTGGCATCTGACAAATTATACACCACGGAGCATCATCAGCAATATTTATAGTTTTCTTTAGGGGATCAGGAGTTTCCTTGACATGTTGAGCCCTCTGATTTGTGTTGTTACGTGGATATACAGGCTTACCATCATGCCAATTGGTGTTATAAGGCATATCATGTAATGATGGCCTCTTTTCCTGCCTTTGATAGACTTGCCTATCAGGACCCATCCCTTTTTCACTTCTAGCTAATCTATAGCTCAGGTCCTTAACAACATTTGCCAGTTTGTCTATCTTGTCTTCAGGAGCAGATGTACTACCTTGAGTGTTCTGAGGCTTATTTGGATTCTGCAGAATTTTTACATCATCCCTTCTATTTGTCTTGCCTGATGCTTTCCTATTGTTTTCAATATTTACTGCAATTCTGAAAGTATCCCTGAGAGTGGCAGGACCTTTATCTCTGAGTCCATATGCAGTCTTTGCATCAAAGGCATTGATGTACAAAATTATGCACATTGGTTCATTTGGCCTCATGTGATGTGGCAATTTGTTCAACACTTTAGTAAATCTTGCATTAAAGTCTGCAACCTGTTCATTTGACCCTTTTGTGATACTGGTGAACTCATTTACAAAGAAGCTAGGGTCAGTTTTATCACCATATTGCTCCTTGAATATCCTTTTAAAATCATCCCATGATGATATGCTCCGGTACCATTCTCTTGCCTCATCTATTAAGGATTGCATGAATGACTTCATGAAAACATCCTCATGCTCAACCTCAAAATTATCCATGACATTTTGGAAGGCCTTTAGATGATCTTCTCCTGACACTGTGTTGTTTCCTGAAAATTTAGGCACTTGCAGCCTCAGATGCTTATCAATGGGGTTAGGATACCCAGGAATACCATCAAACACCAGCTGTCTGAATCTATCCAACTGCATGGGCTGTTTGTTTGGTTGATTAACATTAACATTTCTGTTTGCATTTTGGTTTCCTGTATGGTTCAGTGGTATCCTAGCATCATTCACATTTTGTCTGTCATCATGATGCTGATGTTGCATTTCATATCTTTGCTGATGTCTTTGCATATTTGCATTGTCTAGAGTAGGAACTGAATCATTTTGGGCAGTTCTTAGGGCTTGCACTTTCTGCTTCATATCATCTCTGATTTTCATGGCTTGTAGGTATTCTAGTTCTGCTCTTAGACTTCTGATTTCTTCGGCTAACTGTTCATCCTTAGGTCTGGAGGTAGATGGTCTCATGCCATTTTGGTCATCATCCTCATCATCCCTCAAAGACTCTGCCTCTTCAAACCTTTCACTTGGGTCTAGAAAAGGGCGTTCTTGGAACACCTCTGACCTCATTCTCATACTACCACCCTGTTGCCTTTCATATGCACCTTGGATATCAGCTTCTGCATTTGAAAAATAAGGCGCATGCTGTCCTGATGGCCTAGGGTTATCTTGTACATCATCACTTTTTCTGGGGGAGCTCTCATGACTAACTGAGACAGTTCCCTTTCTTCTATACATCATTCTTTTTGTTAATGGTAACTCTTCAAATAAAGGATTTTGTTGGGATCTTCTCCCCTGCATATAAATTTTACCTTGACCGGTTGGGAGATTACTTCGGAGTCGCCACCTATTTCTAGGAACTGTTTTCTTCTGAAAACCAGGGTTCTTTCACAAGGGTCCCCAGCGGAGTCGCCAATTTCTGTTGCTGACTCAGATGGGTCACATATATATTACTGGAGATGATTAGATAGTACTTTTACTTTTCAATCCCTAGCAGAGTCGCCAATTTCTGTTGACTTTTTCCCAGACTGAATGCTTATTCCCAGATTTCCCTACAAGGTAGCCATCAGTGATCAACAGGATCTCTGGGCCAGGGGGTCAACAGTGTAGGAGATAGACTCTATATTTTATCTCCTCTTCTTCTTCAGGCTCTGCAAGACCTAGGGGGGTATTCCCTACTCAACATCCATGAGGATATGCATGCAAGGCTGGGATGTTGACAGAAAGCAGATGAGTCCTCCTGTAAGTAGACCAAAACTGAAAGATAAGGGCAAAGGGGCTAGCTTTGGGCCTATTAGCAGTTGTAGACAGAGGACTGAGGTTCCTAAGACTAACTCTAATGTCCTAATGTTGGTTTTAGATTTTGATTTGGAGTTTAAGCTTGGATGCAAAGCTGGATATGGTTATAACACAAAACAAAGCATGATTGGTGCCTATCCAGGGCCTGGAGTCAGTAGACATACACCTGTGAATGATCAGCATGAACAGCTGAAACTGGATTTCAAGGGGATATATGTGATATCTGCCTTACAGACATCTCCCAATACAGAGTGTATGGGCGATGGTACACATGATCAGGCTGCTTGATTGTGAATGAAAACTCCCAAGTGGTGGCGCAGGGCTCGAGGTCTCCCTTGTCTGCTGCAGCAATAACTTCTGAGCACCATTCTTCCTGTGTGATCTGTATCTGGCAGATTTTTGAAAGCCATGTAATTAATTGCTATGAGGTACACTTTCTGGCTAATATAGGCAGACTGTGTTACCATTTTTGTGGTTGTTGAAAACTGGACATTTTGGCTCTGTAATAAGATACAACTGGTTTTGGTTGCTCTGTGCAGCAAAACTTGTGAGTTTATGTATCTCCTGTTGTACGTTTTTGCATGAATCCACTGATTTCATGGTCAATCTTATATGAATAATGCTATGTTTGCATGTGTTGTGCTAATTCTGTCTCCAGTCTTGCATGTATCTTTCTTCTGAGTCCAGGTATTCAAGGAATGTCTGAGATTCTAGAACATAGAATTCCTGTGTTGAATGTTTAATCTTTTAACTTCTGCTCAAGGGGTAGATTAAACTATTTTTAGATTGAATATTGGGAAGGGTATACTGCAATAGGGATGCCATAAGTATAGATAGCTTAACACTCTGTATTGGGAGATATCTATAAGGCAGGTATCATATGTATCCCCCTGAAATCTAGTTTTAGTTGTTCATGCTGATTATTCACAGGTGTATGTCTACTGACTCCAAGCCCTGGACAGGCACCGATCTAGCTCTGTGTTTGTGTTATATACCATGTCTAGCTTTGCATCCAAATACAAAATCAAAACCAAACTCTAAAACAACCATTAGGACAGTAGAATTAGTTTTAGGATCCAAGTCCTCTGTCTACAACTGCAAATAGGCCCAAAGCTAGCCCCTTTGCTCTTATCTTTTAGTTTTGGTCTACTTACAGGAGGACTTATCTACTTTCTGTCAGCATCCCAGCCTTTGTATGCATATCCTCATGGATGTTGAGTAGGGAATAGCCCCCTAGGTTTTGTAGAGCTTGGAGAAGAAGAGGAGATAAAATATAGAGTCTATCTCCTACACTGTTGGCCCCTGGCCCAGAGATCCTGTTGATCATTGATGGCTACCTTGTAGGGAAATCTGGGAGTAAGCATCCAGTCTGGGAAAAAACCAACAGAAATTTGCAACTCTGCTGGGGATGGTGATTTGAAAATTGTTATTTTTGTCCTCCCTGGTGAAATATCTGTGTGCCCATCCGAGTCACCAATAGAAATTGGCAACTCTACTGGGGAATTTGTGAAAGAACCCTGATTTACAAAAGAAAACAGTTCCTAGTAATAAATGGTGACTCTACTGGGGATGGACTAATAAAAAAAATGATATATTTGTGACCCATCCGTGTCACTAACAAAATGATGCTCTGCTGGTGGAATGAACTTGGAAAAATAGCTTTCAGCTATTGAAAATTTTGTCCTCTCTGGAGAGGTGGCGACTCTGCAAAAAAGATCTGAATGCACATGAAAGATGGATGTATGTGATGTGACAAAAATGTGTTGTTCATTTTTCTACATCTGTATGAGAAAAGGTACCTTGTTCCTTCCCCTTTATATTTGTTGTTTTACTGCATAAGTTAGATGCCAGGGGAAGCCTTAGGTCTTAGGCAGACAGAGGATGTTTAAGAGTAAGATTTTTATGAATCCAAGTATGAATTATCCCATACTCAGCGGTGAAATGTTGGATAAAAGAATAGAAGAGTTAAAAAATAGGTTGATATTCTTAGAGGCTAGGCAGGCCCAGTTGAATCATGATAACCTTGTTGTGTCTGCCAGTCAGAAAGCTAAACCTCCTGTCAGCCCTTTTGATCCTTTGTATGACCAACTGGATTTGTCATGGGTGGATTATAAAGTAAAAACTATGCCTGCTAGGATATACTGTCAGATGCCCATATTTAGTGGTCACAGTGTATGTGATGGGAATGCACATATCCAAAATTTTCATGAGTTCATGGGAATACATTCATTCAGAGATGAGGATATGTGGATGAGGTTTTTTGTTAGGTCCTTTGATGTAAAAGCAAAAGATTGGTATTTGAGCTTTCCAAAGAGATCCTTTGCTTGTTGGGATGAGCTTACTAACTGTTTCAAAAAAGAATTTGCAAAAAAACCTACTGAACTTGTTGCAGAATTGATGAAAATTAGAAAACAAGATAAAGAGCTATGTATTGATTTCAGTCATAGGTTTGCAGTAGCCCTTTCATTGATCTTAGAAGTCTTCAGACCTGATATTTTAGCCTGTGTTGGCATATATTTTGAGGCTTTTGAGGAGGGCTCTAGTGCATTACTGAGGGATTTCAAGGTGACAAGTATGCAGATGGCATACAAGTTCGTAGAAAACATAGAAAAATTCAGAAATGAGCACTTGCTGAAATCCCTGTCCCCAGGCTTTGGTGTGAATAATGGTTGTGAAGCTGCAAATGACCAAGTCATTAAGGCATCATGTGAAGATGAAAAGATGAATATTGAAGGTGCCAGTGAAGGGACTAATGAAGACTCCCATTGCAATGATGAGGCATCTGACCATAAAAATAATAACGAGGTTGTGGACAGCAATGAGCAACTTTTGGAATGGACTTGTGGAGACAATTGTGGGTATTATACTCAAGACAGAGAAGATATAAGCAAATAGAGAAACAGTCCTATGTGTGACCCATTGCCTTCCTTTCAAACACATGGGGATCGTGAAGAGCAATCAGAGATTGAAACAAGTGCTAGTGCGGAGCATGATTGTTCTTTGTTTGATGGTTGTTTTGCTTATGACACACAGGCTGATACTCCTCCACAAAGGGAATCCATTGGTGATGAAGATGCGTGCTCTGCTGCCCATGAACAAATGGCATATTATGATCAAGCTTATGTACCTGGATCACCCATTTTTGACACATATGATGATGAGGATCTATTTGAGTATGGTGAAGGCTTGAGCACTATTTTTGACTTGGATTCTGTTTCTCATCCTGATGAAAGAGGAAACAACATACATCAGGTAAGTGACTGTGAAAATGTGCCTGATTTGAAAGAGATGCCAGAGCCTGATCTTTTCCAGTTTAGTGTTGCTATTGGTTGTGTACATGATGTGCACAATTGTGAATTTGAAAGCTTTTCTTTTGAGAGGCCAGCATATGAAATGAGCTCTGATCTTCCTAGCTGCATGGTGGACTTTGAGTGTTTTCAGTTTTCAGTCCAGCTAGGAGATCATTTTGCAATGCATAATGCTGATACAAATGATAACATGTGTTATATTCCATTTGAGTATGCATTGCTTGATACATTCTGCATCCATTTGTTGCCTGATGCTGAGGGTTGTTTGCATAAGGTTGACAGTGACAAAATAAATCAGAAGGTTGAATGTGCAGATGACCAGGTTTGTTTGTGGTCAGATCATGGCAGTACTCTCAGGCTTGACCCAGTGCATGCAGATGAGAACAAGGTGTTTGACAAGGGGAAATATTGGTTTTCCTTTTCTTGGTGGCCTTAGGCCATCAAGTTTGATTGGTGATACAAATCATGGTAACTTCATGACTCTATGCCCAATGGATAAGGCACTGGTCTGCATCCCAGAGATCTAGGGTTCTCGCTGCAGTCTTGCACCTGCACATCCCCAATCAAAGCCATTGTTGGTGCCTGAATTCACTGTCAGTTAATTTAGCAATTTTCATGTAGGCACCATCCCAAAATATCCAAAAGGTTCTAAGTTTTGGCACCCCTTTAGTGTTTTGCAGCATCCGCATTATCTTTCTTGAGGAGGGGTCTTCATGTTTTCTCCATTGGCATGTGTTCGTTTTTGTGTCTTCGACATTTCAATGGAGTATTATTTTTGATGTTTGAACCATCGCGTTGAACCCTCGTGTTGAACCATTTTGGTTCGGGGTTCAACGGTTCAAGGCTTTATGTTTTTGGTCTTATCGGAGTGATTGGCTTCATCGGCGAAAGATTTCTTGAGTGCTCCGATTGTTTTGGTCTGGCCGATGGATGTCCATCGGCGTGTGTTTGGCTATCGGCGAAGCAAATTTTTGGGCCGCCGATGTAAGGAGTTTGCCCGATGGGGAATGCCATCGGAGTAAGATTGCATATCGGGCTAGCAGTTGGAGGGTCCGCCGATGGGGTAGTGTCAGGCCGATGAGGATTTAGAGTGGTCATCGGCAAGAGTTGTATTGTCAGCGGAAGTGTTTTGGGTTGTGCCGACGATGGGAGGTGTGGCCGATGGGGTGTCATCGGCGTGTGTCTCGCCAAAGAATTGTGTATCGGGGTGATCGGCTGTGTCGGCGAGGGCAATTCTTGTTGTGCTGATAGAGTTGGTTTCACCGATGGAGATAGGAAACGAGGGTGTTGTCGGCGTAACTTGGTAGATCGGCGAAGGTTTGGAAGGTCGGCCCGATGGTCTATCTCTGGCCGATGAAGGGGAATGCGAAGCAAGTTATATTGGCCAGACTATTGAGCTCGGTGAGAGATTTTTGGGGCGGTCCGATGGTGTTAGTCTTAGCGATGGGCTTTTGGCGAGGGCATGTGTGTCGAGTGCAGCAAAAGTGCTCGACACTTGGTATGTATGTGGCCCCATTTTTAAACTAATGAAGTGGTCTCGGCAACAGGCATGTGGGACTATTCTTCCTGCATGTTTTGAACCTGCGAAGAAGCACGTTTTGGCAGGAAACTTCCATTTGAACGTAGCGACAGTTTCCAGGTAGGCCGCGGGTGGTTGAGCCATCAATGGCAACTGTAGCGGGGGTATGGGCGATGGTACACATGATCAAGCTGCTCAATTGTGAATGAAAACTCCCAAGTGGTGGCGCAGGGCTCGAGGTCTCCCTTGTCTACTGCAGCAATAACTTCTGAGCGCCATTCTTCCTGTGTGATCTGTATCTGGCAGATTTTTGAAAGCCATGTAATTAATTGCTATGAGGTACACTTTCTGGCCAATATAGGCAGACTGTGTTACCATTTTTGTGGTTGTTGAAAACTGGACATTTTGGCTCTGTAATAAGATACAACTGGTTTTGGTTGCTCTGTGCAGCAAAACTTGTGAGTTTATGTATCTCCTGTTGTACGTTTTTGCATGAATCCACTGATTTCATGGTCAATCTTATATGAATAATGCTATGTTTGCATGTGTTGTGCTAATTCTGTCTCCAGTCTTGCATGTATCTTTCTTCTGAGTCCAAGTATTCAAGGAATGTCTGAGATTCTAGAACATAGAATTCCTGTGTTGAATGTTTAATCTTTTAACTTCTGCTCAAGGGGTAGATTAAACTATTTTCAGATTGAATATTGGGAAGGGTATACTGCAATAGGGATGCCATAAGTATAGATAGCTTAACACTCTGTATTGGGAGATATCTGTAAGGCAGGTATCATATGTATCCCCCTGAAATCCAGTTTTAGTTGTTCATGCTGATCATTCATAGGTGTATGTCTACTGACTCCAAGCCCTGGACAGGCACTGATCTAGCTCTGTGTTTGTGTTATATACCATGTCCAGCTTTGCATCCAACTACAAAATCAAAACCAAACTCTAAAATAACCATTAGGACAGTAGAATTAGTTTTAGGATCCAAGTCCTCTGTCTACAACTGCAAATAGGCCCAAAGCTAGCCCCTTTGCTCTTATCTTTTAGTTTTGGTCTACTTACAAGAGGACTTATCTGCTTTCTGTCAGCATCCCAGCCTTTGTATGCATATCCTCATGGATGTTGAGTAGGGAATACCCCCCTAGGTTTTGCAGAGCCTGAAGAAGAAGAGGAGATAAAATATAGAGTCTATCTCCTACACTGTTGGCCCCTGGCCCAGAGATCCTGTTGATCATTGATGGCTACCTTGTAGGGAAATCTGGGAGTAAGCATCCAATCTGGGAAAAAACCAACATGGTACACATAGGATCCCTTCTATCTCACACTTTGCATGGTCTTGTGCTACCTTAGGCTTTCTCTCATCAAAGGGCTTGGGGAGTGGAAAGTTTTTTTGTGTTTTCTTTAACTAACTTGTGGAACACTACCTCTAATGGCTCTTCCAAGGACATGTGCATTGTCTCTTTTTTGTTTCCTATTTCATTTGTCTAAATGGAATAGTCACATTAAGAGGATTTTGCATGGCTTAGACATATTTTTAGTTTGTAACTCGATTTTTATGTTCTTACTAAAAGCCTTTGGCTTATCAAATTGATTTTGGTCTTTTGAAAAGATTTTGACAAGTCCTTTATCTTACTATAGATTTTTAGATTTGTGCCCCTTCTTGATAATCTCATCAAAGGTAGTAATGCAATTAAATTGTGAATGGAAATCTATCTCTTGATTTAAGTTGGTGATGAAGATATGGACTAATTGGTTTTTAGGGTTATGCCATGGGAACCTACTTGCTAGGCTTCTCCAGCATTATATAAAGGAAGAGAAGAACTCCCTATTTGTTTATTTTTCATTGCATAAATCTATTATAGTTAGCTCATATTTCACATTATATGAGAAATGTTTCACAAACCTTTCTGCTAGATCTATGAATGTCATGATAGATCTCCTAGGCAAGTGTAAGAACCACTCGAGAGATTTCCCCTATAAGCTTCTAGGAAAAAGTCTTATAAGGTAATCATTGCTATAAGTAACTTCTTGGCATGCCATATAGAATTCTTTTATATGGTCCCATGGATCTCTATTTCACTTATATTTATCCAATTTAGGTATTTATAAGTATGGGAGAAAGGTATTCATGACATGGATCTATCAAAAGTATAAGGACATAATTCCTCAAATGTGTACCCTTTACTTTGGCTTTGGTTTCCCACTAGGCCATTTATTATTTATTTCATAGCTTTCAACTATTGGTCGAATGGAGTACCAAAAGGTGGCAATAGTGACCTGCAATGTGATTAGATTGATACATTTGATTTTGTAGATTAGATTGGTTGTGAGCCTTATTTTGAGGGTCATGTTGTGAGGTTTTATTTTTGAAATTATCATTTGATCCTTTGTTGTGGCCAACATTTTGATGATTTACATTACTTTGGCTATCATTATTTTGGTCTATTTTGTTGTTTGTATTGTAATGGTCTTAATGCAAGGGCTCTTGACTTAGGATGTTATTAAGGTCAATTCTTTTTGGTATCATGGCTCCTGACTCTATAAGGTGCCTAAGTATGTTGTCCTTGTGTTGTTGGAATCAATCCATCATGGTGCATCCTTGTTTGGAGTTAAAAAAGTCATGATAATCATGGGAATACTCACTTTGATTAGGAAGGATATCATTATCACTATCATTGTCATTTTGGTTTCTAAGGGGATTGTAAGACAATTCTCTATTGTAGGACTTTTGACTAGGTAGGTGTACTTGACAAAAAGGGTTTTCCTCATTAAAATTCATGTTAAGGTTATTAATTCTTTCTTGGTGTCAAGTTATGGGTGACATAAAAAGTATATCTTGTTTTTTGTTTTGAAGTTTTAGACTTTTGAGGCTTATCATGAATTTCATGTGAGAGGGAAGAAAAAAAAGATATGATAACAACCTACACTAGTCAAGTGGGAGTATTTGTTCTATGAGCCTACTAATATACCAAAGGAATGTAGTAACTTCTTGGGTCTAACTCCTTACTACTGCATCACAAGTTATAAATGGCCAGTGGCTTCCTATGCTAGGCTAGTATAATGTTCAACTAAGGGTGTTCTCGATATACATGAAGGTACATGAGGCCCAAGTCTATGAAAAGAGAGTATGATCTTAGGTGTGTGAGGATGAGTTCAAATCCCCTCTCACTTCACTCCATGCACTTTGGCTAGAGCTTCACCAAAAATGACAATTCCAACTTAAAAGAGTATTTTCTAAGGCTTGGGCATAGGTGGGATGAAACCATCTCACTTTACAATCCTACTAAAATAACTCACCACTTAGCCAATAACAACACTTCCAACCTCAAATTTGTATACCCTACCAGAACAAGGGGTTTGTCTAGTACTTGGATGTCACTTCCAATGTCACTCTGACCTCCAAGAAAAAAAAATTAAAAAAAAGTAGATTCTTTTGATTCCTAGGATCACAAGAGTGTGAAAGGGAATATCATATGCAACTATCCTTAACTACACATGTGAGAAGCCACTTTTGATCCTCAAGGTCACCCTAAGGCACAAGAGGAGATCATACATAGACTAATCATGAACACACTCATATAAGGAAATTAATCAATTTTTTTTAGTACTCAAGATCATCCTAAGGCATGGGAAGAGAGCATACACAACAAACTTACAAAAACACAATAAACAAAATCTAAAAATATTAATTCCCTTAAAATTAAGAGCATAACTAAGGTTTGGAAATCAAGTCTTTGGGAAGCGAACCTACAAAACCAAAATGTTATGAGTTGTTATGGAGTAAAATGTGTACACTAGCATTTTACACCTAGTTTAGCACCCAAGTGGACCTAAAACAATTAAATTCTTGATCCTGATGAATAAACCTAAAACAATAAACTTAGGAATGGCCTAAGCCCACCAAATTTAATGCTCCTTAGAGTTTGTGGGGCTAAAGGATGAGGATGCCTTGTTTCATTCCCCATGTGTGCTAATCATTCTAGGCTACACGGTTCTGACAAAGTTTGTTACGAGACCTAAGAGCCAAAAAATACCAAAATTTAATAGAGTGGTTCTTAGAGTCCATGGCACCTACAAATGTTCCATTTCAACCTATAGATATAAATCAAGTCCCTCCATAATAATCTCTCTATTTTTATCAAATCAAAATGGTTTGACTATGCCAACAATGGATGCATTCTTGCAAAATATGTCATTTGTGTTTAGCGTAATATTGCCAAGAGCCATATTTTATGTTCTTCAGGTCTCAAGGGGCTAAAGAAACTACACCAACATGTTGAGGTAGGTGGGTTAATGCTATAGGAGGCCTCATTTGATTCCCCAAGTGTGTCAATCCTTTTAGGCTACAAGGTTCTTGTAAAGTCTCTTAAGAGACCCATGAGCCAAGAGCTACCAAACTTTGGCGGTGTGGTTCTCAAAGTCTATGGCACCTACAAATGTTCCATTTCAATATAAAGCTAGACATTAAGTCCCTCCATAATAACCTCTCTCATTTTTTGTCATCTCGAAATAGTTTGCCTATGTCAACATCATATGTATTCTTGCAAAATGCCTTAGTGGCATTTAGTCTAATGTTGCCAAGAGCCATATTTTATGTTATTCACCTCATGGGGCCAAACTTATTGTGCTAATACATCAATGTGGGTGGGTGAATTCTAGAGGAGACCTTGTTTCATTCCCCAAGAATACCAGTCCTTCTAGGCTATAGGGTTTTGGCAAATTCTCTTAAGAGACCTAAGAGCAAAAACCAACCAAAGTTTAATGGAGTTTTTATCAGATGGCACCTATAAATGCTCTATTTCAACCTATAGCTAGACCTTGAGTCTCTCAATAGTAACCTCTCTGAGTTTTTTTCAACTCAAAATAGTTTTCCTATGCCAAACATTAGATGAATTCTTACCAAATGCATCTATGACATTTAGTCTAATGTTGCCAAGAGCCATATTTTATATTATTCACCTCATGGGACTGAAATGACTACACCAACATGTTGGGGTGGGTGGGTGAATTCTAGAGGTTTCATTCCCAAAGTATGCCAATCCTTCCAAGCTATAGGTTTCTGGCAAAGTCTCTTAAGAGACCTAAGAGCCAAAAACTACCAAACTTTGATAGAGTTGTTCTCAAAGTCCACGATACCTATGAATGTTCCATTTTGATCTACAACTAGATGCTGATTCTTTCCACAATAACCTCTCTCATTTTTTGTCAACTTGAAATAGTTTTCCTATGCCCACATCATATGCATTCTTTCAAAATGCCTTAGTGGCATTCAGTCTAATGCTACCAAGAGCCATATGTTACATTCTTCACCATGTGGAACCAAATTGACTATGCCAACATGTCAGGGTGGGTGGATGAATGCTAGAGGAGGCCTCATTTCATTCCCCAAGTGTGTCAATCCTTCTAGGCTATAGGGTTCCAACAAAGTCTCTTAAGAGACCTAAGAGCCAAAAATTGCCAAACATTGATGGAGCGATTCTTGGAGTCCATGGCACCTATGAATTTCTATTTTGACCTATAGTTGGATGTTGAGTCCTTGCATAATAACCTCTGTCAATTTTTGTCAACTCAAAATAGTTTGTCCATGTCAACATCATATGCATTCTTGCAAAATGGCTTAGTGGCATTTAATCTAATGTTGCCAAGAGCTATATTTTTTGTTCTTCACCTCGTGGGACTGAACTTGAAAGGAAAATTATGAGCATGGAAAGAACTAATCAAGTATTGGAGTTTATGTTTCAATTAATATTACCATTCAAAGGATAACACAACCAAAAGTATTTGCCAAAATCAACAATGGAGACAAGATTTTTGAAGGGGGGGAAAACAAATAAAAAACCCCCAATAAATATTAAAGATGGAAAGAAGCCTTGAAAGAATTACAATGTGAGATTGTTCACATGAATGTGAAAAATGAGAGATTGGAGATAATAGAATGAGAGAGAAAACACCTCATAAATAAAGGTGAGAAGAGGAGTTGCATGTAACTCCCACATGCCATCTATCACTTTGGTTGTGTGCAAAGTGTCAACCTCTTAAGGAGGTGGCTAAGCTCAAATATTCCTCCAAGGGGAATGTGTACATGAGTCATCCTCACACATGTGTGAGGATATTCACATGAGACAAAATGTGTTGTATTATAAATACAAGTATTTAAGAAATGAAAAAATAAATAATTAATCTTTACCTTTACCAAGTAAAGATTAATATTCTAACACCCCCCTTAAGCTTTACTTGAGGAGATTACATCAAGCCCATCTATGGGATGTAAGCCTAGATTTTTATAATCATGAAGAAATTTTTCTTTACAAAGAGGTTTAGTGAGAATATATACAACCTGGTCTTCATCCTTGCAATACAAAAGAGAAATTTGTTTGTCTTCAATTTGCTCTCTAATGAAGTGATGTTGAAGAGCATTATGTTTGGTCCTTGCATGAAAAACTGGATTCTTTGCTAAGACAATGGCACTTTGATTATCACAATACAAAGGAGTAGGATCCTTTTGAGGTAGACCAATTTCTTCAAGCATTCTTCTTAACCATAGTGTTTCTTTAGATGCATTAGTACAACCTTTATATTTAGCTTCGGTAGAGCCAAGAGAAGTGGATTGTTGTTTCTTACTATTCCAAGATATGGCACCTGATCCAACAAAGAAATAATAACCACAATTGGATCTCCCATCATTGGGATCACCTCCTAAATCTGAATCAATATAACCATATAGAGAAAATTTACAATTTGCCTTATAAAAAAGAACAAGATTAATGGAACCTTTAATATACCTTAAAATTCTTTTTGCAACTTTAAAATGAGTTTGTTGAGGTTTAAACATAAATCTAGAAACTAAACCAACACTAATGGAAATAGAAGGTCTAGTTAGAGTTAATTAATTTAAGCTTCCAACTAGTTGCCTTTATAAAGTAGAATCAACAAAAGAAGTTTCCATATCAACCATTAACTTTGTTCCTAAAATTCACAAGGAATAGAAATAGGATTAGCATCATTCATTTTGAATCTATCTAAGAGATCTTGAGCATATTTGTGTTGAGAAAGGAAAATACCATAAGGTGTTTGCCAAATTTCCATACCCAAAAAATAATGTAACAAACCTAAATTAGTCATTTGAAATTGATGATTTAGTTGAGACTTAGTATCACAAATCAAATTGTTGGAACTACCAGTAAGTATCAAATCATCAACATATAAAATAACAAACACAATATCATTTTCACTATGTTTAATATAAATATTAGGATCATTTTGACTTCTAGTAAATCCTTGAGAAGTAAATAAGGCATTAATTTTAGGAGATTATTTTAAACCATAAATAGATTTCTTCAATTTGTAAACAAGATGTTATTTACCTTTTTGAACAAAACCCAAAGGTTGAGACATATAAAATTCTTCATGCAAATCACCATTTACAAAAGAATAGGCCAATGCATATGAGAAGCTAAAGCTAAAACTAATTTAATAGTTGGCATTTTGGCCACCAATGCAAAAGTTTCACTATAATCTAAGCCTTCCACTTGAGAAAAACCTCTAGCTACTAATCTAGCTTTAAATTTATTAATCTCATTGTTAGCATTGAACTTAGTTTTATACAACCATTTACACGAAACATGATTCTTACCTGGAGGTAAAGGAACAAGCTCCCAAGTTTGATTTGCAATCAACATTATCATATTCATCTTGCATAGCCTTTTCCCAATGAGGTTGATGTTTAGCTTTCTCATAACTTTGTGGATCATTAGTATCCATAATTTTAGACATCAAAGCGTAATTGCAATAGTTTGCTTTTCTAGCCTTATATCTATCTATTTTAGTTAAGATATCATCACTTTCTTGAACAAGATTTTTAAACCATTTAGGCATACGTTTAGATGTAGGAGTAGCATCATTAGAATGAACATCATGTTCACTATCACTTGAACTAGGAGAAGTATTAGAAGGATTCAAAGGAAGATTCAAAAAAGTATTCAAAGAAGGAGGATTATCCTCAATAACAAGAACATTGTTTTGAGAAGAATCATTGTTAACAAATTTAGAACAATCATGAACACCATTTTTAGAAATGCATACATCTCTAGCAACTTTAACTTTATTTGTAACAAGATTATAAACTCTATATGCTTTAGATTGTTCATCATACCCAACAAAAATTTGAGAAGAAGATTTATAATTAACTTTTACTTTTTTTGTTTAGGTTTATTGATGCAGAGCCAAAACACCCTGACCTGCACTACCCCTTGTATGTCTATGTTTTACTTGCCTTTTGGCAAGACTATGCACTATCGGCCAACCAAAATGCCTTTCCTCCGATATACTACCTCATACCGATCTCTTCACCATCGGCAAAACATTCCCTATTGGCTTACTTGGGGATTCTCTCGCTGATCTGCATCTCTCTCCGATGTCCCATTACTCTGATACAACCAACTTATACATGCATAGCATGACCCACTACTGCCGGCGACCCAAATGTATCTGCCACTCTATCTTTATACCGAACACTTGTATATACATCGCATGACCTACGAACACCGGTTTCCTCCATCGTCGCTACCAGTTATCTCTTGCACTTAACACAATGTATATGTTCAATATACATTCGAAACATACAACCCAAATATGCATTCAGAACATGCATTCAGAATATGCATTCGAAAAGTTTGACTGTTGACTTTCCTTGTATCCAACCTGATGTACATTCATAATGTACATTCACCATATACAACCGCAATATGCACTTGCGGGATACACACGAACATTCAACTGCGAGATATACATGAAATGAACTCTGACATAACTTAGCGATATACACACAGAATGTATACCAACAATGTACATTCACATTGTACATTCACAACATGCATTCAAACCCGATATGCTTTGCGACATACACACTCAACAGACCCTTGCGATATACTCACGGATTGTATATCTGACATGAATTTGTGATATATTCACAAATTGTATATCTGATGAAATAACGTGAATCTTGCACCGATTCGAACCCCTGCAACTCCACAACTGCACAGATCTTTCACCCTACCAACCTAGCACATGACAATGCTAGGATCTTTCAAAGCATACCGTACGTGATCCTACAAACATGAACATGAACAAAATAGAAAACAAAATGAAAACATTGTACAACCATTCCACCAATTTCGAAGAAATCTAGTCGGTGGAAGGGGCTAAGAACCCATCTTGACTACAGAACAGAAAATTGATTACACAGAGAAAGAAATGAACTCGAATGTTAGTAAGATGTACAACACAAACAGGACCTTGTTTATTATGCTTTTAGAAACACACACAGATGCTCTATTTTTACAATTGCACACCTAATCTCTCTACCATCCCCTTCGCTCTTCCATAGAACAGACTTTATCAAAACCTGATCTTGGCCATTATCTTGCAATCTTGCAATGGTGGGAAGACCAACCGTTTCAACCACATCACAACCAATGACTTTTCACCAACTTCCCAACTAACACTTGGACATACCCTTTTGTAAGGCTTACAAACATGACTATTGTTCCTTAAGACAATACTAGATACTTGGACATAGTCCTTTTTGTACATGAATGGTCTTCTAGGACCTTATTGAAAACAACAAAATTGAACATCAAACACAACATCAAAATAAATGCCTCATGGAGGCCACCTTAGATTAGGTGCTCCTGCACCATACATAGTCTTGCCAAAAGGCAAGTAAAACATAGACATACAAGGGGTAATGCAGGTCAAGGTGTTTTGGCTCTGCATCATTTATGAACAAAAGCAATTGAACCAAAGATTTTTAAATGCTTAAGATTAGGCTTCCTACCTGACCAAGCCTCTTCAAGAGTGATATCCTGTAAGGCTTTGGTTTGAGTTCTATTAATAATATAAGTAGCACAAAACATAGCTTCAGTCCAAAATTTATAAGACATTTTTAGCATGTAACATACATCTAGCCATTTCAATAATAGTTCTATGCTTCCTTTCTGCTACACCATTTTGTTGAGGTCTATATGGAATGGTTAGCTCATGTTTAATACCAAAGGACCTCAAATAAAAATTAAAAGAATTATTCACCTATTCAATACCATTATCAGTTCTAAGTATTTTGAGTTTCAACAAATTTATGAAAATCAACAAAAGTATCAAGAACTTGATCCTAGTAAATTTAAGAAAATAGATCCAAGTTCTTCGTGAATAATCATCAAAAAAAGTAAGTGCATACCTTGATCCTTGGATGGATTCATTTTCCATGGGTCCCGAAAGGCTTCTATGAATGAGGTGCAACTTATGATTTGCCCTCCATAGTTGACCTTTAGGAAAGGGCTCCCTACACATCTTACCACTTGTAATGCCCCTCATTTTTGGCTTTTGACAGTTGATAGTATTTTTGTTGCATTGAGACAGTTATGAGACATATGGTTGATAGACTTATGGTTTATGCTTATTATGTTCATTATGGACTATGGTTGACTGATGTGGTTGTTGACATGTGTTATGAGCATTATGATGACATTATTGATATTACAATTTATGTTGTGTTTTGACATGATCAGTTGATGGTTAGTTGATTATGCAGAGTAATGTTACTATGCTTTATGTGATTGAATGTTACCTGATTGTTAGAGATGTTTATGTTTATTGTCATGCTTTGGAGCAGGGACAGTGTAGTATTACTCATTACGAGCACCCTATTACGTTGTGATTCCTTGACTGCGTGTGTTGGTTATATATGCATATGCTCGTATACAACATATCGTTTTGATGTAGGTTGTAGGTATCAAGGATCGACTCCACCTGACTTAGCAAGTCTGCGTGTGTCCTTACACCAATGGATAATGTGGATGGGAGATAACATGGGGTTCCCTAGGTCAGTTTTTGTCTTTAGTTTGTGATCATGGGTCTTGATGTCACTCTGGGTTTCTTGCCTCAGGTTTAGGGTCGTCCTTGGTATGTAATTGTTTTTACTTGAATTTGTTGGTTTCAGTCTATGTGAAATGGTTGGAAATGAATTTATAATAATAATAATAATAATAATATTAATAAGTTAGATATAATAGTATTTATTTAGTCGTTATTTAATAATGTGAAATTAGGAATATTGTTTAAGTGATTTTAATAAAGATTAAATTAATAATTTTAATGATTATAATAAGATATTAGTCATAAGTCATTAATATTATTTTTAATTGTTAAATTAGTATGTGGTTAGTTGGGAAATATTATTAGTTAAAAAAACCATTTTCCAAGTGAGTTGTCGTATTAAATTTCCAACTTGGAAAATCTCTCTGAGGAAGAAAAAATTATTGCATTCAAATTTTAGAGAGTTAGTGGATTCTCCATAAGGGATTCGGGAGTGGGAAATTAATGGAATTGGGTCTATTTTTGGATTATGGGAGTAATTTTTAGGGGAGAGGTTTTCTGGGAGGAGATAGAAAGAAGTTGGGGAAAATTTGTTACGGAAGCAAAAGAATTTTGGGGAGCTGAAGAATTTTGAAGTTCCAGATCAAATTTCAGGTATGTCCTTGTTTTGTATTTGAATGTAAAATGTTCTCTTCACAATTGGTTGTTGTCAGGATTCCAAACTTTTGCTTGCATGACCTGTACTTGATTTTGTGTTATTTATGTTCAAATTCTTCTATTTGTGACTCTTGATCTAGCTTTTATATTTTCACCAAGATTGACCTTCTCTGTAAGTGTGTCTCTATTGCCTTTATCATATCCACAATTTAGCTAGGAAACCAATGTCTACGGGAGTATACAACTTCTTGTTTTACAAAATTTGGTCTTCCTTTGCACCTAAGATCATCAATATTATTTTTTTTAAAACATCTCTCGATTTTGTTTCAACCTTTATGTTGCCTTTCTATTAAACTGCCATCATTAGTGCTTGAAAATAGCCTCCTTGAGGACATTTTGGCAGATATACCCATAAATTTAATCCTATCGCAAAATATATATTCCTTTCTATACCTGGCACATGGTGTAGTATCTGTATTTTTTTTGGTTACATATAACCTTGGTTGAAATGCTAACCCATTTTTCTTCCTTATTTCCGTTTATGGTAGAAACTAGTCTGAGATATGTGTGCTAAGTCATTGCCTCTTTTTTTTTTATCTAACCTGATGCCTTGATAAATGTGCAGACTGCCTGTTATTCATAGTGTTAATGGCATCTGCATTTGCCTCAAGTGAAAATGTTGATTTGCTCAATCGTTTGGAATGTCTCTTCATGTGAAATCTTCATCTCGGCCCTCCTTACCAACTCATTGATCTGCCAATAGACTCTTAGGTGTCCTTGATATTTATACCTAGTTTGAGACTTATAACAATCTCTTGCATTGTGACATTTTTCTAGCAGCATTTTCTGTATTCTATTTTGCCAGTATCTCTCCCTCATTGCCAGCTGACCATCTCTGTAAGGCATGTGAAGTTAGTTTGGTCGCCCATTTGAGCCTTGAGCATTCTCATCATCCCTTATGTCTAAAAAATCTAATTTACTTCTCTGTTGAATATCTCTGCAATTTTTTTTTTGAAATGATCCATTTAAATCCTTGTTGAAATAAAATGGGTTATATTGAGTCATGAGAAAACCACATTAGGAAGATTCTAATTAGGACTCTAGTATTAACCAATAGTTGTGGTCAGTTCTTTTCTTTTTGGTCAGTTTTTAGAAACTAAATTCAAAATCTTGTTTAAGGAAATTAGTTAGCCATCCAATTTGCGGAATTAGAAGTTTGTATCTATTAAGCATTTACATCTTAAATTAGAATGTAATCAAATTTTGGAATTAGTTAATATAATATTAATATGGAATGAGAAACATTTTTATTCTTTAAGCTCAGTTAGATAGTTAGCTTATTCTAGAGTTTTAGAGATGCTGGAAATAGGATATATTTGCTATAGGTTTAGTAAGAAAAAGGTTAGCACATTCTTATATGATTTTAAGTCAATGTTTTAGATTAATTTAGGTAGTAATTTTCTTTTGTGATTGATCAGGTTGTAGTTAATAAGGTTTCTTAATTATATTGTCTTTATCGATTTCTTATTATAATAGTGTGTTATGTTAGATACTGATTTAAGGTAGTTTGAAATTAAATTATTTTTTTTCACTTGTAGTTTTGAAAAGTTTGGTAGATCTTTATAGAAGAGGTCAGTCAAGTTAAATTAAATTAGTAATATAAATATTAAATCATTATATTAGTTAGAGAGATGTTTGTTATTTAAGTGTCATGATTATAATTGTAAGTGTTATGTCATTTGCAACTTCAACCTAAGGTTGAGTTATTGAATTGTTGGGGATTTGTATTTGTCTACCACTCATTGTTTTGATAAATTCCCTAGAAACCCTTAGGACCCATGTAAAGATGAGTTGTTGGCATTTTTTTTTACAAGCCATTTAGCTCCATAGGCTTTTGGGGTTTTCATGAGTTATGGAGAGCCTTGATGCCTTTTGTTCTTATGAGAAAGATTGTTGAATTAGGTTTCGGTTATTGAAATTTATTTTCATATGCAATAGGTCAGATGCCTTGCAGAGTCCTTTTCATGTATGTGAGTTTGGTAGTTTTGTTTGATTGGCTAGGGGTGCTAGTTGTATGTAGGAGATTGGCTTTCATGGTGGGGTCAGTGCCCAAAGTGGCTACCTAGATAACCCCATGAAAGTTGTAATCAAGTGATAATCTAATAATTAACTAGGTGGGTTTGGGTAGTTAATCACATAACAAGATAAGTATGATGCATCACCCATGTCTAAAGTGCTCTCACAGTCTAAGGATGGAATGAGAAGGCCTGGTTGGCAAGATCAACCTCCTCATCTTCACGAGAGGAAGTGTCGTTTCTGCATGTGTCACCCTATGGGGCCGGTGCCTAGAGAGAGGCTGCCAGGATAACCATATATGGGGGCCAGTTTCTAGAGAGAGATAGCCTAGATAACCCATGCTAGGACAATGTGATGACACTCTCCCTACTGGAGATTGGTTGCTTCCTTTTATTGTTATCTTTTGTACTTGCCTCTAGAGTATTGTTTTACCTCTGTTGATCTATGTTGTCTGTGTCAAGTTTGTATCTACTTATTTGTAACCTTTTGACTGTTGACTTAGTGGGACCTCAGGGTTCCACATGGTTGGGTGGAAGAACTTAATCCATTGGTTTTCTTGGTCATCCTGGTTCGTGTTCATGGCAGATGTGCTTTATGTTCCAGATTTGTACTTGCATCATCAAAGTTGTATTATACTTTCATAATTGTATAACCTTGTTGTATATTGCAAACTGATGTAATCAAACTAGAAGACTTGTAATTATGTAATCTTGTATTTGATCTCTTGTACCTGTTCATATCTTGTAAATGAATAATGTATTAATCTCTTGTATTAAAATGTATATAAACTTGTGTTGTTATGAATCTATGTTTACCTGATGCAATTATGTCCCTAGAGATGTTAGTTGATGTTGTTATTAATGTTATTTGATCTAGTGAATATGGTAATTAATTGTTTAAAAAAAAAAATCTGTAATTTTTTGTTGCCTTTTAGTCTAACACTCTAGGGTTGCATGATGGGGCATCACATTTGGTATCAGAGCCATGTTTAAACAGTGGGTACTCTGGTAATAATTGAGCCCATTATGTGACCTAGTGTTTAAACTCTGTAGATTAACTTTCATCCCTGTTGTTTCCCTCTCTGTGTGTAATAAACTATCCTTTGGTGTTGTAGGTAGATGCCTAGAGGTAGAGGTCGAGGTCATGGCTGAGGTAGGGGTTGAGGGAGAGGTGGTGGCGGTACACCTCCTCCCAGTTCTCCTCATGAGAGTGTCCATGAAGGTGGGGATCAGAATATGGAAGGATGGGGTCGGCCTAAGGGAGCTCAGTTGCCTTAGTTACTCGAGGAGGCCCTTGCCTGTTTAGGCCCTAGACAAGAGGTAGAGCATCCAAGATGGGGTCAGGAAGTAGATTAGCCAGAATGTAGGGAAAGAGAGAGATCACCTAGGTGGAGAGAATTGATAGCTGAGCAGGAGGCCACTTTAGCCAGTCATATAAGAGATCTCCTAAGGGCATGCCCTCCCACCTTTGATGGATTTGGTAGTGGTCTAGAGGTAGAGACCTGGTTACTTGATATAGGTAGGTTTTTTGCCATGCATCTGTATGGTAGCAACACCATGGCTAGATGTGCTATTTTGCATCTTAGAAGTTTTGCTTTGACCTGGTGGCATTTAGAGGAGTAGAAGCTACACTTGGACATTAGAACTATTTCTTCGGAGTTGTTCTAAGAGAGATTTAGAGCCCGTTTTCTATCTGATCATTGGAGGCAGCATCATGTAGAGGAGTTCCATGAGCTAAGGTAAATGGTTATGTCAGTTGAGCAGTATGAGCACAGATTCTATGAGCTCAAGTAGTTTGTGGGCATCGGAGATGATGAGACTATGCTAGTGCAACATTTTATTAGGGGCTTAAATGCCCAGATTAGCGGAGGGGTTCGTGTCTTCAAACCTAAGACTATGGAGGTAGCAGTGGAGAAAGCCCAGTTAGTGGAGGAGAATTTTACTATGGCACTTGGAGGGCATATAGGTGTGCATATTGGTAGTACACCTTCTGCAGGGTTTAGTTCACATGGTGGTCATACTCAGGCATCAGGACATCATGCACCCTCAAAGGGTGTGTTAGCACTCAACCGACTGCCACTACACCAAAAGCTCAAACTGTTAGTGAGGGCGCCACCAGAGAAGCTAGCCAGAGACTGCGTGGGCTCGAGAAGGGAGGAGTTGAGGGTCGTGCATGATTTAGCACCAACATACCCCCTCGAGCCTAGAGGTCCACCCTTGACAGACCGCGAGGCGAGTAGAAGGTGTCGGCAAGAATTAAACCCCTTCCCAGTAGAGTCACCAATTTGTTAGCACTCAACCAGCTGCCACTACACCAAAAGCTTGAACTGTTAGTGAGGGCGCCACCGAAGAAGCTAGCCAGAGACCGCATGGGCTTGAGAAGGGAGGAGTTGAGGGTTGCACATGATTTAGGACCAACATACCCCCCCGAGCCTAGAGGTCCACCCTTGATGGACCACGAGGTGAGTAGAAGGTGTCGGCAGGAATCGAACCCCTCCCCATCAGAGTCACCAAATCTGTTGGTGTTTTTCCCAGACTGGATGCTTGTTCCCAGTTATCCCTACAAGGTAGCCATCATTGATCAATAGGATTCCTGGGCCAGGGGCCAACAGTACAGGAGATAGACTCTATAGATATCTCCTCCTCTTCTTTAGGCTCTACAAAACCAAGGGGGGTAATCCCTATTCAACATCTATGAAATGCATTTATATATTAGCTGGGATGTTGACACAAAGTAGATAAATCCTCTCATATGTAGACCAAAACTGTGAGATAAGTGCAAAGGGGCTAGCTTTGGGCCTATATTCAGTTGTAGACAGATGATTTTGGTCCTAAAACTACTTCTAAAGTCCTAAAGGTTTGTATTTGAAGTTTGAGTTTGATTTTTTGTTTGGATGCAAAACTGAGACTTTGGGTTGTAACCTAAATACAAGACTAGATTGGTGCCTATCCAGGGCTCAGAGTCAATAGATATATATATGTGAGTGTTTATCACAGACTTAAAACAATAATCAAATTTCAAGTGGATTTTGCAATGTTTGCCTTACAGACACCTCCCAAGACTCAGTATTTAGTTATTTCTTCTTATAAACATCCTTACTGCAATATATTCTCCTCAACACTTAACCCAAAACATTTAATCTACTCCTTGAGCAGAGGTAAAAGATTAAGCATTCAATATAGCAAACCTATATTCTAGAATCCCAAACACCCCTTAGCTGTTCAAATTCAGAAGAAGGACACATTCAATTTGGAGACAAATAAAAAAATACATGCTATAAAGCATTACTCATTTAAATCAGCATGAAACTGATGAATTCTGTATATAAGACATTCAACATACAACTCATAAACTCACAAAATACCCAGAACAAAGCCACCAATGAGATTGTATCCGATTACAGCACCAAAAGTTGTCCCGTTTTCAACAACTTTTAATTTGTTAGCACTCAACCAGCTGCCACTACACCAAAAGCTCAAACTGTTAGTGAGGGCGCCACTGGAGAAGCTAGCCAGAGACCGCGCGCGCCCGAGAAGGGAGGAGTTGAGGGTCGTGCACGATTTAGCACCAACATACCCCCTGAGCCTAGAGGTCCACCCTTGACGGACCATGAGGTAAGTAGAAGGTGTCGGTGGGAATCAAACCCCTCCCCAGCAGAGTTGCCAATTTGTTAGCACTCAACTAGCTACCACTACACCAAAAACTCAAACTGTTAGTGAGGGCGCCATTGGAGAAGCTAGCTAGAGACCGTGTGGGCCTGAGAAGGGAGGAGTTGAGGGTCGCACACAATTTAGCACCAACAGGGTGGATAGTAGCAGCAGTACTCTCAGGCCAAACCAAAGAATTCTTAACCTCAATAGGGTACCAGATTTTAGAATAAGAACTAGAGTTGGTAGCGTTCTAGATAGGATCGTGTTGATTGACCCACTCAGAGCACGTAGTCTGTAGTGAACAGGGGGAGTTTCCAGAAGTCTAATGCTTTCCAGGGTGGCGGTGGTTTTGGTAGAGGTACATGATGCTTCTCTTGCGGCAAATAGGGCCATATTGCTAGACAGTGTCCTTAGAGGAATGCTTTAGGATTTGGACATAGGCCGGCGGCTTCAGAGCTGATAGTAGGTGATGTAGGTAGATCGTACAAAGTCTTTGCAGCAGTTGATAACCATCAGGTAGAGCATCAGGGCATCATGGTGGAGACTTCTGGTTTTATGCGAGGTATTAGTTTTTCCATTCTCTTTGATTCTAGTGCTTCTGATTTGTTCATTTCTCCTTCTCTTGTGGAGCATTATGGTTTAGTGGCAACAAAGCAGGATGATACGTGGTAGGTTGAGTTAGCTTTCGGGGCTAAGGTCGTAGTTGAGTCTCTAGTTCATTGTTGTGAATTGAGGATTGGCTCTATATCTACCATAGTAGATCTTCGTATCCTACCCCTTGGTTCATATGATATAGTTTTGGGTATGGATTAGTTAGATGCTCACCAGGCAGTGTTAGATTGTTAGTGTAAGTCAGTCAGATGTGTGGATGATTCTGGTAGAGAGGTGGAGGTAGTTGGTATCCAGAGACCTATTTCTCTACGTATGATCTCCACTATGTAGCTTAAGAGGTGCATGCGTCAGGGTTGTTAGCTTTTTGTAGTGACAGTTAATGATTTGGAGATGGAGGAGAGTAGAGAGACATCTCTTGACGATCATCCACTTCTAAGAGAGTATGTTGACATTTTTCCTTCTGAGATTCTCGGGATGCCACCTAAGCATGACATCGACTTCAGGATTGATCTTGTTCCCAGCACAGAGCCTATCTCATGAGCTCCATATCAGATGACCACTAAGGAGCTTAAGGAGCTTCAATTGCAATTGGAGTAGTTGTTAGCCAAGGGTTTCATTCAACCTAGTGTCTCTCCTTGGGGAGTAACTGTGATCCTTGTGAAGAAGGATGGATCTCTGTGGCTGTGTATCGACTACTGGCAGCTCAATAAGGTAACAGTGAAGAATAGGTACCCCTTGCCTCGGATTGATGATTTGTTTGACCAGATTAAGGGAGCTAAGGTGTTTTCAAAAATTGACCTTAAGTCAGGATATTATCAGTTGTGGATATTTGAGGCAGATATCCATAAGACAACATTTTGTACCCGCTATGGATATTATGAGTTTACTATTGTACCATTCGGCTTGATGAATGCACCTTCATTTTTCATGAGCCTGATGAATGGTGTATTTCACACTTATCTCGATAGGTTTGTCCTTGTATTTTTGGATGATATATTGATCTATTTGAGGACTATGGAGGAGCATAAGGAGCAATTATGTCAGGTGTTGCAGTGTCTGAGAGAAAATCACCTTTATGCTAATTTGTGGAAATGTGAATTCTTTCAGAGAGAGGTGAAGTATCTGGGTCATGTCATTTCTGGAGAGGGTATTGAGGTGGATCCTTTGAAGATCCAAGCTATTATGGATTGGCCTACACCTACTAATGTTTCTGAGGTCCGTAGTTTTATGGGTTTGGCAGGCTATTATCCCCATTTTGTTATGGGTTTTTTGAGGATTTCTCACCCTATTACTTCTCTTCAGAGGAAAGGGAAGAAGTTTGTTTGGTCAGAGCAGTGTCAGGCAACTTTTCAGACCCTTAAGGAGCGGTTGACCAGTGCACCTATTCTAGCAGTTCCTTATCCTACCGGGGACTTTGTTGTGTGTACAGATGCTTGTTTAGAGGGTTTAGGAGTAGTTCTAATGCAGGATGGTCACGTGATTGCCTATGAGTCTCAAAAACTCAAGGATCATGAACTGAACTATCCCACTCATGATCTGGAGTTACCCGCAGTTGTACATGCCTTGGTGAGGTGGAGGCATTTTCTCTTAGGGCATCAGTTTGAGCTGCATAGTGATCATCGTAGTTTACAGTTTATTTTTACGCAGCCAAACTTGAATGTGAGGCAGAGGTGATGGATGGAGTTCTTGTGCGAGTATGACTTTGAGGTCAAGTACATTCAGGGCAAAGAGAATGTTGTGGCCAATGCTCTTAGTCATCAGAGGCATGAGATCTCAGCAGTCACTCTCACAGTTGATTTGAGAGGTTAGATTCTTGCTGCACTTCCTACCAACATTTGGTATCAGGAGGTGAAGTCTGAGGTTGAGTCAAGTAGACCATTGGAGGGTAGATTGGCCGTTTACTCTCTTGAGTCAGATGGTCTTTTGCGACATTTGGGTCGTATTTATGTTCCTAGTTCTAAGGGTCTTCATACCATAGTTATGTCAGAGGCACATTGGGCACCCTATTCTGCTCGTCTGAGTGTTAAGAAGATGCATGCAGATCTTTGTTAGCTGTACTTTTGGAGTGGTATGAAGCAGGATATTGTGGATTTTGTGTCAAGATGTCTTGATTGTTAGAGGGTGAAGGTGGAGCACTAGCACCCTATAGGTCTTTTGCAACCCCATCTTGTTCCAGAATGGAAATGGGACATCATTTTGATAGACTTCATAGTTGGATTGTCGGTATCCTCCTTTCGACATGATGCTAATATGGTCACTATGGACAGGTTGACGAAGGTAGCTCACTTCTCTCCTGTCTGTTCATCATATAATGCTTCTACGATGGCCAGAGTTTTCATGGAGGACATAGTCAGACTTCATGGGATTCCTCATAGGATCATCTCAGATAGGGATCGAATGTTTGCTTCAGCCCTTTAGATTTCTCTGAAGCATGCCTTGGGGACACAGCTGAACTTTAGTTCATTATACCATCTAGAGACTGATGGACAAACTGAGAGGGTTAATCAGGTTCTCAAGGATATGCTTAGGATGTATGTGATGGATCAGTAGAGCCATTGGGAGGACTATTTGTATCTGGTGGAGTTTGCATATAACAATGGATATCACAGCTCTATCGACATGTCTCCATTTTAGGCTTTGTATGGTCATCCTTGTCGGACCCCACTGAGTTGGGATCGTCTTGAGGATAGAGTTCTTTTAGAACTAGATATGCTTAGAGATATGGAGCAATAGGTGGAGTGGATTAGAGAGCATTTGGTGGTAGTCCAGGATAGGTAGAAGAAGTATGCAGATGCTCATAGGGTCGATCGGCAGTTTTCAGTTGGGGATCGAGTGTTCTTGCGTGTGCATCCATGAAAGAGTCTGATCTATTATGGAAAAGGCTCTAAGCTCACACTATACTTTGTTGGACCTTTTGAGGTTTTGGAGAGGATCAGTCCTATTACTTATCCTCTTGCTTTGGCACCTAGCCTTTCACGTATCCATGATGTGTTTCATGTTTCTGTACTTAGACCTTATTATCTAGATATTGTTCATATTCTTGATCAGAATGCTCTACAGGTAGAGGTCAGGCAACTGGCTTTGGAGCTCGTAGGCATTCTACAACACAAGTGACTCGCTCTCAAGGGTAGAGATGTGGACCAGGTCACGATCCAATGGGATCCTAATGATGAGACTTCTACTACTTGGGAGGATGCACCCAAGATGCTGGAGTTATACCCTTATTTATTTGCAGGCTTCCAAGAGTAAGCCTAATTCTGGGGGGGAGGATGTAATGCCCCTCATTTTTGGCTTTTGACAGTTGATAGTATTTCTGTTGCACTAAGACAATTATGAGACATATAGTTGATAGTCTTATGGTTTATGCTTATTATGTTCATTATGGACTATGGTTGACTGATGTGGTTGTTGACATGTGTTATGAGCATTATGATGACATTATTGATATTACAGTTTATGTTGTGTTTTGACATGATCAGTTGATGGTTAGTTGATTATGCGAAGTAATGTTACTATGCTTTATGTGATTAAATGTTTTATGATTGTTAGTTAGAGATGTTTATGTTTATTACCATGCTTTGGAGCAGGGAAAGTGTAGTATTACTCATTACGAGCACCCTACTACGTTGCGATTCCCTGACTCTGTGTGTTGGTTATATATGCATATGCTCATATACAACATATCATTTTGATGTAGGTTACAGGTACTAGGCATCGACACCACCTGACTTAGCAAGTCTGAGCATGCCCTTACACCAATGGATAATGTGGATGGGAGATAACATGGGGTTCCCTAGGTCAGTTTTTGTCTTCAGTTTGTGATCGTGGGTCTTGATGTCACTCTGGGTTTCTTGCCTCTAGTTTAGGATCGTCCTTGGTATGTAATTGTTTTTACTTGAATTTGTTGGTTTCAGTCTATGTGAAATGGTTGGAAATAAATTTATTATAATAATAATAATATTAATAAGTTAGATATAATAGTATTTATTTAGTCGTTATTTAATAATGTGAAATTGGGAATATTGTTTAAGTGATTTTAATAAAGATTAAATTAATAATTTTAATGATTATAATAAGATATTAGTCATAAGTCATTAATATTATTTTTAATTGTTAAATTAGTATGTGGTTAGTTGGGAAATATTATTAGTTAAAAAAAACCATTTTCCAAGTGAGTTGTATTAAATTTCTCACTTGGAAAATCTCTCTAAGGAAGAAAAATTTATTGCATTCAAATTTTAGAGAGTTAGTGAATTCTCCATAAGGGATTCGGGAGTGCGAAATTAATGGAATTGGGAGTAATTTTGGGGGGAGGTTTTCTGGGAGGAGATAGACAGAAGCTGGGGAAAAATTGTTACGGAAGCGGAAGAATTTTGGGGAGCTGAAGAATTTTGAAGTTCCAGATCAATTTTTAGGTATGTCCTTGTTTTGTATTTGAATGTAAAATGTTCTCTTCGCAATTGGTTGTTGTCAGGATTCCAAACTTCTGCTTGCATGAACTGTACTTGATTCTGTGTTATTTATGTTCAAATTCTTGTATTTGTGACTCTTGATCTAGCTTTTATATTTTCACCAAGATTTACCTTCTCTATAAGTGTGTCTCTATTGCATTTATCATCTCCGTAATTTAGCTAGGAAACCAATGTCTATGGGAGTATACAACTTCTTGTTTTCCAAAATTTGGTCTTCCTTTGCACCTAAGATCATCAATATTGTTTTTTTTTAAAACGTCTCTTGATTTTGTTTCAACCTTTCTGTTGCGTTTATATTAAATTGTCATCATTAGTGCTTGAAAATGGCCTCCTTGAGGACATTTTGGCTTATATACCCATAAATTTAATCCTATGGAAAAATATATATTCCTTTCTATACCTGGCTTATGGCGTAGTATCTGTATTTGTTTTGGTTAGATATAACCTTGGGTGAAATGCCAACCCGTTTTCTTCCTTATTGCCGTTTATGGTAGAAACTAGTCTGAGATATGTGTGCTAAGCCATTGCCTCGTTGTTTTTTTAATCCAACCTCATGCCTTGATAAATGCGCGGACTACCTGTTATGCATAGTGCTAATGACATCTGCATTTGCCTCAAGTGAAAATGTTGATTTGCTCGATCCTATGGAATGTCTCTTTGTGTGAAATCTTTAACTTGGCCCTCCTTACCAACTCATCGATCTACCAGTAGACTCTTAGGTGTCCTTGATATTTATACCTGGTTCGAGACTTATAACAATCTCTTGCATTGTGACGTTTTTCTAGCAGCATTTTTTGTGTTCTATTTTGCCAGTATCTCTCCCTCATTGTTGGCTGACCATCTTTGTAAGGCACGTGAAGTCAGTTTGGTCACCCATTTGAGCCTTGGGCATTCTCATCATCCCTTCCTTATGTCTAAAAAATCTAATTTACTTCTCTGTTGAATATCTCTGCAAATTTTTTTTTGAAATGATCCATTGAAATCCTTATTGAAATAAAATAGGTTATATTGAGTCATGAGAAAACCGCATTAGGAAGATTCTAATTAGGACTCTAGTATTAACCAATAGTTGTAGTCAGTTCTTTTCTTTTTGGTCAGTTTTTAGAAACTAAATTCAAAATCTTGTTTAAGGAAATTAGTTAGCCATCCAATTTGCAGAATTAGAAGTTTGTATCTATTAAGCATTTACATCTTAAATTATAATATAATCAAATTTTAGAATTATTTAATATAATATTAATATAGAATGAGAAACATTTTTATTCTTTAAGCTCAGTTAGATAGTTAGCTTATTCTAGAGTTTTAGAGATGATGGAAATAGGATATATTTGCTATAGGTTTAGTAAGAAAAAGGTTAGCACATTCTTATATGATTTTAAGTCAATGTTTTAGATTAATTTAGGTAGTAATTTTCTTTTGTGATTGATCAGGTTGTAGTTAATAAGGTTTCTTAATAATATTGTCATTATCGATTTCTTATTATAATAGTGTGTTATGTTAGATACTGATTTAAGGTAGTTTGAAATTAAAAAAAAAATTTCACTTGTAGTTTTGAAAAGTTTAGTAGATCTTTATAGAAGAGGTCAGTCAAGTTAAATTAAATTAGTAATATAAATATTAAATCATTATATTAGTTAGAGAGATGTTTGTTAGTTAAGTGTCATGATTATAATTGTAAGTGTTATGTCATTTGCAACTTCAACCTAAGGTTGAGTTATTGAATTGTTGGGGATATGTATTTGTCTACCACTCATTGTTTTGATAAATTCCCTAGAAACCCTTAGGACCCATGTAAAGATGAGTTGTTGGCATTTTTTTTTTACAAGCCATTTAGCTCCATAGGCTTTTGGGGTTTTCATGAGTTATGGAGAGCCTTGATGCCTTTTGTTCTTATGAGAAAGATTGTTGAATTAGGTTTTGGTTATTGAAATTTATTTTCATAATGATTCGATATGCAAGAGGTCAGATGCCTTGTAGAGTCCTTTTCATGTATGTTATTTTTGTTGTTTTGTTTAATTGGCTAGGAGTGCTAGTTGTATGTAGGAGAGTGGCTTTCATGGTGGGGCTGGTGCCCAAAGTAGCTGCCTAGATAACCCCATGAAAGTTGTAATCAAGTGATAATCTAATAATTAACTAGGTGGGTTTGGGTAGTTAATCACATAACAAGATAAGTATGATGCCTCACCCATGTCTATAGTGCTCTCACAGGCTAAGGATGGGATGAGAAGGCCTGGTTGGTAAGATCGACCTCCTCGTCTTCATGAGAGGAAGTGTTGGTTCCGCATGTGTCACCCTATGGGGCCCGTGCCTAGAGAGAGGCTGCCAGTATAATCATAGATGGGGGCCGATTTCTAGAGAGAGATAGCCTGGATAACCCATGCTAGGACAATGCGATGACACTCTCCCTACTGGAGCTTGGTTACTTCCTTTTATTGTTATCTTTTGTGGTTGCCTCTGGAGTATTGTTTTACCTTTGTTGATCTATGTTGTTTGTGTCGAGTTTGTATCTGCTTATTTGTACCCTTTTAACTATTGACTTAGTGGGACCTTGTCATTATCTCCTAGCTCGGGGGGTGGAACTCAGGGTTCCACATGGTTGGGTGGAAGAGCTTAATCCATTGGTTTTCTTGGTCATCCTGGTTCGTGTTCATGGCAGATGTGTTTTTTGTTCCAGATCTGTACTTGTATCATCAAACTTGTATTATACTTTTAGAATTATATAACCTTGTTGTATATTGCAAACTGATGTAATCAGATTAGAAGACTTGTAATTATGTAATCTTGTATTTGATCTCTTATACTTGTTCATATCTTGTAAATGAATAATGTATTAATCTCTTGTTGTATTAAAATGTATATAAACTTGTGTTGTTATGAATCTATGTTTATCTGATGCAATTATGTCCCTAGAGATGTTAGTTGATGTTGTTATTAGTGTTATTTGATCTAGTGAATATGGCAATTAATTGTTTAAAAAAAAAATTTCTGTAATTTTTTGTTGCCTTTTAGTCTAACACTCTAGGGTTGCATGATGGGGCATCACATTTGGTATCAGAGCCAGGTTTAAACACTGGGTACTCTGGTAATAATTGAGCCCATTATGTGACCTAGTGTTTAAACTCTGTAGATTAACTTTCATCCCTGTTGTTTCCCTCTCTGTGTGTAATAAACTATCCTTTGGTGTTGTAGGTAGATGCCTAGAGGTAGAGGTCGAGGTCATGGCCGAGGTAGGGGTCGAGGGAGAGGTGGTGGCAGTACACCTCCTCCCAGTTCTCCTCATGAGAGTGCCCATGAAGGTGGGGGTCAGAATATGGAAGGATAGGGTCGGCCTAAGGGAGCTCAGTTGCGTTAGTTACTCGAGGAGGTCCTTGCCTGTTTAGGCCCTAGACAAGAGGTAGAGCATCCAAGATGGGGTCAGGAAGTAGATCAGCCAGAATGTAGGGAAAGAGAGAGATCACCAAGGTGGAGAGAATTGATAGCTGAGCAGGAGGCCACTTTAGCCAGTCATATGAGAGATCTCCTAAGGGCACGCCCTCCCACCTTTGATGGATCTGGTAGTGGTCTAGAGGTAGAGACCTAGTTACTTGATATAGGTAGGTGTTTTGCCATGCATCTGTATGGTAGCAACACCAAGGCTAGATGTGCTATTTTGCATCTTAGAAGTTTTGCTTCGACCTGGTGGCGTTTAGAGGAGT
This sequence comes from Cunninghamia lanceolata, assembly GCA_027924645.1. Taxonomy (NCBI): domain Eukaryota; kingdom Viridiplantae; phylum Streptophyta; class Pinopsida; order Cupressales; family Cupressaceae; genus Cunninghamia; species Cunninghamia lanceolata. The sequence continues at coordinate 10,294,315 of BSBN01000074.1, forward strand.
AGAAGCTGCACTTGGATATTAGAACTATTTCTTCAGAGTTGTTCTTAGAGAGATTCAAAGCCCGTTTTCTGTCTGATCATTAGAGGCAGCATCATGCAGATGAGTTCCATGAGCTAAGGCAAATGGTCATGTCAGTTGAGCAGTATGAGCACAGATTCTATGAGCTCAAGTAGTTTGTGGGCATCAGAGATGATGAGACTATGCTAGTGCAACATTTTATCAGGGGCTTAAATGCCCAGATCAGCGGAGGGGTTTGTGTCTTCAAACCTAAGACTATGGAGGTAGCAGTGGAGAAAGCCCAGTTAGTGGAGGAGAATTTTACTATGGCACTTGGAGGGCATATAGGTGTGCATATTGGTAGTGCACCTTCTGTAGGGTTTAGTTCACATGGTGGTCATACTCAGGCATTAGGACATCATGCACCCTCAAAAGGTGTGTTAGCACTCAACCGACTGCCACTACACCAAAAGCTCAAACTATTAGTGAGGGCGCCACCGGAGAAGCTAGCCAGAGACTGCGCGGGCCCGAGAAGGGAGGAGTTGAGGGTCGTGCATGATTTAGCACCAACATACCCCCCTGAGCCTAGAGGTCCGCCCTTGACAGACCGCGAGGTGAGTAGAAGGTGTCGGCAGGAATTGAACCCCTACCCAGTAGAGTCACCAATTTGTTAGCACTCAACCAGTTGCCACTACACCAAAAGCTTGAACTGTTAGTGAGGGCGCCACTGAAGAAGCTAGCCAGAGACCGCGTGGGCTCGAGAAGGGAGGAGTTGAGGGTTGCGCATGATTTACCACCAACATACCCCCCCGAGCCTAGAGGTCCGCCCTTGATGAACCGCAAGGCGAGTAGAAGGTGTCGGCGGGAATCGAACCCCTCCCCATTAGAGTCGCCAAATATGTTGGTGTTTTTCCCAGACTGGATGCTTGTTCCCAGTTATCCCTACAAGGTAGCCATCATTGATCAATAGGATTCCCCGGCCAGGGGCCAACAGTACAGGAGATAGACTCTATAGATATCTCCTCCTCTTCTTTAGGCTTTGCAAAACCAAGGGGGGTATTCCCTATTCAACATCTATGAAATGCATCTATATATTAACTGGGATGTTGACACAAAGCAGATAAATCCTCTCATATGTAGACCAAAACTGTGAGATAAGTGCAAAGGGGCTAGCTTTGGGCCTATATTCAGTTGTAGACAGATGATTTTGCCTAAAACTACTTCTAAAGTCCTAAAGGTTTGTATTTGAAGTTTGAGTTCAATTTTTTGTTTGGATGCAAAACTAAGACTTTGGGTTGCAACCTAAATACAAGACTAGATTGGTGCCTATCCAGGGCTCGGAGTCAATAGATATATATATATATATATATATATATATATATATATATATATATATATATATATATATATATATATGTAAGTGTTTATCACAGACTTAAAATAATAATCAGATTTCAAGTGGATTTTGCAATGTCTGACTTACAGACACCTCCCAAGACTCAGTATTTAGTTATTTCTGCTTATAAACATCCTTACTGCAATATATTCTCCTCAACACTTAACCCAAAACATTTAATCTACTCCTTGAGCAGAGGTAAAAGATTAAGCATTCAATATAGCAAACCTATATTCTAGAATCCCAAACACCCCTTAGCTGTTCAAATTTAGAAGGACACATTCAATTTGGAGACAAATAACAAAATACATGCTATAAAGCATTACTCATTTAAATCACCATGAAACTGATGAGTTCTGTGTATAAGACTTTCAACATACAACTCATAAACTCACAAAATACCCATAACAGAGCCACCAATGAGATTGTATCCGATTACAGCACCAAAAGTTGTCCCGTTTTCAACAACTTTTAATTTGTTAGCACTCAACCGGCTGCCACTACACCAAAAGCTCAAACTGTTAGTGAGGGCACCACTGGAGAAGCTAGCCAGAGACCGCGCGGGCCTGAGAAGGGAGGAGTTGAGGGTCATGCACGATTTAGCAGCAACATACCCCCCGAGCCTACAGGTCCGCCCTTGATGGACCATGAGGCGAGTAGAAGGTGTCGGTGGGAATCAAACTCCTCCCCAGTAGAGTTGCCAATTTGTTAGCACTCAACCAGCTACCACTACACCAAAAGCTTGAACTATTAGTGAGGGCGCCATTGGAGAAGCTAGCCAGAGACCGTGTGGGCCTGAGAAGGGAGGAGTTGAGGGTCGCACACAATTTAGCACTAACAGGGTGGATAGTAGCAGCAGTACTCTCAAGCCAAACCAAAGAATTCTTAGCCTCAACAGGGTACCAGATTTTAGAATAAGAAGAACTAGAGTTGGTAGCGTTCTAGATAGGATCAAGTTGATTGACCCACTCAGAGCACGTAGTCTGTAGTGAACAGGAGGAGTTTCCAGCAATCTAATGCTTTCCAGGGTGGCGGTGGTTTTGGTAGAGGCACAGGATGCTTCTCTTGCGGCCAATAGGGCCATATTGCTAGACAGTGTCCTTAGAGGAATGCTTTAGGATTTGGACATAGGCCGGCGGCTTCAGAGCCGATAGTAGGTGATGCAGGTAGATCGCACAAAGTCTTTGCAGCAGTTGATAACCATCAGGTAGAGCATCAGGGCATCATGGTGGAGACTTCTGGTTTTATGCGAGGTATTAGTTTTTCCATTCTCTTTGATTCTAGTGCTTCTGATTCGTTCATTTCTCCTTCTCTTGTGAAGAATTGTGGTTTAGTGGCAACAAAGCAGGATAATACGTAGCAAGTTGAGTTAGCTTTCAGGGCTAAGGTCGTAGTTGAGTCTCTAGTTCATTGTTGTGAATTGAGGATTGTCTCTATATCTACCATAGTAGATCTCTGTATCCTACCCCTTGGTTCATATGATATAGTTTTGGGTATGGATTGGTTAGATGCTCACCAAGCAGTGTTAGATTGTTAGTGTAAGTCAGTCAGATGTGTGGATAATTCTGGTAGAGAGGTGGAGGTAGTTGGTAGCCAGAGACCTATTTCTCTACGTATGATCTCTGCTATGTAGCTTAAGAGGTGCATGCGTCAGGGTTGTCAGCTTTTTGCAGTGACAGTTAATGATCTGGAGATGGAGGAGAGTAGAGAGACATCTCTTGATGATCACCCACTTCTAAGAGAGTATGTTGACATTTTTCCTTCTGAGATTCTCGGGATGCCACCTAAGCGTGACATCGACTTCAGGATTGATCTTGTTCCCAGCAAAAAAGCCTATCTCACGAGTTCCATATCGGATGACCACTCAGGAGCTTAAGGAGCTTCAATTGCAATTGGAGGAGTTGTTAGCCAAGGGATTCATTCAACCTAGTGTCTCTCCTTGGGGAGTACCTGTGATCCTTGTGAAGAAGGATGGATCTATGTGGCTGTGTATCGACTACTGGCAGCTCAATAAGGTAACAGTGAAGAACAGGTACCCCTTGCCTCAGATTGATGATTTGTTTGACCAGATTAAGGGAGCTAAGGTGTTTTCAAAAATTAACCTTAAGTCAGGATATTATCAGTTGTGGATATTTGAGGGAGATATCCATAAGACAACATTTTGTACCCGCTATGGATATTATGAGTTTACTGTTGTACCATTCGGGTTGATGAATGCACCTTCATTTTTCATGAGCCTGATGAATGGTGTATTTCACACTTATCTTGATAGGTTTGTCCTTGTATTTTTGGATGATATATTGATCTATTCGAGGACTATGGAGGAGCATGAGGAGCAATTATGTTAGGTGTTGCAGTGTCTGAGAGAAAATCACCTTTATGCTAATTTGTGGAAATGTGAATTCTTTCAGAGAGAGGTGAAGTATCTGGGTCATGTCATTTCTGGAGAGGGTATTGAGGTGGATCCTTTGAACATCCAAGCTATTATGGATTGGCCTACACCTACTAATGTTTCTGAGGTCCGTAGTTTTATGGGTTTGGCAGGCTATTATCCCCATTTTGTTATGGGTTTTTTGAGGATTGCTCACCCTATTACTTCTCTTCAGAGGAAAGGGAAGAAGTTTGTTTGGTCAGAGCAGTGTCAGGCAACTTTTCAGACCCTTAAGGAGTGGTTGACCAGTGCACCTATTCTAGCAGTTCCTTATCCTACTGGGGATTTTGTTGTGTGTACAGATGCTTCTTTAGAGGGTTTAGGAGTAGTTCAAATGCAGGATGGTCACGTGATTGCCTATGAGTCTCACAAACTCAAGGATCATGAATTGAACTATCCCACTCATGATTTGGAGTTAGCCGCAGTTGTGCATGCCTTAGTGAGGTGCAGGCATTTTCTCTTAGGGCATCGGTTTGAGCTGCACAGTGATCATCATAGTTTACAGCATATTTTTACGCAGCCAAACTTGAATGTGAGGCAAAGGTGATGGATGGAGTTCTTGTGCGAGTATGACTTTGAGGTCAAGTACATTCAGGGCAAAGAGAATGTTGTGGCCAATGCTCTTAGTCATCGGAGGCATGAGATCTCAGCAATCACCCTCACAGTTGATTTGAGAGGTCAGATTCTTGCTGCAATTCCTACCAACAGTTGGTATCAGGAGGTGAAGTCTGAGGTTGAGTCGGGTAGACCGCTGGAGGGTAGATTGGCCATTTACTCTCTTGAGTCAGATGGTCTTTTGCGACATTTGGGTCGTATTTATGTTCCTAGTTCTAAGGGTCTTCATACCATAGTTATGTCAGAGGCACATTGGGCACCCTATTCTGCTCGTCTGAGTGTTAAGAAGATGCATGCAGATCTTTGTTAGCTATACTTTTGGAGTGGTATGAAGCGGGATATTGTGGATTTTGTGTCAAGATGTCTTGAATGTCAAAGGGTGAAGGTGGAGCACTAGCACCCTATAAGTCTTTTGCAACCCCATCTTGATCCAGAATGGAAATGGGACATCATTTTGATAGACTTCATAGTTGGATTGCTGGTATCCTCCTTTCGACATGATGCTAATATGGTCACTGTGGACAGGTTGACGATGGTAGCTCACTTCTCTCCTGTCTGTTCATCATATAATGCTTCTACTATGGCCAGAGTTTTCATTGAGGACATAGTCAGACTTCATGGGATTCCTCATAGGATCATCTCAGATAGGGATCCAATGTTTGCTTCAGCCCTTTGGATTTCTCTGCAACATGCCTTGGGGACACAGCTAAACTTTAGTTCATTATACCATCTAGAGACTGATGGACAAACTGAGAGGGTTAATCAGGTTCTCAAGGATATTCTTAGGATGTATGTGATGGATCAGCAGAGCCATTGGGAGGACTATTTATATCTGGTGGAGTTTGCATATAACAATGGATATCACAGCTCTATCGACATGTCTCCATTTTAGGCTTTGTATGGTCATCCTTGTCGGACCCCATTGAGTTGGGATCATCTTGAGGATAGAGTTCTTTTAGAACTAGATATGCTTAGAGATATGGAGCAATAGGTGGAGTGGATTAGAGAGCATTTGGTGGTAGTCCAGGATAGGCAGAATAAGTATGCAGATGCTCATAGGGTCAATTGGCAGTTTTTCGTTGGGGATCGAGTGTTCTGGCGTGTGCATCCATGAAAGAGTCTGATCTGTTATGGAAAAGGCTCTAAGCTCACACTATGCTTTGTTGGACCTTTTGAGGTGTTGGAGAGGATCAGTCCTATTACTTATCCTCTTGCTTTGGCACCCAACCTTTCACGTATCCATGATGTGTTTCATGTTTCTGTACTTAGACCTTATTATCCAGATATTGCTCATATTCTTGATTGGAATGCTCTACAGGTAGAGGTCAGGCAGCTGGCTTTGGAGCTCGTAGGCATTCTACAACACAAGTGACTCGCTCTCAAGGGTAGAGATGTGGAGCAGGTCACGATCCAATGGGATCCTAATGATGAGACTTCTACTACCTGGGAGGATGCACCCAAGATGCTGGAGTTATACCCTTATTTATTTGTAGGCTTCCAAGAGTAAGCCTAATTCTGGGGGGGAGGATGTAATGCCCCTCATTTTTGGCTTTTGATAGTTGATAGTATTTCTGTTGCACTAAGACAGTTATGAGACATATGGTTGATAGACTTATGGTTTATGCTTATTATATTCATTATGGACTATGGTTGACTGATGTGGTTGTTGACATGTGTTATGAGCATTATGATGACATTATTGATATTATAGTTTATGTTGTGTTTTGACATGATCAGTTGATGGTTAGTTGATTATGCGGAGTAATGTTACTATGCTTTATGTGATTAAATGTTTTATGATTGTTAGTTAGAGATGTTTATGTTTATTACCATGCTTTGGAGCAGGGAAAGTGTAGTATTACTCATTACGAGCACCCTACTACGCTGCGATTCCCTGACTCTGTGTGTTGGTTATATATGCATATGCTCATATACAACATATCATTTTGATGTAGGTTACAGGTACCGGGCATCAACTCCACCTGACTTAGCAGGTCTGAGCATGCCCTTACACCAATGGATAATGTGGATGGGAGATAACATGGGGTTCCCTAGGTCAGTTTTTGTCTTCAGTTTGTGATCGTGGGTCTTGATGTCACTCTCGGTTTCTTGCCTCTGGTTTAGGATCGTCCTTGGTATGTAATTGTTTTTACTTGAATTTGTTGGTTTCAGTCTATGTGAAATGGTTGGAAAAAATTTTATTATAATAATAATAATATTATTAATAAGTTAGATATAATAGTATTTATTTAGTCGTTATTTAATAATGTGAAATTGGGAATATTGTTTAAGTGATTTTAATAAAGATTAAATTAATAATTTTAATGATTATAATAAGATATTAGTCATAAGTCATTAATATTATTTTTAATTGTTAAATTAGTATGTGGTTAGTTGGGAAATATTATTAGTTAAAAAAAACCATTTTCCAAGTGAGTTGTATTAAATTTCTCACTTGGAAAATCTCTCTGAGGAAGAAAAATTTATTGCATTCAAATTTTAGAGAGTTAGCGGATTCTCCATAAGGGATTCGGGAGTGGGAAATTAATGGAATTGGGTCTATTTTTGGATGATGGGAGTAATTTTTGGGGGAGAGGTTTTCTGGGAGGAGATAGACAGAAGCTGGAAAAAAATTGTTATGGAAGCGGAAGAATTTCGGGGAGCTGAAGAATTTTGAAGTTCCAGATCAATTTTTAGGTATGTCCTTGTTTTGTATTTGAATGTAAAATGTTCTCTTCGCAATTGGTTGTTGTCAGGATTCCAAACTTTTGCTTGCATGAACTGTACTTGATTCTGTGTTATTTATGTTCAAATTCTTGTATTTGTGACTCTTGATCTAGCTTTTATATTTTCACCAAGATTTACCTTCTCTATAAGTGTGTCTCTATTGCATTTATCATCTCCGTAATTTAGCTAGGAAACCAATGTCTATGGGAGTATACAACTTCTTGTTTTCCAAAATTTGGTCTTCCTTTGCACCTAAGATCATCAATATTGTTTTTTTTTTAAAACGTCTCTTGATTTTGTTTCAACCTTTCTGTTGCGTTTATATTAAATTGTCATCATTAGTGCTTGAAAACAGCCTCCTTGAGGACATTTTGGCTTATATACCCATAAATTTAATCCTATGGAAAAATATATATTCCTTTCTATACTTGGCTTATGGCGTAGTATCTGTATTTGTTTTGGTTAGATATAACCTTGGGTGAAATGCCAACCCGTTTTCTTCCTTATTGCCGTTTATGGTAGAAACTAGTCTGAGATATGTGTGCTAAGCCATTGCCTCGTTGTTTTTTTTATCTAACCTCATGCCTTGATAAATGCGTGGACTACCTGTTATGCATAGTGTTAATGACATCTACATTTGCCTCAAGTGAAAATGTTGATTTGCTCGATCCTATGGAATGTCTCTTTGTGTGAAATCTTCAACTTGGCCCTCCTTACCAACTCATCGATCTGCCAGTAGACTCTTAGGTGTCCTTGATATTTATACCTGGTTCGAGACTTATAACAATCTCTTGCATTGTGACGTTTTTCTAGCAGCATTTTTTGTGTTCTATTTTGCCAGTATCTCTCCCTCATTGTTGGCTGACCATCTCTGTAAGGCACGTGAAGTCAGTTTGGTCACCCATTTGAGCCTTGGGCATTCTCATCATCCCTTCCTTATGTCTAAAAAATCTAATTTACTTCTCCGTTGAATATCTCTGCAATTTTTTTTTTGAAATGATCCATTGAAATCCTTGTTGAAATAAAATAGGTTATATTGAGTCATGAGAAAACTGCATTAGGAAGATTCTAATTAGGACTCTAGTATTAACCAATAGTTGTAGTCAGTTCTTTTCTTTTTGGTCAGTTTTTAGAAACTAAATTCAAAATCTTGTTTAAGGAAATTAGTTAGCCATCCAATTTGCAGAATTAGAAGTTTGTATCTATTAAGCATTTACATCTTAAATTATAATATAATCAAATATTCTAGAGTTTTAGAGATGATGGAAATAGGATATATTTGCTATAGGTTTAGTAAGAAAAAGGTTAGCACATTCTTATATGATTTTAAGTCAATGTTTTAGATTAATTTAGGTAGTAATTTTCTTTTGTGATTGATCAGGTTGTAGTTAATAAGGTTTCTTAATAATATTGTCATTATCGATTTCTTATTATAATAGTGTGTTATGTTAGATACTGATTTAAGGTAGTTTGAAATTAAAAAAAAAAATTTACTTGTAGTTTTGAAAAGTTTAGTAGATCTTTATAGAAGAGGTCAGTCAAGTTAAATTAAATTAGTAATATAAATATTAAATCATTATATTAGTTAGAGAGATGTTTGTTAGTTAAGTGTCATGATTATAATTGTAAGTGTTATGTCATTTGCAACTTCAACCTAAGGTTGAGTTATTGAATTGTTGGGGATTTGTATTTATCTACCACTCATTGTTTTGATAATTTCCCTAGAAACCCTTAGGACCCATGTAAAGATGAGTTGTTGGCATTTTTTTTTACAAGCCATTTAGCTCCATAGGCTTTTGGGGTTTTCATGAGTTATGGAGAGCCTTGATGCCTTTTGTTCGTATGAGAAAGATTGTTGAATTAGGTTTTGGTTATTGAAATTTATTTTCATAATGATTCGATATGCAAGAGGTCAGATGCCTTGCAGAGTCCTTTTCATGTATGTTATTTTTGTTGTTTTGTTTGATTGGCTAGGGGTGCTAGTTGTATGTAGGAGAGTGGCTTTCATGGTGGGGCTAGTGCCCAAAGTGGCTACCTAGATAACCCCATGAAAGTTGTAATCAAGTGATAATGTAATAATTAACTAGGTGGGTTTGGGTAGTTAATCACATAACAAGATAAGTATGATGCCTCACCCATGTCTATAGTGCTCTCACAGGCTCAAGATGGGATGAGAAGGCCTGGTTGGCAAGATCGACCTCCTTGTCTTCATGAGAGGAAGTGTCGGTTCTGCATGTGTCACCCTATGGGGCCGGTGCCTAGAGAGAGGCTGCTAGGATAATCATAGATGGGGGTCAATTTCTAGAGAGAGATAGCCTGGATAACCCATGCTAGGACAATGCGATGACACTCTCCCTACTAGAGCTTGGTTACTTCCTTTTATTGTTATCTTTTGTGGTTGCCTCTGGAGTATTGTTTTACCTTTGTTGATCTATGTTGTTTGTGTCGAGTTTGTATCTGTTTATTTGTACCCTTTTAATTATTGACTTAGTGGGACCTCATCATTATCTCCTAGCTTAGGGGGTGGACCTCAGGGTTCCACATGGTTGGGTGGAAGAGCTTAATCCATTGGTTTTCTTGGTCATCCTGGTTCGTGTTCATGGCAGATGTGTTTTTTGTTCTAGATATCTACTTGTATCATCAAACTTGTATTATACTTTTAGAATTGTATAACCTTGTTGTATATTGCAAACTGATGTAATCAGATTAGAAGACTTGTAATTATGTAATCTTGTATTTGATCTCTTATACTTGTTCATATCTTGTAAATGAATAATGTGTTAATCTCTTGTTGTATTAAAATGTATATAAACTTGTGTTGTTATGAATCTATGTTTATTTGATGTAGTTATGTCGCTAGAGATGTTAGTTGATGTTGTTATTAGTGTTATTTGATCTAGTGAATATGGCAATTAATTGTTTTAGCATGTAACATAAATCTAGCCATTTCACCAATAGTTCTATGCTTCCTTTCTGCTACACCATTTTGTTGAGGTCTATATGGAATGGTAAGCTCATGTTTAATACCAGAGGACTTCAAATATACATTAAAAGAATTATTCACCTATTCAATACCATTATCAGTTCTAAGTATTTTGAGTTTAAAGCTAGATTACCTTTCAACAAATTTATGAAAATCAACACAAGTATCAAGAACTTGATCCTAGTAAATTTAAGAAAATAGATCCAAGTTCTTCATGAATAATCATCAACAAAAGTAAGTGCATACCTTGGTCCTTGGATGGATTCATTTTCCATGGGTCCCGAAAGGTTTCTATGAATGAGGTGCAACTTATGATTTTCCCTCCATACTTGACCTTTAGGAAAGGGCTCCCTATGCACCTTACCACTCATGCATCATGTGCATACAATTTTAGAAGGAACAATACTAGGCAATCCTTCTACCGTATTAGATTTTTACATCAAGGCAATATTGTCAACATTGATATGACCAAGTCTTTCATGCCAAACATTAAAATCAATGGTAGATAATAAAGAATATTTAGAAGTAGCAAACTCATAGAACTTGAACAGATTATCATTGTTTAATTTAGCATTAGCAATGACTTTATCATTTTGATTTGGATCAATCACATAGCACATATCTTTATAAATTTGATCTTGTAATCTTAACAAAGCTTAGCTACAAAAAGCAATTTTTTTTTCAACTTAGGAACATACAAAACATCATCTAACTTACCATTAGGAACATTCACATCTCCAATTTCTTCTACTTTACAACTATAATTATTTGCAAGTTGAAGATGAACATTAGTGTTATCAGTTTGCATTGATTCAAATACTTCTTTATGAGAAGTAACATGTTCAGGTGCACTTGAATCAATAATCCACACAAGAGTTTTAGAAGCATTTAAAGCACAAGTAAAAGCACGCCTTGATTGATTGACATTATTATTATGAGGCTTATGATTTTGTTGATAATTTTGCCTCATAGGCTGTTTATTGTTATTAGCATTTTGCTTCTTGAAACAAGTATTAGGCCAATGACCATCTTTATCACAATAGTTACAATGAGACCGCTTGGAAGGATTATTCATTCTATTATCATAACTATTATTATTATTATGAAATTTGGTATTATAATTTTGTTTATTATAAGGTTTAAAATTTGGTTTATTAGTTTTAGACATAAAGGCATGCTCACTATTCTTAAGATTACCAAATTGAATCAACTTAGCTTCTTCTTGCCTTAACAAATTAAGATAATTGATTAGCTAACATAGGAATAGCTAATTGAGCATGAATATTTGTAATAAATTGTTGAAATTGTCTAGGCAAACATTTTCTAAGAACAATATATGAATTAATCTAAGATCCTCAAGCTTAACTCCTAAATTGGTTAATTGACCATTAAGAGCATCAAATTTGAGAAGAAATTCATCCATGGTTTTGAAATCCATATACCTAAGATCTTCGATTTGATCTTGAAGTTGAATCTTTCTAGATTCATTTAAACTATCATAAGTTTTCTATAAAATTTCCCATGCGTTATAGGCTTTTGTGCATGCCCCAATGTGAACATAGAGTTTAGGTGACATCAAAATGCCTATTACACCAAGGGCTTCATGATTCATCTTTTTCCATTTGTCATGCTCATCCTGGCTTGCCATAGCACCAGGGTTTGATTTCGGATTAGTAGCTACGTCTAAGAGATGTTTAAATCAAAAAATGAAACTAATATGTGTTTTCCATGAATGATAGTTAGAAGAATTTAATTTGATTTCAGGAATCAAAGTAGACATTTTGCAAAATATTTTTGAAAAGAGAACAGCTATTTAGGTACACAAAATGCAAAAAATAAAAATAAAAAATTGCCTAATTATGGAAACAAAATGTAAAATTTTATTTAAAAAATTGCCTAATTAAATGAATAAAAGGCAATTTTTTTTTAAAGGCAAAATTAAAATGCAAAATTTATTTAAAAAAAAAAAACTAACAAAGCATATAATATTTTAAAAAGACTATTGAAATTTTAAAAAAATGCATAAGAAAATTTGAAATTGTAAATAAAAAGATTTATTTTAGAAAATGAAAAAACATAAATTAAAAAAAAAAACTTGATGAAAGAAAAAACTTAATAAAATTATTAATAACAAAAAGGTTTATACTAAAAAAAAATGTTTAAAAGTCATGGAGGCAAAAGGAAGGGAAGAAGAAATTATATTAAAGTAGGGTTAGAGGAGGCTAGCACATGGTAAAAAGATTACGTATTACAGGTTATTGTAGGGAGGAGGTCAGAGAGGGTCGAACACAGGATGGAAATACTAGTGGCGAAAAAGGGTAGTGAAGGGCGGAGGGGGGTGCGAGGGCCTTGGGGCATCCCACAGGGTCTCTAAAGGTCTGTGAGCTCCCCCAAGCTACAACCTATAGGGATCGAGGCAAAGGCCTTAGGGCCGAGGAAGCCCTAAAAAAAAAATTATAATTTTTAAATTTTTTTATAAAATTTATTTTTTAAAAGTTTTTGATTTAAATTTTTAACTTTAATTTGTATATTTTTTTTTAAAAGCTTAGTATATATTTAAAAAAACTTTGATTTATATTTATTGAAAATCTTTTGATTTATAAAAAACTTTGTTGAAAAATAAAGTTTGTAGGTTAGGGCAAGAGCCCAAAAACAAAACAAAAAATGTTTTTAAACCAGAAAGATTATTTTAATTGAAACCTAGATTTTTTTAAAAAATAGATTTACAGTAGTGAAAAAAAAGGGTTTAGATTTACAGATATAGATTTAAAAAAAAAATAGATTAGATTTTTTAAATAGAGAGATTGATAAACAAAGATATTGTTAAACAGGGCTAAGGGCCCAAAAAAAATTATTTTTTTTACACAGATCTTTAAAAAATAGAAAAAAAGTCGATAAGGGCATGGTTCGGTGGTTAAGTCGCTCGGTTGTAGTGGCGGCCAGAGTTCAAACCCCCACTAGGCCAACAAGCTCATGGGTTTGAAGTGTTCTTTCTTGGGGATGAGGTCCCCCATGTTGTGGCCTCACCAGTTCATAGCTCCGGGCAAAAGTGTTGTGTGGAGCCGAAGGGCGTGTCGCACCAGCGTCACCGGTCACGTTAAAATTTTTACAAGCGCATTAACTTTAAAAAAAAAATAGATTTTTTTTTTTTACCACAAACTAGATTTTCCTACACATACTTGTTAAATTTTTTACGGATTAAATAGATAAAACAATTTTTTTTCTTCTTCTCTTCTCTCAATCTGTAAATCAGTCTCTGAATGCTTCAAAAAGTAGAATGACTGCTTCAACAACTCAACTCATACTTATATTAGTAAAACCTTCTCTGATACAGTGGGTGGTAGGGCGGGCGACTTTCCACACTTCTAGTTGTGGAAAGTCTGGGTAAGGATGGCTATTTTAATTAACTTTGGCAAGAATAATGGCGTAGCATTTGCTACGATGGACAACTAACAAGCTAGTCTTCATCATACGAGAGGACCAACTCTTTTGTGAAGTGATAGAGTGGCATTAGACACTGTAGATATTAGTAAACATGATGTTTCCACAGTCCATGATAGTCAAATGAAAGTTTCTAGTTTAAAAAAGGCAACACAGTTTAAACTAGAAACTTTCATTTGACTGTAGATATTGTCAAATCATTCCATTTTCAAGCAGGTGCATGATTATTTTCAGTGACTCTGCACAGGGCGATTGTCATCTCAAGATACTTAGATAATCATATTTCGCAATGCAAAACGGTGGCTTGCCATTAAAAACCCACCTGGCAATTTCGATGGGGAATGCACAATCTTGTGCGAATTACCTTAACTATGATTTATTCTGCCTTTGATATCTTTTTTTTTGCAAAGTGTGAGTGTATTAGCTGATTGGCATAGTCATGGTTGGCGGCTCTAGGTTTGTTGTGTGCGTCTCTGCTAACGTGGTCGTGAGCATAGGGGTGGACACACCCATTCATTTGGAGAGCTCTATGCGCCAAATGGCCTTCAAAGGCAAGGTGATGGACTAGAGATTAAAATGTGTCCTTTGCAACAATGATGGATTAACTTTGGCCACAGTTAAAATTGTTCTGGGCAAAGGCTTCTTAGAAGAATGTGAATTCTACAGGGTCGATTCCAACATAGCATCATGGTTCCTGGCAGTAGTATTGGACATTGGCACCTCCAAGGATGTGACAGAGACATTGGTTAGGAAGCTTTTCAAGGTGGATTTATTGGTAGGCCTGAAGGAAATCATTCATGTAGCTTCTCCAAGTGTCAGTGCCAATCGGCCAAGAGATATGCATCTTTTGCAGGATCCTAGGGAGGTGATCAAACTTTACCTATTCTTGTTTGATCTTAGAGGGATGGAACTAATGGAACACATGGAGCATGTTGAGGTTGGGGTAAAATTCCTAAAAAAATGTTGCAGATGGAGCCAATGGGAGGACATTTCAATTGGGTCCCAAAATTTTAATCCTTCACTCACACCCTTAGCTTCATATGAATGATGGTGATCTCAGGTTCTAGCTTGTGGTCAATATGTTAATAGTGCCTATGTAGTCTGTGGTTTGATAGCCTAATTTCTAGTTGTTTTGATTTCTGTTCTAAAGGATCAAAAGGGTAGGATTACAATTTTATAGTATGGTTATCTACCCTAGTTTTGTTGTATTGTAGGGTTTGATGATAAGTTGTTAGGGGTTGTAATAGGTTATGATCATAGCAGTATCTACCACATTTTGATATTTTCTTACAGAAGATGTAAATTGTTTTTTGATATTAATACAAATCACCCTTACGAAGCAAAAAAAAACCTTCTCTGATACCATGAAAAGAAAATGAAGATCATGGAAAGAACTAATCAAGTATTGGAGTTTATGTTTGAAGTAATATTACCATTCAAAGAAGAACACAACTAGAACCATTCACCAAAATCAACAATAGAGACAAGATTTTTGAAAGGAGAAAAAATAAAGAAAAAACTGCCAATAAATATGAAAGATGGCAAGAAGCCTTGAAAGAATTACAATGTGAGAATGTTCACGTGAATGTGAAAAATGAGAGAGTGGAGATAATAGAATGAGAGAGAAAATGCCTCATAAATAGAGGTGAGAAGAGGAGTTGGATGTGTTGGCATTTCAATTCGCACCTTTGCTTTGCGATTTGGAAACAGACAGCTATGCACAGATAAACTGCTCTCCTATTGGAAGGGGGAGTTCCCTTTCTTGCTGATGTTTGCTGAAAAGATAACTTGAATGAAACTTCGCCTATCTTCTTTTTGATTCTCAGCTACGAGCACAAGGTTATAAAACTCTAAACGCTGCAGAAGAGGTTTTTTCCTTTTTATAAAACTTCTACTACAACTAGCATAGACTAATGACGCTTTCAACCTCCTGAGTAAATTCAGAGCAAAGGAAGTTGAAAGTGAATGAGGAATGATTGTTAACACAAAAACTTAAGCAATTTTCTTCCAGATTAACATCACAAGACTAAAAGTACTTTAATGATGAAAGCTGAAAATGAAAGCTGCAGAAGATACACATCTGACGACGATAACTTAATGAATCGATATAGAATATCAGAGCAAAGTAGGCATGAGACTTCTATTCAATATCACAAAGTTTAATACAACAACAGGACAGCAATATTGTAGCAAAAGGTAGGCATACAGTAAGCGATCAAACACCGGAGAACAATGAACACAAAGTGAACAAACACTTGGAATAACAATGTTTGCAAGCTAGAATAGGCACATCAAATTTGCTATCACAAAAGTCATTACAAACAATGGGCAAGGATGCCCTTATTTATACTAAAATCAAAGGAGTAGGGAACCCTAAAATCTCCTTGATTAACCCTAACTTGCCAACTCGTAAGCTTTATTACTATTTTAGGACAAAGATACAATAAACAAATGCTTTAAAGCAATCTGCTTTAAAGCAAAGAAGATTCCAACTATCACAAAGTGATTTCTTTCTAAATATAGGATGGATGAGCTTAGGATGAAAGCACATGCTTTAAAACAAAAAGCATATGTTTTAAAGCTGCTTTCTTTTGAAATGTATCCTCATCAACATTCTTGCTTTTTAGTGATGTCATCTGTTGATATTCTTTTGCTGATTTCTTCTAAAAAAGCTGATTCTGAGAGAAAAAAGCTGGCACATGGGTTTTGTAGGCAATTCTGTTTTGAAGCAACCCAGATCGTCAGATTTTGAAAAAGCAGAGATTTTCTCCAAAAAGCGAGAAAAAAGCAGTTTCCCAAAAAAAACACAACTCCCAATCTTCAAGAGGATGATAATCTGGATGGACCCATCTCGACGAAAACTGAAAAAGCTCTAGTTGGATTTCTAAAAAATGATCTCCTTGAAACAAGGACCCTGAAAAAGCAAGCCTCTCTTCTTCCTCAACCCGAATCTATGAAGAACACTGAAAAAGCACCTGGTTTGGGTTTTTGAATCTTCATTGAAAGAAAAATAAAATCTTTCCTCTTGATGCAACCTGCAAAAGATAATGAAATAAAGAAGCCCAAAGCTTGTCTTTATAAATCTTTTGGTCGAAAAAGTAGCTTTATTTGTGTGAGAAGAAAACTTCACCCTCATCCATGAAGAAAGCATCTTTTAAAGCATAAATCCAAGTGGATGTTTTTGAATAGGAAGAATCCCTATTTTGTAGGAGCCTATGGCTTCATGTGCAAGATGACGAAAAATATCTTCTTTGATGATGTCATCGAACACGCGAGTTGAAAGAAGTGCTAACAAATTTTTCTTTATTTTCGACACTTCAACACTCGTTTTGACTAAAATATGGCCTGTCTATGACTTTAACAAGGCAGAAAAATGTCATCATTAATTGAAAAAGTTGATTGATCTTGACATTTTGGAGATTGATCAACTAAGATTCCATCCCCTGCCTCTGTTTGACGATCTGACATCGTTTGACCAAGTTTGACCTCCCAGAAACTGCCAACGGGTGAAGATTGGTGACAAAGCATGTCGAAAAACATTGAAAATGTGAAAATATTCTAACACTGCTCAGGTTGGGCACCCCAAGCCTCTTGGGGTGCCTGGTTTCCCAACACTTAGCCATTTTTTTAGTTTTTTCAACTTTTTCAATTTCTTGGTTTGCGTGCGCATTCCAGAGGCACAGGACCCCTGTTTGGCTGTCAATTTCTATCAAATGGGATGAAAATGAGTCTAATTATTTGGAAAATATGCAAGCTTGATAAAAATTGAGCTGATTGTACCTTCTGTTTGCCTCGAAAAACATGCCAAACTGATCAATTCTGACCCGGACAGGGCTGACGGAAGGAGATTCACATTTTTTGAGAAAAACTTCAAAAATAAACTAACTCTAATGAGTTTGGGCGCCCCAAGCCTCCTGGGGCGCCTATCTTTCCATGCCTTAGAAATTTTTTTGAATTTTTCAATTTCTGCTGCAAATCTTGAATTTCACCAAAATTCGAAGGTCCTGCCTGACGTATATTTCAAAATATATTTAAGTATATGTTTAGATATTGAATTTCCTATACTTTAAATATTTTGAAATATACTTTCAGGGGGTTTGAGATAGGTCTCAAATCCATGGGATTTGACATGCAGATTCTAGATTCTTGAGGATCGACCAGTTTTCAGACTTAGTCAAATTTTCAGGATTTTAGGACATCAGACTTAGCCAATTTCAGGATTCCACGGACAGGCATCAGGATGAGGGTAGATTGGATAGCCTGAACATATCTGAGATGAATCTCTTTCTTTTATGGGCCTTTTGACTGAGTTTAACCAAGCTTGACCAACCGGGAACGAGCTGATGGAAGCATTTTCGACGTTTCTCAAAAAATGTGAAAAAAACTAACACATGAGAGGATGGGCACCCCAAGCCACCTGGGGCATCTGGTTTCACTAGACTTAGTCAAATTTATGATTTTCCAACATTTCATTTCACCTTGGATCCATCTTGCATCGTTTTGCGTGAATCATCGAGTCGACGACCGTTTGTCAGTTTTACGTTGTTGAAACAGCGTTGGAAACTCATCGAAGAGTTCTGGCAGGTGAACTTTTTTGTGTTGATGACTTTTGAGCTCATGCTTCACCTTTTGAGAAAATAGAAATGACCCAGTAGAGAAAACTTGGTCGTTTGAAGATTCCGTCTGAACCGTGCCGATCGTGGAGCAAAATCGACCAATGAGAATCGAGCACGACACCTGATTTGGAGATTCTATTTTTAGAAACTTTCTATTTTTAGAAATTTTTTCCAACATCCATATCTCAAGAAACCTAGAAAACCTAACTCAATGTCTATTTTTAGAAATTTTGGTTTTTTGACTTTTTGACAAAAAATTTTCTAGACTTGTTTCAAAATGCCTTAATGAAGCAAAAAAAAATTGGTTTAGTACAACAATTGGCTCTGTCTGGGGACCATGGTGGATACTTATAGCATAGGAGAACCAAGAATTTCTAGACTTTTGCAAGTTGGACCAGTGCCTTATCCATTGGGCAATAGAGTCAGGTTACATTCCTAATCACCTAGAACAAGACTTTTCTCTAAATCACCTAAGACCGGACTTCCTAAAATCACCTAGGGAGCTGGAACTTCAGAACACAACTGTCACATTACGGAAAGGGGAAAAACATTACGACATAACGGTCACATCACAGAAAGGGGAAACACATCACGAGAACAAAAAGTGTTTCACGCGCTCTTTTTTCCTGAGCGAGGATGAGAAGAGATTTAGGACTGTCACATAAAACCATCAATCGACTCAAAAAAGTAAGAACCATCTCTCTTTAGCTGTGAAGATTGCCTTGGTAGCACAAAACTTTTCTTTCTCTGCAACATCCTCTCAAAGAGCCATGATTCAGGAGGGTATTCACATTCAAGCCATGAGAAGTTTATGAGAAACTGATTGATATGCCAGGGATCAGGTAGAGCATCTTCCTCCAATGCAAGCAACCTCTGTAATAGGTGAAGATACAGAACTTCCTTCTTAAGATATACAGGAAAGTCTTGTGGCCAAAGTACATCTGTTGGAATGGTCATCACCACATATTGAATATGAGTTTCATTTATATCTTGTACACATGCAACTTTGTATTCAGTCAATGCATCGTCTTCTGGAAAAGGTGCAAGCTGCTCATGCACAACTCTCATCACTAATTCTTGGCTTATAGGATCCACAACCGTCGTTGCCCATTTTTCAAGTGCTACATGGGCTTCTTCATCGGTTGTGTTTTCATCCATCCACTCTCCAAAATCTGATGAATCGTCAAGATCTGAATGCTTAAACTCTTGAACATCTTCACCTGTTAGCTCACTTTCCCATTCATTACCTGGAATCTCATCATCCTCTGTAGAGTACTCTTCTTCAATGTGGATATCCATCACCACTTCTTCTTCAGCATTCATGTATCTTTCTTCTTCTATAAAAGGAGTGGAATCAAAGACAGCTTCATCTGAGTCATATGGTTCTTCTTGTTTTTCTTGATCAATCTCACACACGGCATATCTCACAAGACATTTGTCAAGAATCTCTGATTTTTCAATATCATCCTCTTTAGTGACCAAAACTGAATATTCCACGAACTCCTCTTCTCCATCAACCTCTTCATATGTTGCATTCCACACTGGTTGCATAGTATTAGTAAAGTCTTTTCCTTGTACAAGTTCATAGATGGATTCAACATTGTCCTCTTCACTAGTATGTATGAAAGATTCTCGAGATGCACGTGAAGATGGGCTATATTGTAAAGGAAAGTCTGCAGTGTTTTCCATTGAAGAATCACTTTCCCATTGATGTTGAAAACAATTTAGATCTGATGATGGAACTTCCATATGATCTGTAGTTCTGAAAAATTCTTCCAGGAAGAAATCATCTTCAAAAAGAAGATCATGGTCTTGCTCTGCTTGTAAAACTTCTTTGGTCTCTCCCTTGGATATATCTGACACAGGTTCTTCAAACCAGCCTTCGAGAGACAAGAAAAACAAACTTGATTCATCATTATTTTGCTTTTGAGAAGATTGTTGTTCTTCTTCTTCCTCCTAGGAAGTTTGTAAGTTGTACATTTCTTCAGATTCTTCCTCTAATTCGTCAATCGCATAGACAACCTCCTAATTTTCTTTGGTTATGTCAGACAACATAACATATGTACCAGGACCCGTTTCTTGATATAGCACAAGTTCAGGGATAACCTTGAAAAGTTTAGCATCATTTTCTTCATTAGTGTTTATGAAAGCTTCTTGAGACAAAGATGAAGATGGGCTGAACTGTAAAAGAAAATTTACAGTATCCTCTACTGAAGAATCACTCTCTAAGTGATGTAGAAAGCTATCAAGATCCAATGATGAATCTTCTATATGATCTCCATTTTTGAGAAATTCCTCTAATGATGAATCATCTTCAAAATGAAGAAGATCATGTTCTTTCTCCAATTGCAACCTTCCTTTGGTCTCTTCTCCTTTGAATGTATCTGACATAGGTTCTTCAAACCAACCTTCAAAAGATGAGAAGAACAAATTGGATTCTTCATTGCTCTCTGCAACATATTTGATCTCTACCTTGTAATTTTGCTCTTGCGAAGATTGTTGCACTTCTTCTTCTTCAGGGAAAGTTTGCAAGTTATGCATTTCTTCAGGTTCTTCCATCAACGATCCTTCTTCATGATCGAAGAAATTATGCAAATTTTCAGCTTCTGATGAACATTCATGTTCCATATGTAAACACATGATGTCGCTTGAAACAGAGTTAGGAAAATGTTCCCTTCTAATATTTGATTTACACTGGTCAAATCCCTTCATAGACCCACCATCGGATTCATCAAAGAGACATTCAGGAGTATCCAAAAATCCTTGATTTTCATTTGATGCTTTTAATATTTGCATGAATCTTCTCATCTCCGAGCAACTTTCTCCATCGTGTTGGTTTGTTGCATGGAACAAGTAGTAGATTTGTATTGCAAAAGATGCATCTACCTTTTGACACATAGGTGATACTTGACGCACAGGTGAAGCAGGTTGATCACTCACAAAGTTAATGAAAGAATCTGGTATACTTGAAGGAGATGGAACTTGCTGAAGTGGTACAACATTCAAGGGCACCAGTGGTTTGATTGAATCTCTCTGGATCTTTCCGGAAGTGATCATATGATCTTCTAATTCAATAGCATACTCTTGAGCTTCTTGCAGTTCTGTAGCATGTCTTTTCTTGAGGTAGAAAGAAATTTCTAAAGATTGTGCATTCGTGAAACAACTTAGCAGAATTTCTGACGAAGGATTCAAGGTGTTCATGACTTTTCCAACCAAGAGGTTGAATCTAGCCATGAACTCTCGCATCAGCTCACTTCTGTCTTTCTTGATGTTTGAGAGTTTTGCAAACAAGACATTACTATCTTCTATAGGCTTGAAACGAGTGAGAAATTTCTCCCTCATCGACTCCCAACTTGTGATAGAGCTGGCAGTGAGGTGATTAAACCATTCAGCTGCTGAACTTTGCAATGATTCCACAAACAAACACACTGCAACATCTTCATGCGCAACACCAAGAATTCCACAAGTGGTGGTGAAGGCAGAAATGTGCTCATTAGGATGTTGCTTCCCATCACCATGAAACTTTGGAAATTTTTTTCTTGATCCTTCGGGAAGCTCATGATATTCTGCTAGTGCCAAAGGTCCAATGTTGTTACCCCAAGGCAATGGTGGTGGTCACCTTTGATTTGCATCATTGTGATTGTTGTTATTTGGGTCACCCATTGCTCTAGGCTGGGGTACTGGTTCTTCTTGCAAATCTTCCTGCTTGACTTCAGGAACTATCTGAATTTCTCAAACTATGATGGATGCTTCTCCAACTTATGTAGGAACAAGATCTTGGAAGGAAGGATCTGTAGCACCGCCTTTTCCCCTTCTTGAATAAACCCTGTGAGCCAGGATTATCTACTGCCACACGGGAGATGGTAATACAGGTCTTCCTGCTGCAAGATCTACTTTGTGTTCTTCTTCATCAAGGATAGCAGCTGTGTTTCTCCACTGATTAGGAATTTCCTTTTGCGCAAATATGAAACTTCTAAGCCTACTAATGATGTCAGTTTTCTCTCCTTCCACTCGTACAAGATTTGGTTGAATAGCAGGTGGTGTAAGATTTGGTTGTTGAACTAGAGCAGAAGGACGCCAGAGAGTCATTCCTGTGACATAAGCCTAAGCTTGCTTGAAGTTTTATGCCTCGTGTCCCACGGTGGGCGCCAGAAAACTGTTGGTGTTTCAATTTGCACTTCTGGTATGCGATTTGGAAACGGACAGCTATGCACAGATAAACTGCTCTCCTATTGGAAGGGGGAGTTCCCTTTCTTGCTGATGTTTGCTGAAAAGATAACTTGAATGAAACTTTGCCTATCTTCTTTTTGATTCTCAGCTGCGAGCACAAGGTTATAAAACTCTAAACGCTGCAGAAGAGGTTTTTTCCTTTTTATAAAACTTCTACTACAACTAGCATAGACTAATGACGCTTTCAACCTCCTGAGTAAATTCAGAGCAAAGGAAGTTGAAAGTGAACGAGGAATGATTGTTAACACAAAAACTTAAGCAATTTTCTTCCAGATTAACATCACAAGACTAAAAGTACTTTAATGATGAAAGCTGAAAATGAAAGCTGCAGAAGATACACATCTGACGATGATAACTTAATGAATCGATATAGAATATTAGAGCAAAGTAGGCATGAGACTTCTATTCAATATCACAAAGTTTAATACAACACCAGGACAACAATATTGTAACAAAAGGTAGGCATATAGTAAGCGATCAAACACCGGAGAACAATGAACACAAAGTGAACTAACACTTGGAATAACAATGTTTGCAGGCTAGAATAGGCACATCAAATTTGCTATCACAAAAGTCATTACAAACAATGGGCAAGGATGCCCTTATTTATACTAAAATCAAAGGAGTAGGGAACCCTAAAATCTCCTTGATTAACCCTAACTTGCCAACTCGCAAGCTTTATTACTATTCTAAGACAAAGATACAATAAACAAATGCTTTAAAGCAATCTGCTTTAAAGCAAAGAAGATTCCAACTATCACAAAGTGATTTCTTTCTAAATATAGGATGGATGAGCTTAGGATGAAAGCACATGCTTTAAAACAAAAAGCATATGTTTTAAAGCTGCTTTCTTTTGAAATGTATCCTCATCAACATTCTTGCTTTTTGGTGATGTCATCCGTTGATATTCTTTTGCTGATTTCTTCTAAAAAAGTTGATTCTGAAAGAAAAAAGCTGGCACATGGGTTTTGTAGGCAATTCTATTTTGAAGTAACCCAGATCGTCAGATTTTAAAAAAGCAGAGATTTTCTCAAAAAAGCGGGAAAAAAGTAGTTTCCCAAAAAAAACACAACTCCCAATCTTCAAGAGGATGATAATCTGGATGGACCCATCTCGATAAAAACTAAAAAAGCTCTGGTCGGATTTCTAAAAAATGATCTCCTTGAAACAAGGACCCTGAAAAAGCAAGCCTCTCTTCTTCCTCAACCCGAATCTATGAAGAACACTGAAAAAGCACCTAGTTTGGGTCTTCGAATCTTCGTTGAAAGAAAAATAAAATCTTTCCTCTTGATGCAACCTGCAAAAGATAATGAAATAAAGAAGCCCAAAGCTTGTCTTTATAAATCTTTTGGTCGAAAAAGAAGCTTTATTTGTGTGAGAAGAAAACTTCACCCTCATCCATGAAGAAAGCATCTTTTAAAGCATAAATCCAAGTGGATGTCTTCAAATAGGAAGAATCCCTATTTTGTAGGAGCCTATGGCTTCATGTACAAGATGACGAAAAATATCTTCTTTGATGATGTCATCGAACACGCGAGTTGAAAGAAGTGCTAACAAATTTTTCTTTATTTTCGACACTTCAACACTCGTTTTGACTAAAATATGGCCTGTCTCTGACTTTAACAAGGTGGAAAAATGTCATCATTAATTGAAAAAGCTGACTGATCCTGACATTTTGGAGATTGATCAACTGAGATTCCATCCCCTGCCTCTGTTTGACGATCTGACATCGTTTGACCAAGTTTGACCTCCCGAAAACTGCCAACGGGCGAAGATTGGTAACAAAGCATGTCAGAAAACACTAAAAACATGAAAATATTCTAACACTACTCAAGTTGGGCGCCCCAAGCCTCCTGGGGTGCCTGGTTTCCCAACACTTAGCCATTTTTTTAGTTTTTTCAACTTTTTCAATTTCTTGGTTTGCGTGCGCATTTCAGAGGCATAGGACCCCTGTTTGGCTGTCAATTTCTATCAAATGGGATGAAAATGAGTCTGATTATTTGGAAAATATGCAAGCTTGATAAAAATTGAGCTGATTGTACCTTCTGTTTGCCTCGAAAAACATGCCAAACTGATCAATTCTGACCCGAATAGGGCTGACGGAAGGAGATTCACATTTTTCGAGAAAAACTTCAAAAATAAACTAACTCTGATGAGTTTGGGTGCCCCAAGCCTCCTGGGGCACCTATCTTTCCATGCCTTAGAATTTTTTTTGAATTTTTCAATTTCTGCTGCAAATCTTGAATTTCACCAAAATTTGAAGGTCCTGCTTGATGTATATTTCAAAATATATTTAAGTATATGTTTAGATATTGAATTTCCTATACTTTAAATATTTTGAATTATACTTTCAAGATGTTTGAGATAGGTCTCAGATCCATGGGATTTGACATGCAGATTCTAGATTCTTGAGGATCCACCAGATTTCAGACTTAGTCAATTTTTCAGGATTTCAGGACATCAGACTTAGCCAATTTCAGGATTCCATAGATAGGCATCAAGATGAGGGTAGATTGGATAGCCTAAGCATATTTGAAATGAATCTCTTGCTTTTATGGGCCTTTTGACTGAGTTTAACCAAGCTTGACCAACCGGGAACGAGCTGACGGAAGCATTTTTGACGTTTCTCGAAAAACGTGAAAAAAACTAACACATGAGAGGATGGGTGCCCCAAGCCACCTGGGGCACTTGGTTTCACCAAACTTAATCAAATTTATGATTTTCCAACATTTCATTTCACCTTGGATCCATCTTGCATCATTTTGCGTGCATCGTCGAGTCGACGGCCGTTTGTCAATTTTGCGTCGTTGAAACAACGTTGGAAACTCATCGAAGAGTTCTGGCAGGTGAACTTTTTTGTGTTGATGACTTTCAAGCTCATGCTTCGCCTTTTGAAAAAGTAGAAATGACCCAGTAGAGAAAACTTGGTCGTTTGAAGATTCCGTCTGAACCGTGCCGATCGTGGAGCAAAATCGACCAATGAGAATCGAGCACGACACCTGATTTGGAGATTCTATTTTTAGAAACTTCCTATTTTTAGAAAGTTTTGCCAACATCCATATCTCAAGAAACCCAGAAAACCTAACTCGACGTCTATTTTTAGAAATTTCTATTTTTAGAAATTTTGCTTTTTTGACTTTTTGACGAAAAATTTTCTAGACTTGTTTCAAAATGCCTTCATGAAGCAAAAAAAATTTGGTTGGGTACAACAGGATGTAACTCCCACATGCCATCTATCACTTTGGTGTGTGCAAAGTGTCAACCTCTTAAGGAGGTGGCTAAACTTAAATATTCCTCCAAGAGGAATGTGTATATGAGTCATCCTCACACATGTGTGAGGATATTAACATGAGACAAAATACATTGTATTATAAATACAAGTATTTAAGAATTGAAAAAATAAATAATTAATCTTTACCTTTACCAAGTAAAGATTAATATTCTAACAAAACTGACTACACCAATACATTAGGGTGGGTGGGTGAATGCTATAGGAGGCCTTGTTTCATTCCCCAAGTGTACCAATCCTTTTGGGCTACAGGGTTCCATAAAGTCCTTAAGAGACCTAAGATCCAAAATTCATATTAATTACCTTACACTTTAGCCTTATTCACTTTTTTGAGTTCATCATTGATATTCTATTGTTGCCCACCACATGTTTCCTTTAGTAGTGCTAGGTTTGAGTTCTGTCAAGATGGCTTCCACTATGGTGTGGTGGTTTATCAATGAGTGTCATGTGGAACATGTGTGGTGAGAGTGGTGGGCTCACCATTTTCCCCTCTCTACTTGAAGACTTTTCAACAATAGACTAGTGACTAATTGCATATAATTGTGTGGTAATATCTCATTTGAGAGTAGGTAAATTAGCCTCAATAGCTAATCTTTTGAGTGGAATACTTAGTTCATGCATCATGCCCACACCATTAGATGTATGGAAAGGTATGTGGATGGTGGGGATTCACCCAAATTTGATACATGCTAATCAACCACATGCAAGGATTATTTAAATGTACCATGCATGCCATTTTTAATGGTTTTCTACATGCACATGAGGATGATGCTTTAGAGGAGGGTATAAGGAAGTCTTAGACCATGACCAATGAAACATGCTAGCTATCCATAGACATCTTCTTGACTAATGGTGCCACATATGACTATTTTTGATGATTATGCAAAATCAAAGCTATGCCCTAATATCCATTTTTAGGGCTTTCTCTTATAGTGATAGAAAAATCATAAACATAGGTAATATATTGACTCCTTTGGTGGTGTTTACATGATGATTTCTCACCATTGGGGATGATATATATTATAGGAAGGTCATTTATTACTACAAGACAAATACATCTTCGATTTCTAGGAGTATTTTATCCCTTGGTTGTTGTATATACATGTGGTGGGTCAACGCTTTTTGAGGAGATGTATTGGGCTCACATTTATGTTTGTTTGGGATCTATTTCCTTGGTTTGGATGTACATGAATACTAATTTTGGATCATGCAATCCTTTTTTCATCACTATCTAGACATTTTTGTCATTTTTTCCCTACCTCAAGCCTTAAATTGGTAGTGTCACACATGTTTTGAGGGCTAACATTTATGGCTCTACTCTCCTTAGGTTGACTTGGATTTATGAGCATGGACTACCATTGTTACAACCTACAAGCATTAGCTAAAACTAAATTAAATACACATTGTTTGTACCCGTCTTAATTTTATTGACGTGTATATCAACCATGAGATCTTCTCCCCTATTCATACACCTATTCATTGATCTTAGGTGGAAATTCTATTCTTGCAAGTGCAATCTTTATCTACAATTATTTGTTGATCAAGATATGTATTTAATACTAATCTATTGTGCTCAAGGTCAAGATGTATGTGGCATGATTTTATTGAAGATCTATGCCCTTAATACTATATGAATTGAATTGAGACACAAAGGGATATATATGCACAAATGTAATTTATGTAATTGGCATTTGTCTTTGAGTCAATTTCCTACACCTATAGCCTAAATCTAATTTATGGAATCAATCATTGCATTTTGTAGTACTATAAATGAAGGGTTTTCTTTGTATGAACTATAGGAAGGTATTGTCAAGTTGGGTAGATGCATGATTAGATGTTTCCATGACTATTAAGAATTTCTTAAGGGATCTTATGCTACAATTTCAGTCATGTCATATTTATTGATATGTATTCTTCAATAATTAGTTAGTTTTGTTGAACTATAAAATGTTGTAAGTGCTTCACAATAATCTTTTTCTTAATGCATGTGATACATTCTTCACTAGAGATGTAAATTGAAGAATGTATGGTGTGTGATGTTTCCTTGTTTTCATGATTTATGCAAGTGCAACTTATCACCCCTCCTTGCTAAGAGAGATTAAACATGGATCCGCACACTTGTACATTTTCAAGAGAGGTTCAAGGAAATGTTGAAAATTATGTAGGCAATATCAAAACTTTTAAACATGACACATTAACTATCCTATTGTTGGAAACAAGGTAGATAACTAAGAGGGGGGTGAATCAGTTATCTTAAATATTTTAACTTTTTGTTCTTCTTTAACAATTAGTGTAGTATCAAAACATGTAAGCATACATATTCATGAGTGAAGAAATAAAATCAACACACATAACACAATGATTTTGATGTGGAAAACCCTATCAATGGAAAAACCACGGGGTGACTAACCCAAGATTGTATTCTCTGTTAAAAGAATAAGAAGTACAAAATGGCACTTGCCAATTAGGGCTCACTGCCCGAGCACACTGCTCACAAGAGGCTCACTGCCTATAAGAGACTCACTGTCTACAATGTTATAGAAGGTAACCAGATGTTTAAACTAAGGAGAGGCATCCACATATGCTGAGGTTTAGTTCCAGTTAGGCTCAATACACTGATCTACTGCACTTCATTCTTCCTCTGCTTTAGTGCTGCTATTCTGTCACATACCAAACTTGCATTCCTGCTTCCACTTGTCTCTACCTTTCTTTCACACACCAACACACAACACACTCCTTCATACCGAAATCCATCTGGTATAGATATTTGCACCAAGGATTTCAACATCTTTCTAGTCAACAACTGGAATACTCAAGATATTTACTAAACACTGATCTGTCGGCTAGATCCATGCTCAATATGTGATGCATATCAAAAACATAGACATAGGGGTCATGAATCATGTCGGACAACCATGTATGATTCCTCAAATAGCTTAACCATCATTAATTTCTCATCCGGATTAAGGTCTGATGCTTTGTCGGTCAGTTCTTCCTTAGTCTACTCTGCCTGTCAGGAACCCAACACTTAGGTGCTCATATCTTTTCACTCTTTCATCACCGGAGGCTCAATCTCTGGAATGTGGCCATCATGGTATTCCTCTTGACTTCCCCAAGTTTGCACTTTGCTGAGATACATCTTCTGAGAGACCTGGACCTGATTGTCAGACCTTGCTGCATGCTCTGTTCTTGTTCACTGGACCAAAACATTCTTCAATCTGACTTCCTGTATAGACATACTATGTTCTGCGGATGTGTGGGATAGACTTTGTTGCCATCAATGACAACAATGATGAAACCACATAGTGTCTCTTGCCAACACCTATAACCATAATTGATAATCATATATATCTAATGGAAAATGTCATATACATAATGTCATGAAAATGCCATATAGTGTATATATAATGTCAAGAATATGATGGATGTATAAAAAAATCCATATAGGCATATACAATGATATACATCAATAAAATAGAAATATAAGTGTACAAAGCCATATAGGCATACACAAATGTCCCAACATCAAAAGTCCTATGGAGTGCTATTGAAAAGTTGACGACCCTTGCTCTATTGTGAAGGTGGAGAAGTAGTCAATGACTAATGCTCTCTCTTCTACTGACTAGACCTCCTCTCATATGTGTTTTGGAGCTCCACTTATTAATAAAATTAAATAATACCCACATTAATATAGAAAACATGAAATATACAACATGACATAAGTAATCAATCACTTACTGCAAACTGATGATCCCTCTCGATCATTCATTGCCTCTATTCATCTTTAGATGCATGAACTAGAGTTGTGACCTCATGTGAGAAACATGAAGAATCAAATTAGAGTAAAGATGAATATCATTTACGTACATTAAATGATGTGAGATAAAACAAGAAATACATAATGGCATTTACATTACTAGATCATACCTCGATCAAAGTCATTCAAAGTAAAATAGCTATGGTAATGTCCACCTTCATTGTGTCACAAACATCAAGAGGAGTTTGAATTGTTATCATCAACTAAAAATACAACAACATTATTTGACTAAAATCTACATAACATTATTTAAATGCATAATGATTAAAAATAGTAAAATTTACCTCAATGAAACTTGATATGTGATTGGCCCCACCAACTCCTCCTGATGTTGGAAGTTTAACATCCACCTACTCATCATCAAATTGTTATTTTAAGATTACTAAAAAAAGTTTGCATATACTATATTTACTATTTTGTTACAAATTACATATTTGTTGACCTGACATTGCCTCACAACCTTTCATTGGATAATTGACAAATGTAGGATGAGTAATTTGACCCTATAATTTCATAATACATATAATTATTTACATTAATTTTGAATTATAATAGATTAATATAGTTAATTGTAGATTTCAAATAGAAATATAATAAATTGCAAAACCTTATTGAAAATTAACTGTGTCAACACCAAAGATCCTATCTAGCAACTCATCTATTGTTACCATATTTTCCAATACAGATTTGTCCTTCTCCTGCTCTTGCCTATATGTGGAATACTCCTAAAACTATGAAGCACCATCTCAAATGTATATATCATGAGCATCCTTAGACCCATAATCACATAGAGCTCCATAGGAATGGAAAATATGTGGGGATTGCTGATTCCTACTATCCTCACCCTCACCAACCTATGAATGAAGGCTACCATGTTGTAGTAAAGTCTATGTGAGGGAACTAACAAACTGTAGTGTCTCCACCTCAACACTCTCCTTCACCGTAGAAGGGAGTGTGACATGCTGAAAAGATGGTCTAACTAAGGGTTTCACTAGATAGTCCTAGGCACGATGTGCCCCCTCTCTATCCTATGCAGAGCCTTCGCCTCTACCTTGGAAATCTCACATGTCAAAATAATTTAGAATCTCATTAAGGACAAACTCACAATAGAGTTTCCTCAAAAAATATTGTGGGACCTCATTATTGTTGCATGGTGGATCATCAAACACCATCCACCACCTATCCCAAAAATTTTGAGCTATTCTTTGGTATTGGCACCAATAAATAGGAAATATTTTGCAACTCCCATGCAATGACTCATTAATTCTAGGATCAAGAAATAAGGCACATAAATCAGATTTCAAATTTTTTTATGTTTCACCTATTTGTATGACAATTTTATTGAATAGAATTACCAATAATTCTCCCTATAATTTGACCATTTGTTGATTTGGCCAATCACAAAATCTATGTGAGAAATAATTGATTTGAGGGATGTTACAAGGGATCTTTGGTGTGGATTGGTTGCATTGGGATTTCTCAATGTTTCAATCAAGGTTTGAAGTTGTTTTAAAACTCTCCTTGATTTTCCCTGAAATTTTTGTTTGTGTCTTATTAGGATGTCAGGAAATTGAAGGAGTTTGGGGAGGGTTATTTTGTGCACCCTCTTCAACTAAAATTTCATCATACCCTCTATTTGGTGAATTAGGGTTTGGGGGCATTTGAGAGGGTTCATTTGTTAAAACTTGAAAAAAAAATTATTCATTTTCAAAATTAGAAAAACATGGAAATCTTACCTTTTTGAGCTTTTTCACCGCATGGAGCTTGTGAATGATGTCATGGAGTACGAGAATGTCATGGTGGCATTATGTTTGAGTGAAATTTTATTTAACTACTTCAAAAAGTGCTTGCACTAAAACCCCAATCATATTTTTCTATTGTTGGGAAGAATGAGCCATGGGTTGTATTTTTTCTCTTTTATTTCTATAGAGAAATAACATGAGTGCATTATAATGTGCTTGTATTATATCTTGTTTGGACCATTAAGTGGTTTTGGCCACTTTTTGGTCCCCCATAGTTTTTAACATGCCCACAAGGTGGATGCATGATAACCTTTTCCCCACCCATGTGGCAAGGGAGAATATCATCTGGGAGAGGATGATAGATGGTGACAAAACCAAATTTATTGACAACCACACACACCTACACATGTTGGTAATACAATTGCATGTGATGCTTGGTAAACACCTAAGAGCATAGTCAATTTAATAGTTAAGAGTTGATTATTATCGTTATTGTAATAGCATTATATAGTTATGATTTATTCATTGTGTAGATGCTCATAAGTATAGTGTTGTTATAGTTGATTTGATAATATAATATAATATTATTTTATAGAATTATCTTATTTCAAATTTGTTATTGATAATTGTGTGCTTATTTTATTACTATATTTTCCTATTTTATCCCCTGCGTGTTGTAACCACTGTTGAATGGGAGTATGGAGCCATTAAGGTGTATATCTAGTGGTGGAGGCTAAAAATAGCCAATGGTAGTGGGACTAATTAAAAGAAGAGATAGGCATTGAAAATAGTTCATTCTCTTTCCTTTTGGAGGTTGTGGCTAAGTATTCTTTTTGGTCTGAGAAATAGGTGTCAATTCTGATAGTTCCATATAGCTCTAACATGGAAAGCTAGGATAGTGTGAAGTCTAAGTAGTCATAGGAGAATCTATAGGTATGAGCATCCTAGTTGCTTATTCCATACAATAATATTTCTATTAGATTTGTCAAGTGAATAGACAATAGTTTCCTAGCAAACTATATTTGTATTCTAGTTGTATCAATTTGGTGCTATCTTGGCTCAACATTATCTCTGGTTATATGCCATTGTTAACTTTAAATTAGTATTATCCTTGATAATGTCTATGGCCTGGCTATGTCATGGAGTTATTGAGCTTGAAATCTCACATTGCATATTGGCCACAAGGCTCAAGGTTGTTGTATGTATGTATTGTTGCAAGTATGTGCTAATGGTGTTGTCATTGATGTCAACACGCTTGTGTTGTCATTGGTGTCAACTGTGTCTTCTGATATTGCTGATTGTTGCTTGATTGATTTTTCATGTTAAATTGATTTGAATGCCTTATAGAGGTGTTGATAATGTTAGAATATTGTTCCTATTGCTAGATTTTCAAGTGCTTTTGAGAAAATTTTCTCTCTAGAGGAAACAATGTGTTGCAGAGTATTCTGGCTTGCAGGATACTGTCTGAGTTTTTACTCCACATTTCTTTTATGTTGAAGACCAGAGTGTAAGATTTGGATATGTTTTAGAGAATTGTTTGAATATGCTAAATCCATAGTTTGATGGTCTGGATTGTTGTGCAGTGGAAGTTATGTTCACCAGTTTCAAGACTGTAATTGACAGAGCTTTTAGGTTGTGCAGAGGTGTCTAGGAGAAAGTATTTTGCTCTGCATTTCTCTGTAGAGTGGTTTTAGGTGTTGTAGTTCTGGAGATATGTTTATAAGGTCCTTATCTATCTTCATGCCAAAGGATTTGTGATTTGATGCTCGAAAAGCAAGTTCTTGTGTAGCAGAGTTTGAAAGTGTTCTTTGTGAGCAGACAGTGAACCTTCTTCAGGTGAAAGGTGTTGCAGATGATTTTGTTGGTTATCAAGTGACTTAAGGTTGTTCATGGATATCTCTAGATCATCTTAAAGGCTTGTGCCTAATCTGCAAGCCATGATCATTTTCTTTGAAGACTATGCCTAAGTGTTCTTGGTGTTTGCATAAGTCTAGCCGACTTGGATGCTAACACTAATTGCAGATGTGCTCCATGGATCAAGGAAGCATGTTGAAGCATGTGAAGATGTACTTAGGTCCAAGATAAGCTATGTAATGTTCCACCTTCATTCCTTTCCACTACAGGAATGTGTTGAACATGTTTTTCATTGATGTCAAAAGTATTGAGAGTATTGAGGCTGATCCATGTGTTGATGTGTGAGGCCTACCTTTTTTCATTTGCGTTCATGTGACTATTTACCTTACTGTTGCTAATACTTTTATACTTGTGAGACTGTTGATCCCAGATTCCCAAACTTTTAGACTTTATTATGTTAAAGAAAAACTAATTGGGTGATGTTAGATAGATGCTTGTATTAAGAGAAAAAAAATTAGGTGATGTTAGATAGATGTTTATTTTATAGGAAAACTAATTGGGTGATGTCAGATAGATGTTTATTTTATAGGAAAACTAATTAGGTGATGTTAGTTAGAAAATTGTAATGTGATTCCCTTTATGCTTAAGAGAACTTGTGATATCTTATGCGAGTACAAGTTTTTAATTTGCTTCGTCTATGTTATTGATATGTGGAATTAACTTTGCAACTGAGTGCGTAGGTATTTCTAACCAACCACAGATACTGGAGATCATCCCACACTTGATGTTGTAATCCCTTGTGAAGCCAATCTGGTTCCACAAAGAACCAAGATCAACTCTGTGTATGATGTAATGTTGTAATGTTAATTTGCATGATGTTAATTGGGTTGAGTCTACCCTCTTTTAATTTGAATTATGATATGTGTTGTAAGAATTGTCTTTGAATTTCATTTTTTTTAATTTTAAATTTTTGGAGACCCTTTTCATGTGTTTTAACTTGACCCTGGGTGCCCTAACTAGGCTAAACTTGACCCGAGGTGATACCCCATGGGTCTAGGGACCCTTTGACTCGGGTAACCCTTGGTAAACCTCCATATGGTCACCTTAACTTCACACTGAAGTTAAGTGACGAATTTGGAGGCATGGGAGGGATATGATGAGTGGTACCAACACTCAAACCCATCCCTTTTCAATTCCCAAGGTTAGAGAGGACTCCAAAACCCACCAATTGTGGAGGACTTGACTTCAAGTCTCCCTCACAATTGGTGAGAGTCCCCATGGAGTTGTGTGGTCCTTCATGAGAGGAAAGGAGGGGGACACATGTGTCACCCTTTCCCTCTTTAACTCCCCTTTTCTCTCCCATGTGTTGGAGAGAGGACATGTAGTAAGGGGTGAGGGAGACTTTGGGGATGGGTGAGTGACATGTGTCAACACCCATCCCTTGGGACACATTTGTAGTGGGGAGGAAGAGTGAGGAGGTGACAAGTGTCACCTCCCCATTCCTCTAATCCCATGGATTGGGCTTATTTTAATCCCACTTGGGATAAGGTGAGGGGTTGTTAAATTTTTGAGAATTTGATTATTGGAAATTGTTTTGGAAAAAAGGATAGAGGGAGTTTGGTGGATTATGTTAGAGAAGATTTTAGAGGAGCTCTACATCAACTTCTTCCATATTAGGGATTTTAAAGGTTGGTTTTCAAGGCTAAGGCCTTCCCCTTGTATTTCAATTTGCTTGCATGATGAATTTGTGAGATGTATTTTGCTTATGTTGTATTTTGTTATTGTGGGGAATATTTAGTAGGGTGTTGAAAGAGCCTCTCCCATTTGGGAGAAAATGCTCATCAAGTGTGGGGTAGGGGAGGAGTGATCCTCCTGGAGGTCATTACCTTGTTTTGGGATGTTGAAAGCCTTGAGGGCATTTTATGTGATTTTGAGTAATTTGATAAATGGCTTGAGAGCAAAAAATATGAACTCCTTTGGAAATTTTGTTATCATGGTGGCTTGAGGCCATGAGAAAAAAAAATTGTGTTGAGATATTTTAAAGGAGTGGCACTCTAGAGTTGAGTGTGTCCACTCTCCTACCCCTTTGAAACTCACCTTGGTTGAGTTGTGTGTTGTAAATATCCATGGGTGTAATTTAGTGTTTTTGAGATGTTTGTTTATCTTGTTGTGAAATGGATTAGAGTTCCCTATGTGTGTGGATGACCTCCCTAGCTCGGGGGTGACCCTCTTGTTGGTCTACGGTAGGGAGGAGAGCAGGATGTGGTGTTTTCTTCCCTTGTGTGATATGCAAGTTGCTTAGAGCATAATGTGAAGTTGAAGAAGTTTTCTTGTTTTGGGAAAATATTTTATTTTCCTTTACTCTTAAGGCTCTTGTGGAGAGCTTGGTCTTATTAAGAACTTCACCCTTGTTGATTTTCAAAGAGGAGAACTTCTCTCTCTCTCTCTTGTTGTAAAATTTTGTCTTCTTAAGTTGTGAGAAAATCTCTTTCATTGTATTGATAGTTTTAGTTTGATAAATTATATTTTACCATTTTGAAATGATGAAGGAAATTTGTTTTTAAAAGGATATTGATTTTGTATAATTCCTAATACTTCTATTAGCAAAGTTGTGATTTAGTTGTTATGGTAAATAAAGAAAGTTTGTTATAATCCATTGCATTGTATGTCATATTGAATGGTAAATCTTGTAAAGTTATGAAGTTGTAATTGTAACAAACAAGAAATTATAAATTTTTAGTTGAAAGAAATGAAAATTGGTTGTAGTTAAGCATTAGAGTTGTTCTTTTTATTTTATTGCAAATATATTTGATTCTATCCTTTTCTTTTTATGAGTTCCTTGACTCTTAGAAGATTGAGAAAAGCAAAATATTGTTATATATAATCTTGTATATTTGTTTTTTTTTTTTTTTAAAGAAATCCTATGAGTGCTTAGAAAGAGAATTATTATTGAAATTATATATATTTAATTTGTATATTTTGAATAAATTGCATAATTGTAATTTTTACATGTATTTAAATTTGATTGTTTCCCTTAATTCTGTCCAACAAATGGACTGTATGACATATACTCATTATATATATATATTTATTTATTTATTTATGACGCTCTAACTGTGAATTTGAATAAATTAAAACTTCTAAGATTGTTGTGTGTGTGTGTGTATATATATATATATATATATATATTAGATTTTAATAAATGAAATTTAATGAGAAATTAAAAATTACATATCGCAGATTT
Source organism: Cunninghamia lanceolata (assembly GCA_027924645.1). Lineage (NCBI taxonomy): Eukaryota > Viridiplantae > Streptophyta > Pinopsida > Cupressales > Cupressaceae > Cunninghamia > Cunninghamia lanceolata. The sequence continues at coordinate 10,330,697 of BSBN01000074.1, forward strand.
GGAGTTTTAAACACTGTCAAAAGAAAAATGAAAGAGTGGTGGGGGGGTTTGAAACCCCCCATGGCTGTTGATATTTACAATGGGTGTGGGGAGGGGGTGGAGCCCCCACCCACACCCCACGCTGTGGGATGTGGGTGGGGGCTCCGCCCCCTCCCCACACTCCCCGCTAACTAAACCCTCCTGCGGCCTTCATTTTTCCGCCGCGGTGGCACCACATCTCCCGCAGCCTTGCTTCCCCTGCGTGGCCACTGTCTCCCCTTTGCCGCTCCCTACGGCTACCGCCCTCTTCACACCGCAGCCTCCACTTCAAATCCTCTGCCCATCTCTATGTCCACCTCCACTCAGGATCTTCGCCCCCTTCACCTGCGACCTCCACTCTGCGCCTCCGTCGCCCTACCAGCACCGCCGCCCTCTAATGTCTCTGCCCAATCAAAACAAAAAAAAAAGTTAGTGCTTTTCAATGTGATAAAAAAAATTATATGGGAATAAACAACATTCCATTGTTTTATAAAGAAAACCTAACATTGAAACTCAATAGAATATATAAATATTTATTAATAATTTTGTAAAAAGGGAAGCCATTTAAAAAAAATATAGGGTTTCAATATTGACAATATATATATATATATATATATATATATATATATATATATATATATATATATATATATATTCTATTTATAGGACAATGGGTTTTGGGGTTTAACAATTTTCACAAATGAAATACCAAGAAAACGAAAAGAAAAATATACATATATTTTAATAAAGAAAACCTAGAGATATAAATGCAAATAAGCATATATATATATGCTTATTTGTATTTATATCTTCATAAATAAATTAAGCCATCATATGCATTTCATATGTGGCCATTTTAAACTCAACCTGTAGATTGAGAAAACGTTTAATTGAGAAAAATGAGAGAAAAAAGAGAAAGAAAGATAAAAGTGAAAACAAGGAGGAGAAAATGCATGACCTTGTTAGAATAGGGCTAAGAGTACTAATTGAGATTTAACATTCTGTTAATCCTGCTTTTGGGTGATTTAATTAACAAAATTAATGCAAACATTGAATTAAACCTAGAGCAAAAACCTAGTGGACTTCATCAAATGAAGTTAGTAAGTCCTGTTTACATGATCTGATCTACCAAGAAATTAGGAATAATGTAAAGGATGTAGTAATAACTCTGATTGATAGAGATCTAATCTACAAAGAAATTAGGAATAATGTAAAGGATGCAGTGATAACTCTGATTGATAAAGATCTGATCTACCAAGAAATTAGGAATAATGTAAAGGATGCAGTGATAACTCTAATTGATAGAAAACGTGAAGGAGAAAAGATTAATCATAAAACCTTGAAAATGGGAAGGAGAACAAATGTTTAGGCTTTGTTGAAAATACTAAAATTAGAAGAAGAACAAATTAATATTAAATTTCAGAAAACATGAAGGAGAGCAAAGGATCATGCTTTGTTGAAAAATGTTCAATCAACTTAATCAACTGTATGAGTGAGATGTAAGAAATTTAGTAACTCAAACCAGGAAACCCCTTGATCAAATTAGTGTTAGTATAATAAACCCTACTCACGCCTGAGAGACGTTATGCTACCAAAATTTCCCAGAAATTAGGGTTTGGTTGGTTTAGTAAAGTTGAACCCTATTAGCGACGTTAACCGCGTCGTGATGACCCCCTTGATGGTCTTCTTGCAAAGGGTATGCGCACATGTGTGTATTACCCCACTTTCAACTATTGTGGTTGCACTTTAAGTGTATGCCACCGAGCACGCTTACGCGTGTAAGGCAGTTTCTAGGGAAGCGTGGAATATTTTTGATATTTCATGTCATGACCACATGACAAATGTGGACATGACACATGAGATGCGTGTCGTGACCGCATGGGAAATGTGGGCATGCCATTTGGTATCAGAGCCCAAGTTTAAACACTGGGCATATTTGGGCACGTTATTTATTCCGCAACTTTGATTAATTAGTGCCTACCTTGTTTTGTAGGATGTCTCCCCGACATGTTTGACGAGCGCAATCGCGCAACACGACATCTATTGAGGTGCACAGTGATTCCTCTGCAGAGGGATAGGGACCCATAGTTATAGCAGATCAGCCAGTACCATAGGCACCACCAATACTAGACATAGGTCCTCAGATTTTACAGACATTGCAGGCCATGTTAGAGAGGTTACCGCCAGCTAATCTAGATCCACGTGATGAGCTTCAAGTCGATCTGCGAGACGAGCTACGTAAGGAGCCGCATTTCGAGTCATGTGCTGAGCCACATGTGGAGCCCCGCGTCGATCCGCGAGAGGTGCCACGTATGGAGCCTTTCATAGAGATCCCTAATACTACAGTGGAGGAGGTAGGGTCAGCCTATCAAGCACGGAGTAGGAGTCCTCCGAGACTCTCGAGATGAGATGAGACCATGAGAGTAGAGTAGATATATCATGGACCGTATGAGTATGGGTTGGATGAGCCGGTTGTAGGACTTAGAGACAGAGGAGACCCCATCAAAGACCTGCTTAGGCTCAATCCACCTACCTTCGTAGGAACTACAGAGGGAGCTGTGGCTGAGGCTTGGCTTATTAGTTTAGATAGGTGCTTTGCATTGCGACCTTATGGGAGCAACACGAAAGCATGAGTGGCAGTACACCTTCTAAGAGATGCAATAGCTACCTGGTGGCGCACTGAGGAGTGCAAGCGCCGATTATTCTTAGATACAATCACATGGGACATATTCATAGAGCACTTTAATGTGCGATATTTGTCAGATCATTAGAGACAGTGTCAGATAGATGAGTTCCATGACTTACAACAGAGAGGACTCACGGTTGCTTAGTATGAGAGCCGGTTCATTGAGCTTTCTCGTTACGTAGAGTATCTCCACGACGAGAAACTCCTAGTGCACAAATTCATCAGAGGACTAAATCATGGGATAACAGGACTAGTGCGTATGGCAGACCCCTAGACTATGAGTGAGGTTGTCGAAAAGACTCTTATTGCAGAGGAAATTCAGGGATGAGGGTAGAATTCACGCCCGTAGTTTTAGGACCGTAATCACCAGCAGCAGCAGAACTTTTGAAGACCACAATCCACACCACAGAGAGGAGGATTCAATTCTTCATCATTACCTCCTAGACCTCCATAGCAGTAGCAGCAGCATCAGTAGAGGGTTCAGGGAGGACAGAACCATGGTTGGAAGTAGCAGGGCCCGCGTAGAGATCAAAGACAACAGGGATCATCTGCGGGACCCACGAGGTCTCAGCAGTCTTACAGAGGTTCACAAGGGTCCATTGGATGGACTGGACAGTAGCAATTAGGCAAGACTCAGTCAGGATAGTTACAGGCTAGGGGCCCATGTTATGTATGTGGTGGGGCAGGACATTTGGCCAGAGAGTGTCCACAGGGATTTACAGCAGGGGGACAGCCCCAACCAAGAGGATCTAAGCAGACTGTAGGTGATGTGGGCAGGTCCCACCGCATGTTTGCAGCGGTTGACAACTGCCAGGTTGATTTCCAGGCCTTAGTTATTAAGACAGTAGGTAGGATTGGGGATTTCCCCATCTCTATTCTTTTTGACTTTGGAGCTACCGACTCTTTTCTGTCTACACGTTAGTGGAATGGTGCAGGATGGTGGCTTCTAGGTAGGACATTAGGTGGGAGGTTGAGTTGGCCTCTGGGGCCAGGATGTCAGTAGATACCATGGTTAGAGATTGCGAGATCTCCTTGGGTTCCTTCACTACATCATGTGACCTTAGGGTTATGCCATTAGGATCCTACGGTGTAGTTTTGGGTATGGACTAGCTTGTAGCTCATAGAGCCAAGCTAGATTGTCGCTAGAGGACAACTAGTTGCTTAGACAATCATGGCTCACCGGTTGAGATAGTGGGTATTCAGAAGCCCACGGCTATTCATATGATATCCACTCAGCAGCTTAAGTGCTGCATGCAGAAGGGTTGTTAGATGTTTGCTATCACGGTTAGTGATAGATCAGAGGATGAGCCTAAGGCTACTTTAGATGATCACCCTATCCTAAGAGACTTTGCCGACGTATTTCCGCCAGAATTACCAGGTATGCCTCCACGCAGAGAGGTAGATTTCCACATCGATCTAGTGTCGGGAGTAGAGCCAGTGTCTTGTGCACCCTATAGGATGACTACACATGAACTTACGAACTTAAATTGCAGTTAGAGGAGTTACTTGAGAAGGGGCAAATCTGACCTAGCATTTCACCATGGGGTGCACTGGTTATCTTCGTGAAGAAGAATGATGGGTCTCTTCGATTATGCATAGATTACAGGCAGTTGAACAAAGTGACAGTGAAGAACCATTATCCTCTGCCTAGGATTGACGACCTCTTTGATCAGATGCAGGTAGCCAGAGTGTTCTCAAAAATTGATCTAAAATCTGGGTATCACCAATTACACATCACAGAGGTAGATATTTACAAGACTACTTTTCGAACTAGATATGGCAATTACGAGTTCATAGTGGTACCCTTCGGTTTGACGAACGCCCCGACAGTGTTCATGAGTCTCATGAACGGGGTGTTCTGCACTTACTTAGATCAGTTCATGATCATATTTCTTGACGATATTTTGATCTATTCGTGGACTGAGGAGGAACATGTGGATCATTTGCATCAGGTGTTGCAGTGCTTACGAGAGCAGCAACTATTTGGCAACCTGGCAAAGTGTGCCTTCTTCAGGACAGAGGTGCAGTATTTGGGGCACATCTTATCAGGCAATGGCATCTCCGTAGATCCATTGAAGATTAGAGTGATTCAGGATTGGCCAGCACCCACCAGTGTGACTGAGGTCAGGAGCTTTATGGGATTAGCTGGTTATTACCATAGGTTCGTTGAGGGCTTTTCTAGATTAGCGCATCCCATCACTTCCTTTCAGCGGAAAGGGAAAGGATTCACTTGGACCGAGCAGTGTGAGAGGGCCTTTGGAGTCCTCAAGGAGCGTCTTACTAGTGCTCCCATATTAGCAGTTCTGGATCCTGCAGAATATTTTGTTGTCTGCACAGATGCATCACTAGAGGGTTTGGGAGCCATGCTTATGCAGGGTGGCAGAGTGATTGCATACGAATTGCGTAAGCTCAAGACACATGAGCTAAGCTACCCTACTCACGATTTAGAGCTCGCGGAAGTTATTCATTCTCTTGTTCATTAGAGACACTTCCTTTTAGGTCGACACTTTGAGCTCCATTCAAATCACCATAGCTTACAGTACATTTTCACATAGCCCAATTTGAACGTCCGCCAGCGGCGTTGGATGGAGTTCTTATGCAAGTATGAATTTGATGTCCACTACATCAAAGGGAAGGAGAACGTGGTCGCTGATGCCTTGAGTCGAAGGCGCCACGAGATCCTGACCTTGACATTGAGGGTGGATTTGAGAGAGCGTATCATACAGCATCTACCTGAGGAGGAGTGGTTTCTTGAGGTGTAGCAGGAAATTCAGAATCATAGGGCCCTTAAGGGCAAATTCGTAGGATATTCCCTTGAGCATGATGGTTTTCTTAGACATCGGCAGCACATCTATGTACCCCGTGCGGGTGATCTACGTGCAGTGATTCTTTCAGAGGCTCATCGAGCACCTTATGCAACACACCCAGGAGTGAAGAAGATGCATGCTGATTTGCGACAGTTATATCATTGGGTTGGGATGAGACGAGACATTGCAAAATATGTTGCTCATTGCCTTGAGTGTCAGAGGGTTAATGCTGAGCATTAGCATCCAGCAAGACTGTTGTACCCTCACGAGATACCTGAGTGGAAATGGGACACCATTTCCATGGATTTTATTATTGGTCTACCTATGTTATCACGTCGCCATGATGCCATCATGGTGACAGTTGACAAGTTGACCAAGGTGGCGCATTTCTCATCTGTACGCACGACGTACAATGCACCATCTGTGGTGAGAGTGTTTTTAGATCAGATTGTTAGACTTCATGGAGTACCTTGCCGCATCATTTCCAACAGAGACTCTATTTTCACTTCAACCTTTTGGAGAGTCTTACAGCAGGCGTTGGGCACATAGCTCAACTTCAGTTCAGCTTACCATTCAGAGACCGATAGACAAAGAGACAGTTAATCAGGTGTTGGAAGACATGCCTCGTATGTATGTTATGGACCATCAATCTAGATGGGAGGAGTATCTGTATCTAGTTGAGTTTGCCTACAATAATGGGCATCACAGCTCATTGGGTATGCCTCCTTTTCAGGCTTTATACGGTAGACCATGCAGGACACCATTGAGTTGGGATCAGATAGAGGATAGGGTTGCCATTGGTCTAGAGATAGTTTAGGATATGGAGCAATAGGTTACACTGATTAGATAGAGACTTCAGGAGGCACATGATAGATAGAAGAAGTACGCCGATGCTAAGAGAACTGATCGGAGCTTCTCACTGGGTGACATGGTATTTTGAGAGTGTGACCGCACAAGAGTCCAATCCATTACGGAAAGGGCTCTAAGCTCGCACCTCAGTTTGTAGGACCTTTTGAGATCTTGGAGCAGATAGGACCTGTAGTCTATCATCTGGCCTTGCCACCTAGCCTGTCGCATATCCATGATATCTTTCATGTTTTAGTTTTATGTCGTTACATCTCTGACTTATCTCATGTATTGGATTGGAGTACTCTTTAGGTAGAGGCAGACAGACAGCTGGCTTTGGAGCCAATTTGCATATTGTCTCGTCGGACGCTAGGCCTTCGAGGTCGAGAGATGGACCAGGTTAGGGTCCAGTGGGACATGTATGACGAGGTCACTGCGACATGGGAGGATGCAGCGAGATTGAGGACTCTTTATCCTCACCTCTTTGACGACTTCCAAGAGGAAGTACAGTCTTAGGGGGGGAGGATGTGAGGCCTACCTTTTTTTATTTCCGTTCATGTGACTATTTACCTTACTGTTGCTAATACTTTTATACTTGTGGGACTATTGATCCCGGATTCCTGAACTTTTAGACTTTATTATGTTAAAGGAAAACTAATTGGGTGATGTTAGATAGATGCTTGTATTAAGAGAAAACAAATTGGGTGATGTTAGATAGATGTTTATTTTATAGGAAAACTAATTGGGTGATGTTAGATAGATGTTTATTTTATAGGAAAACTAATTGGGTGATGTTAGATAGATGTTTATATTATAGGAAAACTAATTGGGTGATGTTAGATAGATGCTTTTATTAAGAGAAAACTAATTGGGTGATGTTAGTTAGAAAATTGGAATGTGATTCCCTTTATGCTTAAGAGAACTTGTGATATCTTATGTGAGTGCAAGTTTTTAATTTGCTTCAGCTATGTTATTGATATGTGGAATTAACTTTGCAACTAAGTGCGCAGGTATTTCTAACCAACCACAGATACTGGAGATCATCCCACACTTGATGTTGTAATCCCTTGTGAAGCCGATCTGGTTCCACGAAGAACCAAGATCAACTCTTCGTATGATGTAATGTTGTAATGTTAATTTGCATGAGGTTAATTGGGTTGAGTCTACCCTCTTTTAATTTGAATTATGATATGTGTTGTAAGAATTGTCTTTGAATTTTATTTTTTTTAATTTTAAATTTTTGGAGACCCTTTTCATGTGTTTTAACTTGACCCTGGGTACCCTAACTAGGCTAAACTTGACCCAGGGTTATACCCCATGGGTCTAGGGACCCTTTTGACTTGGGTAACCCTTGGTAAACCTCCATATGGTCACCTTAACTTCACAATAAAGTTAAGTGACGAATTTGGAGGCATGGGAGGGATAGGATGAGTGGTACCAACACTCAAACCCATCCCTTTTCAATTCCCAAGGTTAGAGATGACTCCAAAACCCACCAATTGTGGAGGACTTGACTTCAAGTCTCCCTCACAATTGGTGAGAGTCCCCATGGAGTTGTGTGGTCCTTCATGAGAGGAAAGGAGGGGGACACATGTGTCACCCTTTCCCTCTTTAACTCCCCTTTTCTCTACCATGTGTTGGAGAGAAGACATGTGGTAAGGGGTGAGGGAGACTTTGGGGATGGGTGAGTGACGTGTTAATACCCATCCCTTGGGACACATTTGTAGTGGGGAGGAAGAGTGAGGAGGTGACAAGTGTCACCTCCCCATTCCTCTAAGCCCATGGATTAGGCTTATTTTAATCCCACTTGGGATAAGGTGAGGGGTTGTTGAATTTTTGAGAATTTTGATTATTGGAAATTGTTTTGGAAAAAAGGATAGAGGAAGTTTGGTGGCTTATGTTGGAGAAGATTTTAGAGGAGCTCTACATCAACTTCTTCCATATTAGGGCTTTTAAAGGTTGGTTTTCAAGGCTAAGGCCTTCCCCTTGTATTTCAATTTGCTTGCATGATGAATGTGTGAGATGTATTTTGCTTATGTTGTATTTTGTTATTGTGGGGAATATTTAGTAGGGTGTTGAAAGAGCCTCTCCCATTTGGGAGAAAATGCTCATCAAGTGTGGGGTAGGGGAGGAGTGATCCTCCTAGAGGTCATTACCTTGTTTTGGGATGTTCAAAGCCTTGAGGGCATTTTATGTGATTTTGAGTAATTTGATAAATAGCTTGAGAGCCAAAATATGAACTCCTTTGGAAATTTTTTTATCATGTTGGCTTGAGGCCATGAGAAAAAAAAATTGTGTTGAGATATTTTGAAGGAGTGGCACTCTAGAGTTGAGTGTGTCCACTCTCCTACCCCTTTGAAACTCACCTTGGTTGAGTTGTGTGTTGTAAATATCCATGGGTGTAATTTAGTGTTTTTGAGATGTTTGTTTATCTTGTTGTGAAGTGGATTTGAGTTCCCTAGGTGTGTGGATGACCTCCCTAGCTCGGGGGTGACCCTCTTGCGGGTCTATGGTAGGGAGGAGAGTAGGATGTGTGGTGTTTTCTTCCCTTGTGTTATATGCAGGTTTCTTGGAGCATAATGTGAAGTTGAAGAAGTTTTCTTGTTTTGGGAAAATATTTTATTTTCCTTTACTCTTAAGGCCTCTTCAGGAGAGCTTGGTCTTATTAAGAACTTCACCCTTGTTGATTTTCAAAGAGGAGAACTTCTCTCTCTCTCTTGTTGTAAAATTTTGTCTTCTTAAGTTGTGAGAAAATCTCTTTCATTGTATTGATAGTTTTAGTTTGATAAATTAGATTTTACCATTTTGAAATGATGAAGGAAGGAAATTTGATTTTAAAAGGATATTGATTTTGTATAATTCCTAATGCTTCTATTAGCAAAGTTGTGATTTAGTTGTTATGGTAAATAAAGAAAGTTTGTTATAATCCATTGCATTGTATGTCATATTGAATGGTAAATCTTGTAAAGTTATGAAGTTGTAATTGTAACAAACAAGAAATTATAAATTGTTAGTTGAAATAAATGAAAATAGGTTGTAGTTAAGCATTAGAGTTGTTCTTTTTATTTTATTGCAAATATATTTGATTCTATCCTTTTCTTTTTATGAGTTCCTTGACTCTTGGAAGATTGAGAAAAGCAAAATATTGTTATATATAATCTTGTATATTTAAAAAAAAAAAAAAAAAATCCTATGAGTGCTTAGAAAGAGAATTATTATTGAAATTATATATATTTAATTTGAATATTATGAATAAATTGCATAATTGTAATTTTTACATGTATTTAAATTTGATTATTTCCCTTATTTATGTCCAACAAATGGACTGTATGACATATACTCATTATATATATATATATTAGATTTTAATAAACAAAATTTAATGAGAAATTAAAAATTACATATCGTAGATTTGGAGTTTTAAACACTGTCAAAAGAAAAATGAAAGAGTGGTGGGGGGGTTCGAACCTCCCCATGGCCGTCGATATTTACAATGGGTGTGGGGAGGGGGTGGAGCCCCCACCCACACCCCACGCTGTGGGATGTGGGTGGGGGCTCCGCCCCCTCCCCACACTCCCCACTAACTAAACCCTCCCACGGCCTTCGTTTTTCCACCGCCATGGCACCACATCTCCCGTGGCCTTGCTTCCCCCGCATGGCCACTGTCTCCCCTTAGCCGCTCCTTGCGGCTACCGCCCTCTGCACACTGCGGCCTCCACTTCAAACCCACCACCGGTCTTCAAACCCTCCGCCCATCTCTGCATCCACCTCCACTCAGGATCTCCGCCCCCTTCACCTGCGACCTCCACTCTGTGCCTCCATCGCCCTACCAACGCCGCCACCATCCAATGTCTCTGCCAAATCAAAACAAAAAAAAAAGTTTAGGCTTTTCAATGTGATAAAAAAAATATATGGGAATAAACAACATTCCATTGTTTTATAAAGAAAACCTAACATTGAAACTCAATAGAATATTTATGTATATATATATATATATTTATTAATAATTTTGTAAAAAGGGAAGCCATTTAAAAAAAATAATAGGGTTTCAATATTGACAAAAAAAAAATATAACAAATATTTAATAAGAATATATATATATATATATATATATATATATATTAATTCTATTTATAGGAAAATGGGTTTTGGGGTTTAACAATTTTCACAAATGAAATACCAAGAAAACAAAAAGAAAAATATACATATATTTTAATAAAGAAAACCTAGAGATATAAATGCAAATAAGCATATATATATATATATATATATATATATATATATATATATATATATATATATGCTTATTTGCATTTATATCTTCATAAATAAATTAAGCCATCATATGCATTTCATATGTGGCCATTTTAAACTCAACCTGTAGATTGAGAAAACGTCCAATTGAGAAAAATGAGAGAAAAAAGAGAAAGAAAGATAAAAGTGAAAACAAAGAGGAGAAAATGCATGACCTTGCCAGAATAGGGCTAAGAGTACTAATTGAGATTTAACATTCTGTTAATCCTAATTTTGGGCAATTTAATTAACAAAATTAATGCAAACGTTGAATTAAACCTAGAGCGGAAACCTAGTGGACTTCATCAAACAAATTTAGTAAGTCCTGTTTACGTGATCTGATCTACCAAGAAATTAGGAATAATGTGAAGGATGTAATGATAACTCTGATTGATAGAGATCTGATCTACTAAGAAATTAGGAATAATGTAAAGGATGCAGTGATAACTCTGATTGATAAAGATCTGATCTACCAAGAAATTAGGAATAATGTAAAGGATGCAGTGATAACTCTGATTGATAGAAAACGTGAAGGAGAGCAGATTAATCATAAAACCTTGAAAACGGGAAGGAGAACAAATGTTTGGGCTTTGTTGAAAATGCTAAAATTAGAAGAAGAACAAATTAATATTAAATTTCAGAAAACGTGAAGGAGAGCAAAGGATTGTGCTTTGTTGAAAAATGTTCAATCAACTTAATCAACTGTATGAGTGAGATGTAAGAAATTTAGTAACCCAAACCAGGAAACCCCTTGATCAGATTAGTGTTAGTACAATAAACCCTACTCACGCTCGAGAGGCGTTATGCTGTTGGAATTTCCTAGAAATTAGGGTTTGGTTGGTTTAGTAAAGTTAAACCCTATTAACGACATTAACCACGTCGTGATGACCCCCTTGATGGCCTTCTTGCGAAGGGTATGCGCACATGTGTGTATTACCCCACTTTCAACTGTTGTGGTTCGGCTTTAATTGTAAGCCACCGAGCACGCTTACCCGTGCGAGGGGGTTTCTAGGGAAGCGTGGAAATTTTTTGATATTTCATGTCATGAACACATGACAAATGTGGACATGACACATGAGATGCGTGTCATGACCGCATGGGAAATGTGGGCATGACATGATGCTTCAGAATCACAGTGGTTGTTGCATTGATGATGTTGAGAAATCATAGTTTGTAATGCTTCACATTCATTCATGTGTTACTTCATGACACATTCATTCATGTGCTGCAGAAGTTCCTTATACCTCTGCATAATGTCAGGAGTTTAGTGTATTCAAGGTCATACACTTTAATCATGTTAGGGTTTGTCATGTGGTTGTGTCTATAATCCTCAAGTGTTAAATGTCACATTTGCTCATGCTTTACATGATTTTGTCTCTGATCAGAGTATACAGTGTTTTAGAGGCAGTATTGATTGACTAAAGTGTTTAGGGTTTTATTTCTAATACATACCTTGTTCTAGGAGTTTAAACCCTAAGTTATACTTGTTTTTAAAACCCTAGATATGTATGTCTTCCTTGTGTCATGCCTACTTTACTATCTTTGTCTCAGAAAGGTCTTAATTCTACCTGTGATCACAACTTGTTAGGTTCTCTTGATACTCTAGGGTTTTGTATGTCTTAATGTCCTAAGAAACTTAAAAGCCCTAAGTGTTTTCCATTCTTTAAAACCTATATCTAAGGTTGTTTACCTGTCACAGCTATAAGTTACTTTTTGTTATATTTATATATTGACCGAGTATCTCATGTCACTTGTCACTTAAGTGACAAAGTGAAGGGGTTGACAACATGAGGTTACTAGCCCCCCTCTCCTAGGGTGACCAGTCCTCAAAGGTTGAAGACTTATAAAAGAGCGGCAAATAGATATCGAAGGTTGAGATTTGATTTTGCAAGCCCACAAATATGCAAATCGATGGTCTGTGTTTAAAATAATTCGAAACCCTAATGGCTCGTTATTGAGAATGGGGTTTGACATCTGTTTGGCCGTCCACAATGTGAGGAGCAGTTTTTCAACTATTTCTTAACTTTTTTTTTGAACTGAAGACATAGTGATGATAAATGCTTTCTTCTCCATGACTTCATGTTTTTTTATGAAGAGACAACAAGATTGAAAATGTATACACTTTGGATATAATGTATATTATTGAGAAAATATAACAGAGGGTTTGGAAAAGCATAATATATATAGGGATATCAAACTACAGAGGTGTGACATATTATAGGCTTATAGATTTTGAAGTGATGGTTTTGGGTGAGGGTGTATGGTGTTGACATATTGAAGATTATCTTTTACAAAGAGGGTTATGTTCTTATTGATGCAAACTAGATTATTTTAGAATCATATTTTGCATATTGTTTGTCATAGTTTAAGGAGGTTGGTATATTTGTTTTGATGATTGAGAGAGATGCTTCAAAATAAGAATGATAGTTTTTATTTGTGATGAGGTATTTGGAAGATTAGATGATATAGGATGTTGATAAAGTAACTTTTATCATCTTGCAGAGAGGGTGTTTGTATTTGTATTGGTACAAATCAGATTGTCTTAGAATCATAACTTGCACACTTATATGTTTCTTTCAGGTTTTTGTGGTGTTATTGTTGTTGATGTTTTGAGGTGGGTGCCTCATTGAAGTTGGTGTTTTAGAAGGTGTTTGATACATGAACCAGGTGTGCATTGTACCTGTGTTGACAAAAAAAAATGCGATAGGTGTCTTTTGTACCTTGGAGTGGGTGCTTCAAAAACAAACGCACTTTTTTATTTTGAGGTTGGATTTGAGTAGTAGACTCAAGCAACTCTCAATGGTTTTTTCCCTCATAGGGTTTCTACGTAAATCTGGTGTCATGTGTGCACATTTGGCTTAATGGTTTCATTCTCTTATTTGATTTGTTTAAAGTTATTGAACAAAGCATTGAATTGAATCACACTAATTCACCCCCCTCTCAGTGTAACTGTGCTCTTTTCAATTAGTATCAGAGCAAGGTGCCTAGTAGAGGTTTAATCAACTTGGGTTGGTCCTGGTAGTAGGTTACACTCATGGCTTGTCAAGAAGGTTCTTCAACATCCAAAGCACCCTTGTTTGATGGTTCTAGTTTTGCTTTTTGGAGTTTCAAGATGGAGTCTTATTTGCAGTCCTTAGGTTATGATGTGTCGGCAGCAGTTGAGAATGGATATAAAGCATCTCAACCACCCTCCTCTACTGATGGGAAAAGAGAGTATGAATGTAATGCAAAAGCAAAGAATGCCATCTGTTGTGGGATGTCAAATGAGATTTTAGTCAAGGTAATGCATTGCAAATCTACTAAGGAAGTGTGGGATAATTTGGTTAGCATTTACCAAGGTGATGTGAAGATCAAAGAAGCTAAATTGCAGACCTTTAAGGCAAATTTTGAAGGGCTGAAAATCATTGAAGATGAGAAAATAGCAGATTATCTTCTAAGAGTCCAAGAAACAGTTATTGCCATTAGTGGTTTAGGAGAGGAAGTGAAAGATCCAGTGGTTGTTAAAAAGGTTTTATGCTCATTGTCTTCAAAGTATGATTCTAAGGCCTTTGCAATGGAAGAAGCTAGGGATTTGAACAAAATTTCCTTAGATGAACTATATGGTACCCTCACAACTTATGAAATGAGGATTGGAAATGATGAATCTTCAAGTAAGGAGGCAACCTTCAAATCTATTAAAAAGGATAAGGAGGAAAATTTAGATTTGAAGGAGTTAGATGATAAAGAATCCAACTTTGTAAGGAGGTTGAGAAAAGGATCAAGCAACTATAGTGGTAAGTTTCCTTTTAAGTGTTTTAGATGTGGTAAAGTTGGTCATTTTGCTTCAAATTGTCCTCTAGGTGATACAGATAAAGAAGATAACTCTAAGAACTATAATATCTCAAAAAGGGGGGGAAGATTCTTTGGTACAAAGAAGAAAATATTGTATGTAGATGAAAATAGTAGTTCTGAGGATAACTCATATGCAAGTGACCAAAATCAATGTGTGTTTATGGCATTTGAAAAAGAAAAGAACTCATCTAATAAAGAAGAAGAAGAAGACAACATTACTGTGGAAGAATATGATGATTCTGAGGTAGAAGAAATTGATTTTGAGAGAGAGATGATCTCTACACTTGCTGACCTGAAACATGAAAGGAAAAGAAATGAAAAACTTAAGGTTAAACTTGAAGAATCTGATAAACACATTGCAGATCTGAAACTATAGTTGGAAGAGTCAAAGAATTGAAGAAGTCACAAGATTGGACTTGCAAATAAAAGTAGAGAACTATCAAAATTTAGAGGCAGAAGTCGTGTCCTTGAGAAAGCAGTTAGAGAAAAATCAGAAATTTGACAGCACCAGCAAGTTGTATGAGATGTTGGGAAAATGAAAGTGTCATAATGATACTATAGGATTAGGCTATGAAGTGGGGCAAACTTCTAAAGTTAGAAATGCACCTAGAAATAAAATTGATCTAAGTTATCATGTTGCTTCTCCTAAGATAAGAAAAAGACAGAAGAAACATTTACTGATGGAGGAAGAAGGACAAACAGGTCCACAGGATCTCCACCTACCAAGCAAAATCAATCAATAAGGTACAACTAATGTTTTACTGGTTACTATTCTTCATGCTATGAGTTTGGTCATAAAGAAAGTGAATGTTGGATACATGCAAGAAAACATGGATGGAATAGGAAATCTAATAATTTTCCAAGCAAAGTTATATTCTATAAATGCAATCATCTAGGTCACACTGCAAGATTTTGTAGTATTCAAGCAAGAAATGATGTTCCTAGGTTTTCAAGAAGACATGATTTCTTTTCCCCTCTAGTTGGTAATAATATTACTTTCTTTAAGTGTCATAACATTGGGCATAAGGTACAACATTGTAGGAGTAAGTTCAAGACATCATCTAGAAACAAAAGAGCAGATGCCTTGAACAAGGAAAAGAAAGAGTCTATAAAGGTTTGGAGAAGAAAACAAGACCTAGGAAAAGAAAACCCTAATCTTGTGCATATTACACAAGAGGCACCACAAATTGCATAAGATGCAGCATGAAGTCAGGGGGAGATACTCAATGCCTCATCTTTCATCCCTAAGGAGAAAATCAGAAGGTTGTAGCAATCAAGGAGCAAGTTGAAAAGGTGTTTCTAGAGGTCAGTGATTCATCCAAGCAATGGTTTGGTAATAAGCACAATCAATGTCTATATGTAACAGTACTTTCAATGCATATCTTTCATCATTAGTGACTGTCTCAAATAAAAGGAATAATTATGTGCCCTAATATTCACTTATGGTCTTATGACATTATGATCTCACGATTTCTTCAATAGTTGTAGTGGTGGCTTGATGTGAAGTTAATGTAGTCATAGGAAAAGGTATATAATAGACTTTGAAACATTTGCTATAATTCCTACACTTAGTGTTCTTTGGAACAGGTTCAAGGTATAAAGATTATTGTCAAATGTTGTAGTTACAAGTGTCCTGGTAGCCATGTATACAAAAGGTAGAAGGATTGCATGACAACATATATGACAGTGGGGGTATGATCAAGTTCTAATGTAGAGTAGGGGTGGAAAACTCAAAACAACCTCAATCAACCAATCTTGAAACCCTGAAACATCACTTGGTGGGTTTTTCCTCACAAGCCTTCAATCCTTAAAGCCTAAAACATGGGGGCAGCAAATTGGGTATTTTGGTCATAACTTTCAATGCAAACATGATATCAAAAATGTAAACACGTTTCTAGATACCCATTTGGGATTTATACAACATATCAAAATTTCAAGGGTGGTCACTTTGTACGGAACCCTTCAAAAATTGATTGTCCTTCTGCCAATTATACCTAAAAAGAGCAAATTCAGGTTTGAATGCACTAGGGCTTGATCACACAAAGACTTCTAGAGATCTCCCAACCACTTCCTGGCTTTGATAGGGTCCTCATACATCCAATGACATATTCCACTTGCCAACAATGCATTCCCCAACTCTCCAAGCACAATTTGTCACTCCTTTCATGGCTTCTTGGTCTATTACATGGAGATATTAGACCTTCAATCCAACCTAGCACGTGCCAACCATCTTTCCTGCTCTTGTAACTTTGAAGAAACAAGTTTTATGCTATTAAAAGACATTCCACAAGGTTTTAGCATCATCCACCTATGGAAGGCCTCTGTTATGCATTTCATTTGCTCACTGTTTACCCTAGTTAGAGTTTTTGGCAGTTTTGAACAGTTTAGGAAGAAATTACTCTAATTTCCTCAAATCTTAATTGAAACGAATGAGACCAAGTGCAAAAAAAATTATATTCAATGTGATTCCATTCACAATTGGTTTCAGACTGGTACAGGTTCGTACATGTCCATACCATGCATGAAAACAGAAAAAAAACATTCTGAAAATTGCAGAAAATAGCCTATAGATAAATGACCATAACTTCCTCAAATCTTAATGAAAATTGATGAAACAAAGTTTGAAAGAAAGTAGACTCCATGTAATTTCATCTCCAATTGGTTTTAGGTCATTAAAGGATCTTACAGATCTGTACTACATCAAAGAACAACAAAGAAACGTTCAGAAATGCAGAAAAAATAGAGTTTTATTGCTTCAACCTTTAAAACTTCAAAAACCCTTCAACAACCCCCCTCATGGTTGATGATACAAAGCCTTTTTAATGCATTTCCAAAAGATTCCCAATAGTTACAAACTAATTTTCATCTTCCAACCATTCAACTTCCACTTGACACCAAAAAAATGCAAAAGTTGCTTTGTGCAACTTTGACAACATTTGACAATATTTGCATTGACACACTACCTCAACAACTAATGACTCAAAACTGACTCAAATACCTATGAAATGGTATTAGAAGACCTTATTACATACAATTGACTCAATCAAAACAAAATTTCACTTTTTGACCCCTCTTGGGCGTGAGAACCTATGGGTGCCCCTACACCAAGTTTTTTCATTGTTGTAGAAGTCATCTAGATTTTAGAGATTCGTTATGGCATAAGAGAAATCAAATGAGACATTATATTAGGGCTACATCAAGCTTGTTATATATCTCTAAATAGGACAGTAATCTTGGATGCCTTGTATTCCTGAAGGGTATTGGAGAAAGGATGTGATAGTAGTATTGATGCAAAGTATTGGTTTGGATGATGTCAGTCTCATATGGATCAATTTAATAGTCACAAAGACCAGATCTCAGTCACAGTTCAATCTTCCATGTTGCAGTGATATGCATGATATTTTATGCATTGTGTCTTCTTGATAGTGTTATGTCTACAGTCATCTTACCAGTGATATGCATGCCATTCTATTGCTAGTGTTCTTCCCAGTATGTTTAGCCAAGCTACCAGGTTCTAGCTTTCAATTGGTATAAGTCTTTCACAGTGAGAATACAAAGTGCCAGTTTGTATATGTTTCACAGTGATATACTAGTGATTTCAATGGACATCTTCTCAGTTCATGGTGACTTTGTAGCTTACAACTTTAGTTCTGCCTTCACTCTACTCAATGTCATATTGATATGACAGTGCAAGTGTAATGATAGATATGACAATGTCTTTCCTTGATAGGAGTGGTATTTTACAGGGGGAGTTTGTTGGTTTGTCTTGTTATTGATGTCAATTGATGACAAAGTTGCATTTTGTTATTGCGTGCCAAAGTTAATTGAAAGTGAGGTTTGTCAATGGTGTTGTTGATCCTCTTTACTCATCCATCATTCAGTTTATGGTATTGAACATTTCATGGTAATTGGTATGTCACTCATACATCTTGTGGTTTATCTTATGGTATTGATGTTCTTGATACATCCATCATTCATGCTCATCATTCATGGCAAATGATTTATTCATCATTGGTGTTGATGCTTGTTCAAAGGAAAGGTTGAAAGTTGTAGTTGTTTGGAGTATTATGTGCAATGATAGTGCTTGTTCAGCGTGTTTATGATAGTGAGGAAAGAGATAGTGTTTATTGTGCTTATTACTTTTTCCATGACAATACTATTTGCTGATGCCAGAGCTTATTTCCTATTTTCTAATGGCAGTGTTTATTTCTTCTATGATAGTCGTATGTTTCATTGTGCTCATGCTAGCAGTGCAAGGAGTTGTAGTGCCAGACAAGAAGTTGCAAGGAGTTGTAGTGTTAGATGATAAGAATGTTGTCTTGTTGAAGTGAGGACAATTCAAGGACAATAATATCTACTCTGACAGGAGACATTCAACAATGTTCATGACAGTGTAGTGATGATGTCAATGATAGTGTTTGTGATAACAGTTGTTGTTCATGTTGATAGTGTAGGGATTGCCATAAATTCATGGATCCAGTGCTCTTAATTCATTACTTTAATGTGTGATCTCAAAGTAGATGCATACTAGTCAGGGGGAGTACATAACCCATTGTCTTTGATGTCAAAGGGGGAGAGAGAGTGGTGATGAGATTTTTCCATCAATGACAAAGGGGGAGATTGTTGAACATGTTTGTCATTGATGTCAAAAGTATTGAGAATATTGAGGTTGATCCATGTGTTGATACTTTAGAATCATAGTGGATGTTTCATTGATGATGTTGAGAAATCACAATTTGTAATGCTTCACATTCATTCATGTGCTGCATGGCAGGATCAGGTTGATTCATGACACATTCATTCATATGTTGTAGGAGTTCCTTATACCTCTGCATAATGTCAGGAGTTCAGTGTATTCAAGGTCATACACTTTAATCATTTTAGGGTTTGTCATGTGGTTGTGTCTATAATCCTCAAGTGTTAAATGTCACATTTGCTCATGCTTTACATGCTTTGTCTCTGATCAGAGTATATAGTGTTTTAGAGGCTGTATTGGTTGACTAAACTATTTAGGGTTTTATCTCTAATACATACCTTGTTCTAAGAGTTTAAACCCTAAGTTATACTTGTTTTTAAAACCCTAGATATGTATGTCTTCCTTGTGTCATGCCTACTTTACTATCTTTGTCTCAGAAAGGTCTTAATTCTACCTATGATCACAACTTGTTAGGTTCTCTTCATACTCTAGGGTTTTGTATGTCTTAATGTCCTAAGAAACTTAAAAACCCTAAGTGTTTTCCATGCTTTAAAACCTATATCTAAGGTTGTTTACATGTCATATCTATAAGTTACTTTTTGTTATATTTGTGCACTAACCGGGTATCTCAGGTCACTTGTCACTTAAGTGATAAAGTGAAGGGGTTGACAATGTGAGCTTACCGACCTCCTCTCCTAGGACGACTGGTCCTTGAAGGTCGAAGACTTGTAAAAGAGAGGCAAATGGATATCAAAGGTTGAGATTTTATTTTGCAAGCCCATGAATATGTAAATTGATGGTCTGTGTTTAAAATAATTTGAAACCCTAATGACTCATTATTGAGAATTGAATTTGACATCTGTTTGGTTGTCCACAGTGTGAGGAGCAGTTTTTCAATTGTTTCTTAACTGTGTTTTTTTTAACTGAAGACATAGTGATGATAAATGCTTTCTTCTCCATGACTTCATGTTTTTTTTAATGAAGAGACAACAAGATTGAAAATGTATACACTCTGGATATAATGTATATTACTAAGAAAATATAACAGAGGGTCTGAAAAGCATAATATATACAGGGATATCAAACTACAGAGGTGTGACATATTAGAGGCTTATAGATTTTGAAGTGATGGTTTTGGGTGAGGGTGTATGGTGTTGACATATTGAAGATTATCTTTTACAGAGAGGGAAATGTTCTTATTGATGCAAACTAGATTATTTTAGAATCATATTTTGCATATTTGTTTGTCATAGTTTAAGGAGGTTGGTATTTTTGTTTTGATGATTGAGAGAGGTGCTTCAAAAGAAGAATGATAGTTTTTGTTTGTGATGAGGTGTTTGGCAGATTAAATGGTATAGGATGTTGATACAATAACTTTTATCATCTTGCAGAGAGGGTGTTTGTATTCTTATTGGTGCAAATCAGATTGTCTTAGAATCATAACTTGCACACTTATATGTTTCTTTCAGGGTTTTGTGGTGTTATTGTTGTTGATGTTTTGAGGTGGGTGCCTTATTGAAGTTGGTGTTTTAGAAGGTGTTTGATGTGAACTAGGTGTGCATTATACCTGTGTTGAAAAAAAATAGTGCAATAGGTGTCTTTTGTACCTTGGAGTGGGTGCTTAAAAAACAAATGTACTTTTTTTTTTAAAATTTTGAGGTTGGATTTGAGCAGTAGAATCAAGAAACTCTCAGTGGTTTTTTCCCTCATAGGGTTTCCACGTAAATCTGGTGTCATGTGTGCATATTTAGCTTAATGGTTTCATTCTCTTATTTGTTATGTTTAAAATTATTGAACAAAGCATTGAATTGAACCACATTGATTCACCCCCCTCTTAGTGTAACTGTGCTCTTTTTAGAATGTTTAGGTCCATACCTAATTTGAATTATGTATGTTTTTCAACCTTGGAGATTGCTTCAAAGGTTGTAGAGTGTGTTTCTGACCTTGGTGAATGTTTCAAGGTTGATGATTGATATAAATAAGTGTAAATGATTCATGTGTAGTGTGTGTGTGTGCAAAGATGGGGATGTTTGTGTTGTGAATTTGAATCAGAGGCAGCAAGAACTTTCATGTGGTAGAAGATCTAATGCAGTGAGCAGAAGTCATCTACAATCTTCATAGAGGCTATGAAGATGATGATTGTTATGCTTCATTAGAACTAAACCTAGGCATGTGATAGATGCTATCATATTAGTTCATGGTTGTGAGCCTTCTCCTTTGGCAGTGAGGCCTTCTTAGTAGTGAGCCTATTGTAGTGAGCATTTCTTTGGACAGTGAGTCCTTGGGCAGTGAGCCCTTTTGGTAGTGAGCCTCTTTGTAATTCAGTATTGATACTACTTTATATTGTGAACCAATCCTCACCATAATTTTTCCCTTTTAGAGTTTTCCAAGTAAAAATATGGTGTTCTCTTGTACATGGTGTTTATGTCATTAAGTTTTTGTTATCTATTTTTCATGTTTAATCTTCATAATAAAATAAAGGTTTAAGTGAACTAATGTGGATGAGACTATGTTTATGAGGGTTTGAAATTTTTGATACAACTGATTCACCCCCCCTCTTAGTTGTCTTGTGCATTCAACATTTGGTATCAGAGCGAGGGTTCCTTAGAAGAAAGCCTAATAGCTTAAGGTTATTAGATTCTGCGAGAACCAAGCTAGGATCTGATGTCGGTCGTAGATCACATACACTCAAATCGACAAATGATTGAAGATCAAAATAGCAGAATGGAGATAGAATCTGAAAAGAGAGAAAAATAGAGACAAAGCAAGAGAATTTGAGAATACTCTCGATACTCTCACAGAGCTTTCGCTAAACTAGTATTTGAACTAGTGAAAGTGAGAGTAGAGAGCTATATATATAGAAAAAATAGGGCATTTACATCCAAGAGGTGCATTAACTCCTACTATCCATAAAAGGTGGGAGGTTTTACCTACTTGGTAAATGACAAAACATGTGGCATAACCTCCTCAAGTGAAGACAAAAAGGAGGTGGCACATAAAGCCAAAAGAGGGTGAGGAACCCAACTACCCCATAACATACTCAGTTAAAGACAAAATAATGGTTATGAGAGGTGGCACAAAAAGCCAAAAGAGGATGTGTAACTCAACTACCCATGTGTGGGAGAGAGTTACACATGTAGCTAATGTATTTCACCACGTGTCCTCATATTAACTGTAGACACCCAAAATTGAATCATTATCATTAGCATTCAAATATTGCATTACCTAGTATCTGCATTTGTCTAACACACTTGAGCAATATCCCTAACAAATCTATTTCTTCTATTAATTAAATAAATTTATATTTATTTAATTAATTCATTAGCTATTTCTTCTATTTTCTCTAAGTTATAATTAAACAATCTTTAATTATTTAATTATCTTCATTCTTCTATTTTTAATTAAATAAATTTTATTTATTTAATTAATTTCTCTTATCATTTATTTCATGAGCTGACATGTGTGCCTCTTTCATTTAAAAAAGATAAGTGGTACTACATCCTTTATTTAATATCTTTCACATGTAGTACTTTTTATGTACACAAGCACACATAAGCCTTATCTTCCCTCCACTTGTCATTTTCACATTCACCTATGACTATAATTCAATCTTAGCCATTCACATAGCCACCAAATCTCCATTTTTGATTGATTTTGGTTGAGTTCTATATAAACATCCCTTCATTCCATACAAGCGATCCATCCAACATTCATATAGCATCTACATTATCATCCTGAGCATATTGAGCATTTTAGCATCCATCTAGCATATTAGCTTCATCATTCGTCCATCATGGCAACTTTTATCTTCATAATTGTTCATCATTGAAGAAGCAATCCACATCATAAACAAGAAATCATACAATCTAGGTGATATTGTTCTTGAATTGCATTCATTTGATTTCATTTGGATTAGATTCTTTGATGATGGTAGGGTTAGGTTTTCATGGCTATCCTTGATCTTATTAACTTGATTTTTACCTATCACATTTTGGCACACCCAGTGGGACTCACGTCCTTGATTAACTTTGCTATTTGAAGTTGTTTTTGTGAAGATCAGATTTTCTGAGTGCTTATGACAAGTTCCAATCGCTTTTGAGCGAAAACCAGTCGCTATCTGAATATCTGCATCACTTCTGAGCTGAAACCTATTGCTTTTAGCATTCTTGGATCACTTATAATCTAACAGTGGTCGCTTACTACCTATTTTGCATTGCTTATGAGTAAACAGTGGTTGCTTATTGTCTGTTTCGAATCGCTTTTAACCTAACAGTGATCTCCTTTAGCTATCTGAACCGCTTATTGTGAAACTAGGGTTTTTGTTACATTCTATTTTTTCTTGCAGATCTAAGTCGCTTATGACCCATAACCAGTCGCCTCTTTCTTTTTTGCATCACTTATGAGCTTTATCAATCCACATTTGGCATTATCAGCATCACTTCTGATCTGTAACATCTCGCCTATGGAAGAATATAGTTCGCTTCTAATCAATAGTTGATCACCTCTAGTAAACTGTGTCACTTTCAGTCCTTATCATTTGTAGTTTGGTTTTTGTTGGCTACTAATTAGGTATTTGTGTAGCATCTTATTGATTGTCCAAGAAAAGGAGGTTATCAAACTACTAACATATCTATTGCATCTTTGATCAGTCTAAGACTTGTGGTTTTTCTCTAAATTAGGAACATTTGGGCTTGGTTCTTAAAAAGAATCATTGCTTGCTCCATGCTTGATTTATCTTTTTTTGATTTCTTGCATGTGCTTGATTGTAACCCAAATTTAATAACAAAAGTATCCTCTCCCCTTGCCTATCAAATGGATCTTGGGTGTATGAGAATTTGTTAGTATATTTAAAGGGCCCACCTTCCCAGTGTGAGAAGGGATATGACCCAAGTGGTAACGGGCTAAAGTCAAGTCCTTCTGAACCGCTATATAAGAAAAGTGTTTGTGTTGAAAGCCACAAACAATGGGTGTTGTTGTGTTATACCGACAGCTAACCTCCCCCAAAACCCTCCAAGGCGTAACCCTTGAAGGCTAGGAGACTCCATAATGAAGAGTACCACTGCCACACGTATAGCCACCTGAACGGATGCCCTTATTAGCAACTTTGTGTAGTAGCCAAAAACCTTCTATTTGTTGACGCAAAAGGTGGGACCTCTGAAGCCACCCTGATTCACGTGGTTCTTAGAAGAGATAGCAGGGACAATCCTAAGGTTTGGTGGGGGGACAAGCCTTGGGAAACCTAGATCTTGGTATGCATGAGAAGTGTGTGCCGTGGAGAGGAGCTGGTGCTACCAAGATCCTGAAGCTATCCGCTTTGAATAAGCACGACCAGGGGACTCAACAAATACAGTCCTTTCCTAGCCTAGGTTGTACAAGTTTGTGATTGTTGTGAGTGTGAGTGACTGCAATTACTATTTTCTTGTCCAAAAACACAAATCAAACATATTTCATGATAGACACAGTCTCCTTTGAGCTTAAACTACCAGCATATAGACAACTGGATTACTTTTAAACAACAGTCAGTCACCTTTTGTCTAAACTAGATCACCTTTAAACAACAGTCAGTCACCTTTTGTCTAAACTAGATCACCTTTAAACAATAGTCTATCGCCTCTGGTCTAAACTGCGTCACCTTTGATCAACAGTAAATTACTTTTGAGTCAATACTGATCGCCTATGGAAAATTGAATTGCCTCTGGTTAATACTGTAGCCTGTTACCTGAACCAAAACTAGATCACCTTTAAGCTATTACCAGTCACTTTTATCTTTTTCTGAGTCGCATATGAGCTATTACCTGTCGCCTATGGCCAATTACTAGCAAATCCTAGTGACTCAACTGAATCTACTACACTTCTAGCTTGTTTATCCTCAGCATTAGCTTTCAGACTTGTCTCTGATCATTAGCAGATACATGGACTTTGTCTCCTGCTTTGAGTTTACCAACCAATTGAACTTTATGAGTTTTTCATCTTTTTGAGACCCTAAACTAGCAAACCAAACATCAAATTAATCAACTCAATCAATTAGCGAAACAACATCTCTTGGCTTTAGCTTTAGCAACATCAACAACATAGCAACCTTAGCAAAACAACTTTTCCCTTGAGTGTGTGAGCTATTCTCTAGGGAAGTCCAACCAACAAAGCAACCAAGAAACCCAACAAACAAAGCAAACAGCCAACCAAGCAAACCAACAACAAAGAAAACCAATAGCCAACAACCAGCAACCAAACAATCAGTAAATCATCATCTTTTTCTTTTGGGTCTCAAAACCTTGACAAGTTAAAGTTCAATTTTCAACATCCATCATTATGCCTCAAACTAGGAGTCAATTTAGAGCTGAAATGGAAGCCAAATTTCAAGCTGAGATGGAAGCCAAGATGCAACAATCTAGATCAACACCTCTTAGAGAGGCGACTCAATTTACGACCGGCATGCCTCCTCATATGTTTATGCCCCATGGGTACACCATTGGAGAGTCATCTTCACAACAAGTGCAACCTCAAACATTTTTGGAGACTTATGAGGAACAATCCCAAGAAGATTTATCAGGATTTTGAGATACACATGTATAGGATCAATTTGAGAGACTTGTTTTATCCGATCCTAATCGTTACTTCTTGCACCTTGCCTGCATGGGAGCTAAATTACCAAGAGATTTCAAAAGATCCGCTGTTGTTGCAAAGGGACCATCCACTATAGTCACACCATCCCATACCATATTACAAACTCCATCTTCCAACACATCTCTTTCATTGCCTATTGTTACTTCATTTGATCCACCACACTCGGAGTACACTCTAGAACCTTTGTTAACTCCAACCGATGTACTCCCTTTCATTTCACAAAATCTGAACATTCCACCTTTCCATATTCCCAAATATACTCCTTCTCCCACCATGACCATTTCCATGCCTCAAGTAACACAAGTTGTCCATGTGGCCCAAGTACAAACTCCCCAAACATCACAAGCTATCCCCATATTTCATAGTCCGCAAGCTTCTCAAGCTATCCAAACAACACCAACGACCCAAGCTTCACAACCATCACAATCTGCTACATCACATGTGGACACCACATCTCACATTCCTACCACTACTAATATGATCTCCACTATCTCCACTAATCCGTCCAATACATCATACAATTCCAATGTTAGTCTTATTGGCATGAGTGACCCGTCTATTGTTTCTCAAACCAATCCTAGCACTATAGTCACTTATGTTGATCAACTTACATCCATTCTGCCATCTTCTTATAATCCTTCACAAATCATCCATCCATCTTATACTACCCAAGGTTTGCCTATTGTCACCCAACACATGACATATACCAATCCTCATGTTGTCCAAAACACAAACCCAAGTGTCCATCCTTCTTTCGTATCCACCAATCCTTCCATCACTTATCATGTCACAAATCCAAATCCAAATTCACAACCATTAACTAATGCCAATCCATCTTCCACTTCTCATGTGATGCAAAATCTTGGTGCTAATTCATCACAATATACCCAACCACCGCTTGTGTCTCAAGGACAGCAATCTTCAACCACATATGGGTCGTATACCAATCCTTTGACATACATTGTGAGTACGCAACCTCAACAAATGGTCATGGCTTCATATATCCCACAACAACAACCTCAATATACATCATACCATGTTTCACCTCCCAACCAATCACCTCCTTTGCAACAATAACAATTATCCCCATCAGATGTTCAACAAATGATTAACCAAGTGGTAGGACAAAGCAAGAAGACATTTTCTTTAGAAAACATATGCGCTTATCCATTTGACAAGTCACTTCATATGACACCTTTTCCGCCATACTTTGAAATTCCACAATTTGACAAGTATAAAGGAAAAGGAAATCCGAAAGACCATCTTAGAGCATTCTTTGTGGCATGTCTCGATGTTGCTCATGATGATACATATCTTTTGAGACTGTTTCCTCGAAGCTTAGCAGGACAAGCTCTTGAATGGTTCTCTCATTTACCCCCGGGAATTAAGTCTTTTGCAGAGTTAGAAAATAAGTTTCGATCACACTTTGCTTTTAACATTGAACTTGAGGTAAACATGAATGACCTTGTCAACAATAAACAATGCAATGGTGAAGCCTTTTCTTCATTTACTCAACGATGGCGTAATATGGCTAGCAAACTATCATGGGAAATACCTGAGAAACAACAGCTCGATATCTTTGTTCAAAATCTTCATCCCAAGTTGTCACTCCAACTGCAATTGCAAAGTGCTAGCACCTTCAACAAACTTGTTTCCAAAGGAACCATCATTGAATGAGCTTTAATTGCTAAAGGCATGATGCAGAGGCATCCACACTAAAACCTTGACATACAGCTTGTATGTCTACAACCCATCATCATCATCATATTTTCTGTTAACATTGTCAGCATCATCATATTTTCTCTTGCCGACCGATATCCTCCTGCAGACAAACCTTTGACCTTTCACCTGTCAGCAGCATCATCATATCCGGCTATCGGCAGCTTCATCATATTCGGCAAGCGCAATCATCCTCCTGACAATCACTGTTCATCTTACCGCCAACCTCTATCTACAGCATCATGATGTTCGACATCATCTTCATCAGCAGGATATAAAATATCCGGTTCCTCCCATATATCCTGATGACGACACTCTCATGCACCTTTCCTTTAGACGCTTACGTCACCCTGATCTCTGACCTTCTTAAACAAGCAGCATCAGGATATGACTTATCCGGTCATATTGAAACATCCTGATGATGATACTCAACTTTATACTGATGATGAATATTCTGCCGAATATCCTCCTCCCGATCCACTTAACTTCTCAATGCCTTATGCCGATACCAAAACACTTATGGTCAGCAGGATAAACCTTTATCGGGTGATATTTCGGAATGTCCTGATGACGATTATCCTGATGACGATGACGTCATATGCAGTTCCTTCAATATCCTGCTGTCGGCCAAACTTAACATTATCGGCCCGCGATGATTTTATCAACCCGATCGACTAACTTATGCCGATATACTCTTCCTCGGCAACACCTTGTGATGATCACCCCGAAATGCATTCACCTTATGCAAACAACTGTATCATGCTCACCTCCATCTACTCGGATGACGCCCGAAGTAACTGCAGGATATACACAGAAATATCCTGATGATGCCGTTGTGACGAATTTCTAACCTTAGCGAATTTCGATCCGCCGAACCTCCTGAGGTGACCCGATCTGCTTCCTGGACAACTTTCCAGACTCGAACTACCAGCACGACCTAGCACATGCCCATGCTAGGGTTCTCAGCACATCTCGACTGCGATCCTGCAAACATACATGTGAACAAATAGAAAATGCAAACTAAATCCTAAACTATTGTACATAGCCATTCCACTGATTCAACGAATCAACCGGTGGAATGGATTAGCGAATCCATGCAACCACCAGAACAGCAACTCGATTACACAATGGAATTCAAAACAGAGAATGGACACAAACAGGATCTCTTTATTGATTTCAAAAGATGCAAATACAATATTCTGTCTCTCTCTCTGTCTCACTCTGTGCAACCTAGCTCCTTAATATATCTAAAACCAACCGATCCTAATGCATAAATAGGAATTCTCGCGAGTACTACCAACTCGACTCCAAGCGGCTGGGAGCTTCCAAGCGACTAGGAAATCTCTCCAGGCGGCTGGGAGATCCAACCGGACATACAGTATAATAGCTGTCCAAACAAACTATCTAAAAATAGTAAAGTATGGTCAACATGACCTTATTACACGCATTGGTCTTATAAGACCTTCTTGGAAACATTAACCAGACCTATAACAAACTAACTACCTCATGGAGGCCAGCTGTCAGGTAGGTGCTCCTGCACCAAGGCACTATCAAGATTTTTCATGATAACAAAGACTATCCTCAAAACTCCAACGATAAGTCTCGCTTTTGGAACAAAAACAAGAATGTTGTCAACAACGGTGTTGTGGACACAAAGAACATACAAACTATGAAAGCTCCCATTAATATTCAAGCTGCTTCTACAACAACACAACCTTGTCAATGAACTCGACAATGACAAACTTCAAATTCTCACCAACAATTTACACCATTAGCGGAACCTATGGAAGTTGTCTTTCAAAAACTCCTCCAAGCAGGCGATATTATGTTACCAGATGCGCCACCCAACGGTGAACCACTCTTCAAAGATCCTTGGTATAAATAAAATGAGTATTGTGATTATCATAGAGTTAAAGGACACAAAACAAATGGTTGCATGCGCTTAAAACATGTTATCCAAGATTGCATCAATCAAGGTTTAATCAAAATTACACCTTCAACAACTCAACCTGCACAGCAACCGACATCAAACTATGATCTAGATGCTTTCAATAATCCACTTCCATCTCATGACAAACCAAGTCACCCTCATGCTGGAAATGCCATTTAGTACAATTATGAATCATCTACTATTGGCTGCATTGACCATGCTCGCATTTCTACCATTACCATCCAAGGCAAAGCACCTGACTACGCTGTAACCACTCGAAGAGGTTGTGTTACCATTCAAGGAGCACATGTCCATCCTCCTTGACCATTCTCTAACTATAATATCCCTAATCACCTTGGCAAAACACCTGCGCATATTTCCATTCTTGAGTTGCTTCGCATATCCCCTGCTCACAAAGCTATCCTTGACAAAGCCTTACAAGAAGCTTCGGTGCCTAATGATATTGATATCACACAATTTCAATCTATGGTCACTAGCATTGCAGCCCCTTGTCATTTAACCTTTTCTGACAGAGATCTCCAGCCCTCCATTCACCCTTCACACAACGAAGCCCTTCACATTGAAGTGTTTGTCAAACAATGCTGTATCAAACGAATCTTGGTGGATGGTGGAGCTGGTTTTAATATATATTCCTTGAAATTAATAAAACAATTGGGATATTCTGAGAAAGATGTTAACACCTCCAAGGTCATTACTATCAGAGCATATGATGATGTCAAGAAAGATACTGAAGTGATTATTTACTTGCCTATCCAAGTTGGGCCGGTCACTACTGAAACCTGTTGTCAAGTTCTTGATATTGAGCTTCCTTATAACATCATCCTTGGTCGTCCATGGATACATGCCCTCAAAGCACTTCCATCTAGATACCATCAATGTCTTAAATTTCTGCATAACGGTGTTGAGATTACCATCCATGGTGATCCCCTTGAACCCATTGTTGTGTCTAAGAAGTTTGATAAGCAAGGCCTTGGCTGTCAATTAGAGGCAACATGTTCCAAAGACATTAAGTGTATTTTTGATATGGATGTTGGACTCTTCTCGGCAGGAGAGACTTCTAGTTCAGATACTATCGACGATTCCTCCCTTCATATTATTGACTTTTTTCAAGAAAACTCCATCTTCATGATTTCCACAACCTCCTCTAGCCATAGCCATTCCTCCATTACCCTTTCACTCGTATATACTAACCTCGTCGATTGGGACCAACAGGGGGCACCGATATTAGATACATTTGAGAATGATGAAGCTATTGTAGAATTCATGGGCTTACGACAAGGCATTCCATGGGGTGATCACAAAGCAGGTTTAAGGATGGATCTACCTAAACTAGCATATTTTGGTAGAAGTATCAAATCCTTTAGTCGCAAAAGTGAAATAAACAAAATCAAACAAAATAGGTTACTATGTGAAAATTGAAAGGTGCCTCTTGACTATGGAAAAGTAAAAATAAAGGACATATCTGAAGTGAAAACCTCTCTAAGGCTCCTGAGGATGGAGGATTTGATCTTCTTGTTGCCACTGATTATCATGAGAAATCAATAGTGCTAGTTGAACAATCACAAGACATGAACTTGGGCACATAGCAGAATCCAAAGATCACCTTTTTGGCAGCATCACTATTAGACCAAGAAATAAGAGACTTCACAGCATTTTTTAATAAAAAGAGCTATAAATTTTGCATGGACCTATGCTGACATGCTGGGTCTAGATACATCACTTGTGGTACATCATTTAGCAGTATCTCCTAAAGCAAAACTTGTTAAGCAAAAATTGCACAAAATGCATCTGTAAGTAGCTTTATTGGTCAAAGCAGAGATTCAGAAGCTATTAGAAGAAAAGTTCATAAAGCCTATTGATTATCCAGAATGGGTTTCAAACTTGGTACCTATAGCAAACCCTAATGGATGAGTCTGCTATTGCACAAACTTTAGAGATCTTAATAAAGCATGTCCTAAGGATGATTTTCCATTACCAATTATAGACAACATTGTAGATCTCACAGTTGGACATGAAATGCTATCTTTGATGGATAGATTTTTAGGATATAACCAAATCAGAATAGTAGAGGAAGATCAAGATAAAACATCATTCATTTGTCCATGGGGTACATACTACTGGGTGGTAATGCCTTTTGGTCTTAAGAATGCTGGAGCTACTTATCAACGAACCATGATAGTTATTTTTCATGACTTTTTTCACACTATCATGGAAGACTATGTTGATGATATCCTAGGAAAATCTAAGACAAGAGAAGGACATCTATAGGTATTAGCACAAATCTTTGATTGATTAGAGAAGTATCAAGTCAAACTAAACCCAAAGAAATGTGTATTTGGCATAACATCTAGAAAATTGTTGGGATACATTGTGTCTCAACAAGGGATCGAAGTGGACCCAGCTAAAGTAAAAGCTATCATGGAAATGCCTTCGCCAGTAAATCTCAAGCAGGTCCGAAGCCTACAAGGAAGGTTACAGTCCATCCGCAGATTTATATCACAAGTAGCAGATAAATGTCATCCTTTTCAACATCTTCTTCATAAGGGTGAACCTTTTAAGTGGGATGAGAAGTGTCAACAGGCCTTTGATAAAATAAAGGAATATCTAGCAACACCTCCTGTACTTGATCGCCCATTATTGCTCTACATATCGTCAACAACAGTAGCATTGGGAGCCTTTCTAGCTCAACATGATGATTTAGGAAAAGAACAAGCCATCTACTACATTAGCAGAACTCTTGTGGGATATGAACTTAATTATTCATCTATGGAAAAAGCATGTTTAGCATTAGTGTTTGCTTCCCAAAAGTTGCGACACTATATGTTGAACCAAACGACAAAGCTCATATCTAATGTGGATCCGCTCAAATATCTTCTTTCTAAAGCAATCCTCATAGGAAGATTAGCAAAATGGGTCATGATCTTAACTAAATTTGACATACAATATGTGGATCGAAAAGCCATAAAAGGACAAGTCATTGCTGATCAATTAGCTGCAGCACCCATTATAGATATTCACCCAATATATCCAGAATTCCCCGATGAAGGATTGTTCAATTTAACTTGTCCGACATGGTGGAAGCTATATTTTGATGGATCTTACACACAACATGGATCAGGAGCAAGGATATTATTTGTTACCCCTCAAGGAGATTGTATACCCAAATCATATAGAATTGCATTTCCTTGTACCAATAACATAGCAGAGTATGAAGCTTTAATCACAGGATTACGCACTGTAGTACAATGGGCTATCAAACAGTTACAAGTCTTTGGTGATTCTCAACTAGTTATTAAACAAGTCTTAGATGAATATCAAACAAAAGATGAGAAGATTCTTCCATACAAGGTAATGGTTGATGATTTTAAAAAGTGCTTTGATAATATCACCTTTGAACAAATCCCAAGGCTATAGAATAGAGCAGCAGATGCCATGGCTATGATTGGGTCTCTTCTAGACATGCCATCTAATACACATAAATGTGAGTTTCTGGTTGAATAACTTCTGATTCCAGCATTTGAAGTACCACAATCTGAGCTTATATGTGAAATTGTTGGTCCCAATTCACTGTGGTACGAGGACGTATACGAGTATCTCTGAAATCAAACCTTTCCATTTCAACTATCTAATACCCAATGCAAAACCTTTATCTGTTGAGCCTCTTGTTACACTATTTTGGGAGACACCCTTTATCATCGGAGTCTTGATGGTATCCTTCTTAGATGTCTTGATTCTGAGGAAGCAAAAGTGGCCTTACGTGATGTACATGAAGGTGTCTGCAGCTCGCATTCTATTGGCCCTGGCCTTGTGAAGAAACTTCTACGAGCAGGATACTATTGGCCAACCATGGAAAAAGATGCACAACAATTCACAAAGAGATGTCTACAATGTAAAAAACATGGAGATTTAATACATGCACCAACACATGAGCTTCAGCCTATCACTACTCCATGGCCTTTCTCGTAATGGGACTTGATCTCATAGGCAAAATCCATCCTACTTCATCAAATGGTCATAAGTTCATTATCACCACTACTGAATATTTCACAAAGTGGGTGGAAGCCATACCAATGACTTATATCACTGGTAAGCAAATATCCAAGTTCATCCTACACTATATCATTTGCCGCTATAGAGTTCCTCAAGCTATTATCATTAATAATGGTCGACCCTTCCAGAATCAAGAGGTTAGAGATATTTGCAATAAGTTCCATATCCAACATCGATTCTCTACCCCTTACTATCCTCAGAGCAATGGCTAAGCTGAGGCTTCTAACAAAACAATCATCAAGATTCTCAAAAAGACAGTCAATGAAGCTGGTCGTGATTAGCATTTACAACTCCATCTTGCATTATGGGCGTATAGAACAAGTATCAGAACTCCTACTAGAGCTACACCTTATGCTCTTGTGTACGACACTGAAGCTATCTTACCTATTGAGGTTGAGATCCCCTCACTGCAAGTATCTCTACAACATACTATCTCAGAGGAAGAATATCGAGTATCTAGACTCCATGATCTTGAGCTACTAGATGAATGGCATCTTACAACACTCAATCATCTCCAAGTCTATCAAAATTGTCTATGCCACAGCTATAACAAAAAAATTAGAGAACGCATATTTCAAGTTGGAGATCTTGTCCTTAAGGAAAATCAAAGTAATCAGCAACATCGTGAGAAACAAGGCAAGTTTGAACCAAATTGGCTTGGTCCCTTTATCATCACAACAGTTTATGGATCAGGAGCATATACTCTCTCAACACCTGAAGGCATTTCATTAGATGAACCAGTCAACAACATCCATCTCAAGAAGTTTTATCCATGAATCTCAGCTATCCCGTCAAAAAATAATAATAATAAAAAATAAAAAATAAAAAATAAAAAAATCCAATAGTGAAAACCACTTTGTGGCGCTTTGGATAACAAATAAAATAATAGTATAAGATAAATAATCCATCCTTTAGTGAAAACCTTGTAAATAGGCACCTTGGATAAGTACCATAGTGAAAACCTGGTAAACAGGTGCTATGTGTAGTGACCAGCTTCCATTATCTGCTTAATTTGTTTGATCATCACTCTCCCTCAGCATACTTTGCCATTTTCTCCTACATAGTCCATATCATAATCCACATTTCATCGCAATAAATAGCTTTTCCATTTTCACCTTTGTCAATGCTAGCTATCATACTTGGACATTGTTGCGATAACTATATCTTTTTGGCACCTTACCATCTTGTCCACACACGCTCTCCATTCTCGCTTTTCTATAATAAACCTCATCCTGTACTGGGGGAACTTGTTGAGCCTTATTTGGAAGTGGATATCGCCGTCTCTAGCAAATAACACATCGAACACCTTAGCTCACAACACAACAAACTTTCAACTTCAACCATAGTGTTCATCCAACTTCAAACGTGGCAAACATTTGCAACTAGGATTCGTATCTTTGCAATCAATTCAAGCTCAACCAACATCCAAAAATTTCAAAAAAACAAACAAACAAACAAAACAAAAACATTGCCAACGCACCACTCACTAGCGTAATGAGCAAGAACTACATCACCAGCTCTATCGTTAAAGCCTTGATCCCATGGATATAGGGTATGTAGGCAATCTGAGATGTGAAGGAAGCACTCTAATTCAGGCAAAAGATGATAGCCCCCTTTTTCATCATTCCTCTTCCAACTTTCTTCTGATCATCCTCTAATATTTCATCTCACTTTCTTCTATTTTTCATCACTCACATCATCAATAAACCTAGAACTACATATTCACCATTTCTCATCATCGTCGTAAATGTGCTTTGATCCCATGGATATAGGGTATGTAGGCAGTTTGGAATATGAAGGAAGTTTCCAGTACTCAAGCATAGATGATCCACCCCATCCCATCTTCCATCTTCTTCTGTTTGATTAGCTCAAGCAGGAAGTAGACTATGTGTATATTGAAAGATCAAGTACTTTAACCAATCAAGAATAAGCCAGAAGCTATTTGTCTGCATGTCTTAAGCCAACATTTGCTATAGCATTTTATCAACATCTTTAGCCTTCAACAGGATGCAGCTTTCCTCTTAACAAGGCCCCAGCTTAAATCCATCTAAGAGCACCTAAATTTGGCAAGAGAACATGATGACAGTATCTTTTGTTTTATCTTTTTGTCTCTTTTCTATGCCTAATTAAGATTTCCTTGATTTATCTATATCTTGGTATGTTGCGATGAAGTAAGGAATGGGGCATGGTCATACTGCTTTTGTATGCCATGTCTGCGGGATGATCTTATTCTCTTCCTATGCGTATTGGTATCTTGTACGTGTTAGGATTAGCATCTTACATATCAATATCTCTAGCATCTGAGAAGCTAAATAGTCTCTTATGCACTTGAGACTATTCTATGTCAAGACTAGCTCCATACATATAACCAACAAGATGTCACTATGTGTAGTGGAGATAAGCTCAAACCATTGCTTGTAGCGTCAAAGTCCATCTCGGAACACTAGCTTCTATTCATATCTTGTGCATGTTGGCTCAACATCTTGACCTCATGTGTTCAAACAAGATTGTAGCATGCTAGTTTTGCATTGGATATCTTGACACCTTGGTCTTCTATACCCTGGTGCATAACATCCACATGCTATATCAAACATAAGGATTGCATTTCTTTTCATTTTTGAGAAATTACTTTTAAAGCTGCCCATTGTACCATCTATTTATCTCATTATCTACCTATATAGTCCTTAATCAAGATCAATCATCTCCCTCCATCATTCTTCTTCCACATCTCTTATCTTGCAAAACAAGTGTGTTAGGTATATAGTGGTCCATCACATATCATATCATTACCATTTATCTATACGTATGAGTACATATCATATCATTACCATTTACATATTTGCATTTATCATACATTTCCATTCATATCATTTGCATAAACTTCCATACATAATCCATGAAAAATACAAATACAATATGCATAACCACCATAATATCAATAGTGCATCCATTACAACATCATGTAGATAAGAAATATACCATCACACACACACACACACACACACACACACATGTCACAAGTGTCAATATACAAATGTCTACATATACAAGCTGAGCCATAAAGAATGTATGTACAAGCGACTCTAGGCCTCATCATGATACAACATAATATACATAAACAAGGTAGCCCTAATGACTATTGGCAGCTCCCTCGACCTAACTGCCACCATTGGGTCCTGCACCTTTCCCCTATCTCTCTGTGGCCCCATCACTGATGCTACAGATCGAGATCCACCTGTCCTCCATGAACCTGAAGCTCTTGATCTGCTCCTGAAACTAGGCTACCTTTGCTCTACTAGCACAACCCCATAGTATAAG
Source organism: Cunninghamia lanceolata (assembly GCA_027924645.1). Taxonomy (NCBI): domain Eukaryota; kingdom Viridiplantae; phylum Streptophyta; class Pinopsida; order Cupressales; family Cupressaceae; genus Cunninghamia; species Cunninghamia lanceolata. The sequence continues at coordinate 10,367,536 of BSBN01000074.1, forward strand.
CCCCTATAATAATCCACCTCACCTTGTACTCTCCGCAGCTCTGCCTATACTTGTGTTAATTGTGTGGCCAAATACATTGTAGCCCCATCTGTACCTGACACAACCACTGCTCTATCTCGCTCACTAGTCATCCCCTGTAGCTGTTGCACAACTGTATCCCTTTCTATCCATAGACCATCCCTCTCAGCCCTCATCACCTACATCTGCTGTATTGCAGTATCTCACTCTAATCTCATCATCTTCTCACTCTGCCTAGCTACATCTCTCTCCCCTATCACTCTAGCAAGTGCACCATCATCCTGTCCATCCCCAGCCTGCACTCTAACCTATAACTGAGCCTGGTATGTCTGAGCCTGAGCCCTAGCATGCCATAAGCCAATCACTACCTAGTGTCTATCCAACTCCACTCTCCTCAACCTCATTTGAGCCCACTATCTCCATCTCCTCTCCTCTCTAATCCTCCTTTGTAGCTGCTAAATCCCCACACCATCACCTCCTAATATTTCTCCCTGAGGCTGTGCAAGTATCTGAGGCTACCCCTACACCTGTCCCTGTATCTGTATCTCTGGCATTGCTGGTACAACAGCCTATGTTGGTGGAGCCCATCATCGCCTCCTCTCGACTGGTCTCTCCATCCCTATCTCTCCTATCTCTCCAACCCACGTCAGCCGCGTCGGTCTCACTGTCACCAAATATGCATCATAATCTGGTAGTGTGCCTGGGTCTATAGGACCCTGTCCCCACTACCATACAACAGGTTGTAGCCCATCTCTCTCCACCAAAACCGTGTCAACCACTACCTCCAGCCCCTAATCAAACACCTCCTATCGAGTCCTCCCAAAAATGGCATCACCCACTGGTACTACCTGTGGTAACACTAATTGGCTCAAAACCCTCTCGGGCAAATAGTGCTCTATAATGTATATCCTGCGTCCAAAAATATATTTCACCTGTCTCACATAGACAAGCTCAGTATCCTCCTCATCCCATCTCTCACATCTGAGCCATGGCCTCCATATAAATATATCTACCTCATCCAACATCCTCTGCCAGTACACTAGTCCTCTGTGCTGCTAGTATGTCAAAGCTCCTCTATACATCCTAGAATATGGTTCTCTTGCTGCTCTAGCCACCCATCCATCAGGTCTCGTCACTGGAATATGCTCATATGCCCACACATGCAAAACTGTAACTCCTGCAGACATACTAGCCCCGAACATATATGCAAAATCATGTAGGAAATGATAGAGCTGTCCAAGCACACACTCCACCCATGAATATCTCGTCCCATAGGAGAACATCCCCTCCATCACTGTCCCCCATCCTACTAGAAACCCTCTCGCTCATCTGTCTCCAACTAGCCATCTGATAATCGCTACTACCACTCACTGCAGTCTATCACATAGCTCCTCCATCCTTGCCATAGGAATCTCTGATCCCTCTACTCCAATGTTTGGTGTCCCGAACAATCTCCTGAATGTAGCTAGACCCAAATCAGGATCATAATCTACTCGCTCCACATCAATAGGAATACGCAGAATCTGGAACACATCCTCTAGTGTGATCATAGCCTCTCCTCTCGGTAACAAGAAAGAACTATGCTCACTCCTCCATCGCTCCACCATCGCCATCAGCAATCCTCAATGTGCTTGCACCGGCTCCAATCTAGACACATGCTCTAATCCAAGGATCTCTAACACTAGCCGCTCCTCTGCATCCAGTAATCTCACCAACTGCAAATCCCTAGGATGTGGCTCTCACGATAACAAAGGCAGTAGTATATCCTACATCATTTCACTCATCATGTCAGTCCCTTACATTACATACAATTGTTATAAAATTGGATTGTTTACTGCCATACCCACTTTTATCTACTGTAAGTGACTCATTTTTCTATATGCCCTTATCTGCTGATCGCATGCGACCTCTCTTTCTGCATGTGCCTATTTCTCACTCATATGCAACCTACTTTCCCTATGCGCCTACTTATTGACCAAGTGCGAGCTATATTTCTGTATGCATATCCTCTTTGCTTCTAAGTGATCTATATCCTATACACGAGCCTCTTTTCTTTACAAGCGAACTGCACTTCTATATGCGCCTGCTTTTAGCCCATAAGCGACTTTCTTTTATCTATATGCGCATTTTTCCTCTATTTGTCTAGCCGACTGGAAGTGACCTGTTCTCCCATATGCGACCTAGCCATGCCTATAAGTGACCTCAACAGCCTTAAGCGACTTGTTTTCCTTCCTAAGCGCCTTGAACTACCTATCCTAAAACCTAGTCACTTATGGTGACATGTGTGCATTTATGACGCTTCTAGCCTATCAAAATCACGCTTTTAGCAAATGTTTCATTACATACTGGTAAGCCTGCTCCCTCTGGTCATCCATGTGTCCTCATTCGCTTGGCACAATGACCTCTGCATGGAATCACCATCCTGACAACTCTCCAACTCTCGTCGCACCACAACTCTTAGGAGCTCTAGATCTCTATAAGAAAATGAACACAACTGAGCACAAATGAGCCTATTTGCCCTTGAAGGACCTACTTATAGCACCTCTCCAAACCCTAATTCTTCTATGCCAAAGCCTCTTTTCTTCTGCATCATCCCATTTTTCTCCCACCCAACCCTGTTTTCTTTGTGTCAACCTTGTTTCTAGCTTTTCCTTCTATCGTGAGCCAACCTAGCCCTTCCTAGTTAGCCTGGCTTACCTCTCGAGGGGGCATCACCTGCCAGTTACACTGGGGCATAACCTTATTTATCAAGTGAAATATCGTATCTTCTTTGACACAACGCTCTATCGAACATTGTATCAAAGAGGGGAAAAATGTAGACACCCAAAATTCACTCATTATCATTAGCATTCAAATATTGCATTACCTAGTATCTACATTTGTCTAACGCACTTGAGCAATATCCTTAACACATCTATTTCTTCTATTAATTAAATAAATTTATATTTATTTAATTAATTCATTAGCTATTTCTTCTATTTTCTCTAAGCTATAATTAAACAATCTTTAATTATTTAACTATCTTCATTCTTCTATTTTTAATTAAATAAATTTTATTTATTTAATTAATTTCTCTTATCATTTATCTCATGAGCCGACATGTGTGTCTCTTTCATTTAAAAAAAGATAAGTGGTACTACATCCTTTATTTAATATCTTTCACATGTAGTACTTTTTATGTACACAAGCACACATAAGCCTTATCTTCCCTCCACTTGTCATTTTCACATTCACCTATGAATATCATTCAATCTTAGCCATTCACATAGCTATCGAATCTCCATCATTGATTGATTTTGGTTGAGTTCTATATAAACATCCTTTCATTCCATACAAGCGATCCGTCCAACATTCATATAGCATCTACATTATCATCCTGAGCATATTGAGCATTTTAGCATCCATCTAGCATATTAGCTTCATCATTTGTCCATCATCACAACTTTTATCTCCATAATTGTTCATCGTTGAAGAAGCAATCCACATCATAAACAGGGAATCATACAATCTAGGTGATATTATTCTTGAATTGAATGCTTTTGATTTCATTTGGATTAGATTCCTTGGTGATGGTAGGGTTAGGTTTTCATGGCTATCCTTGATCTTATTAACCTAATTTTTACCTATCACATTAACCACATCTAATAAACCTAAGCAAGCTTAATAATGTGTAGGAAAAAGAATTATCCCTAAGGAAAATAAAAAACCTACACTAACACCCCCCCTTAAGCATAGCTTAGGTGGGTGAAAAGATATGGGTCCCAACAAGTGAAGCCTGATGAGGTACCCATGTACAAAGAATGCCCCCCACAAAGGAATAGCCCCCCCTTAAATAGAGAGAAAACACCCCTAGAGTAGAGAGAGTGAAGCGAAGGACTAAGAAGCCCCTCCTGAAGTAGACATTGGCCGCACCCCTAGCAAAGCTCATAGATGAAGGAACTTACTCTCAGTGAAGGGTTTGGTGAAGATGTCTTTGATCTGCTCCGATGTCTGAATGTACTTGAGATCAATGATGTTTGCATGAATCAGCTCTCGAATGTAGTGCATATGTATCTCAATGTGTTCGGTCCACTGGTGATGGACTAGATTTTTTGAGATCTATATTGCACTCTGATTATCACAAAAGATTATTGTGGGATTTCTGAATGAAATGCCAAACTCAGTGAGAATATTCTGAAGCCAAATGGCCTCAGTGGTGGCATTAACTACCCCTCGATACTCAGCCTTTGTAGAAGAAAGAGCAATTGCAGACTGCTTCTTGCTCGACCAACAAACTGGTCTGGAACCAAGTGAGAAGAAATACCCTGAAGTAGACTTGTGATCCTGAGAATCTCATGTCCAATCTGAATCTGTGTATCCCACCAAGTCAAAATCCACACCCGTTGCATAGTGAATCCCATAGCTGTGAGTTCCTTGAACATAGTTGAGAATTCACTTAGCTGCTTTCCATTACAACTCATGTGGCTCCTGCATAAAATGAGAGACCATGCCCACGACATATGAAATGTTAGGCCTCGTGTGAGTCAAATAGATGAGACTCCCAACAAGTTGTTGGTATAAAGTGCCATCAACCAAGGGTGAAGAACACTTAGTCCCAAGTTTGACCCTAGACAGAAATGGAGTCGGTGCAAGATTACAGTCAGCCATGCAAAATTTGGAGAGCATGTCAAGTGCATACTTGGGTTGTGCCATGAAGATACCTGAAGATGACTGAGTTATCGCAATCCCTAAAAAGTAGTACAAATGACCCAAGTATAACATCAGAAATTGATCATGTAGAGCAGTTTTCACTGCCTTGATGGTGGATGAGTGACTTCCTGTGATCAACAAGTCATCGACATAAAGAACTAAAAATGTCATAGTATCATCCTACTACAAAATGTAGACATTTGGATCATATTGGCATCAAGTGAACCCAACTGAAAGAAGGAAGGAATCCATCTTGGCATACCAGGCTCGAGGAGTTTGTTTGAGGACATAGAGAGACTTCTAAAGATGATAAACCTATTAGGTCTCAAAAACACAGGTTGTTAACCCTAAGAGGTTGCCAAGCTCTCTTCATGTTTTTGGCTAACAGGCACAAGGTTAATATGGTTAAACCCTCTTCTCTTTAGGCTCTGCTAGACCTAGGTGGGTGTACCTTGATAGATGGTATAGACTTTTGTGTAACCTTCATAGTGGCAAATTGGTGTGAAGTAGCTGTAGTGTTTGTGAATTGTTCCTAATGCTAATGTTTGAGATTTGAAAATGTAAATAAGGTTTTGAAATGTTGTTAAAATGACTAGTGTTTTATCTATTTTGGGCAACAGAGTCAGGATGTGTATGATGGATGTATCCACCCTCTTGGCTCAACTCTAATTATTTGGCACTTTCAGGTGTTTATACCTTGTATAAACATGCAAGGATGTAGGTTACCAAGCTCTTCTTACCAAATCCCAATGATAATCTCCTAGGTTACTGTGATCAATTGAAAGAATTTAATCCTTCCTTGAAGGAGCCAATCAGATTAATCACACACGAACAACAAATGTGCCATGATAAATTAAGCATATCTTTGATATATTAATTTAAACAACAAAGGAGAACCATTTTGGAGACAGTACGAATCACACATAAACTTTAAATTCCACAAGATAATTGAACACCAAATGTTGGATATCAGATTATAGCATTCCTCTCCATTGAATTTACTTCAAAAAATTTTATAATTCATATTTGAAGTCTCCCTATCTTATTCTAATTCTACTACTCCTACTGATGATGATTGCTTCTGCGGATGATCCAATTTCTGCCTTGGTTTCCCTGATATATGTGTGTGGGAAACAAACTTTAGGCCAAAATAGTATGACTATTCGTGGCTCACACCTTTTCACATAAATGGATTAAGAAATAGGTGAATTTGATTAAGATTTGGATTCATTAATCTTCATCTAGAAAGGTATTCCATATTACAGTTTCTATCGAATAAGTTGCACCTATTCTCATTGCTGAAAGCAATACATTAATCGACAAAATGTTATTCTCATTTTATCTGACCCCTTTGCATTTTTGAATCCTTAAGACTCATCCAAATTTCATATTACAATAGTCTTCTGAACTCTAATCATGGCGGGACCCTTTCATTTTCTTGTATATCTTATGCAATTACAATAACATACACATGCGGACTCCATTGAGTTTATAAAGCAAATTGGAATTGTCTTTGAGTCCGGTTTTGCATATATCCTATTGTATTACTTTTTGCATATCAGATACATATATCTTCAACATACATATGTGGTCCCCACCCGATGTATACAATATTCAAATCTCTAGTTATATTAGGTTTTTGTATATTATTCTCTTGTATATCTCCGTGTATGCTCATATATAAATATCTACAACATTGATTCCTGCACTTTATTCCATATTTAATTCTGGGTTCAAATCTGTAAGTGCATCTCACTCTTTTGTATATTAGATACATACATACAAATGTACAAACTCAGACCTCACCTAAAGTTCATAAGGTCTCCATTTTCCAATCGCGTCCGTATCTGTATCAACGCATCTGTATATTTTATACAAATGTATTTGTATATCATTTGTGGTGGGGCCCATACATGTATTTGTGTGTTTTGTATTTGTATCTCCTCACTGTTTATATCTTGCATACATACAAATAAACATACAACCACGAACTTCAAGCAAAATTCCCCAAATTTAATTTTCAATCAGGTCCGCTCAAGTATGTATGCGATCAACGATATATATAAGTGATAGGATTGCAGATTTATACACCGGTTTTGAATATCTATTGACATCCGCACATGCACATTTGGATTTGCATAAGATACATGTTTCATGACATACCTATGAAAGGTTGTCGGGTCCAGATTTGTATGCTTGTTTTGACAACTTGGGATACAAGTGAGAATAAAACCTAATGCATATTATCTCCAGATGGACATGAAAGGTGTTGTATATGATATGCATACAAATGTACATGTATATGAGATACATTTTTGACCAGTGTATAGTTTGACTTTTGCTGACTTGCCCATAACTTTTGAAATACAAGGGATTTCCAGAAAATTCAAAAGGCAACCCCAACTTATTTTCAATGTGGATTCCAATTTTCATCATGGGTACCTAAAATTTTTGCAAAAAATGGTGGGTAATTTTAGTTCCCAACAAAACCAATGAAGGATCCTGAACAAACCCCTGTCGCTGCTCCATGTAGATTTCCTCCTGAAGGTCACCATGAAGAAAAGCACTCTTCACGTCCATCTGATGAACTTCCCAATGATGGACTGCAACTATAGCAAGTACAAGTCAGATGGAATTCATCTTGTCTACTGGCACAAAAGTCTCAAAGTAGTCAATCCTGAGCACCTAGGAGAATCCTTTAGCGACCAAGCAAGCCTTATGCTTATCAACCAACCCATCTACTGTAAATTTTGTCTGATAGATCCACTTGCATAAAACAAGTTTTCTTCCCTTAGGAAGAGGGACTAAATCCCATGTATGATTCCTTTCCAAGGAACTGATCTCTTCCTGCATTGTTGCATCCCACTCGGGGACACCAGAAGCTTCCCGAAAAGTTTGTGGATTAGAAGTTGAAGGAACGAAGAGATGTGGAGCCTACTAAAATTGTGACCTTGTTCTTCTTGTATCTGAAGGATCACCAACCCAATCACCTACTGACTGCAAAGTTTGGCAAGCCCAAAGATGCCCTATGGTAGGAGAATCTAGAGGAGAATCATCAACCTCTGAATTATGACTAGGAGAAGAGGGTGGATCCTCATCATCACTGTCACCATCTAAAGTGGAGGAAGAAGAATCCTCATGTGGATCAAGAGGATTAAAATCCTCTGAAGAATTGTCATCATGCTACTATGTCTCCAATGTAATGGTGGATGGAGAAGTGGTAGGAGAAGAACTAGAAGATTCCTCATCGAAATGAACACTCCTCCCAATGAATAGATCATGAGTTGTAGAGTGGAGAAGCTTGTAGCCCTTGACACTATCCGGGTACCCAACAAATATGCAAGGCTTTCTCTGCGGATCCATAGCCTTTCATTTCTCTGCTAGAATGTGGGCCGATGTAGGAGAACCAAACACTCAGAAGTGCTTAACTATGGGTTTCCAACCAGTCCAAGCTTGGAAAGGAGTTACCCCCTTCACAGCTTTGTGAGGAATGCAGTTTTGGATATAACATGCACAGTTGATGGCCTCCACCCACTACTGAGGTGCCATAGATCTAGAGTGAATCATACAATTGGCCATCTCTTTCAAAGACCCATTCTTGTATTTTGCGACACCATTCTACTATGGACTATAGGGAACTGTGTGTTGAAGATCAATGCCCTCAGAGACACAAAACTGTTCAAACCTGTGGTTGACATATTCCTCCCCATTATCTGTATGCAGAACCTTGATGGCCTTCCCAGACTATTTCACTGTAAAAGCTTTGAATTCCTGAAAGTACTCAAAGACCTCTAACTTCTACTTGAGAAAATATACCCAAGTATATCTAGAAAGATCATCAATGAATGTCAGAACATATCATGCTCTGCTGAAAGAAGGATGTGGAAATGGTCCTGCCAAGTCATTGTATACCAACTCCAGAAGTTGTGTAGCCATCCAAGCTTTGCCTTTGTCATACTTCTCCTCTAGATGCTTACCAAGAATGCATCCCTGGAAAACTCCATCAGAAAATCAAATTAAGGGCAACCCTGAAACCATGTCCTATTGATTGAGCTGTTGCAAGTAGCAGTAATTCAAGTGGCCAAACCACTGATGCCACAAATGACTCACCTCATCTGAATGAGTGAGTAAAACGATCGAAGGAGAGTCAGGAACAAAGTAGGAAAACTGATACAGTCTGGACTGATGATCTACTTTTCCCACAACAACTATAGACCCATCGTGCATCTTACTAATTACCACATTATCTGGTGTGAACTCAACCCGCTTGCCAAAGCCAGTGTGAGTGATCTAATAAATAGATAGGAGATTAGTTGACAGATGGAACGTAGAGAACATCCTAAAATGTTCCTTCGCCCATGTCAACAGACCCTCTCCCATGTACTTCAACAAGAGTGTCATCGCCCATACGTATGGTAGGCATAGTACATGACTCTAAGGAGAAAAAACTATCTTGAGAAGAAGCAATGTGGTGCGAAGCACCTGAGTTAATGATCCAGGTAACAGGTTGTGAAGTAACTGCAACTAGGGCCTTGCCCTTTCCTTTCCCCTTACTCTTTTTTGTTTCCTTTGAAGACCCTTCTGATGAACTCTACTTGATAGAATCAGGCACCTTGATGTTGTTCTTCTCAAGAAGATGTGACAAGGGACCAATCTATTTCTTTAAACACTTGTGCTCATCATGTCCTAGTCTTTTACAATAAGAACACTTGACCTTCTCCTTCTTAGGTTGATCACCTTTTGATGAAGAAGTCTAATTAGCTGCATTTGGAGAAATAGGTTTATGATCTTTCTTCTTTTCTCCTTGGTTCTTTTGTTTCTTTCCTATTTGCCAGACCCCTTCTGTTCTTTTGTGCCTTGATTTGCAGCCAAGGCATGTGACTTCAAGGCTTTAATTATACCCATGTGAACCAGTTTATCCTGCTCTTGGGTGAGTTCTACAGCAAACTCATCTAGAGAAAGCATTTTATAGTTCAATCCTAGGGCACTTTTTGTAGCATTAAAGGTAGAAACAAAGATTGAATAGTTCGAACCAAGATTAGAAAGAATGCTTAAGATCAGTTGCTTGTCTTCTTTTTCTATTCCACACTATTTCAACTACAATCTGATGGCTTTCAACTTTGTGAAGAACTCTTGTATGGTGTCAAAATTGCCAGGACTCAATCCTATGAGTTCATTCTCTAATTGATGACCCCTTAACTCATCCTTCTTACAAAAGAGCTTTTCCAATGTGGTCCACACATCATTTCATGTATTGGCAGATTCAATATGAAAAAGAAGGTCAGGAGAGACTGACATACACAGAGTACCAAAGGCTTCATCACATTTATTAAACCATTTTGTCTTTTCTACAGTATCTTGAGGTTCAGTTTCAAGTCCCATTGTAACTCGATGATATCCATGATGTCTTTTGATATATATTATCATCTTAGATTTCCATTCAAAATAGTTATATGGAGTCAAGACAAGAAGTGTAGATGCATCCATCTGCGCAAAAAAGTAAACTGAAATGCAGAAAGAGAAGTGCAAAAAAGAGACACATGAGACACCCCCCCTTTTCACTAGTTTCTGAAATGACCTCCCCCAGAAATTATAATGTTGGCACTTTATAATTAGTGCGATTTACAATGCAAATATCAGATATTCAGACTCTTACAGGGCCTAAAATGACCAAAACATTGAAACTATAGTCCAAGTACAATATGAGATCAAATCGAGAGCTTTGATGTGAAGCACATAGAAAAATATGAACTCTGAAAAAAATGACACCAAAAACAGAGTCCATTTGCACAAGTTATGGCTCCCAGAAGGTCTCAAAATGAGAACTGCGTAGCAAATTTTGGAAGAATCTTCAATTTTTGGGAATCTAGAGAATTAAATCAGAAAACAAACTTCACCATGACGTAGAGTGCAAAATTCTATCCCAAATCAATAAACATTGCACCAAAAAAGGCCTTTGTACAGCCAAGAATGAGCCTTCCAAAGTTAGCTTACAAATTTGAAAATTGCAATGGTGAAGGGTCAAGCTTGGAGGGTGAGGATGAGTGATGTCATGATGATGTGAACAAGGAATATTTCAAGGTTCTCCTAGAATATTCTATGTCATCAAAATATTCCAAAACCACCCTTAAAATTTCTCAAAACCACTTTTCAGACCCAAAACCACCCTTTTAAAAATCAAAACCACCTTTAGTTTGGAGGGAAACCACTTTTGGGTAGAAAGTGGTTTTAGCTGGCAGTTAGTTAACCAGTAACATTAAATGTAACTGCTATCATTAACTGTGACTGCCAGCAGTTAATGTAACCGCTAGAGGTTAACCACTAGTGGTTAACAAACTCTGTGCAATTTTTTAATTAAAAATTTTGTATGATATGGTATTCTGTATGGCTTGGGAGAGAGAAAAATGGCTCAAAAAAATTTCCAACTCCGTTTTTGACAATTTTACAGTTGATCTTTAGGTTTTTGGGTCTTTTGAGCACGATGGCGAGGTCCGTTTGGGCCGAAAATGCACCAATTTATCAGCTACCTCCAAGAACCCCTAAAAAACCTCTGTAGCAACTGGGTCCTCTAATCTCTAAATTCGATGAAACAAAAGCCAATTTTGACTTTTTCGAGCCTTCTAGACACTATGGAGATGCTGATAATGCCTCCAAGATTACCAAAAGAGCTGCAATCACCTAGATCTCACAAGAACACAAATATGCATGCCAAAGTAATACAGATGCTTATTTTTCTTCAAACTATTCTGATTCTCCAGATCATCCAAGGATGCAAGAGAAGAACATACTGGGTTTTTGAGAAAATATTAGAAATCTAATAGTCTCAAATTTCTCAAATATAAAGATTACAAAAAATGAACTAAACCAAACAAATAGGCTCTGATACCATGTTAGATTTTGCAAGAAGTGAGAACCGAGCCAGGATCTGATGTTGGTTGTAGATCACATACACTCCAGTCGACAGATGATCGAAGCTCAAAATAGTGGAATGGAGATAGAATCTGAAAAGAGAGAAAAATAGAGACAAAGCAAGAGAATTTGAGAATACTCTCAATACTTTCTCAAATCTTTCACCGAACTTGTATTCGAACTAGTGAAAGTGAGAGTAGAGAGCTATATATATAGCAAAAATAGGGTATATACATCCAGGAGGTGCATTAACTCCTACTACCCATAAAAGGTGGGAGGTTTTACCTACTTGGTAAATGATAAAACATGTGGCATAACCTCCTCAAGTGAAGACAAAAAGGAGGTGGCACATAAAGCCAAAAGAGGGTGAGAAACCCAACTACCCCATAACATACTTAGGTAAAGACATAATAGTGGTTATGAGAGGTGGCACAAAAATTCAAAAGAGGGTGTGTAACTCAACTACCCATGTGTGGGAGAGAGTTACACATGTAGCTGATGTATTTCTCCATGTGTCCTCATATTAACCACATCTAATAAACCTAAGAAAGCTTAATAATGTGTAGGAAAAAGAATTATCCCTAAGGAAAATAAAAAACCTACACTAACAAAGGTAGATCCGTGATGGTGCACAAGAAAGACATTCCTCAGTTCGATGGAACTAACTATGCCTTCTGGAAGGTACGAATGCAAAGTTATCTTATTTCTCTTGGTTATAATGTGTGGAGAATGGTTGAAAACAAATACACTATACCTAAAGATGGTTCGAAGACTGAAACAAAGATTAGGGCTTATGAGATAAATGGCAAAGCTAGAAATGTACTACTAAATGCTTTATCTAACACTAAAATGGTGAAAGTTTTGGACTTGGAAATTGCTCATGAGATCTGGGAAAAATTGAAGAATATCTATGAAGGAGATGACTCTATCAAGAAAGCCAAGATGTAGAATTTGAAGTCTAGATATGAAACTATGTGGATGTCTAAAGATTTGAACATAACAAGCTATATACAAAAGGTTGATGAAGTTGTCAATGGCATCAAAGGTCTTGGTGTAAACTTGGATGATGAAGAAGTTGAGAATAAGATACTTAGAACATTTCCCAAATCTTATAGTCATAAAGTGTCTACCATTGAAGACTTGCTAGATATGGGTAAGCTTTCAAAAGATCAATTGCTTAGTAAATTGACTGCTTTTGAGATGAGAGAATTCAGTACTAATGATGGTCCTGTAAAAGTTGAGACTACTTTTAAAGCCAAATCAAGAAAGGTTGTTAGATCAGACAAGCATGCTGTGGAATCAGATGAGGAAGAATTTGATGAGATTGAGGCAAACTTTGTAAACAGAATGAAAAAGGGAACTGGAAAGTTCAGAGGTAAGTTACCTTTCAAATGTTTCAGTTGTGGTAAGATTGGCCATTATACTTCAAGATGTGTCACGTCTCAGACTTTTTGGGATTGATTTCATTTACATTAATGCATAGAAACTATTGAACTCTATTGATGACATTTGATTTTAAATCAATTTGATGATGATACATTAGTGAGCTTATGTCACTTCAGCTATATATTGTCGAAACTAACCTATTGATTGTGGGAAATGAGTGGGATTGACTGTAGGTTTGTTGAAGGCAAGAACATGTGTCAGGTAGAGGGGACCTAGCCACTTGGCAACAATTAGATGGGTTTTATCTGGTGCCCTATCACACACTCACATAGAATCATGTTTCTAGTTTTGATGAATGTTTGTCTAATGTGTCATGTGATTCTGTCATTCTCTTGTGAATGTCTCTATGCTAGATTCGATGCATGTTTCGTCAAAAATTAAATAAGTCAGTTTTGTTATTTTGATTGATATAAATAGATGGTATTAAATATTATTTCGAAGAAAAATTTAAAATACCTATATAAATATGGGTAAGTGCAAGAAGATGGGGGGCCAAAAAGGGGTCTTAAGTGGCCACTTTTTTTTTGAAATCAGGAAATACTGGCCTTGGATGAGAAATTGAGCATAGTTACACTCAAAATTTGGAGATGTAACCAAAACAATGTTCGTAGTGCTCCAAGTCTACTTTCTAAACTACTATTTTTTTTTAAAATGACATAGATTAAGGGGTTCAAAAGAGGGAGCCACATAAATTGGTGTTGTTTCTATCAAAAAAACATAACATAGCATGTTTTGTGGCTCCCTCAAAAGGTCAACTTTTTTTTGGTATTTTTAAAATCACTTCAGTGAGAAATTAGCTAATAGCATGTAGTTTATTCCTGATTTTTCTGATAATTTTTTGATGAATATTTGATTTTTTACTAATTTTCAAAGTGGACACATCCTAAAAATAGAATTTTGGCCGTGCTACCCCTATAAATTTTGAAAACTAATTGAAAATCATTTTTTTCTTTTTTTAATATTTGTAGAACGGAGTCTACTTTCTAAATATGTAATTTTTTTGAAATTTGAAAGAATAGTTAATTTACAATGAAAAAAAGACCAAACAATGGTTTTTGCCCAAAAATGGACACACAAACAAAAGAAATTAAAGATGAAAGGCTTAACATTGTTAAAATGTGAAAAAAATCACATCGTCAAATAGCTAAGAGAAACCCTAACATTACCCAGGTGTTCAATTTGTTCAACCTTGAAACACGTGCAAATCTGAGGGTTAGCATGAACGAAATTATGTGAAATCTTGAAGAATATGGAAAAACATGTCTGTGACTGTTCATAAGGCACTCCAAGCCTTTAGGTTGGAAATCCAAAGCAAATCCCAAGCCCAAGGCTTGGGATTCCCAAAGCAAGACATAATGCGCTTGCGTTATGTTTTGCTTTGCATTTTTCCTTTTCTGCAAGTCTGTTGTTTGTCATGTTTGAGATAAGGCGAGCGCGTTATAATGCACTCGCGTTATGTTCCCCTTAAATTTTTTTATGTTCAAGGCTATTAATCATGAGGGTTAAGGGATAGGGTTGGAGGGTTTAGGGATAAGGGATTAGGGTTTAAGGTATAGTATCGAGCCCGTTGAGGGTCTAGGAATAGGGATAGCGTTTAGGGTTTAGGGATGAGGGATTAGAGTTAAGGGATGACGGATTAGGGTTTAGGGATAAGGTTTAGGGTTAGGGTTGAGCGATTAGGGTTTAAGGTATAGTGTTGAGGGTTTAGGGATAGGGTTTAGGGTTGAGGGATTAGAGTGAAGGGTTGAGGGATTAGGATTTGATGTTGAGGATTGAGGGTTTAGGGTTTAGGGATAGGGTTGAGGGTTGAGGGATCAGAGTTAAGGGTTGAGGGATTAGGGTTTGACATTGAGGTTCAAGGGTCAAGGGTTTAGGGATAGGGTTGAGGGTCGAGGGATTAGGGTTAAAGTAGAGTGTGGAGGGTGTAAGGATTAGGGATAGGATTGGAGGGTTTAGGGATAAGGGATTAGGGTTTAAGGTATAGGATCGAGTCTGTTGAGGGTTTAGGAATAGGGATAGCATTTAGGGTTTAGGGATGAGGGATTAAAGTTGAGGGATGATGCATTAGGGTTGAGGGTTGAGGGATTAGGGTTTACAGATAAGGTTTAGGGTTGAGGGTTGAGGGATTAGAGTTTAAGGTATAGTGTTGAGGGTTGAGGGTTTAGGGATCGGGTTTAGGGTTGACGGATTAGGGTTTAGGGTTGACTGATTAGCATTTAATGTCGAGGTTAGGGTTAGAGTGTCGAGGGTAGAGGGATTAGGGATAGGGTTTAGGGTTGAAGGTTTAAGGATTGAGGGTTGAGGCTTTAGGGATGAGGGTTTAAGGCTTAAGATATAGTGTCAAGTGTTGAGGGTGTAGGGATAGGGTTTAAGTTTTAAGGGTTAAGGGTTGAGAGATAGGGATTAGGGTTTAAGGTATGGTGTTGAGGGTTGATGGTTTAGGGATAGGGTTTAGGTTTGAGGGATTAGGGTTTAGGGTTGATGAATTAGGGTTTAATGTTGAGAGTTGAGGGTTGAGGGTTGAGGGTTGAGGTTGAGGGATAGGGTTAATGGTCAAGGGATTAGGGTTAAATAAGAGTGTCGAGGGTAGAGGGATTAGGGTTTAAGGTATAGTATCAAGCCTATTGAGGGTCTAGGAATAGGGATAGCGTTTAGGGTTTAGGGATGAGGGATTAGAGTTGAGGGATGACGAATGACGAATTAGGGTTGAGGGTTGAGGGATTAGGGTTTAGGCATAAGGTTTAGGGTTAGGGTTGAGGGATTAGGGTTTAAGGTATAGTGTTGAGGGTTTAGGGATAGGGTTTAGGGTTGAGGGATTAGAGTGAAGGGTTGAGGGATTAGGATTTGACGTTGAGGGTTGATGGTTTAGGGTTTAGGGTTTAGGGATAGGGTTGAGTGTCAAGGGATCAGAGTTAAGGGTTGAGAGATTAGGGTTTGATGTTGAGGTTTGAGGGTCAAGGGTTTAGGGATAGGGTTGAGGGTCGAGGGATTAGGGTTAAAGTAGAGTGTGGAGGGTATAAGGATTAGGGATATGGTTGGAGGGTTTAGGGATAAGGGATTAGGGTTTAAGGTATAGTATCGAGTCTATTGAGGGTTTAGGAATAGTGATAGCATTTAGGGTTTAGGGATGAGGGTTGAGGGATTAGGGTTTAGGGATAAGGTTTAGGGTTGAGGGCTGAGGGATTAGGGTTTAAGGTATGGTGTTGAGGGTTTAGGGATAGGGTTTAGGGTTGAGGGATTAGAGTGAAGGGTTGAGGGATTATGATTTGATGTCGAGGGTTGAGGGTTTAGGGTTTAGGGATAGGGTTGAGGGTTGAGGGATCAGAGTTAAGGGTTGAGGGATTAGGGTTTGACGTTGAGAGTTGAGGGTTGAGGTTCGAGGGTCAAGGGTTTAGGTATAGGGTTGAGGGTCGAGGGATTAGGGTTAAAGTAGAGTGTGGAGGGTATAAGGATTAGGGATAGGGTTGTAGGGTTTAGGGATAAGGGATTAGGGTTTAAGGTATTGGATCGAGTCTGTTGAGGGTTTAGGAACAGGGATAGCATTTAGGGTTTAGGGATGAGCGATTAGAGTTGAGGGATGATAGATTAAGGTTGAGGGTTGAGGGATTAGGGTTTAGGGATAAGGTTTAGGGTTGAGGGCTGAGGGATTAGGGTTTAAGGTATAGTGTTGAGTGTTTAGGGATAGGGTTTAGGGTTGAGGGATTAGAGTGAAGGGTTGAGGGATTAGGATTTGACGTTGAGGGTTGAGGGTTGAGGGTTTAGGGTTTAGGGTTTAGGGATAGGGTTGAGGGTCAAGGGATCAGAGTTAAGGGTTGAGGGATTAGGGTTTGATGTTGAGGGTTGAGGGTCGAGGGATTAGGGTTAAAGTAGAGTGTGGAGGGTATAAGGATTAGGGATAGGGTTGGAGGGTTTAGGGATAAGGGATTAGGGTTTAAGGTATAGTATCGAGTATGTTGAGGGTTTAGGAATAGGGATAGCATTTAGGGTTTAGCGATGAGGGATTAGAGTTGAGGGATGACAGATTAGGGTTGAGGGTTGAGGGATTAGGGTTTAGGGATAAGGTTTAGGGTTGAGGGATTAGGGATTAGGGTTTAAGGTATAGTGTTGAGGGTTTAGAGATAGGGTTTAGGGTTGAGGGATTAGAGTGAAGGGTTGAGGGATTAGGATTTGACGTCGAGGGTTGAGGGTTTAGGGTTTAAGGATAGGGTTGAGGGTCGAGGGATCAGAGTTAAGGGTTGAGGGTCAAGGGATTAGGGTTAAAGTAGAGTGTGGAGGGTATAAGGATTAGGGGTAGGGTTGGAAGGTTTAGGGATAAGGGATTAGGGTTTAAGGTATAGTATCAAGTTTGTTGAGGGTTTAGGAATAGGGATAGCATTTAGGGTTTAGGGATGAGGGATTAGAGTTGAGGGATGATAGATTAGGGTTGAGGGTTGAGGGATTAGGGTTTAGGGATAAGGTTTAGGGTTGAGGGCTAAGGGATTAGGGTTTAAGGTATGATGTTGAGGGTTTAGGGATGGGGTTTAGGGTTGAGGGATTAGAGTGAAGGGTTGAGGGATTAGGATTTGACATTAAGGGTTGAGGGTTGCGGTTTGAGGTTCAAGGGTTTAGGGATAGGGTTGAGGGTCAAGGGATTAGGGTTAAAGTAGAGTGTGGAGGGTATAAGGATTAGGGATAGGGTTGGAGGGTTTAGGGATAAGGGTTTAGAGACTTTGTGGAAGTGGATTGGAAATCGCTTGACAGAACCCCTACTATTTATGCTTGGATAAGGATTTGTCACAAACTAGAACTTCTGCTTCCAAAGAAGATCTATCTTTCTTCCTCAATGGGCATTTTCTATCAAGAACTTGATTATGAGGGCTTGCCCCTTCATTGTTATGCCTATCATATGGCAGAGCATCTGGCAAGCTCTTGCAGGAAACAGGAAAAGTTCTCCCTCAAAAACCTTGTGGTCATTCAAGTCTAAAGGGGAAGGTTTGGAAAGAGATGTGATTAATGCAAAGGATGTGATCAATCTATAGTAGGACAAAACGCGAGCGTGTTATAACGCGCTCACGTTTTGTCTTGCTATAGAAATGGTAAAAAAGTGTTGACCCCATGATCCAGGCCCACATGCTCTATTTTCATACTGATTCTGTGCATGCTCCGACAAAAAAGAAGTGCTTTCATGCTGTTGGGAAGTTCACATGCACATTTGACACATTGTACCACCTTTGCATGATCTTTCCACCACCTTTTCTACTTTGCCAACTTGAGAAGGAGGAAATAACATAGTTTTCACACCAAGTTTGATATATATCTATTCAAGTTTCAATTTTTGTAGTGTTGCAATGTTAATTGTGATTCAATTTTAAGAATTTAACATCATAGATTGGTTAATAGTATTGTTGTTAGTAATTATATTTGAGTGTTATTCAATTTAACATTGAAAAGGAAGCAAGTGGTGAAAAACTCAAATTGTTGAGGAGTTTGATGCAAGAAGAAAAAAACACTACATAATTGGGTACTCTCTCCATTCGAATCTTCATTTTTTAGGTATGTCAAATCTTTACATGCATGTTCTTTACATTTTCCTTATTTCAGATTGAATTACTTTATCATGCTTTATCATACATGTTTAAAATAGACACATTCCCAATCAAGAAAGCAGCCTACAATCTCACATGATGCCATGTATATTTTCTACACTTGGGGTCTTTAATAATTATGTGTAATAAACAGACCTTAACATACCATGATGTCAAACTATACAAGAATAAATCCTTACAACATAATAAAAATACAATCCCACTATTATCTTGTATTCATTTCTTAGGAACTAATATTGGTCTCTTTGTCATGCTACAGACAAATTCTCTGTCATGCCGAGGAAACGATCACGAATTAAACCAACACAGGAAGAGATAGAAGCTAAGAATGCAAAGAAAGCAGTGGCTATGAGGGAACTTCGTGAGAAGGGGAAATTGGACACGATAAATGAAGACATAACAATTGAAGAAGAACCACAACCATCACAAAGAGAACAAATGCAAAAACTTCGTGGTACGAGAGATTTGAATACCATAGTTGGAGACACGTCCTCTACCGCAAGTCAACATGTAGGGACACCATCTACCACATCTCAAGTTGAGAGTACATCATCACTCACATGTGATGAAGGAGATATGCCATCATTCCCACCTCAACCTCAAGGTATGTCATCTATTCCATCTTCGATCGAAGGTATGCCATCTAACCCATCTCATTTAAATATTGATGAAATTCCTAATGTTGAGATGAATTTACCTAATTAACACCACCTAGAATTTTGCATAGAAAGCCAAAGTATTTGATTGATATTGATGAGAATATTTTGCAGCCAATGGAAGGTAAGATTCCAAAATGCACTTGTAGAAGATATGCTAATAAGATTTGGAGATTGTTCTTTGAAAAGTTAAATGAGACTGCAAGATGTCAACTATTCGTTGAAATGATGCAAAGTATAAAGTATAGGTCTATCATGAAGATTCTTGGGTTGAGAACATCAGAGGCTTCAAGTGAAAAATCTATTGTGAAGAATCTAATGAGTGCATATGAGAGTGTGGGTAACACCTCACGCACAAAAGATAGTAATGCAACATGGCGTGTGATTACATCGACTATAGTAAGTAGTCAAATGAGGAAAGCTCGTCTCATTAGAAAGATGAGTCAAGAATTGAGAATTAATAGGAAAACTTTATCAAGAGTATTTCTATATTAGTGATGATCGTACGCATTCTACGGAGTTCGTGCAAGGTTGCTTTCAGGTGTTCTACAATGATTTGGCTAGAAGGGGCATATTGTTCAGTCAGCATATCATATGGTCAGATAACTGTGCATCACAATTCAAGAACTCGTAGAATTTCTATTGGCTGAGTAGGAGGCATAATTTTACAGGTATTCAGCATATGTGGAACTTTTGTGAGGCCCAGCATGGAAAGGGGGAGCATGATGGTGCAGGAGCATGTATCAAAAGAGCCATAGCATGAGAAGAGTTAAAGTATAAAGACAATGCAAAGTTAACATATGCAAAATTGATTGTCGAGTGGTGTAATGCTTCCATGGGTCCAGGTAATAAAGGTAAGTCTTCAGTTCGTAGATTTTTTTGGTTGATAGATGATACTAACATTGCACCATATGAGGACTGTTGTACACTGACAGGATCAAATGAGATGCACTCTTTCAGAAGCTCAATTGCAGGTTCATGGAGTATCCATACACAAAAGATGTCATGCTTTTGTTCTTCCTATACAATTGGGCTTTGGGATGAGTGCGAGTCAAAGGAGTGGGTTGACGAATGGCAGTTAAGTTATCTTAGCCCACTTGACACGTATCGACCCCCGACGGCACTGGAACTAACACAGATGGAATCATCAGTTGACTTTGACCACATATCAGATTTAGTTCAACTAGGTAATATAGGGCACGTATATGCATCTAATTTCATCTAGTTCAACCAGGTAATGTCATCTTACTTTGTAGTGTTTTTGTAATGTTGACTAATTTCATCTAATTTGCTACACATATCAATGTAGGGCACGTATATGCAGTTATTGCAGATGAAGATAATGAAGAGGGAACATATTATTACTTATGTCATTGTGTTGAGGCCAAAAAGAAATTGGAGGCCCCTGTTACAGATGGAGAAAACATCGAATACCCTACAGGCTCAGTGGTTATTACTGGAACATGGCTTAGAAGGTACCCACATAAGAGTGTTAATATTTGGCTATTTCAGGACTTTGACACACATCAGAAGATTCTTCATTACTCGAACCTTGTGGTGGCATCCAATGTTCATTTGATAAAGTATCGGGGTAGACCTTTGAACAAAATCTTTGTGGAAGGTGTGTGAGTCTGACCATGAAGCAATACTTGACACAATAAAGAGTAGAGCAGACCCGGATGGTTCATTGGATTAATTTGTAAGTATTCACATTGATTTTGTAAAGTCATGTTACATTGAGTTGTAAGTATGCACATTAATTTGTAAGGTTTGTCTTTTTTTTATTTCCTCCTACATTTTTACACATATACACATTTTTACATCATCATGTTATGCATTTTTGGTGTCCTGCTCCTGATGTGACCAAACTCATAACTCACCCTACTTCCTCTAGACAACATTTGTTGATCTCTCCAACACTCTAGATCCAGGCACCCAATCATGATGATGACCTATATACCATTCTCCCGAGGCGCTCATAATGAATGAAAAGAAGACCAAGGGCGCCCAAGCTTAATAGACTTATTTCTTTCAATTTGGTGATCCAAACTCTTGCAAAACGACATCCACTTTCATGCCTTTAGATCTTCCTTCACATATAGGGTGCCAAATCAAGTTGAAAAATCTATATAAGGGCGCCAAAATGGATGAAAGGAGACATGAAATGCACCTTAGGAATCCATGCTAAGGTTTGAGCCATTAAAGTCTCTTGATATTAGGTGCTCATGATGATGAACCTTAGAGTTTTTTTCTTTCTTAGGCGCTCATCTAAGATGTTTGAATGATAAGGAGCACCAAGACCTCTATAATGTACATTGGGCACCAAAATCAAGGTGATTTTAAGTCACTTTGAGTCATTTGGGGTTAGTTTGAGTCTTTGAGTCATGTTGCAAAAAAGTGTCAATGTCGTCAAGTTGCACAAAGCAACTTTTGCATTTTTGGTGTCCTGCTCCTGATTCAACCAAACTGACTATTCCAACGCATCTGGATGGGTACATTTACGCTAGGCATGGTCCTATTTTTCACCCAAACATGTCGAAACAGTCTGAGCTACATTGTACCGACGATATCCCTGAAGAGTCCAAAGTGCAAAAAGGCAGAAATCTTTGACGAGATGTTACTCAAAAACCGTGTCACTTAGAAACATTCCGTCTAAGGCAACGCGATCATGTAGAGTTCCTCTACAATAACCTCTCTCAGTTTTTTATATCTCTGAGGTATTTGCCCGTGGTGAAAGGTTTTCTGCTGCCCCAAAAATCGTCAGAAGGAGGTAGTGTAAAGTTGCAAAGGGGTGTAACTTTTGTCTTGCTCCTGATGTGACCAAAATGCCTATTCCAACGCGTCCGGATGGGTACATTTATGCTAGGCATGGTCCTGTTTTTCACCCAAACATGTCGAAACAGTTCGAGCTACATTGTACCGACGATATCCCTGAAGAGTCCAAAGTGCAAAAAGGCAACAATCTTTGACGAGATGTTACTCAAAAACTGTGTCACTTAGAAACATTTCATTTGAGGCAACGTGATCACATAGAGTGCCTCTATAATAACCTCTCTCAATTTTTATATCTCTGAGACATTTTCCCATTGTGAAAGGTTTTCTGCTGCCCCAAAAATCGTCAGGAAGCAGTGTATTAAGTCAGGATGAAAGCCTATTCACTCTAGGCGCCAATCTCAAGTTGCACAATCATGAATGGGCGCCTAGAGCAATAAGATGCTACATCATGGTTCTAAGACCTTGAAATGGTGCCCAAGCATGTAGGAGGAATTTTCAAGGAGCCAGAATGTTTTTGAAACTCTAAGGAACTAGTCCAAAGACTCTATGGTGCCATCTTGATACCATTGAGTCAACTTTGGAACTCAAACATATTGAAACAAGGTCTAGGAAGCTAGGTGCCATCTCTTGCCAGTTCAACCTCTCAGATGCGCCAACATTGGAAAGACTCTTAATGAGCACCTAAGTTTGAATTAATCTTGTGATTGAAAGTTTGGTGATGTATTGGTGCAAGATGATCTTCAGTTGAAGCAATCTAAGTTCCAGGGAGGGTTTAGAAGTTATCAACCTCTTCACTAAGTTAGGCGCACTTTACAAGCTTTCTTACCCAAGAGTTGCACCTCATTAAGACAAGGCGCATCTTAACCTCCGGGACATTTCCAAAGAAGCGCTTCAGTTTATTAGCACCTTTGGACCTTGTTTTGCATTCTAAAAGAGAAGGCACACTTTGGAGGCATTTCTAACCCAGATTGACGCCTAGGTATAGTCATCTCTCTGGAGCATTACAATGTGTTTTAAAATGAAGGAGGACATTTCATAAGTTGGGGAATTGGTCACTGAAGACCTTGGAGTGTTTGAATTACTCTAAGCAAGAAGGTGCATTTCCATGGAGTAGCATACTCTAGCTAGCACCTAATGCCATCAAGGCACAATTCCACCCTCACTTTGGTGCCTATCATCAAGAAGGGGCATTGGGCATTCCTTGAACAGTTCTGAGCGTTTGAAGTTCGTGAAATCACCAAGGAATGTTGGGCGCCATGTGTATCCTCAACAAGCTTGAGTTTGCGCCTAGACAATTTGGCGCTGATTCATGTTTTAACTTCCCTCTTGAAGAGCCTAACTTGGGAAAAAGTTATCTTGTTGTTAGTCAAGTGTTTGATGTGTTTTGGAGACTCCAAAAGACTTCCTCTTGCTAGGCGCTCTTCTTGGCAACTACAACCTTCAACTGGCGCCTAGATCCTAAAGAAAAACACTTGCAAGTGTGGGCGCACTTTCCTTGTGATGGAGCATCAAACTGGCGCCTAGAAATCATAATGCATGAAGTGAGCGCCTAGGATCCTATTGGTCCAATAGGTGGTTCTGGGATCCGTGTCAAGTCATTGGATTAGGTTGCCAAATCAGAATGATTTTCATGCACTTAGACTTCCAAGCGCCAAAACTAGTAGGAAAATATTTGGGGGGAAACCACGCTGATAAAAGTTGGGTAAATTTAACCTCCGAGTCTGATTATCTACTATTATGTGGATGCTTGATAGTATTATCCTAATCCATTGGACTAGTGTGGCTATGAGGTTGGAAAGTGTTGCAGCCTCCATCCTTTAAACTTCTCCACCTTGTTATGGGTTGTTTTGAGTATTTTCACTTGCTTTCTCTTCGAGAATATTTTCTAATGATACATGATGTGTCATAGATCATTCAACTTGATAAACAACATGGAGGGATTCTCATGCCTCCTATACTTCTTGCAAGTTTCTTTATAGATAGCTCACATCATTGTCCATCTAGGTGGTCATTTCCCTAAATATTATGATAAGATAATCTTGTTAATGAACTTTCGATTGAATGAGAAACAACATGCTTTGTCTTGACTAGAATAGTTGGGATGGACAAAAATCTTTTGATTCTAGGTTGGGTTGTTAAAGGTCAATAAGTTTTGGTGTCTAATGCCCTCTAAATCTAAATATTCAAAATCATAGTGGTTCAATAAGTTACAACAAACAGTCAGGTAGACAATAGACTATAAGGAACAAGGACTACACATGAATCCAGGACAACAAAACTCTTCTGCCGACACATCGATCTCACCAATGACAACCTTCAAACCACACCTGTCGGTGAGACTCCAAACTGTAGACATCAAAAATTGACCTAAGTTATCCTTCATCCAAAGATTTAATTAATTTTAATTAATTAAGTAAATCTTACCATTTTATACCATATTTCGTAAATACTAAATTCAATTTATTTATTATTTATCCATAAACCACAACACCTCCCGACAAATAATAAATTAAATCAACTTAATTTATTATTTTATCCAAACTTTAACCTAAATCTATTTCACCAAAATAATACAAACCCGTTACCATAACCCTAACCACCTTTTTACCTACCTTTTTCTCGTTCAACCGATCAAACCACTTTTGAAACCGCCTCCAAAACTTTATAAAAATCAAACTCATTTTCATTTATCCCCCCCAACAATTCTTACATTGGAGTTATGCTAAAATCTGAGCAACCACATATAAATTAATATTCGGTAACATCTATTGTATTTGGAGTTGAATAGTTTTTATCATTATCTTTTGTGTTGCACTGAATATAGGTTTAGGGTTTGCATAATAGTTGTCAAATCTTTCAATAGAATCTATATTGGCTGCATACAATGGTGAACCAGACGTGAACCCTCCTCTGATCATTGGTTTGCAAGTGTTATGGTTTGAAAGCTTGCAGGTTTTGGTGCATTTCTTAAGAGATTTAGCTACAGGAAGCAGATTGTTCGTTTGCAAGATCAAGATCAAACACCAGTTATTAACTATTAGTTTCTTGATCCTAACCGTTTTGATCAGTTGAATGTTAATATTGATTTGTTATACAATAATCATTTCTCATCCGCATTAAGTGTTAAAGTTTTATCTGTGAATGCAGTTTTGTATTGGTTAGAACTAACTGTTGGGGATTATGTGCAATCTTTATTACCAGGACTAAATTTTGATCTTTATGCTATCGGTTTTTATTCGGTGTTAGTCCATTTTCTTCAAGGCATTCAACCGTTGAGTGTTGGGTTTGGATCCTTGTGAACGTAGCCATGAGTTTCATACAATGATTTTGTGCTCCACTTTTTTGTGCATAAGGTGGTTTTAGATTGCTACCTATTTACCATGCCATAAATCACTAAAACTTAACCAGAATTGCTACTTGCTAACGGCTTGTTTATGCATTAGTATCAACTGTTAACTTTCACCTATCATTATGTAGTTTATTGTGGCACGTGATTCTGTAAACAAAAGCTATTATATATAAGCATTTTAGTGTTTTAGAAACTTGTCTCACATCGTAAATTCTAATATTCACGTTGTCAGTTTTTGTATGCCAGCATTTTACACCGTAAAAACAAGAATTCAAGCTGATAAAATTAGCTACTTTTATCAGTGGGTTCCTTGAACTTCCTACGAAATACAAAAACAAACGAATTCATGCCAGAGAATATTCTAAATTTGTTGTTTGTTACCAACATATTCATGTGGATGCAGATCAGAAATTCACGCTGGCACATTTTCTAAATTCGTGGCAATTTGTCTCACATTGTAAACAAATATTTAGAGTTTGTTCTTTTATATGCTCTTCTCATAAACCTTTCAAGCATTTCTTGGAGCTTCATTCCTTGATGTTGGCTTGCGGTTGAGGTAATGAATGAATACCATCTTTCACCCAGGGTTGAGTGTGGAAATTTGATTCGCCTTCCTTTTTAGCATTCCAGCTAGCTTCACCCACAACAAGCTTAAAATCTCTACTTTGTGATGCTAAATGGTGCTTGGGGACATAAAGTGTTAACTCTCGGAAACATTTGGATTTATTGAAATGATTAGGTCAATGTTAAAGAAATTGAATAGAAAGACATGATTTCTAAATCATTAAACTGTGACCTTAGCCGTTAGAAGCTACATAAATTGCCAAGTATAACATTTTCTATCATGCATAACTGCCTACAGAACCATTTGCATATGACCAGATTTTTTCTAAAACCATCAATAGTCAATTAACTACCAGAGTGCCAATTTCTAGCCCTTGGAGGCTGTTTCATTCAAACAGGCCTAACTTTTTTGTTTTTCATTGGATTTTTGCGTTTTTGTAGGCGTTGGAAAGATACTTCTGAGCTCTACACAGCTGTGCTATCATTTCATTTAGAAGCCTCTCAGATTTGCAGGTATAACCATTTACATTTAGCCTTTTTGTTTCAAATCATCAAACATCGTGGTGCATTTAACGTGTCATGTGGACTTTTGTAGGATCGTTCATCTCAGTCTAACGTTTTCATTGCAGCTTTACACCTGTCAAAGACAAAATTTTCAAACTACTAATCAGTGTGTTGCAGGATCGATTGTCAAAGAATCTAATCTTGAAACATTGTGTCTTCATTTATAGATTAGATCACATCATAAGCAAGGGTTAAAATTAACAAGTGTTTGCCATGTCTTGTGGCTTGCAATTTTGTCATTGAATGCGTATGCTCTTCTCTTGCGCCATTCGGTGATCTTGAGAATCAAAAGCATTCCTTTGACATTTTGTATAACCACCCACACATTTGGATTTGGAATTAAAATGAACCCCATGCAAGTGTGAGGCAAAGGCGTTGTGTATGCTCTCTCCTTGCGTTTCATGCGATCTTGGAGATCAAAAACAACGTGTTTCCTTGCTTTTGTCATCCTTAGAGTGGGCCTGCTCTTGAGACACATCTGTAAGGAGAACTCATTTGCGACCCCAAGTGGGACTTTCATCCGGCCCGCTATATAAATTGAGGATAAGGCGAAAGCCAAGTCTAACCGGTATTAGTGCTTACCGTATAGTGCTAGCTCAAAAGGAGGTGTACCTTGTGTATATTAAAACTCCTAGTAGGGTTAGTCAAAGCCTTTAGTGGCTTGCTGGACGCTCGTAAGGTGCCGGTCCCCCGGATATTCACTAGAACCCTTTTGTGTAGTGGCCAAAAACCCTCTACTTGTTGATACAGGAGGAAACTCTGATAGCCGTCCCATATTTTCGCGGCTTATGGCAGAGATAGTAAGGTACCTCAGGATTTGCGCGTCCTAGAACCTGGAACTTGGTGTGCCTGAGAAGTGAGTGCACTGTAAGGGGGAGCCCGTGCCCCAAGTTCCTAGAGCTATACACCATAAGTAGGCGCGGCTGGGTAAAACCAAGTGGGAACTCAACAAGCATTGTCCTTTCCTAGCCTAGGATCATGCATGTTTACAAGTGTTTGCAAAACATCCAGGTGTCATAAAAAACAACCAATCAAGTTGTGTGTCTTATATGATTGTTGTGTGTGCATATTTAATCATCATCACCATTATAACTTATCTCCTACATCATCAGCTGGAGTTTCAAAATTGAGAATCTTTTTATCCTTGTGGCACATCTCAAGTGGAATTTTGTCATTTTAAATCACAAGAAGCTCTTTCGATTGATCATTCATCCATATCCATTCCCAAAATCTCTTTTCACTAGTTTGTAGACCCCCATTGTCCTATTGATCATATATCAACATCCAATTAAGAGACAGACCTTTTCCTAATCAATCCCATAATGATCCATTTGCTTAAGAGGCCCTGACCATTCTTAAGTTAGTGTATCTTTGTCATCTTATCTTTTCTACTCAATAAGCCCTGTCTTCCTTTGAGTAGAGGTGGCATTTTGGTCTCCTTTCTTCCTTAGGCATATCATCACCCTGAGTGTTTTAAAGGAGCCCCTTATCCGTATCTAATCCTAAGGTCCATCCAGTCTTTTTGAGTCACCATTTTGACTCTATTTCTATCTTAAATCAAACAATTCATATCTACATCTTGATCCATATCATTTATCCCCACTTTTGGAGTCTTTCATATCATCCATATATATCCATCTGAGAGCTTTTTAACATTTCAATTCTCCTCTATTTTCATGGTTACTACCCGTGCCCAAGCTAAGAAAAACAATATGGATTTCACTCCTCAAAATTGGCAACCTCAATCCTCAAGATTCCTCGAAGAGGAGCCCATCCATGAGCAAATCAATCCTTCCCAACAAGATACTGGATCATCATCACATTTTCATAATGATCCACTTGGAGACCCTTCAACTTATGTAGATGTTCTAGATGACGTATCCGACCAACCAATTACTCCCAAAACTCCTAAACCCACAAATGACTATACTGAAATGAATCCAATTGCACTTCAAATTCAACAAGATCCTGAAATATTGCAACTTGTTCATCTCACCATGGATCATGATCCTGATTATTTTATGCAATACCTTTATGATTGTGGAGCTAGAGTCCCTGATGATATTTATGAGAGAGAAAAAGCATGAAGAAAAGCAGAAAAAGCTAAAGCCAAAGCTCAGTCTACTTCCTCTCTCCACCAATCTTTTTCAACACCTATGTCAAATGTGTTCCAATCCACCTCATCTATCACACCACCACAAAATTTTACCTTGGGACCACAAGATACTTCTATTTCTACAATCCCATCTCTCTCTTCCCATCAATCATTTTCAACACCTATGTCTATCTCATCACATACTTACGCATTGGGGATACCTCTAGACTATTCTCCTCCCGTGCTCCAACCTATTCAGTCATCACTTACACCCCCATCGATTCCACCATTAGGAATCTCACAATCTATCCCCGTAATTCAACCCATTCAGTCATCTTCATCATTTCCTTCATTAGGATCATCTCTCACAACCCCTTCCATTTCATCAGTAGGGATCTCACAATCTGTCCCTATATCTTCCATACTGAAAACCTCCAACATTCCCTCATCTCAATTAATTCCCAATGCAACTCATGTTTCCATACCTCAAACTTCTTCTATCCACATCCGTCACATCAACACTCAACCAAAACCGGTATCCACTTCCATACCCTCAATTTCATGAAATTATAACCCTACCAATGTCTCATCCTCAAAACTTGTTGATCCCCAAATCCTTCAGCTACAACAACAACTCGCTCAATCACAACAACTTGCCCAATTGCTACAACAAAATTTGAGACTCCAATCAGTCCAACAATCCCAATCATCGTCACAACATCACCCTCAAACATCACCTCAAACTCAATTACACAATCAATCAATCACCACTCCACCCATTCAAGATGAAATCAAACGAATCATCGATAATCGGATTGGTGCTCAACAAAAGAAATACTCATTTGAAGAACTATACCCAGATCCATTTGACAAATCTCTAATCATGGTACCTTTTCCTACAAACATTGAAATACCAAAATTTGACAAATACAAAGGAAAAGGTGACCCTCGCGATCATATTCGTGAATTCTGTATCGCATGCATGGAATTTCGACATGAACCTACATACTTAATGAGACTTTTTCCTAAGAGTTTGGCTGGCTCAGCCCTTGAATGGTTCTCACGTCTCCCAGGAAACATCACATCTTTTGAACAACTAGCAGAAGAATTTGTCAAAAATTTTGCCTACAACATTGAACAAGACACTTCCATGCAAGACCTTTATAACACCAAACAAAAAGGAGGGGAAACCCTTACTTCTTTTCTACAACGATGGAGGCATATTGTCAGTCGACTCCCTTGTCATATTCCTAAGAAACAACTAGTTCCAATTTTTGTGCAAAATCTTAATCAAGAGCTAGCTTTTCACTTACAAGTGCAATGCTTTGATTCATTTGAACAAATCATGACAAAAGGCAAGATGATTGAAACAACTCTTATCAACAAAGGTCTCATCAAAATTTACAAAGACAATTATAATCGCGATTCCAATAACCAAAACAATGATAAATCCCGATATTGGAATCGAAACAAGAACATTGTGAATGATGGAATCACTGATACAAAACATGTTCAACATGTGCAAAACAAACCATTTGTCCTCATTTCTTCATCAACTCAAAATACACCTCAGGATCGTCCACCACATACACAGAAGAAATTTACCCTTCCAGGTTTGCGACCACCCCGCATATTTTCAGATTTAACAGAACCTCTTGAATCCATATTTCAGAAACTTAAACAAGCAAACATGATTGAACTTCTTGACTCCAGTAAACCTTATGATGACAGTCGACCAAAACCCCATTGGTTCCGAGAAGATCAATATTGTGAATACCACCGTGTCAATGGGCATGCCACTAATTCATGCATAAGACTAAAGCATTATGTCCAAGATCTAATTGATCAAGGAGAGATACACATAGATCAAATACCTCATAAGTCTCCCAATGAGAAACTCAAAACCTACCAAGAACCATTTCCTCCACATGGACAAAAAAATAATAGAGCCAATAATGGTCATAACACATCACACAATGAAGTTCATTATGACTATAGTAACCACAGCGTAGTTGGCCGCATTGAAGTTTCATATCCTCGTGTCAATGTTATAACTGTTAGAGGTCGTATTACTGTTCAGGGAACTCCTCCTCCTATTGCATCCCATAACCCCACGAGACCTCATGTGTTAATCCATAATGTACCTAAATATAATATCCAGGATCAATTGAAAAAGACACCTACCCAGATCTCAATCCTAGAGCTTTTAAGAATGTCCCCCCAGCACAAACAAATCTTGGATAACACCCTTATAGAATCTCAAGTACCAGGTGATATTGACATAGATCAATTCCAAGCTATGGTGGGGGCTCTTACATCCACTCCTCGCCTCATCTTCATAGAACCAGAAAACTCCTCTCCAGAACATTTCCATAACGAAGCCCTTCATCTAGAAGTTATTGTCAAACAACATTTCATGAAATGAGTCCTAATAGATGGTGGATCAGCTTTGAATTTATGTACCCTCAAATTAATAAAACAACTGGGATACTTCGACGAGAACATTGATGAGAAATATCAAATTATGATCAAAGCCTATGATGATGGAGAAAGAAAATCGGCAGGTATAATTAAACTCCCAATCAAGGTTGGCCCTATTACAATGGAAACTACATGTCAGGTCTTAGATCTTGATCTCCCCTATAACATTCTCCTAGGGCGTCCTTGGATTCATGCCACGAGAGCCGTCCCTTCCACGTACCACCAATGCATAAAATTCCCATTTAATGATCGTGAGATTACCATACAAGCAGACCCTCACCCATTTCAATACTGTAGACGACTGGAGGGTCCTTATCGACATCAAAATTATTGCCCAACTAATGAGGTTGCCCAACCATCAACCAAATACATTGACCCATCCACCCTCACCTCGTCTTCTTCATCCACACCATCCACTTCCCGATCGGAGATCAAGGCTAAGATCAGTGCTACAGGCATGGGGGAATACACTCTGTTTCATATCAATGAACTTCCTCTTTCACCTAAGAGCTATGGGCGACCTCGTCCGATTAATCATGTCTTGATTACTCATCCACAGTTGAAAGACTTCAAATATTGGGGGCAACTAAGTCAAGAAACCATTGAAGATGACATCTCTAAATGGCTCTATAGCGATGAAGATGAACAGAGACAATAACCATTGAGTATATATCACAGAGGTTATCCTATCATTAAAAAGTTGGGCTATACAGAAGGTCAACTTGGGCAACAGCAACAAGGAATCTTAGAGCCTTTAGAATTTCATCGCCGACCTAAGCATGCTGGGCTAGGGTTTGGATCCACCAAGCGTGAGTCACCTGATGTTGAGTTTATCTTAGACAAAGTGGCAAAAGCTTTTCCCGCAGTTGAGTCCTTTAATCGAGACACTTTCATAGATCCTTTTGAAGCGGCCGCCGATGTCTTCGAGGATAATTCCATCTATACCATCACCTATTCCTTTGATCAACCATTGTCTCCATCCACCTCGTCCACTTCCTTTCATTCATTATCCCTTGTTTATCCAGATCTCATTGACTGGGACCAACACGGACCTCCTGTTCTTGATGTCTTTGAAAATGATGAGGCTATTGGTGAATTTTTGGGGCTTTGTACTCATCTACCTATCGGAGATCACAAGATTGGTTACTCTATTGAACTACACTCCGATGCCTACTTTGGGGAATCTGTTAAATTCCTTAGTCAAAAAAATGAAAATGTAAAAATAACGTCCCCTAGTGAAAACCACTTTGTGGCATTTTCGGACGATGCAAAAATAAAAATAAAAGATGTATCCACTGGTGAAAACCTTTTTGAGGCACCAGAGGATGAGGAATTTAACCTTCCCAAAGTGGGGGCACACCGAGAAAAGTCCACTATTCTCATAGAACAGACACAAGAGATGAATCTTGGAACTACAGAAGAACCCAAGGTCACATATGCATCAAAGTCATTATCAGAATTTGAAACTCGGGACTTCAATTCTTTCTTCAAAAAATGAGAAATCAATTTTGCTTGGTCCTATGCACATATGCCAGGATTAGATCCATCACTAATAGTGCATCATTTGACAGTCCGTCCTGGAACAAAACCAGTCAAACAAAAATTGAGAAAGATGCATCCCAAAATTGCCCTAATGGTTAAAGCAGAGTTAGAAAAGCTCTTAGCAGTTGGTTTCATCAAACCGATAGATTATCCAGAGTGGATCTCAAACATTGTACCTGTAGCCAAGCCAAATGGAACCATCAGAGTTTGTAATGATTTCAGAGACATCAACAAAGCTTGTCCAAAAGATGATTTTCCGTTACCAAACATTGATATCATAGTGGATCTGACAGCAGGACATGAGATGTTATCATTGATGGATGGATTTTCTGGTTATAACCAAATTAGAATAGCTGAAGAAGATCAACATAAAACTTCTTTCATTTGTGTCTGGGGAACATATTGTTGGCTTGTCATGCCTTTTGGTCTAAAAAATGCCGGAGCCACATATCAAAGAGCAATGACTATTATCTTTCATGATATGCTTCATAAACAAATGGAAGATTATGTAGATGACATACTTGCCAAATCAAAAACCAGAGAGGGGCACCTATATGTTTTGGAAAACATTTTTGATCATCTTGAAAAGTACAATGTTAGACTAAATCCTAAGAAGTGTGTATTTGGAGTAACATCTAGAAAACTCTTAGGTTATATCGTGTCCAGAAGAGGAATTGAAGTTGATCCAGCAAAATTCAAAGCTATAATGGAAATGCCTCCTCCTCAAAATCTAAAACAACTCAGATCCTTGCAAGGAAAATTACAATCCATACGGAGGTTTATCGCTCAACTTGCTGACAAGTGTCAACCATTTACTCACTTGTTGAAGAAAAACACACAATTTATTTGGGATCAAAATTGCCAAGAAGCATTTGATAAACTTAAAGAATACTTGGAATCCCCTCCTGTGTTAGCACCACCTATTCATGGAAAACCCCTTATTTTATACATTTCAACAACATCAGCAGCATTAGGGGCTTTGTTAGCACAAAATGATGATAGTGGTAAAGAACGAGAAATCTATTATATCAGTAGAACTTTGGTGGGCTATGAAGTAAATTATTCACCTATTGAAAAGGCATGTCTCGCAGTTGTCTTTGCATCACAAAAGCTTAGGCACTACATGTTGAGTCATCAGACTAAGCTTATATCAAAGATTGATCCTCTCAAATATTTACTATCTAGAGCAGCCCTGACTGGACGTATGGCAAAATGGGTGATGATGCTTAGTGAATTTGACATTGAGTATGTTGATAGAAAAGCTATAAAAGGACAAGTAATAGCAGATCAATTGGCCGAAGCACCTATGGAATCAGATCATCCAATGGTAACCGAATTTCCTGATGAATCAATCTTGGACATAGAAACTATTCCCTCTTGGCAATTATATTTTGATGGTTCTCATACTCAACATGGCTCTGGAGCTGGAATACTCTTTGTTACACCTCAAGGCGATTATATACCAAAATCATTTCACATTCAATTTCCATGTACAAACAACATCGCCGAATATGAAGCACTAATCAAAGGATTAAAATTGGCTATAACCTGGAATATCAAAGACTTACAAGTTCATGGGGATTCTCAACTAGTGATCAAGCAAGTAAACAATGAATATCAAACAAAGGATGAAAAGTTAAAGCCATACAAGAAACTAGTGGATACATTCAAAACATATTTCAACAGGATCACATTTGAACAGATTTCAAGGCTTCACAATAAAGCTACTGATGCTATGGCCACAATTGGTTCAATGATAGAGATACCTGGGAATGATCACAAAATTGAATTCCTAATAGAACAGTTGTTTGTACCAGCTTTTGATATCCCAGAATCAGAGTTGTTATGTGATATTGTTGGTCCTAACTCCACTTGGTTCAATGAGATCTACCATTACCTTCATAGCCAAATCATTCCACCAAATCTTTCCAAATCCCAACGTCGCTCCTTCATTCGTCGTTCTTCCCAATATGTCCTCCTCGGTGATACACTTTATAAAAGGTCACTAGATGGTGTTTTGCTTAAATGTCTTAACCCGGAAGAAGCCCAAACTTCTTTGCATGAGATACACGAAGGCATCTGTGGTGCTCATTCTGGAGGTTCATCCGTAGTCAAGAAAATGCTTCGCACAGGATACTACTGGCCTACTATGGAGCAGGATGCGCATGATTTTGTTAAGAAATGTGTACCTTGTCAGCAACATAGTGATCTAATTCATGCACCAACACAAGAATTACAAACTATCACTACTCCATGGCCATTCTCACAATGGGGGCTCGATCTCATTGGAAAAATACATCCATCCTCCTCAGATGGTCATAAATTTATTATCACTGCTACTGAGTACTTCACTAAATGGGTTGAAGCAATTCCTCTTACTTACATTACGGGAAAGCAAATATCTAAGTTCATTTTCCATTATATCATTTGCCGCTATGGTATTCCTCAAGCCATAGTCACAGATAATGGTCGCCCATTTAAGAATCAAGATGTCAAAGAGCTTTGCAATAAATTCAAAATCCAACATCACTTTTCTACCCCCTATTATCCGCAAAGTAATGGCCAAGCTGAAGCAACTAATAAGACTCTTTTGAAAATCTTGAAGAAAACAGTAAACGAGGCTGGCCATGATTGGCACTTGCAACTTCATCCTGCTCTTTGGGCTTATCGAACTAGTATCCGTACTCCTACTGGTGCTACACCATATTCCTTGGTATATGGTTCAGAAGCTATTTTACCCATTGAGATCGAGCTCCCTTCCTTGCGAGTATCCTTACAACACTTGATTTCAGATGAGGAGTATCGGATATCAAGACTACAAGAGCTTGAATTGTTGGATGAGTAGCGACTTACAGCTCTTAATCATCTAAAAGCTTATCAAAATTGCCTGCGCCGAGGTTACAACAAGAAAATGAAGCCTCGTAAATTTGAGCTTGGAGATCTTGTTCTACTAGAAAATCAAAGGAATCTGGCTGATCATGCAAAGAAAGGGAAGTTTGAACCTAACTGGTTGGGACCTTTTGTCGTAACCAAGAGCTATGGATCAAGAGCTTACCAACTTTCCATTCCGGAAGGTCAACCTTTGGAAGAGCCTATCAACATAGCCCATCTCAAATGGTTCTATACCTGACTCGGAGTATCCCAGTTAAAAAAGTAAAAAATTAAAAAAATAAAAAAATAAAAAAAATAAAAAAATTAAAAAAAAAAATAGTAAAGAAAAATCATTTCGTCCAATGGTGAAAACCACTTCGGTGGCACCCTGGATAAGTACCATGGTGAAAACCTGTTCGCAGGCACCATGTGTAGAATTCAAGCTGTCCCCACCATCCTTTAGGTAGCTTTTTCACATCATCCATCTCGCCATCATCCATTTCCCATCCATAATAAAATATGTCCTCCCTTTCGCTCCCATCCATATCTTGCCATACGCATCTACTCAGTATCATCTGGTCATATTGCATTGTCTCGCCAGCTATTCTACGTTCCGTTATCACTAGCCTATCCATTAGTCCTTTCCCATTCCTTCACCTGCTCTCATCCTGGTATTCTTTTGTCCACTTGTGTAGGTCTATGTGTCTTGGTACCTTTGAGTTCCTCATAATAGACTCTTGAGTTTATCTGCCTTTCTAGTCTCATGCAATTCCGTAATAAAATTTTTCAGCACTGTATCCTCATTCTTCCCCTCCATCCAATCATTTCACTTCATGCAAAAACACAAACAAACACAACCCAATTTTTGACACTCGCACATTCCAAGCCATACCTCAAAAACACTTTAAAACTCTTAGACTAAATCATGGAACTTAAACACCTAGTGATTTGATATTGATTGCAGTAACTAAGTTGTAGATCCCCCAAGCCAACCATCTTTTATTTACCTTATCTTATCTAGGGATATATCGTTCCCACAACATGGCACTTATCTATTTATCGTGTTAGTCTTTGGCTTGAGATCTTACTGCCTATCTTACTGCTTATCATGATTAAGTCTTTTGATCCTTCTTTTTCTTTTTTGTCTAGGGGCAACATTGTGTATGCATGTTTTGCTTGTTTTGTTTGCGTGTGCTGACTCATTGATGTTTTTGTGTCTGTTATTGGTCCTTGCAACATACCTGCCACACCATCATCATGGTCTTTCATATCATGGTGCCATTAGGCATATGCTTGCTTGCGACTTTCCTCCTTTCTGCATTTGACACATCGTCACCCTGGTCTTTATACCTCGGTGCATAATGTCAGGTGCTATATCAAATATCAGGTTGCTCAAAGTTTAATCAGCATAACTCCATCATCCTTTCCTCTGTTTCCTAATGTGCATCCAAAAACCCTATGTTTTAATCTTCTTTGAAACAATATTGCTTCGCAACACTGTCTCAAAGAGGGGCAAAATGTAGACATCAAAAATTGACCTAAGTTATCCTTCATCCAAAGATTTAATTAATTTTAATTAATTAAGTAAATCTTACCATTTTATACCATATTTCATAAATAATAAATTCAATTTATTTATTATTTATCCATAAACCACAACACCTCCTGACAAATAATAAATTAAATCAACTTAATTTATTATTTTATCCAAACTTTAACCTAAATCTATTTCACCAAAATAATACAAACCCGTTACCATAACCCTAACCACCTTTTTACATACCTTTTTCTTGTTCAACCGATCAAACCACTTTTGAAACTGTCTCCAAAACTTTATAAAAATCAAACTCATTTTCATTTATCCCCCCCCGACAATTCTTACATTGGAGTTATGCTAAAATCTGAGCAACCACATATAAATTAATATTCGGTAACATCTATTGTATTTGGAGTTCAATAGTTTTTATCATTATCTTTTGTGTTGCACTGAATATAGGTTTAGGGTTTACATAATAGTTGTCAAATCTTTCAATAAAATCTATATTGGCTGCATACACAAACATTGGTGAACTCTAATCTCATTGGGCCGATACGTCGATGGATTTCAACTGTCGGTGTGACCCCCTTCATCGGCGAATCTCTCAACTACTCTTCCGATGCGCCAATGGGATTATCTTCCGATACATCGATGTCTTCGACTTCCAACCACACTTGTCAGCAAGACAGACCACTATCGGCGAAGCCTAACCAAGGTCTGCTGATACGCCGATACGACCAACTCTTGACGTCGATACAAGGTTCCTTTGAAGGCAAAGGGCACCTAGGCTTATGGGGCTCAATTTGATGTATTTATTGAAAGCTCAAGGTGAATTGATGCTTATTGAAAATGCCACTTAGTCCTTCATTTGCATTATAGGCGCCATTTCCTATTGACTTATATACTCCTCCTTATGCTAGGGTGCCATAATGAAGTGGTTTAGACAATATGTGTGCTTCACTTACTAGAGGCTTGTTCTCCTTCCACCTTAGGCACACTTTTATGGTGGAACAGGTGTCAATGGGTGCCTTGTCTTAAATGAATGCTCTCTCTAAGTTGGGCGCCCTTTTGAGGCTTTATGAGTTGCAAATTGCACCTTAACCCTTCATGCTTGTTGCTCAATGTTTGAATGTTTAAGAAAGTCTCCTTTAGGTGCTCATCTTAATGACTTTTTCTCAAGGTGCAATCATCCTAATGACTTGGATATTCATCCTAGTGTTTCAGGATATCAGGCTACCAGACTTAGTCATTTTCAAGATCTCAAACATAAAGAATAACATGATGATTCATTTTTTTGTATTGCATATAGTTGACATTTTATGCTACTCATAAAGAATATTAATATTTTCTGTTCAACATGATGATTCATTTTTTTTTAAATACAACTTTTATCTTTTAGTTCCAAAATGAGGTTTAGGTGATACTTGAATAACAATAGCTAACTTATTGGATCAACAAACATCCTATGTAATACAATTGGACTTTAAATATTTGAAGTAGCCATCTACAAATATCTATTCAAACCGTGGATTTATAATGCAAGTATGGATGCCATCAATAAAAAAGATTTGTATTAACCAAATATCCATATAGGCATACATCAATATCTGTCGATATAAGTATAACATATATACAAAATAGCCATATAGGCTTACAAGAATGCCATATAGGCATACAATGTCAACTATATACAATACAAAATATATATCCACAAATGCCATATAGGCATACAAAAAAGGAACACAATAAAAAGTCATTCCCCTCTGGCTGGTGAAGAGAATAGATCACGGGCAGCCTTTGATCTTCTAGGGGATGGAGACACACATGTGGGTGGTCTACTACGAACCCGAGGGCTGCTCCTCCTATTTAGTTCTTCCTGCATCTTTACTTGTTACAATAAAAAGTATAGACATTAATATATAGAAATTACATGTTATAAAAAATGAAACATTTAACAAAATAATCACTTACCGCTAACATATAATCTGTCTTCTCACTTGCCTCAGTAGCAGGAATAGGCCGTGGTGATGTCATGTCCTATAGAAACCATCCAGATAGAAATTAAACTTCAAATCAATAATCTTTTGATTTTTCAAAAATAGACAACTATAACAATGAATGTAAATTGAAATTTACTAATCTGCCTCATACCTCTGTTAATGCCATGGAGCTATGAATCACAGAGGCCACACCCTGCTCCATTGCCCTATGAACATGGGGAGGTGTCTCCGCAACCTGCATCATCTAGAAATAAAACAACATTATTCAATTACGAAAACTATAATAGTGATGCAAATCATGGCTCCTAACATACACACACGTTCATCTAAACATGGAAGTATACACAATAAAGCACACAAGTCACATACAAAAATCTAGTAAGTACAATTCATTCATTAAACTATTTATTTTATTACCTCCGTAAAGATTTGAAGTCCACCACCGCTAGCAGGTGTTGCTGTGAAATCTACAGTATTAACCTATTCAACATCCAAAATTAGATATTAGAATACCATTCATATAACAATGCTATTCACATGTAATATTTATAATTGTTTACTAGTTACATACCCAGACAGTAGATGATCTAGTGTATAATGCAGGTGGGGAACCATTGAAAACTGCATCGACGCTATGACCCTGAAATTTTATTAAAATCATCAATTTAAATTAGTTAATCTTGCAGTTCAAAAATAAAATTTAATAAATTAAATTCAATAAACTTGCTAATATTTACCTGAGTATCAAGGCTGAAAGTCTCACTTAGGAGGGTATCTGTCATCACCATCTGCTCAGCTGCAGATGTAGCCTGTGCACCTGCGTCCTGACTATCCATGGGGTCATAACCACAGGCTGACCCACAAGTTTGACAAGCATGGGGTGGGACCCTACTCGTCACACTATCTCCCAACCCACTCTATACTGCAGGACTGGCATGCTCTATGATGCTCTGGGTCAAGGCACTAATGGACTGAAGTGTATCGACCTCAACACTCTCCTTCACAATGGAAGGGATAGAAATATTCTCATGGGCTGCTCTGCTGATTACTCATCTCACTACCCGCTGTGGGTCAAGACATGCCCCTTGTCTATCTTGTACTGACCCCCCACCTCTACCCTGGAAGTCCTACATATCAAAATAGTTTGGCACTTTATTGAGGACATCGCAGTAGAGTTTCCTCAAAAAGTATTGCGGGACCTCATTATTATTGCATGGAGGATGGTCAAAAACCATCCACCACCTCTGCCCAAAATTGTCCCTTATCGCTTGGTTGTTGCACCAATGGATAGGGAACCTCTTGCATGTAATGGGTGGAGGTTGATTTGTTTGTGGGTTTGTGAAAATCGAACACAAGTCTAATTTTGTGATTTGTAATTTTTTCACATCTTGGTATGACAGCTTGTCTACATAATAATCTCTAAACTCTCTCCTCTTATCCATCCAACTAGTTATTTGCTTGCTAATTGAATCTACATTTGATAACATAGATTCAAGAGATTCAACAAGCATGGACCTATGCAAGGTTGAAGTGGAAGGATCTTTCAACCTTGCAATTATATCTTCAATTTCTTTTTTGTTGTTTTCAATTTACCCCATTATATTTTCTTGTGTTCCAAGGGCATGTCGAGGAATGGATGGAGGAGGTTATTGTTCTGTAGGAATTTGTGGAGGAGGAGGAGGTGCATTAACATTTCCTGACAATTAACAAAATTTACATCAAAAATTAATTCAAACAAAAAAACAAATAAAACTCACTCCTTTGGCGTGCTCGACGTCGTGGAGGCATTTTGGCGATGAATTGCAAAGATTTTTGTATCGAATTGAGATCTCCAAAAAGCGAGCGCGCTTTCTAGGGTTTGCAGGCCGCGGGTATATAGGAGGAAAAAGAAATGGAATGAAGTGAAGTGCTTTTTTATTTATTTATAGGAAGTAATAACGCGCTCGCGTTATAATGCGAGTGCATTATGGTTTGGT
The DNA here is from genome assembly GCA_027924645.1 of Cunninghamia lanceolata. NCBI lineage: Eukaryota > Viridiplantae > Streptophyta > Pinopsida > Cupressales > Cupressaceae > Cunninghamia > Cunninghamia lanceolata. The sequence goes on from BSBN01000074.1 coordinate 10,408,593, forward strand.
TTTGACGAGCCTTAGGCTCGTCATTACCAGACCATAACGTGAGCGCGTTATAACGCGCTCGCATTATGTATTTTTTTTTTCAAAACTATGTGGCCACTTTTTGGCCCCCCATCTTTTTGCACTTACCCAAATAAATGCATTAATAGATTATTATTATCGTGTCGATATATATATATATATAAAGTATTAAATTCATATGAAAAATAAATAGCTTGTAATAATATAAGTTTTAAATTAAATAACATTGTGAAATCATTCAAATATAAATAAATTTATTGTCTTTTCTACAAAAATAAAATACTTAAATGATGAAATAAAATCTATATTTATATAAAAAGAGATATATTTTTATAGGGAGAGAGGGAGCATGCTATGCATGCATGAAAGGTTTAATAATAAATAAATAAAGGAATTTTTGCATGGGGGCAGCGAATGGAATATAGGGTTTTGGAGAAAAATAATAAAAAGGGAAGAAAGAATCAAGAATGGAGGACACATACACAGCGCTACAATATCAGACCGGGGAAAGGAGATTAGTAGAAGGTGAAGATTCAATACAGGGAAGGGAAAAAGCAACATAGAAAGAAGATTATTATTTAGCATTTGATCTAGGCATGGTTTTTTCTCACTATGATACTTGTTTAATCTAGGAAATTCAACCTCCCTGTTAGATCTCTCAACCTGCTTATAGTAATTAGCTAGATTGTAGACCACTATGACCTATTAATGGTCTCCTATGTGTGAATAGATCGACTTTGTTTTCCAATCTTTTGATGATTTTAATTACTATCTATTCTCTTGTTGTTAATGTAGTGCCCCTCCATTTTCACTTTGGTTGTACAAGTAGTTTGGCTAAGGAACCTGAAGATGAAGATGGAACATGAGCTTCTGTTAGTATTTTCGTGGGTATGATTGCATGTTGTTATGTTATTATTATTATTATGTAGAGATTTATTTGGAAAGTCAGGTGATGTAGTAGTATGTTGTTAGGATAGGTGGAAAGGGCAGCATCGTACCATTGAATGTATGGGGGACATACAGGAATGAGATACGAATGTTAGAGTTCCTTTCCAAGAGCTTCGGCTATTAAGAATATGTACTCTAATTGGTATGCTTGAGTGAACAGGTACTAGGCTACGTCTCCACCTGAATTGGCAGGTCTAAGCATACCTTGAAACCCAATGGATTAGTTGATCAAAGATAGCACTTGGTCCCCTACCCTAGCCATCATCCTCGAAGAGGATGAGTATCTGGTTTGGCACCTTGTCAGTGTGGTCAGTATGTCATATGTCAATCAGGGTTGCTCGAAGTATATTAACCTTAACTTGTCTTATCTGGTATATTAACCAATCGTAACCCAAAAATTAATACCCAATTCCACTCTACTTGTCCTTTGTAGATTAATCCACATGTGCAATCCTATTCCTGAGAATGAAACACATATGAATCCTTTTACTCTCCATTCAAATTTAAAATATCTTGCTTCCTGGGAAAATATTCTTGAATGTGAATGTCATCCCATTAGCTTGCACACAAGGGTTCTCAAACTAGTAGGTTAATACTAAAAACCTAAATGATAGAGAAATTCTATAAAGATGGGGTAACAAGAAAGTAAATAAACCAAAAGGGATCTTCACTGGGAATGAACTTTGTAATGGGCATGTAAAAAAAATTAAACATTATAATCAATCAAGGGTAAAACCAAAAAAATAGAATGTAGAGTGGAGATCTAGGCCTTGGGTACATATATCTTCCAATCAAACAAATACATATATGGATTTTGTCGTATTGCTATCTATGTTGTACAAGATAGTTGACAAAAGATAAGAGCTCTATCTTATGGTTTACACTAACTTCATGCTATGAATCAAAAGGCCTTGGAGTTATCCAACATGCCTATCCATGGAAGGGAATAAAATTCCATAAAGAAATGGTGTTCTAATACATGCATGTTGACCTAGAAGATTCGATGTCAATAAAACCCACCCCCCATGAGATGTGCTAGTGGCTTATAAGTTGTTGAAAATATACATAATGATTCATCTGGGAGATGTTAACTAAAGATAATTGTGGTTGAAAGTTGTGAACATAGATTGGTCACTTACATTAGAAGCATCACAAAAGCTTATCCTAAAAGAGGTCTTGTTTAGGGAATAGAGAAGAGAAATGCATGTGTATTCAACTCTAAGAACTCCATCCAAAGTTATGTACTATTGAGAAAATTTAAAGAATGACTTGACTATAATAGGAAAGGTTTTGCATTATTTCATTATGTGTGTAATACCAAGAATAATAATTATGGAAGTTATGGAAATCATCTCTATTCCTTTGGGTGATAGTTGTCATTCATGGTAGCATGGGCATTTATCCTCCTTTTTCTTAGTACTACTTTCATGTGCCAAATTGGAATGATGTTTATATTTGCAAAATAATCCTAAAATATAGGGTACAAGACAATGTTTATGAAGATTAATGTGAATACATATGCCTAAACCGACAACCAATGGAGTATTCATATTGGTTGGGCACAATTCACATTGTCATTGGCCACAGTGGAGCCAAAAGGTTCTCGCTGATTTCATTGTCATATCCGCCAAGTGTGCGATGGATTGGAATATGAACCGATGATGTTGAAGCTGGAGTAAAAAAAGATTGCTCGAGATCTTGTGAAGAAACGGTTGTTGGGTATCAAAAAGTCAACGAGCGAAATCAATGGGGCTAGATGGACAATAAAGATTAACATCCGCTTGTATCAAGACCGGGGGGCTGAAGGACTCACATCATTGAACTCGTGAAGATGTGAGACTTTCAGCTAAAAGAAACGCCTTACATGGCACATACCTTGTCAAATCCTCGGCCGAATTAGTGCAAATTGTGATAGATATCAGTATGGTTTGAATATGGTTTGACCTAGCAATGCCCCTCTGACAGGTTTGGTACTTACATCTTAATGTGGCATAAATTTCTTATTTCAATTTCTGACATGATCGTGGAAGAGGATCACTAGCTATCATGAGATTCATTGATCTGAGACTTATCAAGCCGTTTCAGCCGTGTTGGTGGGCAGGCGGGGATTGCGAATTCGTCCCCTTAAAACACCATTTTAAGGGGAAATGACTAGCCTTAAATGCCTTGCTTAACTGAGAATTTTTTGGAGTGTAATGGATTCATCTCTCTTGTAGGGATGTACTAGTAGAGGACACGTTGCAAGCTCCAGATGGTGACCTCCCCTTAGGTGTATACTTCAAATCTTGTCACTAATGTTCTCTGATACCATGATGTCATTATTGTACTTCGCTAGCTTGTATTCGTCATGATAACTTGGGCTCTCCTTACTTCTACAGATGGTTGTGTAGGCTTTGATTAAGGATGTTGACTCCTCTAATCTAGCTGCGATTCCACTATCGTCTGCACTTCCCTCTGTCGTATTATATTCTCTGCATTTCTCCTGCCTATGTTTCCTATTTTTCTCTAACGGCAAGTCGTTATGGCTGACATACGACTCAACCAAAGACTATTTTTCCCAGCTCTCGAGTGGGAACTAGAACTAAGAGGGAGGGTCAAGGCGGCAGACTTGATGACGCTGCTTGACTGGGATTGCACTCTCATCCAGTTCCCAGTGAGGAATAGCTGGTCATGCTTGAATAAGAGGCTATAAGGGGCGTGTGCTAAACTACTCAAACGTAGTCTCCCAACTCTTGTCTAATATTATGGACCTGGTTATGGATGGTGAGTTTGTTCATGCATTAGCATCAGGTATGTTCTACAAAAACCTTTACACAGTTGAAAGATGGTAAACGGCGGTGTCTGCCTATAGAATGGACCAAGGGGATGCTTTAATCGGGGGGCTCTTTAATCTTGCATCTCTGCGTACTTCTCCCCAGCAGCAAGCCATTTATAGGGCTTTGCAATCCAGTTTAAAATCTCTGAGCAACGGAGATATTGATGATGCATTTCGGTCTCATTGTTTTCTGATTTCCAAAAAAAAAGTCGACAGGATAAAAGATGTGTTCACGGCCATCCCGTTTCTAAGAATCCACGCCCCCAATTTAGCTCCAGGAATGCCCCGGTACGCATTGGAGGACCCAAATGAAAGAGCTCAGCCTCTTGTGGCTGTGGTTTTGGACGAGCAGAACTTACCTGCAGCGGCGTGAAGGGGGTCGGCTTGTGTGCGCTGTCAGTGTCTGCTTTGGGGTGGTAAGCTATTTTTTGGCCGTGGTGAAACAAGGGTGGTCTCTTTGTCTTTCTTCAGTTGCTCTAAGTTGTGTTTTACCGGGGGCTTTTTTTGTTTTCTGCAGTTTGTTTTTCATGGTTAATGATCGTTCTATCAAGTCTGTCAATCAGGTCTGTCAAGGACCTTCTTGTTGTCTTAATTTTTGATGGACCTGGCTTTGGCCACCTTATCTGTAATACTTTTATATATTTTCAATCTATGGGTGTTCTTACAACTTTTTCTGTTTAAAAAAAAAAAAAAAAACTGCATGATCATGTGCAGAACGCCGACGAAGGCAGTCGCTGGTCAGGGAACTTTTCTAAGTGGCTGATGAAGGTTCAAAGAATCTATCGATTACGATGCCGAGAGTTGGATTTCAAAAGATACTGGAGGATTATGGAATTGCTGAATAAAGCTATGGACTCCGGGTAAGTTATTTTCTATATAGTATGTAGATCGTGCCTTGTCTATACTTCCACTTTTAGCACGCATGTCTACCAGAGCATTCCCAACTATGATATCTGACATAAATCTCATTTCATTATGCATTGATGGTTGTCCATACCCTCGTCCCAAGCTTCAATTTGTGCACGATCATGTAGGATGCTGGCAAGGGTTGAGGAGTTGGGATTTACACCCACCAGTTGGAAATATGACATGGGGCACATCAGTATAGTGTAATACCTATTTTTCAGATTGCTTCATTTAGCATCGCCAATAACTCCCCCTCAAGTAATTTGTCCCTGTTTAAATGATGGAATCGTTTCATATCCATCATAACAATATCTCTAGTAATAATCTTGGAGATAAGTTTTGTTGCAGCGTGGCAATCAGCACATACTCGAAGGCTCTTAGCAACTCTAATGGCAGTTCTTTGAGGCATGTTTAATAAAACAAATGCAATTGCCAACTTTTACTATGGAGGCAGAGAATTAATTCTGTTAAGTAAATACCTTAATTTTGGAAAATACCTTACTGCCTCAAGCCGATTTCTCCAACTTGGCATAGATCTCCTCTGCCGATGGACGTGAACCGTCTCCTACACAAAAAGGCATGTACCATTTTATGGCGAGGGATCTTTTTAATTTCTCTATCGTTCATCAATCTCTTTAACCATCTGAATCTCACCATATCTGCGCACTTCTGCTTAGATCTTTGAGAAAAGAACATAATTTAATCAAAAACAACAGTGTTGCTGTAAATACTCCTAAGCCTATATTCATATGTGATCTACAGGCACCAAGAAAACACATCATTACAACCAGCACAGATTTAATAGGTATCTCAATGATAAAGTTTAGGGTGTCTTCAAGATAGCTAGCACGGGCCAGGAGATCAGCGATGCACATATAATGATCAATATAAGGTGTAATGCAATAAGGGTTACAAATGCGATTGAAGTATGTACAGCTCCCAACTGCTAATAGACCTGTATGGCTGCATGCACCTAGACCGCAAGCAAAGCTTACAATGTTAGGATATGTTTTATGCGCTTCATTAATTCAAAGATTTTGAGAGCGTCCTTGTAACATCTATTTTGTTATGTATCCTGCATCATTGCATCTCATAAGATGATGTCTCCTTGAGACTTCTATTAAATAAACTTCCGCAGATCCATTTTTTGCTTAGAGTGATCATTGCATGAGATCCCATATTTTTAGAAGATTAGTAGGGATTTATTTGTTCCATTTACCATAGATATCACTCAGTATGGCACATATACCCTACCTCCTGGTTTTGAACTTGTGCCTTCTATAAGGAGTACACATGCCTTCACCCTTTAGTCCACTCACTGTCCACTCAAGACATAGAATTTAGGCTTTATCAGAAGTTGAATTTTGCATATACATATATATATTCCTATTATTATGTTAGTATTATGGCTTCTGCAATTAGAATATTATGATTTAGATTTTTGTGACATCGGACCACATCATGTGGATGAAAAGCAAAGCTGATAATTGGTTAGCTGATGCCTTGACAACTTTCATATATTTTCCACACTACTTATTGCTATTGCTCACAAGCATTAAATTCAATAAAATGGGGGTGATGAGTAATGTGACTATCATGCAGACATTTTGTTGATAATACAATGATGAATGAACTTTAATTCAATAGTTTTAATCTCATGTTTTCTGTACTCTTGTCCATCCAATTATTAATTTCATTCTTGCTATCCCGATTCGCTATATTCAATTACTTTCCTCAGTTCTTTTCCACTATATTCAATTATTTAGCCGATTACATATGCCCTGCATTCTCAATTTCAGATGTACGATCCTAAGTCATTGTATATAAATATATATTTTGCATCATTACAAGCTGTGTTGCTATACATGTGTATTCATATTATGCTTTGTAGCAAAATATATAGTGATTCCTTCTGCTTAATAGTGGCGGGGATTGATATTTATAAGATCGTAATGATCTCTCCTTAAGGTGTCGACCATATTTATAAGATCATAATGATCTTTCGTTAGGGTGTTGACTCACATAAATGAGTTCATAATGATTTTCTTTCTAGTATAAGAAAGATACATTTATATTTTGTAGTTTTTGAACTGATCGTTACAATATGAAGGCATCAGATCATTTTTAGAAGCTCATAAATCTTCATTACATCCTTCTATAATGGTCATCAATTTGTTAAGAGTCTATATGCTATCTAGTTCCCTTCCATTTTAGACTTTAGTAATTATAGAAAACGGTGTAATGCTTTAAATAAGCTAAGACTTATCTTTTGGTTCTCATTTAGAATATATAAGATGTTTTAAAAGGATATATAGGTTATTAAGACAAGGTTTGTATTTTAGCAAATGTTATTTATTTAAGAGAACTATAGATATAAACACTTGGTTTAATGACTTCTTGTATTGGGGGTTAGATAGTATGAGATATCATCGTAAAGATATCTTTGTTATCTAATCATATTGAGTTATTGTGATAATTATCTTGATAGTTTTTATTATCGAATAGATTTTTAGTTCTATGACTTGTTCTTGATATATCCTTGCTGCCTTATAGGATTCACTTTATGTTAATGAAAATGGTAAGTGATAGTGCTTGTTTTGGACTTCCTTTAAAGATTTGGTAAAAATTGTATAGTGTTAGTAGATCATACATTAATCATTAGAATTAATTATGGTGTTAGAATTTGATCATGTTTATACATAGGAATATTTAACCATTCTTATTAGTTACGGATTTCAAAGATGTTCGTGGAATTTATTGTTCACTTATTAATATTCTTAGTATTTTCTATTATAGAAAGAATGGACTTAATTGACTATAAATAAATAGGACATCCATAATAGAAAATAGGACTCCTAACTGACTGTCTGCTTGAGGTGGGACCTAGTGTTATCTCCTAGCATGGGAGGTGGACCTCAGGGTTCCACATGGTCGGGACGTTGTACTATTTCTCCATTGGGTATTCTTGCAGCATGCTCGCAAGTGTGGTGATTGTTCATTGCACTGTGAAGTTCGGTATTGGTTTCAGTTGTGGTGACATCCTACCAGGTAACTATGTATTGGATTATATCTCATTTCATATTTCTTGAGGAAATTTGATGTGACCTTCCTCACGTATTAGGGAAAAACAATGTTGTACATATTGTAATGATGTAACGATTATTAATGTTTTCATCTTGTAAAAGTATTCTTGGGTAATACATCATTTGTATGCTAGTTAGTAAGAAAACTAATTGTAGTATTTGGTTATCAGTTGCCACATTATGGAAGTGAGTAATATAGGATCATCTAACTTGGAGATGTAAAATAAAACTTGCTTGTTTATCAAACATGTATCTTTTATCATTCATGACAGTAGCTAGTAATCTTGATATTAGCTTTGTAAGTAGCACAGTCGGGGAATCTTAGGGGACCTAGGTTTAGTTTTTGTTTTTATGTTATGTTGTACATTCTATTGTTATTTGTTCTAATTAAAAAAAATATTCCAATAATTTGGCCTAGTTTAGAGATGTCTTCTGGGATTCCTTGACGGGACATTATAGTTAAGGCTGACTCGATATGGTATTAACGACCTTGTCTTAAATAATCTTGTGGCCTACCAAACGATCTAAGTATGCCCTTCCACTACTTATGATCTCTGTAGCTTATTATTGGCTTTTCTTTATATTGAAGCAGCCTCTGCTGAATTGAATGGCCTACGTGCCTACCTGTTTAGTTTGAAGTAGCTCATGGAATGACATTTGAATTCCTATCTAGATCTGTTTCTTTAAAAATTGCCCTTGTGAAGTAGCTCTTGGAATGACTTTTGAATTCCTAACTAGATCTGTTTCTTTAAAAATTGCCCTTGCATCATTAATCTGGTCTGCATGTTGCTCAATGATTGGCTGGGTTGCCTTTCACATAGTTGGCCTCTTTTTATGGCCTAAAATCCTTCTTTTAAATCAACTTCATTCTTTCAAACATCGACCCTCTATTGAAACATTCTTTTTATTTTATTTTGCTAATGAAAAATCTTCAATTGCTTTAGATACATCTTCTTTGTTGTTGCTTGTTTTAGACCTTCTCTCTTTTCTTTTACTCGCCCTTGTATTCTCTAATTCAGTCTACTTTTTCTGAGCTGCAGCCCTCTCTTTAATAACCTCAGTATGTTAGTATGAAATCTACCTATTTTAAACTTAGATCAACCTTTGCTGTTAAAAGGACTCCCTTTAATGCTGGGCACCGATCCCTAAATCGACCTACCTCTGCAACTGTGATTCGATCTAGTTTTCTTTCTTTTATTTCTTAGTTTTGCTTAAAACTACGAACCTTGGAGATCTACCTGATAGAAGAAAACCTGTTGAACAAGCTCTCTTATGCGGGTCATGATGAGTCCAATTGGTCCATCACCTGAAGCAAGAGGAGGTTGATCCTTGATATGCCTTAGCATAGACAAACAAATGCAAGAGTCTTACCTGAACCTATTTTTTCTATGCCAATACAATCTCTTCCAATTAGGATAATTGGCCTTCGAGCCTTATAAATGGTCTCGTATCATCTTTTGGACTATTGTTGCTTAAGTTTGGCTTTTCTTGTAAATGACACTAGATTTATTAAAAACTAGTTGGTCATTATTATAAATAACTCTGCATGGTTAAACTTTCTGGCTACCCATTGAAAATGACCTTGTGTTAAGACCTGGTTGACTTTCCTTAAAATGATTTCCATGTTGTATTTGTTGATCGGCTTCATTTGACCATTGGAATCAGTTTCATTTTCTTATTTGTTTATTGTTCATTCATATATCGATAGGTTTAGTTTTGTTAATCTTGCATGATTAATATTATGTAGAGTCATTATTCATATCTTAACTGAATTCATCGCTTCATATATATATGAGTATACAATATAAACATAGTTAAAACCTTATCAACATTATCTATATTTGGACATGCATAATCTCACCATATGAAAGCATACATGTCGGAGTCTCTATTCATATTATGGCAAATAAACTTTATAATTTACCCCACAATAACAAAGATACGAACCAAATTCATGAACTAAATCAGATACAATAGTGAAAATTGCACTGTGATGCATATTATATATAAACTAGCTACATACAAAACAAACTATGGTTGTAAACACCTAAAACAAATTTCTATCCTTGTATTATTACATGCATGAAGTGAGTTATTCTTCCTTTATTTCGTAAATTATGTTTTGAGTGAGAATGGCTATTTGTGTCATCTGTGTTATTATGCTTTTGGAAAAGTTGCCTTCCGGGATGGGTGTCGAATATGGGGAAATAGGGAAGTAGGTTTTCTTTTCAAAACTTACACACCGTTAATCAATTTACACTTTGGCCAAAGTTAAAAAATTTGATGTTGAAATAGATGTGTGTACCATTGAAACAAATGGTTTGTTTGCCTAGTTCATGCATTTATTTTCCCTGCCATATCCTGTTAATGTGATGCTGCATTCAAGTTAGGGATGTATGTAGGTTAATAGACATGCACCAGATTCCACCTTGCTGCTTGTTTATAGGTTGCTAGGCCCTTCGAGCAAGGTCAGGTATTCCTCAGTTTGAGGAATATCAAGGAAGTGCAAGCTTCATGGTTGGGTGGAAAGGTGCCTAAACCATGTTCTTGTCCTTCAACTTAGCAGATGGCTAGATGGTTGATTACGGTCGAGGACTGATCGTATTGGATTTACTTGATCTTATTGACAATTGTATTTCTTCTTTGAACTCAAAATGATATGTAAGATGTAAAGACATATTTGAAACTTGTATATATTGTTATTTCAGAAAGATCTATAATTGAACTTCAAAAAGATGAAATGTAATATGAATGTATATCTCTTTGTGAATGAAATCTTGCTTTGACAACAAATATTAATTCTATCTCTTATTCTTGATGATGTAGTTACAATTACTTTACTTACTTTTTCTTTAATGTTCATATCAGTTATGTATGTATGTATGTATGTAATTTTTGTACTTTACATTTTGGTATTAGAGCAAAGGTTCTACACTAAGCCTTCTTGGACTATTAGGCTAAGTTGTAAACTTCTTGCAGATCATTCATCATGAATACTAGAAACTCTAGATGTAGGGGAGCAACCTTAGGATCTAGCAGTGACCTAAATATAGGAAACAATGAAGGAGCCAATGTAGGGAATAATGCATGTACTAATGAAGGAGGAACCAAATGCAGGAAGCAATGTCGAAAATAATGAAGGAAACCAAAATGAGGCAAACAATAATAATGGATAGAACAATGATGGACAGAATAACCGACTAGATCAAATCCTTGCTCTCTTAACTCAACAGGGGAACCGAATGAACAATCTGGAATAGGAAGTCAGGGGAATGAGAGGAAATCAGGATGAGGAACGAAGGGGAGAAGCATGAGGCCCAGAAGGTGAAGTGAATGTGAATAATCAAAACATAATTGCTGAGGAGTTGGGAAAAGACCTTAAAAAGGTTGCCCCTCCTAAGTTCGATGCTAAGACTATTGGTGACGGAGTAGAGGAATGGATAATTGATATGGAAAAATATTTTGATCTCCAAAACTTGTCTGATGAAACTAAAGCAATATGGGGTTCTTACCAACTTATTGGGGAAGCAATGACCTGGTAGGATAATGAAAAATCTAAAAAGAATCTATTACCTGGAGAAGTAATGTGGGCCCGCTTCGTCGAGCTCTTTAGGATGAGGTAGTTATGATAGCTTTATTTTGATAAACAAATGATAGAATTTCAAAACCTAACTCAGGAAGGTTTGACAATGACTCGGTATTGGGAGAAATTCTTGCACTTGGTGAAGTATGTTCCACAGTAACAGCTAGACGAGAGCTTCAGGATCTGTAAGTTTATCTTGGGTTTAAGGCCACAGATTGGGGCAAAGGTAGAAATCCATAACCCCTTGACCATGGATGAAGTGTTTGAAAAAGTGACTAAACAGGAGCAGAAATTGTAGCAAATTGCTAATTATCGCAAGAGTCGAGATGTGAAGTATGGAAATAAAAGGTTCCAGAATGATAGTCCCAATCAAAGTAGAAACAAAAATCAAGGAAACATCAAGCGTCATATTCAAAATCTTAAAAGAGGCATCAATCTTCAAGAAAAGAATAATGGGAACCAAAGTGGAAATAATAAGAGAGGTAACTTTGGCAACAATGGTAACAATAACAGAAGGGACATGCTAGCTAGACACCAAGGACCACAAGATGGATGTTATACTTGTGGAGAAGAGCACTATGCTAGCGCTTGTCCTTGATGAACAACAAACCAGAGAGATGAGAATCAGCAAGTAGTTCCTCAACACCAAATTCATGCAGCTGTAGATCATCGTTAGGCAGATTTTCAAGTGACACCCATTTAGTTATCCGATAAGTTCTTTGACCTTCTAGTTTCTATTTTAATTGATACCAGAGCTACAAAATGTTTTGTAGACCCTAAAATTGTAGCTAAGTTATCTATAAAACAAGGACACATGTAAAATTCTTAGATGGTACAGTATGGTAATAGTGTAGAGAAAAGAGTAGACTCATGTCTACTGTGTAGTGAATTAGATCTCCCAACCTTCCAAACACAAGTCAAACTTTATGTTGCACCTCTAGGATCATATGAGGTGATTCTCGGAATCAATTGGCTATTTGAGAACAAGTCCTTAGTAGATTGTGAAGAAAAGGTAGTGAAATGCTTTGATGACTTTGGGAATCGGGTAGAGATTCTTGGTTCTAGGACACCCCTTAAGCTAAGACAGATTTCAGCCATGCAACTGACGAAAGCTAAAAGAAAGGGTTGTTCAATCTATGTAGTCAAAATAAGAGATCTAGATAACTAGGAACCATTCTTTGATAAGTATCCTATCCTTAGAGAATTCAAGGATGTATTCCCTGATGAATTGACAGAACTACTGCCAAAAAGGGAATTTCATTTCTCAATAGATCTTGTGCCAGGAATAGAACCGCAGTCCAAGGCACCCTACAAAATGACAACAACAAAAATGTATGAGCTTAAGGCACAATTAGAAGAATTGTTGAAACAAGGGTTTATCAGAACTAGTGTGTCACCTTGGGGGATGGAACATTGTGGTTGTGCATTGATTACAGGATGCTCAACAAGGTGACTATTAAGAATAAGTATCCACTTCCAAGGATAGATGAGTTGTTTGATCAAATGAAGGGTGCAAAGGTATTCTCCAAAATAGACCTTAGATCTAGCTACCATTAGTTACGGATTAAGGATGAGGATATCTCTAAGACAGCATTCACAAATCGCTATGGTCACTACGAGTTCATGGTAGTACCGTTCGAGTTAACTAATGCAGTTGTAGCATTTATGAACTTGATGAACAATGTGTTTAGGGATTGTTTATATAAATTCATGTTGGTCTTCTTAGATGACATTTTGATTTATTCTAGGTTAGTAGAGGAGCATGAAAGACACTTGAGGATAGTCTTGCAGTGCTTAAGAGAGCAAAAATGTTTTGGCAAGCTATCTAAGTGCATGTTCTACCAGAGTAAAGTGCACTATCTTGGCCATGTGATCTTAGTAGATGGAATAGTGGTAGATCCAAAAAGGATCAAAGCAATAATGGAATGGCCCACACCACAAAATGTAATTGAGGTTAGAATCTAAATGGGGCTAGCTAGATATTACAAGAAATTTGTAGAAGGGTTCTCGACAATTGTAGCACCCATAACCTCATTACAGAAGAAAGGTAAGAAGTTTGATTGGATAGACAAATGTGAGCAAGCTTTCCAGCTCTTGAAAGAAAAACTCATGACAACACCTATTCTGACCATTCCTGATCCAAATGGTCATTTCACAGTGATAACAGATGCTTCTGGTGAAGGTGTGGGAGGAGTGTTGATGAAGAATGGAAAAGTGGTGGCGTATGAATCCAAAAAACTAAAGTAGCATGAGCTAAACTACGCACCCCATGATCTTGAGTTGGCTGCCATTGTTCACACACTCCAAATTGGGAGGCACTACCTCTTGGGTAAGCCCTTTGAGTTATGGACATATCATTTAGGGCTCAAATACATCTTCACCCAACCTAATCTCAATGCATGACAGAGAAGGTGGTTAGAATTCCTTAGCGAGTACGACTTTGGAATTGAGTATATAAAGGGAAAAGAGAATAGGGTTGCAGATGCTCTTAGTAGGAGAAGACATCTAGTGACTACTAGATCCAATCTAAGACAACAGGTAATCCAAAACTTGCAAGGAGATGAGCATTATGACTAAGTTAAACAAGCATTAGAAGCAGACCCCTTAGATCATCGATTTGACAGGTATATGCTTGAGTCAGATGAGCTTTTGAGATAACAGGGGAGGATGTATATTCTAAATTCAGGATAATTAAGGAAACTAGTTCTCAAGGAGATCCACAGTGCACCATATCAAGACACCCAAGAGTGACCAAGATGATGGAAGGGTTGAGACCATTTTACTTTTGGCCTAAGCTTAAGAAGGACGTAACTGAGTTTGTCGCTTGATGTTTAGAGTGTTAATGCATCAAGGCCGAACATGTCCATCCCGCAGGACTTCTTTATCCACACAGTGTTCCAAAGTATAAGTGGCAGGTAATTAGCATGGATTTTATTTAGGATTACCCATGTCTAAGAACCAGCATTATGTCATCTTGGTGGTGGTGGAAAAGTTGACAAAAGTAGCCCATTTCATTCTTAGAAATCTCTCAGAGGGGTCATTGACCTTAGCGAAAAAGTTTGTCCAAGAGATCTTTTGATTACATGGAGTGCCAGAGACAATCATCTCAGATTGTGACACTCGCATGACCTCTAGGTTTTGGACCATGCTTAATGTAGCCTTGGGGACTACGTTGAATTTTAGCATGGCTTATCATCCTCAAACAGATGGTCAGATAGAGAGAGTCAACCAGGTAGTGGAGGATCTTCTAAGGATGTACTGTATGGATCAGCAATATAAATGGGAGGAATATCTACCGTTGGTAGAAGTCACTTACAATAATTCATACCATGCATCTTTAGGGATGGCACCATTTGAGGCTCTGTATGGGTGCAAGTGTTGGACAAACATCAGTTGGAATAGGGTTGAAGACAGGATAGTGATTGGACATGACATGTTAAAAGAAAGGGAAGATCAGATGAGGCTAATTAAAGAGAAATTAAAGAAAGCCTCAGATAGATAGAAAAGTTATGCAGATAGAAATAGGACTTTCAGACAATTCTCAATAGGCGATGTAAGGTGTTTCTAAAAGTCAAGCCACACAAGAGTTTGATTACATTTGGTAAGGCATCCAAACTCACACCCAGATTTGTAGGACCATTTGATGTTAGATTGAAGTGATCAATCCAGTTGCATATAGACTTGCCCTATTGTTGGCTCTCACCAAAATCCATAACTTTTTCATGTGTCTTTGCTCAAACCTTTCATTTTGATGTATTGCATATTCTTGATTGGCGTGCTCTAGAGGTACAGGATCTAGGAGTGGTGCTAGTTGAGCCCATTTGAGTCTTGGAGAAGCACAATGTTAAGTTGTGTAATAGAGACATAGTGAAGTATAAGGTCTAGTGGGACCAGTATTCAGTGGATAGTGCCACTTGGGAGGATGCTACAGAGATTGATAGATCATTTCCTCATTTAAGAAATTAGAATAGTTTCTTTTATTTCATGCATATTAGAAATACTATGATACTTTGATGACGATACATTTCATGCATTAAGTAGAGTTAGTATGATACTTTATTATTTGGTAGGATGTAATCAGACATTGAGACGATGTCTCTTCCAACTGGGGAAGGATGTCACATGTCAAACTTTTTGGGATTTATTTCATTTACATTAATGCATAGAAACTATTGAACTCTATTGATGACATTTGATTTTAAATCAATTTGATGATGATACATTAGAGAGCTTATGTCACTTTGGCTATATATTTTTGGAACTAACCTATTGACTGTGTGAAATGAGTGGGATTGATTACACGTTTGTCGAAGGCAAGAACATGTGTTAGGTAGAGGGGACCTATCAGCTTGGCAACAATCAGATGGGTTCTATCTGGTGCCCTATCACACACTCACGTAGAATCATGTTTTTAATTTTGATGAATGTTTGTCTAATGATTCATTTGATTCTATCATTCTCTTGTGAATGTCTCTATGCTAGATTCGATGCATGTTTCATCAAAAATTAAATAAGCCAATTTTTATATTTTGATCGATATAAAAAGATGGTATTAAATATTAGTTCGAAGAAATTTTTTAAATACCTATATAAATATAAATGCATAATTAATGACTTATTATTAGTGTGTGTATTTTTGTAATTATATATATATATAAATAAAAAGTATTAAATTCATATCAAAATTAAATAGCTTGTAATAAAATATAAGTTCTAAATTAAATAATATTGTGAAATCATTCAAATATAAATAAATTCATTGTCTTTTCTATGAAAATAAAATACTTAAATGGTGAAATAAAATCTATATTTATATAAAAAGAGATATATTTTTATAGGGAGAGAGGGAGCATGCTATGCATGCATGAAATGTTTAATAATAATAAATAAAGGAATTTTTGCATGGGGGCAGTGAATGGAATATAGGGTTTTGGAGAAAAATAATAAAAAGGGAAGCAAGAATCAAGAATGGAGGACACATACATAGTGTTGGAATATCAGACCGAAGAAAGGAGATTAGTAGAAGATGAAGATTCAATACAGGGAAGGGAAAAAGTAGTGTAGAAAGAAGATTGTTATTTAGCATCTAATCCAAGTATGGTTTTTGCTCACTATGATACTTGTTTAAACTAGGAAATTCAACCTCCTTGTTAGATCTCTCAACCTACTTATAGTAATCAGCTAGATTATAGACCATTACGACCTGTTAATGATCTCCTGTGTGTGTATCGATCAACTTTATTTTCCAATCTTTTGGTTATTTTAATTGATCTCTATTCTCTTTCTATTAAGGACACATCTGTATGGTATTAACGACCTTGTATTAAATAATCTTGTTGGCCTAGCAAACAATCTAAGTATGCCCTTCCATTACTTATGATCTTTGTAGCTTATTATTGGCTTTTCTTTATATTGAAGCAGCCTTTGTTGAATTGAACGGCCTATGTGCCTACCTGTTTAGTTTGAAGTAGCTCTTGGAACGACATTTGAATTCCTATCTAGATCCATTTATTTAAAAATCACCCTTGTGAAGTAGCTCTTGTAATGACTTTTGAATTCCTATCTAGATTCGTTTCTTTAAAAATTGTCCTTGCATCGTTAATCTAGTCTGCATGTTGCTCAATGATCGGCTAGGTTGCCTTTCATGTAGTTGGCCTCTTTTTATGGCCTAAAATCCTTCTTTTAAATCAACTTCACTCTTTCAAACATTGGCCCTCTGTTGAAACATTTTTTTATTTTATTTTGCTAATAAAAAATCTTCAATTGCTTTAGATACATCTTCTTTGTTGTTGCTTGTTTTAGATCTTCACTCTTTTCTTTTACTCACCCTTGTATCGTCCAATTCAGTCTACTTTTTCTAAACTGTAGCCCCTCTCTTTAATAACCTCAGTATGTAAGTATGAAATCTACCTATTTTAAACTTAGATCGGCCTTTTCTCTTAAAATGACCCCCTTTAATGGTGGGCGCCGATCCCTAAATCAGCCTACTTCTGTAACTATGATTCGATCTATTTTTCTTTCTTTTATTTCTTAGTTTCACTTAAAACTACGAACCTTAGAGATTTACCTGATAGAAGCAAACCTATTGAACAAGCTCTCTTGTGGGGGTCATGATGAGTCCAATTGGTCCATCACCTAAAGCAAGAGGAGGTTGATCCTTTATATACCTTAGCATAGGCAAACAAATGCAAGAGTCTTACCCTAACCTATTTTTTCTATGCCAATATAGTCTCTTCCACTTATGATAATCGACCTTCGAGCCTTATAAATGGTCTCGTATCATCTTTTGGACTATTGTTTCTTATGTTTGGCTTTTCTTGTAAATGATACCAGATTTATTAAAAACTAGTCGGCCATTATTATAAATAACTCTGCATGGTTAAAATTGTCGGCTACCCATTGAAAACAACCCTGTGTTAAGACCTGGTTAACTTTCCATAAAACAAATGCCATGTTGTATTTGTTGATCAGCCTCATTTGACCATTGGAATCAGTTTCATTTTCTTATTTGTTTATTGTTGATTCATATATCGATAGGTTTAGTTTTATTAATCTTGCATGATTAATATTATGTAGAGTCATTAATCATATCTTAAGTGAATTCATTGCTTCATATATATATATATGAGTATACAATATAAATGTTACCTAAATTTCACTACTAGCTCAATCAGGTAGAGCTTTTCAATTTTTGAAGGAGAGAAAGGTACATTTTTATTGCTGCTGCATTATATCCATGTACATATTTGGTACAAATTAAGATTACATTGTATTGTTGCATTCAGATGCATTTCAAAGTTAAGAGATTGTACAAATCTTTTAAAAGATCAGCAATTTGTATTAAAAAAAAAGTGTATAAGGTCTCACACAAGCCGTGAGACTATCTGTTTCATTACAAAATAAAAAAGCCAAACTATACATTTATAAAAGAACTAAAAGATGAATATGCATATGAGATAGGGTGACTTGTCATTTCCTGAATGACGAGCCTTCATGCTATTGTCGTGTCTTGTGTCGTCTTATAATGTCTGCATGTCCCTCATCCAGCTGCTGTCTCCTTGCTACCCCTAGTTATCTGAATAAAAATTTTGGAAAATTTGATGTTAGAGCAATGACGAGGCATCATACATCATATGATATACATCTATAAATATACAATTTATTTTTCAGTGCAGTAAACCAGTTAGTGTCACGAAAAATTTTGAGAAGAAAAAAATAAAGTATATGCAGGTCCTTGCTTTTATTAACATGTTTGCTTCATGTGCAAATACAGGTGTAATTATGCTTCTGTGTGATTTATCAGGTTACATTATGAGTGGAGGAAATGTGGCTCCCACAAGGGTTGAGCCCAGCTCATAGTCCTTACGGAAAACTTTTCATAGGCCATATACAAATGCAAGACAAACTGCAAGGAAGGTGAAGACAGTCATAGAAAGAGATGAACAACAATAAGTGTTGTCATAGCATGTATGGAACAGCTGACTGTCATAATAAATGGATAGCAATCATGTAGTATGCTCAGTCTTGTAAACAGCAGAACACCTCTAAATCTAAGGAAGTCCAGTTACAAGCAGATTAGCCAAAGAGAAACCAATAGAGGAATTGATAGACCATTAGGGACATTCACTAAAAGTGTAGGAAATTAAGACTAACAGTCACCATTCCACATGGACGGTGAACTCAAGGCAAACAAGGAAGTTACATCATCTTGACAGCAAAAGGACCTTATAGCATAGATTGTGACAAAGGAAGACTTCATAGAAGCATTTGAAGGGGACTGTCACATTAAAGAAAGAGGCAGCCTTCAATGGTTTAAAAAAAAAAATTAGTTTAAAAAATAGTCATCATTGGTCTAAGAGGTTTTGTAGGAAGGACAGCCAACAACAAAGATATTAAAACACTAATGAAGCATGTTAAATACATATATGAGATCAAGAATAGGATACAGTGATAGAAGTCAGCTATATAGGAGTATCAGGTATCTAAAGGTGAAATACACAGAAGCAAATACAGTCCATATTTTAGTTCTCTGTATAAATCATGTAATGCTCAGAATAAAATAAGATTCACTATCTACATGCCTATCAATATATGTGAGTAAAGAAAGGAGGTCTGTATTCATCCAACACCAAGATATATGCACACGTACTTCAAAGAGTCATCATTAAGCACAGTGGTGAGAGTTGCTGCTGCCACAAGAGCATATTGTAGTTGTTGTTCTCAGCGATTTAACATGCACAAATAAGGGTAGTAGCAGAAGAAGGGCATGAAGAGGCACCAACAAGTTGTTCTGAGAGAGAGTAGAGACAGTCACAGAGTATCATAATCATGCATGAGGGTTTTCTGAGATTGGAGGAAGAGATAATGAATTCAAGAGCAAAAAAACTACAAAGGATGGAGGTCTATTTAATGATCCATGATAGAGGTATTAGTCAATGGCTATGTCTGTTATGAAACAGTGGTAATAGTCAATGAGAATGACTGTTATTAGGTAAGGAGATAGTCAATACAATGACTCTAATAACAGTAAAGAAAGGACAAACAAAACAAAAATAAAAGCAAAAAGGTACAGTTGAAGATGGCTGTCAAAAAAAAATAGTAATATTGGCTGTCATAACAACAAGAAAATAGTCATCAAGATGACTGTTATAACAACAGCTAAAAGAAATAGTCCTAAACCAGAGACTGTGTTAATAGTCATGACAGGGTAGGGGTTGAACAATCAATAGAGGAACAACATTCATTTGAACTAAGCATTGCAGGTGTATGCTCCTTTGAGATCTATGAGGAAGCACGTGGAAGACCATGCAGGAATTATACATGCTATGCTCACTAGTGAAAAGAATGATTTAGATGAGACTTAGAGTTGCATTATAAAACTCTGTCCAAAATAGACCTGAGGAAGTTATTTTCATAATCATAGATAGGAAACAGTTCATGTGTTTTCTTCTTGAGAAGAGAAAGGATCCTTGCTAAGCATTCTGGAGTTTGTTGTTTTTGGAAAATTTTAAACCTATGAAGGGTTTAGCAGAGTGTGAGTTTTGGAAGGAAGCATGTAGGCTTGGAAGGATTCAGTCTTATAATGAAACCAAATGTGTGAAAAGCATTGCATTTTTCTTCATTCAATCATGCACCAAGCTATGAAGGTTCAATGGAGATCTGAGGATTGTCTCATGCATTTGCATTTCAAGTGGCATTAACATCTCATGAAGTTTATGAGTTGTTGTGTTTCCTTGGCCTATGTTTCAAGTTGCTTCTTTGCTATAGAAATATTTTTGAGGCCTCTTGCCTACATACGAGCTAAAATATATTGCAAAGATTCCTTTGTATTTTATATTGGGAATGATTTATGGAGTGAATCATGTGGTTTTAGAGTACATTCTCAGACATAGGTCTGAGACAATGCATACATGAAACAAAGATAACAGGGACAACATATTTTCAAGGTTATTTCAGCATGCATAGTGAAGGAACAACATGAATCATGGAGTGAAGGGTTTACAGAGGCTCAATAGCCAATGTTGTTCAAGGGTTTAGAGAGACAGTTAAGGAAATGCCGTAGAATCTGTCAACACAATAGGAGGACTGTGGTAGTCTTTTGAAGAGTGAGTTACAACATTACACTCAGATTGTAGATCTTCCTGGACCAATTTATACCGTAACAAAAATACCCAGAAGTGCTCAAATCATTGCCTCTGATAGAAATGAAAATTTTTCAAGCTCAAATGCTATAGAACCCTCTACAGAGAACAACAGAAAATGCGGATTTTCTACAGCTGATAAAGCAAACAGAATGCACAAATTTTCATTTTTTGCAAGTTTTGTCATTATTTTTGAGGGGCTCATTTTGTCATTAGTTGTCAAGAGCAATAATAGCCAACAAAATGGAAAATATAGAGGAAAATTAAAGACTTTCAAGCTCATTTCAAACATAATACTTAGAAAATGTCCAAATCGTGCCTTCTGGTAGCAAATATACAAGAAGATCTCAGAAAAAATGAGAGAAGGTTGACAGTGAGGAGTTACCTCTAAGGTTTTCTACCATTTACTATGTAAAATCATGTTTTCTTCTCCTCAAGCGACTTTCATACGACAACCTCACATAGCAAGTGCAATGCAGAGGGTCAGCCATACATAAGACAATGAAAAGATGCATTAAAACCAGTAAAAATGCAACCTTGGAGGCCCAAAATCAACAGAAAAGGAGTCGAAACCTCAGAGGAAGTGACTCACCTTGCATTTCGCCTTAGAAATCAACCAAAATCAACTTAGAATCGGCCCAGATTCATGCTTTTCTACCTTCCAAACCCTACAGGCATGGCGGCGGCCAAGTTCGAACAGCAAGAATAAAATGCAAATGAAATGTTTTTTTTAGGTTTTTCCCTCTTCAAAGGGGTCGAATAGACCTAATTTCATTATTGTATTTTTTGACCTTTTGTTTGCAACTCATTTCTATCCCTTGGCGGCCCGTGGTAAAGACTTGGAAGTCTTTAGAACCTAGCAAATGCAAGAGGGGGCCATGGCATATAATTCTGGCTTTTATCTTTTCCAAAGTCAAAAATGTATTGGAGAAACACAAGGCCGAGGGTATGTTTTGCTAAGGTATGTTTAATTATGAGTGCAAGGTGGGTGAAGTGGAAGCTAAGGCATTGTAATGGTTCAGGGAGGCATAAGGGCCATTTTTCAAATGTGTTGCATTGAACCTCGAGATATGATGATGGATATGTGTGAATGCATAAATGGCTAGGAGTTGTGATAACTTTTTTGTTATAATGCTATGAGATGCGAGATATGATGCAGATGTGATGAGTCATGTTATTTTGCCTAGGAGTTACGAGATTTTTTATGTCATTTTTGCATAGTTTTGGAACAGATTAGATGTTGTAAACAAACGACAAAGTAATTATTTATGAATTACTTTATCGTTTGTAATAAAAATGCAAAGATGGCAACATTGCGCAATTTATCACAAATGACAAAGTAAGTCTCTTTTATTACTTTGTCATCCTTTTACGGCATTTAATTCGTCCCTAAATAATGCAAAATCAGGGAATTAAATGATTATGTCATAAATGTCATTATTTTCTGCATAGGTTTGTATAATTTTGAATTGTAAAACATTTACTAAGGTGGTGTAAGTATAAACCTCTTAGTTAAATGTTAATTAAATGCAGAAAAATGTGTATTTATGTCATTTATTTGGAAAATATTAGATATTTATGATGCTGCAGGGGAGTTATTACACAGATCTAACTTATGTCAGTGGCCTTAAAGATCATTTAAAGGCATTCAATGACATTTTTAGGTGCCTTTATGATAGTTGATGGCATGCCTTGACCATTTATGTATTGGGAACCCATTTTGGAGGACTTGGGAGAGATATTTTGAGGGCATTTATGAGATGCACGAAAATGGAGGTGGTTGATGTTTATCTGTTTACAGCTATTTGGGAAGTATATAGTCTTCTTCCTTATTCATTATTGGGCAGTTCTTGCTATTCACTACTTTGTATATTGTAATTTTTTGAGTTCTTTTGCAGAAGTGAACAATCTTGTAACCCATTTTCAGAGATATACAGTATTGTAACACCTTTTTAGCAGTAATAAGTAGTTTATACCTTCCCATTTCTTCTGATATTGTGTGTCCTTAGTGTTAGTGCAGATCTTTGTGATGTTCTTTGTCATTGGACCTATATTTCATGTTGGTGCCTTTATGCAGGGATACATATTTTTTGCAGGTTGTGAGATGTGCAAGGAATAACAATCAGTTTTGGGTATTGAGAAAACCTCTTTCTCCTTTGCAGGACTGTTGTTATTTAGCCTCCTTACAAAGTAATGATGCAAGGATTGTGATTTGCTAGGTTGTGTAAGGGATTCTTATTATTACTGGTTCTGTAGTGTGTCATTTTTGTGTTGTTATATGGAGCCTAATCAGACTCGGAGGTTATATTTACCCCACTTTTATCGGCGCGGTTTCCCCCCAAATTCCTATGGGGTCAAGGGGCAGTGCCCCTTGCGGGGGTTTGGGGGCAGCGCCCCTTGCAGGGTCCAGGGGTAGCGCCCCTGGCGCGTTCCCTGTTGTGATACAGGGCGGGGTCGAGGGGCAGCGCCCCCGTGGGGGCTTGGGGGCAACGCCCCCGAAACCTCACATAATTTTTTATTATTTTATAATGCATCGGGAGTTAATTTTTTCATTGACCGACATAAGAAAATCCTATTTTGTAACTGACAAAAAGCTTGATAAAAAGCGGCTAAGGGTTAGGGTTTTGGTATTTTTGTATGGTAGCATTTTGCAGCAGTATTGAGTTGCAGGGATTGCTAATTGTAATCGGTTTGATTTACTGGATAATAATATTGGACTCTCTGTTTGGTGGATGTAGCCCGAGTTTGGGTGAACCACGTTAAAACTTGTCTCTCACTATTATTATTTCTGTGTATTTCCATTTCTCTGTTTAATCTTTATTTGCATTTAATTGATATCTTCTGCCAGCTAACCCTAACATTCTGTGTATTTTCTGATGATCTTTTGGTGCATCACCTTAGACAGTAGGTTTCATTTTCATGCAATACTTCTTACCCTTTTCTCTGCAAGGACTTTAGTACAAGTAGTATAGGTGGAGTATCAATAGGAAGTCGGCCTTCTCCGAAGGTTCTTTCCATCACAGGTGATCCACAGACCTGGAAAGATCCCATGTTTCTCTAGATTGCCAAGTTTTACAACTCAGCAAGGGTGCAAATCTGAGAGACAACAATAAACATAGTTAAAACCTTGTCAACATTATCTATAGTTGGACATGCATAATCTCACCATATGAAAGCATACAGGTTGGAGTCTTGATTCATATTATGGCAAATAAACTTTATAATTTACCCCATAGTAATGAAGATACAAACCAAATTCATGAACTAAATCGAATACAATAGTGAAAATCGCACTGTGATGCATATTATATAAACTATCTATATATGAAACAAACTATGGTTGTAAAACTTGAAAGGAATTTATATCCTTGTATTATTACATGCATGAAGTAAGTTTTTCTTCTCTTATTTCATAAATTATGTTTTGAGTGAGAATGGCTATTTGTGTCATCTGTGTTATTATGCTTTTGGAAAATTTGCCTTCCAGGATAGGTGCCGAATATGGGGAAACAGGAAAGTAGATTTCCTTTTCAAAACTTATTCACCATTAATCAGTTGACACTTTGGCCAAAGTTAAAAAATTTGACGTTGAAATAGATGTGTGTACCATTGAAACAAATGGTTTGTTTTCTTAGTTCATGCATTTATTTTCCCTACCATATCCTGTTAATGTGATACTGCATTCAAGTTAGGGATGCATGTAGGTTAATAGGTACACACCAGATTCCACCATACCACTTGTTTATATGTTGCTAGGCCCTTCGAATAGGGTTGGGCATTCCTCAGTTTGAGGAATACCGAGGAAGTGCAAGCTTCGTAGTTGGGCAAAAAAGTGCCCGAACTATGTTCTTGTCCTTCGACTCAGCAGATGACCAGATGGTCGATGGAGGTTGAGGACTAGTCATATTGGATTTACTTGATCTTGTTGACAGTTGTATTTCTTCTTTGAACTCAAAATTTTATGTAAGGCATAAAGACATATTTGAAACTTGTATATATTGTTATTTCAGAAAGATCTGTAATTGAACTTCAAAAAGATGAAATGTAATATGAATGTATATCTCTTTGTGAATGAAATCTTGTTTTGACAACAAATGTTAATTCTATATCTTGTTCTTGATGATGTAGTTACAGTTGCTTTACTTACTATTGCTTTAATGTTCATATTGATCAGTTATGTATGTATGTATGAATGGAATTTCTGTACTTTACAAGATGTCTTGATAGAACTTTGAAGATCAAGAACAAAGAAGGTAGAGATAAGATGGTAAAGAAAAGTTACTATGTTAAAGATGATGAAGGTGTAATTGATGATGAATATAATTTTGAAGATGGTAATGCTAGTGAATGCCTGTTTATGCAAGCTGTGTGAAGGAAGGAAGTCCAGAAAAAGAGAAAGAGATGTCTACATTCCATGCTAGAAAGGAAAAGTATGAATGGGTCATTGATAGTGGATGTTCAAATTACATGACAAGAGATAAGAGTAAGTTTGTCAAATTGGAAAAGTATGATGGAGGACTAGTTAGATTTGGTGATGATGCAGCTGGTAAGATTTGTGGAAAAGGGTCAATTACTTTTGATAGCAAGCATAATACATATGATGTTCTTTATGTCAAAGGCTTAAAGCATAATCTTCTAAGTTTTGGACAAATGTGTAACAAAGGATACAATCTAATGTTTAAGGACAATGGATGTGAGATAAAGAAAATCTCCGAAACAATAATTTCTGCTGGTAAGAAGACTCATGGTAATTGTTATCATTTGAAAGGTACTGATAATTGTTGTTTGTTGGCTTAGACAAATGAAAGTTGGTTATGGCATAGGAGAATGTGTCATATTAATTTTGATAATCTGTTGAGAATAAGCTCAGTTCAAGTTGTAAGAGACTTGCCTAAGATTGTGAAGCCTGCTAATGCCATTTGCAAAGAATGTCAATTTGGGAAGCAAACACAGACAAATTTCAAGAGCAAAGAACAAACTTCTACCAGTCTGTTGGAGTTAGTGCATACAGACTTGTGTGGTCCTACAAGAATAAGAAGTCTACAAGGTGACATGTATTTCATGCTACTTATTGATGATTATTCAAGAATGACTTGGGTTACTTTTCTTAGAGAAAAATCAAAAGCCCTAGACAAGTTCAAGGCATTTAAAGCAATGGTTGAAAATGAAATGGAATTGAGAATCAAGTATTTGAGGTCTGAAAGAGGAGGTGAGTTTACTTCAAATTAATTCAATGCATTTTTTGAAGAACATGGGATAAAAAGACAATTGTCTGCCCCAAGAACTCCTCAGCAAAATGGAGTAGTTGAAAGGAAGAATAGAACAGTTCAAGAAGTCGCTAGAACAATTATCAAAGAATCTAACCTTCCAAAAGTATATTGGAAAGAAGCTATTCATACCGCTGTCTATATTTAGAACAGAGTGCAAGTCAAAGCAAATGAAACAAAGACACCTTATGAGCTATGGTATGGAAGAACTCCTATTGTCAATTATTTCAAAGTTTTTGGAAGTAAATGCTCTATCAGAAGAAATGAAGAGTTGGGAAAGTTTGATGCTAGATGTGATAAAGGCATATTTCTTGGGTACTCTACTAAGAGCAAAGCCTACCGGTGCTACAACAAAAGGTTGAGGAAGATTATTGAAAGTGGAAATGTAAAGGTAGATGAAGATATTCAGAAAATCTCAGAGCCTGATGGACACGAGTCAGATGAATATGCTGATACAGAAGTAGTTGAAGAAGTCAAAGACAAGGAAGTTCAAATTTATGAAGAAGAAGCTTCGGAAAGAGTTCCTAAAACCCCCAAGTATGTGCAAAAGAATTACTCAGAGGATCAAATTATTGGTGACAAAAGCAAAGGAGTTTTGACAAGAAGAAGAGTTGCAGAATAATAGGTAAATCTCTGTTTAATTTCAAAGGTTGAACCTAAAACTGTCTCTGAAGCATGTAAAGATGAACATTGGGTCAAGGGAATGGAAGAAGAATTGATGCAAATTGAGGGTCAGTGCAAGAAGTTGGGTCCACTTTTTGGCCAAAAAGTGGAAGTGTTTTCCCTGATTTTCAGAATTTGTCGCATTTGACCTTAAAATTTGAAGCACTTACAAATGGAATCTTTAAAAAAGTCACTAAATATAAAATATAATACTCGGAGTCTAGTTTCTAAATATGTAATTTTTTTCAATACCCAGATGACACAAATTAATTTTCAATAGGCATTTCCAAAAACCACTATTTAAAAGTCACTTTTTTTTTACCATACCATGCACGTGTACGGCCAACATAATTTGACCTAAATAAAATTATTTTTCAAAATACTTTTGGGAAAACATGTGTAGTACAGTGAAGTTTGATGAGGATATTTTTTATAATTTTTTTCTAAATAATTTTTTTTTTATTAATTTTTAATTAGGCCTAATTGGTACTTTTGAAAACCCCTCATGTACGGCCGACATAATTTGAGCAAAAAAAATCATAAAATTAATTTTTTTTTTATTGTGTAAAGAATGATGTGTAGATTAATGACATATAATTTTAAAAAAATTAAAAATTAAAAATTAAAAGTTATTAAAAAAATACAAACCCCTGTCATTTCAAGTTTTTGGACTAGTTTGCTTATAAATTAAATAATAAATAGAAGAACATGTCCAATAACAAAAAAAATTATATATTTGGAAACTAGACAATGTCATCTATAATGGGTTTTCATTTCATAAAAAAATTCAAAAAAAAAGCCCTCAGCCATACAGGTAAACTCAGTGTTTCTTCTTGTTTTGTACTTAGAAAAAAATTTGTAGGTCCAAGGCTCAAGGTCGGTCAACCATGCCTATCTCGAGCCTAAAACCCAAGCAAAGGTCAGGGAAAAAGCGGCGGAGATTTCTAATTTCAAATAACGGGTACCCGTTACATAACGGGTACCCGTTACATAACGGGTACCCGTTACATAATGGGTACCCGTTATATAACGGGTACCCGTTTTATAACGGGTACCCGTTTCTATTATACCCGTTATTTCCCATATTAGGGAAAAAAGTACTTTCCCTGTATCCCTACAACTTGCAAGTCTGATACGTACGGCGCGACAGCGACAATTTCTACATTTTTTTACTTACAATTGTTTTGTGGAATCTCTTAACAGGTCATATTCTATTCAGATTTTGAAAGGAGTCAATCATATGAACAATTCTGAAGTGAAATCAAGTGCATGAGCTATTTTCAAGAGGAATAAAGCAAGAGAGTTTTTGTTTTTACATCTACCTTTTACTTCAAAATCTATGGAACAAATGATCTACATCTAATTCTACTTCAAAAGTTCAAATAAGGACATCAATTATGAAATTGGATTAAGTATCAATTGTTATTTTATCAAGAGGGCTTGGTAATCATGGGATCAAATCAACGTCAAAGAAAAAAACAAAGGAGGGTAATGACACCTCAAGAAATTGAAGAAAATAGAGAGAAGGAAGCCAAAAGGCAAAGAGATAGAAGAGCAAGGATTCAAGAGATGAAGAATATTGAAGCATCTAGTTCCATGAGTATTGAAGAGAAAGACATTCAAGAGAGTAAAAATGATGGGATGAATGTAGATGATGCAAATGCGGAAATGGTGAATTTGGAAGAAAATGTGTCTATAGAAACAAATGCATGTATGTCTTCAAACCCAACTTTTGAAGATATGGAAAATGTGACTATACAAACAAATCCAGGTATGTCTTCACAGCCAACTTTCAATGTTATGGAAAACAAGACTATAGAAACAAATCCAGGTGTGTCTTTGGAGCCAACTTTCAATGATATAGAACACACGACTATAGAAACAAATCTAGGTGTGTCTTTGGAGCCAACTTTCAATGATGTGGAAAACACGACTATAGAAACAAATCCAGGTATGTCTTCAAACCCACCTATTGATGATATGAATGAGAATGATATCCCTTTTAGGAGTGAAAATAAAAATGTTTTATTTGAGATTGAAAGAAATGTCTTAGATAATCTTCCTGGTAAGATTTCTTGGAGGCAAATGAGAACTCATGCAAATAGATTATATAAAGATTTTTTTTATAGAAAAAGTCTTGGATTTCAATGTCAACTTATGATGCAATTGATGAATATGTGGAAATTGAGAAAAGTAATGAAAAAGTTAGGCATATTTGTAAAACCTAAAAAAAAAGATGAATCAATGAAACAAGTTTTATCTAGTGTTGCTAATGCTATTGATTCTATTGGTAAAAAGAGTCGATCTAAAGATAGCAATGCAGCACGAAGAGCTATAACAACTGCTTTAGTCAATAAATCATCTTCTAATAAAAGAATGATAAGTAAGACAAGTGAAATTCTAAAGATAAATCCTAAAACTTTGAGAAGAGTAGCAAAGAGAAGAGAATCTATTGAAAAAGATCCAATTAACCAATGTTGGAGCTTTAGTGGTAGACTCCCAAGGTATGACATGAAATTAAATAGTGAAATCAAATTTTTAATTGAAAAATATTGGCATGATAATACAAGGGTATCATCTAATGTTAGAGATGTTTTAAAATTACGAGTGGGGTCTAAAATTCGTGATCCTCATCCAAAACATCTATTAGACATGACTCAAACTGAATTATATAAAAAATTCTTAGATGATTTAGTGTTAGAACCTTTTAATATTACCATAAGCCAAAGATCTTTTGAGAAATGTAAACCTTGGTATGTGAAAATTAATAAACAACGAATCTCTTGTTGTTGTAAAACTCATGTGCAATTTCGTTATTATTATGATCTTTTTCGATATATACGTTCTACTTTACATACTAACGAAATTATGCAGGAATGTGGTATTAATATGCCACCTCAAACAATTAAGGAGTTTGTAGCAGGTTTGTTTTGTGAAACATCTACTGGATACTTATTTTATTCAAAAGCATGTATTTCTGGACAATGCAATAGATGTGGCAACTTTTCATTGTTAGGAGAATGTATGCATAAAAATATTTCACATGAATTTGGACAACAATTAGTGGATGTGAAAAGATTCAAGAATGTTGAATATTCTTTAAAAGATGGAAAAATTAGAAAGCGTTGTGAGTTAGTCACTGAGAAAATTTGTGTGCATGCATTCATCAAAGATTTTAAGGATAATATTGTATCCAAATATGTCAAACACTCCCAATATGCTCGGTGGCTTGATGGACAATTCCGTTCATGTAAAAACACCTTTCCAATTGGAACTATCCTATCAGCGGTTGACTTTGTAGAAAACTATACTCTTGCTCCACAAGAGGAAATTCAATCTCAGTATTATAATTCAGTGCAGGTGGCCATATTTGTTCATATTGTATACAGACATGCAGATGATAGTACAGAAGATAATAGAAAAATTTTGAGGGAGTATCATTTCTATTTGAGTGATAACTGGTTACACTCTTCAGAGTTTGTGCAATATTGTTTCACAAAATTTTATGAAAGTTTAAAAGAAAGAGGAATCCAGATGACACAACATTTCATATGGTCAGATAATTGTACAGGGCAATTCAAAAATGCAAGAATGTTTTATTGGCTATGTAGGGCTCACAAAGAAATCAATATCCAACATATGTGGAGTTTTTTTTAAGCTGGACATGGTAAAGGAGAACATGATGGAGCTGGAGCATGTGTGAAAAGAGCTCTTGCTAGAGAGCAACTAAAATTTGAGGATACAGCCAAATTTAGAGATGAACGTGCAATTGTGGATTGGTGTAATGAAAAGTTATCTACGGGATCAAGTCAGAACTCTACAATTCGACGATTCTTTTGGTTAGTTGAAGAAGAGAATATTCCTACTCGACTTGATTGTGAGACAATAACTGGATCAACAAAATGGCATTCATTTAAGAGTTCAAATGCAAGCACATGGACTATATGGACTAGGGAGCTTGCATGTTTTTGTCAATTTTGTATTACAGGTGATTGGGGAGCATGTGAAAATACAGAATGGGTTGAAGAATGGAAACAAAGATCCTTGACACCTACAGAAACACAAGATCAACTTGAAACAACAATTGAAGATGATAATCAAATGTTTGCATCAGATGACTATGATCGTGTTTCAGACCTTGTACAAGAACGTACTTTTGTTTTCAATTTTTTTTATTGTCAATTTTTTGTACATCCTGTATATAATTAATTATATATGTATGCATCCACAAATTTATGTGATTTAGGTACATGTCATGTCACTTTATTGAATTACATAATTTTTTTGTAGGACATGTCTATGCTGTTATTGCACCTGAGGGCAATGAAGAGGAAACCGAGTATTGGTTGGCTCGATGTGTTGAGACAAAACAAAAGTTGTTACATCCTAGAGTGGATGATGATAACATGGAGTATCCAACAGGTTCTGTGGTTGTTGTTGGCACTTGGCTACGAAAATATCTAATAAGAAGGAATGGTGTGCCTGCATTTGAAGATTATGAAACACATAAGAAGATCATACACTACTCACATTTGGTTGTGGCAACAAATATAAAACTAGTCAGATATCAAGGCAAACCTTCTAATAAACAGTTATGGACAATTTCGATGGAAGAACATGAGTCAATTATAGATGCATTACAAAAAAATGAGGATGCAGATGGTACAATGGAATAAATTTTCAGGTAAGTAAACAATACTCTTACATCCCCAAGTTAAATTCTTTCATTCTCATTTTAGCTTCTATATTATTCCCCTTGTCTTAAATTTTGTATCGACCCATGGAAATATATAGTTAATTTACTTGTACATTTGAACATTACTTTTTGCAGGTGTATCCTAGACAAGTAGTCAAATGTGCATGATTGTCAATAGGAGTTATCACCATACAAGTATGTGAGGTCAATTTTGTAATCTTCAACTAAAAGTGAACGCAAATTAGGTAATTACATATATATATACTCAAATATTTATCATCCATCCTCTAAAGACACCCGCTTGTACATCCCCTTAAGCCATCAAGTTTTATTTTATACTTTGTAAATTGACTAGTGTACATCTCTCCAAGTAAGCTATCCTCTCTTGTATTCCCTTAAGACATCCTCTTCTAGCTCCCCTTTGAATTAATCATCTTATACATCCCCTAAATCCATCTTCTTATGTATCCCCTTAAGACATCCTCTTAGCTCCCCTTAAGCCATCGTCAAGTTGTATCCTCTTTTTTGTTATTTAGTACATATTGCATTAATATTTTCTGTTTTTGGTACATATTCTTTCATTCTCATTTACATTCATTATTTCTTGCAGGTGTATCCTACAAGTAGATTTTTCCATGATTGCCACTACAAGATTTGATCATAATGTAAATTGTAGATCAATTTTGTAGTCATGTCAAACTAATGTTAGTCAAGAGGTTTTCACAGTAATTGATGATCAAGTATATTGTGTGGATAAGATTCAAATGAATTTCCTTAGATAGTTTCTTCTTTAAAAGAGTTCTAGTTTCTCTACAAGAATTGTTCATGCTACTTCTTGAATAATTTCAAATTGTGATAAATTTATTTGTATCTTATATTGTGTGGATAAGAAAA
Organism: Cunninghamia lanceolata; assembly: GCA_027924645.1. Taxonomy (NCBI): domain Eukaryota; kingdom Viridiplantae; phylum Streptophyta; class Pinopsida; order Cupressales; family Cupressaceae; genus Cunninghamia; species Cunninghamia lanceolata. The sequence goes on from BSBN01000074.1 coordinate 10,441,107, forward strand.
TTGAATTTCTTTGTAGTTTCTTCTTTAAAAAAGTTAGTTTCACTACAAGAATTGAATACTACTTGAATAATTAAATCCAAATGTGATAAATTTTTTTGTAGCTTATATTGTGTGGATAAGATTTAAATGAATTTCCTTAGATAGTTTCCTCTTTAAAAGATTTAGTTTCTCTAGAAGAATTGAATGCTACTTCTTGAATAATTTCAAATTGTGATAATTTTTTTTGTAGCTTATATTGTGTGGATACTTGATTTGAATTGAACCTTTTAGTTTCTTCTTGATTTGAATTGTTTGAGATTTGTGATGGAGGCTTGCAAAGAGCCATTCATGGTTGAACTTTGTTGAACATGCTTGGGCAGAGCTTAGAGACTTAATATAGGTATTGGTTGGTTGTTGCACAGAACTAGCTATGTGATTAGTATAGTGTTGGAGTCATTTAAAGTAGGTTGTATTAGACAGAGCCATACATGGTTGAAGTCCACAAAGAATGATGTCTTTTGGAGACAAAGCTTAGAAAAGTTGGTGGCATCTTGAAAGCAAAAGTGTTTATTGTATGTAGGTTGATACAGTTATTGAGAGTCCTTGATAGAAGTATAGATTGCAAATAGACCGGAGCCATGTTGTAAGTTTACAGTAAAGCTTGTGAAGCCGGTTGGTTGATAAAGATTCAAAGCGTTATGACTAGATAGATAGTTGATTATGGTTGGAAGAGAGGTTGCATGCAAAGTCAATTGGGATTGTTGCAATAAAATTTTGGACTACTATTTAAGTGGTGTTTGGAACCCATGCATGGAGCTCTCATCCTTCATTCTCCACCATTGCAAGAGGAGTTGTAGGTCATGATCCATTTTAGAGAATTGTGCATTTGGATAATTTAAGTCATGTTAAGGCTATGTAAAAGCCATTATATATTATGAATTAGTGTCATTAGAAGCATTGCTCATTTTTTTGAGAATTTTATGCCTAGTTGAGAGTTTCTCCCAAGTTTGAATTCTTGTGTTGTATACTATTTATTTATGTGTGATGCAAGTTTAAATGTTCCACATTTGAGATGTTGTCTTAGTCTTTTAATACACATTTTAGATAGCCATTAGAGGTGGTTGATTGAAGGTAAAAGAAGTTGGAAGTATCTCATTTTTATATCCATATGTGATGTATCGAAGTGAGGCATCTAGCTACGGTCCCGAGTTTATGGATTAATTGTCATTTGTTCTATAGAATGTGTAGAGGTCTAGAAATGTGTCAACTTTCATGGACTAGAGAATGCAAAGTGTCCAAAGGTTCTTTTGGTGGAGCTTGTAAGTGTGTTTGGGAATGGTGTGCACAATAGGGCCTATGACAAATGGAAATCTCTCTATGAGGAGTGGGACGTTCGATGCATTAGGGAGTGCCAAAGCTCCCTCAAGATGTTGATGTGGTTTGGTGTTTCATTTGTTTTTTAGCTTTCTATTAGTTGTGTTGGAATTTTGTGCTTGCTATATGTATTGGGGTATTGATATATAGTTGCATATGGGTAGTTTAGAAACCTTTATGGGATGTTGTGCTTTCTACTGCTATGCCTAGTCTTGGGTTGTTAGCACACTCATTTATATATGTTTTCTAAACTATTTAGTAAGGATGGGTCCCCTAAGTAGAACACCTATATTATAATTCAAAAAAATTAAACCAAACAAATATGAAATCCACACTAGGAACTAGGTATGTTGAAGATGTAAAGTAATTTTGAATTGGGAAAATATTCATAGGAATCTCTTCTTTAATTCCTTTCCTTTATGAGAAACTATATGTGATTCAACTTCCAAAGGCCAAGGAAGTTTTGGCTATTATAATGGTTAAGTAAGAAAGATGATAACAAAGTCTCGGTTGCAAATTAATAAAATTTCAAGGACTATACAAATGATATATATCAAGAAGGTTTTGTAATCAAAGGATGACCACAATCATTTAAAGGAACATGTATCTCAATTGAGGCTAACTAGGTGAGTCTAACATCCTTATCATTTTATCGTGATTTTGTAGGTTTATACTAGGTAAATTACCTTGTTATAAAGTGCCCTAAAGTGCCCTAATACTAGAAGAGGTGGATTAGGCCCATAATTGGCCAAGGTTGCTTTGAATAAGGTTAAAACAAGGAGATACCCATGTTGATATTCACACCCTTTGGTCCACACCTACATTGGGATGGATTAAGCTTGAAATTTTGATGGGTAGCCAAGGGTAATCCTAGTGAAGTAGGAGGAGTATGTTTATTAAGAGATGATAAGGGAAAACCTCTACCTATCTTAGCTTATGATTTTGGTGTCAAGAACAATAATATGGTAGATTCTAGGGCCATGATATCCAGGGCCTCAAGATGACTTGGAAACTAAACAAGATATCCCTTAGTGTGGAAGGAGATTCCAAGATCAACATTGATCATATGAAAAAGCATAGATGAAGCTCAAGTGGTTATTGGAAACTATTCTATTGGAATCTAGAAACTTGGTGAATAAGTTTAAATCTATCTCCTTCAAACATATCAAACGAAAAGGTAATTATATTCTAGACTAGGCAGATAATGGAAGAAATCATTAAATTGCTCCTAGACATCTAGCATTTGTTGGGAAGAATAATTTTGTTATGTATTCAACTCAATCCCTAAGTTGTGCCTCCATGCTATCAAATGTTACTTGTATCTACCTTCTATACAATGATATTGAAGGGGTAGAAGGTTAGGCTAAGGATTTCTATATTGCTACTTAGATAAATTCCACAACTTCAATGTGTGGCATGAGCATATGCACAAAGCCTTAGAGGATATTTCTACGATAATGAAGATAAACCTTCATCTTGATGCTAAATTGGATGATTCTATCTACTATGAGAATTAAGATGAGGAGGAGGTGACATAAATCCCTCCTATCAAATTTGAACAATGTTAAAAATGTCAAGGAAGTGGTAGAGGCTTTGTAAGGCTTGTGTAAATTTCAGTTTATTAGTCCCACCACCCTAGGATAAAGTTTTTTAGTTTATTAGTAATTCTAACACTACTTCAACTTATTACTCTAGGGTGAGGGCCACTATAATTTTCCCTACCACTAATATATCTTAAGACACCTATTGGTTTATGTTTGATGTCATTGTAGTATGTACCTTTTTAAAGATAGATAGTATATTTTATGGAGTTTGAGATAATAGGGAATATCACAAACTTTTATGGAATAGTTGATGTCATGATATGTGGTGTTTCAATTCACATATTTTAATAGAAACTCTTTAGTAAATTGATGGTAGTATGTTCTTGGCAATGATGCATTATTTTAGAAAAGAATCACATCCTTAAGGTTGAATCCATTTTTGGCATTTCTAGTGAGACAAATTTGAGAGGGATAACACATATAACATAGATGGATCTACTAAACACTTTGTTACTAAAATCCAAACTTTTGGCATTCTTTTTGTTCACTATTTCAAGAAAAACTATTGAACCATAATGCATTTAATCACTTCTTAAAAATTTAAAAATGTAGTAGAGAGAAATCTTCTAACATACATCTCAATTAAATAATTTATAATCTAGAAGTGAACAATGAAGCATATTTAACATATTTAACAATGAAGCATATTTAACATACTAAACTACATTCAAGCATATATACTCAATAATATATACATGTAGATCTAGATCTAGATAAGTCCATGAAATACTATAAAATATCTAGGTAGGACCCATGAAATGTGTACTTTAAAACATCTACTCATCATCAGCATATAAATAAATACAAATCACAGTTCATGAAATATTGAAATATATCTAGAAGAACATGTCATAGCAAGTTCGACATAGATAGTCAAAGTCCTGGAATGGCATATATAAAAAATAATGTGCACATCATATAGTTTAGTCTATGAAATAAAACTCTATGTCAGGGATGATCATCACTCAAGTTCAAATCTGAAAGAGGCCTCTTTCTTCCTCGTGAAATGGATGGATCTACCTCATGCTATACACACAAGAGAAAGAACTTGCAATCAGATTTAAAAAATTTTAAAATGACATATGAAATTAAATATTTAAATGTAGGCTTTAAAGTGTGCATTTAAATTACCGTCTCACTTTCCACATTTTGTTGTGCAGGTGGTATAACTGTTTCATCTTCATGACCAAAAGTTTCACTTGCTAATTGCTAGAATTTCAAATAAAGCAACTTTGAAATAAGTTACAATTTAAAATTAGCATATAAAGACCTAGAAATTGCACATATAGAAAATTTTAAAGTAAAGTTTAGGACCTGAAAATGTGTAGATGGCTCATGAATTTGTCCCTGAGTACCAACCTGACCAATAGTCTCACTCCTATCATCCTGCACTTACATATATATGGGTGCATATATACATTTATATAAACTCAAAAAAAGAAACTTAGTACAAATTTAGTACAATTTTTTAAAACACACACTGGGGAATACTCAGGCATAGTAGCTGTCGATGGAGGATCAATGGAAGAAACACCTGAGCCAGGTGGTCGATCAGACATGGGAACTGCCACATGACCTGAGCCTTGCTGCAATAGTAGTGTTTCACATACATGTATGTATATAGTTATTTATTTAATTATACACAGTAAATGTTAATTTAAAATATAATATTGATAAGTTTCAAAAGAAAAATGAAACTAGAATTAGATACATATGGTTTTAGGGTTAAGATATATTAGTTTACCCCGTAAGGTGTGCCAACCTCTACAGCTGTCGATGCAAAACTCAATGTATCAAATCGTGATGTGGCCCTAGAGCGACTTGAGATCTGTACAACAAATAGTTTACAATTATATAAATTAATTCATTAAATTATTTATAAAAAATTTGATCTACGTTCAAATTATACACTTGAAATATTTAATAAAATGTGGTCAATGTACCTATGTAGGATTATCATCCAAATATAGTAGATCCAAGTATGACTCCACTCCGGCTGTAGCTGCATCTGATGTGGATGTAGGAGCAGGACCATAACATGGTTGATTACAATTTGTACACAAATGTGCCCCTGACAGGCTTGGGGCTCTATGCTAAGATGCATCGACTCCTCCATGATGCTCTCCACCACTGAATTCAGCTGCCATGTGGGCAGCTTGTTCAGTGAGATTGCCTGAGAGTCTACTCAATGCTCCTAATGTCGACAAAACTGACTGCTGCTGAATAGGTGCAGGAATCGTGGGCAAAATAGGAGTAACCATAGGAGCAGGAGGAACAGGTCGATTGGGGTCAACTCGTGCCCCTGGTCTGTGTTGTGGCATGCCACGACCAACACCCTGAAAATCTCTCATATCAAAATAATTGGGTTTTTGACCCAATTGAAACTCCACCCATAATTTTCTCAAAAAATATAGTGGCACCTCACAATTAGCATGTGGTGGGTGATCAAACACCATCCACCACCGATCCCAAAAATGTCTCGAAATCCCCCCATGCGTACACCACTTAATTGATATTCTTTTTTTTGTTGCAGCTATAGGTTGATTAGTTTTTGGGTGACGAAAAAATGGGGCTAATGTTTGTTTTGTAATGTGGAGGTCATGGATGTCTTTATATGAAAGACCATCTGCATAGAATTGCCTCCTCTCCTCCCGCCAAAGCTGAAATCTATTTAGGTCTGCATCGATAGACCTAACAGAATCAATAATGGTTTGCATCAAAGATGCAAACCGAACCACATGCGGAGGCATCAAGTGAGTTTGATTATTAATCAAATTAATGTTCTCCTCAATTGTATTAATATTTTCATTAATGTTTTGCCGCAATCGGGCCTCATCAAATGGAGGGGGTGGGGGGTTTTGAGGTGGATCACGGGGTGGGGGGGTTCCATAAAGAATGTCATCTATTAAAAATTCATCTAGACTCTGGTCATCCATTAGATCTGTCTCCTGCAAATTTTCAAATATGTAAATTCATATAAAAAACTTACAAATGTATAATTTCACAATTTATATATCTATATATATATATATATATATATATATATATATATATATATAGATATATATATGTATATTGAAAACTTACAAACAAATATCTATAAATTTAAACTTAATCTAGAATAGATCTATAAATGATTTAGTTTAAAATATCCATGAATTCAGAGAGCACGTAATACTTGAAAATTAAACACATGCACAAGTTTATCATATAATATGAACAATCAAATGATGATGCCTCATACCGATGTCTCCTTAAATTAATCCAACATTTCCCTAAAATATTATATTCTCCTTCCTACTTCATTCCTCTTTAACCATTTTTTAGAGGGTTTTTGAACTATAGAATTGGTATTTATAGATAAAATATGGAATAATTAGAAAAAAGATCTCACAAAAATTACCAAGAGGAAGTTATGCAAAAAATTACAACATAAAGCTATGTCTAAATTTTTAGATCATTAAATTCACATAGTGGACAAGGTTGCAGGTTCTAGGTCCTAGTCATACACCAAGGTGTCACTCTACCTAACAAGGTCTCAAGTCGTATCATCATTTTTCTCAAAATTATAATGGAAGTTACATTTTGACACCTTATATAGTCCAAATTTTAAAGTGCATGCCAAGTGTATTAGATTCCCATTTCTCTATTAATCAGGCTACTTCTAGCTTCTGAGTTAAGCTCAATTGTGATGGTGTGACATGAAGATGTCTACGTGATGCCCTGACATTATAGGTTCCTGACATTATAGGTTTCTATTTCTCTTCCTATATTAACTCCAATTTTACTATAGGCTTCTCATGTGTCTCAAAAGAGTGGTACAGATTATGACTTAATTGAACATTGCATGCTACTTTTATACTACATTTATTACCAATACTACATTTATAACAATAGTGACCTTGTTAAAGACTACATTTATACCAATACTACAACATTGTATTCCAACAATATGAGTTACCTTTTGCTGAAGTGTAAAAACCCTAAAATATCATTTTGAAACCTTATTAAATGTTAATTTCCAAACCCTAATATGAGAATTTGAAACCCTAAAATGTCATTTTAAAACTCTATTACGTGAATTTTCAAACCCTAAGACATCATTTTGATACCCTAAAAGGTGAAAAGTTCAAATCCCTAAACATCTACTTTAGAACCCTAAAATTTATATTTGAAACCCTAAATTGTGGATGTCAAGTTCCCTAAATTGTAAATTTGAAACTATAAAATGTGGATGTCAAGGGTAGAAGAATGTTTTCCTCAATATTTTTAAATGAACTAAGGGTAGGCGAAGGATTAAGGAATGATCCCAACTTCATATAAGATTGCACACCGTATGTCGATATGTGACTATATTAATCCATCTACTAGAATGGACCCAAAACTAAATGAGAATTAGTATAGGTCTACAAATGTCACCATTGCACTAGTTAATACATGTTGATGTTATCTAAATCATATTTAATTGTGAAACTAAAACAAGAGGAGAGAAAATTAAATGTTAATTTCCAAACCCTAATATGAGAATTTGAAACCCTAAAATGTCATTTTAAAACTCTATTATGTGAATTTTCAAACCCTAATACATCATTTTGATACCCTAAAAGGTGAAAAGTGAAGCCCTAAACATCTACTTTAGAACCCTAAAATTTATATTTGAAACTCTAAATTGTGGATGTCAAGTTCCCTAAATTGTAAATTTGAAACTATAAAATGTGGATGTCAAGGGTAGAAGAATGTTTTCCTCAATATTTTTAAATGAACTAAGGGTAGGTGAAGGATCAAGGAATGATCCCAACTTCATATAAGATTGCACACCGTATGTTGATATGCAACTATATATTAATCCATCTACTAGAATCCAGACCCAAAACTAAATGAGAATTAGCATAGGTCTACAAATGTCACCATTGGGTGCTAGTTAATACATTGATGTTATCTAAATCATATTTAATTGTGAAACTAAAACAAGAGGAGAGAAAATTATTTATTGAAGTAAAATATAGATGCAAATTTGTTATTCCAAGTTTAAAATCTTATGGCCATAGTGCATCAAATGTGTTGGATAAACACTATGGACTCAAGGGAAGCAGGTAAAACAAGTATATAACTAGAACAACACAGGCTATAGAAAACACATCCTCATTGGTCCATCATTTAAATGTATCATGAAGGTATCAAGGATGGAAGGATCACATGTCACAAAAGATTATCCAAGCTTCTAGATAGGTTGAATCAAAAAGGTATATATCACTATTTACATGCTCAAACCCTAATCAAGATATGATAGGAAAAGATAAACAAGGACATGAATGCAAACCGTAGGTAAATCTATTTAAGAAAAAGATAAAAACTTGAGAAATTAGATCTAAGAACTGTAATTAAAAAAAGGCCAAACTAGTACTATAAAATCCTAGGTGATGGAATGTCAAGTTCACTAATAAATATAAAGGAAATCCATTTGACTGTTACTAGATACAATTTCAATACATCTAACAGTTGTGTTACACAAAATGAACCACTAGTCAATGATCATAGTGCCTTACACTTGAAGATGATTGGGGTCCATTAGAATTTATATCTTATAGTTTTGGTGAGTATCATGTGGATCTTAAAAGGCTTATGGTATTCCATTATTAAATACATATGACCAAATATCATTCTATTTTAATATGGACCCTTAAATAATGTGATATTTCATAGAATGGAAAGAGTCTAGGAGTTTAATATGGTTCATATACATTACACTCAAGTGAAAACTATGGTCAGGTTCACAAATAAATGTAAAGGAATATCATTTAACTATTATTAGATACTTGTAATTTTGATATATCTAACAATTAAGTGACACAAAATTAACCCCTAAGATCAATGATCATAATGTTTTACAAGAAGATGATTTGGGTCCATTAGACTTTATGTCTTATATTTTTGGTGATAGCAACCTTACTGGCATATCAGACAGGAACTTCTAATAGCCAACAATGACAGATATCAAAGATAGGGTATAGTCTTATAGCCAACAATGACAAATAAAAAATAGGGTATATAGTTTTATATGATTCCTCAATATTCATCTTGATACATTTAGTGTACCCTAAGTTAATCATCAACACTGAAGCATCTACATGCCTCCTCTTGATACATTTTCATCTTCAAACTTATCCCTTTTATCATTATATTACATATACTAATTTGGTTTTTTAGGGTTTAGGTTTTTAGGGTTTGTAGGACAACATGGTTTTAGGGTTTATAGTTTGGTTTTTTAGGGTTTATAGTTTACGTTTTTAGAGTTTGCAGTACAACATGGTTTCAGGGTTTATAATTTGGTTTTTTAGGGTTTATAGTTTAGGTTTTTAGGGTTTATAGTTTCAGTTTTTTAGGGTTTATAGTTTAAGTTTTTTAGGGTTTGCAGTAACATGGTTTTAGGGTTTGCAGTAATCTGGTTTTAGGGTTTGCAGTAACATACAATCACAAAATTCTAATAACAAGTAAAACCCTTAAATAACAAATAAAACCCTAATTTTCATTTTAACCCTACAATTAGGAAAAAAAACATTTAAAACACGCTAAAGATAGGTAGAGAACCAACCTGGAAGAGCTCGAGGGTGACGAGGTGGCAGGAGGAGGTGAGAGGGCAAAAAAAACTATGTTGTTTCCCTTGTCTGGTGCTTGACAACGCATACCTGTTTCTTGGTGTCCGCTGTCACTGTCGTCCTCTGTGGGTGAAAACGAGCCCACAGAGCTCTTTTTTTAAAATATATAATTTTTTGAAAACAGGTACTCGTTTAGTAACGGGTACCCGTTTAGGCTCAGGTGCCCGTTGCTAAACGGGTACCCGTTACTAAACAGGTACCCGTTTAGGCTCGGGCGCCCGTTCCTAAATGGGTACCCGTTTCTTTGAAAACGGGTACCCATTACCAGCGGCATTTTTTTTGCCCGCGCGACCTCCCCTATATGTGGACCCAGTTTCTTGCGGGTACCCTTGAAAAGAACAAGACTTGGGAACTTGTCCCTAGGCATGCAGATAAGAATGTGATTGGAAAAAAGTGGGTTTTTAGGAATAAGTTGAATGAGAATGGAGAAGTGGTAAGAAACAAAGCCAAACTAGTATGCGAAGTCTACTTGCAAGTGGAAGGAATAGACTATGAGGAAACTTTTGCTCTAGTGGCAAGATTGGAAGCTATTAGGTTGTTTCTGGCAAGTATGCAGCACATAAGGTTTTCAAAGCATATCAAATGGATGTAAAGTCTACTTACTGAATGGTGAGTTGGAAGAGGAAGTATATATAGAGCAACCAAATGGATTTTAGTTTTAGACAAACCAGATATGGTATGCAGATTGAAGAAGGCATTGTATGGACTGAAGCAAGCTCCCAGAGCTTGGTATGCTAGATTAGACAAGCATTTGTTGCAACAGGGATTCAGTAAAGGATTTGTAGATAGTAATAAGTACATCAAGGTAAGAAAAGATCAAATTCTGATTATTGAGGTCTATGTAGATGATATAATCTTTGGTGGAAATGAAGGTATGTGTGAGAACTTTGCAGATGAGATGCAAAAATAATTTAAGATGTCAATGTGTGGTGAGATGAACTTCTTCCTTGGGCTACAAATTAATCAGACAGATAAGGGCATTTTCATTTCACAATCAAAGTATGTCAAGGAGTTGTTGAAGAAGTTTGGAATGGAAGAATCTAAACCAGTTTGTACTCCCATGACAACTGGTTGCAAGTTGAGCAAAGATGATGAATCCCCTAAGGCTGTTTAGAGAAAATATAGATCAATGATTGGAGGACTGCTATACCTCACTGCTACCAGACTAGATATCATGCATGCAATCTGTCTTGTGGAAAGATTTCAAGAAGATCTTAAAGAGTCACATGTCATGGTAGTAAAAAGGATATTCAGGTATTTGAAGGGCACTCCAGACCATGGTTTGTGGTATCCTAAGAATAATGATTTCACCCTAATCACCTATACAGATGCAAATTGGGCTAGATGTGTAGATGATAAGAAAAGTACATGTGGTGGTGTATTCTTTTTGGGAGACAGAGTTGTGTCATGACAAAGCAAGAAGCAGGACTCAGTATCCTTATCTACTACTAAGGTAGAGTACATTGCTGTAGCATCTTGTACACAAGTGTTATGGATGAGACAAACTCTGAAGGATATCAAAGTTGAGTATGAGGATCCAATTCCTATTTTCTGTGATAATACCAGTGCCGTTAACATTTCAAAGAACATAGTGATGCATTCAAGAACAAAGCATATTTCTATCAGGTATCACTTTCTTAGAGAAAAGGTTGCAGAGAAAGAAGTGAAGCTTGAGTATGTTCCTACAAAAGATCAAGTTTCTAATATATTCAACAAAGTTCTTCCTAAGGATACATTTGTGTAGCTATAGGACAAGTTAGATGTTATTGCTCCTCCCTTGTTGAACTAGATGCATGAGGAAGTTCATCAGTCTAGTGTGTTTCAGGAGTCATTCTTTTTTCGAGTGATGATTGAGGCTACCTCTCAGCCTGGGGAGCAGGTAGTAGCATTGAAGAGTGTTGCCATCAGGAGAAGGTATTCAGAACAGTTGAGATTAGTGCAAGTCTGTGCAGTATCATACTCAGGGGAGAAACCTTGAAGAAAAGTGTCACCCTTTGCCATTGATGTCAAAGTGAGAGAGTTCATGTGAAAAACAAAGGGAGGGTAAGATGTATAAAAGAAAGGGGGAGAGTGAGATTAGTACAGAATTGTGTCATGATGGTTTTTCACATCATATGTTTCCATCAATGACAAAGGGGGAGATTGTTGCAAGTATGTGCTAACCGGTGTTGTCATTGATGTCAACATGCTTGTGTTATCATTGGTGTCAACCGTGTCTTCTGATTTTGTTGATTGTTGCTTGATTGAGTTGTCATATTAAAGTGATTTAAATGCCTTATAGATTTGTTTATGATGTTAGCATATTGTTCCTATTTCTAGATTTCCAAGTACTTTTGACAAAATTTGCTCTCTAGAGGAAATAATGTGTTGCAGAGTATTCTGGCTTGCAGGATAATGTCTAAGTTTTTGCTCCGCATTTCTTTTGTGTTGAAGACCAGAGTGTGAGATTTGGATATTTTTTAGAGAAGTGTTTTAAGATGTTAAATCTAGAGTTTGATGGTCCAAATCATTGTGCAGTGGAAGTTATGTTCACCAATTTGAAGACTATAATTAATAGAGTTTTTGGGTTGTGCAAATGTGTCTAGGAGAAAGTATTTTGCTCCGCATTTCTCCGTAGAGTGGTTTTATGTGTTTTTCTTCTAGACATATGTTTATAAGGTCCTTATCTATCTTCATTCCAAAGGATTTGTGATTTGATGCTCTAGAAAGCAAGTTCTTATGTAGCAGAGTTTGACAGTGTTGTTTGTGAGCAAATAATGAACCTTCTTCAGGTGAAAGGTGTTGGGGATGATTTTGTTGGTTCTCAGGTGACTTAAGGTTGTTCATGGATATGTCTAGATCATGTTAAAGGCATGTTCCTAATCTGCAAGCCATGATTGCATGTTCTTGGAAAATTGTGCCTAAGTGTTCTTAGTGTTTGCACAAGTTTAGTCGACTTGGATGCAAGTTACACTAATTGTGGATGTGCTTCGTGGATTGAGGAAGCATGTTGAACCATGTGAACATGTACTTAGGTCCAAGCTAAGCTATGTAATTTTCCATCTTCATTACTTTCCATTGCATGAATGTTTAGGGCCAGACCTAATTATAATTATGTATGTTTGTCGACCTTAGAGTTTGCTTCAAAGGTTGTAGAGTGTGTTGCCGATCTTGGTGAATGTTTCAAGGTTGATGATTAATATAAATAAGTGTAAATGATTCATGTGTAGTGTGTGTGTGTGTACGAAGATGAAGATGTTTGTGTTGTGAATTTGAATCAGAAGCAGCAAAAACTTTCATGTGGTAGAAGACCTAATGCAGTGAGCAGAAGTCATCTACAATCTTTAGAGAGGCTACAAGATGATGATTGTTGTGCTTCATTGGAACTAAACCCAGGCATGTGATAGATGCTATCATATTAGTTCATGGCAGTGAGCCTTCTCCTTTGGTAGTGAGCCTTCCCCTTTGGCAGTGAGCCTATTACAGTGAGCATTTCTTTGGACAAAGAGTCCTTGGGCAGTGAGCCCTTTTGGCAGTGAGCTTCTTTGTAATTCGGTATTGATACTACTTTATAATGTAAGCCAATCCTCACCATGGTTTTTCCCTTTTAGGGTTTTCCACATAAAAATATAGTTTTCTCTTGTGCATGGTGTTGATGTGATTAAGTTTTTGTTATCTATTTTTTATGTTTAATCTTCATAATAGAATAAAGGTTTAAGTGAACTAATGTGGATGAGACTATGTTTGTGAGGGTTTAAAGTTTTTGATACAACTGATTCACCCCCCCTCTCAGTTGTCTTGTGCATTCAACATGTACTGCCATGGTATTTGCATAGAGCTCATGAGAGGAACATGCAGTCCTTAGCCCATAGTCACATGCAATGTTATCTCTATAAATATGAGTGCATTAATCTCCTAACCATAGTGTTATCCCTATATCTCATGGTCATTTGATCTATCCAATTGTAGATGTATTATTGCCCATTGTTAGGATCTATCAATCCATTTCGAGGTTGTTGTGACCGTTGTTTAGTTTATTTGATGTATTAGTAATTGGATATATATCTAGTACTCTTGTTTATTAAATACTACCACTATAGATAGAACTCAAACCCTCAGCTAGAGTTAATTACCTCTATAGACATATCTGTATTCACTGTGTTGCATTAGAATGACCTTGTTAGTAAGTCCAGAGACCCCAAGTTGGGTTGAACACTTCAGTACCCATGTGAAGCTGAATATAAATCCTTCTTATATATGTGTTGTCATGAAATGCCATCTAGGCATATAAAGGGTCATTTGAGACCAAGTGTTAAGCCAAATGTAAGTTGTTCTTATGTTTGTGTTTATTGGAGTATCATCTAAGAATTTTAATGGCCATGTGAGTCCAAGTATTGGATAGTCCATAACTGATTTGGTAGAGCCCACGAGTCCTTGCTAAGTTTAAATATCATTACTATGGTCTATGAATAGACTTCTTAAATATCTCTTCTTCTTTTTTTTCTTCTTCTTAATAGTTAATCAACCTTGTGGAATAGAGGATCAACTAAATTTAATAGCTATATAATGCCACCTTGTTGTGGTAAACTAAAATAGTCTAGTGAATGCTCTAAGAGTATGAGTAGGTTGCATGTGATTGTTTTTGTCATTAATATTGCATTGGTCCTTAAGGGTCATGAGGAGCCCAAATAGTGTGCATTTCCATATGATTACATGTCTTTAAGTTAGCATTTATTTGTGGATATGCATTGTATTGTGATTAGTGGAAATATTATATTGCAGGTGTATTTCCATAGTTATTCATGTACCTTGTATTAATGTATTCACTTCACAGTAGAGTACACTAGGAAATATAGAAATCGTAGTTATTATTATGCTTGTATTTATTGTAACTATTAAACTATCTCAAGGGTACAGGTGCACTAGAAGATAGGAAATAATAGTTCACATAGAACCAACTTCAAAGTAAATAATACCAAGAGATTTGAGAACAACAGAACTTAATTGTGTTATCAATTATATTAATAACCACAGGAAGTGAGACCATCTCAAGAGTAAGGAATACCAAGAGATAGTAGCTTGATAGTTATATACCAACCTAAGACCATCTTTTATAGAAAAAGGCTAGTAGGACCATCTCAAGCTAGGGTATATTAGGAGATTGGTATCCAAAAGATGATTTACATTTTAGCCCAAGCTTGGATTTTTAATAGTCATTAGTCATCAAGAGGGTCAAGCAAGAGATAGTAGTGCGTGAATGGATGACATGCATTTATGCAAGTGAAAATTGAATGCTTTAGTCAAAGTGATGTAAGAGTTGTAAGCATCATCAATTCACTATATCCATAGACTCATGTTAGTCAAAAATTATGGCAGTTATAGGGTCTCTAGGGACTACCTAATTGACTACATGTGATGGGTATTCACAATTACACTTAGTTCTCAATTTTGGTTCTACTATAGATGTCCCTATCTATCACCTTTGTCAAACGGTCGAGCCTCTTCAAGTAAGAAGATGTGTTGGGGACCATTAGGTCTATGGTTGGAGGTAAAGCACTTGGATGATGCTCTCCCTCTTACGACTACACAACCATGTTGCTTGCACTCAAATGAGATGATTATGACTAATGGTCAACCAAAATTGTAATGAAAAGTCAAAAATGTATGTTTCATGTACTCAACTAAATTTGAAGGACAATTGTCCTAATCTAAAATTGTATCTTATTATTCTTTTATTTGTAAACTTTTATCATGGAAATCTCTATAATGATGTAATGATGGCATCTTTATCTAAAATGTAGAATCTATATGTGTATTGAAAAAAATTCTAAATTATGGTATTTATGTGTAATTTAATTTCAAATTTTCATTAATTGTTATTGTTTATTTGGGTGTCTTGTTTAGTGGGGGCAAACAAATTTTAATACCTTTTTAGGATGGGTACCCGTTCCTAAATATCTTCCCATTTCTTTCAAGAATGGGTACACATTACTAACAGGTACCCATTTAGGAATGGAAGCCTGAATTGAAATACGTACTCATTCTCTACAAGTAGGTATTTAGTTTCAAGCTCTCGTTCCTAAGTGCATATGTGTTTCTAACAAAATGTGTTCATGTTCTTGTTGGAAAATTGTTTTATTGTGATGCTTCCACTAAAATTGGACTTGAATTCTTTCTTTTACCCTTTTAAAGATGATGATATTATGGATTTCAATGTTTGTATACATAATTTTAGGGGAAAATGTTCAATTATTGGTAGAATTAAATATGATAATGGGGTGTGAGAATTGACTATCATGGGTTAGGGGTTAAAATAGTGGTATTTTGACAAATTTATGACTATGCATATTAGTGGCACCAAAATTGATGGCATGGACCTAAAACTTTAAGTTTAAGTAGTCAACTAGTCAAGGAAGCCACTATAACAATTTTAGAGTCGTTTGACATTACCATGTATATGATTTTGAGAGGTACAAAGTTAGGGTGCACAACTACTAAGTCTTCTCCCATAGAGAATTCCTATCAATTGCATGACCATGGGTGACAATGGGCATAGCCCTTGTTCTATCAGTTGATGGATGTTGACCAAGTGCATCACTATGATATTTAAATGGCTAGATGCTTCACTAGGGTCTACACATGGATCCACGTGTGTCTCAACTAGCCTTGTTGTACAATGTTAGATCACTTCCAAGAGAATTTCTACTCTTTTGAGCTTGCAATCTCTATAAATTAGTCTAGGGACCTTCCTCATCCTAGAAACTAGGAAAATAGCTTAAGCATCTCACCACCATAGCCCTCAAGATGTTTTCCATAAATTCTCTTTTTATGGATTTATTTTACTCTTTTTCTTCCCTCCACATGAAACCCACCTATAGAAACAACCGTTGTACCCCTCTACTCTTTTATCCGCCACCATCACTCAACTCCTCCTTAGAAAAAGCAAAGAATCTAGGAACTTAGAGTAGCTACATTTGAGGAGATTGGAGAAAGCAGTTATCGAGAGTTGAACACATCCTCTATTGTCATCATCAATCTTTTACCCGAGGAAGACTATAGAATCATCCATTTGTAATGCACTCTCTCCCAAACTCATGTGCCCCTTTAAAGTTTTAGCTCCTAAATATAAATGAAAAGGATCCCCCATCCTTCAAACAAGGCATTGCTTATATATTTAATAAAGTATTATTTTTTGTAAAGGACATGATGGTTCACCTCTTACCACTACTAAACTTCTTTCACATTAATTTTTAGTTCTCATTAATCTTTATCTAAAGATCTAACATGATCATATTTCCCATACGTCTAGGGTACAAATTCATTTTGTATAGCTTGGAGCACAACACATAATCTTGTGCAATGTTTTTTGTTTTACAAGAAGTCTACTCCTATATACAACAAGGATGTGACATGCTACTTACATCAAGATTTACTTTTAGACCATTGCATGCTATCTACTAAGACTTGTTCAAGACCGTAAAGTTAGTCGTTCAAGGGGGTTGACTAAGGAGAATGTGAACCCTCACAATTCAACAATTTCCCCAAGGTAGTTAAATTAAATACTACTAGTCCTTCCATAACAATATAGAGCCAGAATCACAATGACTCATTCTCAACTAGCCAAATTAGAACCACATTCTAGAGACCAAATTGTAGGATTGACACACATAGAGTTTTAGGTTTGTACAAAGTTCAAGGATAGTTTGCACACCAAGGTCATTAATTTTTCATATTGTTGTGAACTGGTTGTACAAGTTATCGAAATTCATATTCTATCCTCACATCCAAAGCTAAGTACACCTTTACTTCACATTTATTCTTCCCAACTACTTTAACTAATTTAAATTCATTTACATGACACTTGTATGCATTCATGTAAATATCCTAGATATATTTTTCCATCATTATAATAAATGATTGTTTGAAATTTTTTAAAAATTGAAAGCTTAAAATAAGTTTTACTTAGACTAAAAGGAAGAGTAAATATAGGTTTTAAAATAAATGAAGTCCAATATAAAATAATAAGTCATTAAAGAAAAATATAAAGTCGTCTGAAAATTACAAATCTTATATGTGCTATTACAAATTTTATTAAAAAATTAGAAATCGGTCTAAAAGTAACATTTGAAGAAATTATTTATTCAAATACAATAGACCAGTTTTCCCTAATATTCTGGGGCAGCGATTCTTCTAATTTTGAGGAACAACCACTCAAATCCATCACTTCCATCTCTGTAAGATCTCTGAAGCTTAATGGCCATTCTTCTAACCCAGAACAATGGCTCAAATTTAACCATTTCAGATTTTTGAGTTGCCCAAAGTCTGAAGGCAATTCTTTCAACTCAGTGCAATATGACAAATTCAACTGTTTTAGAGAAACGAGTTGCCCAAAGCTAGAAGGCAATACACTTAATGCAGAGCAGGAGGTTAAAACCAATGATATCAAATTGCTTAGGTGCCCAAAATCTGAAGGCAATTCTTTCAATTCAGTGTAGTCTGACAAAATCAACCGTTTTAGAGAAATGAGATGCCCAAAGCTAGAAGGCAATACACTTAATGCAGAGCAGGATGTTAAAACCAATGATATCAAATTGCTTAGGTGCCCAAAATCTGAAGGTAATTCTTTCAACTCACTGCAACGTGTCAAATCCAACTGTTTTAGGGAAATGAGATGCCCAAAGCTGGAAGGTAGTACACTTAATGCATAGCAATCAATTAGATTTAATGATGTCAAATTGCAAAGTTGCCCAAAGTTTGAAGGCAATTCTTTCAACTTGGAACAACATTTTAAATCCAACTGTTTTAGGGAAATGAGATGTCCAAAGCTGTAAGGCAATACACTTAATGAGCCACCTTGTATATTCAATGATGTCAAGTTGCTAAGTTGCCCAAACTCTAATGGTAACTCTTCCAATTCATCACATTCATCTAACAACAACTCTTTTATTATGATATATATTTTTTTTTCAGGGTTTTAACTGTGTAGTTTTTGAGTCAAACACATGACCCATATCTCATGAGATCCCACAATTTGGAAGGCAGTTCCCTCAAGTGATTGCAATCCTTTAAATGTAATTTCTCTAACTTTGTTAGCATTTCTAGTCCATCTGGTAACTTTGTACTTTCAAAACCATAAAAGACAAACTCTACAAGTGAAGAAGCTTGAACGACCTTGGAAGGGTCTTTAGAATAGGCAACTCCATTCTCAGAAACACCCCAAATGTACATAATATGCAGACTTGGAGGAAGCTACATATTTACACAACAATTATGAAAAAGTTTGTCAAGTGTCATTATACAATCTAATGAAAGCTAATTGAAATGATAAACATGCTCTGAATAGAGCAGATCTTACCTCATACAAGCTCATGCCTTGCGTGAATGAGCCTTCGTAGAAGGCAAGATGCTCAAGTTTCTCAAACTCCATTGGTAAATCAAGAACGCGATCAAGAACTTTGAGGCATCTGAGTTGTTTAAATGGTTTCTGACATTTCTCCATGAATGTTATGTCTGATCCTTTGTAAGCCAGCACTCTTAAGGAAATTCTCATACAATTTAGATGATTCTTATAAATTTCAATTTCAGGCTGCTCATAACCTTTATCAAAAGAGATGCCACCTTCATTAAAAATGATGCGTTTATGTTCTTCAATAAAGATGCCTTTTAAAGTTTTGAGTTTCTGCACGAAAATAAACCACGCATGTCATTATAATTCTGAATAACAATGTGCTTTCATTATACTGAGAACAAACATTGTAAGTATGACATACCTCTTCATCTTTCAAACATTCCAATAAAGTCTCCGGATCTGTGATTCTGTTTTGCTCTGACATCTTTTGCCCTCTTGCTTGAACTATGTCATGAACAATCACAACATGATGAACTGTGCCATAAAACATGTCATGAATAGTCATAATACTATATTCAGATGTCTTGATGAATGACGCCTCTTCTAGAGCTCTGAATTCCTCCTCTCCAACTATGTATGCCACTTCTTCACTTGGCCAAAGCCCATTACAAAAGAAGGATGTGATATCTAGAAAGGCCTCTTTAACAGGTGGTAGTAATCTCTGATATACGAAATCAACCATACGGTCACTTATATCTTCCTCTTCTACCTTCTCCCCTTCTCTAAGCAACTCTAATATTATATTATTTGTATTTCTGTTACTTATAGCCAGTTGCGAGCCAGCTAGTTCCAGCAGAAGCGGAACGCCACCACACAGCTTAAGAAGGGCGTCTATGTTGCTTTCATCATTGTAATTGAAGGCTTTCTTCAACAAGATATTTCTGGCCTCTGTCAGGGGAAGAGGACTCACAGCATATTCTTGGCGTTGAATATTCCACGCGACAAATATGTCCGTCTCCTAGAGATTTCGGGTGGTGACAAGTATTCTGCTCTTGGGTGGAAGGCAACTGCCCAAATCTTCAGGTAGAAGTTGTCTGAGATCTATTTTTTTTAGACCATTGTCAATGATTGGGATTCTTTATACAAAACGACCAGATCATTCCCCGACCTTGGTCACAGTCTATCAATTTCACCTTCTGGAGGAACAATTCATTCAAAATCTGTTCTTGAAGGAGTTTAAGATCATTGTTGTTACAATTTTGATCCATATGAATTCTGCAATGCCTATAACTTTGGAGGTCAATCTGTTTATAAACGGCATCAGCGAGTGTCGTCTTACCAATTCCTCCAAGACCATAGACAACCACAACTTGTGGTGATGTATGTTGTGCACTCGAAGCTAAAAGTCGGATTACTTCTTCTTGTGCACTCTCAATTCCAACTGTAAATTTTGTGGAAAAACTTGATCAAAGTTTGTGGCAAAACTAAAAACATAATAGGGAAAAGATCATTAAAATTGAATAACATCCTACCTGCCGGTCTGTATGCATAGAGTTCCTGTGACTGCGGAGCAATCTTTGGCAGTCTTTCTTGTATGTCAATTTTGAGTTGGAAAGCCTTTAAACTATCAGCCTTCACTGAAGCAGTAAGAAACCTTCACACAATTCAAACATTGGATTTACATTAAATAAGCTCATTAAATAGACCCCAAACACTAGAAATAAAAGCGAAGAGACTTCAACCTTACTTGCATTTATATAAAACAAAAAACTTTTTCACCCTTTCTAAGGCAAATCCATTTTATTCTAAATCACTTTTACTCAAATAGTTTAGTTATTGAAATCTTATATTTAAATTTGTCCATATATAATATCATAACATCATGCTACTTCTTACTGGTTATTATTAAACATCATTCATTTTAATAGTCAGAAGTTAATTGTTATTAATTGTTCGACCATTGAAGTGGATGATGTTTAAGTAAAGTACTTCTAACTAAGCTTGGAATTTGATAGTATGTAGACTGTTCATTTAATTTGAAGTTTATTTTACAATTTTAAAATTTGTTAGATTATACTTGTTATATATTTATATAATTAGATTTATGATATTCTAAATCACTAAAAAACTGTAAATATTTATTATAGGAAAAATATAATATATTAATTTAACTTATAATATATACTAGTATATTATATTTAAAAAGTATATCTACATTGCTTATATATATATATATATATATATATATATATATATATATATATATATATATATATATATATATATATATATATATATATTAAATTAAACGTTTCATTTATAAATTACTTGTAGCTAGAATATTTGCATTTTGAGAGTGGTGTCATTATTGTGGCCTTTCATTATGATCCACTACCACCATGCATTGAATTTTATTTGATTTTATTTTATTTTTTTGGTATTTTTTTTTTGGATTTTTATTTACTGGTTAAAGAATCTGAATCTTTCAGCCCTTGTTGTGAGTGTAGAAGGCCTCTGGGCTTAATTGTTTTATAAGGAAATGTAATTTTTTAAAAATATTTTTTAAATTAAAATATTTTTTTTTAATAGAAATATTTATTAATTTAAAATATTGTTGAAATACAAATATAAGTTTATTATTGAATCATAATATTTTTAAAAATAATTTTAACTCTTAAAATATAAATTAATTTTAAACTTTTTAAAAAATTTAATAAATCAATGTTTTTAATTATATTAGTAAATTTAGTTTATATGTTTTGTATGCTTTAAAATTCAACATTATTCTTTATTTTCCATAATTCTACTTCACGTCTTCTTCATCTTTCTTTCCTTTTATTTATTTAATTTTTTTTTAAACATTATTTTGGAACATTACAAATTAACAATTAAAAAGAATTAAAGATTACATTGTAAATTATAAGTAATGTAATATTTTTTTTTGGTTTAATTAATTTCTAAAATATTTTTTTAATAAATAAATGTCCCACCCCATTTTTGGATGCTTATTTGAAAACTATTAATGTGCAAATTTAATATTTATTATTTCATTTTGTATTATTCTATAACGAGACAAATGATACTTTGTTACCTTGATAGTGTTAGAGTGGTAGAGATACTAAGAGGGGGAGGGGGGGTGAATCAGTATCCAGACAGATTTTTGCACTTACACATTTTTGCACTTACAGATTTATTTTGCAGACTGAAACAAATAACTTTAAAAACTTGTATTTAAACAATTAAATCAACTGAGTTTAGATGTTCTGTATCACAAGAACTGTGCCAATAAAATAAGATACAAGTATGAAAGCTGAAATATCTGACAACAAATCAAGAAGCATACCACAAAAAAATAGAGACACAGAGATTTGTCCTGAGTGGAAAGCCCCTGGCATAAAACCACTCAAAAAATTGCCTCACTGGCTTAAGAATCTCACTGATTACTATGCCTCACTGGCTTACAATCTCACTGAATACTTTGCCTCACTGGCATATTAAAGATTACACAGGTTTTGAAAATATTTTCATATAGAGGAATACTCTGTTTCTCTAAAGCATATACTGCCAACAATGTGTGTGCAGAACACAAAAAATACTTGCACCAACATCATTTACATTATATCTTTATATTTAGTCAGAAACCTTCAACTGTTGACAGTTTCAAACTAAAAAACCAAACGACAGTTTTGCAACTGTCACCTTCAACAGAATATACAATATTGTTGCTTTTTGTCATCGTTAAAAAAAACTGTTTGAAAAAGATGTGACATGAACTATTAACTCTCAATAGAGTTGCAAGGATCAACTGTCGTTGCCCACACGGAACCCTTAGGGTTACAAACTTCCTTCAAAAACATTTCATTCGAAGAGATAATTCTAAAATAGTTATAACTGAACAAGTTTCATTTCCATCATAAAGCCTTGAGAATCATGTTTACTCAAATGAATAAAGTAAGTTGCTCTGTCGTAAAAACCCCTGTTGAGTATAAGAGAAGACACAAGCATTTACTGCATATGGGTTAAACCCTAACTCGTTACAAAAGCAAGAAGAATATAAGGGCTTCTTCAAGAAATCTGGCGGCAGAAGAGATAAATCAAAATATATGCAAGAATGCCCTTGTTAAGCCAAACAAAAATAAAAATCCAAACCCAATGACCAACTAGTGACTATATTTCACACTCAGCGAAATACATAATAAGCTGATTATAAAGAATGGAAAGAATAGCACCTGGTATGATGACGCTGCAAAAGAAGGTCAAGAGAAAGTTACCAAACAAATGTAGTCAGATTCGCACATCACTTCCACTCATGAACTTGTTGTTTGTTCCATAAACTGCCATGGTAATGCTCAGAAATAAAAGTCAAATGCCACACTGTAATGATCAACTAAAATATCAAGAGATTTCATGATACTGAACGGAGTAATAGTCAAACCCTACGCTGTGCAAAGCAATGATCAAATGAAGTGCTTGAAATCGAAGAGACAATCCCCTTTTTGATACCTTTAACTGGCTATTCCAATTTGCCCTAAATAGGGCTTGAAAAGATAAAAGAGAGATGACCTTTTAGACCAATAAACAACCTTGCAATCGGTGCTAAATAAAATACATTAGAGAGAATTATTTACGCACAATATTCATCATTACCACTTATGCGGCACACATTATTTAAGCCTAACTTTATCACTTATACAATGCAAATGTTACCAAGTCAACAAGTTGAAAAGCTAACTAGCTGCCAAAGACCAACTACCAAGTGGGACATCAAACATGTTACCGCCATTGACATCACTGCCAACCAAAATATTGCCAACTGGGGTTAACAAAACTCCCCCTTTGGCATTGATATCAAACCTTACCATTCCAACACAAATATCAAAAACAATATCAGATTTCAAAACTAGATACAAGTACCAATACCTCAGATGCAAGAGACTACAAAAGCTAGATATCATCAAGAATCTACCAATATTAGATATACAGATATATCAACAACATATAGCAACAACATATAGCAACCACTGAGGAGACCACTAAGTAGTAGCAACAATAGATGGCAATAACTGAGTAGACCACTGAGTAGACGGATCCACCAAGATGGTAGCAACAACAGATGGCAACAACTGAGTAGACCACTGAGTAGACAGATCCACCAAGATGCAAAAGTTTACCAAGATCCCCAAACAGAGATATACCAACACCAAGTCCCCAAACAGAGATATACCAACACCAAGAAAGATCCCCAAATAGAGATAGATGTGCTCTCCCCCTTTTGACAACAAGGCCAAAGGTAGAAAAAACTGTTAGAGGAAATAGGGAGAACAGCCTGACTGCAAGAGCTGTCAACAATTGGAACACCACTGTCAAATAGTCCAGAAGTAACAAGATAGAAAAAAAAAACTATCTCATGAAGAAAAATGACCAAGAGAATATATCCAAGCATCTCCCCCTGAGTCCAGCAAGGAAGAAAGATTAATGCAAAGAAGAAAAAGAGAGAACCCCAAGCTTTTGCCAGAGACCCTCAAACACTACTCGAGAAAGTGGCTTTGTAAAAATGTCAGCCACTTGATTAGCTAAAGCAACATAATCAAGGATAACATCATTGAGAAGAACTTTATCATGAAGAAAATGATATCTGATATCAATATGCTTGGTACGAGAGTGCATGACAGGATTCTTTGATATATTGATTGCGCTAACATTGTCACACAAAATTTTGACAAGCTTAGACACAGCAATCTGATAATCACATAGAATTTGAACCATCCAGAGAATTTGAGTGCAACAAGCAGTGGCAGCAATATATTTAGCCTCAGCTGTAGATAAAGAAACAGAATCCTACTTTTTGCTATGCCATGAAACAAGCCGTCCACCAAGAAAAAATGCACCACTGGAAGTACTCTTCCTGTCATCGAGACTACCAGCCCAATCAGCATCTGTATATGCTGTCAGAGTAAAATCAGAATGTCGCGAATACCAGAGACCATAATCCAATGTCCCTTGTATATATCTAAAAATTCTTTTTATAGCATTGAGATGAGTTTGTTTGGGAGCAGATTGAAAGTGAGCAACTAAACAAACAACATGCATAATGTTAGGCCTAGTGGCAGTTAAATACAATAGGCTGCCAATGATAGACCGATAAAAAGTATGATCAATATCAGGTTTGTCAACTTCAGCACTTAATTTGCAACCAATTTCCATAGGTGTACTAACAGGATTACATTCATCCATCTAAAACCTTTTCAACATTTCTTTTGCATATTTTGTTTGAGAAAGAAATATACCTTCTTGGAGCTAAGAAACCTGTAGACCAAGAAAGAAAGAAAGTTCACCCAGCATGGACTTTTCAAACTGTGCGGTCATGACTTGAGGAAAATACAAACTGAGTTCATCATCATCACTGCCAAAGATTATGTCATCAACATATACAACCACTATCAAGATTTGATCATTTTTAGTCATAAAATACAGATTACTATCAGCTCCCCCTCTAGTGAAGCCTTGTGATTGTAAATGTTTATCAAGTTTGGCATACCAAGCTCGAGGAGCTTGTTTAAGCCCATAAAGAGCCTTCTTTAATCAGTGAACATGATGTGGTTTGTCCTTGTTAACAAAACCTTCTGGCTGATCCATATAAACCTCCTCTTCTAAGTCTCCATTTAAAAATGTTGTTTTAACATCCATTTGATAGACTTTGAAGTTTTTGTAAACAGAATATGCCAGGAACATTCTGATGGCTTCTAGTCTTGCTACAGGAGCAAAAGTTTCATCAAAATCAATACCTTCTATCTGTGAATAACCCCTACAGACCAGTCTAGCCTTATTTCAGACAACAGTTCTATTTTCATCAAGTTTGTTTCTGAAAACCCATTTTGCCCCAATAACATTTTTATCTTTAGGTCTTGGAACAAGTTCCCAAGTGTTATTTTTCTCTATTTGAGCTAACTCATCTAACATTTCCTGAACCCACAAATCATCTTGACTAGCTTCAGCATAAGTTTTAGGTTCTAATTGTGAAACTAGACGAACATGAACCTGTTGATTTGCTTGAGCAGTCTTTCGTCTAGTTTGTATGCCAAAGTCTAAATCACCAATAACATGATCACTTGGATGATTCTTTTGCAGCAATCTTCTAGAAGGAGTATAAATGGAAGATTTAGAAGGAGTATCAGTGTTGGGACTTACAGTTTGTCCTTGAGGTACTACAAAATCTGATTCAGATTCTTCTTCAGATTTCTCTTATTCTTCTTTTGTGCTTGGTTCTCCTTGAATAATTTCTTCAACTGGTTGAAACTGGAATTGTGGTTCTTGCTGCAAATTCTCAACCACTTTCACATTAGAGCTTTCAACTATTCTTCGTAATCTCTTATTATAACATTTGTAGGCTTACTATGAGTAGAGTAACCCAAAAAGATTCCTTCATCACATCATAATTCAAAACTTCCTAAATGATCTTCTCTTCTTATGTAACATTTGCTGCCAAAGATTTTAAAATAAGATACATTAGCTATGTTTCCATACCAAAGTTCATAGGAAGTATACCTAGTTTTGACTCTTATTTGAACCCTGTTTAAAGTATAAACTGCTGTATGAACTGCTTCTTTCCAGAAAGCATTAGAAAGTCCAGCATCCTGAAGCATAGTCCTAGCCATCTCTTTTACAATCCTATTCTTTCTTTCAGCCACCCCATTTTGTTGAGGTGTTCTAGGAGCTGAAAACTATCTCTTTATTCCATGTTTTTCACAGTATTCAAGAAACACAGTGGAAGTATATTCTCCACCATTATCCAACCTTAAACATTTTAGTTTTAGATCTAATTCTCTCTCTACCATGCTTTTAAAAATCTAAAATTTTTCTAAAGCTTTAGATTTATGCTTTAAAAAAGTGACCCAAGTCATTCTTGTATAATCATCTATGAATAACATAAAATATTTTTCACCATTCAAGGATTTTGTCCTGGTTGGACCACATAAATCAGTGTGAACTAACCGTAAAGGTTCCGCAACAAATTTCTCTTTAGACTTATAAACATTTCTTGTTTGTTTGCCTTGTTGGCATTCTTTACAAACCAGATTTTCAGTCTTGGAAAGA
The DNA here is from genome assembly GCA_027924645.1 of Cunninghamia lanceolata. Classification (NCBI taxonomy): domain Eukaryota; kingdom Viridiplantae; phylum Streptophyta; class Pinopsida; order Cupressales; family Cupressaceae; genus Cunninghamia; species Cunninghamia lanceolata. Next base: position 10,468,142 of record BSBN01000074.1, read on the forward strand.
GCAGGCATATGTCTAACATTTTTATTATGACTAATTTTGACTAAGTTATCATAGTTTATATGACCCAACCTTCTATGCCAGAGTTTACTTTCTTCAATTTGACTCATAAAACATAAGTTGTTTTTGTATTCATTAGCAGATCCATGCATATTATAAATATTACCTTTAGTTCTCAAACCTGATGCAATGACCTATTTGGCATTTTTGAGAATCTTGTAGCCTTGTGATGTAAAGACTACATCAAAACCATTGTCACAAATTTGACTTACACTCAACAGATTATGAGTTAATCCTTCCACAAAATAAACATCTTCTAGAGGTGTATTATTTTCTAAGAGAACTGTACCTTTTCTAGTAATCTGTAAACAATAATCATCTCCAAATTTAACTGATCCACTTGTACAACTTTCAAATGAAATAAATTTACCTCCATCCCCTATCATATGATGTGAACAACCACTGTCTATAACCCAGATCTCATTTTTCTTTGCATGAAATGCAACTTCCACTATCATAGCCTTGTTGTTTTTGAGAATCTTGTAGCCTTGTGATGTAAAGACTACATCAAAATCATTGTCACAAATTTGACTTACACTCAACAGATTATGAGTTAATCCTTCCACAAAATAAACATCTTCTAGAGGTGTATTATTTTCTAAGAGAACTGTACCTTTTCTAGTAATCTGTAAACAATAATCATCTCCAAATTTAACTGATCCACTTGTACAACTTTCAAATGAAATAAATTTACCTCCATCCCCTATCATATGATGTGAACAACCACTGTCTATAACCCAGATCTCATTTTTCTTTGCATGAAATGCAACTTCCACTATCATAGCCTTGTTGTTTTTGGGCACCCATTTTATTTTGAGTTGCTTAGTAAGAGAAGCAACCTCTGAGTCACAAAACTTGGCCATATGTCCAAGTTTTTTGCAATTGAAACATCTTATTCTGTTCAGAAAACTAAAAGTTCTATGTTGCAAAAAATTTGACTGTCTTTTATAAACAAACCTGCAGTCAGTTGCTCTATGTCCATACTGATAGCAATAAAAACAATACCTAGAGAATTTAAAGGGCATGTTATTTGTGAACTGATTATTATTAGAGCATTGACCTTTTGAGAAACCTAGTCCAGTCATATCATTATATTCTTTTTGTTTCCCTAGCATATCAGCAAGTTTATCACTGCTATTGCACATTTCAAGTTCTCTTTTCAGTTTAACTATTTCAGTCTCCTTATATTTTAATTGTTCTTGAGACTCTGAAAGTCTTTTTCTACTTTCTTCAAGACTAACTCTTAAATCAGAAATTTGGTTTTCTTGATCAGATATTAATTTACTCTGTAAGCCATTTTCCTTTTTAAACCTTCTGATTTCACTAAAAGCACATTTTAATTCTCCTTCTAAATCAACTTCATTTTCTGATATTTCTACTTGTTCTTCTTCTGAAACATCAATAATTGCTGCCATAAAAAGAGTTTCATCTATTTCAGTAGAAGATTCTTCTGACGCACTATCAGTTATTCTAGCAATTAAACTTCTTTTCTTGAAAGTATTTCTTTTGTTAAAATTGAAAGGCTTCTTCCTATATTGTTTCTTGTTATCTTCTTGTTCATTGTCAAGCTTTAGATTAGGACATTTTGCTACATAGTGACCTATTTTTCCACAATTGAAACATTTAAAAGGTAGTTTTCCTTTATATCTACCAGACCCTCTTCTGAGCTTACTAACAAAGATAGATTCGTCTTCATTCTCAGTTTCAGTTTCCTTTTTCACAGTCTTAAAAGTAGCTTATTTAATCTCTTTATTAGGATTTTTATTTTCCATTCTCATTTCATATGCAGTAAAGACTCCTAGTATAGTATCAATAGTTATGGTTTTCGGATCTTTATCTTCAACCATAGAAGTTTTGGAGTCATATTTGGGGGTTAGAGTCTGTAGGACTTTTTTGACAACAATAATCTCTTCTAATTTTTCCCCTAATCCTCTAATACTATTGATAGTTTCCTAGACTCTTTGAAGATATTCAGCTATCTTTTCATCATCTTTCATTCTCATTCTTTCAAATCTTTCTCTTAGAGCTTGTAATTTAGCTTCTTTAATGCTTTCATCTCCTTCATAAATATTTGAAAGTTTATCCCAAATGCTTTTAGCTGTTTGACATTCCATAACCTTATTTAGAACTTCATTAGTTAAACCACAACAAATAGCACTAGTAGCTTTAGAATCACAGTCAAGAATCTTTTTTTCATTAGCATTGGATGGTTTGCCAGTAACAGTACAATTAGTTTCAATAGCTTCCCAAACACCATATCCCAAAGCTTTGATATGACAAGTCATTCTGTATTTCCAGAATGTATAATCTATACCATCAAATAAAGGTGCCTTGGATGAGGAAAGACCATCTTGAAAAGACATGGTTCCCACTCAACCAGGAAACCCTTAGGCTGATTAGGCCTAAACAATAGAGGGTTTGTCTTTGATACCACTTATTAGAGTGGTAGAGATACTGAGAGGGGGGGTGAATCAGTATCCAGACAGATTTTTGCACTTACAGATTTGTTTTGCAAACTGAAACAAATAACTTTAAAACTTGTATTTAAACAATTAAATCAACTGAGTTTAGATGTTCTATATCACAAGAACTGTGCCAATAAAATAAGATACAAGTATGAAAGCTGAAATATCTGACAACAAATCAAGAAGCATACCACAAAAAAATAGAGACACAGAGATTTGTCCTGAGTGGAAAGCCCCTGGCATAAAACCACTCAAAAAATTGCCTCACTGGCTTAAGAATCTCACTGATTACTGTGCCTCACTAGCTTACAATCTCACTGAATACTTTGCCTCACTGGCATATTAAAGATTACACAGGTTTTGAAAATATTTTCATACAGAGGAATACTCTGTTTCTCTAAAGCATATACTGCCAACAATGTGTGTGCAGAACACAAAAAATACTTGCACCAACATCATTTACATTATATCTTTATATTCAGTCAGAAACCTTCAACTGTTGACAGTTTCAAACTAAAAAACCAATCGACAGTTTTGCAACTGTCAGCTTCAACAGAATATACAATATTGTTGCTTTTTGTCATTGTTAAAAAAATTGTTTGAAAAAGATGTGACATGAACTATTAACTCTCAATAGATTTGCAAGGATCAACTATCGGTTGCCCACACGGAACCCTTAGGATTACAAACTTCCTTCAAAAACATTTCATTCGAAGAGATAATTCTGAAACAGTTATAACTGAACAAGTTTCATTTCCATCATAAAGCCTTGAGAATCATGTTTACTCAAATGAATAAAGTAAGTTGCTCTGTCGTAAAAACCCCTGTTGAGTATAAGAGAAGACACAAGCATTTACTGCATATGGGTTAAACCCTAACCCGTTACAAAAGCAAGAAGAATATAAGGGCTTCTTCAAGAAATCTAGCGGCAGAAGAGATAAATCGAAATATATGCAAGAATGCCCTTGTTAAGCCAAACAAAAATAAAAATCCAAACCCAACGACCAACTGGTGACTGTATTTCACACTCAGCCAAATACATAATAAGCTGATTATAAAGAATGGAAAGAATATCACCTGGTATGATGACACTGCAAAAGAAGGTCAAGAGAAAGTTACCAAACAAATGCAGTCAGATTCACACATCACTTCCACTCGTGAACTTGTTGTTTGTTCCATAAACTGCCATGATAATGCTCAGAAACAAAAGTCAAATGCTACACTGCAATGATCAACTAAAACATCAAGAGATTTCATGATAATGAACAGAGTAATAGTCAAACCCTACACTGTGCAAAGTAATGATCAAATGAAGTGCTTGAAATTGAAGAGACAATCCCCTTTTTGATACCTTTAACTGGTTGTTCCAGTTTGCCCTAAAGAGGGCTTGAAAAGATAAAAGAGAGATGACCTTTTAGACCAGTAAACAACCTTGCAACCGGTGCTAAATAAAATACATTAGAGAGAATTATTTATGCACAATATTCATCGTTACCACTTATGTGGCACACATTATTTAAGCCCAACTTTATCACTTATACAATGCAAATGTTACCAAGTCAACAGGTTGAAAAGTTGACTAGCTGCCAAAGACCAACTACCAAGTGGGACATCAAACATGTTACCGCCGTTGACATCACTGCCAACCAAAATATTGCCAACTGGGGTTAACAGATAGAATATTTGTGATATTGAAATTGATTTTATGCAATTTATATTTACTCAATTGTGATTATGATTTATTTTTAATGGACTAACTACCATGTGGATGAATATGAGGTGGATGCAGGATAATCCTTTCCCTACCTATGTGATTAGAGAGAGTATCATCTTGGAGAGGATGATAGATGACGACAAGTTGCCAATTAAACCAAAATGTCTAAGAAAAACACACACACACACACACATGCATGAGTCAATAATATGACTATAAGTGATGTTTGGTAATGTATGGGAGCATGTTAGGTGTTGTCAAAGGGAGTCATGATAGTTTATCCTATTAGTCAATTTAATATTTGCAAAATCATTTATTATTAATGTTATTGTTTCAATAGAAAAATATAGCTATAATTGATTCGATTATAAGATATAATATTGTTTAATGAGTATAATATTATTTCAAATTTATAACTTATAGTGGTAATTTTATGATATTATTATTTTTATTATTACTATTATATTTTAACCCCTATGTATGGTAACCACTACCATTGGTAAATATGGCCATTAAGCTGCATACATGTTGGTGAAATCTAAAAATAGCCAATGTAATAGAGAGGAATAAGTGTTGAAGGTGGAGTTGAAATATCCACTCATTAGTCTCCCTTTCTCTTGTTGTGGCTTATTAGGGAAGAAATAAATCATTCTGACCATGGCGTAGCATTCTATAAGAATCATGTTTTGGGGTTTATATTTGAAGAGGGGTTGACTTGGTAGTGCCACTTTCTTGGGGGAGAAAGAAGTTGGTTATTTTGAAGACCAATAATTTGCATGAGGATCTATAGGTATGATTATCCTAGTTGATTCATTCATACCATGATATCTCTATTAGAATATGTCTAGTTTGAAAATAGACATATATTTATAATCGCTTACATTTGTATATTGCATATATTATTGCAATTAATATACAAGTGTAAGGTATTCTCTGGCATGTCAAGCTATTTTAAGTTATACTTTCTATTACCATATATATGGCTGCTAAGTCATGGAGCTTGGAGCTCACCTTCTCATTGGTTTTCTCCTATCAAATTCTATTCATACAAGTATGTTAATGTCATGCTAATATGATAATGAGTTGTGGTCTCGAGGCCATGGAAGGATGTTGTCCATGCTATCCTCGACCATAGCCACTTGTAACTCTCCCTAACATTGTTAATTTCCCTATTGTTTGATCTACTCCCTATAGGCATTATTGTTGTTATTACTTAGACCTATCGTCCATGTGAGTGATCACTATAAAACTAGTGTTTATGCATGTTAATTTCCATCATGTTAGATGGAGTCTAGACTCGTAATTGGAGTCAATACCATGTGTCAGTTATGTGGATGGTCATAGTTCATAAGTGTAGGGACCCAAATGGATCAACACTCTATCTCCATGTAGAGCCATGTATGAATCTCCTTCCATCTATTTATGGAGTAGAAATACCATCTTGGTATGTAAAGCAACATTCAGGCCATGTGCAAGATGATCATAAGTCTTGTATGTCTATGGTTTAGAAGACCATTCAATCATTATGATGGTCATGTATGGATAATCCACAACTCATCATATGGAAGGCCGCAAGTCTTACTTAAGTTCAATCTCTCCATCATGGTCTATGATTAGACTCTTTATATAATCTATTTTCTTTTATTTTCCCTCTCTTTATGGTTAGTCAACCTCATAGTATAGAGGTTCACCCAATTTAATAATCATATAGTGCTACCAGCTATGATAAGAGTAATAGTTTAGATAATGCTTTTAGAGAAATGAATAGGTTACAACTATTTAATATTGCATTAGTCCATAAGGGTTACAAGGAACCCGATAATAGCATGTTTTCTTTTATATATATTTTGTTTAGGCTCAAGTTAGCACTCACTTGTGAGTGTCAATAGTTTATTGTTAATATCAATGTATTATTGTGATATCAATATTTTATTATTAATAATGATGTATTATTGTATTGTCGATGTTATTATGTGGATATGGATTCACAGTTGTAAACTAGATTCATTATATTGTTGTATTACAATCCAAGGGTAGTAGTATACTAAGAGAATGAAAATTATAATCACCATTTTTGTAGTTAATAAACCATCTATGGGTAAGAATATACTGAGAGAATAGAAACCTAGTAATTCCTATGCTCATATTATTGCATTCATTAAATTATCTCAAGGTAGAGTATACCACGAGATCTAAAAAATAATAGATGTTGTGTCTTTGTTCATTTTATCAAATTCTAGAAGATGAGATCATCTCAGGGTAGAGAATATCGAGAGATTGAAACTGATGGTCATATACCAATCTAAGACCGTCCTTATAGAAAAATGGCTAGTAAGACCATCTAAGGGTAGGCAATACTGGGAGATTGATGTATGTAGAATAATATACATTTTAGCCATAGTTGCATTTGTCAATCATTAGTTGATAGAAGAGTCAAGTAAGAGATAGTAGTGCAGAACAGATGACCCGCATTTATGCAACTAAATATTAAGATCTTTTGGCCAAAGTGATACAATAACTATAACCATCATCAATTCACGATATTTGTAGACTCATGTTAGTCAAAAATCATGGTTACTAGAGGATATCTAGGGGCTACCTGATCGATTGTATGTGATGAGTATTCATATTTACACTTAGTTCTTGAATTTAGTACTATTGTAGATGTCTCCATCTATTACCCTTGTCGAAGGGTCGAGTCTCTTCCAGTAGGAAGATGTGTCCAAAGGACTATCTAGTCTATGATTGTAGGTAAAGCACTTGGATGATGCTCTCTCTCCTACAACTGATCAACCATATTGCTTGCACTTAGATGAGATGACTATGGCTAATGGTCAAATAGAGTTGTGATGGAAAGTCAACAATGTATATTTGATATAATTTAAATTGATTAGAAGGATAGTTGTCCTAATCAGAGATTGTATTTTATTATTCCTTTATTGCAAATTTGAATATTAAAATATATGTGTTAATAAAATGATGGCATCTTTAATTGAAAAATAGAACTTATTTATGTTTTGAAAAAAGAAATTTGTATTTGTGGCATTTATGTATTATTAAATTTTCAGATTTTCCATTATCTATTATTGTTAAATTCGTTGGCTCGTTACAATAAAGATAGGAGCGGTATTATATTTAATGTTAATATTTTTGATATAATTACTATTGAAATAAAAAATTAGAGTTATATATCTTTTTAAATCTTTGCTGAAAAAACTTTGGATCTAGAGAATTAAACATAAATTTTAATAGATTCTTTTAAAAAATGATAATCAATAAGATCTTTTTCAACAAAAAGATAACATTATTCCACACTCAATTTTTATATATTTACATTCATATTTCTACTCTAAATTTCTGGAAGTATATTTTTATTTATTTCTTTGTAATCAAAATATATTAATTTAAATTATTAAAAATAATATATTTCTAAATAATAAATAAATTATTTACAATACTTTACTTAAAATTGGAATAGCTCTTGCTGGCTTAAGCAGCTGTTTTTGATGCTCAGTTTAAAACTCTAGGGGTGTGATCTTGTATCAACCCAACTTTTTTTTTGTGTATGTAAATTTTTATTAATATTTAATAAAAACTGGTGCTTATACATTAAAAAATAAAAAACATATATTTTTATATATTTAATATTTATAATTAAAAAACTTAATAAAAAATATTATACTTATATTTTTTTTAAATAAAATATTTCTTTTAAATTTTCTTCATTTTTATTCATCTTATGAATCGAACAATATTTTTGATAATATATATTTTTCGAAAGGCAGTTAAATAATCAAAACTATCATTAAAAAATTAGTAAACAAGTAGAGGTCACTGTCAAATTACAGGCCTACTTAATATTTCAACTCAAACAGAATCGGCTTCTTTGATTTTTCTTAATTACACAGGCAGGTTTTCAAATAAAACTGCTGAAATAATTGAACTCACCTGAAAAGTTTGGCCGTTGTAAGTTGGGAGGCGCACATGCTGCATCCTTCAACAATGCACTCCACTGCCTCATTTAGCTTCTGCTTCTGCTCTGGCATTTGCTCATTTAAATGCAGAATTTGCTTCCCAAGATTAAACATCCTTTTCAAAATTTCAAGGCACTCACTTTTGTTGTTAGACATCTGACTAAAATCTAGCCAATACAAATCCCACAACAGAAAGTCCTAATGCCACCCAATGAATTTTGCCAGCGCCTCTCAGCAAATCTGTAACAACTTTCTGTGTCTCTGCACTTGCACCATCCATGAAATCTCTCTGTATGAAAAAATTCCGTGAATATGTAAGTAAGCTATGACAAATCAACATCCATTTAATATAATTTATTTCCCAAATGCTTAGAGTTACAGCCATCCAATAATTTATAACTGGCTAGAGTTAAATCATATAGAAAATCTTATCACCAGTTGATTATATAGTTCTGAAATGGAAATTTTACCGTTTTGTCAAATCTGTCAATATGTTTCTCTACCATCTCAAGGATCGTTTGGCCATCCTGGATATAAGAACTTACTTCTGAAGTAGATCCTTCTTCACTCTTCTCTCCCGACTCCATGGAACAACAGTACGTTTACACTCAATATTGCCTAGCAAGAATAGATTAAGGAAGCAAAGGACTAAATTATTTGGAAACAAAAGATAGTCTCAAACGTAGAATTGGAGAAATTCCTACTATGTAAATATCATCCAATTTAATAGTCAAATGTTAATTTTGACCAATAAAAATAAGACAAATATTTACCACTTTTGTTGTGAATGAGGTGTAAAATTGCTATTGATTGTTTGACCATTGAAGTGGATGATATTTAAGTAACGTGTAGATAACTTACCGCGCTCTTCAATAGGTCTTCGATGAACTGGATCAGATTGTGAAGCTGGCTTATGTCATTGAATTTCTGTAGAAAACTCTCCAAATCAGTATCAGTGGCAGTGGAAGCTCCAGCATTGGCTAATTGTTGATAAGGTTGTGAAGAAGATGAAAGGGTAGAAGGTCCAGCAATGATTTCTTCCTGAGGAGTTGAAGAGGAGAAACAGCATGATGGAAAAGAAAACTTGCAGGAGCAACAGCTTGGAGGAAAAGAAAACTTGCCCATTACTAACAGTGGGAAAACAATACAGAGGGGAAAGAAAATTAAAATCTGCTTCTTCTTCTTCTCTAGAGAGAAGATCATTCTTTGAGTTCATCTGGCCTCTATCATTGTAATTTATAATGATGGAAGGCATTTTTCCTTCAACTGTGAATGTGGGCCACGGTTGGAAAGATGGATTTGCAACACAGCTGTTTTCACTATGCTGGAATAATGTTGGGGTGTAACTCAACAGCAAGAAAAGACGAGAAATGCTGCCCGCACTCACTGGCCTGCCCTTTATGATAGTGGAAACAGGATCGAATAATTAGAGTTCGCCCAGTTTAGAAAGTGACTGCTCGAATTTAAAATTATCTTTTAAGGAGGCTTCGATGAAGACGCCTTATAAAGTATTGCTCCACAGTCGAGCCGAATCAATCACTCAGCGGGCACCCAAAAAACATAGGAATATGTTCTTAACTCGGAGCGATTCCTTTTCCCTTTCTAGGGAGGCCATTTGGTAGAAAATAATTGCTTTAAGAAAAAGTATAGATTCACAGTTGAAGCATCAATCTCAACAGTTCATTACAATTATTTGAGGCAATTATTGGATTGGTATGAATAAAGTTTTATTTTAGACCATGAGATGGAATTTTCACTTTAAGTGGTACATGTCAGGGAATAAAGTTAAGTTTGTGTGAGTCAATGGCCTAAAAACTTAGTGAAGTCATGACACCTGTAAAATATTATTGGTTTTCTACATTTATTGTAAATTAAAAAGTAGACAGAGAAGAATTATTTGAAATATTGTATTTTTTTAGTATTGTAAAAAAGCAAAATATAAAAGCAATCCAACAGATTGCTAGAAGAAAATACAGAGTTAAACCAGATACATTTCAGGAGTAATATTGCACTTTTGCAAGTGCTCTGAATTCATGTCAAGTGGCAAATAACGAAATCATCAATAAGCCCATATCGATGATTTAGACACGTGGATATCTACAAATTGAACTTGTGAGTGCATAGGAGATTGTAGATGTGCAGAATGCCCATTGATTTTGCTAGGTGGGTCTGCAAAGAATTAAAAGAAAAAATCAATTTTCCATGCATGGGTTAATTTACCTTTTGTACCCGGTTTTATGCATTTTCCAGTTTTTAGTATCTGCCTTTGTCTAGTACTATTGTAATGAGTTCGCACTTATGAGTTATTAATCTATTGATTGTAAACCAATCAAAAGATAGGATTATTTTTTTTGTCGGGAAAATTTGATTTATATTTGTACTTTTCCCATGTCAACATGATAAATTTTTAACAAAAAATTATTGAAAAATGATTTATCTGTATTGTCATTGGTTGAAAAAAAATGAACTTTTCTCATAGTGCAACAAAAAGCTATAAATGCGGAGACAATTTTGGTTTGAGGTGAGGATGTGGTAAATAAACAAATTATGAACACAAATTTTGTCTTCCACTAGTTAAGTAACGCCTTAAATAGATGGCGACAATTATGAGAGGGAAGAATAAGCAATTTTTATGAATTTAATTTTTGCTTCATTAGCTAAACGTAAAAATTACTTTTTGTCAAATGGACAAAGTTATAATATTAATAATACTATTAAAAATATAGGGTTCTATACATTTTATTTTATGAAATTAGATTATTTTTGTCAAAATCTAAGTATCATCATGTTATTACATTTTCTATTTTATTCTTCAAACATACAATATTTTAATGCATTTTAAATTATTATAGTATTAATATTATTACATTTTAATAGCTTAAGCAGACATTTCAAATCTCTATACACTCAACTAGGTGTTAGGGTTAGCCAGTAGAAGATATCAATTACATGCAAATAAAGATTAAACAGAGGAATGAAAATACACAGAAATAATAAAGCGAGAGACAAGTTTAACGTGGTTCACCAAACTCGGGCTACATCCACCAAACAGAGAGTCCAATATTATTATCCAGCAAATCAAACCAATCCGCTGTCCCTTGACCCCGTCTTGGGGGCGCTGCCCCTTGACCCGTAGGAATTTGGGGGAAATCGTGCCGATAAAAGTGGGGTAAATATAACATCTGAGTAGGCTCCATATAACAACACTAGGGCCAGGGCTCTCCACAAACCCCCACAAGGGGCGCTGCCCCTTGACCCGTAGGAATTTGGGGGAAATCGTGCCGATAAAAGTGGGGTAAATATAACATCTGAGTAGGCTCCATATAACAACACTAGGGCCAGGGCTCTCCACATAATATAAATATGCAGGCTTTTAAAGTTTAGTTTTATAGTTAAGGAAATATTTGTGTTATTTAATAGGCTTTATAAAGTTTAGTTTTATAGTTAAGGAAATATTTGTGTTATTTAATAGACTTTCTAAAGTTTAGTTTTATAGGTAAGTAATATTTTAGTACTATTTTATTTTTACCAAATTAAATTATTTTTGAGATTTCAATTTTATTTACCCAAGATATTTCAAAACGAATCCACATAAATTTTTCCTAGAAATATAATAGTTACAAATTTAAAATAATAAACAATTCTTTATCTTTAGAAAAAAATTATTACTAAACCAATTAATTAAAATAATTAAAATCATGTTCTCTAAAAGTACTTACTATTATTACTTAAACAAAAAATTAAGTGAGTAAGATAAAATACTATAGTAATCTAAATATGAATATATTATTGTTATTATATTGTGTAATTATTTTTGAAACATACAATAATTTAATGCATTTTAAATTGTAATAGTATTCAATATTATTACATTTTAATATCTTAGGCAGACATTTCAAATCTCTCCACACCCAACTAGGGTTAGGGTTCTACACATTTTATTTTATGAAATTAGATTATTTTTGGGATTTCAATTTTATTTACTCCATAGTTAAAAAACTAGGATTTCAATTTTATTTAGTCAAAAGTTAAAAATCTATAGTGTCACAAAAAATATTTAGCCATGTTATTACATTTTTTTATTTTTTAGATTATTTTTGGGATTTCAATTTTATTTAGTCAAAAGTTAAAAATCTATAGCATCATGAAAAATATTTCGCCATGTTATTACATTTTTTTTTTCCTTCAAACTTACAATATTTTAATGCATTTTAAATTACAAAAGTATTAGTATTATTACATTTTAAGGAAATATTTTTGTTATTTAGTAGCTTTGTAAAGTTTAGTTTTATAGTTAAAGAAATATTTTAGTCCTATTTTATTTTTACCAAATTAGATTATTTTTGAGATTTCAATTTTATTTACCCAAGACATTTCAACACTCTTCAAAAATTAATTTTTCAATTATTGGAATGCAATTTGTCTATGTAACCAATACCTAATCAACAAAAAAATTACAACTAAACAAATACTATATACAAACAATAGCTAATCAACAAAAAAAAATTACAACTAAACAAATACTATAATAACAACACTACAAGGCAGGTACTCAAGGCAAGTGGCACTTATTTAACTGGTGACTATTCAACATAACTTAGCATCTACAAATCATGAGTGATTGGTTGATGATATCTTGAGATATGTTCATATTTTATTGAGTCCGTGCTGGAACCTTGAGTAACCGAACTAATAGGAGATTGGCACTTGTCCCCTAATGATAGGGACGACATGGAAGGCAATGACATGGTTTTATTTGACTCCCTAGAGCCACGAGGTGGTTGATTTTAAAAAGTGTGGCATCAATGCTTTTGTGCAAGCCAAAGTTTAATGATGTCTATTGTATTAATCTTTATTAAGTAACTGTGAATTTGATGACTATATGGTCATATTTGTGCATTTTGGTTATAAAATACAATAAAATTTTTAGAAAAGATTGTATTACATGAAAGGGGAGATTTTTCTAGCAGACTACCAAAATTTCTTAATGGTTTTAGTTTATATATATGTACTTTATTTTATTTTATTTTTAAATAATATTTATTAATATTTGAAGGAAAATAATGAATAGACAGTTGTTATGAAAATTTTGGTTAATAGGTTTTGTCAATCATTAAATTTAATCTTTTATAATTCCTAAGCTATATAATTCTTAAACATATCACTATGTGGCAAGAGCTATAGCACTAGAAGGAGGAGGAGGGTCCCAATCATCTAGTTTACCCCATACATTAGCAAGGTCTAGAGTATCCAAAGGGGGCTCCCAACCATTAGTTTATTTGTCATCTTTTTTATCTTCATCAAGGGGTTGATTGTCATGAACAAGAAAATTTTCTAGAATCTAGCCAACCACTAAGCCTATAGCTATGGGCCTAGGGAGAGGTAGAGTACTAATGAAGATCTGAATGAGAAAAAAAAGCTATGTGAGAAGCTATCAAAAGAGGTCATTATGGTAAGGCATGAAATGGAATCAAGGGTTATGAGATTCACCCAAAAAATTGAAGAAAGAAGGAAAAGTGAAGATAATCTAAAACAATCCCTCAAGGAGAAGATAGAGGACTGCCACAAAATGGACAGAATAATCAGGCATCTTGAATCTGATCTTGAAGAAGCTAGAGATAATGAAGAACAACTTGAAAATCAGATAGACACTTTCAAACAGCAAATGAATACAAGGAGAAATTCAAGATAATCTCAGCCCAACTTGAAGTTCTTCTTGAGAGCCAAAAGAGGGTAAATGACAAGAGTGGCTTGGGATATGAGAAAGGTGAAAGCTTTGGATCCAGTTAGAAGAACTTTGGATCAGGAAACCAAAGAAACAAGCCTAGAAGACCTCCGGTAAGGCAACCAAATGCTCAAAGATATCCATCCTTCAATGGATACTGCTTCAATTGCAACAACTTCAGTCATAAAGCAACTCAATGCATAAGGAGAATGAATTAGACTAATCCATCCTTCTCTAGACAATGTTTCAACTGCAAAAGGTATGGTCACAAATCTCATGAATGTAGAAACATGCAAATAAACAATTTATTCAATGGTAGATGCTTTGCATGTAATAGAATGGGACATATGGCTAATCAATGCAGATCAAGAGGATATCAGTCAAATATGCAAATAAATGTTATTTGTTACAATTGCAATAGAACTGGTCATATTGCCAAATTCTATAGAAGTAAAAATTAGGATAAAAAGGGTCTGGTGCATCATAATCAAAAACAAGATAAGGGAAAAGGCAAAGTGATTGTGGATGAAGTTCAAAGGGAGATGAGCAAGATTTGGGTGAAGAAGAGTACAAAAAATGTTGGGGATGGATCCGCACCGGAATTCGGTGCTGATATTCCTTCCAGAAACTAAACAGATGAGCTCTGGCTCAGGGGGAGTCACAAAGAAAAATAATTTTCCCCAGCTAGTCAATTGGTGCCTAAATTTGGCACATGGAATGTTACGGATTAAAGGGTTCTCAGGAAAATATCTAAATAACCTTGGGTAAAATTATGAAAGATCCACATGGAGTTCTGCAAGAGTTTAATCATCCAAGATTGATCCAGTCTGACAGACATCCGGTAAAGCAAGATTTTCATAGACAGATCTGGTATGATTCAAACTTGAAATATCTTGATCTGCAGATCCATGATATGATTGGAGGAAAGAAGATACATTGTCAATTATTACTAAAAATGATTCTAAATGCAACACAATGATTCGAAAAGATCTCTCTTAGAACAAGGCAACCGGATAACTTAAGTTGTGCATTTATTGCAAAAGGCAATTAGGGTTTGCAAAAGAATAAAAGGGTTCTTTCATTCATCATTTGCACATTTGCATTCGAGAAGAATAAAAGAAGAGCTCTGCATCAAGTTTCTACAACTCTCTCAAAGATCAACTGCAAAAGCCAATTCAACTAGCGATTTGTTCTAACTCTTATTTTTGAACCCTAAAGCATAAAAAGGTACTTCCATTCTAAATATCTCTCTCTAAATCTTTTACAAAAATGGTTACTCCAATGGTTGTTAAGATCACTGATAGGCTGTACCCAAAATTCAAGAAACACCCCTACAAATCCCTAGAAGTTGATCCTTTAGGCACCTTTTCTAGCATTTCGCATGCGGTATTGCATGTAGAAGATGTTAGGGTCTACATCCATGCCAACATTGAGGAATTTGGTGAATCTAAGTTGATGGACATCTATCATAAATAGTTAATAGATGAAAGTTTTGAACTCAAACCTCAATACAAGGCCCTTTGGGATAACCACTTCGGGCATTGCATCCACTTTCCTTCTTTTGCAGAAGATGATTGGGTTCAGTATGTTCTTAGCAGAATGCATGATAATTTCATGTGGCTAATGAAGCCCTTCAAGATAACAAAAGATTCCATTAGGGTGGTACCTAGATTACACTCATCTAGTGGGCTACCTGCACTCAAATCTGTCAAGAATCAAACTGTAACAAAAGCTACCGGATCCAAGTATGACAAGAGAGCAATGACCATTAATGACATCACAAATTCGGGTGTCAAATTTGCCTCAATGATAATTGGGTATAAGATCTATCACTCAAGTAGGGAGAACTCTGTGTCTAAGACTACAATATATGCAACATATCAAATGTTGAGAGAAAATGCAGATTATGACCTATGTGATCTTCTTTTAAACCAACTATTAGAAAATTTGCAGAAGATCAAGAAGGATAAGAACTCCTTCAAGTATGGTTGTTTAATACTATGTCTATTCTTCTACTACATGAATGAGCTACCCGAATCAAGTGGTTGGGTTTGGCAAAATGACAAACTGATTGCAATACAAATTAGAGACTATATGTATGGCCTTGGTGATGCCAAAGCTCAAAGAACAACACTCTAGGGTTACTTTAAGAACTTCCAAGGCATGATGCAAGCTAGAGAAAGGATACCTCAATCCATAGTAGAGAAATACAAGGATATAGTGTGTTTTATGGTAGATACTGATCAATGCCTAATAGAGGAAGTGGATCCCAAAATAGTTTGGATAATGCCAATGGGATACGAGGTTGATGAGAAAATCCTGGAACTACACATTTAACACCTATTGAGCCAGCCTAAGGACACTGAGGCAGAAAGGTTTGGAACCTTTCAAGAACTAAGTGTAAAAATACATGTTGAACTAAGAGAACCAGAGATTAAGAGCAAAGTTAGAAGGGAAGTTGAGGAAATTGCCAAAAGATATGGCATATCAAAAGAGGTAGTAGATACAAACAGAGAAAATTGAAAGAGCTGAGAAAGAGAAACAAGAAGCAGAGAAAGGAAGTGTTCCGGTACAAGCCCTTCCCAGACTAGATCCTCTAAAAGTTCTGCACCTGCCACTCTTAAGAGCTCAAGAGCCACCAAACTAGAAGTTAAGACATCTAGAAAAGGAGAAAAGAGAACAAAAACAAAAGCCATAAGGTCCTACACAAGTCAACAGGATGATGAAGAAACAAAGTTTGATGAGGAAGAAGAAGAAGAAAACATCTAGGGAATCCTCTGCTGGTAAAAACAAAGAAGAAAAGGCAAAAGAATTTGTTGAAAAGCCCACTCTCTCCATTGATGATATCATTAAGGCAGTTACTGTGGATGGGAATCTTCAACCAGTCACAGAATTCTATGATGAATATAGTGATACTAACAAGAGGATCTTGGAAGAAGCTACAGTCAGGTATTTGAATATTTATAATAAAGCATTCATTGAAATTATTTAATTAATTCCCAAAAGTCTAGAGAAGGTACTTGAACTTAGAAAAGAGAATGCAAAGGAAAAAGACTTAAAGATTTGAGAACAGATAGCAATTTAGCTCTATCCTTCTATTACTCCAAAGCAAATGGACATGATCTTTAAGGACTGTAAGGATGAATTTCAGAGCAAAGCAAGAATGAACAAGCTTTTTCTTGGAGAAACTGATCAAGTAGCAACAGAAACAAAAGACATTCTCTTAAAGGCATTCAAAAGATTCAATATTCCTATTATAGAGGAAATAGATGAAGAACCTTCTACCATGGATGTTGAAGGATTAAATGTATCAAATGAAGAATCTACTGACAAAAATGTAGAAGGGTCAAAAGAGATAGATGAGGAGAAGTCTAAGGACATGGACTCCTCTGTTCTAGAAGAGGAAGTTCATGAAGCAGTTAAGAGCTCTCCTTCAGATCCCACTGCAAACATTCCAGATTTAGGAACTGAAGGAGAAGGAAGAAAAGAGGAAGTGAGTCAAGAAGAGGTAAAGGGGAGAGAAGAAGAACAAACAGAGAAGATCTCTTATGATAGTTCTGAGATCCCAAAAGAAAAGAAGACTCAATCACCAGCAAGAGACACTACAAAGGTAGTAAAGAACTTCTTGAACAAAGAAATGATGGAGATAGATGAACCATAACTATTCCAAGGACCACTAAATTTTGATTCCCTCTCTTCAATCCAAACAATGAAAATAGCAACTTTTGCCCAAGCTAAAGAAAAAAAAAACTTTTGAATTCTCACATGGAAGACTGGTATGTGAGCTGTTAGAGATTGCATCCGGTATGCTAGAGAAGATCATGCCATCTTTTCAAAAGGATCCTTCAACCTCTTCATCTAATAATTTGAAATCTCTAGTAAACTCTGTTAGCACTCATTTTGATTCTTTAGATAAATCAGCAGAAGAAAAGGTTTGGAAAGAGTTTTTGGGAAAAAGATTCACTGAAGTACAGGGACTCATTACTAATGATAGGAGGACCCTAGATATTGAGATAAAGATCCTTGAAAATGCTCTTAAAGATGGTGGGGACATGTACAAATTTTGTCTATCTTGGCCCAAAGTGACAAAGGATATTGAGAAGAAGGTGAAAGAATAGGAAGGTAAACTGTCAAGTTTATCTCAGAATTTTGATCCTCTCACTACATCCATAATGAATCAAGAATGTCAGTCTATTGTCATTAGAAATGAAATAAAGAAGTTGGACAAAGAAAAGAAGAATATAATAGATAGGATGAGTGAACTTAGAGGGATAATTATCCCTAGGTTAGAGGCAATGTATGAGGCCTTAACAGATGCTCAGACCACAGCCCGGACCAGTGATCTGACAGACTTAAGAAGGGTAGAAGCATATGCATTTTTGTTGAGTGGTCACATCTCCATTTTGGACTGGATGAAGCAAAGCTGGGCCATAGAGTTTGTACAGTTGAAGGCCACTTTTATGGATATACTCAAGTATATGTAAGTATAACATGTATATATATACTTATGCGGCTATGTATAGGTTAATTTTTGCAAATTTTGGTGTGCGGATTCCACCCTTTGCCATTGATGTCAAAGGGGGAGTGAAGAGAAATGAAAAATGTGGAATCTAGCTAAGGGGGAGTTCTGGTATAATAGTGCAAAAGACAAAGCATCAGCCAAGGGGGAGTTTACTGTGACACTTAGTCATTTTTCACTAAGTGTTGCCATCAATACCAAAGGGGGAGATTGTTGGCAAGAGACATTGTGGGGCTTCATGAGTGTTTTCATTGATCACAAAAAAGTCTATCCCACACATTTGCAACACATAGTATGCCTTTATCAGAAGTCAGATTGAAGATTGCTTTGGTCCAGTGAACAAGAATAGAGCATGCAACAAGGTATGACAATCAGGTCCAGATCTCTCAGATGGTGTAACTTAGGAAGGTGTGGACTTGGACAAGTCAAGAGGATTATCATGACTACCATATTCTAGAGATTGAGCTTTCGGTGATAAAACATGGAAAAGATATGAGCATATGAGTGTTGGGTTCCAGACAGGCAGAGCAGACTGTGAAAGAATTGACTGACAGAGTATCAAACTTCAATCCGGATGAGTAATTGATGTTGATCAAGCTATTTGAGGGATCATACAATATTGGCTGACATGATTGATGACTTCATTACCTATGTTTCTGATACGCATCTCAAATCAAGCATGGATTCAGCCGACAGATCAGTAATTTGTAAATATCCTGAGTATTCTGGTTGCCGACTAGAAAAGTTGTTGAAATAGTTGGTGCGGATATATATACCAGATGAATTCCAGTATAAAGGGGGGTGTGTGTAGATAAAGTGTGAAGGAAGGTAGAGATAAGTGTGGAAGCATCAATACAAGTCTAGTATGTGACAGAGTAGCAGCACTAGAGCAGAGAAAGAATGAAGTGCATCAGATTAGTATATTGTGCCTAACCGGAACTAAACTTTAGCATTTGTAGATACCTCTGATCAGTTCAAACACTTGGTTACCTTCTGTAAGTTTTGTAGACAGTGAGTCTCTTGTAGGCAATGTGCCTCTTGTGAGCAGTGTGCTCGGGCAATGAGCCCTAATTGGCAAGTGTCATTTTGTACTTATTATTCTTTTAACATAGAATACAATCTTGGGTTAGTCACCTCGTGGTTTTTCCCTTAACAAGTTTTTCCACATAAAAATCCTTGTGTTATGTGTGTTGACTTTACTTCTGGTTATGTATGCTTATATGTTTCGATGTTGCATAAATTATAAAAGAAGAAAAAGTTAAAATAATAGAGATAAATGATTCACCCCCCCTCTCAGTTATCTTCCTTGTTTCGAACAATGTTATCCTCTTTTTTTTTTTTCCCTTTAGCACTTTCATTTACATTTTTTAATTCCTAGCTCCTACACCCCCTATTTGTAGACTAGATCAATTAAGTTTATGTCATGGATTTTTTAAATCTAATCTATTTAATAGTTAGCACATAGAAATAAATAGTGATCATGTAGATTATTTAACAATACATGAAGGCCCGCTTTTTATCTTTCATTTGGTGAACTTGACATCCTACATGCCTACTTTCAGTTTTTTGTATGTAGATTAGCCCTAGGAATTCACCTCTAAAGCAATAGCTTATCACATGCATGCATATTAGGTTTTATAATAACCAAAATGTAACCCAATATATTGCTTCAACATTAGGGGGAAAGAGGATAATTTAGATAATATTATACACATAGGTATTGGTGGTTGGGAAATATGCACAAAATGGGTGGGGTTTTTATAAGTGGCATTTTAAATCCTCTACTTATCACTTTCCATATGTCAACTAAAGGAAACATCATTCACTATGTTGGTCTTGCAAGGGTTGTGAAGCTATTTTTTTTCTACATTGTATAGTCTTGTATTATGTCTAAGATTCATAATCCTAAGGGTTCTTGCTTAATTTCAACTCTAATGCAATTAACAAAGAAAACAATAGTCGCACAAAGGTCATGCGAGTTCAATACAATCCTACTAAAGTTTCTTAAAACCAATTATTGGAAACCTTTTGGCATTGTCATGACCCTACCCAAAAGAATCACCATTTATCTTTAAAATGATTCCATTATAATTTAGATTAATTAATGTATTCTATAATTGGGATATATGTTATTAGAAGGAATAACTATTAGAGTTAGTGTGGCAAGGGTTGGTGGTTGAGATGTATAAGTCCTTTTAAATCTAAAATTTTTGTTGGATGATATATTTTTCATAGCCCATTTAAGTTTCCATGCCAAGGTTTTAATGTAGGGGATAGAAGTCAAAACTAGTTTGAGTCAAATGTAGGTCTGGGCAATACCCTTTGTTGATAGATTAAAAATAATAAGAGAATATAAAATGTAACCAAAAAAATAGGTACATAGGATACCTAGTGAAAATAGGGAGGTATTGTAATTATATTAATGTATGCACAAGGGTATCAAAAACATAAACTTGAGGGGTAGAAAAACATTTAGGGGTGTCTATTCATACCCCTATGAATGCACAAGCTATGTCATTAGTCTATTAAGTGTATCCCCCAAGAAACTGACAAACCCATCATTTCTCTTTTATTTTTTTCTTCACCTTGTCATATCTTTTCCTTATTCATCACTTTTCTTTCATATTCTCAAAACCCTAGGTTGCCTCCTTCATCACTTATTTTTTGTTGTTAGTCTCTAGTTTTACTTTCACACACATCACATGTCTACAATAATTTTCTATCCTATCCCAATCCTTACTTCCATTCATCCCTTAGCTTCATTTCTCCTTCTCCTTATCTTTCCCCTATCTCTAAGTTCTTCTAATACCCCATTTCATACATCATAGGTGATGCAATTATAGTTGAAGGGTCCAATGAAGGTTTATCCAACCATGCATCTAGACACACAACACAACTCAAGATAATATTTTCAAAAACATGATTCTTTATTTACTCATAGTCATCGTATATTTATCATATGTCATAATGGGCTTCTAACTTGCTAGGACTTAGCCATTTGGTCATAATTTATAGAATTCAAAAGATATTACAATATAATGCCATGTAAAATCTTCTACCTTCTTAACTAAATTGACAAACTTGGAAAGATATTGAAGAATGTTTATATAACATATTCTAGCCTTAGAAGTAAAATCTGTCAACCACAAGTGAAAGGCTCAATGCTAATTGTAATATGTAGTCTTCCAACATGTAGGTGAAATTTCTAGAATGAATGTGGTGATGATGTGTCCATGAATTTTGGTGTGATTCATGTCGTAAGCTCTCTTCGGTCCAATGTATCTTCCAACATGTTCATTTTAATGTCACATGCTTTGTAAAGGTGTTGCAAAGCTTAAAGTGGAAACTAATTGTTGCTCTATCAAATCCCTGATGGTGATATGGGAAGTGAATTGTACTTTATGGTGATTAGAATCTTTTGAAAATTATATGTAATGTTGTATCACTAATGTAGAACATGTGAATTCAATCACAAGATGAAATATGTTAATTTGCAGTGAAATGTGGTAGGATCTTCAATGAGTATTAGAAGACTAGATCAAATGTTTAAACTTGCAAATAAATAAATAATTGAAAGAAAATATTTTTGGCTGATATAAGATTACTCGTGTACCCTAGGAGGCTCTTGCATCAGATGCTTGGGGTTTACTGAAAAGTGAGATCCTCACCTTCCAAAGGCTAGATGGAAACTAAGTCAATCTACCTTAGCCTTAGGAATCCAAGATGATTCTTCTTCAAGCCTTCCTCTTCATTTCACTAGGTGATGAAGGGTACTCCCCTTACCAACCCAAACACACAACAATAACAGAGAATAAAAAATGAACGCAAGAAAGAAATACATGCTTTCTATTATATCAATGTAATGAAATTACAATATTCAGTAAATTTTCAAGCTACAACCACATGGGCTTTCTAATTACAAAAATTTGCAAGCCAGAGCCACCATCTACACTACTCCACCCCTTGTAACCCCCATTCACCTCCTATATCTAGAATGTGTAACCGCCCCAGAATATTCTAGAAATTGTAACTCCCGCCAAGAAGGAATTTTTTTTTTAAATTTTGGCAGTACAACTGCGCGGGATCATAACTTTAGATCCGACTGTTGGATTTTCAATCATAATATATCACTGGAAATCTCTTGAAAAGACACGTGTTCATAAAATGGCCTGGTAGGGTACATTTTGATTTTTGGCCAATTTTCGAGCCCATCTGGATCCTCTAAGTGCCTCAAAATTGACTTTGAATATTTTATCAAGATTTTGAAAAATGAAAATATTAATATCCCACAAATGAAATATGATATTGAAGTATTTTTTTCACCATTGGATTCAATTCACCATTCTTGAGGTCTATGTAAGATTTGGTGTCCATAGGTGCACAAATGCCAACTTACTAAAAATAGTAACCCTGCCAATTTTAGCCCTTATTGAGAAAGAAAAAATATTTTTGGGTGATGCAAGATTGGTCTTACACCCTAGATGCTCTTGCATCACTAGGCATGCCTCATACTATCTATTCTTAGTGCTCCTTCCAATCAAACTATACAAAATTTCTTCAATCTCCTCTTATTATTGTCATGGTATCTAACTCTTCCACTATACTTTGGACTATGGTCTTTGGATCCTCCTTCTTTACATATTGGTATGGGTCTACAACATTAAATATTTGGGCCTTCTCACAACTCTACTTCAAATGCATTTTATGAATCCATCATTTTGGTAATTTTACAAGGGCTAAGCTTCATCATATGTTTGTTAAATGTCCCAACTAGAAATCCTTCCTTCTTGAGGTATACTATGACTTCATCTCCTATTGAAAACTCTTTGTGTCTTCTTTTCTCATCAACCTTTTCCTTTTATCTACCATTCATCTTCTCCATTTGGTTCTTAACCTTATTGTGTCCTTTCTTCATATGGTCTACAAACTCTTATGATTTTGCACTCTACTTATCATTATAGTTAATGTCCCTCAAATCTAAGATATTCCTTGGACTACTACCATATGCCACCACAAATGGTGTTTTTCCTATGATCTAGTTTACTGAGTTATTATATGTAAATTTTTCTTGTGCCAATGTCAAATCCCATTATGCTAGATCTATTCTCTAACCAAACACCTTAGTAGATTTCTCAAAAATCTATTCACAACTTTTGTCCACCCATCAATTTGTGGGTGATATGTTGAATTGAACTTCAAGTCTATTTTCATTTTTTTCTATAGTGTCCTCCAAAAATTACCATCAAACTTTTCATCTCTATCTGAAATAATACTCTTTGGTAGCCCATGCATCCTTACAACTTCTTTGAAGAATAAATTAGATATATGTGTTTCATTATTAATTTTCTTGCATGTAATGAAGTGCATCATCTTAGAAAATTTGTCTACTACTACAAATATTGAATCCTAACCTCTTGGTGTTATGGGTATCCCCAACATGAAATCCATACTAATATCATCCCAAGGTTCCTTGAGACTGGAAATGGTTGGTACAACCCAACATTATAGCTACTTTCTTTAGAAACTTGACAAATTCTACAACTGTAAACAAATTTCCTCACATGTACTTATATATTTGTGGCTAAAAATAGTTCTTAGTTATCAATTCCATAGTCTTGTCTATTCGAAACTTATATACCAAACTATTTCTATGTTTTCCATGATTAAATTCTCTCTTAGTGAAATTCTAGGGATGCACAACTAACTACCTTTGAACAACATATCATTCTAGAACAAATAGTCAAGCCACTTACTTCTATCCATACTTACTTGTTCGTTACATTCTCTCCATGCTTCCAAAAGATTTGGATCAGATCCATACAAATGTTTTAACTCCTCCAATCCAACTACCTCTATTCTTATTTCAGATAGAAAAGTATGTCTCCTACTTAGCACATCAACAACCTTATTTGAATTTCCACTCATATGATTCAAACAAAAGTATAAAGTTTTGTATAATTCAACCCACCTCATATGTCTTTAGTTCATCTTACCCTAATTGTTAAGATATTGTAGTGCCTAATGATCTATATACAACACAAACTCCTTTGGCAATAGTTAATGCCTCCATTTCTTTAATGCTTGAATTATGACATAGAATTCTTGGTCATAAAATAAGTATCTCCTCCTTGCATCATTCAACTTTTTACTATAGTATGTTATTGGTCTTCCCTCTTGGATTAATGTTACTCCTATTGCACTTCCACTTGCATCACAATCAATCTAAAATACTTCATCAAAATCTAGCAATGCTAACACTAGTTGTTCTATCACCTTCATTTTCAACAAATTAAAACTCTTATTATCTCCTAATATCCAATTATATTATTTCTTGTCTCCTCTCATTTTATTAATTAGAAGTGCACAAATACCATTGAAATTTCTAATGAACTTCCTATAAAAGCTTGCCAAACCATTAAATGACCTAGCCTTTCTAATATTTATTGGTGTCTAGGCCACTCCATAATTGCTCTCACCTTATATAGATCCATCTCCAAATCTTTAGCTAAAATAACAAATACCAAGTACACCAACTCTCTTATCATGAAACTACACTTCTTAGCATTTATTAGTAATTGTTCCTCCCTCAACATATGCAATACTAGCTTGATATGCTCTAGTTTTTCATCTTTAGTCCTAGTGGAAATAAGAATATCATCCAAGTAAAAAATTACAAACTTACCGAAAAACATCTTTAACAACCACTTCATCAACCTCATAAATGTGATTGGTGCATTAGTTAAAACTCAATATGCATAACTAGCCACTCATATAGTCCTTCATTTGTTTTAAATTAAATCCTTCCTTTTGTCCTTTTCTTTGATTCTAATATGATGATATCCACTCTTCAAATCACTCTTGGTGAAGTACTCTACTTCACTGAAGAAGTCCATTATGTCATCCATCCTTGGTAGTCAAAATCTATACTTTATTGCGATCTTGTTGATTGCTCTAGAGTTCACACACATTCTCCACTCTCCATCCTTAGTACTATACATGGGTTCAAATTTTCACTAACCAATCCTTTCTTCAATAGGTCTTGACTTACTAGTTCAACTTCATGTTTTCTATTGGTGTTATTCTATGTGTTACCTTATTTCACAAGCTTGCTCCTGGCATTAGGTCCATGTGGTCAATGATACTCCTCACTAGTGGTAGTCCATCTAGTATATTTTTAATGTGACGTCCTTGTACTCTATCAATAGTTTTGAAACTTCTTCCTACAATATCCCTTCTACACTTGTGGTGCCACATACCTTAAGAATCAATGCAAAGTACACATTCTCATGCCTCGATCCATCTAAGAATTTTCTCTCATTCACTAAGAAAAATTTGGTGCTATTAAAGACTTTTCCTTCTCTTTCATTCAATGGAATCAACTTGTGCCTCTTACCAATCACTGTTAGGCTATAAGTGTTCACCCTGCCATCATGTATATCACTTCTATCAAATTTCCATGGTCTCCTAAAAAAAAATGAGACACATCCATTGACATTATGTCACATAAGACTTCATCATGATATTAACCTATCTTAAACTTTACCCAACATTTCTCTTTCATAACACCATATGTTCTTTACAACCAAGTGATCCTACATAGTCTAAGGTGTTCTAATCTATTCAAATTTAGTTTGTTGACCATTTATTTAGATACTAAGTTATTTACAATTCCACTCTCTATGAAAACCTTACAACACTTACCTCTTGATTTGTGTATTCTCCTAAACAAACTTCTCCTATATATGTGTTCCTCCTCATGATCATGTTTCAACAAAGCTCTCCTTGTGGCAAGTGACTCATCACTTTCTTGCACATTATTTAAGCCATATGATTTTTTAATTTTTTCATCAGTATGTGTAGCTCTTTCTCTCCCTTCTGGCCTTTTCTTGAGGCTTCCTTGGTCTCGGTGGCATTCAAATGCTCGGAGCCCTTCTTCTCCACACCTAAAACAAGTTTCTCTAAAAGGTCTTGTCGATCGAAAGTTTGATACACCCAACAGTAGGTTAGGTAAAGTCACAATTTCACTTCACATCTCCTAAAAGATAACTAATTTATGAATAAATCAATCCACCCCAAGTTTTATATTACTAGTTCATGGTAGTACAAGATAACCTAGTAATCTACATGGTTGTCCCTTTTCGATTCATCCTTCAGTAAAATCTTAATGTGTAAAAAAAGTATTGGACCAATCAAGTGGTTAGTGGTTTAAAATAATAAAGATTTAATTTAAGCATGAATAGATTCAAAAGATTTATCTAGATCTTACAAATTTTGACTTTAAAAGGTTCCCTAGATTTGAAATAAATAATTAATTTATCCTCTTAGATGTTGAGCTCTTCGATTTGATAAATTTCAACACTAAACTTAGTCACTACAACCATCTTTGTAAATGTAACTTGTTTTCCTTTTCTTTAATTTTAAATTTTATTAAAATTAAACAAATACAAAAAGGAAAGAGAATAAAATTTGCAAAGTGAGCTATGGTGACTAAGTTTATTGTTGAAATTTGGGTATGTGCACAAAGATGGGGAGCTAATATGGCTTTTAAGGGTACTAAACTAGCTTGAAAGGGCACTAATCCAATAAATAAGAGTGTGGGGTCATCAAACAGAGGTGTGAAATCATAAAACAAAGGCGCAAAGTCATAGATAATCGTAGGCGTGAATTTGTGACCTGCAAGAAAAAATGATGAAGTTTCTACCCCAAAAGGGGATCAAGTCAAGGAAGTGGGTCCCACCAGGTGTGCCAAAAATGTGTATACAGAAATTATATGGAAATCAAATGAGGAACAAATGCATCAAAGAACTTATTCCATATTTAACATCACCTCATCTAATGATCAAAGGATTAAGAAACATAATGAAAACAACTAAACAATCCTATGACATTTGATAATGATTTTGATATATTTGTTTCTCAAACTAGTAGCATAATACTAGATAAAATGATATATATGATAATGGAAGATCTATGAGGATTTTGACAGCATAATAATGCATAAAGAGTTGTGGATGAGAATAGCTTAGTTAGGGCTTGATTTATAGAAGCTAGATATGATGAATGAATAGCTAGGATTAAAATATTAAATCAATGGCTAGAAATAGTTGAAAGCACATTAGGGCAAGGACAAGGATTTCTAGGGCAACAAAGGAAGCTTCTAGGGTTTATCTTTATGTGAATGGTCAATATTGAGAGATGTAGTATGAAATGAATGGTGGAGATAAAAAGCTAATTTAATTTTTGGGACACTCATTTATTGATTGTAGAAAGTGGATGAGGATGAGGGAAAACTAGTCATGTGACTCTCAATAATTAAATTAAATAATAAAATTATTTAATTAATTATTGGAGAGGGGATGATGGAAGGATAAATTAATTAACTAAATAAAATTTACTCAATTAGGATTGGCTAAAAGGGATAATGGATTAAATTAAATAAATAAGATTTATTTAATTAATTTAGGAAAGGGATATGGTAAAGGGGACTCTTAGGACAAAGTGTTACAAAGTGTCGCAAGGTGGTGTCGACAAGGTGATAAAAGTGACATGATCAATTTCAAGTGTCTACAGTGATAATGACATTGGATATGCCCTGATGATCTTGATTAGATTTGAACAAAGAATTCACTAAGACTAAAGGAAAAACATATCCAAATCTATTGGTTGTGATCTATGATGTGCAATCATTCATCCAAGTTTGGTAGAAGATGAACAATGGTGTAAATTTTTTGTTTTGCATGCCATGTTTGTGCAATATGTGCATTATTTTAAGTGTCCTAGGGTTATGTTGTAGAAGGGTACACATTGTAATTCCCCAAAAGTGTAGATTGTAGAAGCTCAAGGGGTTCTTCCAAAAATGAGTCAATAATTTTCCTCCAATCCATAACAAAGTCAAGAATAGTGAAGGAATGATGGCAATCACATTAAATATGGTGTGGAGACTACATGTAGATAGTGGGTAGTTAGTATTACACATGGTGCTTGCAAGCAATTTTTCATCATGGTACTTTCCCAAGATGCCATAAGATGGTTTTATCTAGAGAGTGATTTTTCTATTTACTATTTTTTTATATTTTTTGGGGTAATTTTTATTGCTACTAGGTTAGGCATGTGGAAACATTTGATATGTATGATGTTCATTGGCTCTTCTATCTCTTAACCATATTGTGTAGCCAACTTGTATGTTCCTATAGTAACCTAATCTAAGTAATTGCTTTCCAAGGATCATGGCATTGGTGTACAATCCATATATTATTGTCATCCTCTTTGATAATTGAGTTGGATTTATCTGAATGTGAACATCTCAATAAGGTACCATCATAGCCCCTATGGTAGAGCATTGTTGACAAGATACAACAAATTTAGGATTTGGATTTATGGTTTCTAGATATGATTTTGGTTGTAGGATGTGGATTTTTTATTGGAATGTGGGATTTTTTAGACTTGGGATTTGGATTTGGATTAGAGTTGGGTCTTGGATATTTGGATTTGGATTCAAGATTACTAGATGAAAGTTTTTTGGATAACTAGATTTAGAATGTTGGATGTTCAAATTTGGACTTGAGATGGGATTTTGATTAGGACCAAGAATCACACATACCATGTTGGATTTTGTAACCTTGTGTTAGGATCAATAATGATTGTAAAGACAATTCATACTTCTTGTATGCAAAGTGCTTCTTTCGCTTGTTTACTACATTAAATTGATTTATTTGCTTCATATTGATTCTCCACTTCTTTTGGATTTTTTCTTCATTTTGATCTTTTGCATCCTTTTGATCTTTTATTTTATCTAGATCATTTTCTTTGTTTTAATTTGTGGCTTTGATTGGATTCATTGTTTTATTTTGACTCTTTGTTTCTTTGTTTTTAAATAAGTTGAGTGAGGTATGATCTTGTTGGTCCTGATTAATGGATTAAAGGTATTGGGGGTTAAGGTCAATGGAAAATATCATGATTTCATGGAAGAGGTTAGTGGTGACAAGATTTTAGTAGGAGACATTAGTAGACATTTTCTTAATGTGTTCAATGTCAAAGGAAGCATTTGTAATAATCTTGAAGGAATCACTAGCACTATCTAATTACACACCAAAGAGAACATATCTCAACCACACATTTCTATATTCTCATACACATGTATGAGTTGAAGGATCCCTTGTTCATGAACCTTGAGACCTTTTCCTTTGTATCTCATATTCTTACACATTTGATATTTTTCAAGAAATATGTGAATTCATCATCAACGTAGATCCAAGAGCCACTTGAACTTTCAATCTCCTCATCAACAAGGAAAATATGTTGCACAAAAGTAGCTAACCACTACTATAGTGTAGTTTTTATTTTCATCTGCCTCATGTTAGGTTTACCATGAGGCCATGGAGAAAGAGGGAGCTTTCCTATATGAAAGACATATGTATCTCATATTCCGCACAACCTTTGTCAATAATATTGATGTGGTTTTTAAGAAGTGGATTATGGATGTCAATGGAAGATCACTAGGATCTATATAGAATGATCCAATTGTTTGGTTTTAGGATCTGAGACTACTTCAATAATTAGGGAGTGGTTGGCTTTTTATAACAATATTCTAGCATATAACAATATTAGAAGTGATGGGGATCAACAAAAATGGTCACTTCTATGCCTTCTTGAAGGAACTTAAGACATTCGTGGAAAGTGGAGTAAATGGATTGCATTGCATGAATCCAGAGATGACCCAAGAGGATATTGTATGGCAAATCAAGATCAATGATATGGCATAAGGTTTTCTACATCACTAGTCCAACTACAATTGGTACACATAGGGTCCCTTCTATATCATACTCTACATGGTCTTATGCTAGATTAGGCTTTCTCTCATCAAAGGGCTTGGTGAGTAGAAAGTTTTTTGTGTTTGCTTTAACTAACTTGTGGAACACTACCTCTAATGGCTCTTCTAAGGATGTGCATTGTCTCTTTTTTGTTTCCTATTTCATTTGTCTAGATGGAATAGTCACACTAAGAGGATTTTACATGGCTTAGACATGTTTTGAGTTTGTAACTTGATCACTAACTACTTTTATGTTCTTACTAAAAAACTTTGACTTATCAAATTGATTTTGGTCTTTTGAAAAGATTTTGACAAGTCCTTCATCCTACTATGCATTTTTAGATTTGTGCCCCTTCTTGATAGTCTCATCAAAGGTAGTAATGCAATGAAATTGTGAATGGAAATCCATCTCTTTATTTTAGTTGGTGATGAAGATATGGGCTAATTAGTATTTAGGGTTATGCCATGGGAACCTACTTGCTAGGATTCTCCAACATTATATTGTAAGGAAAGGTAAATGTAGAAACACCTTCCTAATGCCAATTTTTAGAAGAGAAATGCAGATAGCACATTCAATTTCTAATTACAGTTCATTAATAAGAATAACAAAGTAGACAATTAAGAGACATACACAAATCAACCCCAAATTTACGTGGGAAAACCCTTATGGGAGAAAAACCCACCACCAAGTAAAGTCACTATGTAATACAGTAAAATATTGTTTGCATACAAAGTAGCAGACTTGTACTTTAGGGTATCTTGTTTACAGTTGCAAACTAGCAGCATATATATTTCCCTGTTCAACCTTTCACATGTTCAATTCAAACAACTTCTTCACATGTTACCAAACTACAGAATGTTCAACACACTACTGTATTTGTTCAATGTTCCACACAACCAAGGAAACCAATCAATTTGAATTCCATATGCAATCGGTCTCAAACCGTCGAACAAAACATAACTGTCACTACCCTTGTCAGAACTTTCGAAGAGACTCCAGACAGTTTCTCTTTGAAGTCCTTGTGTCTCTTCGACAAGAGCCTTGTTACTCCAAGCTTCACCAACACTTCTCATTAGAAACATTGATTAGACAACTATTAGTCTCTCACTGAAATCTCAATGTCACTCCAATATAGTTATTACTGGCCAAGCTTTGACCATAGTCCCCACCACCTAGGTGGCATCCACATCAACTTCCATGTCACTGAGTCATGTACATCCTCCATCGACATCATCCAATCCCCGCTCTCTGCTTAGCACTGGCTGAGTCCCACCAAGGCACCCGTGGGCTGGCGAGTATCGACCATATCAATGGGACAATATATTTTCTCCCATCGATATAAGGATGTCCCTTCAATGAAGTTTGTTATGCTCCATGTGGTCCCCACTGGCAATGCTTTGTATTGGATATATTGAAGAGACTCGGTGATGACTCCCTCTAATATTGCCATGTCCCTTCGATACTTTTTAGTCCTCCCGATGAGTGATCACAACATGTAGGTTATTGCCCATCGGACCATCGAAGGGACAATGTGGTAACTCATACTAATATACAACTTGTCTTGCCAATGTAGTCAATGCTCTATACCAGGCTATCAAGGGGACAACTTAGAAGCTCCCACTAAAAATGGACAGTCAGGCTGATGAAGGAATAAATACATAACACAACAGATGAAATATCAAGCTAGCAATTTGAGGCACATTTCCCAACATGCTCCCACTTGACAAAGAACTTACTGGCTTCTTCCAATGCTCAAAATTATTGAATGTCATAGGCCCCAAGGCCCATCAAACTAGCACACCATCTGTAATTATATGTGCTCACAGCTTAGTCTATGCATCAACAACATTATCCAGAGTATCCACTTTTTTTCCAAATTAACCTTTCCATCCTCCACCATATTACGAACAAAATGGTACTGAACATCAATATGTTTCATCTTGGCATGGAAAGTGGGATTTTTCACCAAACAAATAGCACTATGGCTATCAAAATAGATAGTAATATTCCATGCATCAAACCCAATATTAGAACACAAATGTCTAAGCCAAATGGCTTCCTTGCAGGTGTGAGTTGTTGCCATGTACTCAGCCTCGATAGTGGACAAAGTGACTATAGCTTGTTGCTTGCTCATCCAACTAACTACACCACCAAACAATGTGAATACATATCCACTGGTGGATCTTCTACTGTCAATATCCCCTGCCCAATCGGAATCCACATATCCAAGAATGCTAATTGAATTTATACATCAAACTGCCAACTGCACTCGCATAAGGCACCCTAGTCATGTCCTCCATCTTAGTAGAATATTTTGGACAATATTCAACAAATAGTTTCATTCCCTACAACATTGGAACAACTAGCTTCTTGCAATCTGTCATATTAAATCTCTCTATGAAAGAATTAATATATTTGCTCTGGCTGAGCCAAAGTTTTCTATTTTCCCTATCCCTTTTGATT
This sequence comes from Cunninghamia lanceolata, assembly GCA_027924645.1. Lineage (NCBI taxonomy): Eukaryota > Viridiplantae > Streptophyta > Pinopsida > Cupressales > Cupressaceae > Cunninghamia > Cunninghamia lanceolata. The sequence continues at coordinate 10,500,869 of BSBN01000074.1, forward strand.
TCCATCCCCAGAATGTACCTAGTTGCTCCTAAATCTTTCATTTCAAATTGTGCTAACAACAGAGATTTTAAATAAAAAATCATACCCTTACTATTCCCAATGAATAACATATCATCCACATATAGGCCAATAATAAGTAAACAACTATTTTCAGTTTTATAGTACACACAATGATTTGATTTTGATCTCACAAATCCTAATGACAACACAAACGTGTCAAACTTTTGGTACCACATTCTAGGTGATTGTTTTAAACCATACGAAGATTTCTTTAACTTGCAAACTAGATGTTTTTTACCTTTTTCAACGAAGTGCTCAGGCTAGGACATATAAATTTCTTCTTCCAAATCTCCATGAAGAAACATTGTCTTCACATCCATCTGCTCAATCTCTAAGTCATATGCTGCTGCAAGTGACAATAAAAATCTGATAGATGTCATTTTAGCTAGAGGAGAAAATATTTCTCCATAATCACTTCCCTCTACATGGGAATAGCCTTTCATGACCAACCTAGCTTTATACTTCTCAACACTACCATCCAGACAAATTTTCTTTTTAAATACCAATTTACAGCCAACATGCTTTCAACCTTCAGGCAAAGGTACCAAATCTTAGCTTTCAATATTTTTCAATGATGTCATTTCTTCATTCATGGCTTCCAACCAGGAATCTAAATCAGACATAGTAATAGCCTCTTTCATGGTCCTAGGCTCATCAGTGTTAGCAATTAAAGCATATGCACAAATAGAATCCAACATAAAATATCTAAACATTTCAGGTTGTCGCTTCTCACGTGTAGACCTCCTCATAGGCTGAGGCTGAGGTTGTGGTTCTTCTTCTTGTTCAAAACTTTTAGAACTGCTTGAGCTCTCCTTAGTATCAAGTACATTTGGAGTTTGTAGTTCCTCTTTATCTAGAGTTAGAGGAATTTCAACTACATCATTCTTCTTTTCTACTTCTTTCACCTTTGGCTATAGATCAACTATAGAGGGTTTTAGCTCACGAAAGATTACACTTTTGTTGTACAATACCTTCTCAGTAACTAGATTCCAAAGCTTGTATCCTTTCACACCAATACCATAACCAATGAAGATATATTTTATAGCCTTGTTTTCCAGTTTAGATCTTTTCTCATTTGGCACATATGCATATGCCTCACAGCCAAAGACTCTAATGTGTCTTAAAGAGGGCTTCTTACCAAACCAAGCTTCCAAAGGTGTTTTTTCAACAAGCACCAAAGTAAGTGAATGATTAACCAAGTAACATGTAGCCATGGCCTCAGTCCAGAACTTCTGCCCTAGACTAGCACTGCTCAACATACTTCTCATCTTTTCCATCAGCATCATGTTCAACCTTTCAACAACTTCATTCTATTGTGGAGTGTAAGGTGTAGTTTTATGCCTTTTAATCCCATGGTCTTTGCAATACCTTTCAAAATCTGCAGAACAAAATTCACTACCATTATCCATCCTCAAGCTTTTAAGTTTTCTACTAGTCTGATTTTCTACCAAGGTTTTAAACTCCTTAAACTGACTGAACACTTCTGATTTACTTTTTAGAAAATACACAAATGTTCTTCTCGAATAATCATTTATAAATGAAACATAATATTTAGACTTCAATAATGAAGGAACGTTCACTAGACCAAATACATCTGAGTGAACATAATCCAGTATGCCAGAAGATTTATGAGGACTAAAGTAAAAAGAAACATGGTGTTGCTTTCCATAAATGCAATGTTCGTAAAAATCAAACTCAAGGTTACAATCATCAAACCCTTCAACCAGGGTTTTATTTTTCAAGGCTTTTAAGCCTTTTTCTCCTATGTGGTCGAGTCTATGATGCCACGGTATGGTTTTCTCTGCTGGGAATTTCACCTCTAAGGAATTCACACCCAGAGGAATGTCGTTCTCCTTCCCTACATTAGCATCTTTACTTGACTTTGCAGAGACATTGTTACATTGAACAACAAGCGTGTCCAGCTTGTATAGATTGCCTATGCATGCACCCTTGGCTAGCACCATTGAGCCTCTAGTCATTTTATAACCACCATTCAAGGAAGAAACTTGCATGCCAACATCATTTAGCTTACTTACAGAAAGTAAATTTTAAGCTAAACCTGGTATATGGATTACATCATTCATTCATTTTATTCTTCCATTAGGAAACTTAATTCTGACTCTTCCATGGCCAACAATTTCTAGGTGAGAATCATCACTGAGATACACGCTTCCACCTTTGTATTCTTCATACTTTGAAAACCAATCTCTATGAGAGGTCATGTGAAAATATGCACCTGAGTCAATCAGCCAAACATCATCTGATGCCTATATCACCAAGGCTGCAATGAAGGCATCTGCATCACCTTGAGAAGATTCATTATCAGAAGAATTGTTCCTCTTTTTCTTCTTCTTCTCCTCTTTGCATTCTTTCCAGATGTGTCCATTCTACCCACAATTCCAACACTTCACCTTGGACTTTTTACCAGGAGACTTTGATCTCCCCTCTGACTTGGGTCTAGACTTCTTGCCTTTTTCCTTTGGTCTGGCTTGAACAAGCCTCCTTGGCCATCTCATAAGACTTCCTTCGCATTTCCTTTGACAATAGTGAAGCAACCACTTCTTCCATCTTGAAAGTGGTTGTTGTACTCCCAATAGCCATTACCAGGTGATCCCATGTGTCAAGAAACAAACACATCAAAAGCATGCAACAATCCTCATCTTCTATCTTCACACCAACAGACGTCAACTACGCAATGATCATGTTAAATGTATTAAATGATCTACAACAAACGCTTCTTCCTCCATCTTCAAAGAGTACAGCTTCTTTCTTAGGAATAAATTATTTACCAGATATTTCCCCTGATAAATGTCACCAAGATTCTTCCATAGAGTTTTCATAGTCTTCTCTTCATGGACAATTAGGAGAACTGAATCAACCAAGCACAGTCTGATCATACCCTTGGCCTTCAGGTCCATTGCATCCCAATCATCTTGTGAGGTTGTTGATGGTTTGTTACAGAAAACTACAGTCCATAACTCTTAATCCATGAGTAAATCTTCCATTCAAGTTTCCACAACTCAAAATTGCCACTGTTGAACTTCTCAATCTCTATTCTTCTAGATGTGCTTGCCATCTCAAATTTGCAATAAGATTTCAAATCAATTTCTCTACAAAACTCCCACTCAACAAAATCAATACAAAAAATATGACTCACCCACAAGGATAACAGAACTGGCTAGGCTCTGATACAACTTGTAAGGAAAGTTAAGTGCGTAAACGCCTTCCTAATGCTAGTTTTTAGAAGAGAAATGCAAATAGCACAGAGTAGACAATTAAGAGACATACACAAATCAACACCAGATTTACATGGGAAAACCCTTACGAGAGAAAAACCCACCACCAAGAAAAGTCACTATGTAATATAGTAAAATATTGTTTACATACAAAGTAGCAGACTTGTGCTTTCAGGTATCTTGTTTACAGTCTCAAACTGGCAGCATATATTTCCCTGTTCAACCTTTCACATGTTCAATTCGAACAACTTCTTCACATGTTACTGAACTACAGAATGTTCAACACACTACTGTATTCATTCTATATTCCACACAACCAAGGAAACCAATTGATTTGAATTCCATATGCAATCAATCTCAAACTGTCTAACTGTCAACACCCGTCGAACTATCAAACAAAACATAACTATCACTGCGCTTGTCAAAACTTTTGAAGAGACTCCAGACAGTCTCTCTTTGAATTCCTTGTGTCTCTTCGACAAGAGCCTTGTTACTCCAAGCTTCGCCAACACTTCGCATCAGAAACATCGATTAGATAACTATTAATCTCTCACCAAAATCTCAATGTCACTCTGATATAGTTATTACTGGCCAAGCTTTGACCATGGCCCCCACTACCTAGGTGGCATCCACATCAACTTCCATGTCACCAAGTCATACATCCTCCATTGACATCATCCAATCCCCACTCTTCCCTTAGCATTGGCCAGGTCCCACCAAGGCACCTGGGGGCTAGCGAGTATCAACCATATCGATGGGACAATATATCATCTCCCATTAATATAAGGATGTCCGTTCGACAAAGTTCATTACGCTCCATGTGGTCCCCACTGTCAATGCTTTGTATCAGATATATAGAAGAGACTCTGTGATGACTCCCTCTGATATTTCCATGTCCCTTCAATACTCTTTAGTCCTCTTGATGTGTGATCACATGTAGGTTACTACCCATCAGACCATTGAAGGGATGATGTGGTAACTCACACCGATATAGAACTTGTCTCATTGATGCACCCAATGCTCTATACTAGGATGTCGAGGGGACAACTTAGAAGCTCCCACCAAAAATGGATAGTCAAGCCGATGAAGGAATAGATACATAACACGGTAGATGAAATATCAAGCCAGTAATTTGAGGCACATTTTCCAACATATATAAAGGAAGAGAACTCCCTATTCATTTATTTTTCATTGCATAAATCCATTATAGTTAGCTCATGTTTCACATTGTATGAGAAATGTTTCAAAAACCTTTCCACTAGATCTATGAATGTCATGATAGAGCTCCTAGGCAAGTGTAAGAACCACTCGAGAGATTTCCCCTATAAGCTTCTAGTAAAAAGTCTTATAAGGTAATCATTTATATAAGTAACTTCTTGGCATGCCATATAGAATTCTTGTATATGGTCCCATGGATCTCCATTTCCCTTATATTTATCCAATTTAGGTATTTAAAAGTATGGGAGAAAGCTATTCATGACATGGACCTATCAAAAGGATAAGGACATAATTCCTCAAATGTGTACCCTTTACTTTGGCTTTGGTTTCCCACTAGGACATTTATTACTTATTTCATGGCTTTCTTCTATTGGTCAAATGGAGTACCAAAAGGTGGCAGTAGTGACCTACAATGTGATTATATTGATACATTTGATTGTGTAGATTAGATTGGTTGTGAGCCTTATTTTGAGGGTCACGTTGTGAGGTTTTATTTTTGTTTGCATTATCGTTTGATCCTTTGTTGTGGCCAACATTTTCATGATTTACATTACTTTGGCTATCATTATTTTGGTCTATTTTGTCGTTTGTATTGGCATGGTCTTAATGCGGGGGCTCTTGACTTAGGATGTTATTAAGGTCAATTTTTTTTTTGGTAACATGGCTCCTGACTCTATAAAGCACCTAAGTATGTTGTCCTTGTGTTGTTGGAATCAATATTGTTGCAAGTATGTGCTAATCGGTGTTGTCATTGATGTCAACATGTTTGTGTTGTCATTGGTGTCAACTGTCTTCTAATAAAGTTAGTGTTGTTTGATTCAATTGCTTTGCTAAAAGGTGGTTTGGATGATTTTTATAGATGTTGAAAGTGTTGAGAATATGCCTATGTAGTTGGGTTTCCAAGTGCTTTTGAGAAAATTTGAATAATACTAAAAATAGTGTGTTGAAGGAGTCTTCTAGCTTACAGTATACTACTCGAGTTTTTTCTCTGCATTCCTTCTGTGTTGGAGATCTAAGTGTGTAGTTTGGATATGTTGTTGAGAAGTGGTGTAAGATGCTAAATATAGAATTTGGTGGTCTGGATTGCTATGAAGTGAAAGTTATGTTCACCAATTTGAGAACAAGATTTGATAGTGTTTTTGATTTGTGCAGAGATGTCTTGGAGAAAGTATTTTGCTCTGTATTTCTCTGTAGAGTGGTTTCAGGTGTTTTATTTTTGGATTTAATCCTATTAGGTCCTCATCTACCTTCTATCCAAAATGTTTGCAGTATGATGCTCCGAAAAGCAAGTTATTGTGTAGCAGAGTTCAACAGTATTGATTGTGAGCAGACAGCAAACCTTCTTCAGGTGAAAGTTGTTGTGGATGAATTCGTTGATTTCTAGGTGACCTCAAGTTGTTCATGGATGTTTCCAAAATGTGTTAATAATATGGGCATGGTCCGCAAGTTATGGTTGTGATCATCTAAGCATGTGATGAAGAATCCCCTATGTTTACACTGTTTGGCTGACCTAGAAGTTTGCGATGATTGATGAGTTGATTTGTTGATTATGTGAGTGTTGTGTAGCGTGCTTAAATAGATTTGGGTCCAAGCTAAGGATTAGAGTGGTTTTCCTTCATTCCATTGCGTTGTGGAATGTTTAGGTCCAAACCTAATTCAAATTTTGTATGTTTGTTGACCTTGGAGACTATTTCAAGGATTGAGGATTGTGTTGTTGACCTTGAAGATTGTTTCAAGGTTGATGGTGATATAAATAAGTGTTAAGAGTTCATGTGCATGTTGTTATAGATGGAAAATATGAAGTTAATGATGTGAAGGTGTGGTGCAGTCATGATTAGGAGGGTCCTCAAAGAGAACTATCTGGATCATGCAGCTAGAGTAAACACAATGGAAACAACTCAAAGATATGGAACAAATGTAGATTCAATCATTCAATATATCATAGAATTCAAATACAAATTGGCTGGTAACAAGCAGGCTTACAATTAGGGCTCACAGGCCTGCTTACAGAAAGTTAGAATATACACAAGATGTATCTTTGAAGCTCCTTCGTAAAGAATTCAAACTATCGATCTTCTAAATTCTGATAACTTGATAACTACTTTCCTAGGCATCTATTACACTATTTGATATCATCTCCAGATCATAAGATTCCTCCGCGTCAGCAAAGGAAGATCACAAAATCCAATGAAGAGTTGTAACGTGTGTACACGGATAGGTCGGACCTAAATGAATTGAAATCCTCCGCAAATGAATGGAATGATGTGCAGATCTTGGGGAAGGTCGACCACAAACCATAGATCATTAAATGATGTGTCATTAGGCTCCACAAATTAGGGAATGCTCTACAAGTCTTCTCCTTCATCTGATTGATTGAGACTACTAGGATGCTTTGTTATGAGAAAACAGTCAGTCTTCTGATAGCGATAACTTTCTGGTACTATATCCAAATGCTCTGAAATTTGGATATGATGTACATGAATGAATCTAGATGCTAAGTCCAGCTCTGCAGGGTCTAAGATGCAACTGTGGTAGAATGTGGACCAAAATATAGACACTCCTACTGACTGAACTTCCTGGACTAAACTAGAAAATAAAAGGGAACAAACTGAAATGCAAACAAATTGAAATGCAAATGTTTTTGGTTGATGCAAGATTGCTCTTGAACAAGGGATGCTCCTACATCAGACATCTAGAGTTATTGAAAAAGTAAGTCCCTCACTTTGCTAGGGCTAGAGGAAAACCAAGATGGTCTACCTCAGCTTGAGAAATCCATGATGAATCTTCTTCCAGTTTGCTTTTCCACTTCACAAGATATTCTTTGTATTGTCTTCCTCTGGTGTTGCATCCAAATTTGTTGTCCAAGATATCTTCAATTTGCTCTAGTGATTGATGTGGTAACTTCTTCTTCAAGTCTTCTATCATACTGTCACTGAACTCTGCTTCATGATACTGGTATAGGTCTATAATGTTGAAAATAGGTGATATACCCAATGTCTCTGGTAACTCCACTTCATATGCATTTTCTAAATCAAATTTTCTGAGTATCCTATAAGGTCCAAAATTCTTTATCTTCAACTTGTTATATGTCCCCACTAGAAATCTCTCTTTTCTCAAGTACACCATCACTTCATCTCCCACTACAAATTCTCTATGTCTTCTCTTCTCATCTACTCATTCTTTATACTTACTGTTCATCTCCTCCAAATGCTTCTTTACCTGACTATGCACTGTCTCCATGTGTCTTGTAAATTCTTCTACTTCTACACTTCTCTTTTCTTCCATACTGATATCTCTCAACTCTGCAACTCCTCTAGGGTCTACTCCAATAACACTCTCAAAAGGTGTTCTTTCAGTACTATTGTTCACTGAATTATTATATCCAAAATTTGCTTGTGCAAGAATCAAATCCCAACTTCATGCCTTCTCTCCAACCAAACATCTCAACAAGTTTCCCAAACTCCTATTCACTACCTTTGTTTGTCCATTAGTCTGTGGATGAAATGTTGAACTAAACTTCAAATCTATCTTCATCTTCTTCCAAAGTGTCTGTGTATAGGAAAAATTTGAGATTGTGAATAATATCAACAATGTCAAAAGTAATGAAATAACAACTCAAATCCCCATAACATCAAAAGATCTATCTAAGCATTAACCAAATCAATGAATAATCAAGTTATGAACAAAGAAGCTATCACCTAGATTGTTTAGATCTCTTGTTCGATTGTGGATTGCTCAATAAATTGCATACCCATGGTGTTGTAGATAGTGATTATGTGCTCAAAAGGTCAATGTGCTCAATGATGCGATGAATGCTCAATGCGTTGTATGGATGCCTGAGAATAAATGATCAAAGATGATTTGTTATGGAGATGACGAGGGTTTATATAGGTTTCAAGACATGATCAATCAATGGATGAAATAATTCCATGAAATGGATGGTTAAGATAAATCAAACAACTCATGATGAATGTGCACACAACATATGTCACTCCAAAAAGGTATTTTTTTATTAAGATAATTGCTTTTTGATAATAGACATGACAAAGATAGATTTGATTTCATAAATTAGAATATTTTTTTCTAATTTATGAGTTGATGATAAAAATAAGATAAATTAAAGCCAATTAAACTTAACTTTAGATTTCCTTTTTGAAGTTCTAAAAATAAGACTGATTGTGCACATAGAGTTAAAAATGACATTTTTAGAGGAATTGGAGAATAATTGAAATTAAATAAATAAATTTATTTAATTGATTGTGCATGATTGAAGAATAGATAAGATATGAATATTATAGATTTTAAATAAATTTATTTAATTTATTTTGCATGATGGAAGAATATTAATAAAATATTAATATTTTTATTTTTAGGGATTGAGTCAACTTAAATAAATTTGGATGATTTATTTAAATTTAGAGGAATAATCAATTAATTAAATAATAAAAATTATTTAATTATGGATAAGAGGGAATTTGTGATGAATTAATTAAATAATTATATTTATTCAATTAATGAGGATTTGAAATTTGAAAAAGGATAATGATTTAATTAAATAATAAAAATTATTTAATTCTAGAAGAATATAGAGGAATTTAATGAAATTAATTAAATAAAGAGGATTTATTTAATTAATGTTGAAAATATTTGATTTAGAGGAAATTGATGATTTTGATGAAATTAATTAAATAATTAGATTATTTAATTAACGTTAAATGCGGGTGATTTGGAAGAAATGATTAAAATGTAAGTGATGCGATAAAATGGTCATTTTTAGGTGTCTACATTTTGCCCCTCTTTGAGATGGTGTTGAGAAGTAACATCATTTCAAAGAAATTTAAAACATAGTGTTTGATTTGATAGAAGAAGACTGATTTAGAAGAATATGCTTGGAAGAAAATGATTAGATTAGAAGTGGTGATGCCTCAGTCACTCAAAGCGAGGGTGACAAGGAAAGATAAGATGAATGGTGGTGATGATGATTATGATTATTCCAAGACAAACAAGGCATTGCCCCTGTCAAGTTGTAAACCAATGATTAATTACTAATAATTGGTAAGGATAGTGTTGTCATTGTGGGGAATGAAATATCCCTAGATCAACACAAGGATGATAGTGTCTGGTTTCAGAAATGAAACACCTTGTATAAGATGCCTAGTCTAGTTTCAAGAGTGTGACAATCTGTATAAGATAATTGATATGATTGATGGATTGGTTGGTTGATTAATCGATTGATTTACAACAAGATTAGGATTAAGACCAAAGGATGTGATTGGATAATGTGGATAGATTGATTAGCTAGATTGGTATGGAAAGGATGAGGTATATCGATAAGATAAATTATGATGATGATGAGGATGCCCCCTTGAGAGGAAAGTTGGGTTCAAAGAACATAGGTGTGCTCTTGAAAGGAAAGGAGAGAAAAGGGTGAGTAGATAGAGAGATGTAGATGAACAGGTGAGATAAAAGATGGAAGATAAATAGAAAAAGATGAGAAGAATTGATATTGGAGTGATCGATCTTAATGAAATCTATAGATTTTATTAGGATGTATAGGTGAGATGGATGGTGGGATGGATGGGGTGAAATGATGATATCTTATGTACCTGAGTACTGGATACTTCCTTCGTAATCTAGACTACCTACATACCCATATCCACAGGATCAAGGTACCTTAAGATTGAGATGAGATGATATGTAGTTCTGGAAGCGGGATGAGATGGGATGATGTTGTAATGGTTACGTGAATGTTGATAAAGAGCAATCCTTATTTTGATATAACATGTGGATGTTATGCACCAGAGTATAGAAGACCAAGGTGAAAATGTATCCAATGCATAGGACATTGACTTTGCAAACAAACGGTTTGAATTTATATCTACTAGACATAATAGAACCATGTTGGATATGTGAATGAGCCATAGTCTTGAACATAAAATAAACTTCAATACATGAATGCAAGAAGAATATTAATATGTAAGATGCTAGGTTGTAACACACACAAAAGATAGATATGATGCTAAGTAAGATAAAAATATCATTCCTCAAACATGGCACACAAAAGCAATGACTATGCCCCCAATCCGTACTGCATCACAACATACCAAGATATAGATAAATCAAGGTAGTCTTGAATAGGTAATGGGAAATGAACAAAGAGATAAACTAAAAAGTTGTTGGCAAGAGACACTGCTCTGGTATGGACCTGTATGTTGTCATTAATGGAAATAAGGCTCAGAGATCTTATTACCATGGCTAGAAGAGATAACTTCGGAAGAGCATATTGGATTTCAGGTCTAGTTAATAGAAAATGGCTAAGTATGGAAAGTATTCTGAGTAGAGGACAGTAAGTCGGATAGTATGTCTCCATAGATGATGATTGTGTAATGTGGTTCAGATATGATGTTAGTAATTGTTTGGTGGTATCATGCTCCAGAGATTAAGTCTTGACTTCCTCTAGAAGTCACTTAGAAAAAATATCTATGTCCGAGTAAGCAAAGGTATAGCAAGAACAGTGAACAGGGTCTAGTGCAGAGGTCTGCATTCCTCCATAGATAAGTATTTTGTTATGTGGTTGTAGGATGTTGTAAACACTTGTATGAAGTGTCTTATTCCATAGTTAAGAGATCTAAAGACCACCGGAAGGCTAGCTCCAAGCTGCTAAGTATTGGCATAGTGTTTGACAAAGACAGAGTCTGAGTTCTTATGGTCTGCATTTCTCTGCAAGATGATATAATACCTTGCGGTTCTAAGGGTAAGATTGGGAATGTGTAAAGATTCCTTGATATGATTTGGAATGTGTTTTGAGATCTTCAGTAAAAGTTGTAAGTCAGCAGATGAAGTTGTTAAGCATGCTCTTGAGGAACAGGCCGACTAGTGTGATACATCATGATGTGGAGAAAGGATAGTGTATGAAAGATCCATTCAAGTATTTGAATGATTAGAGCCGACCTATATGAACACATTTGGGAGAATATTTGGGTCTGCATGACACATAGTGCATTGGATTGAGCGACAAGGTACATCTTTCTATGTACACATTTCACTTCTTGGATGCCGACCTGATTATGGATTAAATCATGATGCGGATATATATAAGAGCAATGATCTTTGGTTGAGTGGTGTGCAGGAGTAGAGGTGTGTGTGTGGTGTGAACATGAGAATAGAAGAACAGAGTTAGAAGAGAATTAGCGATGAAGACTTGGGATTCAGAATTTAGTTGCTAAATGACTGCACCCTAACATAGTGGCAAATGCTTAAGTAGTATTCAGTTATCATGTGTGATCTGATTGGAAGCAAGTTTTTGTCATCAAGGCAGTGAGCTAGCAGTCAGCCTCCAGTAGGGTTTAACATCCCTTATTCTAATCTTGTTAGGTTTAGGGGTTGAGGTAGTGAGCCTACTAAATCTAGTTGTACTTCATGGCAGTAAGCCAGCATGCTCTAGGCCTGTGGAGTGACCAAGCCTAAACATCATTTTTATAAATATTGCAATATATATGTGAGAGCTAATCCTCTCTGTGGTTTTTCCCTTTTTGGCTTTTCCACGTAAAATCTTGGTGTTATGTGTCATGATTTTGTGGATGTTGTTCAGTTGTATATTTTGCTTCTATTGGATTATTCTTTTGAAATGGTTAAAAGTAAAAGTTCAAGAAAAGATTAATAGAACACTGATTCACACCCCCCCCCATATTAGTGTTCCTAACAATCAACAAAAGCAAATTGACTGACTTACAAAGTAAATATACAACCAACATATTCTCTTGCCAAAGAGGTCTCTTAGGATAGATTGGATAGATAGGGTAGATAGGATAGATAACAACCTTATTGTAGGAACGATATATCTGTTAGAGGGTGTTGATCTGTTGATAGGATAAGTTGATTGATGTAGAAGATGTTGGAAATTGATATGGAGGACAACATATCACTCTGCAAGTAGGGTTCTTTGCTTTAGGTTGGTTAAGGACTTTTGCTTTGAAAGGATGCATAGTTTGTGTGCTGCTTGAGTTAGTCAAGTCTAGGTGGTAGGATGGATTGTGATAAATGGAAGACTAGAAAGATGGAATGTCAATGGATTGAGATGGGTGAAGAATGATGAATCGTATGTGCCTGAGTACTAGATACGTCCTTCATATTCTAGACTGCCTACATACCCTATATCCATGGGATCAAGGCACATTACAATGAAAGATGAAAATGATAATATGTAGTTCTGGGTAGAGTGGTGAGTGGGCCAAAGTGTTTGAGCTTGGGTAGGTGAAATGATGTCATCTTATGTACCTGAGTACTGGAAACTTCCTTCGTATTCTAGACTGCCTACATATCAATATCCATGGGATCAAGGTACACTAAGATTGAGATGAGATAAAATGTAGTTCTAGTTTTTTTGATGATGTAGGATAGGATGAAGTGTTTTGGTTTTAGTGAGATTGTTGAAGTGATTTTTGTTTTGGTGATATGGTTGATGAACCGCGAACAAGGATCCATTCCTAGACCTAGGTTAAGGAAAGAGTTTCCCCCATTCTAGTAGAGGTTTTACTATGGATGACTGAGATAGGATGAAGACAAGACATGGATAATTGACATAAGATAACTTTGACATTGACATCAATAACTTGACATAGGATAAAATGATGATGGGTGAACTGACACAGAAAAGCTAAAGATGGATGAACTGACATAGGATGAGGGATAACTGACATAGGATGAACTGTCAATGACATGGATAACTTAATATTGATAAATTTCCAAGCTATTCTAGATAGGGAAATGGAAATACAAAAGGTCAATGGTTTATTATGGATGGATTGATGAAGCTTTATTATGGAAATGGACATGGGTTGAAAAATGACTCGATAGATGATGGATACTGACTCTACACAGCGCCTGTTTGCCAGGTTTTCACTATGGTACTTATCCAAGGTGCCTGTTTACCAGGTTTTCACTAGAGGATGGATTATTTTTAGCTATTTCAATTTTTTTTGGCTTATTTAATTTTTTTATTTTTATTTATTTTTTGATTTTGTTGTTCTTAAATTTTTTTGATTTTTTGTTGAGGATACTCTGAGGATCAGACAAAGAACTTCTTGAAATGAACACTATTGAGTGGCTCATCTAGAGGAATGCCTTCAGGTGTTGCTAAAGTGTAAGCTCCTGATCCATAGGTTGTTGTGATAATAAAGGGTCCTAACCAATTGGGCTCAAAATTGCCCTTCTTTTCTCGATCTGCTTGATTTCTCTTATTTTCCTTTAAGACAAGGTCACCAACTTGAAACCATCGTTCTTTGATCTTATTGTTATAGTTGCACTAGAGACAGTTTTGATAGACATGAAGATGATTAAACACTGCAAGGTGCCTCTCATCTAATAGTTCTAGCTCAGCTAATTTGGAAGTGTGATACTCCTCTCCATCAATCAGGTGTTGTAGAGATACTCAAAGGGATGGGATCTTGCTCTCTATGGGGAGGATGAGTTCATATCTATAGACTAGGGCATAAGGTGTGGCACTAGTTAGTGTTCTGATACTAGTGCAATAGGCCCATAGGGCGGGATTGAGTTGCAGGTGTCAATCATGACCAGCTTCATTGACTGTTTTCTTGAGGATTTTGAGAATGATTTTGTTAGAAGCCTCAGCTTGGCCATTACTCCGCAGATAGTAGGGAGTGGAAAAGCAATGTTGGATATTGTATTATGTGCATAAGGTATGGACATCTTGATTCTTGAATGGTCTCCCATTATCAGTGATAATGGCTTGGGGGATACCATACTAGAAAATGAGGTAGTTAAGGATAAACTTGGCTATTTGCTTATCGGTAATATAAGTCATGGGAATGGCTTCTACCCACTTCATGAAGTACTCAATGGTAGTAATGATAAATTTATGGCCATTGGATGAGGATGGGTGGATTTGTCCTATGAAGTCTAGACCCCATTGTGAAAAAGGCCATGGATTTGTCACAGGTTGTAGTTCATGAGCTAGTGCATGAATCAAATCTCCATGTTGATGGCATTGTAGACACTTCTTAGCAAACTGTAAAGCATCTTGTTCTATGGTAGGCTAGTAATAACCTATTCTAAATATCTTTTTAGCAAGGTTAAGACTGGTAGAATGTGCACCACAGACACCTTCATGTATGTCTCGTAAGGTAGCATCAACTTCTTCTGCTTTAAGACATCGTAAGAGGATACCATTGAGACTCTAACGATATAGTGTATCACCCAGGATGGTGTAACGGGAGGATTGATGGATAAAGGTTTTGTGTTGGATTGTTGATAGCTCAAAGGGAAAGGTACCATGTTTAAGGTATTCATAGATATCTTTGTACCATGGGGAATTGGGACCAACAAGTTTGTAGATTATTTTAGTAGTTGGAACATCGATGGCTAGTATCAACAATTGCTCAATCAAGAATTCACATTTCTATGTGTTTGCAAGCATGTCTATATGTGACCCCATAGAAGCCATAGAATATGCATCTTTGTTATGCTCTCTTGGAATTTGTTCAAAAGTGATGCTAGAAAAGTGTGGTTTGTATGCATCCACTAGTTGCTTGTAAGGGACCAGCTTTTCATCTTTTATTTGATACTCATAAATGACTAGTTGTGAGTCTCCATATACATGTAGTTCTCTAATGTCCCATTGGACTACTGTATGGAGACCTATGAGGAGTGCTTCATACTCAGCTATGTTGTTGGTGCAAGGAAATGCAAGCCGATATGACTTTGGGATATAGTCATTTTGAGGTGTGATAAACAAGATATCAGCCCCTGATCTATGTTGTGTCTAGGAACCATCAAAATACAACTTCCACATTACTGAGGTAGAGAGATTGAAGATATTTTCATTTGGAAAGTCAGATACCATAGGATGTACATCTGTCATGGGTGCTTTTGCTAGTTGATCTTCTAGGGCTTGTCCATTGATTGCTTTACGATCCACATACTCAATGTCAAATTCACTAAGGATCATGACCCATTTAGCTAGTCTGCCTGTGAAGGCTGCTTTTGCTAGGGGATATTTTAACAACTCAATTTTGGCTATTAGATTTGTGTGTTGGTTTAGCATGTAATGCTGCAAATTTTGGGAGGTGAACACTAAGGCTAAACAAGCTCTTTCCATAGGTGAATAATTGAGTTCATAACCCACCAAGGTTTGACTAATATAATAGATTACATGCTCTTTTCCTGACTCATCATGTTGTGCTAGAAGAGCCCCTAGGGTTGCAGTAGTAGTTGAGATGTACAAGATCAAAGGCCTATCGGCAACTGGTGATACCAAGACAAGAGGTGTAGCTAGATATTTCTTGAGTTGATCAAATGTCACTTAACACTTAGCATCCCATCAAAATGAGACATCCTTTCAGAGAAAGTATTGGAATGGTTGACATTTATTTGCTAGCTGTGAGATAAACTGCCTAATAGATTGTAACATTCCTTGAAGGCACCTTAATGCTTTTAGATTCTTTGGTGGGGGCATCTCTACTATAGCCTTCCAAAAGTATCCAAAAGTATCTTCCATGCAATCTCCAAAAGATAGTGTCTTCCAAAAGTATCCAAGAAATTTTGTATCTCTGTCTAAAATTATGCTCTTAGGTAATCCATGCAATCTCACAATCTCCTTGAAAAATAGGTCAGCTACATGCACTACATCAGTTGTCTTCTTACAAGGTATGAAATGTGCCATTTTTGAAAATTTGTCCACCACTACAAATATTGAATCATGTCCTCTTTATGTCTTAGGCAATCCCATTCCAAAATCCATCCTTATGTCTTCCCAAGGTCTCTCCAGTACTATCAAAGGTTTATACAATCTAGTATTCTGACTACTCCCTTTTGCAACTTGACAAACTCTACAATTCTCCACAAATTTCCTAACATCCTTATGTATCTGAGATCAAAATTAATTTTCACTCACCAAAGCCACTATCTTATCAATGCCAAAATGTCCTGCCAATCCACCACTGTGTTTTTCCTTGATCATATTATCTCTCATTGAACTTCTAGGTATGCACAATTGATTTCCTCTTAACAACATATCTTCTTGAATGAAATAGTCCAACCACTTACTCCTATCTATCACAATAGGTTCCTTACATGCTTTCCAAGGTTCTACAAAATCAAGATCTCCCTCATACATGTTCTTCAATTCATCAAATCCCAACACTTCAACTCTCATCTCTGTTAACAAGTTTCTTCTCTTACTCCATACATCTGGAACTTTGTTTGATTTTCCACTCCTATTCTTCAACACAAAAGTATAACTCTGCATGAACTCTACCCACCTCATATGTCCCTGATTCAACTTACCTTGACTATTCAAATATTGCAAAGCTTGATGATCTATATACAACACAAACTCCTTAGGCAACAAGTAATGTCTCCACTTCTTCAAGGCTTGAATTATGGCATAGAATTCTTCATCATAAATAGAATATCTTATCCTTGCATCATTCAACTTCTCACTGAAATATGCTATAGGTCTACCCTCCTGACTTAACACTACTCCTATTGCATTCCCACTTGCATCACAATCTACTTGAAATACCTTATTGAAATTTGGTAATGCCAAAATAGGTTGCTCTGTCACTTTCTGCTTCAACAATTCAAAACTTTTGTCTACTCCTGATGTTCACTTGAAATCTTTTCTGTCACCTCTCATTGTCTCTATCATTGGTTTACAAACTAAACTAAATTTTTTGATGAACTTCTAGTAGAAACTAGCTAATCCATGAAATGATTTGACTTTTCCAATGCTCTCAAGTGTAGGCCATTCAACAATTGCTCTCACTTTCTCAGGGTCTGTCTTCAATCCTTCCACAAAATCACAAATCCCAAGTATACCAATTCTTCCTTCATGAAACTACACTTCTTTATGTTTATCAACAATTTCTCTTCCCTCAGTCTCTGCAATACTTGTCTAAGGTGCCACAAATGTTCCTCTTTCATCTTACTAAAAATCATAATGTCATCCAAGTATACAATAACAAACTTACCCAAGAATTTCTTCAAGGCTTCATTCATCAATCTCATGAAAGTACTTGGTGCATTTTTAAATCAATTAGGTATCACTAACCACTCATGCAATCCTTCATTTGTCTTAAAAGAAGTCTTCCATTCATCTCCTTCTTTGATTTTGATCTGATGGTATCCACTCTTCAAGTCTATCTTTGTGAAATATTTTGCTCCACTCAAATAGTCCATAATGTCATCCATCCTAGGTAAAGAAAATCTATACTTAACTATGATCTTGTTTATTGCTCTAGAGTCTATACACATTCTCCATTCTCCATCCTTCTTAGGTCTAACACTGTAGGTACTGCACAAGGAATCAAGCTTTCTCTGATCAAACCCTTCCTCAACAACTCTTATATCTATCTATTCAATTCCTCATTCTCTGCCAATGTCATTCTATGTGCTTGTTTGTTAGGCAAACTAGCTTCTGGTATAAGGTCCATGTGATGACTAATACTCCTTATTAGTGGCAATCCTTTAGGTTCATTGTCTGATATGATGTCTTCATATTCTACCAACAACTCAGTTATCTCCTCCAGTTGTGATTCTTCAGTCTCTTTTTTCAATGTTTTAGGCTTCTTAGGGATCAAAGCATAACACATGTTCTCATGTCTCAAACCATCCAAAAATTTCCTTCCATCTACCAAATAGATTCTAGCATTTCCTCATACTTCACTCTTAGGATTGTTGCAAGTATGTGCTTTCGGTGTTGTCATTGATGTCAACATATCTTTGTTGTCATTGGTGTCAACTGTATCCTTATCTTGTTACTTTCTTGAAGTAAGTTATATGCTTTGAATACACTTATGTAATTGACTCTCATGTTGAGGATATTGAGAAAAGTAGTCCTCCAGTAGAAACAGTGAGTTGTAGTGTAAATAGTGTGCTAAATACAGAAGAACAATCCAAAAGATTGCTCCGCATTTCCTATAGGATGAATATCTTTACCTGTGGATTGGAAGTTATTTAGAAGCCTGTCTAAAGATATATTCTGAGTTTGAGCCTCTGGTGTGAAGATTTGAGGAAGTTGTGTTCACCAGAGTAAAACCTATTTTTTCTTATTATTCACTGGTGACAAGGAGAAAGTAGTTTGCTCCACACTCCTCCGCATTGAAGTATTTTTCTCTGTGGTTCTAGACAGAAGTCTAGCATGATGATAAGTATCTACAACTCCAATGGTTCATGATTTGGTGGTTTGCAAGCTATCTTTCTTTTATGACAATTGAAGACAGTGAAGTTCATGTGCTTTGATGTGAAGAATCTCATGGATAAAGTGGTTAGAGTTTGTGCGGTTTCTCCTGGTGATTACAATGTACTTTTGGATGTCTTGTGATTGTGTTCCTACCTTGGCATTGGTCCACAAAGAATATTTTAGATCAGAATTGAAGATTGTTCCTAGATAGCGTAGCATGTAACTAGTCTTAGCCGACTTGGTTAATTCCAGTGATTGCGGAGATTCATAGAAGATTGTTGAAGTGTGTAACAATGTAGAAGATTGTATTTGGGCCCTTGCTAAGGCACGATGTGATCCACCTATAATTTTGTGTCCTTTCCTTAGCATAATTGGTATTAGGTCCAAACCTATTATGATGTAACATATGTTTACCGACCTTGGAGTTTGCTCCAACAGTTGATGATTGTAATGCTGACCTTGATGATTATTCCAAGGTCGATGTAGTGTATAAATATTTGTAATTGAGTCATGAAAATGTGATGAAGGGGCTAAATCATAAAACACACAACAATAGAAATGGCACACAGAAAAAATAATATTTCTTTATTGATTTAGACAACTTATTACATTACAGAAGCTCAATTACAATAAGAGGAATCAATCGTCCACAGGTTGCAACACACTATAGCTACTCATCACCAAGCTCTAGAATTTTCTACCTTCTATAACCCTAAATCAGATAGGGTTTCTATTTTCCCACCTATTCTTGACTCTACACTTGCCCCCTTAACTCTCCCCCCAAGGGTTCCTGATGCAGAGGAAACAATCAAACTCAACTTCATACTAACATATTGCATAACAACAGGTTTCAATCTATTTGATGCTTCAAGTTCATAAGAGAACTTCACCATGCAATGGCTTCAACTCAAGCATATTTAGATTTTCAACATCTCTGACCCAAACCAAACTTCACATAGCCTTCTCACATCTTAGGAAAATCAATTTAACAGGAACAAAACACATTCTAAGGTCTAATCCACCATGCAAGCAACCAACTTACTATAGACTGTCAAACTTCTAGTAGCCCTACTTTAAGGATTGTCAAGGCATAACTCTTGCTTCCAAACCTTTCTCAAGACTGTGATGGCATCTTTGAATACCCATTACCAAGTCTTCAAACATATCTAAAACTCAATGTATATTGCTTTGTAAGAAACTCAGGGCGATTAGGCCTAGCATGCACACAAGGCTTATTGGTTTGGGCAACTCCACGACTCTCCACACCTTGCATGTGTGTGTAACACTTCACAAAAGGTCTGCATAAACTTATTTATTCACCAAAAGTCTATCTTGCAATGATTTGAGCACAAATTCCAAGATTTACCTCCTTGACTATCCTCTAAACTCTATTTTCTGGACTGTGACAGAAAAAAAAGTCATAAACTTGGTTTTTCCCTTCTAAAATCTCTACCATTTGATTCAAAACCTCTCAAATATAAAAGTAAATCTTACTACCATCATTTTCCACTAGGGATTGATAACATGCAAAGGACAACCAAGGAGAAAACACAGTTATTCATACCACTGTTTACCCTAACAGAGGGTTTTTGACAGTTTTAGACAAAATGTAATATCTACCATAAAACAAAACCAAACTACATGAAATAAAATACAAGTGGAAGGTGACTAAGAGAAGTTTCATTTGAAAACAAAACTAAATGCCTTCGTACCCGTATAGGGCCGTACATAGCAAGGAAACAGCAAATTTCTGTAATAGAATATAGAAAAAATAGTGTTTTTAACATTCTAATTTCAATCTCCGATCACCTCCCATTACAAAATGGTTACAAAGCCTATTTAAAGGTATTACAAAACTATCCACTCCTCTTCCAACTATTTTCCAATGAATTGGAACAAGGTGACCCTTCACCTTCCCACATTTTGCATCTTTAGGAATTTTACATTTTGAAAGACAACTTTTACACATTATGTCCAAATGACTCCAACATAACTTCAAATGATCAAATTGATCCTATTACAACATTGAATCTCTAAAATGGAATCAAATTCCACAAAATTGGTCTCTGAAAACATTAATTTGCCAAGGTGCTCCTGCACCATACAACCAACCAACAAAATTTCCAAGTCCCTTGGAAATGTACCTGCAACAAGTCTTTTTCTACATTTCCTTTGTCTTTATCTTCAGTCTTCTTAGCTACAATCTTCCAATCTATAGGAATGGTGACCAACCAACCAATAGAACAAACTACCATTTTCACAGAGCATCCTCAGGCTCCTTCTACTCCCATCAGTGGAGTATTCTTTAGGCTGCAACATCAAGTGCTTCTTCAAGTCTTCATCTCTCTCACTGCTTCACAACACCAACTCACCAAACCATTCATCTCACCCAACAGTAGATCCTGGTGATGCATCTACCACTCTCTCCTCAATGGCTTCTCTATGCATCCTTCTCCAGCCTAATCTCCATTGGAGAATGGTCATGACAAACCTCATCTTATCTGCCCACACACACAACCTCAGAAAACATCCTTCTACAGTTAGATGGACCAAGCACCTGCAACCAAACAACTTAGCAACAAATAACGGTCACCAAAACAATCATATTCTTCATCTTAGAAATAACATCTCCTCCCAGAGTTTTTGCTAGCTCTGATACCAATCTGATGCAGAGGAAACAATCAAACTCAACTTCATACTAACATATTGCATAACAACAGGTTTCAATCTATTTGATGCTTCAAGTTCATAAGAGAACTTCACCATGCAATGGCTTCAACTCAAGCATATTTAGATTTTCAACATCTCTGACCCAAACCAGACTTCACATAGCCTTCTCACATCTTAGGAAAATCAATTTAACAGGAACAAAACACATTCCAAGGTCTGATCCACCATGCAAGCAACCAACTTACTATAGACTGTCAAACTTCTAGTAGCCCTACTTTAAGGACTGTCAAGGCATAACTCTTGCTTCCAAACCTTTCTCAAGACTGTGATGGCATCTTTGAATACCCATTACCAAGTCTTCAAACATATCTAAGACTCAATGTATATTTCTTTGTAAGAAACTCAGGGCCATTAGGCCTCGCATGCACACAAGGCTTATTGGTTTGGGCAACTCCACGACTCTCCACACCTTGCATGTGTGTGTAACACTTCACAAAAGGTCTGCATAAACTTATTTATTCATCAAAAGTCTATCTTGCAATGATTTGAGCACAAATTCCAAGATTTACCTCCTTGATTGTCCTCTAAACTCTGTTTTCTGGACTATGACAGAAAAAAAATAGTCATAAAGTTGGTTTTTCCCTTCTAAAATCTCTACCATTTGATTCAAAATCTCTCAAATATGAAAGTAAATGTTACTACCATCATTTTCCACTAGGGATTAATAACATGCAAAGGACAAACAAGGAGAAAACACAGTTATTCATACCACTGTTTACACTAACAGATGGTTTTTGACAGTTTTAGACAAAATACAATATCTACCATAAAACAAAATCAAACTACATGAAATAAAATACAAGTGGAAGGTGATTGAGAGAAGTTTCATTTGAAAACAAAACTAAATGCCTTCCTGCCCGTACAGGGCCATACACAACAAGGAAATAGCAAATTTCTGTAATAGAATATAGAAAAAATAGTGTTTTTAACATTCTAATTTCAATCTGCAATCACCTCCCATTACAAAATGGTTACAAAGCCTATTTAAAGGCATTACAAAACTGTCCACTCCTCTTCCAACTATTTTCCAATGAATTGGAACAAGGTGACCCTTCACCTTCCCACATTTTGCATCTTTAGGAATTTTACATTTTGAAAGACAACTTTGACACATTATGTCCAAATGACTCCAACATAACTTCAAATGATCAAATTGATCCTATTACAACATTGAATCTCTAAAATGGAATCAAATTCCACAAAATTGGTCCCTGAAAACATTAATTTGCCAAGGTGCTCCTGCACCAGTTCCCAAAAATGGTCATATATAGCCCCTTTTTTGGTGGCCACCAGCTTAATTTCAAAATTTGCATCTCCCTCCAAAATTAGGTCAACTTCGCGAGGCCATAACTTTCAATCTGACTGTTGGATTTTCAATTATAATACCTTTTTAGAAATCTCTTGAAAAGACGGTTGTGCGTAAGTAGTACCTAAAGGTAGACTGCTTGGGTTTCCCACCAAATTTTGGGCCCATCCAGAGCCTCTAAATGCCTCAAATTTGACTTTGAATATTTCAATAAGATTTTTGGAATTTGAAATTTTAATATCTCACAAATGACAAATGATAATGAAGTGATTTCTTCACCATTAGCTTCAATTCACCATTCTAGAGGTCTGTGTAAGATTTTGTATCCAACCATACACAAATGCAAACTTACTAAAAATAGTAACCTTGCCAAATTTAGCCATTATTGAAAAGAAACAACATTTTTTTTTTGTTGATGCAAGATTGCTCTTACACCCTGGATGCTCCTGCATCAAAATGTATCCAAGTGTGAAAGATGTGAAGATAAGCTGGAAGCAAAGTAAAGGCAGAGCAGAAGGGTTTGGACTTCAATGAAACTGAACCTTGGCATGGAGTAGATGTTGTTATCTTAGTTCAATCTCTTGGCAGTGAGCCTTTTTCTTGCAGTGAGCATTCTGGGTAGTGAGCCCTATAGGCAGTGAGCCTCCTTTTGTAGTGAGCAATTTGGGCAGTGAGCCCTGTAGGCAGTGAGCCTCTGATTTTCAGTATTGATATAACATATATATTTCTGCGGGATAACACCCACTGTGGTTTTCCCTTTTAGGGATTTCCACCTAAAAATCTGGTGTCACTTGTGTATGATCTTGCAATTGTGTTTATGTTTATGAGTTTATGCTTTCATGACTTAATCATAACAAACAATGGACAAGTGTTTAATGTTTTAAGATACAGAATTGTTTAAATTTTGTGACAACTGATTCACCCTCCCCCCTCTTAGTTGTCTAGTTCATTTCAACAATTGGTATCAGAGACAAGTTCCTCAGGAGAAAGCCTAACATCTTGAGGAAGATCCAAGATGTCTTATAAGAAGGAAGTTTCGCATTTTGATGGGACAAACTACACTCTTTGGAATGCGTGAATGAAGAGTCATCTTCTTTGTCTTGGTTACAAAGTATGGCTAGCTACACTATCAAAATTTGAAATGTCAGAAGGAGGATTGACAATAGAGGATGATATTAAAGAATATGAGCTAGATGTCAAAGCTAAGGATGCTTTCTTAAGTTCCTTACGTGACTCAGTACTAACAAAATGTGTGGATCTTGAAACTACAAATGAGGTATAGGAGAAGCTAAAAAATTGTATGAAGGAGATAATTCTATCAGAGAAGCCCAGCTACAAAGCCTGAAAGTAAGACATGAAAGTTTGAAGATGAAAACATAACATCCTTTATGCAGAGAGTTGATGAACTTGTCACGGGAATAAAAGGTATGGGAGGAACTCTCACTGATAAGGAATTTGTGATGAAAATTCTCATATCACTACCAAAATCCTATAGTCACAAGGTGGCTGCTATTGAAGAATTCATGACTATGAAAACTATTGATAGAGATCAATTACTTAGAAAACTTACAGCCTTTGAGATGAGAGAATTTGGTGATGCCCTTCCAAAAGTTGAATCAGTCTTCAAAGCCAATATCTCAGAAAAGAGTTCCAGACCTGAGAAATATAAAGTGGATGATGACTTTGATGAAATTGAAGCTAACTTTGTTGGCAGGATGCAAAGAGGTACCGGTAAGTTCAAAGGTAAATTACCCTTCAAATGTTTTTCATGTGGTAAAGTAGGTCATTATGCTTCTAGATGTCCTGAAAGAATTGAAAAAAATAGAATGAAATATGAAAGCAATCCTAGAATTCCAAAGAAATGCTACTATGTCAGAGATTTTGATGATGAAGGGGTGATTGATGATGAATCTGATGATGCCAATACCAGTACAAATGAATACTTTTTTATTGCTATCAAAGAAAATCCTGTGTCTACTAAGTCTTCTAATTGTGTGAAGGATGAGAAACCAGTGGAAGAAAGTGCTTTGGCTGTTCAGGTTGTGAAAGATAAGGATGAATGGATTATTGAAAGTGGGTGCAAACATCACATGACCAATGAAAAAAGTAAGTTTTTAAGTTTGGAAAAGTATGATGGAGGACTAGTTAGGTTTGGAGATAATGCAGCTGGTAAGATTTGTGGAAAAGGATCTATTTCATTTGATGAAAGCATAATATTAACAATGTTATGTATGTGAAAGGTTTGAAGCATAATCTTTTGAGTGTTGGTTAGATGTGTGACAAAGGATATGATCTAAGATTCAAAGACAATGGGTGCAAGATCATGGAAAGCTCTGGAACTGTGATAGCTACCGGTAAGAGATAAAAGGTAACATCTATCAATTGAAAGGAGCTAATGAATATTGTTTATTATCTCAGGTAGATGAAAGTTGGTTGTGGCATAGAAGGATGTGTCATACAAACATTGATAATTTGGTAAAGATAAGTTTAGTTTAGATTGTGAGAGATTTACCAAAACTTATGAAACCCTCAAACACAATTTGCAAGGAATGCTAGATGGGAAAGCAGACAAGAACAAGTTTCAAGAGCAAAGAACAATTTTATGCTGGATTGTTGGATCTAGTGCATACAGATCTCTGTGGTCCTACAAGAATGAGAAATCTACAAAGTGATAGGTATTTCATGCTACTTATTGATGATTATTCTAGATTACTTTTCTAAGAGACAAATCAGAAGCCCTAGAGAAGTTCAAATCTTTCAAGCCAATGGTTGAAAATGAAATAGACTTGAAGATCAAATGCTTGAGGTCTGATAGAGGATGTGAATTCACATCAAATGAATTCAACATGTTTTGTGATGAGCATGGGATAAAGAGATAGTTGTCTTCACCCAGGACTCCTCAGCAAAATGGAGTTGTGGAAAGGAAAAATAGGACAGTTCAAGAGGCTACTAGGACAATGATAAAGGAAGCAGATTTGTCGGAAGTATTTTGGAAAGAGGCCATTCATACTCTTGTCTACATCCAAAACAGAGTTCAAGTGAAAGGTAATAGTACTCAAACTCCTTATAAATTATGGTATGGAAAAATTCCTATAGTAAAATACTTCAAATTCTTTGGAAGCAAATGTTATATTAGGAGAGATGAAGATCTAGGAAAGTTTGATGCAAGATGTGATGAAGTAATCTTCCTTGGATACTCTAGCAAGAGTAACACTTACCAATGTTATAACAAAAGACTCAAAAATATTGTTGAGAGTGCAAATGTGAAGGTGGATGAAGGCAAGGAAAGAATATCATACCCAAGTTGTTATGAATCAGATGAACCTTTAACTATAGAAAACAAAGAGAAAGATAAACAAAATGATAGTCAGGATGAAGAAGATGCTCCAGAAAGTATTGTCAAAACTCCTAGGTATGTAAAGATCAACCATTCTAAAGATTAGATTATAGGTGATAAGGACAAAGGTGTGCTAACAAGAAGAAGAGATACAAAAGAATAAGTAAATTACTATTTTCTTTCAAAGATTGAACCAAAAACTGTGAATGAAGCTTGTAATGATGAAAATTGGGTGAAGGCAATGGAGGAAGAAGTACTACAAATTGAGAAAAGTGAAACTTGGGAACTAGTTCCTAGACCTACTGACAAAATGTTATTGGAACTAAATGGGTCTTTAGGAACAAGATGAATGAAAATGGAGAAGTTGTGAGGAATAAAGCAAGACTTGTATGCAAAGGATACTCTCAGATTAAAGGAATATATTTTGAAGAAACTTTTGCTCCTATAGCCCAGATTGAAGCAATCAGAATGTTCTTGGCATTTGCCGCCCACAAAGATTTCAAAGTATATCATATGGATGTAAAATCTGCATTCCTAAATGGTGAGTTGGAAGAGGAAGTCTACATTGAGAAACTGGAAGGATTCAAGTTATCAAATCAAGGAGATGTTGTGTGCAAATTGAAGAAAGCCTTGTATGGACTCAAGCAAGCCCCTGGAGCATGGTATGCAAGGTTGGATAAGTACTTAATGAAGTTAGGATTCATTAAAGATACTGCTAATAGTAATCCCTATTTCAAGATTAATTAAGATCAAATATTGATTGTTGAAGTCTTTGTTGATGACATTATCTTTACAGGAAATGAAGGTATTGCATAAGCTTTGCTGGTGAAATGAAAAGTGAATTTGAAATGTCCATGTTTGGTGAAATACATTTCTTTTTGGGTTTGCAAATTAATCAATCATATAAAGGAATCTACATATCTCAATCTAAGTATGTAAAAGAGTTGTTGAAGAAGTCTGATATGGAAGACTCTAAACTGGTGTGTATTCCCATGGTGACTGGTTGCAAGTTGAGAAAAATTGATGAATCACCTAAGGCTGATTAGAAGAAATACAAATCCATGATTGGAGGATTGCTTTATCTAAATCAAACCAGACCAGATATTATGCATCCAGTCTGTCTTGTTGTAAGATTTCATGTTATGGAAGTTAAGAGAATCTTGAGATATTTGAAAGGTACTCTAGATTATGGCTTATGGTATCCAAAGGACAATGATTTCACTCTCAGTGCTTATATAGATGCAAATTGGGTCAGAGATGTTGATGATAGAAATGTTAGTTTTAGGATAGAAAACTGAGAGGGGGGGTGAATCAGTTGTCTCCAAAAACCTATTCTTTAATCGCTTAGAATCTTCTTTGATTTTAGTAGCATAACAAAGATTCAATCACAGAAGCATAATGAAATAACTCAAGAGAAAAAACACATATAACACCAAGATTTTAAACATGGAAAACCCAGTTAAGGGAAAAACCACGGGGTGACTAACCCAAGATTGTATTCTCTATTAAAAGAATAAGAAAAATGGCACTTGCCAATTAGGGCTCACTGCCCGAGTGCACTGCTCACAAGAGGCCCACTACTGACAAGAGACTCACTGTCTACAAAAGAATATAAATATTACATACTTGACTGGAGATTAGCATCTTCACTATGCTTGAGACAGTTCCATTTAAGCTCAACACCTCTGCTATGCTTTTCGCTTCTCTTCTCTACCACTTTCTCATCATGACAATAGATACTTTTAAATGACTTCACAAATCTTATTTATACATGATATCAACTTTGGAAAGATCATCAAAGTCAACACAACACACACTTTATTTTATTATGGAGCAATTACAAAATTACAACTTGACTTATTACAAAAGCTTCATGCGCACTACTACACTGTCGGCTATCCATAGCTAGGACTTCAATCTTCTATGGGGAACATGCGAGGCTTCGCAAAACATCTTCAAGATCATCTGCAACATGTGCAAAACATCTGATTAGCCAAGATTAGGAAGAACACCATCACTCGAAGGTAAATCTTCAATTATGAGCTCAATCTTCAATGCAGACTACCAAAACGAACTAGACACAATCTAGAGACCCCCACAAGCTTGCTTGAATCACCAAGAACATCCACACTTTTGTTTACTAAAATCATTCGCATCTTCATTTGAAACCTCAAGAACACAGTAGGTCATCACTATCACATTAGAAGGATTGCTTATGGACCTCCAAACCATGAACCAATTGCGTTTTCAATTCACATTGGCTTCCCAAACATAACGCCAGATCTGCAGAACAAGGTATTGCATTTTTAGATCTCACTGGACCTATCTGTGCGACTCTGTCACCTCTAAATAGCTGCTAGAACCAATTTTATTCATATGGCCATAACTTCTCCAAATCTTCATGTGGATCTCTAAAATCTTGGTTGGAGCACCTTCAGACACATATCTGCAAACCCTTTGATGCGCATACTCTGATCTTCAACTGACTGGGATTTTTACTTCATAGAACTTCAATGTCTTCAATGTCCTTCTCTGTTTCTGATAGGGCTAATTTTCTCAATATCCTCAGCACATAGCTCATCCAATACTTGACATCAATGACAACACCAGTTAGGCCCATACTTGCAACAATCTCCCCCTTTGTCATCGATGGCAATATATGATGTGAAAAATTATTTTAACCATCAAGACAAGAACTTTTCCTCACTGACTAGCATAACTCCCCCTATCATCAATCATTCATATGTTTTCTCTTCCTTTGCTGCTCCCCATTTGATCAGCAACCACTTTTTGTTTTTCACATGTCTTCTCTCCCCCTTTGACATCAATGGAAAAGGGCACATACTTGCAACCACTTCTCATACTTCATAATCATGTTGACTACTCCTCCTGAATAGCAGCTTCCTAACACCAATCTGGATCACAAAAATATGACTGTGGGATCCACTAGATTGATGCACATCAGTGTACCTTAATTTAGAATCAGAGGGGTAATAACCCCTAACTTCTCCCTGAGATACTCAAAAGAGTCCTTAGGTAGAGGTTTAGTAAAAATGTATGCAATCTAATCCTTTGAGGGAACAAACTCCAGTCTGACTTCATTCTTATTCACTTGTTCTCTCAAAAAGTGAAATTTGAAGGATATATGTTTTGTCTTTGAATGCAACACCAAATTTTTTGATATGTTTATTGTACTTGAATTATCACAGAAGATTGTAATAGGTTCTTCATACTCCACTCTGATGTCTCTTAGCATTTGCTTCATCCATAATACTTGAGTGCAACTGCCTGTTGCTGGAATATACTCTGCTTCTGCAGTGGATAGAGATATTGCCTCTTATTTCTTGCTTGGCCAAGAAACCAATCTTTTCCCCAAAAAGAATGCACCAGCACTGGTACTTTTCCTATCATCCACATCTCCTGCCCAATCAGCATCTATATAGGCATGAAGAGAGAAATCATGATCCTTATAATACCATAAACCATACTCAACCATTCCCTTTAGATATCTAAGAATTCTCTTGATTTCCATGACATGAGACTCTCTAGGATTAGCTTGGAATTTGGCAACAAGACCAACAACATTCATAATATCAGGTCTAGTTTGAGTGAGGTAGAGCAATCCTCTAATCATTGACGTGTACTTTTTCTAATCAGTCTTAGGAGATTCATCATCTTTACTCAGCTTACATCTAGTTGCCATGGGAGTATTCATTGGCTTTGAATCTTCCATCCCAAATTTTTTCAACAATTCTTTCACATATTTGGTCTGAGATATGAAGATTCCTTTCTTTGTTTGAGTGATTTGTAGACCCAAGAATAAATTCATTTCCCCAAACATAGACATCTCAAATTCACTTTTCATTTGATTTGCAAAGGTCTTGCACATACTATCTTTTCCTCCAAAAATGATATCATCAACAAATACTTCAACAATCAAGATATTTTCATGATCAATCTTGAAGTACAGATTACTGTCAGCAGTACCTTTGTAGAATCCAATCTTCAAAAGATGTTTGTCTAATCTATCATACCAGGATCTTGGGGCTTATTTGAGTCCATACAAGTCCTTCTTCAATTTGTAGACCATATCTCCATGATCAGATAATTGAAATCCATCCGGTTGCTCAATGTATACCTCTTCTTCCAAATCACCATTTAGGAAGACAGACTTGACATCCATCTGATACACCTTGAAATCTCTGAAGGTGGTAAAAGAAAGAAATAATCTAACTACTTCAATTCTTGCCACTGAAGAAAAAGTTTCTTCAAAGTCAACTCCTATTTGAGAATAACCCTTACAAACCAATCTAGCTTTGTTTCTTATTACTTCACCATCTTCATTCAATTTATTCTGGAAGACCCATTTAGTCCCAATCAAATTTTTGTCCTTAGGTCTGGGAACAAGATCCCAAGTGTGATTCTTTTCAATTTGCATCAATTCCTCCTTCATTGCGTTAAGCCAACTTTCATCATTGCATTTTTCACTTACTATTTTTGGTTCAATCTTTGAAATCAAACAATACTTTACTAAATCTTGAGAAATTTTTCTTCTTGTTTGAACACCTTTGCTTCTATCTCCTATGATCTAGTTTTTAGAATGATTTAGTCTTACATACCTGGGAGTTTTGGGAGGCTCTTGCACTTCTAAATCTTGAGCAAGTTCATGCATACTTGTCACTTCTTGTATTTCAAGATTCTTCGGATCAGTCTAAATCTAAACTGGAGTTGGGACTTGTTCTCCTTGTTCTGAGACATCATTCTGATCATCTACTACATAATACCTTGAGGGATTTTCCATGCCTTCATCAACCTTCACATTTGTACTTTCTACGATCTTTCTCAATCTCTTGCTATAACACCGGTATGCTTTGCTTTGAGTAGAATATCCCAAGAATATTACTTCATCACTTCTAGCATCAAACTTGCTAAGGTCTTCATCTCTTTTGATATAGCATTTACTACCAAAGACTAAAATATTTCATAGTAGGAGTGATGTCAAACCAAAGTTCATAAGGAGTCTTACCAATATTGCCTCTGATTTGTACTCGATTAAGAGTATAGACAGTAGTGCTTACATCTCCTCTCCAATAGATCTGAGGGATATTTGCTTCCATCATCATGGTTCTAGATGCTTCCTAGATGGTTCGGTTCTTTCTTTCCACTACTCCATTCTGTTGTGGAGTCCTTGGAGCAGATAACTGTCTCTTTATCCCATGTTCCTCATAGAATGATATGAACTCACTGGATGTGAACTCTCCACCTCTATCAGACCTGAGGCATTTTATGTTTATGTCAATTTCATTTTCTACTATAGCCTTGAATATTTTAAATTTCTCAAGTGCTTTAGATTTCTCTTTCAAGAAAGTTACCCACATCATCCGAGAGTGGTCATCAATCAACAACATGAAATACCTATCTCTTTGCAAACTCTTGATTCTTGACAAACTACATAGATCAATGTGTACTAGGTCTAACAATCTGGTTGAAGATTGTTCCTTACTTTTGAATATGACTTTATTCTACTTACCCAACTGACATTCTTTGCACAAACTGTTAGTAGGTTTCACCAATCTTAGAAGATCGCTTACAGCCTGAGAGTTGCTTATCTTGATGATATTATCAAAATTTACATGACACATTCTCCTATGCCACAACCAACTTTGATCAATTTCAACAAATAAACAACTTTTGCCAATACCAACCAAGTGGAAGATGTTACCTTTTGTCTGTGTACTGGATGCAATCTCAGTTCCAAAGCTTTCAAAGATCTTGCATTTTCTATTTTTGAATTAGAGATCATAGCCTTTGTCTACCAACTGTCCAACACTGAGAAGATTATGCTTCAGACCTTCAACATACAGAACATCACTGGTTTTGTTCTTTCCATCAAAGGAGATGGTTCCTCTACCTCTAATTCTACCAATAGAATTATCTCCAAACTTCACAACTCCACCTTCATATCTTTCCAAGCTTAAGAACTTGCTCTTGTCACCAGTCATATGGTGAGAGCATCCACTGTTAATAACCCATTTATCTTTTTCTTCAACATGAGCAACCAGAGCACTTTCTATCATCTTATAATTGGCAGATTCAATAGGTATTGGATCTTCTTCCTTGATGGCAATAAACACCCAGTCACTTACATATTTGTTTCATATCTCAGATTCATCATCTGTTACTCCATCATCATCTTCTTGAACGTAGTTACACTTTTTTTCTGAAACCTTGATCTATTAGGGTTTGGCCTTAAAAACTTTTTAGGACATCTTGAGGCAAAATGACCAATCTTATTGCAAGCAAAGCATTTAAAAGGTAATTTTCCTTCATACTTACCAGATCCTCTTGGTATTCTTTTTGCAATGAGAGCTTCAAGTTGTTCAGCTTTTAATTCATCCTCTTCTAGATCTTTTCTTGCTTTCTCAAACCAAGAAGATTTTCTTGAGGAGATTTCCCCTAGATCATATCTTTGTTTTCCTTTAGTAGAGGCACTAGCTTTGAAAGCAAATTCAGTCTTGGGAAGTGCATCACCAAACTTTGCCAACTCAAATGTAGATGTCTTACCAACCAATTGATCCCTTGTTAAAGATCCGATTTCCTCAATAGCAATGACCTTATGTTTATATGCAGGAGGTAAAGATCTAAGTGTTACAAGTATGGGCCTAACCAATGTTGTCAATGATGTCAACATATTCCTATTGCATTGATGATAACGATTTGATGAACTATTTGCTAAGGATATTGAGAAAATTAGTCCTAATCAGAAACAGAGAAGAACAGTGAAGACAATGAGCTAAAGATCCTAAATAAGATGAAGATCAAAGGATACGCTTCAAAGGGTTTGATTATATGTGTCTTAAGATGATCTAGTAAAGATTTCAGAGGTCTGCATGAAGATCTGGAGAAGTTATGGCCACTTATGTAAAACTGGTTCTGGTAGATGTTCAGAGGTGACAGTGTGACATAGATAGGTCTGGTGAGATCCAGAAATGAAATATTTTGTTGTTCAGATTTGGTAGAGTGTTTAGGAAGTCAATGTGAACTGACAACTCAATTGGTTCTTGGTTTGGAGGTCCGCAAACATCTATTCCGTTATGACAGTAATGACAGACTATGTTCTTGAGGTTCCAGATGAAGGAGAGAAGGATTTCAGTAAGAAGATGTAGTGTGGATGTTCTTGGTGATTTAGGAAAGCTTATGGAGGTCCTTGGATTGTGTCTAGTTCATTTTGGTGGTCTGCATTGGAGTTTGAGCTCACAATTGAAGAATAACTTCTGGATGATGGTGTTCTTCCTAAGTCTGGCCGACCGGATGAGTTACACATCCTGCAAATGATCTTAAAGATGTTATGTGAAGATTGGCATGTTCCTAAGTGAAGATTGAAGTCCCAGATCTATGTGGCTAACAATGTATTTATGTATTTTCTCTATAAGTATGCCAACTTGGATAATCATCCCTAAGTCAATGTCTTGTATAAATAAGGAGTTGTAAAGTTATTTCAAAATAGCTATGGAGATCAGTGTGGTATAGAGGAGCAGACAAAAGGAAGAGAAAAAGTATTGAGCTTTGTATATCAAAAAATTTGGATTTATAAATGGAAATGATCAAACAATGAAATGCATAACCCAAACCCAAATCATTCAATACCTCGAAGATGCAAGATGAGCTCGATTGATTGATCGCTTTGTTGTGTTGATTGCTTGATTCCGCAACATAACGTTGATAAGAAGATAAATGATGGATGATTGATAGTTGATAGATGCAAGCTAGGTAGATGAAAGAGGATAGATAATGGCTTGAGATGAAAACTCAGCAGAGTGAGGTTGCATGAAGAAGAATCATGAAATCTCTATTCTCCTCTAATCTCTTCTCTAATGTCTTCTCTTCTGTCTAATGTCCTCTCTAATCTCCTCTAATCTCTTCTCTAATGTCCCAAGTGGCTCAAAAGAGGCTTGCTTTATAGGATTGGCTTGGTTCCAATGGATGGCTAGGATCAATTAGGGCTTTAGATGAAATGGATGGATAGGATTAAGTTAGGTTTCCTTGCACATCAAGAAATTGTAGTCAATTGACATGTGGCAAGGGAAGATAAGGCTTAGTTGTGCTTGTGTAGATAAATACTAAAAATTAGGTCCCATTAGTTGTGCATGTGAAGAATTTTAAATGAAAGTTGTATTACAACACATGATTAAGGGGAAATGGACAAGTGTTGAAATGTGGTGAAAGATGAGGACTTAATTCAAATAAAATATTTGAATTAGTTGTGATATGAGTTGGAAATTAATTAAATAAATAAAATTTATTTAATTAATTGGATAAATGAATAGGATGAGATAAGATATGATGTGGAAATTAATTAATTAAATAAAATTTATTTAATTAATTGGAAAGTGGGATTATGCATGTGAAATTAATTAAATAAATAAAATTTATTTAATTAATTGGCTAAGTAGGATGAGGATGGGATTAAAAGGGATTTTAATTAAATAAATAAAATTTATTTAATTAATTGGCTTAATGGATAAATGGGATTAGGAATGGGATTAGGACAAAAATGGCTTATGATGTTTAGGATAATGTTTTAACAAGGTGTTGTAGGACATGGACAAAGTTGGGACAAATTTGGGTGTCTACAAGCTTAAATGGAACTAACTCAAGCATGGTGAAGATGTTATTTTCTAGTTCAAGTATGTAACATTTATTATTTTGTAGACAGTGTGTCTCCTGTAGGCAGTGAGCCTTTTGTGAGCAGTGTGCTCAGGCAATGATCCCTAATTGGCATGTGCCATTTTGTTCTTTCTATTCTTCTAATAAAGAATACAATCTTGGGTTAATCACCCCATGGTTTTTCCCTTAACCGAGTTTTCGACATCAAAATCTTGGTGTCTTGTTTGTTAATGTGTATCAGTGCTTGATTTAATGCATTTTGTTTCCATGATTGATTTATTATTATGTTGCTGAATTATAAAGTGGACTTAAGTGTTTAATTGGAAGAAAGTTTTGGACAACTAATTCACCCCCCCTCTCAGTTGTCTGACCAAAATCTAACAATTGGTATCAGAGCTAAGTTCCTCTAAAAGAGCTTAACCGCTTAAGGAGATCCATGATGTCATCCTACAAGAAGGATAGTCTGAAGTTTGATGGAACCAATTTTACTCTTTGGAAAAGTCACATGCAATGTCACTTGCAATGTATGGGAATACAATATTGGACTATGGCCTCAAAGAAGTATACTCCTCCATAGAATGGTTCAAAATTCGTAGATGAAATCATAGATGTTGAAAACAATCTGTGGACTAAAGAAGCTCTTCTAAGTGCCTTGTCTGATTCATAGCTGACAAATGTTGTTTCCCTACAAACTGCTTTTGAGATTTGGGAAAAACTAGAACTTCTGCATGAAGGAGACAAGTATGTTAAATGTGCCAAGCTATAGAGTCTGAAAGGAAAATTTGAAAATCTAAAGATGAGAGAAGATGAAAATATCACTACATTTATGCCAAGAGTAAATGAGCTTGTTTGTGGCATTAGATGTGTTGGTGGAGTCTTTGATGAAGATGAGATTGTTGGCAAAGTTCTCAGATCCCTTCTTGATTCTTACAAGTACAAGGTTGTTGCTATTGAAGAATTCAAATCTATTTCAGGTATCACAAGAGATCAATTGGTTGGTAAATTGGCTGCATTTGAATTGACTAATTTTGGAGATGCCCCCCCCAAGAATGAATCTGCATTCAAAGCTAGTGCCTCTGTTAAAGGAAAACAAAAGGTTGATCTGGGAGAAAACTCTTCAAGGAAACTATCATGGTATGAGAAAGAAAGAAAAGACCTAGAAGAAGATGAAGTAGAAGCTGCTCAACTTGAAGCCCTTATTACAAAAGGACTGCCAAGAGGATCTGGTAAGTATGAGGGGAAATTACCTTTTAAGTGTTTTAACTGCAATAAGATTGGTCATTTTGCCTTAAGGTGTCCGAAAATATTTTCAAGGCCAAATCCCAATAGATCAAGGTTCCAAAAGAATTGTTACTATGTTCATGAAGATGATGATAATGAAGGAGTACCAAATGATGAATTAGAGATAGGAAACAAATCTGGAAGTGATTAGGTGTTTATTACCATCAAGGAAGAAGATCCAATGCCCTCTAAATCTATCAATCATAAAATTGTAGAAAGAGCTCTAGCTGCCCAAGTTGAGGAAAAGGATGATTGGGTCATTGATAGTGGATGCTCTCACCATATGACAGGTGACAAAAATAAATTCATAGATTTGGAAAGATATGAAGGAGGAGTGATAAAATTTGGTGATAATTCTGCTGGTAGATTCAAGGGTAGAGGAACTATTTCTTTTGATGGAAAGAACAAAACCAGTAATGTACTGTATGTTCAAGGCCTGAAGCACAATCTTCTCAGTGTTGGATAGTTGGTGGACAAAGGCTATGATCTCTGATTCAAAAATAGAAAATGCAAGATCTTTGAAAGTTTCAGAACAAAGATTGCATCCGGTAGTCAAACTAAAGGTAACATCTTCCACTTGGTTGGTACTAGTAAAAGTTTCTTATTTGTTCAAATTGATCAGAGTTGATTGTGGCATAGGAGAATGTGTCATGTGAATTTTGATAATATCATCTAGATAAGCAACACTCAGGATGTAAGAGATCTTCCAAGACTTGTAAAACCTACTAATAGCTTGTGCATAGAATGTCAATTAGGTAAGCAAAGTAGAGTCACATTCAAAGGTAAGGAATAGTCTATTAGATTTAGGGCAAACAACTGAGAGGGGGGAGTGAATCAGTTGTCCAAAACATTCTTCTAATTAAACACTTAAATCCACTTTGTAATTTAGCAGCATAATGATAAATTAATTAAGGAAACATAATCCATAAATCAAGAGCAGAAACACATTAACACATAGGACACCAAGATTTTGACATGGAAAACCCAGTTAAGGGAAAAACCATGGGGTGATTAACCCAAGAATGTATTCTTTGTTAGAAGAATAGAAAGAACAAAATGACACATGCCAATTAGGGATCACTTCCCGAGCACACTGCTCATGAGAGGCCCATTGCCTACAAGAGACACACTGTCTACAAAATAATAAGTATCACATACATGAACTGGGAAATAGCATCTTCACCATGCTTGAACCAGTTCCATTTAAGCTCACAACTTCTGCTCTGCCTTTTACTCTCCTCCTCACTACCACACTCTCATCTCCACAAGACTCACTCCATAAGACTCACTTTGAAATGCTTTCCAATCCCTTATTTATACAAGACGTCAACTTAGGAATAATCATCTAAGTTGGCAAACATCTACAAGATCATCCGCAAGATGTGTAACTCATCCGGTCGGCCAGTCTCAGAAAGAACACCATCATCCAGAAGTAATTCTTCAATTGGGAGCTCAAACTCCAATGTGGACCACCAACATGAACTAGACACAATCCACAGACCTCCACAAGCTTGCTTGAATCACTAAGAACATCCACACTACATCTCTTTACTAAAAACCTTCTCTCCTTTATCTGGAACCTCAAGAACATAGTCTATCATCTCTGTCACAAAGGAATAGATGCTTGCAGACCTCCAGACCATGAACCAATAGAGTTGACACTTCACAAGGACTTCATGAACACTCCACCAAATCTAGAGAATAGGATATTTCATTTTTGGATCTCACCGGACCTATCTATATCACTCTATCACCTTTGAACACTTGTCGGAACTGATTTTGCTTGAGTGGCCACAACTTCTTCAGATCTTCATGCGGATCTTTGAAATCTTTATTGGATCATCTTAAGACACATATCTCCAAACCCTTTAAACCACATCTTTTGATCCTCATCCTAACTTAGACTTTTACCTTACTATCTTCACTGTTCCTGATATGACCAATTTTCTCAATATCCTTAGCAAACAGATCATCCAATCCTTATCATTAATGCAACAAGAGTATGTTTACATCAATGACAACACTGGTTAGGCCCATACTTGCAACAATCTCCCCCTTTGTGATTGATGGCAACATATGATGTGAAAAACTATTTTGACCATTAGGACAAGAACTTCTCCTTACTATCACAATTCCCCCTATCAGCAACAACCATTCACATGTCTTATCTTCCTATCCTGCTCCCCCTTTGATCAACAACTATGTGTTTTTCACATGTCTTCTCTCCCCCTTTGACATCAATAGAAAATGGCACATGATTGTAACTCCACCACTTTAGACTCATACTAGCTGCTCCCCCTGAGTAGTAGCTCCCCATCATCAATCCGCACCATAAGATATGACTGTGATATCCACTAGACTGATGCACATCAGTGCACCTTAATTCATTACCAAAGGGGTAATAACCCCTAACATCTCCCTGAGATACTCAAAAGAGTCCTTAGGTAGAGGTTTAGTAAAGATATCTACAATCTGATCCTTGGAAGGCACAAACTCCAATCTGACTTCATTCTTGTTCACTTGCTCTCTCAAAAAGTGAAACTTGATGGATATATGTTTAGTCTTTGCATGCAACACTGGATTCTTAGATATATTTATTGCACTTGAATTATCACAAAATATTGTGATAGGCTCCTCATACTCCACTCTTATGTCTCTTAACATTTGCTTCATCCACAAAACTTGAGTGCAACTATTTGTTGCTATAATATATTCTGCTTCTACAGTGAATAGAGATATTGCCTCTTGTTTCTTGCTTATCCAAGAAACCAATCTCTTCCCCAAAATGAATGTTCCACCACTGGTACTCTTCCGATCATCCACATCTCCTTCCAAATCAGTATCTGTGTATACATGAAAAGAGAAATCATGATCTCTAGGATACCACAGACCATACTCAACTGTCCCTTTTAGATATCTAAAAATCCTCTTGATTGCCATGACATGAGATTCTCTAGGATCATCTTGGAATCTAACAACAAGACCAACATCATTCATAATGTCAGGTCTAGTTTAAGTGAGATACAACAGTCCTCCAATCATTGACCTATACTTTTTCTGATCAGCCTTGGGAGAGTCATCAGTTTTGCTCAATTTACATCCGGTTGCCATGGGAATACTCATTGGCTTTGAGTCTTCCATCCCAAATTTCTTCAACAATTCTTTCACATATTTGGTCTGAGTAATGAAGATTCCTTTCTTTGTTTGAGTGATTTGAAGACCCAAGAAGAAATTCATTTCCCCAAGCATGGACATCTCAAATTCACTTTTCATTTGATTTGCAAAAGTTTTACACATACTATCTCTTCCTCCAAAAATGATATCATCGACAAACACTTCAACAATTAAGATGTTCTCATGATCAATTTTGAAATACAAATTACTATGAGTAGTACCTTTGTTGAAACTAATCTTCAAAAGATGTTTATCCAATCTTTCATACCAAGCTCTTGGAGCTTGCTTCAGTCCATACAGTGCTTTCTTCAACTTGCAAACCATATCACCATGATCAGACAATTAAAATCCATCTGGTTGCTCAATGTATACTTCTTCTTCCAAGTCATCATTCAGGAAGGCAGACTTATATCCATCTGATAAACTTTGAAATCCTTGAAAGCAGCAAAAGCAAGAAATAGTTTGACTACTTCAATTCTTGCCACCAGAGCAAAAGTTTCTTCAAAATCAACTCCTTCTATTTGAGAACACCCCTTGCAGACCAATCTGGCTTTATTTCTAATTACTTCACCAACTTCATTTAGTTTGTTCCGGAAGACCCATTTGGTTCCAATCACATTCTTGTTTCTAGGTCTGGGAACAAGATCCCAAGTGTGATTTTTCTCAATTTGTATCAGTTCTTCCTCCATTTCTTTAGTCTAATTTTCATCATTGCAAGCTTCATTCACTGTCTTAGGTTCAATCTTTGAAATTAGACAATACTTATCTGAATCTTGAGCAATCCTCCTTCTTGTTTGTACCCATTTTCTTTTATCACCTATGATCTGATCCTTAGAGTGGTTCAGTCTTACATACCTGGGAACTTTGGAAGTTTCTTGCACATCTAATTCTTGGTTAGGCTCATTAAAACTCATCTCTTCTTCCTGATTTACTAGATCACCTTGGACTCCTTGGATCAAAACATTATTCTAATCATATTCATCATATTCATATAACCTTGAGGGTTTTTCAATTCCTTCATCAACCTTCACATTAGTACTTTCTATAATCTTTCTCAATCTCTTGTTATAGCACCAGTATGTGTTGCTTTGAGTAGAGTAACCCAAGAATATTCCTTCATCACTTCTAGCATCAAACTTGCCTAGATCTTCATCTCTTTTAATGTAGGATTTTCTACCAAAGACTCTGAAGTACCTCATAGTAGGAGTGATGCCAAACCAAAGTTCATAAGGAGTCTTACCGGTATTGCTTCTGATTTGTACTCGATTGAGAGTATAGACTACAGTGCTGACAACTTCTCTCCAATAGATCTAAGGAACATTTGCTTCCATCATCATTGTCCTAGATGCTTCCTGGATGGTTCGGTTCTTTCTCTCAACTACTCCATTCTGCTATGGAGTCCTAGGAGCAGACAACTGTCTCTTTATTCTATTTTTCTCACAGAATTCTATGAACTCACTGGATGTGAATTCTCCACCTCTATCAAAGCTCAGACATTTCAATTTTAATCTGGTTTCATTCTCTATCATAACCTTGAATATTTTGAATTTCTCAAGAGCTTCTAATTTCTCTTTAAAAAAAGTTACCCACATCATCCGAGAATAGTCATCAATTAGTAACATGAAGTATCTATCACCTTGCATACTTCTAATTCTTTCTGAACCACATAAATCAGTATGAACTAAGTCTAATAATCCGGTAGAAGATTGTTCCTTGCTTTTGAATGAGACTCTACTTTGTTTACCCAACTCACATTCTTTGCACAAACTATTTGTAGGTTTCACCAATTTTGGAAGATCTCTTACAGCTTGAGTATTGCTTATCTTGATGATATTATCAAAATTCACATGACACATTCTCCTATGCCACAACCAACTCTGATCAATTTGAACAAATAAGTAACTTTTACCAGTACCAATTAAGTGGAAGATATTACCTTTAGTTTGAGTACCAGATGCAATCTCAGTTCTGGAACTTTCAAAGATCTTGCATTTTCCATTTTTGAATCGGAGATCATAGCCTTTGTCCACCAATTGTCCAACACTGAGAAGATTGTGCTTCAATCCTTCAACATACAGTACATTACCAATTTTTTCCTTCCATCAAAAGAAATAGTTCCTCTTCCTCTGATTCTACCAGTAGAATTATCACCAAAATTTGCCACTCCTCCTTCATACCTTTCCAAATCTATGAACTTATTTTTGTCACCTGTCATATGGTGACAACATCCGCTGTCAATGACCCAGTCATCCTTTTCTTCAACTTGAGCAGCTAAAGCTCTTTCTACAACTTTATGATTGACAGATTCAGAGGACATTGGTTCTTCTTCCTTGATGGTAATAAACACCCAATCACTTCCAGATTTGTTTCTTATTTTTGATTCATCATCTGTTACTCCTTCACTATCATCTTCCTCATGAACATAGTAACAATTCTTTTGGAACCTTGATCTATTAGGATTTGGCCTTCAAAATCTTTCCAGACATCTTGAGGCAAAATGACCAATCTTATTACAGTTAAAACACTTAAAAGGCAATTTCCCTTCATACTTACTGGATCCTCTTGGCAGCCTTTTTGCAATAAGAGCTTCAAGTTGAGCAGTTTCAGC
Organism: Cunninghamia lanceolata; assembly: GCA_027924645.1. Taxonomy (NCBI): domain Eukaryota; kingdom Viridiplantae; phylum Streptophyta; class Pinopsida; order Cupressales; family Cupressaceae; genus Cunninghamia; species Cunninghamia lanceolata. The sequence continues at coordinate 10,542,686 of BSBN01000074.1, forward strand.
TTCTTCTTCTTCTAGGTCTTTTTTTGTTTTTTCATACCATGATAGTTCCCTTGAAGAGTTCTCTCCTAGATCAAACCTTTGTTTACCTTTTATAGAGGCACTGGCTTTGAATGTTGATTCAGTCTTTGGGGGGGGATCTCCAAACTTGGTCATTTCAAATGCAGCCAGTTTAAACAACCAGTTGATCTCTTGTGATAGTTGTATGGGCTCTGAAATCTTCAATGGCAGTAGCTTTAATTTTATAAGAAGCAGGAAGGGATCTAAGAACTTTTCCAACAATCTCATCTTCATCCAAGACTCCACTAGCACATCTAATGCAACAAACAAACTCATTTACTCTTGGCATAAAAGTAGTGATATTTTCATCTTCTCTCATTTTTAGATTTTCAAATTTCCCTTTCAGGCTTTGTAACCTTGCACATTTAACATACTTGTCTCCTTCATGCAAAAGTTCCAATTTTTCCCAAATCTCAAAAGCAGTTGGAAGATCAACAACATTTGAAAGCTCTAAATCAGATAATTCACTTAGAAGAGCTTCTATAGTCCGCAAATTGTTTTCAGCATCTGTGATTTTATGTTGGGATTTTGAGCCACCCTGTGGAAGAGTATACTTCATTGAAGCCATGTTCCAGTACTGCATTCCCATACATTGCAAGTGACATTTCATGCGAGTTTTCTAAAGATTAAAATTGGTTCCATCAAAACTTTGGACTATCCTTCTTGTAGGACGACATCCTAGATCTCCTCAAGTAGTTAAGCTCTTTTAGAGGAACTTGGCTCTGATACCAATTGTTAGATTTAGGGCAGACAACTGAGAGGGGGGAGTGAATCAGTTGTCCAAAACTTTCTTCCAATTAAACACTTAAATCCACTTTGTAATTTAGCAGCATAATGATAAATCAATTAAGGAAACATAATGTATGAATCAGGAGTAGAAACACATTAACACACAGGACACCAAGATTTTGATGTGAAAAACCCAGTTAAGGAAAAAACCATGGGGTGATTAACCCAAGAATGTATTCTCTATTAGAAGAATAGAAAGAATAAAATGGCACATGCCAATTAGGGCTCACTACCCCAAGCACACTGCTCACAAGAGGCCCACTGCCTACAAGAGACACACTGTCTACAAAATAATAAGTATCACATACATGAACTGGGAAATATCATCTTCACCATGCTTGAATCAGTTCCATTTAAGCTCACAACTTCTGCTCTACCTTTCACTCTCCTCCTCGCTACCACACTCTCATCTCCACAAGACTCACTTTGAAATGACTTTCCAATCCCTTATTTATACAAGACGTCAACTTAGGAATAATCATCTAAGTCAACAAACATCTACAAGATCATCCGCAAGATGTGTAACTCATCCAGTCAGCCAGTCTCAGAAAGAACACCATCATCTAGAAGTAATTCTTCAATTGCAAGCTCAAACTCTAATGCGGACCACCAACACGAACTAGACACAATCCACAGACCTCCACAAGCTTGCTTGAATCACTAAGAACATCCACACTACATCTCTTTACTAAAAACCTTCTCTCCTTTATCTAGAACCTCAAAAACATAGTCTATCATCTCTGTCACAAAGCAATAGATGCTTGCAAACCTCCAGACCATGAACCACTAGAGTTGACACTTCACAAGGACTTCCTAAACACTCCACCAAATCTACAGAATAGGATATTTCATTTCCAGATCTCACCAGACCTATCTGTATCACTCTATCACCTCTGAACACCTATTGGAACCAGTTTTACTTGAGCAGCCACAACTTCTTCAGATCTTCATGTTGCAAGTATGGGCCTAACCAGTGTTGTCATTGATGTCAACATACTTCTATTACATTAATGATAAGGTTGGATGAGTTGTGTGTTGAGGATATTGAGAAAATTAGTCTCAATCAAGAACAGTAAACAACAGTAATGGCATAAGGTAAAAGACAAAGATAAGATGAGGATCAGAGGATGCGGATTAAAGGGTTTGTATATATGTGTCTTAAGATGTTGCAATAGAAATTTCAGAGGTCCGCATGAAGATATGAAGAAGTTATGGTAGTTCAAGTGAAACCAGTTCCGACAGATGTTCAGTAATGATAGATTGATACAGATAGGTCCGGTGAGATCCAGAAATGCATTCTCTGGTTCTGCGGATTTGAGAAAGCATTGGGGAATTTTGTGTGGTGTGTTAACTAGATTGGTTCATGGTTTGAAGGTCCACAAGTATCTATTCCTTTGTGACAGTAATGGCAGACTGTGTTCTTAAGGTTCCAGATGAAGGAGAGAAGGATTTTAGTAAGTAGAGGAAGTGTGGATGTTCTTGGTGTTTCAGGCAAGTTTGTGGAAGTCCTTGGATCATGCTCAGTTCCTGTTTATGGTTTGCATTATAATTGGGGTCTCGAAAATGAAGAATAACTTCCGGATGATGGTATTCTTTATGTGACTAGCTAACCAGATGAATTATACATTTTGCAGATGTTCTTGTGGATGTTTCCTGACTTAGATGTTTGTTCCTAAGTTGATGTCATATATAAATAAGGCATTACAAAATCATTTAAGTGTGGACTTGTGGAGATGAGTGTGTGGTAGCGAGGAGAAGAGTGAAAGGCAGAGTAGAAGGTTCAGGCTTAAATGGAACTGACTCAAGCATGGTGAAGATGCTATTTACCAGTTCAAGTATGTGATACTTATTCTTTTGTAGACAGTGTATCTCTTGTAGGCAGTGAGCCTCTTGTGAGCAGTGTGCTCAGGCAGTGAGCCCTAATTGGCATGTGTCATTTTGTTCCTTCTATTCTTCTAACAGAGAATATTTTCTTGGGTTAATCACCCCATGGTTTTTCCCTTAATCGGGTTTCCCACGTCAAAAATCTTGGTGTTAAATTTGTTAATGTATATCTGCTCTTAACTTGTTGCATTATGCTTTTATGATTGATTTACTATTATGCTTGTGTGGAGTTAAGTATTTGATGAAGAAGAAAGTTTTGGATAACTGATTTACCCCCCCTCTCAGTTGCCTACCCTAAATCTAACAGTTGGTATCAGAGCTAAGTTCCTCTGAAAGGAGCTTAACCACTTGAGGAGATCCAGGATGTTGTCCTACAAGAAGGATAGTCTGAAGTTTGATGGAACTAACTTTTCTCTTTGGAAAGGTCGCATGAAATGTCACTTGAAGTGTATGGGATTTGCATACTGGTCCATGGCCACAAAAGCTTATGTACCTCCACAGGGTGGTCCAACAACCCTAAATGAAATCACAGATGCTGAAAACAATCTGCAGACCAAAGAAGCTCTTCTAAGCACGTTATCTAACTCAGAGCTCTCAAATGTTATTGATCTACCAACTGCCTTTGACATTTGGAATAAACTAGAACTTTTGCATGAAGGAGACCAATATGTTAAATGTGCAAGGTTATAGAGTCTAAAAGGGAAATTTAAAAAACTGAAGATGAGAGATGATGAAAATATTACCTCTTTTATGCCAAGAGTGAATGAGCTAGTTTTTGGGATTAGAAATGCAGGTGGAACCCTGAGTGAAGATGAGATCATTGGCAAATTTCTCAGATCCCTTCTTGCTTCTTATAAAATCAAGGCTTTTGCAAATGAAGAATTCAGAGCTCACACAACAGTCACAAGAGAATAATTGGCTGGTAAGTTGGCTGCTTTTGAAATGGCCGAGTTTGGAGATGATCCTCCAAAGACTGAATTTGCATTCAAAGCCAGTGCCTTTGTAAAATGGAAACAAAGGTTTGATCTGGGAGAAAACTCTTCAAGGAACCTATCATGGTATGAAAAAGCAAGAAAAGACTTGGAAGAAGAAAAAGCTGAAACTGCTCATCTTGAAGCTCTTATTGCAAAAAGACTACCAAGAGGATCCGATAAGTATGAAGGGAAATTACCTTTTAAGTGTTTTAATTGCAATAAAATTGGTCATTTTGCCTCAAGATGTCTGAAAAGATTTTCAAGATCAAATCCTAATAGACCAAGGTTTTAAAAGAATTGTTACTATGTTCATGAAGAAGATGATAATGAAGGAGTAACAGATAATGAATTAGAGATAGGAAACAAATCCGGTAATGAATGGGTGTTTATTGCCATCAAAGAAGTGTGAGGCCTACACTTTTTCACTACTATTTATGAGACTATTTGCAGTGCTTTTGTTATTATTATTATGTTAAGAGACTATTGATTTCTGAATTCTGGATTATTGAACTTATGTGATTTTTAAGAAAATAATTGTGCAATGATATTAGATGTTATTTTTTGCATTTTAGATTATTGAACATATTTGATTTTAAGGAAATAATTGTGCAATGATAATTTAGATATTGTTTTGAAGAAAATGAAGAATGGAAAGGGAAAACTCAATATGATTCTATGGTTGAATGTTTAAAATGCATGTATTTAGTTTTGCTTCGGCTATGATATTTATATGTGATATTGACTTTGAGTTTGAGTGTGCAGGTATTTCTAACAAAACCACTATTACAGGAGACCATTTCATACCTATGTTGTTCCCTTGTGAGCCGATCTAGTTCAATGAGGAATTGAGATCAACCTCTTGTTTTGAAAAATTGTGGTACTGTCGTAATGTGTTATTTTTGCATGAGGTTAAGGGAATAAGGGGGGTAAGTGCACAAAGATGGGGGGCCAAAAAGTGGCCAAAATAATTTGAAAAAAAATTAAGGCATAACGCGAGCGCGTTATAACGCGCTCGCGTTAAAACGCGCTCGCGTTATGGCTTGGTAATGACAAGCCACAGGCTCATCATTACCGAGCCATAACGCGAGCGCGTTATAACGCGCTCGTGTTATGGGCTACTATAAATGAAAAAAAAAAGCAACTCAATTTCATTTCTCCCATTTTCTCCTCTGCCCGCGGCCTCCAAACCCTCAAAAATGTGCTCGCATTCTGCAAAACGCCAATCAACGTAAAAATCTTGTCAATTCATTGCCAAAATGCTGCCACGACGTCGAGCACGCCAAAGAGGTGAGTTATCTTTGTTTTTTTGTTTGAATTTCTTTCTATATAGGTAGGTTTTTGTTGATTTTTAATGTATATTTCGTTAATTGTCAGGAAATGTTAATGCACCTCCTCCTCCTCCTCCTCCTCCTCAAAATCCACAAAATCCTGAGGAGGAAATACCTGCAGAACAACAACCTCCTCCATTCATTTCTCGACATGCCCCTGGAGCACAAGATAATATAATAGGGCAAATTGAAAACAACAAAAAATAAATTGAAGATATAATTGCAAGGTTGAAAGATCCTTCCACTTCAACCTTGCATAGGTCCACACTTGCCGAATCTCTTGAGTCTATGTTAACAAATGTAAATTCAATTAGCAAGCAAATAACTAGTTGGACCGATAAAAAGAGAGAGTTTAGAGATTACTATGCAGATAAATTATCATACCAAGATGTCAAAAAATTACAAATTACAAAAGTAGACTTGTGTTTAATTTTCACAAACCCACAAACAAATCAACCTCCACCCATTACATGCAAGAGGTTCCCTATCCATTGGTGCAACAACCAAGCAATAAGGGACAATTTCGGGCAGAGGTGGTGGATGGTTTTTGACCATCCTCCATGCAATAACAATGAGGTCCCGCAATACTTTTTGAGGAAACTCTACTCCGAGTTTGTCCTTAATAAAGTGCCAAACTATTTTGATATGCGGGACTTCCAGGGTAGAGGTGGGGGCTCAGCACAGGATAGACCAGGGGCACGTCTTGACCCACAGTGGGTAGTGAGACGAGTAATCAGCAGACTAGCCCACGAGCATGTTTCTATCCCTTCCATTGTGAAGGAGAGTGTTGAGGTCGATACACTAAGGTCGATTAGTGCCTTGACCCAGAGCATCATAGAGCATGCCGATCCTGCAACATAGAGTGGGTTGGGAGATAGTGCGAGGAGTAGGGTCCCACCGCATACTTGCCAGGCTTGCGGGTTAGCCTATGGTTATGACCCCATGGACAGTCAGGACGCAGGCGCACAGGCTACATCTGCAGCTGAGCAGATGGTGATGACAGATACCCTCCTGAGTGAGACTTTCGGCCTTGATACTCAGGTAAATATTAGCAAGTTTATTGAATTTAATTTATTAAATTTTATTTTTGAAATACAAGATTAACTAATTTAAATTGATGATTTTAATGAAATTTCAGGGTCATAGCGTCGATGTAGTTTTCAGTGGTTCTCCACCTACATTTTTCACTAGATCATCTACTGTCGAGGTATGTAACTAGTAAACAATTATAAATATTACATGTGAATAGCATCGTTATATGAATGGTATTCTAATTTCTGATTTTGGATGTTGAATAGGTTAACACTGTAGATTTCATGGCAACACCTGCCAGCGGTGGTGGACTTCAAAGCTTTACGGAGGTAATAAAATAAATAGTTTAATGAATGAATTGTACTTACTAAATTTTTGAATGTGATTTGTGTGTTTTATTGTGTGTACTTCCATGTTTAGATGAGCGTGTGTGTATGTTAGGAGCCATGATTTGCATCACTATTATAGTTTTCGTAATTGAATAATGTTGTTTTATTTCCAGATGATGCAGGCTGCGGATACACCTCCCCATGTTCATAGGGCAATGGAGTAGGGTGTGGCCTCTGCGATTCTTAGCTCTATGGCATTGACAGGGGTATGAGGCAGATTAGTAAATTTCAATTTACATTCATTGTTATAGTTGTCTATTTTTGAAAAATCAAAAGATTATTGATTTGAAGTTTAATTTCTATCTGGATGGTTTCTATAGGACATGACATCACCAGGGCCTTTTCCTGCTACTGAGGCAAGCGAGCACACAGATTATATGTTAGCGGTAAGTGATTATTTTGTTAAATGTTTCATTTTTTTATAACATGTAATTTCTATATATTAATATCTATACTTTTTTTTTGTAACAGGTAAAGGTGCAGGAAGAACTAAATAGGAGGAGTAGCCCTCGGGTTCATAGTAGACCACCCACATGCATGTCTCCATCCCCTAGAAGATCAAAGGCTGCTCGTGATTTATTCTCTTCACCAGCTAGAGGGGAATGACTTTTTATTGTGTTCCTCTGTTGTATGCCTATATGGCATTTGTGGACATGTATTTTGTATTGTACATAGTTGACATTGTATGCCTATATGGCATTCTTGTAAGCCTATATGGCTATTTTGTATATATGTTATACTTATATCGACAGATATTGATGTATGCGTATATGGATATTTGGTTAATACAAATCTTTTTTATTGATGGCGTCCATACTTGCATTATAAATCCACTTTTGAATGGATATTTGTAGATGGCTACTTCAAATATTTAAAGTATGATTGTATTACATAGGATGTTTGCATTTTCTTTGATAGGCTTGATAGGCCATGGATTACATGATGGTGTTTGATGGAAAAGTATGGTACTAGAAGACTCTAGTTCATTCTTAATAGGCTTGTGATTGATAATATCTTTGCATGATTGCACTTGATCTTGGATCATGGGCATGTTGTTAGGATTTTGATTGCATTGTGATGTTTGATGGATAGGCATGGTGTAAGTGTAAGATACCCAACTAGTTCTATGAAAAATTTTCCTTACTTAAACACTTTTACTTGCTAACAATTCATCAACTACTTCAATAACATAAAGATATACATCAAGATAACTATTTGAATGAAACAACATTAGAGTTGGGTACTTGTCTTGTTACTTGATTCAATCAACTTGCAATGTCTTATTACATGGAAAATGCTTTCAATAGCATGAAGTACAACTCATTCAATGGAAATACAAGGACAGGCCTTGAAGCCTTGATGTTACAATGTCTTCCTTACTTGAGCAACATTTGAAGATTTGGAATGTTCAACTCATCACCTCACAAGGTAGGCGCATATTTGAAGGATTTACAGGTTTTTCTGACTTGGGCGCCAAGTTGAGGTGACCTCCTCCTGAAGTTGCGCCTTGTCAACATTAGGCGCCAATTAGAGTTATGGATGCTTTGGATTGTTTCCAAGAGTAGGCGCCAAAACATCATCATTATGAAAGTGTTTTAAATGCTAGGCGCCCAAATGAGCCCTCTGGAGTCTAGGCGCTCCTTTCATGCATTCTGTGTTCTAGGCACCAATTGAAAGGAGTGGAGAACAGGGCAAGCGCCTTCCAAACTAGGTGTTTCCTTGAGGTGACAAGGACTTAGAAAGTGCGCCTAAGGTGAGCACCTTGAGTGAAAAGGTCTAACAAACATCTTTGAACCCCCTTTCAAGGTTAGGCACATTCTGGAGGTGGAAACAAGTAGAAGGTGCGCCTTAGCTTCCTTTGTCAATTCTTGCAAGTCTTTGTTGATTAGGGAGGTGGAATGCTTCATTGTAGAATGAGCGCCTATCTTCTAATGTCCAAACTACTTCTTCTGGCTCACTCTGTGGCTAGGCGCCAGAGCTAAACTGTTCACACAAGGGAGTGCGCCTAGACTCACTTGATGTTTTCTTACTACTTCAACCCCTGGAAGATGTTCCAAGGTGTTCCCTTTTACAAGCACCTGACCTCCCAAGTTCCTTCATGTGCTATTCCTTGAAGGCGCCAAAACTGAGCTCCAGTGCCATGGGATTGTGCCTAACATCTTTGAAGAGTTTCTAAGCCTTTTGCAAGTTGATATCCCAAACTCATCTTCTAGGCGCAACAGGAGATTTCCAAAGGAGTTTCCAAGTTTTAGACGCCAAGCGAGGTCATGGGTGAATGGAACTGTGCCTTAGGAGATGACTGGATCCTAAGCGTCAGTCTGGAGTTACAGTGGAATTGATATGCACCTCAACTAGCTTAGGCACCCATTTGAAGTGATTCCTTTAACACTTCTCTGTCAATCTCAACTACAAGGATGATCTCCTAATCCAATTTTGATCCTCTGGAGATGCAAATAGCTTTACATTTCACTAGGCGCCATCAATGATGATCATCAACCAAAGCGCATTTCAAAGGTGAGATAGGCAAGTGAGGCACCAAACTAGTCCTTAAGACTTATCTCCTTCTATCAAGTCAATTTCAACTATGTGAGAGAGTTCTATTCTATTTGCACCTGGGCTAGGAGTTCACCTAAGAGACATCACTTAGCTGTAAAACTTTCAATCTATAGCCATCTAGGCTAGGCCCTCCAATGGAGGATCCTTGAACTCATGCATTAACGCCTTCTAGTTCTAGGCACCCATTTTGGATGATTCATCTTGATACTAGCACCCAAAATGACTAGACTCTCTTCATCATCCAATTCACTTAGAAGACTCAAGTTGGAGACTTAGTTGTCTATCCATGTTCTCCAGAAGATTCATTGTACCTCTATGCACTATCTCCTTCAAGGCACTCCTTAAAAACATTGGAAGTGCTCAGGACTTACCTAAGTCCAAAGCGCCACAATCCATTCCTTAAAGCACAAAGAATTCTCAAAGGCGCCCCTATTTACCTCTAAGCACTCAAATATCATTTAGATTCAAGGCGCACATTTAGCTCCAAAACGCAAATTTCCATCATCAACCCATCAAGGTGCATCATCTTCCCTTTGTATCCCCTTCAAGATGCAAACATTCACTTCTTCACACTCAAACTCACTCTCTGGTGCCAGAATAGGTGTATAACTTCAAATAAGGCGCTAATCTTAGGTTTCTAAGTACTTAGTTTGATCTTAAGGTTATCCTTCCTCTAAGCACTCTCTTCAACTCCCTCACTGAAGGCCCTCTGTAAGTTTGGGCACATTTCATCCGAAGGCGCTTCAACATCATCCAAGGCACAAATTCACTCTCCAAGACAAGGTGCAAAAAACCCTATCCTAAGGCGCTCAAATCTTGCTTCTAGACCTAGGCGCACAAACATGAGATTAAGGATCATTCTGGCCACCATCACTTCCCTAAAGGCGCAAAATTGGTGTAGATACATTCCATTTATTAAGGATCATTCTGGCACCCAAATCTTGTCAAAGCAAAGGATCAATAGGTTCTCTCTAAGGCGCACTCCAGGGTTTGATCTTGTAAGACTTCTCACGTCAAAATTTTGACCAAGACACTCAAGGCACTAGTCTTTATCATCTAACCCTACAGTGCACTTACTCATTATGATATACTCCTCAACTTTGTATTCAACCTTGCCCAAGGCGCATATTCACTATAAGGAATTCTCACTTTGTCAAGGCTCAGAGGGCTTCAACTTGCTAAAGGGTAGAGGTCTAGGCACATATCTGACTTGAAGCTCAAGGCGCTCCAACCCTCTTGCTCTGGAATTCCTTCTAGGCACTAAGTGACTTCTCCAATTCCTTAAAAACATTTGAAGTGTTTTACCTTCTCAAGGTGCTCCTTCGAACTTGACTCCAAGGTGTTATAATCTCAAAGGTACTGACATCATCTCAACCAAAGGCGCTCAATGATTCATCCCATATCTAGGCGCTAAAACACTTAATCAACCAAGTCATTCAAGGCGCCATTCAGTAAACTCATCTTCCACGATATTCCTATCTAGGCGCATATCACTTCTCTCATGGGCTTTAGGTGCTCAGTTGAGTGTTTCAATACTACTTAGGTGCCAAATTCATTTTAATGCACCAAACACAAAGAGCTTTCAAACACTGGGCGCTCACAAAGAGTCTTCCAACCTTGGGCGCTAAATTAGGTCTTTGCAACTATCCAAGGCGCATATCTTCGTTTGAACAACTTATGGTGCCAAGACAACTTCTCATTAGGGCGCTCAAAACACTTGTGTTTACATTTGAAGTGCTTTACCTTCTTAAGGTGCTCCAGACTAACCTGACTCCAAGGCACTCCATCATCATCCTTAAGGCGCTAAAAACATCATCTCCACTCTAGGCAAAAACATCATCCAACTCCTTAAGGCAATTCACTGTCAAAGTCTGAAGGCGCTCTACCTAGACCTTTCCCCTAGGCGCCAGAACTCCTAAGCACTCACCAGATAACTCTCTTCTTCAAGGTGCAAATCTTCCTATACTATGATTGCCTCTGAAACGCCGATTAACGTGATGTGAGGGTGCAAAGGCTACTCCAATCCTCAGTGAGCGCCTAGTTTAAACAAGGAGAAATAAAGCATTCAAAACTATCCAAACGATCATCCCCTTCCTAATGTCTTCACTGCTCCGGAAAACCTTGGCCAAAATGACACATAACAACTCCTATGAGCACCCTTATGCCCTAGGATCATCTAGTTTGTGCGTCTTGTAATGAGGAGTTCATGTAAGTTTGGAATGAGCGCCTTGAATAAGTGTAAACTAGCCTAGAGAAGGGTATGTGCACCTTGAGCATCTTGAGCATTCCAGAGATAACTGTGCGCCTAGAACAATATGAGCGCTCATGATGATGATTAACGCCCTGATGAGACTATGAGCGCCTTGTTCAGGAGATACCTTGTTTGATCATAAAATGCGCCTTGAGTCTTGAAGGTTTTGAGCGCCTAGGTGATTTGGATGTTGGGATGTTGGTATGCACCCAAGATTGAGGTAAGTGAGCACTTGTAATGGAGGAGAGCAATGAGATGGAATGTCTTGTAGAGATTGGCGCCCAGAGACCCATTTTTGCGCCTTTGATGATGACCATTTTTGCATAAGAGTTTAGCACCTTAGAGTTGTAAACTTTCTCTTTGGGCGCCCCTGAGTGAATGTTGGTGCCTTGGACAACTAAATACGCCTTTGATGGAGTGGAGCCCAGAAGGGGAGTAGGAGGAAACCCAATCTTCAAGATTCATCAAGCTTCAAAGTTTAGGTCAGAGGTTATCCACTTTATCCAAGGAAGGTGTTATCATCTACACTCCGAGAAGGTAATGTCAAAGGCCATCATGAAGGATCACTTCATCAACTTCAAGTCCTTCAAGTTCAAGTCCTTTCACCTAGCAAGTCCAAGAGAGATTTCTACTCCGATTCATGAAGTAAGCTTATATCATCCTTATCTACTTTGCAAGAAGAAGAAACATTACAAAGTCAATCAAATGAGTTACAAGTACCATACATCCAATTGCAAGGAGTGAACCACCTTAAGGAAAAACAGTTCTCTTGAAGTTACTTGAAATGTCAAAAGGTTTAGCGCCTCCAAGTAAGGTCAGAGGTGAGGTTAGAGGTGAAATGTGCCTTTGGACCATTCTACCGCCTTGGATGAAGAACCTATATCTTGAGCCCAAGAGGTAAAATTTGTGCCTTAGTTGATTTGGAGAGTTACAGAGATTAGAGAAAAGCGCCTTGAAGACAGAGTTGTTCAAGGCACATGTGTGATTTGGTCAAAAACAGGCGCCTAGAGTGAATAGGCTTTCATCCTGACTTAATACACTGCCTCCTTCTAATGATTTTTGGGGCAGCAGAAAACCTTTCACCATGGGCAAATGTCTCAGAGCTATAAAAAATCGAGAGAGGTTATTGTAGAGGCACTCTAAGTGATCCCTTTACCTCAGACGGAATGTTTCTAAGTGACACGGTTTTCGAGTAACATCTCTGCCTTTTTGCACTTTGGACTCTTCAGGGATATCGTCGGTAGAATGTAGCTCCGACTGTTTCGACATGTTTGGGTGAAAATTAGAACCATGCCTAGCATAAATGTACCCATTCGGATGCATTGGAATAGTCAGTTTGGTCGCATCAGGAGCAGGACGAAAGTTACACCCCTTTGCAACTTTACACTGCCTCCTTCTGACGATTTTTGGGGCAACAGAAAACCTTTCACCACGGGCAAATGCCTCAGAGCTATAAAAAACTGAGAGAGGTTATTGTAGAGGCACTCTATGTGATCCCGTTGCCTTAGACGGAATGTTTCTAAGTGACACAATTTTTGAGTAACATCTCGTCAAAGATTGCTGCCTTTTTGCACTTTGGACTCTTCAGGGATATCGTCGGTACAGTGTAGCTCCGACTATTTCGACATGTTTGGGTGAGAAATAGGACCATGCCTAGCATAAATGTACCCATTCGGACGCGTTGGAATAGTCAGTTTGGTCGCATCAATAGCAGGACGAAAGTTACACCCCTTTGCAACTTTACACTGCCTCCTTTTGACGATTTTTGGGGAAACAGAAAACCTTTCACCACGGGCAAATGCCTCAGAGCTATAAAAAATTGAGAGAAATTATTGTAGAGGCACTCTACGTGATCCTATTGGCTCAGACGGAATGTTTCTAAGTGACACAGTTTTTGAGTAACATCTCGTCAAAGATTGCTGCCTTTTTGCACTTTGGACTCTTCAGGGATATCGTCGGTACAATGTAGCTCCGACTGTTTTGACATGTTTGGGTGCAAAATAGGACCATGCCTAGCATAAATGTACCCATTCGGACGCGTTGGAATAGTCAGTTTGGTCGCATCAGGAGCAGGACGAAAGTTACACCCCTTTGCAACTTTACACTGCCTCCTTCTAACGATTTTTGGGGAAACACAAAACCTTTCACCACGGGCAAATGCCTAAGAGCTATAAAAAACTGAGAGAGGTTATTGTAGAGGCACTCTACGTGATCCCATTGTCTCAGACAGAATGTTTCTAAGTGACACGGTTTTTGAGTAACATCTCGTCAAAGATTGCTGCCTTTTTGCACTTTGGACTCTTCAGGGATATCGTCGGTACAATGTAGCTCCGACTGTTTCGACATGTTTGAGTGAAAAATAGGACCATGCCTAGCATAAATGTACCCATTTGGACGCGTTGGAACAGTTAGTTTGGTCGCATCAGGAGCAGGATGAAAGTTACACCCCTTTGCAACTTTACACTGCCTCCTTCTGACGATTTTTGGGGAAACACAAAACCTTTCACCACGGGCAAATGCCTTAGAGATATAAAAAACTGAGAGAGGTTATTGTAGAGGCACTCTACGTGATCCCGTTACCTCAGACGGAATGTTTCTAAGTGACACAGTTTTCAAGTAACATCTCGTCAAAGATTGCTGCCTTTTTGCACTTTGGACTCTTCAGGGATATCGTTGGTACAATGTAGCTCCGACTGTTTCGACATGTTTGGGTGAGAAATAGGACCATGCCTAGCATAAATGTACCCATTCAGACGCGTTGGAATAGTCAGTTTGGTCGCATCAGGAGCAGGACGAAAGTTACACCCCTTTGCAACTTTACACTGCCTCCTTCTGACGATTTTTGGGGCAACAGAAAACCTTTCACCACAGGCAAATGCCTCAGAGCTATAAAAAACTGAGAGAGGTTATTGTAGAGGCACTCTATGTGATCCTGTTTCCTCAGACAGAATGTTTCTAAGTGACATGATTTTCGAGTAACATCTCGTCAAAGATTGCTGCCTTTTTGCACTTTGGACTCTTCAGGGATATCGTCGGTACAATGTAGCTCGGACTGTTTCGACATGTTTGGGTGATAAATAGGACCATGCCTAGCATAAATGTACCCATTCAGACGCGTTGGAACAGTCAGTTTGGTCTCATCAGGAGCAGGACGAAAGTTACACCCCTTTGCAACTTTACACTACCTCCTTCTGATGATTTTTGGGGCAACAGAAAACCTTTCACCACGGGCAAATGCCTAAGAGCTATAAAAAACTGAGAGAGGTTATTGTAGAGGCACTCTACATGATCCCGTTGCCTCAGACGGAATGTTTCTATGTGACATGGTTTTTGAGTAACATCTCGTCAAAGATTGCTACCTTTTTGCACTTTGGACTCTTCAGGGATATCGTCGGTACAATGTAGCTCCGACTGTTTCGACATGTTTGGGTGAGAAATAGGACCATGCCTAGAATAAATGTACCCATTCAGATGCGTTGGAATAGTCAGTTTGGTCGCATCAGGAGTAGGACAAAAGTTACACCCCTTTGCAACTTTACACTGCCTCCTTCTGACAATTTTTGGGGCAGCAGAAAACCTTTCACCACGGGTAAATGTCTCAGAGCTATAGAAAACCGAGAGAGGTTATTGTAGAGGCACTCTACGTGATAGCGTTGCCTCAGACAGAATGTTTCTAAGTGACACAGTTTTTGAGTAACATCTTGTCAAAGATTGCAGTCTTTTTGCACTTTGGACTCTTCAGGGATATCGTTGGTACAATGTAGCTCAGACTGTTTCGACATGTTTGGGTGAAAAATAGGACCATGCCTAGCGTAAATGTACCCATCCGAATGCGTTGGAACAGTCAGTTTGGTCACATCACGAGCAAGACACCAAAAATGCAAAGGTTGCTTTGTGCAACTTGACAACATTGACACTTTTTTGCAACATGACTCAAAGACTCAAACTGACCCCAAATGACTCAAAGTGACTTAAAATCACCTTGATTATAGAGGTCAAGGTGCTCCTTATCATTCATTCATTATGAGCGCCTTGGGAGAATGGTATATAGGTCATCATCATGATTGGGCACCCTGGATCCAGAGTGTTGGAGAGATCATCAAATGGTGTCTAGTAGGGTGAGTTATGAGTTTGGTCGCATCAGGAGCAGGACACCAAAAATGCATAACATGATGATGTAAAAATGTGTACATATGTGTAAAAATGCAGGAGGAAATAAAAAAAGACAAACCTTACAAATTAATGTGCATACTTACAACTCAATGTAACATAACTTTACAAAATCAATGTGAATACTTACAAATTAATCCAATGAACCATCTGGATCTGCTCTACTCTTTATTGTGTCAAGTATTGCTTCATGGTCAGACTCACGCACCTTCCACAATATTTTGTTCAAAGGTCTACCCCGATACTTTATCAAATGAACATTGGATGCCACGACAAGGTTTGAGTAATGAAGAATCTTTCGATGCATGTCAAAGTCCTGAAATAGCCAAATATTAACACTCTTATGTGGGTACCTTCTAAGCCATGTTCCAGTAATAACCACTGATCCTGTAGGGTATTCGATGTTTTCTCCATCTGTAACAGGGGCCTCCAATTTCTTTTTGGCCTCAACACAACGACATAAGTAATAATCTGTTCCCTCTTCATTATCTTCATCTGCAATAACTGCATATACGTGTCCTACATTGATATGTGTAGCAAATTAGATGAAATTAGTCAACATTACAAAAACACTACAAAGTAAGATGACATTACCTGGTTGAACTAGATGAAATTAGATGCATATATGTGCCCTATATTACCTGGTTGAACTAAATCTGATATGTGGTCAAAGTCAACTGACGATTCCATCTGTGTTAGTTCCAGTGCCGTCGGGGGTCGATACGTGTCAAGTGGGCTAAGATAACTTAACTGCCATTCGTCAACCCACTCCTTTGACTCGCACTCATCCCAGACTTGAATTGTACAGGAAGAACAAAAGCATGACATCTTTCATGTATGGATACTCCATGAACCTGCAATTGAGCTTCTGAAAGAGTGCATCTCATTTGATCCTGTCAGTGTACAACAATCCTCATATGGTGCAATGTTAGTATCATCTATCAACCAAAAAAATCTACGAACTAAGGACTTACCTTCATTACCTGGACCCATGGAAGCATTACACCACTCGACAATCGATTTTGCATCTGTCAACTTTGCATTGTCTTTATACTTTAACTCTTCTCATGCTATGGCTCTTTTGATACATGCTCCTGCACCATCATGCTCCCCCTTTCCATGCCCGGCCTCACAAAAGTTCCACATATGTTGAATACCTGTAAAATTATGCCTCCTACTTAGCCAATAGAAATTTCGCGAGTTCTTGAATTGTGATGCACAATTATCTGACCATATGATATGCTGACTGAACGATATGCCCCTTCTAGCCAAATCATTATAGAACACCTGAAAGCAACCTTGCACGAACTCCGTAGAATGCGTGCGATCATCACTAATATAGAAATGATACTCCCTTATGATCTTTCTGTCATCCTCTGTACTATCATTCGCATGAATGAATGCGATGTGCACAAATATAGAAACCTATGTGGAGTTGTAATATTGTGATTGCACCTCACGCTATGGCTATAGACTGTAGTTCTCTGCAAAGTCGATGACTGAAACAATGCTACCAACTGGAAATGTGTCCTTGCATAACTTGAATTGCAAGTCCAACCATCGAGCTCTATGGGCATGTCTTGCATACTCATACACTATGTTGTCACGAAATATAGGCATAAACTGATACACTGGAATCTTTTCAATAACTAATTCACACCTCTTTGCTTCTTTACCATCTTTTGTATTGTATGCCACTGTTTTATACTTGCCAAACTCTACTAGTTCATTTCCAACCGCATGTGTTATTTCCATATGTTCACATATTGGCAAATGTTGCAAGCCACCGCAACGATGACATGTGCCATCCAAGCATAATTTCTTGTAGAATATTTGACCTTCCTCTCTTTCACATAAAATTCTTGATATGAAGTCTCTTGAAGATGCTGGTGGGGCACATATGGCACAACCCTGCAAATCATTGTTAGTATGCATATCTAAACATATAGACCTATAAGCATCAAAATGGTTAGAAAATTCAATATGTAATCTACAACAACAAGTAGTGCGTGTGTGATTTATCTTAACATAGAAAGGTTTTAGCATTTCAAAATATCTTTGACAAATTTTAATTTGAGGATACTTCTCTAGAAATTTACCATAAAACTGTGTTTGAGTCTCATCCAAAAAATGCTTTGGATGTGGCTCGCGGTTCTGACTACCAATTCTCCTTCTTACCACATCCCTTTGATTCGGAGATACCCTTGTGTAATTCTTCTAAAAGTCTTCAATTAGTGATCTCAATGCTTCAACAATTGGTTTATCTTTTCGTGGTAGTCTCCCCGAGAACGCCCATAATTCATTGGCATTAGTGTCCTCAATTCTTTGGCGTCTTCCAACGGCTCTTGATAAAGTTTTCCTATTAATTCTCAATTTTTGACTTGTCTTTCTAATGAGATGAGCTTTCCTCGTTTGACTACTTACTATAGTCAATGTAATCACACGCCGTGTTGCATTACTATCTTTTGTGCGTGAGGTGTTACCCACACTCTCATATGCACTCATTAGATTCTTGACAATAGATTTTTCACTTGAAGCCTCTGATGTTCTCAACCCAAGAATCTTCATGATAGACCTATACTTTATACTTCTCATCATTTCAACGAATAGTTGACATCTTGCAGTCTCATTTAACTTTTCAAAGAACAATCTCCAAATCTTATTAGCATATCTTCTACAAGTGCGTTTTGGAATCTTACCTTCCATTGGCTGCAAAATATTCTCATCAATATCAATCAAATACTTTGGCTTTCTATGCAAAATTCTAGGTGGTGTCAAGTTAGGTAAATTCATCTCAACATTAGGAATTTCATCAATATTTAAATGAGATGGGTTAGATGGCATACCTTCGATCGAAGATGGAATAGATGACATACGTTGAGGTTGAGGTGGGAATGATGGCGTACCTCCTTCATCACATGTGAGTGATGATGTACTCCCAACTTGAGATGTGGTAGATGGTGTCCCTACATGTTGTCTTGCGATAAAGGATGTGTCTCCAACTATGGTATTCAAATCTCTCGTACCACGAAGTTTTTGCATTCGTTCTCTTTGTGCCACCAATACCATATCTCTTTGTGATGGTTGTGGTTCCTCTTCAATTGGTATGTCTTCATTTATCATGTCCAATTTCCTCTTCTCACGAAGTTTCCTCATAGCCATTGCTTTCTTTGCATTCTTAGCTTCTATCTCTTCCTGTGTTGGTTTAATTCTTGATCGTTTCCTCGGCATGACGGAGAATTTGTCTGTAGCATGATAAAGAGACCAATATTAGTTCCTAAGAAATGAATACATGATAATAGTGGGATTATATTTTTTTTATGTTGTAAGGATTTATTCTTGTATAGTTTGACATCATGGTATGAACTAAGGTTTGTTTATTACACATAATTATTAAAGAGCCCAAGTGTAGAAAATATACATGGCATCATGTGAGATTGTAGGTTGCTTTCTTGATTGGAAATGTGTCTATTTTAAACATGTATGATAAAGCATGATAAAGTACTTCAATCCGAAATAAGGAAAATGTAAAGAACATGCATGTAAAGACTTGACATACCTAAAAAATGAAGATTTGAATGGAGAGAGTACCCAATTATGTAGTGTTTTTATCTTCTTGCATCAAACTCCTCAACAATTTGAGTTTTTCACCACTTGCTTCCTTTTCAATGTTAAATTCTTAAAATTGAATCAAAATTAACATTGCAATACTACAAAAATTGAAACTTGTATAGATATATATCAAATTTGGTTTGAAAACTATGTTATTTCCTCCTTCTCAAGTTGGCAAAGCAGAAAAGGTGGTGGAAAGATCATGCAAAGGTGGTACAATGTGTCAAATGTGCATGTGAACTTCCCAATAGCATGAAAGCACTTCTTTTTTATCAGAGCATGTGCAGAATCAGTAAGAAAACAGAGCATGTGGGCCTAGATCACGGGGGTAACCACTTTTTTACCGTTTCAGTAGAAATACAAAACGTGAGCGCATTATAACACGAGCGCGCTATAACGCGCTCACATTTTGTCCTGCTATAGATCCCTAAACCCTAAACCCTCAACTCTGATCCCTTGACCCTCAACCCTCAATGTCAAATCATAATCCCTCAACCCTATCCCTAAACCCTCAATCCTCAATGTCAAATCCTAATCCCTCAACCCTCAACGTCAAATCCTAATCCCTCAACGTCAAATCCTAATCCGTCAACCCTCCAACCCTATCCCTAATCCTTACAACCCTCAACCCTAATCCCTCAACCCTTAACTCTAATCCATCAACCCTCAACACTATACCTTAAACCCTAATCCCTTAAACCTCAACCCTATCCCTAAACCCTTGACCCTCGAACCTCAGCCCTCGACGTCAAACCCTAATCCCTCAACCCTTAACTCTGATCCCTCATCTCTCAACCCTAACCCTAAACCCTCAACCCTCAACATCAAACCCTAATCCCTCAACCCTCAACCCTAATCTGTCATCTGTCATCCCTCCACACTCTACTTTAACCCTAATTCCTCGACCCTCGACCCTCGAACCTCAACCCTCAACCCTCAACATCAAACCCTAATCCCTCAACCCTTAACTCTAATCCCTCGACCTTCAACCCTGATCCTAAAGACTAAACCCTCAACACCAAATTCTAATCCCTCAACCCTTCACTCTAATCCCTCAACCCTAAACCCTATCCCTAAACCCTCAACACTATACCTTAAACCCTAATCCCTCAACCCTAACACTAAACCTTGTCCCTAAACCCTAATCCCTTCAACCTCAACCCTATCCCTAAACCCTTGACCCTCGAACCTCAGCCCTCGACGTCAAACCCTAATCCCTCAACCCTTAACTCTGATCCCTCATCTCTCGAACCTAACCCTAAACCCTCAACCCTTAACATCAAACCCTAATCCCTCAACCCTCAACCCTAATCTATCATCCGTCATCCCTCCACACTCTACTTTAACCCTAATTCCTTGACCCTCAACCCTATCCCTAAACCCTTGACCCTCGAACCTCAACCCTCAACCCTCAACATCAAACCCTAATCCCTCAACCCTTAACTCTAATCCCTCGACCTTCAACCTTGATCCTAAACCCTAAACCCTCAACGCCAAATTCTAATCCCTCAACCCTTCACTCTAATCCCTCAACCCTAAACCCTATCCCTAAACCCTCAACACTATACCTTAAACCCTAATCCCTCAACCCTAACCCTAAACCTTGTCCCTAAACCCTAATCCCTTCAACCTCAACCCTATCCCTAAACCCTTGACCCTCGAACCTCAGCCCTCGACGTCAAACCCTAATCCCTCAACCCTTAACTCTGATCCCTCATCTCTCAACCCTAACCCTAAACCCTCAACCCTCAACATCAAACCCTAATCCCTCAACGCTCAACCCTAATCTATCATCTGTCATCCCTCCACACTCTACTTTAACCCTAATTCCTCGACCCTCAACCCTATCCCTAAACCCTTGACCCTCGAACCTCAACCCTCAACCCTCAACATCAAACCCTAATCCCTCAACCCTTAACTCTAATCCCTCGACCTTCAACCCTGATCCTAAACCCTAAACCCTCAACGCCAAATTCTAATCCCTTAACCCTTCACTCTAATCCCTCAACCCTAAACCCTATCCCTAAACCCTCAACACTATACCTTAAACCCTAATCCCTCAACCCTAACCCTAAACCTTGTCCCTAAACCCTAATCCCTTCAACCTCAACCCTATCCCTAAACCCTTGACCCTCGAACCTCAGCCCTCGACGTCAAACCCTAATCCCTCAACCCTTAACTTTGATCCCTCATCTCTCAACCCTAACCCTAAACCCTCAACCCTCAACATCAAACCCTAATCCCTCAACCCTCAACCCTAATCTATCATCCGTCATCCCTCCACACTCTACTTTAACCCTAATTCCTCGACCCTCAACCCTATCCCTAAACCCTTGACCCTCAAACCTCAACCCTCAACCCTCAACATCAAACCCTAATCCCTCAACCCTTAACTCTAATCCCTCGACCTTCAACCCTGATCCTAAACCCTAAACCCTCAACGCCAAATTCTAATCCCTCAACCCTTCACTCTAATCCCTCAACCCTAAACCCTATCCCTAAACCCTCAACACTATACCTTAAACCCTAACCCTAAACCTTGTCCCTAAACCCTAATCCCTCAACCCTCAACCCTAATATGTCATCCGTCATCCCTCAACTCTAATACCTCATTCCTAAACCCTAAACGCTATCCCTATTCCTAGACCCTCAATAGGCTCGATACTATACCTTAAACCCTAATCCCTCTACCATCGACACTCTTATTTAACCCTAATCCCTTGACCATTAACCCTATCCCTCAACCTCAACCCTCAACCCTCAACCCTCAACTCTCAACATTAAACCCTAATTCATCAACCCTAAACCCTAATCCCTCAAACCTAAACCCTATCCCTAAACCATCAACCCTCAACACTATACCTTAAACCCTAATCCCTCAACCCTCAACCCTAAACCTTATCCCTCAACCCTCAACCCTAATCCCTCATCCCTCAACTCTAATCCCTCATCCCTAAACCCTAAATGCTATCCCTATTCCTAAACCCTCAACAGACTCGATACTATACCTTAAACTCTAATCCCTTATCCCTAAACCCTCCAACCCTATCCCTAATCCTTATACCCTCCACACTCTACTATAACCCTAATTCCTCGACCCTCAACCCTATCCCTAAACCCTTGACCCTCGAACCTCAACCCTCAACCCTCAACATCAAACCCTAATCCCTCAACCCTTAACTCTAATCCCTTGACCTTCAACCCTGATCCTAAACCCTAAACCCTCAACGCCAAATTCTAATCCCTCAACCCTTCACTCTAATCCCTCAACCCTAAACCCTATCCCTAAACCCTAACCCTAAACCTTGTCCCTAAACCCTAATCCCTCAACCCTCAACCCTAATCTGTCATCCGTCATCCCTCAACTCTAATCCCTCATTCCTAAACCCTAAACGCTATCCCTATTCCTAGACCCTCAACAGGCTCGATACTATACCTTAAACCCTAATCCCTCTACCATCGACACTCTTATTTAACCCTAATCCCTTGACCATTAACCCTATCCCTCAACCTCAACCCTCAACCCTCAACCCTCAACTCTCAACATTAAACCCTAATTCATCAACCCTAAACCCTAATCCCTCAAACCTAAACCCTATCCCTAAACCATCAACCCTCAACACTATACCTTAAACCCCAATCCCTCAACCCTCAACCCTAAACCTTATCCCTAAACCCTAATCCCTCAACCCTCAACCCTAATCCCTCATCCCTCAACTCTAATCCCTCATCCCTCAACTCTAATCCCTCATCCCTAAACCCTAAATGCTATCCCTATTCCTAAACCCTCAACAGACTCAATACTATACCTTAAACTCTAATCCCTTATCCTAAACCCTCCAACCCTATCCCTAATCCTTACACCCTCCACACTCTACTTTAACCCTAATCCCTTCAACCTCAACCCTATCCCTAAACCCTTGACCCTCGAACGTCAACCCTCAACCCTCGACGTTAAACCCTATTCCCTCAACCCTTAACTCTGATCCCTCATCTCTCAACCCTAACCCTAAACCCTAAACCCTCAACCCTGAACGTCAAATCCTAATCCCTCAACCCTAAACCCTATCCCTAAACCCTCAACACTATACCTTAAACCCTAATCCCTCATCCCTCAACCCTAAACCTTATCCCTAAACCCTAATCCCTCAACCCTCAACCCTAATCTGTCATCCCCCAACTCTAAGCCTTCATCCCTAAACCCTAAATGCTATCCCTATTCCTACACCCTCAACAGAATCGATACTATACCTTAAACCCTAATCCCTTATCCCTAAACCCTCCAACCCTATCCCTAATCCTTATACCCTCCACACTCTACTTTAACCCTAATTCCTCGACCCTCAACCCTATCCCTAAACCCTTGACCCTCGAACCTCAACCCTCAACCCTCAACATCAAACCCTAATCCCTCAACCCTTAACTCTAATCCCTCGACCTTCAACCCTGATCCTAAACCCTAAACCCTCAACGCCAAATTCTAATCCCTCAACCCTTCACTCTAATCCCTCAACCCTAAACCCTATCCCTAAACCCTCAACACTATACCTTAAACCCTAATCCCTCAACCCTAACCCTAAACCTTGTCCCTAAACCCTAATCCCTTCAACCTCAACCCTATCCCTAAACCCTTGACCCTTGAACCTCAGCCCTCGATGTCAAACCCTAATCCCTCAACCCTTAACTCTGATCCCTCATCTCTCAACCCTAACCCTAAACCCTCAACCCTCAACATCAAACCCTAATCCCTCAACCCTCAACCCTAATCTATCATTCGTCATCCCTCCACACTCTACTTTAACCCTAATTCCTCGACCCTCAACCCTATCCCTAAACCCTTGACCCTCGAACCTCAACCCTCAACCCTCAACATCAAACCCTAATCCCTCAACCCTTAACTCTAATCCCTCGACCTTCAACCCTGATCCTAAACCCTAAACCCTCAACGCCAAATTCTAATCCCTCAACCCTTCACTCTAATCCCTCAACCCTAAACCCTATCCCTAAACCCTCAACACTATACCTTAAACCCTAACCCTAAACCTTGTCCCTAAACCCTAATCCCTCAACCCTCAACCCTAATCTGTCATCCGTCATCCCTCAACTCTAATCCCTCATTCCTAAACCCTAAACGCTATCCCTATTCCTAGACCCTCAACAGGCTCGATACTATACCTTAAACCCTAATCCCTCTACCATCGACACTCTTATTTAACCCTAATCCCTTGACCATTAACCCTATCCCTCAACCTCAACCCTCAACCCTTAACCCTCAACTCTCAACATTAAACCCTAATTCATCAACCCTAAACCCTAATCCCTCAAACCTAAACCCTATCCCTAAACCATCAACCCTCAACACTATACCTTAAACCCTAATCCCTCAACCCTCAACCCTAAACCTTATCCCTCAACCCTCAACCCTAATCCCTCATCCCTCAACTCTAATCCCTCATCCCTAAACCCTAAATGCTATCCCTATTCCTAAACCCTCAACAGACTCGATACTATACCTTAAACTCTAATCCCTTATCCCTAAACCCTCCAACCCTATCCCTAATCCTTATACCCTCCACACTCTACTGTAACCCTAATTCCTTGACCCTCAACCCTATCCCTAAACCCTTGACCATCGAACCTCAACCCTCAACCCTCAACATCAAACCCTAATCCCTCAACCCTTAACTCTGATCCCTCGACTTTCAACCCTGATCCTAAACCCTAAACCCTCAACGCCAAATTCTAATCCCTCAACCCTTCACTCTAATCCCTCAACCCTAAACCCTATCCCTAAACCCTAACCCTAAACCTTGTCCCTAAACCCTAATCCCTCAACCCTCAACCCTAATCTGTCATCCGTCATCCCTCAACTCTAATCCCTCATTCCTAAACCCTAAACGCTATCCCTATTCCTAGACCCTCAACAGGCTCGATACTATACCTTAAACCCTAATCCCTCTACCATCGACACTCTTATTTAACCCTAATCCCTTGACCATTAACCCTATCCCTCAACCTCAACCCTCAACCCTCAACCCTCAACTCTCAACATTAAACCCTAATTCATCAACCCTAAACCCTAATCCCTCAAACCTAAACCCTATCCCTAAACCATCAACCCTCAACACTATACCTTAAACCCCAATCCCTCAACCCTCAACCCTAAACCTTATCCCTAAACCCTAATCCCTCAACCCTCAACCCTAATCCCTCATCCCTCAACTCTAATCCCTCATCCCTAAACCCTAAATGCTATCCCTATTCCTAAACCCTCAACAGACTCGATACTATACCTTAAACTCTAATCCCTTATCCCTAAACCCTCCAACCCTATCCCTAATCCTTACACCCTCCACACTCTACTTTAACCCTAATCCCTTCAACCTCAACCCTATCCCTAAACCCTTGACCCTTGAATGTCAACCCTCAACCCTCGACGTTAAACCCTATTCCCTCAACCCTTAACTCTGATCCCTCATCTCTCAACCCTAACCCTAAACCCTAAACCCTCAATCCTGAATGTCAAATCCTAATCCCTCAACCCTAAACCCTTAACACTATACCTTAAACCCTAATCCCTCATCCCTCAACCCTAAACCTTATCCCTAAACCCTAATCCCTCAACCCTCAAGCCTAATTTGTCATCCCCCAACTCTAATCCTTCATCCCTAAACCCTAAATGCTATCCCTATTCCTACACCCTCAACAGAATCGATACTATACCTTAAACCCTAATCCCTTATCCCTAAACCCTCCAACCCTATCCCTAATCCTTATACCCTCCACACTCTACTTTAACCCTAATTCCTCGACCCTCAACCCTATCCCTAAACCCTTGACCCTCGAACCTCAACCCTCAACCCTCAACGTCAAACCCTAATCCCTCAACCCTTAACTCTGATCCCTCGACCCTCAACACTATACCTTAAACCCTAATCCATATCCCTCAACCCTTAACCCTTAAAACTTAAACCCTATCCCTACACCCTCAACACTTGACACTATATCTTAAGCCTTAAACCCTCATCCCTAAAGCCTCAACCCTCAATTCTTAAACCTTAAACCCTAAACCCTATCCCTAATCCCTCTACCCTCAACACTCTAACCCTAACCTCGACATTAAATGTTAATCCGTCAACCCTAAACCCTAATCCTAAACCCTCAACCCTCAACCCTCAATACTATACCTTAAACCCTAATCCCTCAACCCTCAACCCTAAACCTTATCCCTAAACCCTAATCCCTCAACCCTCAACCCTAATCCATCATCCCTCAACTATAATCCCTCATCCCTAATCCCTAAATGCTATCCCTATTCCTAAACTCTCAACAGACTTGATACTATACCTTAAACCCTAATCCCTTATCCCTAAACCCTCCAACCCTATCCCTAATCCTTACACCCTCCACACTCTACTTTAACCCTAATCCCTCGACCCTAAACCCTATCCCTAAACCCTTGACCCTTGAACCTCAACCCTCAACCCTTAATGTCAAACCCTAATCCCTCAACCCTTAACTTTGATCCCTCGACCCTCAACCGTAATCTGTCATCCCTCATCCCTAAACCTTAAATGCTATCCCTATTCCTAGACCCTCAACGGGCTCGATACTATACCTTAAATGCTAATCCCTTATCCGTAAACCTTCCAACTCTATCCCTTATGCCTTAACCCTCATGATGAATAGCCTTGAATGTAAAAAAATTTGAGTGGGACATAACGCGAGCGCGTTATAATGCGCTCGCGTTATGACAAACATGGAAAAAGACAGACTTGCGGGAAAAAATGTAAGGCAAGAAATAACGCGAGCGCGTTATAACGTGCTCGCGTTATTTCTTGCTTTGGGAATCCCAAGCCTTGGGCTTGGGATTTGCTTTGGATTTCCAACCCAAAGGCTTGGAGTGCCTTATGAACAGTCACAGACGTGTTTTTCTGTATTCTTCAAAATTTCACATAATTTTGTTCATGCTAACCCTCAGATTTGCACGTGTTTCAAGGTTGAACAAATCGAACACATGGGTAATGTTAGGCTTTCTCTTAGCTATTTGACGATGTGATTTTTTTCACATTTTAACAATGTTAAGCCTTTCATCTTTAATTTCTTTTGTTTGTGTGTCCGTTTTTATGCAAAAACCACTGTTTGGTCTTTTTTTCATTGTAAAATAACTATTCATTCAAATTTAAAAAAAAATACATATTTAGAAACTAGACTCCATTCTACAAATATTAAAAAAATAAAAAAATGATTTTCAATTAGTTTTCAAAATTTATAGGGGTAGCACGGCCAAAATTCTATTTTTTAGGATGTGTCCACTTTAAAAATTAGTAAAAAATCAAATATTCATCAAAAAATTATCAGAAAAATCGGGCATAAACTACATGCTATTAGCTAATTTCTCACTGAAGCGATTTTAAAAATACCAAAAAAAAGTTGACCTTTTGAGGGAGCCACAAAACATGCTATGTTATGTTTTTTTGACAGAAACAACACCAATTTCTGTGGCTCCCTCTTTTGAACCCCTTAATCTATGCCATTTTCAAAACAAAATAGTAGTTTAGAAAGTAGACTCAGAGCACTACGAACATTGTTTTGGTTGCATCTCTAAATTTTGAGTGTAACTATGCTCAATTTCTCATCCAAGGCCAGTATTTCCTAATTTCAGAAAAAAAGTGGCCACTTAAGACCCCTTTTTGGCCCCCCATCTTCTTGCACTTACCCAGGGCTTTTATCTGAATTACTTTTATTATGATAAGTCTTATAAGTAGATGTTTTGAATCTTGTTTTAACTTTAATTATTTTTAACCCTTTTCATGTGTTTATTTGACTCTGGAAGTCTTAACTAGGTGTAAAAACAACCCTAGGTTGTACCCCTTGGGTTTAGGG
Organism: Cunninghamia lanceolata; assembly: GCA_027924645.1. Lineage (NCBI taxonomy): Eukaryota > Viridiplantae > Streptophyta > Pinopsida > Cupressales > Cupressaceae > Cunninghamia > Cunninghamia lanceolata. Next base: position 10,570,614 of record BSBN01000074.1, read on the forward strand.
ACCTTTTTGACTAGGTTAACCTTGGGTTAACTGCCATAGGGTCACCTCAACTTGGGGATGAGGTAAAGTGACGAAAATTTGGAAGCTTGGGGGACATAGGATGAGTGGAATCCCCACTCATGCCCACTTCAAAGTCATGGAGCACTTCATGATTACCCTCACTATGGAGGGCTTGTCTCCATGTGCCTCCTTTTGGTGGGGTTTCCTTTTATGTGGGTGTTGTGTCACCCATTCTATGTTATTTTAAGCGTTCTCATTTGTATTTTATTCTTCAAGTGGGTTTTAATGGGGGACCTCTTGAGTGGGGATATTTTTTAATTCCACTTGGGATAGTGGGGATATTTTTTAATTCCACTTGGGATAGTGGGGATATTTTATTAATTCCACTTGGGATAGTGGGGTTATTTAAATATTACATCTTTTAAAAAATAAATTTTTAATTCATCCACTATGAATTTAAAATTCACAAATAATGTGAGCCCTTGATCTCAACTCTTGATCCTCACCTTCCATTCCCTTCTCTGAAAATCTATAAATGAGACCCTTCTGTAAGCAATTAACAAGACATGAATTTTGCAGGGGACTTCATTTTTTTTGCAGGTGAACTTCATTCTTGCAGGAGAGGACTTCATTCTTGCAAGGGGACTTCACTCTTGCATCCTCATCATGTCTAATTTCATCTAGGAATTCTTCTTTTGGCATCCTCATAATGCCCAATTCTTTCCCTATTCTTCTCTTCATAGCCTCATAATGCCAAAATTATTCTAGCCATCCTATATCCTCCATACATTATCCCTTGCTTGTGATCATAGAGAAATTATTTTTGGGGTTGAATCTTGGAGATAAAAAGAAGGAGATTTTGGAGAAGTAGAGAGGAGCTCTTTATCAGATTCTTCCATAATTGGGCTTTGAAAGGTTGGTGAACAAATTCTATCCTCTTGTGTGATCTAATGTTGATATGCATGTTTATATCTTGGTTGTTGAAAGAGTCTTGCAATGTCTTCTTTGAACTTTTCTGTTTATTTTTGGGTTTTGTTTTGGGGTGTAGAGAGAGCTCCTTTGAGTTGGAAGGAAATGCTCATCATGTTTAGGGAGGGGAGGTGTGACCCTCCTCGGGTGTCATCCTAGTTCTGGTTACATGATATGCCTTGAGGGCAAATTGGTACTGTTTTTAGCCTTGAGGGCTTATTGGCTTTGAGAGCCTGTTTGGATATCCTTGGTTACTTGATTCATTGGAAGGCTTGAGGCCTTATGGAAGATTATACTGTTGGCTTGAGGCCTTGTGATTATATTGGCTTGAGGCCTTGTGATAATTTGTCGAAGGATGGCACCTAGAGGTAGAGATTGTCTACTCCCCTACACTCTTGAACTCACCTAAGCTGGCTCATTGTATTGTGAGTCAAACCTTGAGGGTGTGTGTATTATTTGATTTGTTGTTATTGTTCAATGTTGTGATGTGTTTAAGTCTATTCTACCCTGGGTATGTGGATGGTCTCCCTAGCTCGGGGGTGACCCACTTGCGGGTCTACGGTAGGGAGGAGAGCAGCTTGTGTGGTGTTTCTTTCTTTGTGTGTTATGCAGATATTCTTGGAGCTTATTGTGAAGCTTGGAGAAGATTATTGGATCTTAGAAAATATTATATTTTTCTTAAGTCTTAAGGAGAGCCTGATCTTTTAATAGCTCCTTCCTTGTCGATTTTTCCAAAAGGAGAAAATTATCTCCCTATTGTTGTAAAAATTGTTTATTTTTTTTAAGTTGTGAGGAAATCCTCTCTTTTCTTGGGCTGATAGTTGTAATATTCTTGTTCATTAAGTTTTAGCATTTAGAATTAAGAAAAGGAAAAGAAAATTTATTTTTAAAAGGATATTAAAATTATCTAGTTCCTTCTTCTTCTACTTGCAACGTTGTGAGTTAGTTGATGTTTTAATTAAGTTTGTAAAAGTGTTAAAAAATATCCCCACCATGAAATAAATGAAATTTGGGTTGCAGTATTGCTTTTAAAATTACTGCCACCTTGAGGGTCTCATCCTAGGATGGGGACCTTTTCACTATTTACTATTCACTTATACTATTCACTATTTACTTTTAATATTCACTTTTCACTATTCATTTGAAAGCAAACTATATATAGTTTAAAACATATGACTTGAAATAGAAATCTTAAATCAAGGAAAGTGGGATTTATGTATGCATAATGTATAATACGAATTGAATAGATGCATAAACTCAGAGTTACAATTCAGAAATACATTGTTTATACAATTACAATTTAAAAAGAGCATAGGTAAATATATTTTAATTTTTTGGAAGAGTTTCTCGGAAGTTTTGACAATTATTCCAAATTAAATGACAGGAAAATGAAGAGGAAAGTATGATCCCTTCATTTACAAAGGACACTGAAAATAAACGCAAACAAGCCATCATAGGCATTTCATGAGTGGCTATTTTAAACTCAACTGTAGATTTAGAGAATAAACGTTGAGCTAAAACCTAGAGCAGAACCCTAGGGGGTCTGAGTCGAGTGAAGTTAACCAACCCTGTATAAGTGATCTGGTTTACCAAGAAATTAGGAATAATGTAAAGGATGTAGTGATATTGCTATTAGATAAAGAACGTGAAGAAAAAAAAACAATAGGATAACATAAAAAGACCTTGCATAACGAGAAGGGAAAATGAGATAGAAATACAATAAAAATTAAATTCCAAGAAAAGGAAGAGAGGGCAAATGAACAGATGATTGTGCTTTGTTGAAAAATGATCTATCACCTAAAATAACTTTGTTCAAATATAATTCATGAGATTAACCTAAGTCAGGGAACCACGCGTTTCCTTGTCTAGGGTGTGCGCACATGTATTTTGTACGCCGTCGTCAACTGTATTACTTTCGCCTTAAACGTGCACCACCGAACACGCTTATGCATGCGAGGGGGTTTTCAAAGTAGTAAGGAAAAAAAATTTTGATAGTTCGTATCATGACCACATGACGCATGTGGACATGACACGCGTAAATGCGTGTTGTGACCGCATGGAAAAAGTGGGCATGACATTTGGTATCAAAGCACATGTTTCAACATTGGGAGCTCTAGGGTTTGCATGTTGTTTAGACTGACATGGAGTGGGTTGAGCATGGTTTGACCCTTGTCCTACTACATATAGCTGCGAGAGAGTGAGGTTGTGATTTGTCGACTAACCTTCACCTTGGAGGAATACCCATCCTCTTGTTTTGTCATCATGATGGCCTTATCACATGAGTATCGAAGTCTTCCGCTTGTGTTTTGGGGTGGTTGTGATCCTCTTAGTCGATTGTCCTCTTGAGTCAGTTGGTCTAGGTGGTGAGGGTTGTGTTGGACTCTTCCTTGCCCTTGTGTATCTTGTGGAGTATAGTGATGTAATGTGTACTTTCTTGGATTGCGATTATTTCTTTCGGTTGTTTGGTGACCTTTTTGTATCTTGGTTGTGTGGATCAGCCTTTTACTTGGTTCTATGATGAGACTATAACATCCCCCTAAACCTTTATGTGAGCCTTGTGAAGTTAATCCCTGTAATGTGGATGAATGAAAATATGTGTTTAGATGTCAGATCTGTAATTGATGTATCTATATATGAGTAGATGTTCTATATAAACAGGTTGTACGATGTGTGAATTCCTTATGCATGTGTGATAATGATTGATGAACATGAAATTCCTTGTTGATTTCAATCAATACAGTGTGCTTTGTGAATAGGATTATGCCTTTATAACATTTAGTTATCATACTCTATATTCTTATGAGATCCTTTTATCCTCACCTCTTTGATGACTTCTAGGAGGAAGTCTAGTCTTAGGGGGGAGTATGTGAGGCCTACACTTTTTCACTACTATTTATGAGACTATTTGCAGTGCTTTTGTTATTATTATTATGTTAAGAGACTATTGATTTCTGAATTTTGGATTATTGAACTTATGTGATTTTTAAGAAAATAATTGTGCAATGATATTAGATGTTATTTTCTGCATTCTAGATTATTGAACCTATTTGATTTTAAGGAAATAATTGTGCAATGATAATTTAGATATTGTTTTGAAGAAAATGAAGAATGGAAAGGGAAAACTCAATATGATTCTATGGTTGAATGTTTAAGATGCATGTATTTAGTTTTGCTTCGGCTATGATATTTATATGTGATATTGACTTCGAGTTTGAGTGTGCAGGTATTTCTAACAAAACCACTATTACAGGAGACCATCTCATACCTATGTTGTTCCCTTGTGAGTCGATCTAGTTCAATGAGGAACTGAGATCAACCTCTTGTTTTGGAAAATTGTGGTATTGTCGTAATGTGTTATTTTTGCATGACGTTAAGGGAATAAGGGCTTTTATCTGAATTACTTTTATTATGATAAGTGTTATAAGTTGATATTTTGAATCTTGTTTTAACTTTAATTATTTTTGACCCTTTTCATGTGTTTATTTGACTCTGGAAGTCTTAACTAGGTGTAAAAACAACGCTAGGTTGTACCCCATGGGTTTAGGGACCTTTTTGACTAAGTTAACCTTGGGTTAACTGCCATAGGGTCACCTCAACTTGGGGGTGAGGTAAAGTGACGAAAATTTGGAAGCTTGGGGGACATGGGATGAGTGGAATCCCCACTCATGCCCACTTCAAAGTCATGGAGCACTCCATGATTACCCTCACTATGGAGGGCTTGTCTTCATGTGCCTCCTTTTGGTGGGGTTTCCTTTTATGTGGGTGTTGTGTCACCCATTCTATGTTATTTTAAGTGTTCTCATTTGTATTTTATTCTTCAAGTAGGTTTTAATGGGGGACCTCTTGAGTGGGGATATTTTTTGATTCCACTTGGGATAGTGGAGATATTTTATTAATTCCACTTGGGATAGTGGGGTTATTTAAATATTACATCTTTTAAAAAATAAATTTTTAATTCATCCACTATGAATTTAAAATTCACAAATAATGTGAGCCCTTGATCTCAACTCTTGATCCTCACCTTCCATTCCCTTCTCCAAAAATCTATAAATGAGACCCTTCTATAAGTAATTAACAAGACAGGAATTTTGCAGGGGACTTCATTTTTTTTTGCAGGTGAACTTCATTCTTGCAGGAGAGGACTTCATTCTTGCAGGGGGACTTCATTCTTGCATCCTCATCATGTCTAATTTCCTCTAGGAATTCTTCTTCTGACATCCTCATAATGCCCAATTCTTTCCCTATTCTTAACTTCATAGCCTCATAATGCCAAAATTATTCTAGCCATCTTATATCCTCCATACATTATCCCTTGCTTGTGATCATAGAGAAATTATTTTTAGGGTTGAATCTTGGAGGAAAAAAGAAGGAGATTTTGGAGAAGGAAGTAGAGAGGAGCTCTTCATCAGATTCTTCCATAATTGGGCTTTGGAAGGTTGGTGAACAAATTCTATCCTCTTGTGTGATCTAATGTTGATATGCATGTTTATATCTTGGTTGTTGAAAGAGTCTTGCAATGTCTTCTTTGAGCTTTTCTGTTTATTTTTGGGTTTTATTTTGGGGTGTAGAGAGAACTCCTTACAGTTGGAAGGAAATGCTCATCATGTTTAGGGAGGGGAGGTGTGACCCTCCTCGGGTGTCATCCTAGTTCTGGTTACATGATATGCCTTGAGAGCAAATTGGTACTGTTTTTAGCCTTGTGGGCTTATTGGCTTTGAGAGCCTGTTTGGATATCCTTGGTTACTTGATTCATTGGAAGGCTTGAGGCCTTGTGGAAGATTATACTGTTGGCTTGAGGCCTTGTGATAATTTGTGGAAGGATGGCACCTAGAGGTAGAGATTGTCTACTCCCCCACCCTCCTGAACTCACCTAAGCTGGTTCATTGTATTGTGAGTCAAACCTTGAGGGTGTGTGTATTATTTGATTTGTTGTTGTTGTTCAATGTTGTGATGTGTTTAAGTCTATTCTACCCTGGGTATGTGGATGGTCTCCCTAGCTCGAGGGTGACCCACTTGCGGGTCTACGGTAGGGAGGAGAGCAGCTTGTGTGGTGTTTATTTCTTTGTGTGTTATGCAGGTATTCTTGGAGTTTATTGTGAAGCTTGGAGAAGATTATTGGATCTTAGAAAATATTATATTTTCCTTAAGTCTTAAGGAGAGCCTGATCTTTTAATAGCTCTTTCCTTGTCGATTTTTCCAAAAGGAGAAAATTATCTCCCTATTGTTGTAAAAATTGTTATTTTTTTTTAAGTTGTGAGGAAATCCTCTCTTTTCTTGGGCTGATAGTTGTAATATTCTTGTTCATTAAGTTTTACCATTTAGAATTAAGAAAAGGAAAAGAAAATTTATTTCTAAAAGGATATTAAAATTATCTAGTTCCTTCTTCTTCTACTTGCAACGTTGTGAGTTAGTTGATGTTTTAATTAAGTTTGTAAAAGTGTTAAAAAATATCCCCACCATGAAATAAATAAAATTTGGGTTGCAGTATTGCTTTTGAAATTACTGCCACCTTGAGGGTCTCATCCTAGGATGGGGACCTTTTCACTATTTACTATTCACTTTTCACTATTCACTATTCACTGTCACTATTCACTTTTACTATTCACTTTTCACTATTTACTATTTACTTTTCACTATTTACTATTCACTTATACTATTCACTATTTACTTTTAATATTCACTTTTCACTATTTATTTGAAGGCAAACTATATGTAGTTTAAAACATATGACTTGAAATAGAAATCTTAAATCAAGGAAAGTGGGATTTATGTATGCATAATGTATAATACGAATTGAATAGATGCATAAACTCAGAGTTACAATTCAGAAATACATTGTTTATACAATTACAATTTAAAAAGAGCATAGGTAAATATATTTTAATTTTTTGGAAGAGTTTCTTGAAAGTTTTGACATTTATTCCAAATTAAATGACAGGAAAATGAAGAGGAAAGTATGATCCCTTCATTTACAAAGGACACTGAAAATAAATGCAAACAAGCCATCATAGGCATTTCATGAGTGGCCGTTTTAAACTCAACTGTAGATTTAGAGAATAAACGTTGAACTAAAACCTAGAGCAGAACCCTAGGGGGACTGAGTCGAGTGAAGTTAACCAACCCTGTATAAGTGATCTGGTTTACCAAGAAATTAGGAATAATGTAAAGGATGTAGTGATATTGCTATTAGATAAAGAACATCAAGAAAAAAAAACAATAGGATAACATAAAAAGACCTTGCACAACGGGAAGGCAAAATGAGATAGAAATACAATCAAAATTAAATTCCAAGAAAAAGAAGAGAGGGCGAATGAACAGATGATCGTGCTTTGTTGAAAAATGATCTATCACCTAAAATAACTTTGTTCAAATATAATTCATGAGATTAACCTAAGTCAGGGAACCATGCATTTCCTTGTCTAGGGTGTGCGCACATGTATTTGGTACGCCTCCGTCAACTGTATTGCTTTCGCCTTAAGCGTGCACCGCCGAGCACACTTATGCATGCGAGGGGGTTTTCAGAGTAGTAAGGGAAAAAATTTTGATAGTTCGTATCATGACCACATGACGCATGTGGACATGACACGCGTAAATGCGTGTTGTGACCACATGGAAAAAGTGGGCATGACAAGAAGAGGAACCAATATCCTCTGTATCTGTCAATCATAAAGTTGAAGAAAGAGCTCTGGCTGCCCAAGTTGAAGCAAAGGATGATTGGGTCATTGATAGTGGATGCTCTCACCATATGACAGGTGACAAGAATAAGTTCTTAAATTTTGAAAAGTATGAAGGAAGAATTGTAAAATTTAGAGATAATTCTGCTGGCAGAATCAGAGGTAGAGGAACTATTCCTCTTGATGGAAAGAACAAAACTGGTAATGTACTATATGTTGAAGGATTAAAGCACAATCTTCTCAGTGTTGGATAGCTAGTGGACAAAGGCTATGATCTCAGATTCAGGAATAGAAAATGCAAGATCTTTGAAAGTTCTGGAATAGAGATTGCATCTGGTACTCAAACTAAAGGTAATATCTTCCACTTGGTTGGTACTGGTAAAAGTTGCTTATTTGCTCAAATTGATCAGAGTTGGTTATGGCATAGAAGGATGTGTATGTGAATTTTGATAATATCATCAAGATAAGAAATACTCAGGCTATAAGAGATCTTCCAAAATTAGTGAAACCTACTAATAGCTTGTGCAAAGAATGTCAGTTGGGCAAACTGAGCAGAGTCACATTCAAAAGTAAGGAATTGTCTTCTGCCGGACTGTTGGACTTAGTTCATACTAATTTTTGTGGTCTAGCAAGAGTTAGGAGTATCCAAGGTGATAGATACCTCATGTTGCTAATTGATGACTATTCCCAGATGATGTGGGTAACCTTTCTAAAAGAAAAATTAGAAGCACTTGAGAAATTCAAAATATTCAAGGCCATGGTGGAGAATGAAACCGGATTAAGATTGAAATGTCTGATATCTAATAGAGGTGGGGAATTCACATCTGGTGAATTCATAGATTTCTATGAGAAACATGGAATAAAGAGACAGTTGTCTAACCCTAGAACTCCACAGCAGAATGGAGTAGTTGAGAGAAAGGATTGAACCATCCAAGAAGCATCTAAGACCATGATGATGGAAGAAAATGTTCCTCAGATCTATTGGAGAGAAGCTGTCAGCACTGCAGTTTACACTCTCAATCGATTTCAAATTAGAAACAATACCAGTAAGACTCCTTATGAACTTTGGTTTGGCATTACTCCCACTGTGAGATATTTAAGAGTTTTTGGTAGCAGATGTTACATTAAAAGGGATGAAGATCTAGGAAAGTTTGATGCTAGAAGTGATGAAGAAATATTCTTGGGCTACTCTACTCAAAGCAAAGCATACCAGTGTTACAAGAAGAGACTGAGAAAGATTGTACAAAGTGTAAATGTGAAAGTTGATGAAGAAATTGAAAGACCCTCAATAATTCATGAATATGATGAAGATGATTAGAATGGTGTTCATATTCAAAGTATCCAAGCCTCTTTTAAGAAACAAAGTCAAGTTGATCCAGTAAGTTAGGAAGAAGAGATAAGTCTCAATGAGACTGATCTAGAGCTAGAGGTGCAAGAAACTCCCAAAGTTCCAAGGTATGTAACTCTAAACCACATTGAAGATTAGATCATAGCTGAAAAAAGCAAAGGGGTGCAAACAAGGAGGAGAATTGCTCAAAATTCAGATGAGTATTGTCTAATTTCAAAGATTGAACCTAAGACAGTGAATGAAGATTGCAATGATAAAAATTGGTCAAAAGTAATGGAGGAAGAACTAATCCAAATTGAGAAAAATCACACTTGGGATCTTGTTCCCAGACCTAGAAACAAGAATGTGATTGGAACCAAATGGGTCTTCTAGAACAAACTGAATGAAGCTAGTGAAGTAATTAGAAATAAAGCTAGATTGGTCTGCAAGGGTTACTCTCAGATTGAAGAGTTAATTTTGAAGAGACTTTTGCTCCAGTGGCAAGAATTGAAGCAGTCAGATTATTTTTTGCATTTGCTGCCTTTAAGGATTTCAAGGTGTATCAGATGGATGTCAAATCTGCCTTCCTAAATGGTAATTTAGAAGAAGAAGTGTACATTGAGAAACCAGATGGATTTCAATTGTCTGATCATGGTGACATGGTCTGCAAATTGAAAAAGGCACTATATGGACTGAAGAAAGCCCCAAGAGCCTGGTATGAAAGATTGGATAAGCATCTCTTGAAGATTGGCTTCAACAAAGGTACTACTGACAGTAATTTATATTTCAAAATTGATCATGACAATATTTTAATTGTTGAAGTATTTGTTGATGATATCATTTTTGGAGGAAGAGATAGTATGTGTAAAACTTTTGCAAGTCAAATGAAAAGTGAGTTTGAGATGTCCATGCTTGGAGAAATAAATTTCTTTTTGGGTCTACAAATTACTCAAACAAAGGAAGGAATCTTTATTTCTCAGTCAAAATATGTGAAAGAATTGTCGAGGAAATTTGGGATGGAAGACTCTAAGCCAATGAACACTCCAATGGCAACTGGATGCAAGTTAAGCAAAGATGATGACTCTCCCAAGGTTGATTAGACAAAATATAGGTCAATTATTGGAGGACTATTGTATCTCACTCAAACTAGACTAGATATTATGCAGGCTATTGGTCTTGTTGCTAGATTCCAAGCTGATCCTAGAGAATCTCATGTTATGGCAATCAAGAGGATTTTTAGATATCTAAAGGGGACAGTTGAGTATGGGTTATGGTATTCTAGAGATCATGATTTCTCTCTTCATGCATATACAGATGTTGATTGGGCAGAAGATGTGGATGACCGGAAGAGTACCAGTGGTGGAGCATTCTTTTTGTGGAAGAGATTGGTTTCTTGGTTAAGCAAGAAACAAGAAGAAATATCTCTGTCCACTGCAAAAGTAGAATATATTGCCGCAACAAGTAGCTGTACTCAAGTTTTGTGGATGAAACAGATGTTAAGAGACATCAGAGTAGAGTATGAGGAGCCCATCACAATTTTCTATGATAATTCAAGTGCAATAAACATATCGAAGAATCCAGTGTTACATTCAAAGACTAAACATATATCCATCAAATTCCACTTTTTGAGAGAGCAAGTGAACAAGAATGAAGTTAGATTGGAGTTTGTGCCTTCAAAGGATCAGATTGCAGACATCTTTACTAAACCTCAACCTAAGGACTCTTTTGAGTATCTTAGGGAGAAGTTAGGGGTTATTGGCCCTCCGGTGGTGAACTAAGATGCATTGATGTGCATCAGTCCGGTGGATATCACAGTCACATTTTGTGATCCAGACTGATGATGGGGAGCTGCTACTCAAGGGGAGCAACAGGCATGGTTCTGAAGTAGTGGAATTGCAAGTATGTGCCCTTTGCCATTGATGTCAAAGGGGAAGAGAAGACATGTGAAAAACAAGTGGTTGCTGATCAAAGGGGGAGCAGTAAAGGGAGAGAAGACATGTGAATGGTTATTGCTGATAGGGGGAATTGTGACAGTAAGGTGTTTTTCTTGTCTTGATGGTTAAAATAGTTTTTCACATCATATGTTGCCATCAATGACAAAGGGGGAGATTGTTGCAAGTATGGGCCTAACCGGTGTTGTCATTGATGTCAACATGCTTCTATTACATTAATGATAAGTTTGGATGAGTTGTGTGTTGAGGATATTGAGAAAATTAATTTCAATCAAGAATAGTGAAGAACAGTAATGACATAAGGTAAAAGAGAAAGATAAGATGAGGATCAGAGGATGTAGATTAAAGGGTTTGTAGATATGTGTCTTAAGATGTTGCAGTAGAGATTTTAGAGGTCTGCATGAAGATATGAAGAAGTTATGGCAGTTCAAGTGAAACTAGTTTCGGTAGATGTTCAGTATTGATAGAGTGATACAGATAGGTTCGGTGAGATTCGGAAATGCATTCTCCAGTTCTACGGATTTGAGGAAGTGTTGGGGAAGTTTGTGTGGTGTGTTAACTAGATTGGTTCATGGTTTGAAGGTCTGCAAGTATGTATTCCTTTGTGACAGTAATGGCAGACGGTGTTCTTGAGGTTCCGGATGAAGGAGAGAAGGATTTCAGTAAGTAGAGGAAGTGTGGATGTTCTTGGTGCTTCAGGCAATTTTATGGAAGTCCTTGGATCATGCTCAGTTTGTGTTAATGGTCTGTATTAGAATTGGGGTCTTAGAAATGAAGAATAACTTCTGGATGATGGTGTTCTTTATGTGACTGGCCGACCGGATGAATTATACATCTTGTGGATGTTCTTGTGGATGTTTGCTGACTTAGATGTTTATTCCTAAGTGGATGTTGTATATAAATAAGGGATTGTGAAGTCATTTAAGTGTGGACTTGTGGAGATGAGTGTGTAGTAGCGAGGAGAAGAGCGAAAGGCAGAGCAGAAGGTTTGGGCTTAAATGGAACTGACTCAAGCATGATGAAGATGCTATTTACCAGTTCAAGTATGTGATACTTATTCTTTTGTAGACAGTGTGTCTCTTGTAGGCAGTGAGCCTCTTGTGAGCAGTGTGCTCGGGCAGTGAGCCCTAATTGGCATGTGCCATTTTGTTCCTTCTATTCTTCTAACAGAGAATATTTTCTTGGGTTAATCACCTCGTGGTTTTTCCCTTAACTAGGTTTTCCATGTCAAAAATCTTGGTGTTACATGTGTTAATGTATATCTGCTCTTAACTTGTTGCATTATGCTTTTATGATTGATTTACTATTATGCTTGTGTGGAGTTAAGTATTTGATGAAGAAGAAAGTTTTGGACAACTAATTCACCCCCCCTCTCAGTTGTCTACCCTAAATCTAACACTTCATGCGGACCTCTGAAATCTTTACTGGATCATCTTAAGATACATATCTCCAAACCCTTTAAACCACATCTTCTGATCCTCATCCTAACTTAGACTTTTACCTTATTATCTTCACTGTTCTTCACTGTTCCTGATATGACCAATTTTCTCAATATCCTCAACAAACAGATCATCCAATCCTTATCATTAAAGCAACAGGAGTATGTTGACATCAATGACAACACCGGTTAGGCCCATACTTGCAACACAGTCTTCTACTAGATTATTGGAACTAGTTCATGCTGATTTATGTGGTGCAGCAAGAATCAGAAGTTTGCAAGGTCATAGATACTTCATGTTATTGATTGATGACCACTCCTGAATGATGTGGGTGACTTTTCTAAAAGAGAAATCAGAAGATCTTGAGAAATTCAAAATATTCAAGGCTATGGTTGAGAATGAAACTGGATTAAGATTAAAATGCTTAAGGTCTGATAGAGGTGGAGAATTCACATCCAGTGAGTTCATAGAATTCTTTAAGAAACATGGAATAAAAAGATAGTTGTCTACTCCTAGGACTCCTTAGCAGAATGACGTAGTGGAGAGAAAAAACTGGACCATCCAGGAAGCATCTAGAACCATGATGATGGAAGGAAATGTTCCTTAGATATATTGGAGAGAAGTTGTAAGCACTGTAGTCTATACTCTCAATCAAGTACAAATCAGGAGCAATACCGGTAAGACTCCCTATGAATTTTGGTTTGGCATCACTCCCACTGTGAGGTATTTCAGAGTCTTTGGTAGAAAATGTTACACTCAAAGAGATGAAGATCTAGGAAAATTTGATGCTAGAAGTGATGAAGGAATATTCTTGGGTTATTCTACTCAAAGCAAAGCATACCAGTGTTATAACAAGAGATTAAGGAAGATTGTGGAAAGTACAAATGTGAAGGTTGATGAAGGTATTGAAAAACCCTCAAGATTTTATGAATGTGATGAAGATGATCAGAATGATGTTTTGATCCAAGGAGTCCAAGCCCCTTCTGAGATTTAGTTTCAGACTGATTCAGTAAATCAGGAAGAAGAAATAAGTTTGAATGATGTTCAAGAATTAGAAGTGCAAGAAACTCCCAAAGTTCCCAGGTATGTAAGATTGAATCACTCTGAAGATCAGATCATAGGCGATAAAAGAAAAGGTATGCAAACCAGAAGAAGGATTGCTCAAGATTTAGAAGAGTATTGTCTGATTTCAAAGATTGAACCTAAGATAGTGAATAAAGCTTGCAATGATGAAAACTAGACTAAAGTAATGGAGGAAGAGCTGATGCAAATTGGAAAAAATCACACTTGGGATCTTATTCTCAGACCTAAAAACAAGAATGTGATTGGAACCAAATGGGTCTTCTGGAACAAACTGAATGAAGATGGTGAAGTAGTCATAAACAAAGCCAAATTGGTCTGCAAGGGTTACTCCCAAGTAGAAGGAGTTGATTTTGAAGAAACCTTTGCTCCGGTCGCAAGAATTGAAGTAGTTAGATTATTTCTTACTTTTACTACCTTCAAAGATTTCAAAGTATATCAGATGAATGTCAAATCTGCCTTCCTAAATGGTGACTTGGAAGAAGAAGTATACATTGAGCAACTAGATGGATTTCAATTGTTTGATCATGGTGATATGGTTTGCAAGTTGAAGAAAGCTTTGTATGGACTGAAGTAAGCCCCAAGAGCCTGGTATGAAAGATTGGATAAGCATCTTTTGAAGATTGGTTTCAACAAAGGTACTACTGACAGTAATTTGTATTTAAAAATTGATCATGAAAATATCTTGATTGTTGAAGTGTTTGTTGATGATATCATTTTTGGAGGAAGAGATACTATGTGCAAAACCTTTGCAAATCAAATGAAAAGTGAATTTGAGATGTCCATGTTTGGGGAAATGAATTTCTTCTTGGGTCTACAAATCACTCAAACAAAGAAAGGAATCTTCATTTCTTAGACAAAATATGTGAAAGAATTGTTGAAGAAATTTGGGAAGGAAGACTCAAAACCAATGAATACTCCCATTACAACCAAATGCAAATTGAGTAAAGATGATGACTCTCCTAAGGCTGATCAGAAAAAGTACAGGTCAATGATTGCAGGATTATTATATCTCACTCAAACTAGACCTGACATTAAGATTCTTGTTGGTCTTGTTGCTAGATTCCAAGCTGATCCTAGAGAATCTCATGTCATGGAAATCAATAGAATTTTTAGATATCTAAAAGGGACATTTGAGTATGGTCTATGGTATCCTATAGATCATGATTTCTCTCTTCATGCCTATATAGATGCAGATTGGGTAGGAGATGTGGATGACCGGAAGAGTACCAGTGGTGGAGCATTCTTTTTGGGAAAGAGATTGGTTTCTTGGATGAGCAAGAAACAAGAGGCAATATCTCTCTCCACTGTAGAAGTAGAATATATTGTAGCAGTAGGTAGTTGCACTCAAGTTTTGTGGATGAAGTAAATGTTAAGAGACATGAGAGTAGAGTATGAGGATCCTATCACAATCTTCTATGATAATTCAAGTGCAATAAATATATCTAAGAATCTGGTGTTGCATTCAAAGACTAAACATATATCCATCAAGTTTCACTTTTTAAGAGAGCAAGTGAACAAGAATGAAGTCAGATTGGAGTTTGTACCCTCCACGGATCAAATTGTAGATATCTTTACCAAACCTCTACCTAAGGACTCTTTTGAGTATCTCAGGGAGAAGTTAGAGGTTATTACCCCTCCGATGATGAACTAAGGTGCACTGATGTGCATCAGTCTAGTGGATAACATAGTCATATCTTGTGGTCTAGATTGATGTTTGGGAAGCTGCTACTTAGGGGGAGTAGCTGATATGGTTTTGAAGTAATGCAAGTATGTGCCCTTTGCCATTGATGTCAAAGGGGGAGAGAAGACATGTGAAAAACAAGTAGTTGCAATCAAAGGGAGATTAGGAAAGGAAGAGAAGACATGTGAATGGTTGTTTCTGATAGGGGGTGTTGTGATAGTAAGGAGAAGCTCTTGTTCTGATGGTCAAAATAGTTTTTCACATCATATGTTGCCATCAATGACAAAAGGGAAGATTGTTGCAAGTATGGGCCTAACCAGTGTTGTCATTGATCTCAACATACTCTTGTTGCATTGATGATAAGGATTGGATGAGCTGTGTGTTGAGGATATTGAGAAAATTAGTCCTAATCAGAAACAGAGAAGAATAGTGAAGATAGTGAGCTAAAGATCCTAAATAAGATGAAGATCAGAGGATGCGCTTCAAAGGGTTTGAAGATATGTGTCTTAAGATGATCTAGTAAAGATTTTAGAGTTTTGCATGAAGATCTGAAGAAGTTATGACCACCTAAGTAAAACTGGTTCTAGCAGATGTTCAGAGGTGACAATGTGACACGAATAGGTTCGGTGAGATCTAGAAATGAAATATCTTGTTTTGTGGATTTGGTGGAGTGTTTAGGAAGTCAATGTGAACTGACAAATCAATTAGTTCTTGGTTTGGAGGTCTGCAAGCATCTATTCCATTATGATAGTAATGACAGACTGTATTCTTGAGGTTCTAGATGAAGGAGAGAAGGATTTGAGTAAGAAGATGTAGTGTGGATGTTCTTGGTGATTCAAGCAAGCTTGTGGAGGTCTTTGGGTCATGTCCAATTGGTGTTGGTGGTCCACATTAGAGTTTGAGCTCGCAATTGAAGAATAACTTCTAGATTATGGTGTTCTTCCTAAGTTTGGCCGACCAGATGAGTTACACATCCTACATATGATCTTAAAGATGTTATGTGAAGATTGGCATGTTCCTAAGTGAAGATTGAAGTCCCAGATCTATGTGGCTGACAATTTGTTGATCCACATGATGCCATTTGTAACTAGTCATGTTGTATTTATGTATTTGTTCTGTAATGTATGCCAACTTGGATGATCATCCCTAAGTCGATGTCTTGTATAAATAAGGAGTTGTAAAGTCATTTCAAGATAGCTGTGGAGATGAGAGTGTGGTAGAGAGGAGCAGATCAGAAGTATTGAGCTTAAATGGAACTGACTCAAGCATTGTGAAGATGTTATTTTCCATTTCAAGTATGTAACACTTATTATTTTATAGACATTGTGTCTCCTGTAGGCAATGAGCCTCTTGTGAGCACTATTATCAGGGAGTGAGCCCTAATTGGCATGTGCCATTTTGTTCTTTCTATTCTTCTAATAGAGTACAATCTTGGGTTAATCACCCCGTGGTTTTTTCCTTAACTAAGTTTTCCACATCAAAATCTTGGTGTCTTGTGTGTTAATGTGTTTCAGCTCTTGATTTAATGCATTATGTTTCCATGATTGATTTATTATTATGCTGCTGAATTATAAAATGGACTTAAGTGTTTAATTAGAATAAATTTTTGGACAACTGATTCACCCCCCTTTCAGTTGTCTTCCTGAAATCTAACACTAAGAACTTTAGCAACAATTTCATCTTCATCCAGTGCTCCACCAGCACATTTGACGCCACATACAAGCTCATTTACTTTTGCCATATATAAAGTGATGTTCTCATCTTCTCTCATCCTTAGGTTTTCAAACTTTCCTTTTAGACTTTACATCTTGGCACACTTAACATACTTTTCTCCTTCATATAGATTTTCAAGCTTTACCCAAATTTCATAAGCAGTCTTTAATCCCATAACATTTGTCATCTTTGTATCAGAAAAGGCACTTAGTAGGGCTTCTTTAGCTCAAAGATTATTTTTTGCATCTCTGACTTCATCTATAGTTGTTGGCCCATTCCTTGGAGGAACATATTTAGTTGAGGTTATGGTCCAATACTGATATCCCATGCATTGTAAGTGATATTCCATGCGGTTCTTCTAGGCAGTGAAGTTTGTTCAATCAAACTTTGGACTGTCCTTGTAGGTTGACATCGTGGATCTCCTCAAGTGGTCAAGCTTCTTCTAGAGGAACTTATCTCTGATACCAATTGTTAGTTTTAAGATAGACAATTGAGAGGGGGGTAAATTAGTTGTCTCCAAAAACCTATTCCTTAATCACTTAGAATCTTCTTTGATTTCAGCAGCATAACAAAGATTCAATCATGGAAGCATAATGCAATAGCTCAAGAGCAGAAACACATGTAACACCAAGATTTTTAATGTGGAAAACCTAGTTAAGGGAAAAACCACGTGGTGACTATCCCAAAATTGTATTCTCTATTAAAAGAATAAGAAAAATGGCACTTGCCAATTAGGGCTCACTGCCCGAGCACACTACTCACAAGAGGCCCACTGCCTACAAGAGACTCACTATCTACAAAAGAATATAAATATTACATACTTGAACTAGAGATTAGCATCTTCACTATGCTTGAGATAGTTCCATTTAAGCTCAACACCTCTACTCTGCTTTTAGCTCCTCTTCTCTACCACTTTTGCATCACAACAACAAATACTTTTAAATGACTTCACAAATCTTATTTATACATGACATCGACTTTGGAAAGATCATCAAAGTTGGCACAACACACACTTTATTTTATTATGGAGAAATTACAAAAATACAACTTGACTTATTACAAAAGCTTCATACGCACTACTACATTGTCAGCTATCCATAGCTGGGACTTTAATCTTCTATGGGGAACATGCCAAGCTTTGCAAAACATCTTTAAGATCATCCGCATGATGTGCAAAACATCCGGTCAACCAAGATTAGGAAGGACACCATCACTCAAAGGTAAATCTTCAATTACGAGCTCAATCTTCAATGTGGACCACCAACATGAACTGGACACAATTTAGAGACCCCCACAAGATTTCTTGAATCACCAAGAACATCCGTACCACTTCTGTTTACTAAAATCATTCGCATCTTCATTCGGAACCTCAAGAACACAGTCGATCATCACTATCACATTAGAAGGATTTCTTGTGGACCTCCAAACCATGAACCAATTACATTTTCAATTCACATTAGCTTCCCAAACATGACACCAAATCCACAGAACAAGATATTGCATTTCTGGATTTCACTAGACCTATTTGTACCACTTTGTCACCTCTGAACAACTGCTAGAACTAGTTTTATTCATATGGCCATAACTTCTCCAAATCTTCATGTGGATCTCTAAAATCTTGGCTGGAGCACCTTCAGACACATATCTGCAAACCCTTTGATGCACATACTCTGATCTTCAACTGACTGGGATTTTTTCTTCATAGAACTTCACTATCTTCACTGTCCTTCTATGTTTCTGATAGGGATAATTTTCTCGATATCCTCAGCACACAGCTCATCCAATCCTTGACATCAATGCAACAGGAGTATGTTGACATCAATGACAACACCAATTAGGCCCATACTTGCAACAAGAAATAGTACAAGTGGAGGTGCCTTCTTAGGTAGAAGACTAGTTTCATGGCTGAGTAAGAAACAAGACTCAATCTCTTTTTCAATTGCAGAAGTAGAATATATTGCATCAGCATGTTGTTCCACTCAAGTTCTATGGATGAAGCAGACATTGAAGGACATCAAACTTGTGTATGAAGATCTAATTGCAATCTTTTGTGACAATACAAGTGCTATAAACATTTCAAATAATCTAGTGATGCATTCAAGAACAAAGAACATAACAATAAGGTATCACTTTTTGAGAGAGAAGGTGACAAAGAATGAAGTAAAGTTGGGTATGTGTCCACAAAAGATCATATTGTAGACATCTTCACCAAGCCTTTGCCTAAAGATACCTTTGAGTATCTTAGAGAAAAGTTAGGGGTCATTACCCCTCCTACTCTAGACTAAGATGCACAAGAGTGCATCAGTCTACTGGTGTTTAGAGTTCCACCTCCAGATCTAGATTTATGCTTTAAGGGCTACTTCTTAGGGGGAGTAGTCAGATGAAGAGAGTTCAAGAGAAAGATTGATTAGAGAAGAAAAGTACAAGTATGTGCCCTTTAACATTGATGTCAAAGGGGGAGAGAAATCATGTGAAAAACTTAGAGAAAGTGCAGATGTGTAAAGAGATACAGGGAGAATCTTGTCTTGATGATTGTTACATGTGTAAAGATATAGGGGGAAAATCTTTTCTCGATTGTTGTTGTAATTTTTCACATCATATGTTGCCATCAATGACAAGGGGGGAGATTGTTGCAAGTATGTGCTTCCGGTGTTGTCATTGATGTGAACATATCTTTGTTGTCATTGGTGTCAACTATATCCTTATCTTGTTACTTTATTGAAGTAAGTTATATTCTTTAAATAAACTCATGTAATTAACTCTCATGTTGAGGATATTGAGAAAATTAGTCCTCCAGTAGAAACAGTGAGTTGCAGTGGAAACAGTGTGGTGAATACAGAAGAACAGTCCAAAAGATTGCTTTGCATTTCCTATAGGATGAATATCTTTATCTGTGGATTGGAAGTTATTTAGAAGCCTGTCTAAAGATGTTATATTCCAAGTTTGAGCCTCCGGTGTGAAGATTTGAGGAAGTTGTGTTCACTAGAGTAAAACCTACTTTTTCTGATTATTCATTGGTGATAGGGAGAAAGTATTTTGCTCCGCATTCCTCCACATTGAAGTATTTTACTCTGTGGTTCTAGAGAGAAGTTTGGGATGATAATAAGTGCCTATAACTCCAATGGTTCATGATTTGGTGGTCTACAAGCTTTCTTTTACGATAGTTGAAGACAGTGAAGTTCATGTGCTTCGGTGTGAAGAATCTCATGGATAAAGTGGTTAGATTTTTTGCGGTTGCACCTGGTGATTACAATGTGCTTGTGGATGTCTCATGATTGTGTTCCTACCTTGGCATTGATCTGCAAAGAATATTTTGGATCAAAATTGAAGATTGTTCCCAGATAGCATAGAGTGTAACGAGTCTTAGCTGACTTGGTTAATTCCAATGATTGCAGAGATTTATAGAAGATTGTATAAGTGTGTAACAATGTAGAAGATTGTATTTGGGCCCTTGCTAAGGCACGATGTGATCCACCTATAGTTTTGTGTCCTCTCCTTAGCATAATTGGTATTAGGTCTAGACCTATTATGATGTAACATATGTTTTCTAACCTTGGAGTTTGCTCCAACGGTTGATTATTGTAATTCCGACCTTAATGATTATTCCAAGGTTGATGTAGTGTATAAATATCTATAATTGAGTCGTGAAAATGTATCCAAGTGTGAAAGATGTGAAGATAATCTAGAAGCGAAGAAAAGGTAGAGCAGAAGAGTTTGGGCTTCAATGGAAATGAACCTTGGCATGGAGTAGATGTTGTTATCTTAGTTCAATCTTTTTGGCAGTGAATCCTGTAGGCAGTGAGCCTCCTTTTGCAGTGAGCAATTTCGGTAGTGAGCCCTATAGGCAGTGAGCCTCTGATTTTTGGTATTGATATAACATATATATTTCTATGGGCTAACACCCACCGTGGTTTTTCCCTTTTAGTGTTTTCCACATAAACATCTGGTGTCACTTGTGTATGATCTTGCAATTGTGTTTATGTTTCTAAGTTTATGGTTTCATGACTTAATCATAACAAATAGTGGACAAGTGTTTAATGTTTTAAGGTATAGAATTGTTTAAGTTTTGTGACAATTGATTCACCCCCCCTCTCAGTTGTCTTGTTCATTTCAACAAGGATCATCTTCCAAAGGAATCAAAGTAATTCTCTTTCCATTTGATGTAATAGTGTATATATTCTTTCTCCCATCATGTATAGCTTTTCTATCATATTGCCAGGGTCTACCCAGCAAGATTTGACATACATCCATAGGCATAATATCACACAATACTTCATCATGATAAGATCCAATATGAAATTTCACCAAACATTGTTCACTCACCAGTACCTTATGATCATCTTGAATCCATGCTATTTGATAGGGCTTAGGGTGTTTCAATCTTTCCAACTTTAGCTTAATTACCATCTCCTCTAAACTAGGTTATCAGAACTACCACTATCGATTACATCTTTACAACATTTACCTCCTGATTTGTATATGGTTCTAAACAAACTTTTTCTCTATGGTGGTTCCTCATTTGTCTCTACTTGAAATAGTTCTCTCCTCATCACAAGTGATTCTCCTTTCTCAGGTTTACCAACAAAACTAGGTGATCCAACAGGTTCTTCCACATAGGCTGCTCTTCCACTATTTTTTGTTCTCTTACTTGTACTCCCCTGATTACATTCAAATGCTCTATGTCCTTCACTTCCACACTTAAAAGAAGTTCCTCTAAATGTTCTCCTATCATGTCTTCTTCCTTCTCTTCTATATCCTTCACTTCAATATGGACTAGGGTTTCCTCTACGGTAGAAATTTTTGTCATCTCTTTGGTATGCATTGTTATCTCTGTCCTCCTTGAATGTGTTATCTTGTCTATTCTGCTCCGCATATGATCTCTCTCCTCTAGAAAATATTTTACCTCTATAAAGTTTACCTCCTTTGCCTCTCTACTTTTGATCATGCCTCTTATTCAGCTTCTCTTCAACCTTCAGGGCAAATTGATATGCTTCTTCCAGTGTTGTCATCCTTACCAAACTTAGTTCTTCTTGAATGTTCAATCTCAATCCATTGATGCATCTAGCCACTTTCTCCTTGCTTGCTTCACTATGTCTTGTCCTTATGATCATCTTATGAAATTCTTCTATATATTCCTTTATAGATTTTTCCTTCTATCTCAGGTTTTGTAATTTCTTCAACAGTTCCAACTCATAGTCAGTAGGTATAAACTGGTTCTTCAATTTTGTCACCATCCTGTCCCATTTTGTAATCTTTTCTTTTTCTCTTTCCACCATATAGCAGCATGTCCTTTCAACTTTTTCTTTGGAAATTTCACCTTCTTTGGATCTTCAATTTCCTCATATTCAAAGTATTCTTCCATGTCATTTATCCAGTCAATCAACTCTTCAGGGTTCAAATTGCTAGTGTAATTAGGTACATCACTCTAGGTCTCTTTCCAATCTTTGAAATAGCCCACAACATCTTGACTTGATCTAATTCTTCTTCTTCTACATCTCCTAGGGCTTCACCATTTTGATCAATGGATTGAAATTCTTCTTCATCATCACTTTCAACATTAGGTCTAGGTGTCAATCCTCTTTTCCTATCTTCCTCGAAAACATCTAATTGAATTATCATTAATTTCATTATTTCCATCATCTCATCCATCCTACCAGCCATTGTTCCAATAGCAGGGATTCTCCTCAGTGGCATCTTCCTAGGATCAAGTAAAAACTACCTCAAGTTTGATGATCTAGCTACAAGGTGACAACTACCTCACAATCGGTGATCAGTTGACAACACAAGTAGGTTACTTCAGATTTGGTGGTCTATCCACAACAAGATCTTATGGAAATCCTTCTCCAACTTTGCTCAATTCACTCCCAAAGATTTGATCTTTCGCTTTGATACCACTTGGTGCAGTCACGGTTAGGAGGGTCCTCAAAGAGAGCTATTTGGGCTATGCAGCTAGAGTAAACACAATGGAAACAACTCAAAGATATGGAACAAATGTAGATTCAATCATTTAGTATATCAGAGAATTCAAATACAAATCGGCCGGCAACATGCGGGCTTACAATTAGGGCTCACAGGCCTGCTTATAGAAAATTAGAATATACACAAGATGTAGCTTTGAAGCTCCTTCACAAAGAATTCAAACTATAGATCTTCTAAATCCTGATAACATGATAACTATTTTCCTAGGCATCTATTACATTGTTTTATATCATCTCCGGATCATAAGATTCCTACGCGTCGGCCAAGGAAGATCATAAACTCCAATGAAGAGATATAACGTGTGTACACAAATAGGTTAGACCTAATTGAATTAAACTCCTCCGCAAATGAATGGAATGATGTGTGGATCTTAGGGAAGGTCAGCCATGAACCATAGATCTTTCAATGATGTGTCATTAGGCTCTACAAATCAAGAAATGCTCCAAAAGTCTTCTCCTTCAGCTGATTGATTGAGACTTCTAGGATGCTTTTTTACGAGAAAACAGTCAGTCTTCTGATATCGATAACTTTTCGGCACTAGATCTAAATGCTCTAAAAATTGGATATGATATACATGAATGAATCTAGATGCTAAGTCCAACTCCACAAGGTCTAAAATGCAACTACAATAGAATGCAGACCAAAATACAAAAACTACTACTGACTCAACTGCCTGGACTGAACTGGAAAATAAAAGGGAACAAACTAAAATGCAAACAAATTGAAATGCAAATATTTTTGGTTGATGCAAGATTGTTCTTGACCTAGGGATGCTCCTACATCAGGGTGTTAACAAGGGCAGTAAGATCTTTAATGAGTTAGATGACTGGATGCAGTGAGCAGAAGTTGTCTACTATCTTTCGGTATAGATGTGAAGGTGATGGTTGTTGTGCTTCATTCAAACTGAACCCGTGCATGAGTTAGATGCAATTTTATCAGTGAACCTCTTCTTCTTTCTTCTTTCTTTTTCAATGGGTAGTGAGTCCACTTGGATAGTGAGTCCCCTATAGTGAGCATTCTTTGTATGGTAGTGAGCCTCTTGTAATTTGGTGTTGCTACTAATTTATATTGTGACCTAATCCTCATCATGGTTTTTCCATTTTAGGGTTTTCCACATAAAAATTTGGTGTTCTCCTATGCATGGTGTTGATGTGGTTAAGTTTCTATTATTTGATTTTCATGTTTAATCTTCATAATAGATTAAGGATTTGTTTAGGGTAAAATTGGATTTGTTGATCTTTTGTTGTTTAGATGTTAAAATCCTCCTTTCACCCTAACATTGAAGGATCTAGGGTCGAGTGGCGAGCACTATCATACCCTAGGTCACTTGCAAATGAATAAAAACTTGGATTAGGGAATTCAATTATTAATTTTCCTTCTCTTATGTCTAATTAACCATTAAAACCCTAATTATGCGAATACAACAGCAAATTGATGAAAGACAAAAAAAACTCTTGCAGACAGGAGTAAAATAATAAATTATAGAATACCTATTTTCAGGGTTCTGAGGTAGAGCAGTCAGGGACATTGGTGTGGGCACCCAATTCCAAGGTACCTACTTTTTTGAGGAATCTGAACCTCCTTCTAACACTGATCAGCCCTATAACTTATGTTTCCCAAAATCTATCTGTGGAGGACACTGTTGTAGACACCCTAGTCTTGGAAGTGCTCTTTTGTCTAACTTTTCTTTAGATCCTGAATCCTTGATGCCTACCACTCCTTCCTGTAACTCCACTTTTCCCAAATGTGACACCTGTAACCTATAATCACAAGACTTAGTTTGGGGGTGTTGGTGCCTGCATGAATATTCATGTTTCAAGCAATTAATTTTGCTCAATATATTTCAAATATCAATCATCTTGTTAAGCAAAGTTTCAATCAGACCTGATATTTCACAGGGGGGTCATATTTTTAAATATCAGTCATCTTATGAATATCACCCTTGCCGCTGAATATCACCCTACGCCAATATGACGGTGACATCATTAGGGTCCAATAGGATGCATCATGTGGTCTTCGGCATGACAGTTGTTATCAACAGGTATGATGAGGAGGATCTTCCTTTGATGCATCAGGTTGCATCGATTAGGGTGATATTTTATATCAGGTGATATTTCTGATAAGGGTGATATTTCACATCAAGGTGATGTGGAATATCGGGGTGATATTTCATATCGGGTGAGCAAGCAGGAGGTTTGCAGATGTAAGGGGTCTGGCCGACGAGGTGCCATACAGGAGGATTATTGGTATGACAAGCAATATCAGTGTTAGTGAGGAGTGTTGCTCCGATAGCTGGAGCTACCCCAATGAGATCTAGGTTGGCGTCGTCGGGAGAAAAATCATCGACTATTGTGTTTTGGTGTGATCATGTTTATAAAGTATTGGAGAGATCACAAAAGGGCGAATGTGGGATAATTAGATCTCACAAATTTGAAAGATTGCAACCGTCAATCTTGCTTGCATGGAGCCTGATCCTATGGATGAGGATAAAGGTCAACTACCATGCTGCATGGTGATGGAGAAACATCACATCTGTTTGTGTGCTCGAGGTCTAGGTTGCTTGCGCTGCTGGCCTTTATGGTGATCTGACTACTTCAGCGACTAGAATTGATGAAGGATCCATTTGTTTCTTTGAAAATCTGGAGGGAATGATCTCTGCATTTATGAGGTTGGTTAATGTGTAGGTGGCCGGAAGCTTGTGTGCTCCTTAAGAAGGAATCAATGGCCATTCTACAAGGGGTTGGATGTTTTTTGGGTTTTCTGCCCTGACTCTGAACACAAGGTGTTCACATCTTTGAAAGGCATTTTTTGTTGCAGACTTGGTCCTTGGTCTGGTGTATTAGTCTTCCCTATTTGTAAATGATAAATTCATGTATGATGATCTTCTATGTAGATTGAATTTAAATGAATAACACTTGGTGTGTGTATTGGTTACGATTGTCTTCTATATGTGACTTGTTTTCCTTTCAAGCAAGGTTGTCAAGGGCTTCCATGTTTTTTAGTATATACATACTGTGTGTATGATCTCTTGCGTCTGGTCAAGGAGTGGTTAAATAGGCTTTTGATTAGATACAAAGGAGAATGGATTGCATCATAGGATCTACTAAGTGTGATCATAGGTAATATCTTTTCTTGGATATATTATTGTTAGGCAGTAATACTTTTCCTTAGTCCTCTGGATATGAATTCATGTTGTCATAGGGAAACATTTACATTCATGGATTTGACTCTGCTGCCTAGATAAGGCACTAGTCTAGGAATCTGTCTGTTCAAAGGGTCTAGGGAAATCCCATAACTCCAAACATAGAAAATAAATCATTCCATTTCTCCAACCTGTTAGTCTGTAGTAGTAGGAATAGGACCCCTGCATACTCTCATCTTCAACCAGTTAGATATGTCCAAGAATGTTGCCAAACTTATGATGTATCATTCATATCTTGGTCCAAACATGAGAGCATTCTGCCTTTTATTTTAAAGATAAATCTTCCTATCATTGGGTGAGTCAAATGTTACATCTTTAGCTATAGGGATAACCCCCTTGGTGCGGCAGAACCAGAAGTGAAGGGGAGGCAGCTCATGCAACCTCCTGTATTAGTTGGCTGAATTTGCCTGCACATTGGAACTGGTAAACCCTCTGCTGATTCAAAAATAAATACCAACAGAATGCCAACTCTGTTGGGGAGTGGACAAAAAGAGTGAATTTGTGCCCATCCAAGTCACCAACAGAATGGCAACTCTACTGGGGAGAAGAGTCAAATAGTCTGAAATCATTGTTGCATATTTGGTTCTTTCATTTGAATATGGTGCTCTGTTGGTGGAATGAACACAGAAAGATATTTGATGAACTTTCAGTTGTTTGAAAATTTTATCCTCTTTGGAGAGGTGGCGACTCTACAAAAAAGTTTTAGTGCACATGAAAGGCTGATGTAATGTGATCTAAAAGTGTTCTGTTTAGGATTTTAGCATCTGGATGAGAAAAGGTACCTAGCTTCTTCCCACTTGTATTTGTTGTTTTATTGCATAAGTTAGATGCCAAGGGGAAGCCTTAGGTCTTAGGCAGACATAGGATGTCTAAGAGTGGAATTTATATGAATCCAATTATGTATTCACCCATACTCAACTAAGAGGGGGATGAAATGTTGAATAAAAGAATTGAAGAGATAAATAATAGGTTGATATCCTTAGAGGCTTGGCAAGCTTAGTTAAATAGTAATAACCCTGTTGTGTTTTCCAGTCAAAAGGCTAAACCTCTTGTCAGCCCTTTTGATCCTTTGTATGACCAATTAGATTTGTCATGGGTTGATTATTAAGTTGAAAGTATGTCTACTAAAATGTATAATTAGATGCCTAGATTTAGTGGACACAGTGTGTGTGATCGGGGTGCACATATCCAAAATTTTCACAGTTTTATGGAAAGACACTCATTTAGAGATGAGGATATGTGGATGAGGTTTTTTGTTAGATCCTTTGGTGCTAAAGCTAGAGATTAGTATTTGAGCTTTTCAAAGAGATCCTTTGCCCATTGGGATGAACTTGTTGACTGTTTTAGAGAAGAATTTGCAAGAGAACCTGCTGATCTTGTTACAAAATTGATGGAAATTAGAAAACAAGAAGAAGAGCCCTATACTGATTTTAGTCATAGATTTGTAGTAGCCCTTTCACAAATCCCTGAAGACTTCAGACCTGATATTTTAGCCTGCATTGGCATATATTTTTAATCTTTTGAGGAGGGCTCTAGTGCATTGTCGAGGGAATTCAAGATAACAAGTATGTAGATGGCATACAAGTCTTTAGAAAATATAGAAAAAATGAGAAATAAGCACATGTTGGATTTCCTGTCCACAGGCTTTGGTGTGAATAACAGTTGTAT
Organism: Cunninghamia lanceolata; assembly: GCA_027924645.1. Lineage (NCBI taxonomy): Eukaryota > Viridiplantae > Streptophyta > Pinopsida > Cupressales > Cupressaceae > Cunninghamia > Cunninghamia lanceolata. The sequence goes on from BSBN01000074.1 coordinate 10,598,301, forward strand.
GGCTGTAAATGACCAAGTGATCATGGCATCATGTGAGGATAAAAATGAAAATGAAAATACATGAGTGAAGGATGTTAGTGAAAGGATCAATGATGACTCCCATTTCAGGGTTGAGGTGTTTGGTTATGAAAATAATGATGAGGTAATGGACAACAATGAATACTTTTTTGAGTGGATTTGTGGAGATAATTGTGAGTATTGTGCTCAAGATAGAGAAGAAATAAGAAAACAGAGGAGCAGTCCCATGTTTGAATCACTTCCTTTTATTCAGACACATGGAGATGATGAAGAGCAACCAGAGATTGAAACAAGTAGTAATGCTGAACATGATTGTTCTTTATTTGATAATGGTTTTGCTTATGAAACACAGGCTGATACTCCTCCACAAGGAGAATTCATTGGTAATGAAAATGCATGTTCTGCTACCCATGAACCAATGGCATACCATAGTGAAGCTAAAACACTTGGATCAATCCTTTTTGACACATATGGTGATGAGGATCTGTTTTAGTATGGTGAAAGTCAAGGCACTGTTATTAATATGGATTCTGATTTTTATCTTGATGAAAGAGAAACTAATAAATATCATGAAGATTATTGTAGAGAGGTGCCTGAGTTTGATCCTTTCCAATTTGGTGCAGCTGATAATTATGTGCATGATGTGCACAATTGTGAATTTGAAAGCTTCTTCCTTGATATGCCAGCTTACGATAAAATGAGGCCTGATGCTTCTAGCTTTGTGGTGGACTTTGAGTGCTTTCATTTTTCAGTCCAGCTAAGAGATCATTTTGTAATGTATATTGCTGATATAGATGATGATAAGCTTTATATGATATATGAATGTGCATTTTTTGATAAATATAACATTCACATGTTGCTTGATGCTGAAGGTTGTTTGCATAAGGTTGACAGTGACAAGATAAATAAGATGGTTGAGTATACAAATGACAAGGGTTGTTTGTGGGTAAATCATGGCAGCATCTTCAGGCTTGATCTAGTGATATCAGATGAAAACAGGGTATTTGACAAAGGGAGATACAAGTTTTTTCTTTCTTGGTGGCCCTGGGCCACTAAGTGTGATCTATGATGCAGGTCAGTGTAGCTTCATGACTCTATTGCCCAATGGATAAGGGGCTGGTCTGCATCCCAAAGATCTATGGTTCTGACCATGCCTGCAAGAGGCATGTGCCCCCCTAGACAGAGCTAGTGTTGGTGCCTGCATGAATATTCAGGTTTCAAGCAATTAATTTTGCAGGCACCTTCCCAAAAAATCCAAAAATTCTAAGTCTTTGGGCCTTCTCAGTATATTTCAAATATCAATCATCTTTTTAAGTAAAGTTTCAATCAGACCTGATATTCCATGAGGGGGTCATATTTTTAAATATCAGTCATCTTATGAATATCATCCTTGCCACCGAATATCACCCTATGCCAATATGACGGTGATGTCATCAGGATTTGATAGGATGCATCATGTAGTCTTTGGCATGATAGATGTTATTAGCAGGTATGATGAGGAGGATCTTCCTCTGATGCATCAAGTTGCACCGATCAGGGTGATATTTTATATCAGGTGATATTTCTTATCGGGGTGATATTTCTGATAAGGGTGATATTTTGCATCAGGGTGATGTGAAATATCGAGGTGATATTTCATATCAGGTGAGCAAGCAGGAGCTTTGTAGATGTAAGGGGTCTAGCTAATGAGGTGCCGTACAGGAGGATTATCGGTATGACAAGCAATATCGGTGTGGGTGAGGAGTGTTGCTCTAATAGCTGGAGCTACCCCGATGAGATCTAGGCTGGTGTCGTCGGGAGCAAAATCACTGAATATTGTGTTTTGGTGTGATCCTCTTTATAAAGTATTGGAGAGGTCATGACAAATGTGGGATAATTAGATCTAACAAATTTGAAAGATTGCAACCGTTGATCTTGCTTGCACGGAGCCCGATCCTGCAGCTGAGGATAAACGTTTCAAATGATTGTCTATTGGCATCTTTTTGTGTGCTCTTCCCACAGTCAACTACCATGTTGCACGGTGATGGAGAAACATCACATCTGTTTGTGTGCTCGAGGTCCAGGTTGCTTGTGCCACTGGCCTTTATGGTGATTTAACTACTTCAGTGACTGGAAATGATGAAGGATCCATTTGTTTCTTTGAAAATCTGGAGGGAATGATCTCTGCATTTATGAGGTTGGTCAGTGTGTAGATGGCCGGAAGCTTGGTGCTCCTTAAGAAGGAATCAATGGCCATTCTATAGGGGGTTGGATGTTTTTTGGGTTTTCTTCCCTGACTCTGAACACATGGTGTTAACATCTTTGAAAGGCATTTTTTGTTGCAGACTCGGTCCTTGGTCTGGTGTATTAGTCTTCCCTGTTTGTAAATTATAAATTCCTGTATGATGATCTTCTATGCATATTGAATTTAAATGAATAACACTTGGTGTGTGTATTGCTTATGATTGTCTCCTGTATGTGACTTGTTTTCCTTTCAAGCAAGGTTGTCAAGGGCTTCCAAGTTTTTCAGTATATGCATACTGTGTGTCTGATCTCTTGCGTCTGCTCAAGGAGTGGTTAAATAGGCTTTTGATCAGATACAAAGGAGAATGGATTGCATCATAGGATCTACTAAGTATGATCATAGGTAATACCTTTTCTTGGATATATTGTTGTTAGGAAATAATACTTTTCCTCAGTCCTATGGATATGAATTCATGTTGTCATAGGGAAACATTTACATTCATGGATTTGAGTCTACTGCCTAGATAAGGCACTGGTCTGGGAATCTATCTATTCAAAGGGTCTAGGGAAATCCCATAACTCCAAACATAAAAACAAATCATTCCATTTCTCTAACCTGTTAGTCTGTAGGAGTAGGAATAGGACCCTTGCATACTCTCATCTTCAACCGGTTAGATATGTCCAAGAATGTTGCCAAACTTACGATGCATCATTCATATCTTGGTCCAAACATGAGAGTATTCTGCCTTTTATTGTAAAGATAAATCTTCCTATCATTAGGTGCTTCAAATATTACATCTTTAGCTATAGGGATACCCCCCTTGGTGCAACAGAACCAGAAGTTAAGGGGAGGCAGCTCACGCAACCTCCTGCATTAGTTGGCTGAATCTGCCTATGCATTGGAACTGGCAAACCCTCTGTTGATTCAAAAAAAAAAACACCAACAGGAGGTTGTGGTGTTTAGAGGCTTGCCTCAGTCAATCCCCAGAGGACACTTAAGTCTTCAAACACTGTTGTTAAACAAGTAGTGTGTGCCCTTGTGAGGTAGAGGCAAAAACCAAAGGAATCAATGATTAAAACACAATATTATGTCACCTTGTAGTAAAGCTTTCATGGAGGAAGATGCTCTTCATGCCATGAGGAAATTGATGCTCAAATCTACAAATATCAACACACAAAACATACAAGTCTCCTCTTGCAACACAATAGAAAGCCTTGAATCACCTTGAGAATGCCTAGAGTTTACAAATGAATGCCTACACATGCTTATATATGTGTTATTAGAAATTGTGGTTAACAACATAAAACTATTAATAAACCAATGAACTTCAATAAAAATTGTGAATAACAAGATTGAATAAATAACAAAAAAACCTCACAAACCTTGTTATCCTACAGCTTCCATTGTTCACCTAGTCTTGATTGATCTTTTGTGGTGAAAGTTGCCCTCAGGAAGTGCACTTCCTTTCTTTGTTCTTCAATATGGAGATGGAGAAATGGATGTGATACTTTATTGCTATGAAGATGAGCTTCAAAACAATGGGGGTGATCTCAAGCAAATAGATAGTAATGGGGGTGCCAAAGGCACGCTAGTAGTTCGATAGAGCAATTGTACTGAAAGCTTGGATAATAGAAATGGAAGAATAAGGTTCAATTTATAGACTCAGAAGAGAAGAGATCAACGGTGTAGAAAGAATGAGAAGATCAATGGTTGAGAATGGTTGAGGAATGTGCACAAATAGAAAGAGGACAAGTGTCCAAGCTCCTTCATGCAACAGGGGAGTTAACAAAATAGATTGAAGAGTTAACATAATTGATTGATCAGTTAAGTGAATTGATTGATTAGTGAACTCGAATGACTAATTAGTTAACTAATTTGATTGATGAGCTAACTAATTTTGACTGGAGGATAAATAGGACATGTGGGTGATGGAATATTAGCTAATTAAATATTTAAAATATTTAATTACATGTGCAACATGGTGAGGTGGATTTATGGAATTACGACTTAGGATAGAGGAATTTAGGATTAATTAAATAATTTAGTATTATTTAATTATGTGAGAGATTAGAATAATTTAAAGAATTTAATTAAATTAATTAATTTTTATTTAATTATGGGATAATGAACCAATCAAATAAACTTAGAATATTCATTTAATTGATAGAAGAAATAAGAATTAAGATAAATATTAAAATATTTACTTAATTCAACATGAGCCAATTTTAGGTGTATACTATTGCAAGTATGGGCCTAACTGGTGTTGTCATTGATGTCAACATACTCCTGTTGCATTAATGATAAGGTTTGGATGAGCCGTGAGCTGAGGATATTGAGAAAACTAGTCTCAATCAGGAATAGTGAAGAACAGTGATGACAGTAAGGCAAAATTCCAAGATAGGATGAGGATCAGAGGATGCGGATTAAAGGGTTTGTAGATATGTGTCTATAGGTGATCCAGTAGAGATTTTAGAGGTCCACATGAAGATATGAAGAAGTTGTGGCTGCTCAAATAAAATAGGTTCCGGTAGGTGTTCAGAGGTGACAGAGTGTAACAAGAAAGGTCCGGTGAGATCCAGAAATGAAGTTTCCTATTCTGTAGATTTAAGGGAGTGCTAAGGAAGTCTTTGTGGTGTATCAACTCGATTGGTTCATGGTTTGAAGGTCCGCAAGAATCTATTCCTTTGTGACAGTAATGACAGACTATGTTCTTATGGTTCCGGATGAAGGAGAGAAGGATTTCAGTAAGCAGAAAAAGTGTGGATGTTCTTGGTGATTCAGGAAAGCTTGTGGAGGTCTTTGGATCATGTCCAGTTTGTGTTGGTGGTCCACATTGAAGTTGGAGCTTGCAATTGAAGTGTAACTTCTAGATGATGGTGTTCTTCTTACATAGGTTGACTGGATGAGTTATGCATCTTGCGAATGATCTTATGAATGTTTGCTGACTTAGATGATCATTCCTAAGTTGATGCCTTGTATAAATAAGGGATTTTGAAGTCAGTTTGAAGTAGTTCTTGTGGTGATGAAAGTGTTGTAGCGAGGAGGAGAAGTATTGGGCTTAAATGGAACTGATTCAATCATGGTGAAGATGCTATTCTCCAGTTCATGTATGTGATATTTATTTCTTTGTAGACAGTGTGTCTCTTGTAGGCAGTGAGCCTCTTGTGAGTAGTGTGCTTAGGCAGTGAGCCCTAATTGGCATGTGCCATTTTGTTCTTTCTATTCTTCTAACAGAGAATACAATCTTGGGTTAATCACCCCATGGTTTTTCCCTTAACTAGGTTTTCCACATCAAAATCTTGGTTTCTTATGTGTTGATGTGTTTCTGCTCTTGATTTGAATGCATTATGGTTCATGATTAATATACTGCTAATCACTAAGAAGATTTAAGTGTTTAATTAGAGAAAGTTTTGCACAACTGATTCAACCCCCCTCTCAATTGTGTGCCCTAAGTCTAACAATTAGTATCAGAGCTAAGTTCCTCTAAAAGAGCTTAACCACTTGAGGAGATCCAGAATGTCTTCCTACAAGAAGGATAGTCTGAAGTTTGATGGAACCAATTTTAATCTATGGAAAGGTTGCATGAAGTGTCACTTGCAATGTATGGGAATGGCATACTAGACCATGGTTACAACACAGTATGTACCTCCACAGGGTGGTCCAAAAGCTCCAAATGAAATCACAGATGTTGAAAACAATCTGCAGACTATAGAAGCTCTTCTAAGCACATTATCTAATTTAGAGCTCTCAAATGTTATTGACCTACCAACTGCTTTTGAGATTTGGAAAAAATTGGAACTTTTGTATGAAGGAGACCAGTATGTTAAATGTGCAAGGTTACAAAGTCTGAAAGGGAAATTTGAAAACCTGAAGATGAGAGATGATGAAAATATTACTAATTTTATGCCAAGAGTAAATGAGCTTGTTTGTGGAATTAGAAATGTTGGTGGAGTCTTGGATGAAAATGAGATTGTTGGCAAAATTCTCAGATCCCTTCCTGCTTCTTACAAAATCAAGGTTGCTGCCATTGATGACTTCAGAGCCCATACAACTGTCACAAGAGATCAATTGGATGGCAAATTGGCTACATTTGAAATGACTGAGTTTGGAGATGATCCCCCCAAGACTAAATCTGCATTCAAAGCTAGTGCCTCTGTAAAAGGTAAACAAAGGTTTGATCCGGGAGAGAACTCATCAAGGAAACTGTCATGGTATGAAAAAGCAAGAAAAGACCTGGAAGAAGAAGTAGAAACTGCTCAACTTGAAGCCCTCATTACAAAGAGACTACCAAGAGGATCTGGTAAGTATGAAGGAAAATTGCCTTTTAAGTGTTTTAACTACAATAAGATTGGTCATTTTGCCTCAAGATGTCCGGAAAGATTTTCAAGGCCAAATCCTAACAGATCAAGGTTCCAAAAGAATTGTTACTATGTTCATAAAAAAGATGATAATGAAGGAGTAACAGATGATGAATCAAAGACAGGAAACAAATCTAGAAGTGAATGGGTGTTTAATGTCATCAAGAAAGAAGAACCAATATCCTCTGTATCTGTCAATCATAAAGTTGTAGAAAGAGCTCTTGCTGCCCAAGTTGAAGAAAAGGATGATTGGGTCATTGACAGTGGTTGCTCTCACCATATGACAGGTGACAAAAATAAGTTCATAGATTTGGAAAGTTATGAAGGAGGAGTGGTGAAGTTTGGTGATAATTCTGCTGGTAGAAACAGAGGAAGAGGAACTATTTCTTTTGATGGAAGGAACAAAACCGGTAATGTTCTATATGTTGAAGGCTTGAAGCACAATCTTCTCAGTGTTGGATAGTTGGTGGACAAAGGCTATGATCTCCGGTTCAAGAATGGAAAATGCAAGATCTTTGAAAGCTCCAAAACAGAGATTGCATCTGGTACCCAAACTAAAGGCAATATCTTCCACTTGGTTGGCACTGGTAAAAGTTGCTTATTTGTTCAAGTTGATCAGAGTTGGTTATGGCATAGGAGAATGTGTCATGTGAATTTTGATAATATCATCAAGATAAGAAATACTCAGGCTGTAAGAGATCTTCCAAAATTTGTGAAACCTACTAATAGCTTGTGCAAAGAATGTCAGTTGGGTAAACTGAGCAGAATCACATTCAAGAGTAAGGAACTATCTTCTACCAGATTATTAGACTTAGTTCATACTGACCTTTGTGGCTCGGCAAGAATCAGGAGTATGCAAGGTGATAGATACTTCATGTTATTAATTGATGACTATTCCCAGATGATGTGGGTAACTTTTCTGAAAGAGAAATCAGAACCTTTTGATAAATTCAAAATATTCAAGGCTATGGTAGAGAATGAAACCAGATTGAAATTTAAATGTCTAAGGTCTGATAGAGGTGGAGAATTCACATCCAGTGAGTTCATAGAGTTCTGTGAGAAACATGGAATAAAGAGATAGTTATCTACTCCTAGGACTCCACAGTAGAATGAAGTAGTGGAAAGAAAGAACCGGACCATACAGGAAGCATCTAGGACCATGATGATGGAAGCAAATGTCTCTCACATCTATTGGAGAGAAGCTGTCAACACTGCAGTCTATACTCTCAATCAAGTTCAAATTAGAAAAAATACTAGTAAGACTCCTTATGAACTTTGGTTTGACATCACTCCTACTATGAGGTATTTCAGAGTATTTGGTAGCAAATGTTACATTAAAAGAGATGAAGATCTAGGAAAGTTTGATGCTAGAAGTGATGAAGGAATATTCTTGGGTTACTCTACTCAAAGCAAAGCATACCAGTGTTATAACAAAAGACTAAGAAAGATGATAGAAAGTACAAATGTGAAGGTTTATGAGGGAATTGAGAAACCCTCAAGGTTTTATGAATATGATGAAGATGATCAGAATGGTGTTCTTACTCAAGGAGCCCAAGCCTCATCTGTTAGTCAGATTCAAGCTAATCTAGTAAACCAGGAAGAAGAAATGAATTTCAATGAACCTAATCAAGAATCAGAAGTGCAAGAAATTCCTAAAATTCCCAGATATGTAAGACTAAACCACTCTGAAGATCAGATCATAGGTGATAAAAGAAAAGGAGTACTAACAAGAAGGAGAATTGCTCAAGATTCAGAAGAGTATTGTTTGATTTCAAAGATTGAACCTAAGACAGTGAATGAAGCTTGCAATGATGAAAACTAGACTAAAGCAATGGAGGAAGAGCTAGTGCAAATAGAGAAAAATCACACTTGGGATCTTGTTCCCAGACCTAGAAAAAAGAATGTGATTGAAACCAAATGGGTCTTCTGGAACAAACTAAATGAAGTTGGTGAAGCAATCAGAAATAAAGCCAAATTGGTTTGCAAGGGCTACTCTCAAATAGAAGGAATTGATTTTGAAGAAACTTTGCTCTAGTGGCAAGAATTGAAGTAGTCAGATTATTTCTTGCCTTTGCTGCCTTCAAGGATTTCAAGGTATATCAGATGGATGTCAAGTCTACCTTTCTAAATGGTGACTTGGAAGAAGAAGTGTATATAGAGCAACCAAATGGATTTCAATTGTCTGATCATGGTGATATGGTCTGCAAGTTGAAGAAGGCACTGTATGGATTGAAGCAAGCCCCAAGAGCCTGGTATGAAAGATTGGATAAACATCTTTTGAAGATTGGTTTCAAGAAAGGTACTACTGACAGTAACTTATATTCCAAAATTGATCATGAAAACATCTTGATTGTTGAAGTACTTGTTGATGATATCATATTTGGAGGAAGAGATTGTATGTGTAAAACTTTTGCAAATCAAATGAAAAGTGAGTTTGAGATGTCTATGCTTGGTGAAATAAATTTCTTCTTGCGTCTGCAAATCACTCAAACAAAGAAAGGAATCTTCATTTCTTAGACCAAATATGTGAAAGAATTGTTGAAGAAATTTGGGATGGAAGATTCAAAGCCAATGAATACTCCCATGGCAATTGGATGTAAGTTGAACAAAGATGATGACTCTCCTAAGGATGACTCTCCTAAGGCAAACCAGACAAAGTACAGATCAATGATTGGAGGATTGTTGTATCTCACTCAAACTAGACTAGATATTATGCAAGTTGTTGGTCTTGTTGCTAGATTCCAAGCTGATCCTAGAGAATCCCATTTCATGGCAATCAAGAGGATTTTTAGATATCTAAAAGGGATGGTTGAGTATGGTCTGTGGTATCTTAGAAATCATGATTTCTCTCTTCATGTATATATAGATGCTAATTGGGTAGGAGATGTGGATGACTTGAAGAGTACCAGTGGTGGAGAATTCTTTTTGGGGAAGAGATTGATTTCTTGGCTAAGCAAGAAATAAAAGGCAATATCTCTGTCTACAACTGAAGTAGAATATATTGCAGTAGTAGGTAGTTGCACTCAAGTTTTGTGGATGAAGCAGATGCTAAGAGATATCAAAGTGGAGTATGAGGAACCTATCACAATCTTCTGTGATAATTCAAGTGCTATAAATATATCTAAGAATATGGTGTTACATTCAAAGACTAAACACATATCCATCAAGTTTCACTTTTTGAGAGAGCAAGTGAACAAGAATGAAGTCAGATTGGAGTTTGTGCCCTCCAAGGATCAAATTGCAGACATCTTTACTAAACCTTTACCTAAGGACTCTTTTGAGTATTTCAGGGAGAAGTTAGGGGTTATTGCCCCTCTGGTGATGAACTAAGGTGCACTAAGGTGTATCAGTCTGGTGGATATCACAGTCATATCTTGTGATCCGGATTGATGGGAGCTGCTACTCAGGGGGAGCAACAGGTATGATTCTAAAGTGTTGGAATTGCAGGTATGTGCCCTTTGCCATTAATGTCAAAGGGGGAGAGAAGAAATTTGAAAAACAAGTGGTTGCTAATCAAAGGGGAAGCAGTAAAGGGAGAGAAGACATGTGAATGGTTGTTGCTGATAGGGGGAGCTGTGATAGTAAGAAGAAGTTCTTGACTTGATGGTTAAAACAGTTTTTCACATCTTATGTTGCCATCAATGAAAAAGGGGGAGATTGTTGCAAGTATGGGCCTAATTGGTGTTGTCATTGATGTCAACATACTCCTATTACATTAATGATAAGGTTTGGATGAGTAGTGAGCTGAGGATATTGAGAAAACTAGTCTCAATCAGGAACAGTGAAGAACAGTGATGACAGTAAGGCAAAAGTCCAAGATAGGATGAGGATTACAGGATGTGGATTAAAGGGTTTGTAGATATGTGTCTGTAGGTGATCCAGTAGAGATTTTAGAGGTCCGCATGAATATATGAATAAGTTGTGGCCACTCAAGTAAAACTAGTTCTAGTAGGTGTTTAGAGGTGACAGAGTGTAACAAGAAAGGTCCGGTGAGATCCAGAAATGAAGTTTCCTATTCTACGGATTTAAGGGAGTGTTGAGGAAGTCTTTGTGGTGTATCAACTTGATTGGTTCATGGTTTGAAGGTCCGCAAGCATCTATTCCTTTGTGACAGTAATGACAGACTATGTTCTTGAGGTTCCAGATGAAGGAGAGAAGGATTTCCGTAAGCAGAAAAAGTGTGGATGTTCTTGGTGATTTAAGAAAGCTTGTGGAGGTCTTTGGATTGTGTCTAGTTCATGTTGGTGGTCCGCATTGAAGTTGGAGCTTGCAATTGAAGTGTAACTTCTGGATGATGGTGTTCTTCCTGAGACAGGCCAATCGGATGAGTTATGCATCTTGCGGATGATCTTATGAATGTTTGCTGACTTAGATGATAATTCCTAAGTTGATGCCTTGTATAAATAAGGTATTGTGAAGTCAATTTGAAGTAGTTCTTATGGTGATGAAAGTGTTGTGGTGAGGAGGAGAGCGAAAGGTAGAGCAAAAGTATTGGGCTTAAATGGAATTGATTCAAGCATGGTGTAGATGCTATTCTCCAGTTCATGTATGTGATCTTTATTTCTTTGTAGACAATATGTCTCTTGTAGGTAGTGAGCCCTAATTGGCATGTGCCATTTTGTTCTTTCTATTCTTCTAACAGAGAATACAATATTGGGTTAATCACCCCGTGGTTTTTCCCTTAACCGGGTTTTCCACATCAAAATCTTGGTGTCTTATGTGTTGATGTGTTTCTGCTTTTGATTTGAATGCATTATGGTTCATGATTAATATACTGCTAATCACTAAGAAGATTTAAGTGTTTACTTAGAGAAAGTTTTGCACAACTGATTCACCCCCCCTCTCAGTTGTGTGCCCTAAGTCTAACATATACATTTTGTCCCTCTTTGATGCAATGTGTTTTATCACATTGTTTCAAAGAATAAGAATTTTTCTGATAATGTTACATGCTCCAGTTTGCCCCTAGTACAAGTTTAACGACAGGGTCAGAAATGTTATCAAAAATTTTGGTTAATAGCATAAAACCATTAATAAACCATTAAACATCAATAAAAATTGCAAATAAAAAGATTGAATAAATAGAGCACAAACCTCACAAACCTTGTTATCCTGCAGCTTCCATTGTTCGCCTAGTCTTGATCGATCTTTTGTGATGAAAGTTGCCCTCAGGAAGCGCACTTCCTTGCTTCGTTCTTCAAGATGGCAATGGAGAAATGGCTGTGATACTTTATTTCTATGAAGATGAGCTTTAAAGCAATGGGGATGATCTCAAGCAAATGGATAGTAATGGGGGTGCCAAAGGTGCACTAGTAATTTGATAGAGTAATTGTACTGAAAGCTTGGATAATAGAAATGGAAGAATAAGGTTCAATTTATAGACTCAGAAGAGAAGAGATCAATGGTGTAGAAAGAATGAGAAGATCAACAGTTGAGAATGGTTGAGGAATGTGTACAAATAGAAAGAGGACAAGTGTCCAAGCTCCTTCATGCAACAGGGGAGTTAACAGAATAGATTGAAGAGTTAATAGAATTGATTGATCAGTTAAGTGAATTGATTGGGGAGTTGACTGACTTGACTAATTAGTTAATTGATTTGATTGATGAGTTAACTAATTTTGACTAGAGGATAAATAGGACATGTGGGTGAGGGAATATTAGCTAAATATTAGCTAATTAAATATTTAAAATATTTAATTACATATACAACATGGTGAGGTGGAAAGGTGAGGTGGATTGGTGAGGTGGATTTATGGAATTAGGACTTAGGATAGAGGAATTTAGGATTAATTAAATAATTTAGGATTATTTAATTATGTGAGACATTACAAGAATTTATGGAATTTAATTAAATAAATTGATTTTTATTTAATTACGAGATAATAAACCAATCAAATAAACTTAGAATATTTATTTGATTGATAGAAGAAATAAGAATTAAGATAAATATTAAAATATTTACTTAATTTGACATGAGCCAATTTTAGGTGTATACATTTTGCCCCTCTTTGATGTAATGTGTTTTATCACATTGTTTCAAAGAATAAGAATTTTTTTGACAATGATACATGCCCCAGTTCACCCCTGGTACAAGTTTAATGACGGGATGCTCCCTCAGGAGATTGGACAGAGAAGCCAAGGTGGAAGGTGTGAGATGGACAATCTCATGATGAAGAAGGTGAAAAAAAAGTTAAGTTGAAGAAAAATAGGTTACAATTCAGGGAAATGGGAAGAAACAGGCTTGGGAAGTAGTCACAGTTGTCACACAACTAGTTAGGGTTCACTTGCTATATATAGGAGCTGGGTCCACAAGGCCTATTCAGTTGCACACTTGTCCTTTGGTGATTTGCTTTTGAGAGCTTAGGAGAGTAGAGGAGCTAGAGTACCTGAAAGAGATATGGATATTCGACGCAAGGAGCACTGCTTTGAGCGAGTCTAACGGTTTAGGCAGACAGCAGAGGCAGGACCACCAGTATGTAGCTCAAAAAACTTCACCTAGGGCCATTTATTAATGCAATAAATGTTAGGGAAAGCTTACTTAGATAGATGCATTGATCTATATTTTGGCACATACACCCTCTGAAACCGTGCATCTGACATGGTGTAGTGCATATATGTTATATTATGGTGCATCTAAAAGTTTGGCACATGCATGCCAAAAGTTAGCGCATGTGTTATAAGTCTACACATACGGTATGGTACTGTGCATCTAAGATGTCTTACTACTCATGCAAATAAATATGTGCATAGGGTAGGAAACTACGCATGTACTAATTCTTGTGGTGCATTCATTGAGAAGTTATGCATTTGACATGGGACGATGCATTTGCAACCTATTTCAGCACATTTGCACTAAGGTGCCAGTTTACTTAACGAAATTGACTTAATTGGCATCTTGATCGATGCATCAATCGATAAGCTATCTCTGAGATTGCAGGAATCTAGTCAAGAGATGTGTGTTGTTTTGATCAATTTGACATGCTAAGTGAGTGATATGATGCCTTTAGATATGTTGAGCAGTTTGTTGCAGTTTAGGTTGACGCATTGCTTTGCTTGTTTGTAGGAGGATATTCAAGACACACTTATGTCATGGGAGCAGTTTCTGATGCCTATGTTGTAGAGGTATATGCTGACAGAGACCGATAGAGTGGTTCTTAGATCAATGGGTCTAGATTATGTGTGCTTCATGCTTGAGGTTTGAGCGAACCTTAGTTTATTGACTGTAGTTGTGGAGAGGTTTCACAGTGAGGATGGGACCTTTCATCTACTGACAGGGGAGATGGCTATTACTCTTGAGGATGTGTATAGGATTTTACACTTACCTATTCAAGGAGAGCTAGTAGAGTATGATCCTTAGCGAGATGCAGGACTTGCGGAGTGCAGGTGAGTTTTTGACGATCCTGAGCTGGAGCGACAGGTGATATCCTGGCAAGACATATATGACTACTATGACTACTTCTCGGGTATCATGGTAGGATTGATCAGGGGTGTTGTATGCCCTAATAGGAGGTTTCACGGGTTTCCCATTCGGTGGGCTAGGACACTAGAGAGGATGGTTATAGAGGGCACCCATTTTGCATAAGGTGTCTGCGTACTGGCCCACCTATATCACGATATGCATCAGGAGGTATACCACAGAGGCGCCAGCTTGTCAGCAGGGGTCTCATTGCTTCAGTTTTGGCTATGGGAGCATATTACCACCACGCGACTGATATGTGTCTTTCATAGGCAAATAGATTAGCCTTATAGCTATGGATATGTAGGTGTGATTTCCCAGCACAAGTTGGGAAAGGTTGATTACTAGTGGCATGCATTGGATAATGTAGATGCAGTGATCTGGTGCCCCTACATAGATTGTGAGCCTTGGGAGGATGAGGATGCTGAGCTCCCATACTATTTCCAAACATGGTGGCTCATCGGGAGGACACAGTTCATATTAGAGAGATATATTGTGAGCAGAGTATAGAGACAGTTTGGCAGGGTACAGGGTATGCCATAGGGGCAGGCCCGGTTTGCAAGGACACAAGCTAAGTAGTTTAGGTGGGGCCCGGTTGTATCATATGAGGAGGTGCTAGCAGACTTTAGCTAGATCCCTTATGTAGTTTGGTTGATGAGGAGGGAGATAGTAGACGCGTGGATGACTCCAGATTATGAGGAGTGGCTTTCTGCTCATCCATTTCCTAGATATTCAAGACCTAGAGAGCTGGTTCCTCACATAGATGAGGAGGATTCATATGATGAGGATGGGGCGGATAGGAGGAGAGGGAGACAGAGGAGGAGGAGATGGAGATGATGGTGGAGATGGAGGAGGAGGAGGAGGAGATGGAGGCAGATTGAGACAGAGGAGGTCTGGGGAGGGACCTTCTCACCAGCAGCAGGTAGTGCAGCCACAGGTTGCACAGTAGGTTCAGATGCCACCACCACAGCAGGTGGCACAATAGCAGGTGTAGGTATAGGTTTAGGACCTGTAAGGTCCGGTCCAGCCAGATGCTTAGTAGCAGGCTATCACCATGTTGAGGGGACAGATTAGATAGCTAAGGGCATAGCTCAGGATGGATGAGTCTCGGCAAGAGTCAAACGCAGGTGTCATCTCAGGGCTTGATGAGTGCCAAGTTGCACTCATGAAATACATCTTTTTGCCTCTCTTTTTCCCTTTCTGAGTTCATCTTTCCTAGTGTCTGCACCCAAATAAGCTAGCAAGATCATTCTATTTTATGATTAATTGGGATAGATTACTTAAGATTAGAATTTCTGATTGAAGTGACTAATGTGCGTGGAATAGATGGAAAAATGTAAAAACTTCTCTCTTTTTGAATCAACATGTGTAGATGCCAGGAACAACAATTTTGTGCATCTCTGGAGATAGTCTTCAATGATCTCCAGAGACAATACCACAGAACCATGACACTTGAAGTTTTGAAGAAATGAGGAATGCCTCTCTAGAGCTCTGCAAGAGTCTGGAGCTGCAGTGTAATGAAACAACTTGCACAATATCTGAATATAATAGTAAATATACTGAAAATACTTGATAATAATATGCCACTTCGAGGGGGCAACCTCCTCATCCACTTCGAGGGGGATACCTCCAATAGTCTTCAATGAGAACACAATACTGAATATGATATGAAATGAGACTCACTACCCCTATATATACCTATTTATGCCTAGGATATCACCCAGGCTGACTTAGATAGACCTATAGAAGCCATAGGCCGACCTAAACAACTAAATAACAATATAATAATGATAATATGACTTAATTAGGAGTTAAGATAGCCACAAGCCAACTATTCATAACCCTATGTACACCAATATTAAGGGCGTAGCATGCCCCCCTCTTCAAAGAAGCATTGTCCTCAATGCTAACCAAGTGTGGATTCTTTTGAATGAACTCCTCATCCTCCCATGTGGCCTCTTCAACTAGTAAATTCTTCCATTGGATAAGATATTGAGTGAGGGTTCTATTCCTCAGCTTCTTTGTGCGAGTTTGAAGAATGACCTCTGGTTCCAAAATTATTTTTCCTTCTTCATCGAGTTCTGTTAGTACTGTCTGAGTAGGAATATTCTACCCAATTACCTTCTTCAAACAAGAAACATGAAAAACTGGATGTATCTTTGTTGTTGGTGGCAACTCTAGCTTGTAGGCAACACTACCAATCTTTTGCATGATTTGGTATGGCCCATAATATCTTGGAGACAACTTATTAGTCTTTTTGTGTTGCTTCATTGAGATTTGTTTATAAGGCTGCAATCTCAAGAAGACCCAATCCCCAACTTCAAAATTTCTTTCACTACAATGTTGGTCTGCTTGTTGTTTCATTCGATTTTGTGCCATAGCTAAATTCTCCTTGAGTCCTGAAAGTACCTGTTGTTGATGATGCAAGTGGTCCTCTACTGCCTGAACTCTTGGTGACACCTTTAATGATGATGTGATGGAAGGAGGATGATATCCATAAAGTGCCAAAAATGGAGACATTTTTGATGAGCTATGAAAAGAAGTGTTATACCACCATTCTGCCAGTGGTAGCCAATCTACACATTGAGATTGCTTTTCTGAAGTGAAACAACGTAGATATTCTTCCAAACATTTATTAACAACCTCAGTTTGCCCATCTGATTGAGGATGGTATGAAGAACTATGAGCCAATTGAGTACCCAAACATGAGAATAAATCTTTCCAAAAGTGACTAGTAAAGATAGGATCACGATCACTGACAATAACCTTAGGTGTACCATGTAGCTTTTGGATATTCTCCAAGAAAACTTTTGCCACTGCACTTGCTGTAAAAGGATGTGATAATGCAATGAAATGTGCATATTTAGTGAGGCGATCAACTACTACCATGATGACATTATGACCTTTAGATTTGGGAAGCCCTGTGATGAAGTCCATGGATACCTCTTCCCAATGCTAGCTAGGAATAGATAAGGGCTGCAAGAGACCTGGTGTCTTAATTGTCTCCCCCTTATTTCTTTGACAAACCTAACATTCAGCCACAAATTTTTGAACATCACCTTTTAACCCTTCCCAAAAAAAATCTTGCTTGACCCGATGATATGTCTTCAAAAATCCTGAATGACCACCAACTGGGGACTCATGTAGCTCTGTGAGAATCTTGTGTTTAAGAGTGGAATTCTTGCAGAGATACAAACGCTCTTTATACCAAAGAATATCTCCCTTCAAACAAAACTTATCTGAACTACTAGGATCACTTTTTAATTGTTGGATGAGATTACTTGTTGCAACATCATTTTGCCATTCTGCTTTGGCTTCTTCCACCCAATTTGCTTGTAATATTGAAAGGGCACACAATAAGGCTTCATCTTTCTCATCCTTCCTAGAAAGTGCATCAGCCACAATATTTTCCTTCCCTTTCTTATATACAATCTCAAAGTCATATCCCAACATCTTAGTGACCCATTTTTGTTGCTCTTTAGAGGATAGTCTTTGTTCCAAAAAATATTTTAGGCTATCATGATCTGTCTTAACCTTGAAGTGTCGACCCATTAAATAAGGCCTCCATTGTTTAACTGCGTGAAGGATTGCTAGCATTTCCTTCTCATAAATAGGTTTGAGCTGATTTTTACCCTTTAATTGACGACTCTCAAAAGCAATTGGTCGACCTTCTTGCATGAGAACTGCTCCTATCCCATTTCCAGAAGCATCACATTCCACAATGAATTCCTTGGTGAAGTCCGGAGTGGCAAGCACTGGAGTTGTACACATAGCCTCCTTCAATTGCTCAAATGCTACATTAGCAGACTCATTCCAATGAAAAGAATCCTTCTTCAAGAGAGTGGTGAGGGGTGCTGCTATACGACCATAATTCTTCACAAATCTTCTATAGTACCCTGTCAATCCCAAGAAACCCCTCAGTTTCTTAATGGTTTTTGGAATAGGCCATTCCATGATAGCCTTAATTTTGTTAGGGTCCACCTTTACTCCTTCATGTGAAACTATGTGTCCCAAATACTCCACCTCCTTAAGACCAAAAGCACACTTGGATGGCTTAGCATAGAGTTGATGATCTTTGAGTAATTGTAATGCTTGATCTACATGCTACAAATGTTCTTCCCAAGTCTTGCTATAAATCAATATATCATCAAAGAACACTAACACAAACTTTCTCAAGAACTTCTTAAAAATGGAATTCATCAAACTTTGGAATGTAGATGGTGCATTGGTAAGGCCAAATGGCATCACCAAAAATTCATAATGACCCTCATGAGTTTGGAATGCTGTCTTACAAATATCTTCCTCCTTAATCCAAATTTGGTGATAACCAGATCTAAGATCTAACTTGGTAAAATACATAGCTCCATTCAATTCATCTAGCAAATCATCAATGACTGGAATAGGAAACTTATCTTTAATGGTGTACATGTTGAGCACTCTATAATCTGGACACATGCGCCAAGTTTCATCCTTCTTACACACCATCACCACAGGCGAGGAGTAAGCACTTTGGCTATGCCTGATAATTCCTGCCTCTAGCATCTCCTCAACAATTTTTTCTATCTCACTTTTTTGTATGTGTGGGTACCTATAAGGCCTGATGTTTGGTGGTTGGCTCCCTGGAACTAGTTGTATGGCATGGTCATGATCCCTCTTAGGAGGAAGTCCTTTAGGCATATCTCCAAGAACCACTGAGTGACGATCAATTATTGCTTGTAAATCTGGATGAGTAGGAGCATTAGATTGAGAGACTTCTAATGAACATAGCTGGGCCACAAATCCATCTGCTCCTTTCTTAAGCAACTTTTGCATTTGATGAGAGCTTACCATCTGTGGGGATTTTGCCTTCAACCCCCTTAGCTCCACTACCTTTCCTTCTGATTGAAATCTCATGAATAGTTCTTGGAAGTTCATCTCAATTGTTCCCAATGTAGTAAGCCATTGTACTCCCAAAACAATATCTGCTACACCCATGGATATTGCATACATTGGGGTATCAAGTTGATAATCTCCCATGGATAATTTAATGCTATGACACTTCCCTGAACAACTAACTGTACCCCCATCTGCAATCAAAACCTGAAACTCTGGGGCTGGATATATAAAACAATTTAGACGAGTTGCCAACTTTTTGTTGATGAAATTATGAGTACTACCTGAGTCGATCAACACCGTTACTTTCTGCTTCTTTAAGAAACCCACTACCTTGAGAGTTTGTGGTGCACTGAAACCTGAGAGTGCATGACAAGAAATGATTGGCTGAGCATCATGTGATTCCTCACTTGACTCCCTATCCTCCTCTAATATGGGTTCCTCCTCTTCTTCCTCACTTGGACCTTCAATATAGAACAATTTCTTTTCACTACATTTATGTCCTCGACTGTATTTGCTATCACAATTGAAACACAACCCTTTTGCTCTTTTCTCCTCAATTTGCTGGGGAGTCAACCTAGTAGGTTGAGGAAGAGAAGGTGTTGAATATCCTTTCTCTCTTGTCATATTAGCCCCTTGTTTTCTAGGAATCAAATATTTCTCCTCTACCCTGCGTGCCAAGATAAAAGACTCATTTAATGAGCTAGGACTAAACATACGTACCTCATGTTGAATGTAATCCTTGAGACCACCCAAGAATAAATCATTCAAGTTCTCTTCTGTAATTGTATCCACTCTTAATGATAGATTTTGGAATTTTTGAATATAATCCTTAACTGATCCTGTTTGTTGAAGTTTAGCAAGCTGGCTGAAGAAGTTGTCTGTCACACTATTGCTATATTGTGCTTGGAGTTCTTCTATAAAAATTGACCATGAGACGGTGAGACCCTTTTTTCTCCGATGAGTACAAAGCCAACGATACCAAATGAATTGATCTGGTTCTAGATATAGGGAAGCCATCGTGACCTTTTGTCCATATGGGATTTGATGTACTTCAAAAAAATTCTCCATTTGGTTAATCCATGTTAGAGGATCCTTACCATCGAACTTGCGCATATCCACCTTAGGAAAGAAATTCCTAGATCCCATAGGAGTATTAAAATTTGTGTCATTATTAGCCGACTTGAAGGTTTCACCTTGGTTGCTTGAGAACTCCTTTCTTGGTTCATTCATATAGGCACTGAACATGCTTCGTAGATCTGATATATCTCCTCTTAGGTCACACATATCCCTCTTAATTGAGGACACATCTTCTTTGACCTTACTCATTTCCTCATTGGGATTACTATCCTCTATTATTTCCTCATCCTTATCAGAGGATTTTCCCGGTGTGGCAGCATTCTTTTTGCCTCTTGTTGCAGGCCCCGTCATGATGGAAACCAATATTTTTGAAATAAATCACACAAATGAAATGTAAATTTTCTAAAATTTTTACTGTAACTTACTAAGGCCAAGATACCACTTACCCAGAAAAAAATCCAAAAACTTAGCAAATTTGCTACCTTGAGAGCGAATTTGTTGGAAACCCTAAATTTGCAATAACTCGCTTATTTTTGCTTCAATTCCTCTGAAATCTGGACTGTATCTTCTTTAATATGGTCTTCCCAAAATTGCCTCCAATGTTGAGAAAAAATCTTGCCTCTACGGTGCCAAGATCATGCTCTGATACCACTTGTAATGAAACAACTTGCACAATATCTGAATATAATAGTAAATATACTGAAAATACTTGATAATAATATGCCACTTCGAGGGGGCAACCTCCTAATCCACTTCGAGGGGGATACCTCCAATAGTCTTCAATGAGAACACAATACTGAATATGATATGAAATGAGACTCACTACCCCTATATATACCTATTTATGCCTAGGATATCACCCAGGCCGACTTAGATAGACCTATAGAAGCCTTAGGCCGACCTAAACAACTAAATAACAATATAATAATGATAATATGACTTAATTAGGAGTTAAGATAGCCACAAGCCAACTATTCATAACCCTATGTACACCAATATTAAGGGCGTAGCATGCAGATAGGAACAGTTATCTCCAGTGCCTCCTAAGAGCAGGGCATATTTCCAATAGAGCTACCAACCAGACACTCTCAGTAGTGATCTTAATACCCCTCGCTTCACTCAAATCATCACCTGAGTGGTGAAGGGTCAACTTTAGTTAAACTTGTGAAGTTTTATTTTTTCAAAGATTTTGCATGAATTATGGATGGAACTGATCCAATATCCTTATTTTCAGGGCCTCAATGCCCAAGTGTATTAAGACTCAAACTTAGACTTCTGAGTGGACTTTTGTTCCACTCAAGTCTACCTTTATCGCATGGTTATTTTTCATAGTTAGACAGTTAAGTACAATAAAGAGATGGTGTCATCTCATAGAAAGGCTGGTGTGTATATGGAAAAATCGATCTATTCTAAACTAATAAAAACCAAAAATCCAATAACATAAAGAAAATGAATCTAAGTAAAAGCCATGACAAATAATCAATGCAATAAAGACTTTTACCGAAATTTGTGTTGTTTCCTTTGGATTGAATGTAGAATTGCTCAATGAAATTGCAAAGCCATAGCTGCAACAAGCAAGTGTAGTGCTCAAGAGATCAATGTCAAATGATCGTAAGGTTGCTCAATCAACGCGTTGTGTATACTCAAAGCTCTGTTAAGTATGCCTGAGAATACGATCGAAGAGAGAGAGGTAATGAAGGAGATGAGGGGGGTTTATATAGATTTCAAGGAAAATCGATCAACGGTCCAGATAATTCAGAAGAATCAACGGAGGAGATGAGTTGAGGAACGTGCAATGAATGAGAAGAAGACAAGTGTCTTGCTTTCTTTTGCATGAGAGGAGTTATCAAGAATAGAAGAATGAGTTAACTGAAGAAATAAATCAATTAAAAGAATAAAGCGATCAGTTAAGTGATTTAAAACAAGAAGAAGAGATTTGCATGAGAAAAGAAGATATTTTGCTTTATTAAATATAGAAATATTTAATTGATGAGCAAAAAAGCTTGAGTTATATTAGAGATAACTCAAATTAGAAGAAAAAGCAATTTAAATAAATAATTGATTTATTTAAATTTAGAGAAGATATTTTGGAAGAAATAATTAAATAAATGGAATTATTTAATTTAGAAGATTTGAAAGCAAATTAAATAAATAAATTTATTTAATTGTTGTGCATGATTTTGGGAGAATGATTTTTGATTTAATTAAATAATTTAAGAATTATTTAATTTTAGATAAGAGGGAATTTGTTGAATTAATTAAATAATGGGATTTAATTAATGTGGATTTGATTTTCAAAAAGTGAATAATGATTTAATTAAATAATTAAAAATTATTTAATTGTGGAAGAATATAGAGGAATTTAATTTAATTAATTAAATAAAGAGAATTTATTTAATTAATGTTGAAAGTATGTGATTTAGAAGAATTTGATGAAATTAATTAAATAATTAGATTATTTAATTAACGTTGAAATGCAGGTGATTAGACAGCTAACGGAATGCAAGTGATGCGACGACGCGGTCATTTTAGGGTGTCTACATTTTGCCCCTCTTTGATGCAATGCAGCTTGCAGCATTGCTTCAAAGAAAATAAGTGTTGAAGATGTAATACAATTTTTATGCCCCAGTGTATCGAGTTGCCCCAGTGTATGCCCCCTCGAGCGGGAAGACAGGGAGGCGACAGAGGAAAGGTGTTGACGCTCGACTAGAAAGGTGCGCGACCAGTAGGAAGAAAAAGCAGAAAAAGGGGGGGGAGAAGAAAAATTGAAGGGTGGGGACACTATAAATAGGTCCCATGGGGACCACAATCCTCATTTGCACCCATTGAGAGTCTAAATTTAGAGAAGAGCTTCTAAGCTTAGTGGAGAAAGAGTTGAGCATCCAGTGGAGAGATGCCGATTCCTGTGCACAGACATCGGGCGGAGCTGGTGCGGACCTACGGGAGGCTAGCAGGAGCTCCGGCAGCGGTAAGTGATCGAACACCCCCTTGTAATTTGTCGATTAGGGGTAGATTAGGGCTAGGTTTGGGTAGGTTTTCCAATTTGAGCCAAAAGCGCTATAGGATTGTGCAGCGCGGGTGGTAGTCGAGGACAGCGCCTTTGGCGCGCTGTAGCGCGGCTGGCAGTCGCGAGCGGCGCAGTTGGTGAAATCGCGTCGCATCTGGTTAAGGTGGGTAGCGTCGCAGCGCATGTGGGAAATCCCGCAGCGCGTTTGGTATGGCAGTGCAGCGCACCTGGTAAGGTAGGTTAGCGCGGGTGGCGGGTAGGTGGAGAAAGCGCGTCGCTTCTGGTGAAACAGAACGGCGCAGTTGCTATAATGTTTTAGCGCGCTTGAAAACAAGGCGCATGTGGGAGGAAAAAAAAACAAAGCGCAACTGGATAAGTATTGAAGCGCTTTTGGCCGGGAGAAACAGCGTGGTTGCAGAAACAAAGCGCTTCTGGCTAGATAGAAGAAAAAGTTAGGGTTTAGTAAAATGGGGGGGCCTAGAGGAGAGACGCCTAGCCTAGCTGACAAGAGGGAATAAGGATGGCAAGGGTGGGCTATAGCATAGCCAATGGGGAGATAGGTTTTGAGGGATTTGGTTATGAAACTGACAAGTGATATGTTTATGGATGCAGAGGATTTTGCCACCATTGATGTCGCGGGAGCGACACCACGTGATTGCGCACGAGGTTGTTCAGTTGACCTGGGAGGAGGATGCGTTCTTAGAGCATGCAGGGCTATGGCATGTGGCACACCTCACACACATTAGGGCGAATCTCGCCCTAGTGACAGCAGTCGTGGAGAGGTATCACAGCGAGACCTCGTCATTTCACTTCCCGACAGGGGAGGCTACAGTGACGCTGGAGGATGTATATCGCATCCTGCGGATTCGGATTGATGGGGAGATTGTTGACTTTGACCCGACACGAGGCCAGGCAGGCTTGGAGGAGGTCTTCTGCACAGACGACCTATGGATAGACGATGGGGAGATCAGGTGGGCAGACGTCCCGAGACTCTGCTACAGGATCCGTTGGATAGTGGCATCATTGATCGGCGGCTTCCTGTGCCCGGACAGGAGATCCAGAGGTTTATCAGTTGGTTGGGGGACAGTGTTATCTGGGATGTTTACACATGGCCGACAGTATGCGTGGGGACCCTGTGTCCTAGGGCAGCTATACCATGATATGCATTATTGCGTATACAGGAGAGGCAGGAGCCTCTCAGCAGGGGTGACCTTACTACAGGTGTGGGCGTGGGAGCACATTCCAGTTATCCGGCCCATGGCACAGCGCCACCGAGATAGAGGGGAGCCATATGCGTTCTTATATGATGGAGTGATGACACACAGGAGGATGGGATCTGTCAGCTACTGGCGGCGACAGATTGATGAGATGGACATATTTATCTGGAGGCCGTGGCTACTATGCGAGGAGTGGCCGGATGAGCACGAGCAGCTCATGTACTGCAGACAGGCTCGCTATCTGTTCGGTAGACGGACAGATATGATAGAGAGATATCTTTCGGAGCGGGTATTGAGACAATTTGGCCTACCACAGGGGCTACCAGTGGGGGAGGCCACACATGCCAGGACGCGGAGAGAGACAGGAGACTGGGACCCCGTGAATCCCGGTGGCGACAGCATTAGCAGAGGTGCGGGGACTGATCCCCGTGAGATGGGATTGGGACACAGGGCTAGCAGACCCAGGGACACTGCCAGACTATGATCAGTACTGGCAGACTCACAGGCCGATGAGACTGACTACACCAGGTGTAGTAGGGGCAGTGGGAGAGGTGTTAGTTCTTGGCGGAGAGGCCAGGAGGAGGCGGCAGGCCAGGGCAGCTGGACAGCAGGCAGGTGGCCAGCAGGCAGGTGGCCAGCAGGAGGATGTTGAGATGGCAGAGGCATTGGGCCCAGTCGTAGAGACTAATCTGCAGAGGGCCAAGCGACTGCTGTAGGAGGAGATAGCCCGGAGGACTCGACTAGAGCTCCGGATGGTTAGACTGAGGAGAGACAGGGATACAGCTCGGGCAGAGGCTAGACAGGCAGAGGCCACAGCCTAGGCACAGACACAGGCAGCCACAGCCGCACAGACAGCCCTGGCACAGGTACAGGCACAGTTACAGGCACAGGTGCAGGCCTACAGACAGTTACAGGCCCAGGTGCATGCACAGGCACAGGCACAGATGCAGCCACCGGCCGCACCAGCAGCTGACACCGAGGCAGTGGCACAGGCCAGGAGGGAGAGAGATGCAGAGGTACAGCTACGGCTGACAGCAGAGGCTACACTCTTTAGAGTGAGGTGGGAGAGAGAGGAGGCGCGCCGTGCACTAGGCGCAGACCAGAGGACACTATATAGTGAGCTCGTCCGAGTGCAGGGTGAGCTGGTATCAGCTGGCCGGGAGGCAGAGTACTACAGGGGCCTATATGTGGGTGCGGTGCCAGCAGCTCAGCAGCCACCGAGCTACAGAGACAGGAGCAGATCTGGGGCATCCGGATCGCGGAGGACAGGGCAGTCAGCGTCCTCGGTTAGAGGGCCACTTTTGCCGCCAGGGGGAGGAGGAGGACCACCAGGGGGACCTCCACCGAGCACAGGGGGAGGCCAGGGGCCACAGCAGGAGGGTAGTTCTACTCACTAGGGCATTCTCATGTATCCTGTATCATATTGGATTATTTTGGACAGATGCCTGCGTGCATTCTGATGTATATTTTGAGGGCTCTTGATAGCCTTGATGTACTATATTGATGTATATTTGGATGTATACACATTTTGTATTATTGATGTAGACACAGACACTTTGTATTATGATGACCATTACATGATATATATATATGATGATCTGTTTGATTCACTGTTGTTCATGCTTTTGTGTATGCATTATCTGATGTCATGGATGTGATGATATGTATGTATGATTATGGATTCATGTGATGACATATGTTGCTTATATGATGCTTATAGATGTATGATGATAGAGATGTATGATGATATAGATGTGATGACTAGTGATATCTGACATGTGGGTTTTGCAGTTATGCACCAGAGAGGAGAACAGGAGGGGATGGAGGACACAGACTGTTGATCGATTACTGCAATGAAAATGATATAAAGGGTGTGGGAATGGATGAATGAGCTTGTTGCAATGGCTTCACATTTGTATATAAAGAGCAATCCTTAGTTTGATATAGCACGTGGATAGTTCGCCACCAAGGTATAAAAAGACCAAGGTGCAGTAAGATCCGAGTGCGTGGACGTTGACTCTGCAAGCAAACGGTTTGAACCTAGATCCCTTAGACATAGTACAACCTTGTTGGAACATGTGAATAAGACACAGTCTTGAACATAAAATAAACTTCAATACATGTAAATGCAAGAAGAAATATTAATATGTAAGATGCTAGGTCGTAACACACACAAGATAGATATGATGCTAAAAAAGATACTAAAGATCATTCGTCAATCACGGCACACAGAAAGCAATGACTATGCCCCCAATCCGTACTGCATCGCAACATACCAAGATTATAGATGAATCAAGGTAGCTTTGAATAGGTATTGGAAAAAGGAACAAAAGATAAACCATAACACAAATTGACTGACTTACAAAGTAAACATACAGCCAACATAATCTCTTGCCAAAGAGGTTGCTCAGGATAGATTGGATAGGAAAGATAACAGCCTTATCGTAGGAACTCTGTGTCCATTAAAGGGGGCTATCTACCTAAGAAGACAATGTCTCACTTGCAGGAAATGCCACATGTTGCAGGAGACGCGTGTGTTGGTCTCGACAATGGAACACTTCAAAGAAGACAAGCTTGTTGATCTAGGGCTTGGTTAAGCGGTACTTAGCTGATGTTGGCAATCGGTATGCAGGACAGTAGATGACTCTGGAAGAGAGCTTTTTGCTTCAAGTTTGTTAAGGGCTTTTGCTTTGAAAGGATGCGCTAGCTTGCTGCTTGAGTTAGTCAAGTCGAGGTGAATGGATTTTGACAAACGGAAGACTAGAAGGATGAAGTGCAAATGGATTGAAACGGGTGGAGAATGATGGATCGTGTGTGCCTGAGTACTGGAAACATCCTTCGTATTCCAGACTACCTACATACCCTGTATCCACGGGATCAAGGCACACTTAAGATTGAGAAGATGAATGTGATAAATATGTAGTTCTGGATAGAATGATGAATGGGTCAAGGTGAAAGGAGGGGATCTTATGTACCTGAGTACTGGATACTTCCTTCGTATTCCAGACTGCCTACATACCCATATCCATGGGATCAAGGTACCTTAAGATTGAGAAGATGATAATATGTAGTTCTGGTTAGATGTGATGAGGTAGGAAAAGTGTTGAGAAGAGGTGATCTTATGTACCTGAGTACTGGAAACGTCCTTCATATTCCAGACTACCTACATACCCATATCCATGGGATCAAGGTACCTTAAGATTGAGAAGAGATGATATGTAGTTCTGGTTAGATGTGATGATGTAGAACAAGTGTTGAGAAGATAACAGCCTTATCGTAGGAGCGATGTGTCCGTTAAAGGGTGTTACCTGCGGAAAAAAGATCGAAGCATGCGTTGCGAACCACGAACAAAGAACCAATCCTAGACTGAAGCTAAGGAAAGAGTTGCCCCCATTCTAGTACAGGAAACTGTAGGGGTGACTGCCGAAGAAGACACAAAAAGACTTGACCTAGGACAAGACAGTGTTAACTGTAGACACA
The DNA here is from genome assembly GCA_027924645.1 of Cunninghamia lanceolata. Taxonomy (NCBI): domain Eukaryota; kingdom Viridiplantae; phylum Streptophyta; class Pinopsida; order Cupressales; family Cupressaceae; genus Cunninghamia; species Cunninghamia lanceolata. The sequence continues at coordinate 10,626,010 of BSBN01000074.1, forward strand.
GACCAAGACGTGGGATGACGACGAGGGACATTGACAAATTTCCAAGCTATACTAGATAGGGAGATGGAAATGCAAACAAAGTCAATGGTTTTTTTATGGATGGATGGATGAAGCAGGTTGCGAACTAGACAAGGAGTGGACAGGACTCGATAGACGATGGATGCTGACTCTACGCATAGCGCCTATTTGACAGGTTTTCACTATGGTACTTATCCAAGGTGCCTGTTTGCCAGGTTTTCACCAGAGGATGGATTTTTTTGTATTTTTGTATTTTTTTTTTTTTTTGATTTTTTGATTTTTTTTTTTTTTGATTTTTTTGATTTTTTTGATTTTTTTGATTTTTTGTGGGAATACTCTGAGGATCAGGCATAGAACTTCTTGAGATGGACACTGTTAAGTGGCTCATCTAGAGGAATGCCGTTAGGTGTAGCTAAAGTATAAGCTCTCGATCCATATGCTGCTGTGACAATGAAGGGACCTAACCAGTTAGGCTCAAACTTGCCCTTCTTCTCTCTATCTGCTTGATTTCTCTGATTCTCCTTGAGTACAAGATCACCAACTTGAAACCGTCTTTCTTTGATCTTTTTGTTGTAATTACGCCGGAGGCGGTTTTGATAGACATGGAGATGATTGAGCGCGGCAAGGCGCCTCTCATCTAGTAGTTCAAGCTCAGCTAGTCTGGAAGTGCGATACTCATCTCCGCCGATCAGGTCCTGCATGGATACTCTGAGGGATGGGATCTCGACCTCTATAGGTAGGATGGCTTCAGAGCCAAAGACCAAGGCATATGGTGTGGCACCAGTTGGTGTTCTGATACTAGTGCGGTAGGCCCATAGGGCGGGATTGAGTTGCAAGTGCCAATCACGACCAGCTTCATTGACCGTTTTTTTTAGGATCTTGAGAATGGTTTTATTGGAAGCCTCAGCTTGGCCGTTACTCTGCGGATAGTAGGGAGTTGAAAAGCGATGTTGGATATTGTATTGTATGCATAAGGCATGAACATCTTGGTTCTTGAATGGTCTCCCATTATCAGTGACAATAGCTTGGGGAATACCATACCGGCATATGAGGTAGTTTAGGATAAACTTGGCTATTTGCTTACCAGTGATATAGGTCATAGGAATGGCTTCCACCCACTTCGTGAAATACTCAGTGGCGGTAATGATAAACTTGTGGCCATTTGAGGAGGAAGGGTGGATTTGTCCTACGAGATCGAGACCCCATTGAGAAAAAGGCCATGGAGTTGTCACAGGTTGTAATTCATGAGCTGGTGCGTGGATCAAATCTCCATGCTGCTGGCATTGTAGACACTTCTTAGCAAACTGTGCGGCATCTTGCTCTATTGTAGGCCAATAATAACCTGTTCTGAGTATCTTCTTAGCAAGATTAGGACCGGTAGAATATGCGCCGCAGACACCTTCGTGTATGTCTCGTAAGGTAGCTTCGGCTTCTTCCGCGTTAAGACATCGTAAGAGGATACCATCGAGACTCCGGCGATATAGTGTATCACCCAGAATGATGTAACGAGAGGATCGACAGATAAAGGTTTTGCGTTGAGTGGAGGATAGGTCAGGGGGAAAGGTATTGTTCTTGAGGTATTCATAGATATCTTCATACCATGGGGAATTGGGACCAACAAGTTCGCAGATGATTTCAGTAACAGGAACATCGACGGCTGGTATCAACAATTGCTCGATCAAGAATTCACACTTCTATGTATTTGCAGGCATATCAATCAGTGACCCTACAGAAGCCATAGAGTCTGCGGCTTTGTTATGCTCTCTTGGAATTTGCTCAAATGTGATGGTAGAAAAATGTGGTTTGTAGGCATCCACTAGTTGTTTGTAGGGGACCAACTTTTCATCCTTTGTTTGGTATTCATTTGTGACTTGGCGAATGACTAGCTGTGAGTCTCCATATACTTGTAATTCTGTGATGTCCCATTGAACTGCTGTATTGAGACCTATGAGGAGTGCTTCATACTCGGCTATGTTGTTGGTGCAAGGGAATGCAAGCCGATATGACTTTGGAATGTAGTCATTCTGAGGTGTAACAAATAAGATGCCGGCTCCTGATCCATGCTGTGTGTAAGAACCGTCAAAGTACAACTTCCACATTATGGAGTTGGAAAGAGTGAAGAGATTCTCATCAGGAAAGTCTGCTACCATGGGATGTGTATCTTTCATAGGTGCTTCTGCTAGTTGATCCGCGAGGGCTTGTCCTTTAATTGCCTTACGATCTGTGTACTCAATGTCGAACTCACTAAGGATCATGACCCACTTAGCTAGTCTACCTGTGAGAGCTGCTTTTGCTAGTAGATACTTCAAGGGATCAATCTTAGCTATCAGATTTGTGTGTTGGTTCAGCATGTAATGTCGCAACTTTTGGGAGGCGAACACTACTGCTAAACAAGCCCTTTCCATTGGTGAATAATTGAGCTCATACCCTACCAAAGTTCTACTGATATAGTAAATTGCATGCTCTCTGCTTGAGTCATCATTTTGTGCTAGCAGGGCCCCTAGGGCCGAATTTGTAGTGGAGATGTACAATATCAAAGGTTTGTCTGCCACTGGTGGAACCAATACCGGAGGTGTAGCTAGATACTCTTTAAGTTGATCAAACGCTGCCTAACACTTGTTGTCCCATCGAAATGAGACATCCTTTCGGAGCAAGTGTTGAAAGGGTTGACATTTATCTGCTAGCTGTGATATAAAATGCCTGATGGACTGTAACCTTCCTTGGAGGCTCCTTAATGCTTTAAGGTTCTTTGGTGGAGGCATCTCCACTATAGCCTTTACTTTTGCTGGATCTACTTCGATGCCCCTACGAGATACTATGTATCCCAACAGCTTCCCTGATGTGACACCGAAGACACACTTCTTAGGATTGAGTCTTACTTGGTATTTTTCAAGCCTGTCAAAGATCTGTCCTAGGACCTGTATGTGTTCTGCTCTAGAAGATTTAGCCAATATATCATCCACATAATCTTCCATGATGTGATGAAAGAGGTCATGAAATATCACTGTCATTGCTCTCTGATAGGTTGCTCCTGCATTCTTTAGACCAAATGGCATAACACACCAACAGTAATTGCCCCAAGGACATGTAAAGGTTGTTTTATGTTGGTCTTCTTCAGCTATCCTTATCTGATTGTAACCCGAGAACCCGTCCATGAGAGAAAGCATCTCGTGACCTGCTGTCAAGTCCACTATAATGTCAATGTTTGGTAGTGGAAAGTCATCTTTAGGACATGCCTTATTGAGATCTCTGAAATCATTACACATGCGGATGCGCCCATTAGGTTTAGACACAGGTACAATGTTTGAGACCCAATCTGAATAGTCAATAGGTCGTATGAACTTTGCGTCTAATAGCTTTTGTACTTCCACCTTTACCAAGAGAGCTATCTGTGGATGCATTTTTCTCAATTTTTGTTTGACTGGTTTCACCTTGGGATCAACTGTGAGATAATGAACTACCAGCTTAGGGTCTAGCCTTGGCATATCTGCATAGGTCCATGCAAAGTTGATGGTTCGTTGCAAGAAGAAATTGTTAAGATTTCTGTGCTCTGTATCAGATAATGATGCTGCTAGAAATGTTGTCTTTGGATTCTGTTCTGTACCTAGGTTGATCTCTGTAGAATCTTCCACTAGTAGAGCTGATTTCTCTTGATACTTAGAAGGTAAGGGAAGGTCAAATCCTCCATCCTCAGGTGCCACAGTTGGGTTTTCACCTTTGGATACGTCCTTTATTTTTACTATTTTATGATCAGGAGGTGCCACAGCGTGGTTTTCACCTAGAGATCTTTCTTTATTTGCACTTTTGCGACTAGAGGATTTGGCATTCTCACCAAAATAAGCCGTGGGCTCAAGTTCCATTACAAAACCTGCCTTGTGATCGCCCAGAGGGATACCTTCCTGAAGTCCCATGAACTCAGCGAGAGCTTCGTCATTCTGAAATACATCTATAACGGGGGCCCCTTGTTGGTCCCAATCGATAAGTTCAGGGTAGACAAGCGTGACATTCTGGGTGCTGGTGTTGGAAGTTAAGGATACGGAGGATAGTGTAAAAATGGAGGATTCTGCGAATAGATTGGTGATGTGGAGGGAAGAGTCATCGATGATATCCTCTATAGATGTCGAATCGGCAGGAAACTTGTCAGCTACCTCGTCGAGGATATACTCGATGTCCGAGGCGCGTGGTACCTTCTTACCAAATCCTAATCCTTTCTTGTCTAGCTTCTTTGTTACCACAATGGGCTCCATAGTGCCTTGATTCTGTTTCCCAAGGCCACCTTTGCCTTTATAGCCCATGTTTTTCACTATCCTTAAGCCATTGCCATATTGCTTGACTGGTATCGTGACTGGTTCTTTCTCCTTGTAGAGCCAAGAAGAGATGTCCTCAATAGTTTCCTCTTCCAATAACCATCCATGTTGGAATTGGGTTAGGAATGTTGGGGGAGGAATAGTAGCTTTTTTGGTAACTTTAGCAATGGGTGGTTTGCCGTAAGATTTTGGAGATAAAGGCATCCGCCCTACACAACAAGATTCAGAGATATCATAAGAGCCAAAGCCTATATCCCGAAAGCGAGCTGTGATTTTGGGGAGGGGTGTAGGCTCACTTGTAGAGGCTTGCATGAGAGTTTCAGGGTCAACATAGAGAGGGGATTCAAGGGCTTTTTCATTTTTAGGCACTTGGTTGCAATTCTTATAGCTTCCTTGCAAGACACGGCAAAATTCAAAAGGATTAGGATCGCCTAGGATGGTGATCTCCGTACCATTGTATGGGAATTTTAGGGACTGATGGTACGTGGAGGGAACAGCTTTCATTGCATGGATCCATGGGCGGCCTAGAATAATGTTGTAAGGCAGCTCGATATCAAGAACTTGACACCTGGTTTCAAGCATAACAGGGCCCAGTTGTATAGGCAAGTGAATAACACCTTCTGAACGGCGTTCTGCATCATCATACCCCTTGATTGTAATACTATGCTCAGTGTTGACGTGATCCTCAGAGTATCCCAATTGCTTTAGTAACTTTAACGAACAGATGTTGAGACCAGCACCACCATCTATGAGGATGCACTTGATTTTGCGCTTATGGATGAGAACCTCAATATGGAGGGCATCATTGTGACAAGGATCATGGGAGGGAAGGTCTTTCTCAGAGAAGACCACATTGTAAGGCGAAGCAATATTACCCACTATAGCTTGGAAATCTGCGACTGCTATGTTGTTAGGAACGGACAACTCTTGGAGGGCTTTTTCTAACACCACTCTATGTGCCGGTGATGACCGTAGAAGGTCCAAAATAGAGATCTGTGCTGGTGTTCTCCCTAGATGTTCGATAAGATTATAATCAGACTGAACCGGAAGTCTAGGTGTAGGTGTACGGATGGTGACATGACCTCGACGAGTAGTAACAGCACAATCCGTAGATTTGCCTTTAATAGTGAGGGTAGACACTCGACTCTCTTCAAAACGACCTACAATGGAATCGAAGGACGTGGAAGCGTGATTGATACCTTTACCTCTATCCTGAGGAGGAGGTGGACCATGATGAGGGAATGGTTCCTTGTACATATCGAGATCCTTGTTCGTGTGTTGCGCTGGTGATTCATTCTCAAAAGTGATTTGATTACCGTCGATGAGGTTTTGGATGAGGTGCTTAAGCTTCATGGAAGATGCAGTTCTATGACCTTTGCTCCTATGGAACTCACAATACTCATTGTCTCTGTAACGTGCAGTTTTGTAGACAGGTTCTCCATATGGGGGAGCATCAGGTAAGGTTATGAGCCCTTTCAGTAAAGCTTTCTGTAAGACCGATTCGATGGGTACTCCCAAGGGAGTAAATTGACGTCGCGGAGGGTAATCTTGTTGGGGCCGCTCTTGTTGTCGTTGTTGATTTTGATAAGGCTGCCTTTGTTGCTGCTGTTGTTGAGGTGGAGCTTGACTTGGTTTGGAGAGTTGCAGTGGTGTTTGCAACGTTTGGACATGCTTAGTATCGACCACCCCATCATTGACCACGTTTTTGTTCTTGTTCCAATATTTGGGTTTATCGTTCGATTGTTGATGAGAAGAGCTATCTTTCGTCTCTTTAAAGATTTTGACCACACCTTTAGCAATGAGGGCCTTCTCTATGTTGATACCCTTGTATGTGATTTCATCGAAGGTTGTAGCACTAAGGATTTGCAAATGGAAACCTAACTCTTGGTTGAGGTTCTGCACAAAGATGCTAACAAGCTGTTTCTCTGGAATCTTGAAAGGGAATTTACTAGCCATTTGTCTCCATCGTTGAAGGAAAGAAATGAAAGTCTCACCATTTTTCTGTTTATTGTTGCATAGGTCCGTCATGGAAATCTCATGCTCTGCGTTGTAAGAAAAATGGGTAGCAAACTTTTCTGCTAGCTCGTTGAAAGACTTGATACCCGTAGGTAAGTGTGAGAACCATTCTATTGCTTGACCTCCAAGACTACGAGGAAAGAGACGCATAAGATACGTATCGTTGTGAGAGACCTCGAAGCAAGCAAGATAGAATTCCCTAAGATGGTCTTTTGGGTCACCTTTTCCTTTGTACTTATCGAACTTGGGAATAGTGAAATTTTGAGGAAAAGGGATCATTGGTAACAACCGATCAAAAGGATAAGGGCACACTTCCTCCAAGGAGAAGGTCTTTTTGGTGTGGCCAAATGTAAGATCAGATAGCTGTTGTTGTACCTTCGCAATCTTTAGTTCCATAGTCGTGGGAGGGGTTGGTAACGTCTCCTGTTGTCCAAAAAGTGGTTGGTGTTGCCCATATGGAAGATTATAATGTGAGCCATGCGCAGTGGTATTGTAAGGGTCGTAAGATTGATTGGGATTGTATGGATTGTATGATTGGTTCAGATTGGGTTGGAATTGGAGGCCTTGATTAGGCAGAGGTGGAGGTGGCGCTAGGTAAGAATGTTGGCTTTGCGATGGTTGAAGAAACGTATTGGGGGGAGGAAAGCTAAAGTGCGTTTGATTAGGTTGTGATGGTGGCACATAGCTTTGGGAAACCTGATGTTGGGAATGTTGAGAGTGACTAGGCAATGTATGAAAGAAGTTGAGCGTGGATGAACGTTGTGGAGGAGGAACATAGGTAGAAGTGATTTGCGACGGTGGGGGTTGATTGAAGATGAGAGTAGAAGGATGTTGTGGTTGAGGGACATAGGTAGAAGTGATTTGCGATGGTTGGGGTTGCTTGAGGATGAGAGTAGAAGAATGTTGTGGTTGGGGCTGCGTGACTCCAATTGGTTGAGAGACATGCAGGTGTGATGATATAGGAGGTGGCAATTGTTGAGACCCTTGTTGCATGGCTACATAAGTGTTCCCCGGATTGTAATTAGGTGGGAAACCTACGCGTGATGGGGTAACCAAGATTCCGCTTGCACTTGGGATGGACACTTTAGGAGGTGGTTGCACATTGGATCGAGCTAAGGTGGCTTGCTTAGCTAACTCTGCTTGTCGTTGGAGAGTTTCTTGTTGGTTTTGATAGATCTCCATAGGAGTCAACAGTGGTGATACGGGCCTCTCCTCTGTTGGATTTTGAAAGAGGGGATTCCTATACTGTGAGCTTGGAGTAGGTAAGGGCGTAGTGACCGTGGACATGGTTTGCACCGCTTGTATGGTTTCTTGGGTCTTGTTGCTCTCCTTGAGAGTGGATACATCAAAATCTGGAGGTAACTTGGCACCTTGCTTGGCAAGCAAGCGAAAGAAATGATCCTGGTTCTCGCTAAGGATTTTATCAAAGGCAGCTATAGCTCTAGGATCTTGTATAAATTCATCAAGATCTTGCCCATCTTCTTGAGAGGATTGACCTATTTCAAAGTGTCGCTCTTCTTGAGATGGGGTTTGATCTATGACATATCCTTGTGGGACAAAATCCGGAGGCAAGCCTGTGGTATACTGCGGTGCATTTAGCAAAGGGGTTCTATCCTCATGAGGATTGCTTGGTTCATCTATGTGCGGCATGTTTGGAGAGCTGATTGGTCTTGCCGCGGGTGTACTAGGAGTCACTTTGGGAGTAACGTTGAGACGACCTGATTGTGGTGTGCGAGGGGGTGACTTGTGCTTCTTAGGGATAACTTGCCTAGACTTCATAGTTTGCTGTAGCCTAGTGGTGACCATGGGATTCACTTAGAACACAATGTAATGCTAAGAATCTGTGAGATGCTTTGAAGAAACGGACAAACTCTGATGCACAAAGTACTGGACCAAAGGCGCTATATTGTTTGACCAGAGGCGCAGGACTGTGCTACAAAAAGCGTGCTACTGTGGGCCAGAGGCGACGGACTGAGCTACCAATAGCGAGTTACTGCTATGTCAAAGGCGAGCTACAGTGGCCAAAAGCGAGCGACTGTTATACCAAGGGCGCTGAAGTAGAGTTTTGCCAGAGGCGGGTTACTACTGTACCAAAGGCGATCTACTGTATGGCCAAAAGCGAGCTGCTGTAGTACCAGGGGCACTATAGTAGTGTCTGATGTTTTTCAAAGGCAAGATTTTTCTGTTTTTGATTGGATTGTTTTGGCAAGAGAAAACACAGCAAACAAGTGGTCAAAAAAGGCACAAGGACTGACACAACAGATAGTGTATGTTCAAGGCTCCAAACAAGCCCAATGTTTCCACAGGTCTAATACAGTTGCAATCAATAACAAGCACTTTTTATCCCTAGAGACAAGGTTTCATTGCAGTAGATCAGCTCACAGCTTAATACTCCGTCGATAAAAATATCATTCCATAAAGGTGTCAGATATTTAGTATCTTTGCGAGAGATGATAGGTAGGGATATCTCACCCTCCCCTTGGAAAGCTCAAGTAGGTCACAAGAGCTTTATGTCCGAGGGAATACTATCTCTTCTCAAGGGAGCCAATGGTGAGTGTCTTAAGGGTTTAAATCGATTTCCCTTGCACTGATGATTACCGCAATGTTCGGAGGTAGGTCGGGTAGTCTCTATCTAGATTGGTTCTTAGTGACTTTGAGGGACCAACGCCTTACGAGCAATGCGACAAGCTACTAAAAGCTTTAACCAATCCTACTAAGAGTTTCAAACACTTTGCTCAATGTGAAAATCGTTTCCACAAAGGGCTAGTACACCTCTTTTCAGTTTGGCATCACAAGGTAAGGCTGACGTCGGTTAGGACTTGGCTTTCGCCTTATCCCTTTTATATAGCGGTTCAAAGGAAAACTCTGCTTAGGGTCGTCCCTTTTGGATGAAGTGCAATCCAAAAGCAGGCCCTTCTAAAGGAAGTAAAAAAATGTAAAATCAAGCACGTCAAACAATGGTTCAATTGTCCCGTTATAAGAAAAATAAGGTGCAACTAATTTAGGCACACACACGGTTGTAGTTGTAAATTGTCCCTTATGAAATGAAGTGTTTGGCATTCATGTCCATTGTCCCTTAGAAAATTGAGGTGTTTGTCCATACATGTCCATTGTCCCTTAAGAAAATCAGTATGTTCCTAAGACTTAGATTGCAAGGAAAGATTTGTTTAATTACTCCTTTTAAGCATGCAATGTGTTTCTAAGACTTAGTAAGGTAAAACAAAAGGGTCTTCAACGCTCGTCCTGCATAAATATGTTAAAAACACCTATTGGCTCTGTGTGAGTAATAAGAAGCTACAGCAATTCCGTTAGTTCCACCAAAAATTCACAAGTTAGCAAAAATAAATCAACTTTGACCAAAAGCGCTGAACAACATTACCAGAAGCGACCTACTGTGTTCCAGGAGCGCTGTGATGCAGACCAGAAGCGTCAGGCAATATAGCCAGTAGCGTTGAACAATAACCAGAAGCGCTTCACTGTCGTTCCAAAAGCGCTGCGATAAATACCAAAGGCGTGTAACGATAATACCAAAAGCGCTGTAAAAGATCCAGGCGCGCTTCACTGTGTAGCCGAGAGCGCGATACTATGTGGCCAAACGCGCTGTTCTGTCTCAGATACAAAAAATATTAGTTTTGTTAACAATAACCAGGTCAAAATAACTTTTCATGGTGGACCTATTATCTGAAGGATGATATATGATAGATCTGGGTTGGAAAACTCAGAAAATGGATCGGCCCAATAGATTAGCACCCAACAAGGATATTCCTAAATAAATAAGCTTAGGAGATATCAAAAAAGTAGGTTCTGAAAGACAAATATAACAGCTTGTCCGACAAAACGACAGATCTGAAATGAGAAATCACTGCAAAAACCCCGAATGAAGTCAAAAAACCTAATTTCAACCAAAAGCGCCTAATAACACCGCCAGTAGCGCTGCTCTGTGTACCGATAGCGCTTCTCTATGCTACCAGAAGCGCAGCCATGCTGCCAAGGGCGCTGAACTGTTCCTGCAAAAGCGCTGTAATATACTGCCAGAAGCTCTTTGAAGTGCCGTAAGCGCCGTGCCGTACTGTGTCTTCAAAAAAAACAATTTTCTCAAAGAAACCAAGGGATTAGTGGGTCCCACCGGGCGTGCCAGAATGTGTATATGGAAAAATCGATCTATTCTAAACTAATAAAAACCAAAAATCCAATAACATAAAGAAAACGAATCTAAGTAAAAGCCATGACAAATAATCAATGCAATAAAGACTTTTACCGAAATTTGTGTTGTTTCCTTTGGATTGAATGTAGAATTGCTCAATGAAATTGCAAAGCCATAGCTGCAACAAGCAAGTGTAGTGCTCAAGAGATCAATGTCAAATGATCGTAAGGTTTCTCAATCAACGCGTTGTGTATACTCAAAGCTCTGTTAAGTATGCCTGAGAATACGATCGAAGAGAGAGAGGTAATGAAGGAGATGAGGAGGGTTTATATAGATTTCAAGGAAAATCGATCAACGGTCCAGATAATTCAGAAGAATCAACGGAGGAGATGAGTTGAGGAACATGCAACGAATGAGAAGAAGACAAGTGTCTTGCTTTCTTTTGCATGAGAGGAGTTATCAAGAATAGAAGAATGAGTTAACTGAAGAAATAAATCAATTAAAAGAATAAAGCGATCAGTTAAGTGATTTAAAACAAGAAGAAGAGATTTGCATGAGAAAAGAAGATATTTTGCTTTATTAAATATAGAAATATTTAATTGATGAGCAAAAAAGCTTGAGTTATATTAGAGATAACTCAAATTAAAAGAAAAAGCAATTTAAATAAATAATTGATTTATTTAAATTTAGAGAAGATATTTTGGAAGAAATAATTAAATAAATAGAATTATTTAATTTAGAAGATTTGAAAGCAAATTAAATAAATAAATTTATTTAATTGTTGTGCATGATTTTGGGAGAATGATTTTTGATTTAATTAAATAATTTAAGAATTATTTAATTTTAGATAAGAGGGAATTTGTTGAATTAATTAAATAATGGGATTTAATTAATGTGGATTTGATTTTCAAAAAGTGAATAATGATTTAATTAAATAATTAAAAATTATTTAATTGTGGAAGAATATAGAGGAATTTAATTTAATTAATTAAATAAAGAGAATTTATTTAATTAATGTTGAAAGTATGTGATTTAGAAGAATTTGATGAAATTAATTAAATAATTAGATTATTTAATTAACGTTGAAATGCAGGTGATTAGACAGCTAACGGAATGCAAGTGATGCGACGACGCGGTCATTTTAGGGTGTCTACAGCTGGTAGATAAGTTCAGTGATATATCATCACTCATTTTTGTATATATACTCTCAAAAATAGTAGAAGAAATAGACAATGATTGAATTATTCTGACTCTCAGAGATCTCAGTTCTGTGTTAGCAATATTTTCATGAATGCAGAGTGAATGAATTGGATTGAATTTAGTTGTGATCATCTTTTGTGTTGATTTCCTACTGTAGCCTTCAGCCTCAAGGGTGTGGAGCAAGGGCCCACTCTCACCACTCAGGCAGGAGGCTAGTACTGTTGTTTTATTGTTTCATCTTTTTATTATAAAGGTGTTTACTATTTTTAATAGATAAATGCAAGTTACTATTTTTCTTTGCTTTAAGTAAATTTCTTATTTTATTCTGTTTTCTAGCATTCATTAAATTTATTCAACAAGCAGATAGATTAGTCTTTTTTCAAATTAGGATTAGCTATAAACTGGTAACTGTAGAATCCCTAGTTACAGACAGCCATGGACACAGCCTTGGTTTTTGCCATCTTAAAACAGATTAAATGATGAGGTACAGTGACACCTTGTCATTTTTGGTGCTGTTGCCGGGGATAATCTTGTGTTAATTAGGGGAACCGAGTTAAAACAGTTTTTAGGATAGATCTGTATGGTTAGAGCTAGAGATCTAAAAGGAAGATATGTTGAGCATACACCCCAACAACACACCATAGGGGAAAGAAGTGGGGTGGTACAAAATCTTGTTGAGGAAAGAAACCTAGAGCCTAATTTGGAACCTGCACCTCAAAACAACAATCCCTTAGATCCTCCAAATAGTCCACTTGCTGATTATATCCAAGAATTACAACAAAAGTTTCAGGCAGATCCTTTGTTAGAACCTAATTTCCCAGAACCCCAGGGAGAAGAACCAGTACTAAACATAGAAAATGATAATCATGGGGAAGATGAAAATCAAGCTCCAAAAACCTTCTCTTATCCTATTATTTTGGCTGCTGGAGATAATGCTCCTATGAAGAATATCTCACCAGCACACCTACCAAATTTTAGAGGACTTTCTTTTGAGGACCAATATCAGTTCTTGTTTGAATTCAAAGTAGTCTGCCAAACTTATGATTATGGATCAGATAACCAGAAACTCAAATTGTTCCCTTCAACCCTGAAAGATTCTGCGATGAGATGGTTTATGGGTTTATGCCAAAATTTTATCTGTTCTTGGGATCAAATGGAAATAGAGTTTTTGGAAAAATACCAAGATTACTACAGATCTAGTAATAAAAATGAAGAATTGTTTAAAATTAGGTAGGGGGAGGAAGAATTCTTAGAAGACTATGTGGATAGGTTTAATTTTTCCTTGAGAAGGTATGGCAAAATGGTGGATCACTCCTTGGCCAGAACCCTATTTATAAAAGGATTGGATAAAGAATCAAAACAGGCACTGGACCTAATGGGAAAAGGGAACATTAACAAAATGGAAATACGTGATATAGAGGAAATCTGCAGGAACTATTCCAGAACCCAAAATGGAGTGAGGTCATCTAAAACTTTTAAAGGGAAGAATGAAATAGGACAGTTGATGGAAGAGATTACAAATCTAAAAACAGACATTCTGGTCCAACTAAATACCACATTGGATGGGATTCAAGCAAAAACTAGAACAACTGATCAAAACAGAGCAACTGAACCACTCTCCATCTATTGTCCTAGGTGTAGAAACAAACATCTATTGAGAGAATGCCCTTTGGACAAATCAAAGATTTGTTAGATCTATGATAGGGAACATCCTACCAGTCAGTGTAGTCAACTTCTAGCCTTGAAAAGATTGAGTAAAAAGAATGTTGTAATAGAAGAGGAGTTGAACTATGTGGGACAAAAATAAACTGGAAATTTCCCTTATAATCAGTATTCAAACCAGCCTTCTTATAGGGGTCCTTCTAATTGGGGAAATAATCAATGGAATCCAACTTGGCATGGCCCTCAAAATAATCCTCCTTGGGGACAACAGGATTGGCCAAGTCAAAATTGGCAAAATTAGCCTTGGGGAAATCAATAGTGGCCACCAGAATTTGGATCACAAAACATGCAACCTTAATGGGGTTCTTAACAGAGATATAATCAACAATACCAGGGACAACCTAGACATTTCCAACCTCAACAGCAGGCTTTACTAACTGGACCATCGAACACACCAGGTCAAATACAAAATGAACCAGTTAGTCAACCACCTTTACCGGCTCAGCCTATACCAAACCCACAGAATAAATAGGGAGCAGCTGTCTACATGACAGAGCAAGAAAATTTGGTTGGAATTAATGCTATATATTCAAATAATCTCTAGCTGTGTTCTGGGAAAGCATTCCCAAGACTATCTCCTCCAACTATAGTTGAAGTAACCAATGATGAGGAACCTAAAAATCCATCCAATCAACCCCTAGAGGAGATTACTGATGAAAAAGTGCTAGAAAAATCATCCATGGACAACTCCGGAGTTACTCCTAAAAGACTGGCTCTAGAGAACAGTCATGAACACAATTCTGACAAGAGCTCCGGAGATGCTCCAGAGATGGAAAAGCTAGCACCATACCCAGAATGGCTTAAGCAGAATGCTCCTTAGAGAAAGATCCTACAAAAACAAATCCAAACCAACCTGGAATCAGAACTTTTACAAGAAATCAAGCAGCTAAACATTGCAATTCCTCTTCTGCAGGCAATCAGAGATGTACCGAAACTAAATCAGTTCATTAAATAGTATTGTATCAAAATGTAGCGTAGAAAGAAAAACTTCCCCTCCACAATACAGGTGGAAGGAAAAGTAGTGGACCTATTGATGGGAGAAATTCTCCTCCCAAAATACGGAGACCCTGGAAATCTTGTCATAACTGTTTTCATCTCAGGGGTAGAAATTTCAAATGTTCTAGTTGATTTAGGAGCAGCAATTAATGTGATGATAGTTCATACAATGGACAAGTTAGCTCTATCAGGTATCTAATCCACAACTACAATTCTTCAACTTGCTAATCAGTCAGTAGCTATTCCAAAAGGAGTAATCACTGATGTGCCAGTTGTGATAGATTCATGGGAATTCCTAGTGGACTTCTTAATACTAGAACCTAGAAATTAGAGAAATGCTTATCCGTTGATTATAGGAAGACCATGGTTGGCTACTGTAGTAGCATCTATTGATTATCAAACTAGAGATATGGTCATTTCTAATGGGATAGGTCTAAAGAAAATATCTCTATATCCTCCAGCTAAACCATCAGTGCATTACATAGGAAGAGTATGGGTGGATGAACCAGAGAACAATGACAACAGTGCCTTAGTAGCTATGGTAACCATCAAGGAACATCTGGGAGAATTAGAAGAAGAAGTATACTATGATACAACAGAAGACTTCACTCACATCCTAATCAATAAGGATGTGATGGAACTCGTCCAAGATCCTCAGAGAGAACTTCTTACTTCTCATTGTACCCTTGCCAACATTATTCCTTGTGGGGAAACCTTTTACAGGGACTTAGCCACTTTCCACATGTTGCTTCCACATCCTTGTCCTCTCAATACCATGACTTTGATGTATGGATTAACTACATCTATGGATCAAATCACAAAATAGGTCATGATTCTACCAGGGAAAACACTTAATATCAATACTCAGTTAACAGCAAATCAGGAAGAAAAACTTATCCAACTTCTAGTCTCCCACTCAGCATCTTTTTCCTGGGAATACCAAGATATGAAAGGCATACCTCCTGAGATCCGTACCCATCATATATACACTGAGGATATTAAACCTGTCAGGCAACCACAAAGAAGATTGAATCCTGCTTTAAAGGACATTGTCAAAACTGAAATAGAAAAATTGCTTCAGGCAGGGTTCATATATCCAATCTCAGACAATCAATGGGTCTCACCCCTTATTATTGTACATCAAAAGAATAAGAAATGGAGGGTGTGTATTGATTATAGAGAACTCAACAAGGCCACAAAAAAGGACTACTTTCCCTTACCATTCATTGATTAAGTTCTGGACAACCTTGCTGGGAGAAAGTATTTTTCTTTTCTAGATGGATTCAGTGGGTATAATCAAATTCAAGTAGCACCTAAAGACCAAGACAAAACCACCTTCACATGCTCTTGGGGAACCTTTGCTTACAAAGTTCTTCCCTTTGGGCTATGCAATGCCCCAGCTACATTTCAAAGACTGGTTCTAGCTATTTTTGCCGAACTAGCTAATGAATGCACGGAGGTCTACATGGATGACTTTACTGTGTATGGGGATAATTTTGAGGAAGCTCTCACAAAGCTTGAAAAAGTACTAAAATGTTGTGAGAAAAATCAATTGTCCCTTAGCCATGAAAAGTGTTTTATGATGGTGGAGGAAGGAATTGTTTTGGGACACCATATTTCAGAGAAAGGGATCAAAGTGGATCCGAACAAGATAGAAGTAATCACACAGTTGCTGTCACCCAAAAATTAGATAGACATCAGAAGTTTTCTGGGCCATGCAGGCTACTATAGGAGGTTCATAAAAAATTTCAGCAGAATAGCTGCCCCCCTGTTTACCCTGCTTAATAAAGACACAGAATTTCTATGGATAGAAGAATGTCAATCAGCATTTGAAACCTTGAAGGAGAAGCTTACTGTGACACCAATCTTATGAGGACCTAATTGGACTTTACCATTTCACATACAAACTGATGCTTCAAATGAGTCCATTGGGGTTGTTTTAGGACAAAAGGAGGAAGGAGAAAGTATGCATGCCATTTATTACATCAGCAAAAACCTTACCTCTGCAGAAAGAAATTACACCACAACTGAAAAAGAATTCTTGGCAGTCATCTATGCTATAAACAAATTCAAGCATTATATCACTAGATATAAGATATTTGTACACACTAATCATGTAGCCATCAAGTACCTAATGAATAAACCAGTAGTATATGCAAGGATCATCAAGTAGTTATTGCTATTGCAGGAATTTGATATTACCATAGTTGATAATCCAGGAAAGTTTAATTTGGTTGCTGATTTTCTGTCAAGATTGCATATAGGAGGAGAAGACCAACCAGTGGAAGACAAGTTCCCAGATGAACATCTTTTTTCCATATCCTCTACTACACCTTGGTTTGCTGACATAGCTAATCTTTTAGCTACAAGCTTGTATCCATCCCATTTTACTTCAAAACAAAGAAAACGTTTGGTTAAGGAAAGTTTATCTTACAAATGGTTGAATGGTTTACTATTTAAATGTGGCCTTGATTTTATTTTACGCAGGTGCTTAAAGGCTAATGAGACTTTTGATGTGTTGAGAGCATGTCATGATGAACCATCTGGTGGCCATTACTCTTTCCACCGAATAGTCCACAAGATCCTTGGAGCTAGTTACTACTGGCCCTCTCTTCATGAAGATACAAAGAAGTATGTGCAGCACTACGACCAGTGTCAAAGGATGGGGCAGCCAACCTTTACCTAGGAGATGCTGCTACATCCTCAAGTCATGATGGAACCGTTTGAGCAGTGGGGTCTAGAATTTGTGGGACCAATTTCACCACCATCATCAGGCAAGGAGTATATTCTAGTATGCACAGACTATGTTACTAAGTGGGCTGAGGTTCAAGCATTACAGTTTGCAAGAGAGAAAAAGTTGCTGATTTCCTCTACAATAAAATTTTCTTAAGATTTGGAGCTCCAAGATCAATAGTTTCAGATAGGGGACCTCAGTTTACGTCACAGGTAATCAAGGCATTCACAGATTTATACCAAGTCAAGCACAAGAAATCTTCACCTTACCATTCTCAAGCAAATGGATAGGTAGAAGTGATTGATAGGGAACTTGAGAATATTCTAACAAGGACAATAACAATGAATAGAAAAGATTGGGCTAGTAGATTACTTGAAGTAGTTTGGGCTTACAATACCACTTGGAAGTCCACAAAAAGTTCTCACCATATGAATTGGTTTATGGGAAAAAGCCTATATTATATATAGAATTTGAACTCCAAACACTTAAAACTGTATTAGATGTTGGTCTGCCATTGTCTATAATTCAATAGAATAGAATTCTTTAGCTCAACGAGTTGGATGAGATTCAGATAGAAGCCATTCAACAAACAGAACTAGTTGAGTACTAGAGGAAGCAATGGCATGACCAACACATCAAGAGGAGGAGATTTCAACAAGGTGATTGGGTTCTTTATGATTCTAAATTCAAGGAATTCAAGGGGAAATTACAGACTCACTGGCTGGGTCCTTATCAAATAAAGGAAGTGTTTGAAAATGGAACTGTATTATTGCAACCTATTGATGGGAGCATAGACACATTTCTAGTAAATGGTCATCGAATCAGGCTCTACAAAAGACCATCTACTAAAGAAGAGTTTTTGAATAATTTGTGTTTTGATACAGGAGATACCTCCTCTATCACAGTGTTGAATTAAAAAAAAAAGGAAGGTTGAAAACCAACAATGGCTACCTTCTAAAAAAAAATAGAGAAAGATGGAAAACCAGCAAATGGCTGTCCTTCTCGACCAAGGGAGTTGAAAACCAGTAAAATGGTGGTTCCCTTCTTTAGGACAGTTGAAATAATTAAGCTCCAAAGATGATCAGTTGCCAAGAGTTAGTCAAATGCACCTCCAGTGCTTTTCAACTAAGAGCATCTCCGGTGCTTTTCAACTAGGAGCACCTCTGGCACTCTGTCAATAACGCCGTCAATCTCAATAATAAGGGGGACCCACCTCTCTAGGGGGTAAAGTAGACACATCATATGATGAGGTCATCATGACTCATCCTCTACTTTATCACAAAGAATAATTAAATTAGAATAATAATCATTTGCAGGAGTATCCACAAGCTGACGCTGGCATCACCTAAGGGCATGGATTTTTGAACCACTCAGCGCAATGATTGTAGGTCACGTACAAATGGGAAGTGGATGTCATCTCATGCCACTGCTCAATTGCCACAACGCGTGCAATTTCTAAAATGACGTAGCATCTCTCCCATGTACATCGCCTCATCATTAAAACTGATCCAGGTAAATCTATCTTTAATTAATCATTATTAGTAACTGTCTTGTCCTTCTGTTTTGGGTACTACCACGATAACATGTCCTTTCGCCATCATTTCCTTCTTCACATCCGAGCATGCCACCATTTGTGCCTTAATGCCATCTTACCTCTAGAGTGCCATGTCAGTCTGCTACATTTATGACTGCCTTGGTCCCCTAACCCATCTGTATATGCCTTAATTGAAAAAAACATAACATCCCTCATTCAAACCTCTAGAATAGACTGAAGCATAAGGTAAATTGAACAAGTTCTCTAGAGTCTATAGAGCAATTTGAATAATACTCCGGAGCCTACAGAGATCAGAGGAAAAGATAGATTGTAGATTGGGGAGGTAAAAGAATAATCACAAAAGGTGAAATCAATTTAGCAATGAGAGTCAAGAAGAAGTCTGAGCCAGAAAATACTGCGGGTCTTTTGAGGGATGCAGCTACAACAGACATTTTAAGGGCTGCTAGATGGTTAGATTTCCTAAAGAAATTCGAAGGGTTTCAGGAGGATATTGTGGATGAATTCCTCAGAAATTTAAGAGACAACCAGATGACTATGAGAGGAATCCAAATCAATTTCTCCTCAGCAATTATCAGCCACATTTCTGGACTTCTCAAACAAGGTGAGAGGTTTTACCACTTGAAAACCTTATACACTGATTTAATTAGAATTTTTTCTGTTTGTGGTGAACCTGCTATTCAATTACGTTTGAATAGGAATGAAGTCAAAGGAATTTTTAGGTCCACACTCCCAAACCCTTGGGCATCTATTGCTACCTAGTTAATGAAATACTTTACTTGTGATGGCCAATTCTCTATAGTTTTAGGGCCAATCATGAAAATGCTGATTTTCCTTAGACATGGAAATAGACTCCCTGAGTATAGCATAAATATCCCCAATTTCCTGTATTCTGCGATCAGGGAAACTACAGAGAAATATTAGTAGAATAAGGGACCCATGAAACATCTTGGCCTCATCTTTCTGGTAGTCAAGCACCACTTCCTATCTCAGGCCAATGGGGAAGAACTATTGCAAAACTTTCTTGAGCAGATCCCCCAGGTCAAAGAACTAGAGATTGCACAACCAGAAGGTGAGAGTTCTCCTTCTCACCAAGATGAGGAAACTGAGCCTTCAGCCTCCTCCACAGTTGTTCACAAAGGGAAGTCACCCTCACAAGAGGCCACTTCATCTACAACCCCTGTTCCTGACAAAAAGAGGAAGGAAAAACAAATTGTAGAACCTGCTCCTACACAAACCCTATATATGACTCGATCAGTTAGGAGAAAGATGACTCTAACTGAGGAATCTTGCCCTAAGGAATTAACAGAGGGAAGGTCAGGATAGGGAATAGAGGAAACTTGGTGGACTCAAGAACCATCTCATGATTCAGATGAGATCCCTTTGGTTAGGAAGAGGAAACAAAGTGAAAATTCTCTAGCACCATCTGTTCATGTGGAGTCAAGTCCAGTTTCAACACCACCATGTGCTCCGGAGACAGGATACTTACAAACTTTTACTATTTCCTCATATTCTGAGGAAGAGAGACCTGCCTCTCTGGAGGCACCAGCCCCACCTTTCCTCTAGAGAAGCAAAAGGAAGAGATATCTCTCATAGGCTAAAAAGGATACTACCCTACTCGCTGAGGCACTCCTATAATTGAGAACATGTGAGGATAAGGCTGGGCCTTCATCAGTGCCAGCAGAAGCAGAGGAACCCCAAGAGGATCCTCAGGACATGTAGTCTGAAGAAGAAGAAATAGGGCAGATGCATACAGTGGGCAGAATAGGGCAGATGGCCATGGAAAACCTTGATGATCAGCCAACAGAGGCAGAAGCAGAAACACTCTCTCATCCATCTGACTAAGAGGATGTAGAAATTTCAACAGAACAGTAATTGATGGAAGAAATTAAAAATTTAAAGAGATTGCTCTGGGAAAAGATTTTGATTATTACTGACCTCAAGATGGTCAGAGTAGAGGTGGAGATGGAGCTAAAACAAACCATTGCAAACCTCCAAATAGACCTCTAAAGCAAGGATAAAATCATCTAGGAGAAAGAGGCAGAGTTGGAGGCATAGAAAAGTGAGGCAGCCAAATTGATGGAAGAAAAAGAGAAAGAAGCAACACAGAAGGTTTTTGAGCTCACCATGGCCAGAGACAATGGCCTCACAATAATGGCAGCACTGATTAAGAAGGTACAAAGCCAGGATAAATAGTTAACTTGGGCCAATAACAGATTGGATGACCAAGAAGAATATATTCAAGAATTGTCTGGCCCAAGGGCAACCAATGAGCAGGAAATCCAAATAGATGCCTATGTGGGTCCAATCCCCATTGACATTCCCAAAGCCCTGTTTCATTGGGAGAAAAGGTGTAGAGAATTTGAGGCCTCCAAACCTATGTTGCAGTTACAAAGGGCAATCACTGCCAGAATAGAAAGAATAGCAACTTTGGAAGGCAAAATCATTAAAATGGCCTCCGTTTCCTCATAAATCCTATCTTGTAGGCCTCCAAGTGCCAGCTATTCAATGTTCTTATAGGAAAGGGTACTGCAAAGGAAACTCTCCTTAGTACTGTCTAACCTAACTGAGGATACAGAAACAACAGAAGGATTCATGACAGCTTACACAAGAAGTAATGATGAGGACAAAAACTTCCTATGTGAATTATACCTGCATGGGTTCTGTATTAATGATATAGCCTTCATTATTAATCGCTTTGTGGGAGAATGACAACTTAAGGCATTCATGTCCCTAATGAGAAACCACCAGATTTGGAATGAAAGGATGGAAGATCATCTTCAAAAGGATTTAAAAATAGATCTCTTCATCAAGAAAGAATGTCCCAATCCTTTTGCTCTTCGGACCCAACTCAGGTCCCTTATCTATCATCCTGCCAATGCAACCAGAATGTTTCCATTATACCTGAAAAGTTTGCAGAAATGCTCCATTGACTTTGGTCTTTTTATGGTCAATTCAGCAAATTCTGTACCTATTGTAGCAAAGAGGAGATGGAATATTTTGACCCCGGAGTAGAAACTTAGAGAGGTGGTCACCCCTACAAACTTGAGATTGTTCATGAGAAAGGAAAAGTTGATATCCAAACTGATGGATACACATAAATAGGAATGGATAGGTGGACAGTTCAGGCCCCCTCTAATAATTGAACCACTCCCTATCTGGGCAGAACAGATGGAAGATGAAAAATTGAAGGACTGGTTGAAGCAAGTTGATAAGTACAGAGGCAATGGTAATACCAACAGGACAACTTCGACCACCTATATCTAGGATTATAGCCTAAATGACAAGCTGCTTCACCAAAATAAATCCAGAATGTGAGAAGCAAGAGGACCTGCCAAACCTTAGGTATAGGGGGATGATGAGTGCCAAGTTGCACTCATGAAATACATCTTTTTGCCTCTCTTTTTCCCTTTCTAAGTTCATCTTTCCTCGTGTCTGCACCCAAATAAGCTAGCAAGATCGTTCTATTTTATGATTAATTGAGATAGATTACTTAATATTAGAATTTCTGATTGAAGTGACTAATGTGCATGGAATTGATGGAAAAATGCATAAACTTCTCTCTTTTTGAATCAATAGGTGTAGATGCCAGGAATAGCAATTTTGTGCATCTCTAGAGATAGTCTTCAATGATCTCCGGAGACAATACCACAAAACCATGACACCTAAAGTTTTGAAGAAATGAGGAATGCCTCTCTGGAGCTCTCCGAGAGTCTGGAGCATCTCTGGAGCTGCAGACAGGAACAGTTATCTCTGGTGCCTCCTAAGAGTAGGGCATATTTCTAGTAGAGCTACTGACCAGACCCTCTCAGCAGTGATCTTAATACCCCTCACTTCACTCAAATCATCACCTGAGTGGTGAAGGGTCAACTTTAGTTAAACTGCTGAAGTTTTATCTTTTCAAGATTTTGCATGAGTTACGGATGGAACTGATCCAATATCCTTATTTTTAGGGCCTCGATGCCCAAGTGTATTAAGACTCAAACTTAGACTTCTGAGTGGACTTCTGTTCCACTCAAGTCTACCTTTATCGCATGGTTATTTTTCATAGTTAGACAGTTAAGTACAATAAAGAGATGGTGTCATCTCATAGAAAGACTAGTAGATAAGTTCAGCAATATATCATCACTCATTTTTTTATATATACTCTTAGAAATAGTAGAAGAAATAGACAATAATTGAATTATTCTAACTCTCAGAGATCTCAGTTCTGTGTTAGCAATATTTTCATGAATGCAGAGTGAATGAATTGGATTGAATTTAGTTGTGATCATCTTTTGTACTGATTTCCTATTGTAGCCTTCGGCCTCAAGGGTGTGGAGCAAGGGCCCACTCTCACCACTCAGGCAGGAGGCTAGTACTGTTGTTTTATTGTTTCAACTTTTTATTATAAAGGTGTTTACTGTATTTAATAGATAAATGCAAGTTACTATTTTTCTTTGCTTTAAATAAATTTCTTGTTTTACTCTGTTTTCCAACATTCATTAAATTTATTCAGCAAGCAGATAGAATAATCTCTTTTCAAATTAGGATTAGCTATAACTGGTAACTATAGAATCCCTAGTTGCAGATAGCCATGGACACAGCCCTGGTTTTTGACATCTAAAAATAGATTAAATGATGAGGTACAACGACACCTTCTCAGGGCTCACTAGAGAGTGAGATGCAGCTAAGGCAAGGGTGTGGGCCATCATAGTGGAGAGAGACTCGGCAGTGGTAGCCCTAGGTATAGATGGTACTACTATATTTTTAGTTATATAGGTGCAGCAGGCACAAGTACAGCTTGCACAGGTATAGGTACAACTAGCACAGGTATAGGGACAGCTGACACAGGTATAGGGTGAGCTTGCTAGAGCATAGGCTCAGATGCAGTATTACTGAGGGCTGTACCATGGTGTCGTACTAGTAGAGCAGAGGGCTCCGAGCTATTGAAGCCAGTCTATGGCTTTGCAAAGAGTAGGGGGATCATGGTCAGGAGCCTCTGTGATGGGTCCACAGAAGTCTGGGGCTAGCAAAGGAGGAGATGGAGAGGGTAGTTCTTGGAGTAGTGGCCTGTGGTAGCATGGCTAGTCTATAGGTGCACTTGTACTCTATGTATACACTTTTTGATGGCTTAGATAGCCTGATATGTATATACTTGCATTATTTTGTACCAAGACATGTATCATTTATTTTTGAGATGTATACATTTTATGACTTTGACTTAGGGATGGACTGTGATATTGTATATTTGGACATGCTTTATGTTATATTGATATGATGATGCAGCGTATGTTCTCTATATGCAGTTGTTTATGCTATATGTTATGGATGCATTCTATTTTATGATGTTTCACATGTGGTGCATACTTTTGTGATGTTATCTAATGCAGACTCAGATGTTTAAATGATGATATGTGATGTAATCTAATATAGACTTATATGTTTATACAATGATATGTGATGTTTATCTAATGCAGGCTTAGATGTTTATCTTTGATGTTTCTAATATAAAAAGATGTGTTATGTGATCTATATGACTTTGCAGTTTATGTGATGCTCTATGCTTTAGATTTTTCTATTGAATCATATGTGGATGCAAATGTCCATGATGACCTAATGTACCTATTATGTATGCAAATGATTTAGTCATGTTAATGACTATCTCATGTGGTATGATATGCAGTTTGTGCTATGTGTTGTTATGTCCAAATTTACTCAATCAACACAAAAATGACTCAGTGATAGCTAGAAGACTGACTGATGGAAGAAACTCAATCTTTGTACTCTATAGATATGAGATCTTTATTGCATGGGATATGGATGCTTTGTGGGTGCTTTTGGATATGAGTGGATGTGAATGGTTTTTGCCATCTTGATATTGCAAGTATTTTGAAGTGCTTTGTCTCATCATTGGGCTTTTATTATATTGTAAGAAAATACAAGCATCTAGGTATAATTAAACCGAGATGACCTAAGTATTACTTACATGGATTTTGATATAGCAAGATAATACAAGCATCTAGTCAAAATTGAATCTAGATGACCTGAGTATTTCTTGCATTTCATCAGACAAGGATTGCCCCTTTTCATGTTTAGACTTTTGAAGTCCTCGATGATCTTTTGCTAATCATGTCATTAGACAAAAGTCATCATATTACTAGAGATTAATCCACAAATAGCAGACAAAGAAAAGTTATTATGCCCCCATCATAGCATCTCTAGCTTTCGGCATCCTCGAGTAGCATAGGAAGACATAATAACGAAGAATCAAGACTCTCTAACTTAACCCTCTTCATAAAACATTATTGTATTAGATGTGCTTTCTTGCTATAGTATAGATAAAATCATTTTTGATATGTTTTTGGTCCTTGTTTTTTTTTTCTTTGGAGAAGGTTGATGTTGTTGCATCAAGGTTTTGGTTTGGAAGTACATTTGTTGCCATGTGTGTGCTTGTCTTAGTGAAAGTTGTCCTCTTACAATATATGGCATTCAAGAATCCAATTCCGTAACCAAGTCAAGGACTTGCCCCCAGTCAGATAAAGGATTGACTTTTTATGGATGAAATGAGAAACAGAGATGAAGAGATAGGCCCTAAAGGATTGACCTAGTGCCTCGGGGGCTCATTGCTAAATGGCCTTGCCTACATGACGACACAGAGGCAATGTAGTTCAGGGTGAACTTGGTGGACCTAAGATCTAGGTGATGGAAAATAATTGAACATAGATGGAGTAGCGGGATGGAGTGAATATGTTGCCTTAGGGGCTCATTGCTAAATGGCCTTGCCTACGTGATGACGTAGAGGCAACGTAGTTCAGGGTGAACTTGGTGGACCTAAGACCTAGGTGATGGACAAAGAATCAAACACAGATGGAGTGGTGGGATGGAGCGAATAGGTAGCCTTGGGGGTGCATCCATACAAGATGGCCTTGCCTACATGATATCTCAGAGGCGACGTAGTTCGACAATGGTTCAATGGATCACATGATAGATGACACGATGAACACAAGTCTGGAGGGCCAAAAAGCAATAAAGAAGAGCGAACAACAAGCGATGGTAGGTACACTGAGGTGATCGGATGGACACTTTCTTGTGGAGGCATGAACGAGGAACAAGGTTGAAAAAGATGGAGAAGGCGGTTTATCACAAAGAGCGCATGTTTA
Source organism: Cunninghamia lanceolata (assembly GCA_027924645.1). NCBI lineage: Eukaryota > Viridiplantae > Streptophyta > Pinopsida > Cupressales > Cupressaceae > Cunninghamia > Cunninghamia lanceolata. Next base: position 10,651,841 of record BSBN01000074.1, read on the forward strand.
CCAGGGTTTCACCACTTGTTTTTATTTGTACAAAAGCTAAAAGTACACGACACCTTTTTGTTAGGTTTTCATCATGGTACCTATCCAAGGTGCCTATTTTCCAAGTTTTCACCAAAGGATGATTTTTTTTCCCCAATTTTTTTGATTTTTTTGTTATTTTTGCCTTTTTTTTTTGTTATTTTTGCCATTTTGTTTTTTTAATTTTTTTGTTATTTTAACTCCCTTGCATTGGAGCTTAAGTGTAGAACTTGCAAAGATGCATGCTATTGATGGGATTAGTAAACAATTCACCTTCTGATGTAGCCAATTAATAAGCACCTGACCCATAGGCAGCAACGATGACATAGGGACCCATCTAGTTGGGTTCAAACTTGCCTTTTTTCTCTCTATCTTGCTGATTTCTAGGATTTTCCCTAAGTACCAGATCACCAACCCCAATATTTGGGGTTTTACTCTGTAGTTGTAACTTCTGGACATCCTTTGTTGATAAGCCTTGAGATGGTTAAAGGCCTATTGCCTTCTCTCTTCTAGCAGCTGTAACTCTTGAAGCCTAGATACTCAGTACTCTTCATCTGTTATGAGGCCTTTTAATGATACTCGCAAGGAAGGGATCTTGAGTTCAATGGATAAGATGGCTTCAGACCTATAGACTAGGGAGTATGGTGTTGCACCTGTGGGTGTGCAGATACTTGTGCAGTAGGCCCACAACATGAGATTCAATTAGACATGCTAGTCACGACTGGCATCATTAACAGTCTTTTTTAGGATTTTTAAGATGGTTTTATTTGACGTCTCTATCTAGCTGTTTCCTTAGGGGTAATACGGGATTGAAAACCAGTGTTGGATATGGAATTTATCGCATAGTTCCTTGACATCCTAATTTTTGAATGGATGTCCATTATCAGTGATGATGGATAAAGGGATACCATAGCAACAAATGATATTGGCGAGGGGTACTGCTTCAATCCACTTTGTAAAGTACTCAGTGGTGGTGATTATGAATTTATGGCCACTAGAGGATGGAGGGTGTATCTTGCCCACTAAGTCAAGTCCCCATTGACAGAAAGGCCAAGGAGTCGTTAAAGGCTACAACTCTTGTGCTAGTGTATGTATCAAGTTCCCATGGAATTGACACTTCTTGCACTTCTTTACAAATTGATAAGAGTCCTTTTCCATTGTTGGCCAGTAGTATCCCATGCGTATGAGTTTCCTGGCTAGGGTAGGACCACTAGAGTGAGTCCCACATATACCATCATGCACTTCACTCAAGGTAGTTTAATGTTCCTTTCTATCAAGACACCTAAGGAGAGTACCATCGAGACCGCATCGGTATAAGGTATTGGTGATGATAACATAATGAGATGCTTGACGAATGAAGGTTCATTTTTGGTTACCTGAGAGATTCGGCAGTATGATATTATCATTGAGATAGGCATTAGCTGCTTTGTTCTCTATCCTTGGTATTTGTTCAAAAGAGATCTCAACAAAATATTCCTTGAAGTCATCTAACATTCATTTGTAGGGTATTAACTTATCATCCTTTGTTTAGTAGTCATCATTCACTTGGTTGATAACTAACTGTGAGTCACCATATACTTGAAGCTCTGTGATGTTCCATTCAATTGCTTGCTTGATGCCAATGACCACAGCTTCATACTCTGCCATGTTGTTGGTACAAGGAAAAAGTAGTCTGTATGACTTTGGGATGGTGTTACCATGAGGTGTAACCAACAAGATGCCTACCCCCGATCCATGCTGAGTGTAGGAGCCATCAAAGTATAGTTTCCAGGTTGTCATTGTTATATGAAAGATGGAGTCATATGGAAATTCAAAGTTCAAAGGATTATTATCTGTTAAAGGTGCCTCTACCAGTTGATCTGCAAGTACTTGTCCCTTTATTGTACATCTATCTACATATTCAATGTCAAACTCACTAAGAAACATAACCCATTTGGACAATCTACCTATAAGAGCAACTTTATTGAGCAAATATTTGAGTGCATCAATTTTTGCTACTAGCTTGATGGAATGAGATAGCATGTAATGTCTCCATTTTTGTGAAGTGAAGATGACCACAAGACATGCTTTTTCAATTGGTGCATATTGCAAGTCATAGCCAACTAATGTTCTGCTGATGTAATATATTGTTTGTTCTTTCCCTTCATGATTTTGCTATGCAAGAAGAGTTCCCAGAGCTATTGGTGTGGCAGAGATATAAAGTAGTAGAGGTTTACCCTGGATAGGTAGCATCAATACCGGTGGGTTCATGAGATATTCTTTCAACTATTGAAACTCCTGTTCACATGAATCCATCCATTTGAAGGGAATATTCTTATGTAGGAGGTGCGTGAATGGGTCGCACTTGTCTACCAATTGAGAAATGAACCTTCTAATAGATTACAGTTTACCCTGTAAAGACCTTAGTTGACTGATATTTTTGGGTGGTGGCATTTCCATGATAGCCTTCACCTTAGATGGTTCTACTTCGATTCCATTTCCTGATACGATGTACCCTAGAAGCTTGCTAGATGTGACTCCGAATATGCATTTCTTTGGATTGAGGCATACATTGAACTGCTCCAATCTTTTGAAAATCTTATCTAACACTGCCAGGTGTCCTTCTCTTGTGAGTGATTTGGCCAATATGTCATCCACATAATCTTCCATTATGGTGTGCATCATGTCATGAAAGATTATGGTCATAGCTCTCTGATATGTCACCCCTACATTTTTCAATCCAAATGGCATGACACACCAACAATAGGTGGCCCATGGATAGGTGAATGCGGTCTTGTGTTGGTCCTCAGGTGTAATTTTGATCTAGTTGTATCTTGAGAAACTATCCATTAGTGACAACATAGAGTGTCCTGTCGTGAGATCTACAATGATGTCTATGTTTGGCAATGGGAAATCATCTTTTGGGCAAGTTTTATTTAGGTCTCTGAAGTCATTACATAGTCAAACTCTCCCATCTGGTTTGGCGATAGGCATGATGTTGGAGATCCACTCAGGATAGTCTATTGGTTTGATGAACCCAACATCTTGCAACTTCTTCAGTTCTTCCTTTACCATGAGGGCAACCTGCGGGTGCATCTTTCTAAGTTTCTGCTTGATAGGTTTAGCTCCTGGAGCTAATGACAAGTGATGCATTATGAGATTTAGATCCAATCTTGGCATGTCCACATATGACCAAGCAAAGTTTATTTCTTTCCTTTTGAAGAATTCAGTGAACTCTAGTTTTTCCTTTGTATTTAGAGACTGTGCCATATGGATCATTCTTGGATTATCACCTATGCCGACATTGATCTAATCTGCTGGTTCTATCAATATCAATGATCTCTCCTGATGTGTTAGATTAGGGAGAGGGTCAAGCCTTCCATCCTTTGGTGCCTCAAAGAGGTTTTCACCATTGAATACATCTTTCATATTTTTACTATTTTCATGATCTAACACTACCGTATAGCGGTTTTCACCATTAGATCTATTTTTCATTTTTATATTTTTGAGAATCAAAGGCTTGGCACTCTCTCCAAAATAGGCCTTGACATTGAGTTCTATGGCATAGCTAGCCCTATGATCCCCTACAGGTATATGTTCCCTAAGCTCTAGAAAGTCTATGATGGCTTCATCATTTTGGAAGGTATCTAGCTCAGGGGTAGTATCTTGGAGGTCCCAATCTATGAGTTTCAGATATACCAGTGCTAGAGGGTCATTTGGGTCGTCTAGCTCTAGGACATTGAGGAGTTAAGGTGGTCATTATAAGCATTGACAATGCCTACGATGGTACTCTCCACTAGTTGATCAGTCAAGTTCAATATCATTCTTTCCTCTCAAATTTCACTATCGTTATTGTGCAGGTCGAACTCTAACAGTCTAGCCCTTGGACCTTGTCCCTCATTAGTTGCATGGGTAGGGACATACTCATGGACCACATCAATATGTTTTTCATCACAAGATAGTTTAGAGAGACTATCCCATTCATACTCATTGGAGTCTGTCTCACTCCATCCTTGTAGTTGGTGAATTTGATCTACTATGTTAGTAGCAGATATTTCTAGTTGTTTGTTTTTATACTTGTTTGATCCCTTGGTCTTTGCATTGCTAGTGTAGCCTAGCCTTGTAGTGTCATGAGCTATTAATGTAAGAGGTTGGATAGGTTCAGTGATACTTTCCTTTCTCAATCCGATGGGACCATGACCTTCATACCCCATTCTTTGTAGTATTGAGAATCCTTGACCATACTGTGCAATTTGCACTATGGAGTGATGGTCTTGTTGCTGGGATAGATGGTCTTCATCTTTATATAACCATTGCAAAATGTCTTTTTCATCACTCTCATCTTCGAGGCTTCCCCATTTGACAAATGAACCTTTAGTACTTGCTATTTCTTTGGGCTTGCTCATGGAAGGATTTCCATAAGGTCTGGGGGAGATAGGGAGCTATGATAAACAAAAGGATTGTGCAATTGTGTATTCACCTAGGCCCTTGTCTTTGACTTTGAAGTTGGTTTGGGGTGCCTTCAATGTGGAAGGGAGTGAAGTTGGGTCAACATGGGATGAATATGAGGTAGAGGCATGGTTATGGGGAATCACAACTTCAAGTTTAGAGTGCATGGTATTATAGTACTAAAATGGATTAGAATCACCTTGGATGGTGATTTATTGACCTTCAAAGGGGAATTTTATACACTAGTGGTAGGTTGAAGGTACTCCCTTCATAGCATGTATCCAAGGTCTCCCAAGGAGAATGTTATATGCAAGCTCCATATTAAGGACTTGACACACTACATCTTTTACTACAGGTCCCACTCTGATAGGTAAAACAACCACTCCTTTTGAAGTTCTTTCCTCTTCATCATAAGCTTTGATGGTGATTTTCCTTTTTGGATTGATAGCTTTCTCTAAAAACCCCAATGCAAGGATTAACTTTAAAGTGCAAATATTTAAACCGGCCCCTCCATCAATTAGAACCCTCTTGATTTTGTGTTTGTGGATGAAAGCTTCAATGTGTAGAGAGGCATTATGAGGTTGAGTGGGAGACATATCATCCTTTTCAGTGAATGATAGGGAGTGAGGTCTGGTAATATTACCTACCATGGTCTGGAGTTTCTCTTCGGCGAGGTTTGTTGGCATGGTGGCTTTGGAAAGAGCTTGATCCAGTATGGCTCTGTGAGATGGGGCCAAATGCAAAAGTTCCAAAATGGAGATATGTGCAAGAGTTCTGTGGAGTTGATCTAGGACACTATACTGATTGAATAAAGAGGACGGCTTGGATGGGACCCCCTTAAGAGTAACCTTTCCATTGAGAGTAGTCACTTTACAATCAGGAGTATTATTTAGGGTATTGACGTGTGATTAACTTTCAAAAAAGTTGTTAACCACATGGTCAAATCCTATGTTCATATAATTGGAGTTATTATTGCCACTGTTGTTTTTTCTAGAACCCCCACCCTGCTCATAATTGGGAAGTGGATCCTTGAATACCAAGTGATCAGCGTTAGAGGCATGTCCATCGAGTGACAAGTTTTTCTAGTCCAATAGGTCTTGAATGGTATTCTTGAGTGTTACACAATCTTTTGTTTTATGTCCCTTGTTCCAGTGAAACTCGCAGAAGTCATTGTCATTCCACCAAGGAGGTTTAACCTTTGGTTCATAATCCTGCATGGTTGGAAGTGTTATGAGTTGACCTGCTAGAAGCTTCCATAGATTGGTTTCCAATGATTCTCCTAGAGGTGTGAATTTTCTCCTAGGTTGATAGTTTGTAAATCGTGATTTAGTGTTTCATAGTTTGTTTTGTTGGGGATTATTTTGTGGGCTTGTTAAAGTGAAAATTGGTTGTTTTTGTGCCACAGTTTTAGCATCCACCACTCCATCATTTACAACATTTTTGTTCTTGGTCCAGAAGCATGTTTTTTCCATGTTGGTATTCATACTTGGAGTGTCCTTGTATAGTTTGATTTGTCCTTTTGCTACCAATGCCTTCTCAATGATCAAGCCCATCTCAATGACCTTGCTAAAGGAAGAAGGACATTGTATCTAGATTTGGTAGCTGAGGTTAGCGTGGAGGTTATGAATGAACATTTCTAGCATTTTTTTTTCAGGTATTTGGTGTAGACATTTGCTCGCCAATTATCTCCATCTTTGTAAGAATGCAGTGAATGATTCTCCACCTTTTTGTTCAGTGTTACAAAGATCTAAAATTTAGATGTCATGTTCAATATTATAGGAGAAGTATAGGATGAACTTGTCCATGAGTTTGTTGAATGTTCGAATGCTAGGGGGTAGTCTAGAGAACCACTCCAATGCTTGTCCTCCCAATCTTCTAGGAAATAGTCACATTAGGTACGTGTCATTGTGGGTGACTTCTATGCATGTTGCACTAAACTCTCTAATGTGGTCTCTTGGATCACCTTTCCCTCGATATTTGTCAAATTTGGGTACCTCAAATTTAGAGGGAAAAGGTATCATGACAAAGGATTTATCAAAAGGATATGGTGAAATATCCTTGATGCAGAGCTTAGGTGGCGGAGCGGTGGAAGCAGTTTAAATTCATAGAACTATCACTATGGTTGAACCTTTGAACCACGCGAACCATTGAACTGCAACTATAGGTTCAATCTATTCTTATCACTTTAATTAAAGGCTATCGGCAACTATATGTTGAACTATCAAACTCTTCAAATCCATCTCTACCTTGTTGAACTGGCACACCAAAACAAGCCTTTGTTGAACTGCTAAACTAACTGAACCATTGAACCGTTGAACTAGTTTAACCGTCAGTTCAATTGTCGGCAATACATACTCTTCGGCCAACTCTAAAGTTCTTCCGCCGATTGAACCTTTGAGTTCATTGAACCATTGAACCTAATGCTCCTCATTGAACCGATGAACCACATGGACCCACTGTAACTCGATGAACCCGCGGAACCCATTGAACCATTGAACCGTTGACCTGATTCAACCGTTGGTTCAACTATCGGTGACACTTGCTACAATGAGACGGTGAACCACATGAACCTGCTGTAGCCATTGAACCATTGAACCTTTGAATTGGTTCAACCACCTGCAACCATCTACTATTAGTTTCCTTGATACACTTCAACCTGACACACAGATGCAGGGTACACACGAAATGTACTCAGGTACATTAGTGATATAAACACTATTCATATGTTTAGTGAACAACACTAACTTAACCCAAAAGGACTTTTATACATACCTTTCTTCAACAAGATATACACAGACATAGGATGATACCCGCATACAAATGCAATATACTCACAAACTATTCCCAGTATGGAATTGACACATATGCATAACTATGTACCTAAATCTCATGCCGATAATCTCCTTCTATACCAAACCTTGCAATTTCTATTATGTCATTACCATGCACAAAAAGAAACAAAACAAAAAACTATTTTACAAGTCCATTCCACTAATTTCATAGAAATTTACCAATGGAATGGTTTTAATCATGCATCTCGACAACAGAAAACTAAATTAGATACAAAACAATCCTATACAGATAATATACACAGCACATTATGATACACAAGGAATTTACACATAATTTAGAATTTTTTAAAACACAACTGACAGAATGTCTATTTCTTCATTCCAACTTCATCTCTCTGTGTCTCCAGGAACACAGGTTGATTACCTAGCTTCACACACATTCCACACACACACGTTCTTATTTTGCTTAACCCAGATTATAAGACAAAACCCTAACTAATCATACGACACCTATTTGGCTTAAGACAACAAAACACCTAATCATACAACACATTGACTTAATCATCTACATACCCCAAATGTTTAATGATGTCCAAATGGGGATGCCAAATTTGGGACTTCGATTCATATGGTGGGGTCGGTTACAAACATGAAATGTTATCACAAATACTACATGACAAAATGAAATGTATAAACATAGTAAAACTTAGTCTTCTCCTTGAGATGCATATTTAGCCTGTTGAAGGGGTGCTCCTACACCATACTCCCCGAGAGAAGAGATCTCAAGCCCACTTGAGATCAGAGTTTGAAAGTCTACACCATGGTTTGTGATCTAATCTTCAGTCATCCAAACTGCTTCTGAATCAGGTTTCCTGTGCTAGGCCACCAAGTACTCCATGTACTCTTTGTTCCTTGTCTTCTTTGTCACTCTTGAGCCTAATATCTTCTTCAATTTTGGTGGATCCTGCTTAGGAATGTCATCATCTGTTGCATCCTATAATGGTTCATGTTCTACATCGACATTCTGCTTGTATGGAGTTAAATCACATATATTAAAAATGGGTGACAATCCAAGATCAGGAGGAAGTTGAATCTCATAAGCATTCTACCCACACTTTTTCAAAATCTGACATGGTCCAATCTTCCTTCTGCATTAGCTTGGTATATTTACCTTTTGGGAGCCTCTCCTTCTTCAGATTAATGCATACCAAATCTCAAACATCAAATTGTACATCTCTCTTCTTCTTATCTGCATATGCTTTTTACTTCAATTTAGTTTGTTGGAGTTGCGTCTTGACTTGATCATGCACCTCTTTGATGGCTGATGCAAAACCTTCTCCATCTACACTAATAGACCCTCCTATAGGTAGATCTCTCAGCTCCAAAATATCCCTTGGATGAATACCATATACCACCTGAAAAGGTGATTTTCTTGTACTCCTATTAATGGTGTCATTATAGGAAAATTTTGCTTGTGATAGAATGTTATCCCACTTCTCTCCATGCTGCTTTGTCAAACACCTTAACAAATTTCCCAATGAACGGTTAACTACTTCAATCTAACCATCTGTTTGAGGATGGTAAGTTGATGAGAAGGATAAATATGTTCCAAACTTATTCCAAAGAGTCCTCCAAAAGTGGCCAATAAACTTCACATCTCTATCTAACACTATGTTCAATGGCAAACCATGTATCCTTACTATCTCTTTAAAAAATAGATCTGCAACATATGAAGCATCGCAAGTGTTTTTGCATGGCAAGAAGTGTGCCATTTTACTAAATCTATCTACTACAACAAAAACAATATCATATCCGTTCCTTGTCCTAGGTAAACCCAATACAAAGTCCATGCTTATGCTCTCCCATGGCCTAGAAGGAATGGGTAGTGGCTAATACAAACCTGCATTAGTAGATCTCCCTTTTGCCTTCTGACATATCACACATGCCTCCACAAATTTCCTCACATCTGACTGTAACTTGGGCCAATAGTAATGTCTCTTCACAAGATCAAGAGTCTTAGCTAGACCAAAATGGCCTACCATGGCCCCACAATGTTTCTCTCTAATGATATTCAGTCTCATAGAACATCTTGGAATACACAACTGTCCACCCTTGAAAAGTAATCCATCTTGGATCAGAAATTTAGAGAACTCAGCATGATATTTATCACCAAAGGAAGTACATACCTAGTATATCTCTCCAAAATCTTCATTAGCATCATACATGGCCTTTAAAGAGTCAATGCCAACACTCTCCAATTGGATCTAATTTATGGTTAAGACCCTCCTGCTCAGAGCATCTGCTACCTTGTTCTTGACCCCTTTCTTAACCCCTTTCTTATGTTTGAGTGTGAAGGTGAAAGCTTGCAAAGTCTCCACCCACTTCATGTGTCTATGGTTCAGCTTCTCTTGACTGTTTATGAAGATAAGGGCCTGATTATCTGTGAACACTATGAATTCTTTTGGTAGCAAGTAATGCCTCCACTTTTTAAGTGACTATACTAGAGTGTACATCTCCAAATCATATGATGAGTATCATTTCTTTGCATCATTTAGTTTCTCATTGAAAAATGCAATAGGCCTACCTTCTTGACTAAGTACTGCCCCAATTGCCATGTGGCTTGCATCACATTCTACCTGGAAAATCTTGTTGAAGTCAGGAAGTGCGAGGACTAGCTGGTCTGCCACCTTCTTCTTCAATGTTTCAAATGAATCATCTACCTCCTTTGTCCAAGTGAACCTGTACTTTTGTCCTCCTTTTATGGTGTCAAGCATGGGTGCACAAACATGACTAAACCCCTTTATAAACTTCCTATAAAAGGTTGCTAATCCATGGAAACTTCTAACATCATTCAAGGTTTTAGGAGTTGGCCAAGACAATATGGCACTTACCTTTTCTTGATCCATTTTTAGTTTGTTATGTGAGATGACAAATCCCAAGTAGATGATCTCTTCCTGCATGAACAAACACTTTCCTAAGTTGATCATTAGCTGCTCTTCATGTAACCTTTTGAGGACCAAGTCTATATGGTTGAGGTGCTCTTCCCTTATATTACTAAAAATTAGGATGTCATCTAGATATACTATGACAAATTTTCCCATGAATTCCCTCAAGACCTCATTCATCAACCTCATAAAAGTACTAGGGGCATTGGACAAACCAAAAGGCATGACCTTCCATTCATATAAACCATCATTGGTCTTGAATGCAGTTTTCCATTCATCTCCTGGCCTAATCCTAATCTGATGATAGCCACTCTTTAAATCTATTTTTGTGAAATATTTAGCACCCACCAAGCAATCAAGTAAATCTTCTATCCTAGGGATTGGGAACCTATACTTGATTGTTTTCTTTTTGATAGCCCTTGAATCAGTACAAAGCCTCCAAGTGCCTTCCTTCTTTGGTGCTAGTACAGCCGGTACTGCACATGGGCTTAAACTCTTACCAATTAGGCCTGTCTCCAACAATTCCTCAATCTTCCTTGCTACCTCTGTATTCTGCTATGGGGTAAGCTTGTATGCTGCTTTGTTTGGAAGTGTACATCCTAGGATCAGATTTATGCAATGGCTAATGTCCCTCATAGGTGGTAGGGACCTTGGCATTCCATCAGAGATGATGCCCTTGTATTTGTCCAACAAGTCTTGGATAGACAGATCTATGAACCTTTGCCTCTTCTCTCCCTTGACTTCATGCTACTGCTCCTTGTTCACCTTTAGGCATGGAATTAGAGCATATGCAACTACTCCTTCTTCTACTATCTCTTTCATGAAATGTTTTTCTTCTACCATCATCGCCTTGACTTCTTTCCCTTTTGATTCCACCTCATTCTCCATCAATGGTAGCAACTCTATCACCTTACCATCCTTGGTGATTGAATATGTGTTTCTCACTCCATCATGGTGTGCCTTCAAGTCATACTGCCATGGTCTTCCAAATAGGAGATGGCAAGCATCCATCTTGGCAATGTCAAACAATAACCTATCCTTGTATGGTCCAATTTGAAACTCTACCCAAGGTTGTTCTTCCACAATTGTTTGCTAACCTTGGGTGAGCCATGAGATCTTGTATGGGCAAGGATGTGGCAGTCTTCTAAGCTTAAGCTTTTCTACCATTTCAGATGACACAAAATTTTCAATGGATCCGGAGTCAATCAGAACTTTACATACCTTTCCTCCTGCCTTGCAAGTAGTTCTGAAGAGAGACTTCCATTGTGGGGGTTCTTTGTCAGGCACCTTCATGGTGGTCATTGCTCTCCTAATCATTAGAGATTCTCCTTTCTCAGGATATCCATAGTTGTCAGGAGCATTCACACTTTGAGAAGTGTTTGAGCTTGTCACACTTTGGCAATCAGGTTCTTGGATCAGATTGATCGTCCTTTCTCCTATTGAACTTGTTGCCTTTCTTGGACATCTGCTGGCTATATGGCCTTCTTGATTGCAATTGTAACATCTGATAGGTCCTCTGTCCTGAGATCTCCCTCTAAATGGTGGTCTTTTGCCCCTAAAATTTCCTCTCTGATTGTAGCTTCCCCCTTGGTTTTGACTATTGTCTCCTCAGTTGCTTTCTTGGTTTGATTCACCTTGGAATCCAAATCCATTTCCTCTACCTTTGAAAGGACTTCTTCCTCCCCTTTGTTGTCTCCCTTTTCCTCTACTATTTTTCTCTTGTCTTCTCTTGAATTTATCTTCCACTTTGAGTGCCTATTGGTAGCACTTTTGGACTGTCTCTGGGTTATGCAAACTTATGTCTTCTTGGATGGCAAACCTCAATCCATTGAGGTACCTTGCCACATTCTCTTCTTCACTCTCCTTTACCTTTGTCTTGACACATAGTTTCATGAACTCTTCTGTGTATGAGCTAACATCTAACTCCTTCTGCTTCAAGTTTTGTTTCCTCTTATGTAATTGGATATTGTAATCTAATGGAACATAGGCCTCCTTCACTAAAGCCATCATTCTCTTCCATGTTGCAACTATGTTCTTTCCCTCTTTCACCCTGTCATCTTGGATGAAATTCCACCAAGTTAGTGCAGCCCCTTTCATTTTGGATTGAGCCATCTTCACCCTTTGGTGGTCTGGGATTTCCTCAGTCTCAAAGAAGTTATTCAAGGAGTCTATCCACTCCATCACTGAATCAGGTTCCATTTTTCCTACAAACACTGGCAGGTCTACTTTCATATCCATAGTCCTTCTCTCCATGGATTTGAGGGCATTAAGTAAGGGTCTCTGGTCTATAGGAACCTCTATCTCTTCCTGCTTAGGGATCTCCTCTTCATCCCTATCTTCTCATTTACCAGAATCTTCTTCTCCCTTCTCTACTCTATCCCTCAACTTCTCTACCTCTTTTTTCAAAGCTTGATTCTGAGCCCGAGTTGCTTTGCTCTTTTCCATTTGCTTTCTCACTAATGCCACCAGCTTAGCATTGGTCATTTTTACTAGGTACTTTGATGATCCCTCTTCGTGTGACATTTTGTCTACTGCTTCTTCCCAAAAGATACTCCTATGCTCTGATACCACTATGATGCAGAGCTTAGGCAGTAGAGCAGTGGAAACAGTTTAAATTCATAGAACTGTTGCTGTGGTTGAACCATTGAACCACAACTATAGGTTCAATCTATTCTTATCACTTTAATTAAGGGTTGTTGGCAACTATATGTTGAACCGTCGAACTCTTCAAATCCATCTCTGCCTTGTTGAACTGGTGCACCAAAATGAGCCTTCGCTAAACTGCTGAACTTGCTGAACCATTGAACCATTGAACTGGTTCAATTATTGGTAATACATACTCTTCAGCCAACTCTAAAGTTCTTCTGCCGATTGAACCAACGAACCATGTGGACCTACTGTAACTTGATGAACCCATGGAACCCGTTGAACCATTAAACCGTTGACCTGGTTCAACTATTGGTTCAATTATCAGTGACACTTGCTATGATGAAACGGTGAACCACATGAACTTGCTGTAGCCATTGAACCCTATGATGTAGAGCTTAGGCAGTGGAGCGGTGGAAATAGTTTAAATTCATAGAACTGTCGATGTGGTTGAACCTTTGAACCACGAGAACCATTTAACTGCAACTATAGGTTCAATCTATTCTTATCACTTTAATTAAAGGCTGTCGACAACTATATGTTGAACCATCGAACTCTTCAAATCCATCTCTACCTTGTTGAATTGGCGCACCAAAATGAGCCTTCGTTGAACTACTGAACTCACTGAACCATTGAACCGTTGAATTGGTTCAACCATCAGTTCAACTGTCGGCAATACATACTCTTCAGCCAACTCTAAAGTTCTTCCGCCAATTGAACCTTCGAGTTCATTGAACCATTGAACCTGATGCTCCTCATTGAGCTGACAAACCACGTGGACCCACTGTAACACGATGAACCCGTTGAACCATTGACCCAGTTCAACCGTTGTTTTAACTATCGGTGACACTTGCTACGATGAGATAGAGAACCACATGAACCTGCTATAGCCGTTGAACCATTGAACCTTTGAATTGGTTCAACCACCTGCAACCATCTACTATCAGTTTCCTCGATACGCTTCAACCCAACACACAAATGCAGGGTACACACAAAATGTATATTCGCATTCAAGTGTGATATACACATGAAATGTACTCAGGTACATTAGTGATATACACACTATTCATATGTTCAATGAACAACACTAACTTAACCCAAAAGGACTTTTATACATACCTTTCTTCAATAGGATATACACAGACACAAGATGATACCTACATACAAATGCAATATACTCACAAACTGTTCCCGGTATGGAATTGACACATACGCATAACTATGTACCTGAATCTCATGTAGATAATCTCCTTCTATACCAAACCTTGCAATTTCTATTCTGTCATTACCATGCACAAAAAGAAACAAAACAAAAAACTATTTTACAAGTCTATTCCACTGATTTCATAGAAATTTACCAGTGGAATGGTTTTAATCGTGCATCTCAACAACAGAAAACTAAATTAGATACAAAACAATCCTATACAGATAATATACACAACACAATATGATACACAAGGAATTTACACAAAATTTAGAATTTTTTAAAACACAACTGACAAAATTTCTATTTCTTCATTCCAACTTCGTCTCTCTATGTCTCCAGGAACACAAGCTGATTACCCAGCTTCACACACATTCCACACACACATGTTCTTGTTTTGCTTAACCCAGATTATAAGCCAAAACCCTAACTAATCATACGACACCTATTTGGCTTAAGACAACAAAACACCTAATCATACGACACATTGACTTAATCATCTACATACCAAATGTCTAATGATGTCCAAATGAGGATGCCAAATTTGGGACTTTGATTCATATGGTGGGGTTGGTTACAAACATGAAATGTTATCACAAATACTACATGACAACATGAAATGTATAAACATAGTAAAACTTAGTCTTCTCCTTTAGATGCATATTTAGCCTGTTGAAGGGGTGTTCCTGCACCAATCCTCTAGAGAGTAATGTTTTGTTGAGTTCCAATTTGCATGTCTATGAACTATTGTTGTAAGGCTTGGATTTGTTACGTTATTAAGCATAAAGCATTGGTAGAGTCAATGGTTACTTTCCCTTTGTGTGTGGTTCTTTCTCCTCATGGACTATCCTCAAGGATTCTTTCTTCTTCAATTTCTCTTAATGCATTCACATCAAAATCCTTCGGGAGTTTTTCTCCTTAGCTAGCTAGGTAAAGAAAGAATCTAGAAAGGTCTTGGGTGAGCACCTTATCCATCAGTCGTTGGAATTTTTGGTCATGTTGAGTTTGTAGCTGCTCTTTTTGAGTAATCTCCTCATCACTATCATGAGGGGTGGAGACCAAATTTTTTAGAGGTGCCTGCCATTTCTAATTTTTTTTGGTGTTGAGACCTTGTTAAGACCATGAAAATGTGCATTTTGGATGGGGTGATGTTGAAGTGAAAACTTGTAGTGGCAAGGTTTGAACAAGGGAATTCCCAGACCAATTATGTCAAACAAGACGGTAGATACAAAATGATGGTCGAAGTAAGGATGTTGATATCTGATTACTTGATGTTGACTAGTCTTGCACAAGCCCCTAGAGAAGTTTCGAAGGATGATAGATCCTTGATTTGTGGATATTTTCTAAGTTTGTTTGAGAATGAATTGATCTAGAATTTATTTGTCCTGACCTAATTTTTAATACTTGGTATGCTTGTTGATTTTGGGAACTTTTGCGAATTGCTATGGAAGTGAACAGAAAAAGCATTTGCACGGCAAAAACTAATCTCAAAAATTGGAAAACAGTTGAAATGGGTACTCAGAAGTGGTGAAAGTTTACTCTCACAAGGTGTGGAGATGCTCTCTATTTTGCATGCACAAAAATCAAATGCATAGGAACAGAGTGCAAAAGCACAGTAGGTCATAATAAATGTGCAGAACTAGCAAATTTCAAAAGTGCAGTAATAGATATTAGATGCATAGGAAGTTTGTTCATATGTGCAAAAAGTTGAATCAAATGTGCAATTTTGTAGGATTATATGCGCCGATCTAGTTTTCTGAATGTTTTTACAAAGTTTTTCAACACATTTTTCAAAAAAAAATTGGTTTTTTGGTTGCAAGTTAGTCTTTTGAATTTGATTTTTATCAATTATAGCAAGGAGACACAACAAACACATAGAATGATTTCATTATTTTTTAAATTTTTTTGAAAATTTTTGGACTCTTTTTAACTGAAAAACAAGTACAATCCTAGGCTGGTAAAGAAAGTATTTGTCGGATCCCCTAGCTAGGCATATTCAAAGCATATAGCTTCAGGATCTTGGTAGCACTGGCTCCCCTCCATGGTACACACTTCTCATGTATACCAGGATCCAGGTTTCCTAAGGCTCATACCCCCATCGAACCTTAAGATTGTCCCTGCTATCTCTACTAAGAACCACTTGAATCAGGGTGGCTTCAAAGGTCCCACCTTTTGCACCAACAAATAGAAGGATTTTGGTCTACTAAAACAAAGGATATGTAATGAGGGCAACCGTTTAAGTGGTTACACGTGCGACAGCACTACTCTCCATTATGGAGTCTCCTAGCCTACAAGGGTTACACCTTGGAGGGTTTTGGGGGAGGTTGGTTGTCGGTGTAACACAACTTCACTCATTATTTGAAGCTTTTGCTCCAAACACAATTTATTTTGAGTGGCTTGGCAGGGCTTGGCTTTAGCCTAGTACCACTTAGGGTCATTCCTACTTGGACAGATAGGTATCCAAGAGTAGGCCCCTCTAAAGGTTTAACACATGTGAAATGACACATCTAGCATTTTGATCACCCAAGATAGGGGAGAGCATATGCCTAATATCATTCCAAAGACACAGTAGATAGTGGTTCTTTCAATCCTAATTAAAATGAAAAAAACTAGATGTGTTATACTACTCAGACACACGATTTGTTAACTTTGAAGTGATTACAAGATAGCAATGGTTCATTTTTAGCAAGATAGCAATGTAGTAAAGATCCACTGATATACAAGATAGCAATGATTTAGTTACACACCTCCTAGTTAAAACTATGTGAGATTTGTATGCACATCATTTTTACTTCTTCCTCTAATTAAATCTATGATGATCTAATAAGTGTAGCTATATGATCTAAACCAGCTCTTATCCTTGCAAGTAGATGAGAAACAAATCCTGCAAACAGGTGTTAACGTTAGCAAAAACCACTAGCAAAACTCTCAAATCTTTGTTTCAAGACAGATGTGTAGCTTCAGAGTCTGAATGCACAGAAATAGAACTCAGAAGTGCAAAAATTTAAAAGCATAGAAATAGAGTTTATATGCGCAAGAACAATTATCATATGCACCACTATTTCAGAAGTGCTGAGACAAAGGTCAGAAGCGCGGAAATAGAGAACATATGTGCAGTATTATCAAATGCACAGTAAAATCATATGCACCATAATAGAGGTTGTATGTGCAACTTCCAATGATAGATGCGTGTTGTGTGGTTACACAACATGCCCCATTTTGCCTTGACAAAACAGGGACCCAATTTTTTTTTGGTTGCTTTGGCTTGTTGTCTTTTTTTTGCTTTGGGTGGTCTAGTAAAAGTAAGTCATGCATGTAACCTTGTAGAGGCTGGATAGGTCACCATGATGAGGTCAGTTGCTAAAGTCAGTATTTCACATTATTAACCTCATGGTTGGAAAGTGTATGGAATTCCAAGTAGGTTTGCCTTTTAGATCGCCCTGAAATTCTTTAAGGGAAGAGAGTTATGTGAAGTCAAAGTTTTGGTCAAACCTAAAATTCTGAGGGGGGGATCATGTTTCAAATGTCAGTCATATTATATAAGATCACCCTAATATTGCATTATCACCTGATAATCACTTGGCCTGTGAAATTTGGACATCAACTTTACATAGTAGCTATTATCTGCCCATCAAACGACTTCATATTTCTTGCGGGGGATCATATTTTTTAATATCTGTCATCTTACAAATATCACCCTCTTCACAAAATATCACCCTGTGCCAATATGACGGTGATGTCATCTAAGTCCAACGAATGAAGGAAATCACCCTGATGATGATGTCATCATTCCTTTTTACCTCGCGCAGGTATGTACCCGATGCCCACCATATTCAATAACATGACGGTGACGTCATTAAGGCACAAAGATTAAACAAAGTTATCAACATGCTGACGTCACCCAGATCTTTTCCAAAGAGGGTCATTTTAGTTTTGGGGGTCATATTTTGAGCATCCCTTGATCTTAAATTCATGACCCGATATACACATGGTCAATGTTGACCACATCACCCATTTCCTTTGCATTAGTTTTGTCGCTCAAAGTCAGAGGGTCATTTTATATAGAGAGGGGTCATATTTTTGAAAATCACCCAATCCTTTGAAGATCACCCCCCCTCTTGTTTCCTGACATTGATTGCAGTTAAATGCGGTAGATGGATTCCTACCGACTGCGAATACAATTCAAACACCTGGCATCATCCATGGATTCTTTGTAGAACATCAACGGATTTAAACCATTCTGACTCAATTTTACCCTAATTCACCCTACGGATGTGTTTCAATGTAGTTTTCTAGGGTTATTTTCATTTACCTTGCGAAAAAACAAGAAATTATAGAGTAGAGAAGTCAAACCCTCATACAACTACTTGCTAACAAACTAGAGCTTATAGTGTAATAGAATGGGTGATCTTCAACATTTCAAACCCTTTTCCCTAATCACTCATTTAACCCAGGAGGAAAGTGTTCTCAGGTAAGTAATTGAAAAGCCCTCATCTTGTCATTTTTTGCATGTTTAGGTAGTGTGTTTCTTTCTTATGGTTTGAATCTATGGATATGCATATCATGATGAAGTAAAAGAATAGTAGATAGAGTATACATAATGCCGTAGAGATACATAATGTTGTATGATTGCATATAGATATTCTAAAGTAAGACAAATCATGTTTATTGCAAGAGTCCATGGTGAATCTTAGATGGAACATGTCCGATTTAGAATTTATTAAGCCCATGTTTGTTTAGCCAGAAGGGGTACAATTTAAGTATGGAATCATTGGTGACACTCACCAAGGAGATACAAACCTGGCAGTATGGTCAACAAGAATAGATCATGACAAGGAAAATACCCTTTTGGATGCAATATATGTTTTAGGAATGTGGCATGCAGCTAGATTTCCATATGCCATGGACACCCCAGAGTTGGTAGTAGAATGTGCCAGGAACTATAACCTCGAGACTAGGTAGGTGGAGAAACACGGAAGAGTATACGCTAACTTTTAAATCAAGGGCATCACCTCTACTTTCAATCTGCTAGTTGGAAAGAGGGTGATCAATGTAGATCTACAAAAACTAGAAATAGAGTACAATAATAATAAAAAGAATGCAAGGAAGAGGATGTATCAATGGAGGTCAAAGAGTAGCACCTACACTGCCTTAGCTAAGTTGCCCTTACACTTGTACAAGTTTGATTTTGATGATGAGTACCAGTACGTCATTGCCCTGCCAGGCAGGATGACAGGTAAGCTTCATACAGGAAACTTTGAGAATTGAATGTTTGGAGTCATCCATATGGTCATGTACACAGATAATAAGCCATTATGGGCCAAGGTCATCAGCAATGCACTAGATGAAGGCATGAGGAACCTAGGAGGTCAAGCATGTATGTTTCAAATAACCTCATATGTTGTGTACTCATGTGCTTACAAAGGACCATTTGATGCCACAACTACAGTGGGTAAGGCTAGTGGTGATGTAGATGATGACCACATATGGGATCATTATCCTCAGCTACAGAGAAAGTACCTCCTAGATTACAAATTAGTAAATGATGCATTCTCTATGCATCTAGTTAGAACCATGGAGGAATACATAACCAAGAGACTGAGCATGGAGGCTCAAGAAGTTATATACAGACATATCACCTGGTTCATCCAAGTTGCCAAATTTTCATACATAAGAAAAGAGGGATTTGAGGGACAACCCCTTATGCTACCAAGATACCCTACTAATGGGGTTGTCCTGATGGAGTTCCTCAGGCAAGTATCTACTATAGTTATAGCATATAAGGGGCAAAAGAAGATACCTCTTTTATTATTTCCATTATCTATGGGCTGGTATA
The DNA here is from genome assembly GCA_027924645.1 of Cunninghamia lanceolata. Taxonomy (NCBI): domain Eukaryota; kingdom Viridiplantae; phylum Streptophyta; class Pinopsida; order Cupressales; family Cupressaceae; genus Cunninghamia; species Cunninghamia lanceolata. The sequence goes on from BSBN01000074.1 coordinate 10,671,710, forward strand.
TGTGCTCAAACTCAAAGAGCATAAAGCATGTCATAGGAGGTCTGAAACTGATGTATCTGCAGCCATTTCCCTTGGCTAGATCTTATGACCCCTATGGCAGGATGCACAAAATAATAGGAAAACTATTCATCAGAAGCATCAGGAGGATTTCTGGACTGATTGTGAGGATGAAACTGAGGTGAGGAGAAGAAAATATCAAAGGCTCACCTTGAACCAAATAAATACATTTGACTGCATCCCAGTTCCAGCATAGTTGAGGAAGGATGATGGAAAAACTATGTCAAATGAATATGAAGACAAGAAGGTGTACAATGACACCATATCAGCCCCTGATCTTGTTGGTGCTTGAATTCACTATCAGTTAATTTAGCAATTTTCATGCAGGCACCATCCCAAAATATTGAAAAAAATTTAAGTTTTGGGGCCCCTCAATGTTTTTCAGCATCTGTATTATAGTTCTTGAGGAGGTGGTCTTCATGTTTTCTCCATTGGCATGAGTTTGTATTTGTCTTGGCGATCATGATGGTAGCAGTCATATCTTCTTCCATTGCCAAGACTTTGTGCTATCAGTGAAGGGGTTTCATGTTGGGCCGATGGCATTTGTTTGGCCGATGGATATCTATCGGCGAGAGTAGTATTGTCGGCCAAGCAGTTTTTGTGGTGCCGATAGGCGCGGGTCACAGGGGAGTATGGAGTGGACCGTCGGTGAGACTTTTGCTATCGACAGAGGGGTCTTGACCTCTGTCGATATCATTTTTCTGGCCGATGGGGATTTCGACGTTGTGTTCATCGGTATGACAATGTGTCATTGGTGGTGTTTGGGTCTGCAATTCATCATTTGCATCTCTCCTCTCTTGCTCTCATTCTCCTGATGATGGATCACTAAGTGTGATCCGAAACGTTGAGTTAAAAATTTGAACACAGTCAAATCCAGAAACATAAGCACACAATCACCATGGACTGTGGAAAACTAATGATCTCCAATGACAATGTGTGTTGGCGAGGGAGATTTGTGCTTAGCCGATGGGTCTTCTCTGGCCGATGTGGAAGTTGGAGGCTTTAGGGAGGTGTTCGTCGGTGTGACTAAGGGTGTCGGCCAGTGTTTTTTCAGTTGCTCCGATGATGTGTGTCTAGCCGATGGGAGCGAGGAGTTCAGACATCAGAGTGACCTTGGCTATCGGGGGCAGTGCTTTGTGGTCCGCCGATGGAGAGTGTTTGGCCGATAGAGGAGCAGAGTGTGGCTCGTTGGTGAGTCGGTATGACTCGACGTATCGGTGAGCATCTTTTTTTGTTGTGCCGATGGCATGTATCTCGCTGAAGACCTGAGTATGGTGTGGTGGTCGGTGTGACTGGCTGTGCTAGCAGGGATGGAATGTGTTGGCCCGATGGTCTTTCTCTGGCCAACAAGGGATTGCGATGGGCTTCATCGGTGTAACACATGAGGTCAGCCAGAGGATTTTTTGATGCTCCGATGGAGGCAGTCACGGTGACGGAGGGTGTGTTTTGTTTTCCATCGGCGAGATGATTGAGATCGGAAGGAGTTTTTTGGAGCGGGCCGATGGTATAGGTCTGGGCGATGGGCTTTGGGCTGAGAGGTGTGTGTCGAGTGTGGCAAAAGTGCTCGACACTTAGTATGTGGGTGGCCATGTTTTTAAAATGCTAAAGTTGTCTTCGCACCGTGCATGTGGGACTAATTCTCCTACATAATTTGAACCTTCAGAAAACGCATTTTGGCGAGAGGCTTCCGTTTGAAAGTTGCGATGGTTTTCTCGGTGGCCGCGGGTGGTTGAGCCATCAATGGCGACAGTGCAGGGGTATGGGCGACGGTACAAGCGATTAAGATGCCTGATCGTGGATGAAGACTTTCAGATGGTGGCGCTCAGCTCAAGATCCCCCCTGTCTGTCGTATTTAATCTGTGAAGGCCATTTTCAAATGGAAGGAATGTATCTAGCGAATTTTTAACTTCTGGCCATGTAATTAATTGCTGAATGTACACGGTTCTGTATAAATGGTCTGGCTGTGTTACATTTTAGGGGTTGGAGGTTTTTTGGGCTTTCGGCTCTGACTCTGAACATAAGGTGTTCACATTTTGCAAGGCATTTTTTGCTACAGACTCGGTCCTTAGTCTGGTGTACTAATCTATCTTGGATTGTAAATGATGATTTTCTCTGTGATGACCTTCTATGCAGATTGATTTTAAATGAAAAACACCTATGTGTGTATTGTTTCTGATTGTCTCATGTATGTCATTTGTTTTCCTTTCAAACAAGGTTGTCAAGGACTTCCAAGTTTTTCAGTGTATGCATACTGTGTGTCTGATTTATTGCGTCTACTCAAGGAGTGGTTAAATAGGCTTTTGATTAGATACAAAGGGAAATAGATTGCATCATAGGATCTGTTAAGCATGATCATTAATGATACTCTTTCTTGGACATGTTGCTGTTAGGCAGTAACATTATTCTTAGGTCCTCTGGATATGAATTCATGTTGTCATGGGGAGACATTTACAGTCTTAGATATGACTCTGCTGCCCAGATAAGGCACTGGTTTGGGAATTTGTCTGTTCAATGGGTCTAGGAAAATCCCATCACTCCAAACACCATTTCAACCCATCTCATCACTTCCACCTGTTAGTTGTAGGATTAGGATTAGGAACCTCTGCATGCTCTCATACCTAACCAGACATTATGTCCAAGAATGTTGCCAACCTTGTGATTTGTTACACAAATCTTGGTCCATACATGAGAGTATTCTGCCTGTTACCGTCAAGTTAAATCCTTCTGTCATTGAGCTAGTCAAGGTTATACTTTTATCAAATAGGGACCCCCCCTTGGTGCGGCAGAACCAGAAGTGAAGGGGAGGAGCTCACGCAACCTCCTGTATTTAGTTGGCTGAATCTGCCTGTGCATTAGAACTGGAAAACCCTAATGCTAATTCAGAAGCAAAAACCAACAAAATGGCGACTCCGCTAGGGAGTCTTTCATGTGAATAATGATGCTCTGCTGGTGGTATGAACTCAGAAAAATATGTGTTGAGCTTTCAGCTGCTGTAAATTTTGTCCTCTTTGGAGAGGTGGCGACTCTGCAAAAAATTCAAGTGCACATGAAAAGTTGATGTGTGTGTTGTGACAGAAAATGTGCTGTTCAAACTTCAGCATTTGTATAAGAAAGGTACCTTGTTCCTTCCCCTTTTATATTTGCTATTTTGCTACATAGCTTAGATGCCAAGGGAGGTTATAGGTCTTAGGAATGCAAGGGATGTCTAAAAATAGAAATTTCATGAATCCAAGTATGAATTATCCCATACTCAGCAATGAAATGGTGGATAAAAGAATAGAAGAGATAAGAAATAGGTTGATATCCTTAGAGGCTGAGCAGGCCCAGTTAAAAAGCAGTAACCCTGTTGTGTCTGCCAGTCAGAAGGCTAAACCTCTTCTCAGCCTTTTGATCCTTTGTATGACCAACTAGATTTGTCATGGGTGGATTATAAAGTAGAAACTATGCCTGCTAGGATATACTATCAGATGCCTAGATTTAGTGGTCATAGTGTATGTGATGGGAATGCACATATCCAAAATTTTCACAGTTTTATGGGAAAACATTCATTCAGAGATGAGGATATGTGGATGAGGTTTTTTGTTAGGTCCTTTGATGCAAAAGCAAAAGACTGGTATTTGAGCTTTCCAAAGAGATCCTTTGCCTATTGGGATGAGCTTACTGACTGTTTCAAGGAAGAATTTGCAAAAGAACCGGCTGATCTTGTTGCAGAATTGATGAGAATCAAAAAACAAGATGAAGAGCCATGTGTTGATTTCAGTCATAGGTTTGCAGTAGCCTTTTCACAGATCCCAGAAGTCTTCAGACCTGACACTTCAGCCTGTGTTGGCATATTCTTTGAGGCTTTTGAGGAGGGCTCTAGTGCATTACTGAGGGATTTCAAGGTGACAAGTATGCAGATGGCATACAAGTTCGTAGAAAAAATAGAAAAAATTAGAAATGTGCACCTGTTGAAATCCCTGTCCCCTGGCCTTGGTGTGAAAAATAGTTGTGAAGCTGCAAATGACCAAATAATTAAGGCATCATGTGCAGATAAAAATGAAAATGAAAGCATAGAGGTTGAGACTACTGTATTTGAACATAATGCTAACAATACTGCTCAACTGGATTGTTCACTAGTTGAGGATGCCAGTGAAAGGACTAGTGAGGATTCCCATTGCAATGATGAGGCATATGACCATGAAAACAATAACGAGGTTGTGGACAGTAATGAGCAACTTTTGGAATGGACCTGTGGAGACAATTGTGAGTATTGTACTCAAGACAGAGAAGGTATAAGAAAATAGAAAAACAGTCCCATGTGTGACCCATTGCCTACCTTTCAAACACATGGAGATCATGAAGAGCAGTCAGAAATTGAAATAAGTGCTAGTGCAGAGCATGATTGTTTTTCATTTGATGGCTATTTTTCTTATGACACATAGGCTGATACTCCTCCACAGAGTGAATCCATTGGTGATGAAAATGCGTGCTCTGCTACCCATGAACCAATGGCATACTATGATGAAACTGATGCACCTGGGTCACCCATTTATGACACATGTGATGATGAGGATCTATCTGAGTATGGTGAGGATCTAGACATTGTTTTTGACTTGGATTCTGTTTCTCATCCTGATAAAAGAGGAAACAACATACATCAGGTAAGTGACTGTAAAAATGTGCCTGATTTGAAAAAGATGCCAGAGCCTGATCTTTTCCAATTTGGTGCTGCTATTGGTTGTGTACATTATGTGCACAATTGTGAATTTGAAAGCTTTTCTTTTGAGAGGCCAGCATATGAAATGAGCTCTGATTTTCCTAGCTGCATGGTGGACTTTGAATATTTTCAGTTTTCAGTCTAGCTAGGAGATCATTTTGCAATGCATAATGCTGATACAAATGATAACATGTGTTATATTCCATTTGAGTATGCATTGCTTGATACATTCTGCATCCATTTGCTGCCTGATGCTGAGGGTTGTTTGCATAGGGTTGACAGTGACAAAATAAATCAGAAGGTTGAATGTGCAGATGACCAGGTTTGTTTGTGGTCAGATCATGGCAGTATTCTCAGGCTTGACCCAGTCTATGCAGAAGAGAACAAGGTGTTTGACAAGGGGAAATATTGGTTTTCCTTTTCTTGGTGGCCTTAGGCCATCAAGTTTGATTGGTGATGCAGATCATGGTAACTTCATGACTCTATGCCCAATGGATAAGGCACTGGTCTGCATCCCAGAGATCTGGGGTTCTCGCTGCAGTCTTACACCTACACATCCCCAATCAGAGCCATTGTTGGTCCCTGAATTCACTGTCAGTTAATTTAGCAATTTTCATGCAGGCACCATCCCAAAATATCCAAAAAATTTTAAGTTTTGGGGCCCCTCAATGTTTTTCAGCATCTGTATTATAGTTCTTGAGGAGGTGGTCTTCATGTTTTCTCCATCGGCATGAGTTTGTATTTGTCTTGGCGATCATGATGGTAGTAGTCATATCTTCTTCCATCGCCAAGACTTTGTGCTATCGGCGAAGGGGTTTCAGGTTGGGCCAATGGCATTTGTTAGGCCGATGGATATCTATCGGCGAGAGTAGTATTGTCAGCCAAGTAGTTTTTGTGGTGCCGATAGGCGCGGGTCACACCAATAGGGGAGTATGGAGTGGACCATCGGCGAGACTTTTGCTATCGGCAGAGGGGTCTTGACCTCTGCCGATATCATTTTTCTGGCCGATGGGGATTTCGGCGTTGTGTTCATCGGTATAACAATGTGTGTCAGCGAGGGAGATTTGTGCTTAGTCGATGGGTCTTCTCTGGCCAATGTGGAAGTTGGAGGCTTTAGGGAGGTGTTCGTCGGTGTGACTAAGGGTGTCGGCCAGTGTTTTTTCAGTTGCTCCGATGATGTGTGTCTGGCCGATGGGAGCGAGGAGTTCAGTCATCAGAGTGACCTTGGCTATCGGGGGCAGTGCTTTGTGGTCCACCAATGGAGAGTGTTTGGCCGATAGAGGAGCAGAGTGTGGCTCGTTGGTGCGTCGGTATGACTCAACGTATCGGCAAGCATCTTTTTTTGTTGTGCCAATGGCGTGTGTCTCGCTGAAGACCTGAGTATGGTGTGTTGGTCGGTGTGACTGGCTGTGTCGGCAGGGATGGAATGTGTTGGCCTGATGGTCTTTCTCTGGCCGACAAGGGATTGCGATGGGCTTCATCAGTGTAACACATGAGGTCAGCCAGAGGATTTTTTGATGCTCCGATGGAGGCAGTCACGGTGACAGAGGGTGTGTTTTGTTTGCCATCGGCGAGACGATTGAGATCAGAAGGAGTTTTTTGGAGCGGGCCGATGGTATAGGTCTGGGCGATGGCTTTGGGCTGAGAGGTGTGTGTGGAGCGTGGCAAAAGCACTTGACACTTAGTATGTGGGTGGCCATGTTTTTAAAATGCTAAAGTTGTCTTTGCACCGTGCATGTGGGACTAATTCTCCTACATAATTTGAACCTTCAGAAAACGCATTTTGGCGGGAGGCTTTCGTTTGAAAGTTGCGATGGTTTTCTCGGTGGCCGCGGGTGGTTGAGCCATCAATGGCAATAGTGCGGGGGTATGGGCGACGATACAAGTGATTAAGATGCCTGATCGTGGATGAAGACTTTCAGATGGTGGCACTGGGCTCGAGATCCCCCCTGTCTGTCGCATTTAATCTGTGAAGGCCATTTTCAAATGGAAGGAATGTATCTAGCGAATTTTTGACTTCTGGCCATGTAATTAATTACTAAATGTACATGGTTCTGTATAAATGGTCTGGCTGTGTTACATTTTAGGGGTTGGAGGTTTTTTGGGCTTTCGGCTCTGACTCTGAACATAAGGTGTTCACATTTTGAAAGGCATTTTTTGCTACAGACTCGGTCCTTAGTCTAGTGTACTAATCTATCTTGGATTGTAAATGATGATTTTCTCTGTGATGACCTTCTATGCAGATTGATTTTAAATGAAAAACACCTATGTGTGTATTGTTTCTGATTGTCTCATGTATGTCATTTGTTTTCCTTTCAAACAAGGTTGTCAAGGACTTCCAAGTTTTTCAGTGTATGCATACTGTGTGTCTGATTTATTGCGTCTGCTTAAGGAGTGGTTAAATAGGCTTTTGATCAGATACAAAGGGAAATAGATTGCATCATAGGATCTGTTAAGCATGATCATTAATGATACTCTTTCTTGGACATGTTGCTGTTAGGCAGGAGCATTATTCTTAGGTCCTCTGGATATGAATTTATGTTGTCATGGGGAGACATTTACAGTCTTAGATATGACTCTGCTACCCAGATAAGGCACTGGTTTGGGAATTTGTCTGTTCAATGGGTCTAGGAAAATCCCATCACTCCAAACACCATTTCAACCCATCTCATCACTTCCACCTATTAGTTGTAGGATTAGGATTAGGAACCTCTGCATGCTCTCATACCTAACCAGACATTATGTCCAAGAATGTTGCCAACCTTGTGATTTGTTACACAAATCTTGGTCCATACATGAGAGTATTCTGCCTGTTGCCATCAAGTTAAATCCTTCTGTCATTGAGCTAGTCAAGGTTATACTTTTATCAAATAGGGACCCCCCCTTGGTGCGGCAGAACCAGAAGTGAAGGGGAGGAGCTCACGCAACCTCCTGTATTTAGTTGGCTGAATCTGCCTGTGCATTAGAACTGGCAAACCCTAATGCTGATTCAGAAGCAAAAACCAACAAATCTAACACAGCTAGAGGATATCTCCTTGGATCAATTTACAAGTGGGGTGCTAGAATTAACCCAAGCTTGGGTAGTTGAACAAATAAATAGATTGAAGAAAAAGGGTGTATCCCTTATAGTTGATGCCAAGAAGAAAAGGCAAGAACTAGCTGATGAGGAGTATGATGACTTCCTCAATGAGAAAAGAAAGTCCAATGGAGAGAGGTTACCCACACAAAAACAAAGGAAAGGTCCCCCTAGAGGAAAGAAAATAGAAGATGAACCTAAAGGGTTGATAATTAAAAGAATCGTCATAACAGCTGCAGGTGCATAAACATCAAGACAAGTGTCTGCATCATCTGCATCACCTCTGATGGACAAACCAAAAACTAAGAGGATTTTGAGGCCAGCTGTAGAAACTACAGAGGTACAGGAGGAAGGTCAAGCCTCACAGCATGAGGTGGAAGAGGACATCCCATTTGAAAAAGAGTAGGTAAACAAAGAACCTGCAGGTGATGACCCAATGATGGTCAATAGGAAGAGGAGGGTGATGCCGCTAACATCACCACCCAAGAAGAAAAGAACATCCATGCGGGGTGATATCAGGGCTGACCCTATTGTACTAAGGGGAGCTAGTGGTGAAGTGTTTAGGAAGGATTTGTAGTATGATGTTCCACTTCCCACCATAATACAATTTAAGATAGAGAGGGTAGAGGAGCAAACAAAAGAAGCTCTTAGGGTAGGCCAGAGTGTTCCTTTCTCTTTGGAGGACACCATTGACTTATCAGATGATGAGGTAGTATAGAATGTAGCCTCTCAAAGGATGGAGACACTCGCCTCCAGTACCCACATGACTCCACATGGGACCCCATTAGCACAAATGGCAGTATTGGAGGAGGTAAAATAAACAAAGGGAGTAAAAGAAAGTAGCCTAGAGAGGGAAGCCCAACAAATTAGGCTTAATAAGTTGGTCGATCAGGTGACTAGCCCTGTGGTTATAGATTTAACATACAGGGGTGATGTGAGTCCCAAGCACAAGTCAAGTGCACCTTTTGTGATAGAAAAGGTTGAAGTGGCCAAGCAGGCATAAAAAGAGAGCAATGCTCCTAATATGGGTCAGCAACAACATGAAATACCCATAGAGCCAAAAATAGTAGAAGTCTGATAGAAAGGCGAGGGTGATAAAGACACATCAGGTGATGTTGATGCCTAGACTCAGGGAGATCAGGGAGATGCCACAGGAACTAAAGATGAATCAGGTCATGAAGACCTTAACACATAAGACATCAGTGCCTTATGTGCAGAACAAGATGTAGCCCAAGATTAGGGTGATGCACAATGCCCAAATGCACAAACATCCACAGATATCAAGATGCCTTAGGATGAGGAAAATACTAAAGTGGATGAAAGTAAGGATGAGGGAGTGCAGGATCAGGTGCAGGATCATAATGTGGACATTCCACAAGATCCTCCTCTATAGAAAGAGCCCCCTCAACAAGAAGATATGCAACAAGATCCCCCTCATGAGGAACTCCATGAGGAAGAAACTAAGAAATCACCTTCTCCACCGAGAATAGAAGCAGATACCGAAGATCAAGGAAAACATGATGTTGGAAAAGAACATCAAGGATCTGAAGAAGACGTACCTCAATGGCTAGAGCGAGAGATAGGTATGGAACAAGGGTGTGAAATTTAGGAATTTGATGTTTCCACTTTGTTTGCAAAGACAATAATGAAGACAAAGAGGAAGGCCAGATTGATATCAACCATAAGGAGAGATCCTGCTATAGGTAGAAGAACTACATAGGTAGAACTTCCTATAGTAGAGAGAGAGAAAGGCAAGATCACCCTTGAAGAGTTCCAAATCACAACTGTTGATTTGGGTTTTGCTAATGAGGACCAAGAAGGTCAGGAAGGGAAAGACATTATTGATTCTTTAACCCAAAGGGTAAAGAAGGAGAAAGAGAAAAATAAATAGCATAAGGAGTACATTTCTCAGTTGCATTCATACATAAAGGGGTTGATTAACCCTGATAATACACCAGTTGATCCGACAGTCCCATTGACTGTCATATCCCAGGAGGAGGTCACCAAGTTGGACCTCATGAAGCATGAGGCCATGATCATGGAGAAGTGGATGTTGTTAGCCCTCACTGGAGCTGAGGATGTTTTGAGAAACTCCTTACAAAGGTGGAATTCTTTAAGCAGTTTGAAGAGAAAGGTGGACAAAATGCAAAATGAAATAGGGAAGCAATCATTCCAATTGGAAGAGGACCTTACTGCTTTAAGTGAAATGAAGAGGATTGATCCTCAAATCCTAATGAATAATCAAGTGTTGAATAATAACATTGCACTGTTGATAGACATATGGTATGAGGATATCATGTTTGAATGTGATATCTTAAAGAAATGCAGTGGTAAGCTCAGGGATATAAGTATAAAGCTACACAACATGATGGCATACAAAGTAGAGATCCTTGAGGCTTTAGAAGGGAAAGTAGAGGGAAAGATTGAAAATCAAGATGCAGACTTTTCTATCAAAGCTCTGCATGATAATTTCTAGCCGGTAGCAGATGACCCCCTCACCCACCTGACGGAAGAAGTGATGAATAAGATCATGAGAATAAAGGTTAGGGTGGAGACTTATAATGAGACTTTAAACAATAGAAAAGGTAAGCTAGAAGCTATTAAGGCCAAATTCTAGTCTCATAAGCATGCAATAACAAAAGCTAAAATCCAAGATGGGGGAGGGGTGAATAAAATAGTGTAGGCATATGAGAACATCAGGACAACGATGAAGGTCCATATATAGGAGGATGTACATCAGGGTGATAGCGATACTAAAAGTAACGAAGATGATGACCATGATGAAGAAGAAGAAAATGAAGAGGAGGAACCCAGAGAATAAATGAAGATGCATCATCAAGAGAACATATGCATAAGACACTCATAAGATAATGAGTCATCCAGATGGTTGCCAGATGGCAACCTATGCCACGAGGAAAGGTTGACTGAGTCAAGAAGTGTTATCAACCATAGATCTTAATTGACAAATCCTGACCATAGGTCTTTTGTAACTACCTCCTCACCTTATTCTATAAAAGGTGCAGGAGTGTCATATTTTGAATATTTGAAACTTAATTGAAATTTGATTGCTGAAATATCAGGATTCATTTCAAAGTTGTTGTAAATGTACACGATATCCATACTAAATGAAAGAGAAGACATTTTTTGATTACAAATCATCATAAATCTTGAGTAATCTGTGTTTGAATTCTAGATACATGTATTGATCAGTTGCATCCCTTGGAGCGCTTGTCAGTCTACATGTGTTATTTTCATTCCTTATCCTTTGAAGTTAGCATCATCCATATCTAACTGTGGAACATCCTGGTGATATATGGTTTGATTTCTTCTCCTCATGAATGTATCTTGTATGTATGTGGTTCAATGGCTAAAGATTCACTAAAATTAGAAGCATTCTTTTAAATTTCTTTCAATTTCATAGCAGATCATCACCGTAATTGCAAACAAAAAAGATTCAAAAGTAAATAGCATGAAATATGTTAATATCCCGTAGATAATTGAAAATACAGAGCATATTAAGAGTAAAAGCATGTTAAATTGACAAATATCATGCATATTCATACAAATATCCATGAGAAACATTCAAATATCCACTTACAAACACATAATTTGAATAAATATATAGTGTAGAAGAAAGAACAAGCTCATGATCATCAATAATCAGAAGAATTGATCAAACTTGCAAATATACCAGATATCTTGGAAATAGAGTAGAGTTAACCTCTCTATGGAGTAAATTTATAGGAAATAGTGCAATACTGGTCATCTAGACAAATCTAAGACCCCCTTGAAATGGAAAACATCATGTCACAGCAACCTCTAAGTAACGTCAGGCAATCATGACCTGATCAACGGACACTTCGAGTCATCAACTTATTCTAAGTTGATCGTACTTTACAAGATAATAAAGGTTTGATGTACAAAATTTTATGCATGTTGTTATGACTAACAATCATCATCAACAATGCACTGAAGGATTGTATGCATGGAAAGATTGCTCAGATGCACGTTAGGATTGATTAGATGCATAGAAATAACCTGTACAAAACCTGTGCGAAATCTGTCACTTAAAAATTTAGTTTTGGATTAGATTTGGGGCAAGGGCCCCATGGTGGGCACCTGAAATGTTATCAAAAATTGTGGTTAACAACATAAAACCATTAATAAACCAATGAACATCAATAGAAATTGTGAATAACAAGATTGAATAAATAAAGCACAAACCTCACAAACCTTGTTATCCTGCGGCTTCCATTGTTCGCTTAGTCTCGATCAATCTTTTGTGATGAAAATTGCCCTTAGGAATCGGACTTCCTTGCTTCGTTCTTTAAGATGGTGATGGAGAAATGGCTGTGATACTTTATTGCTATGAAGATGAGCTTCAAATCAATGGGGGTTGTTGTGTAATTATGACTTAGATTACAGGCATCGGTGAGAGCTTGACATTTGTCTCAGCGATCACATGAAGTAATGGATTGTTCTTTGTATCGGGTTGATAGGAGCATTTCGGTGGAACTAAGTTACTTGTCCCAAAGATGGATCGACATGCATGTAAACAGTGTATCGGCAAGACTTGTCTTATCGGCTTAGTATTGAGATGTCTCTCCAAAGTTATGAGTCACTCCGATAGAGATGTAATCTATTGGTGTGAGTCTAGTGATCAGTGAGATGTTGAAGACATTGTCCGATGGTTGATGTCTCATCGATGACTTTCATCTATCGGCGTGAAGTTTGTCATCGGGTAAACCTAAGATTTCTACTCTGATAGGTGTTGTCACTCTGACATCGGTGAGAGATTGTTCATCGGGATAATGTAAACCTTTTGGACTGATGGCGAAGGTCTAACTGATGAATGATGGTGGTCTTAGGCATCGCGGTGACATTGGTCTATCGGTGTAAGATGTGAAGTGCTCACCGATGGAGCGAGTTATTCCAATAAGGCTATAGCTTGGCATCGTCGGCAACAAAATTGTTGATGATGGTATTACTGTGCGTTTGGCCATTTAAACTGGAACATCAATAGAAACCTAGTGCATGTGGGATTATATATCTCACGAGAATGTAAACAGTCACGACGGTTGAAGTCTCGTTGTATTGGATCAGCTGGATTGGTCGGTTAGGGCAATTTTTACAAAACAATTTTTTGCTCTTGGAAACTAAATACACAGGTTCTGTGGAGATCGATAGCGTGTGGCTAGAGAGTACTTTCCAGTGAGCTCTATTTTTCTTCTTCGGTGAAGTATTTTGCTGTATGTTGTATGCAGCATGTGAACGGCATGTGAAGGGACTGAGAAGAGAATGAAAATAGAGTTCAGGTGAAAGGGTTCTGGCCGAGAAGGTAAAGTTCTATACTGTGTGCTATTTGTGGCATGATAACAGTATGAAGAACCAACCAAGTGCTGGAGAACTTTGTGTAGGGTTATACTGTCAGCTATTCTTCAGAAGGAACAAGATGTTAATCTCCTGTAAAGGCTATGAGCCTGTAAATGTATTGTAACTATTTGGTTGTTGAATAATACAATGGCTCGGTGATTTGGAGTGTGGGGTTTTTTACCTGTGAGGGTTTTCCCCACGTATATATGTGTTCTTGTTCTGTCTTTCATGATTAATTATTCTGCTATTGAAACCGGTTAATGTTCACTTGTGCTTTCCTCTAAGGGTCAATGTTGGAAATGTTCTATGTCTATTTCCGCTTTAATGGCATAGCTGTGCATGTTTTTGAAGCAATTGAAAAGAATTTAAATCTGTCAAAGACACCACTGTTCTTAGAAATATGTTCTGAGATGCTCTCATTTCCCTACAAGTGGTATTAGAGCTTTCTTCTGGGATCTGCTTTGCTGCTCACATTTGTACATTTGTGTGCTGCATGTGTTTGCATGTAAGAGTTCCTGGTGTATAAGGTCTGGGTATTCCATCTATGATGTTTCTTAGTGTGACAGGCCTGAGGAAATCTGTTGGAAACATCTGTTTGTTTGATCCTTGTTTGAGTGGAAGTCTTGCAGTTAATCTTGTCTTCATGTTATAGCAGGCGTTTGAAGGATAGTGAAGATGAAGAGACTAGAGCTGGTCATGATGTGTCCTGAGGCTCTTAGTTGACAGTATTTAATCCTATTGCATGGGGTTTGGTTTGTGGTTGTGTTGCTGCAGTAACTTTCATATTGGGTGTCTGTGTGAGAGGCTCTCTGATGATATGAAGAAGTTTGTGTTACTGCTCAGCCATGGAATATTGTGCTTATGCTGGGTGTTCTGTTCCTGGTATTGGAAGGCATAATTTTCTATTACTCTGACTACATGTAGGCTATGGAGTTGATCATTGGATGGTCTAAGAGCTTTTGTAATAGCCCAATTCTCTCAGATGCATGTGCATGTTGGTGGTTGAGGGATTGGTCTACAAGTGGGCCTGAATCTATTAAACTGTTGTTTCCTTAATTGGATATTTTGTACTTGCATGACTCAGATTCATGTTTATTGGATTTGAGGGGTTTTATAGTTTTTACTTAAAATCTATGGTTATGCATATTCATGATGATCCATTATTCTAGTTTAACTGTTATGGAGTTTATGTTGCAGACTTTTGGGTCTTCTAGATGTGAAGTGGGTATGGATGTGCATGGGTGTTTTTCAAACACAGTGGTTTTGCAGGTTTTACACAGTCAAAAGAAAAAACTTGTGGTTTTGTGAAGCTGCAGTTAAGCTATTTCTAGAGCCTGGCTTTTGGGATGTTGCTGGATGATATAGTTGCAGTTTTGCATGCATGCTTTGTGCATGGTGTGAGGAGGTGAAATGCTTTCTCTGCATGGGAGTATTGGTATGTGATTTGACACTCAGCATTTCTATGGTAATGTTTCTGGTCTCTTGACTATGATGCTCTGGTTGTGGACATGTTTGGAAAATCAGATTTGTAAGTACCCTAGTGCTTGAGTCATGTTGTCTACATTGTTATCTATTCTTTGAGATCTCAATTTTACAATTTTCAGTGCAATAGTGAGTTTGTGTAATGCATTGATTGGATCTACGAGTTATGCAGTTTTTAGGTGTGTATAGCCTATTGATTACAGTGGGATAACTTGGAAGTGGATAGTCTATATCCACAAGATTAATTTTTTGTTTGTGCAGACTTGTTAGTTGGCCTTGTCCATGGCCACTTGTGCATTAGTGTGACTATTTTGGAAAGAGAGGATGGATGCTATAGAGTATCTGAATAGTTGGTTATGGAGACCTATAGTATGTGTATCATGATGTCATGTATAGCTTGAATACACAGGTTTCGTGTAAGCTATTGACAATGATAGTTTATTTCCTTGGTTTGGAGATCTTGGTGTCACTTGGTTTTATAGTCACATGGACATGTTAATGTGTGGACCTGGAAGATTTTTAGATTAGGAGATGTTTGGTCAGGATGCTTAGAAAGCTCTGTTGTTACAGTTCAGTGGGAGCTTTAGCATTGACTGTGTGTTCGTCACTTTGTGGTGAATGATCTTATTTAGTGTGGCAGATGTTACTAGGAGGAGCTCTTTGATCTTATTGCTACAGAAGGGTTCTTTCGCATTAGCAGGGGCACTATTTGAGGATGAGTATCATCTTGAAGTCATGGAGGATTCATGAAATTCTTGGCTGAGGTGTTGGTGGTGCTGGATAGGTGATGTTGGTTTAGAGTTTTGGTTTGTTTCATATCATGATTTCTGCATTTGAATTTTGGTATGATACATTGATCTAGAGACCATGGTTATGTTCATCTGGAGCATGGAATCTCCTAAAGGAGATGGTAAGATCATGATGTCATGATATGTTCTTGATTCAGCTGATTGGAGCTTTGATAGTGGTCTGGTAACTTCTCTATGTTTGGGTACATTTATCATTTGCTTGATTACTTCATAGTGTTGTAGTGATGCAGTTGGAGTTCAGCATGAGGTTGTTCGTAGGTACTTATGGATACATGGAGAATAAGGTGAGACTATATATGTTGTGCTTGATTAGAATTTGCAGCAGGAAGTCTGAGGAGTCTTTACCTTGGTTGAATGAGAATTCAACAAAAGATCTAGAGGAGATTGTTCTTGGAGAAAGTATTTGGGACTTGAATATCTTGGAAGAACAATCTCATTCCCATTCTTGGTCTACTCGGCATTTTATTACTTGAAAGGTATTGCCCATTATTTCTCTCAGGTGTTTGATGCTTCCTTTCATAGATATGGATCTTGAACTGCTCATAGATGGTTCTGGAGGATTCATTGTGAGAGATGGATAGCATGATTAATCTCCTTGTGCATTTGAGTTTAAGATATCATTTACTGATGAGAATTGTTAGGAGAAGGTTTTATGGGCTGATTTCCTGAAATGGGAAATGCATTAGTTTGATCTTCTTTGATCTGAGAGGCTTACATCCATGTTAGATACATTATATAAATGCTATATTTGATCTCTTGAGATTGAATGTTTGTTTGGGTGTTGTTATGCTATTCACTTTGGGGTGTTTTGAAGGAGATCATACTTGACACAGTTGGCATTCAGAGGTGTATGTAGAAGGATTGTCTACAGGTATATGATATGCAGTGTCTCTCTATGGTCCTAGTTATCTTCCTAGATGGTTTGTTTCACACTACACTGGTTTGAGGTTTGATTGGAGTTGAAATGATCACTAGTTTGTGATCAGGTGTTTTCACTTATGCTCTTGGGTGATGACATGGAAGTTCTGTTATCTCTTTCTTTGTTGAATGTGGAGAACTTGGGGTGCTTTGGACTGGTGGTGAGGAGTTGTTCTTGTAGGTTATTGATTTACATATCATGGTGGATGTTTCCTTGATACTACATGATATTTACACTTTCTATGTAATGCTATTGGTGGATTTTGTATGCCATGATCTTTTTCAGATTTGCATTATCCATGTAGTGGGAGTTCTTGATGTGTTTGGTCTTCTTTGACTAGTTGACACATGGAGCTTGTATTTGCAGTTGAAGGGTATATGTGTAGGTGGCATGAATCTACTGATGTTCATACCTTCAAGGTATGAGTGATTGAATGTTTTAGCACTGGCTGTGTGTGCTATTTTCAGTCAAGTGGGTTTTGTTCAGTTGGATGAGAGCAGTTAGCTTTCTGACTGTTGTTCTAGATGATGTTCTATCTTGTTTCTAGAGGATGTTTTCATGGCTGTGTTCTAGAAGCTTTGAAGTTTGTTATGTTGAAGCTTCTGTGTAGCTTGTGAGCATAGTAGAGTGGAGGCAGTATTAGCTGTGGTTCTGTGACCTAGAGCATTGATGGTTTCCTATAATTCCTTCATCGAGTGGGAGAATGTTGAGTACTTATGACTCAGATTATAGGCATCGGCGAGAGCTTGGCATTTGTCTTAGCGATTACATGAAGTAATGGATTGTTCTTTGTATCAGGTTGACAAGAGAATTTCGGTGGAACTAAGTTACTTGTCCCAAAGATGGATCGATATGCATGTAAACAGTGTATCGGCAAGACTTGTCTTATCAGCTTAGTATTGAGATGTCTCTCCGAAGTTATGAGTCACTCCGAAAGAGATGTAATCTATCAGCGTGAGTCTGGTGATCAGCGAGATGTTGAAGACATTGTCCAATGGTTGATGTCTCATCAATGACTTTTATCTATCAGCGTGATGTTTGTCATCGGGTAAACCTAATATTTCAACTCCGATAGGTGTTGTCACTCCGACATCGGCGAGAGATTGTTCATCGGGATAATGTAAACATTTTGGATCGATGGCGAAGGTCTGACCGATGAATGATGGTGGTCTTAGGCGTCACAATGACATTGGTCTATCGATGTAAGATGTGAAGTGCTCACTGATGGAGCGGGTTAGTCCGATAAGGCTATAGCTTGGCATCATCAGCAACAAAATTGCTGACGATGGTATTACTATGCATTTGGCCATTTAAACTGGAACATCAACAAAAACCTAGTGCATGTGGGATTATATATCTCACGAGAATGTAAACGGTCACAATGGTTGAAGTCTCATTATATTGGATCAGTTGGATTGGTCAGTTAGGGCAATTTTTGCAAAATGGTTTTTTGCTCTTGGAAACTAAATACACAGGTTCTGTGGAGATCGATAGTGTGTGGCTAGAGAGTACTTTCCAGTGAGCTCTATTTTTCTTCTTCGGTGAAGTCTTTTGCTATATGTTGTATGCAGCATGTGAACGGCATGTGAAGGGACTGAGAAGAGAATGAAAACAGAGTTCAAGTGAAAGGGTTCTGGCCGAGAAGGTAAAGTTCTGTATTGTGTGCTATTTGTGGCATGATAACAGTATGAAGAACCAACCAAGTGCTAGAGAACTTTGTGCAGGGTTATACTGTCGGCTATTCTTTAGAAGGAACAAGATGTTAATCTCCTATAAAGGCTATGAGCCTATAAATGTATTGTAACTATTTGGTTGTTGAATAATACAATGGCTCGGTGATTTGGAGTGTGGGGTTTTTTACCCGTAAGGGTTTTCCCCACGTATATCTGTGTTCTTGTTCTGTCTTTCATGATTAATTGTTCTGCTATTGAAACTAGTTAATGTTCGCTTGTGCTTTCCTCTAAGGGTCAATGTTGGAAATGTTCTATGTCTGTTTCCACTTTAATGGCATAGTTGTGCGTGTTTTTGAAGCAATTAAAAAGAATTAAATCTGTCGAAGACACCACTGTTCTTAGAAATACGTTCTGAGATGCTCTCATTTCCCTACAGGGGTGATCTCAAGCGAATGGATAGTAATTGGGGTGCCAAAGGCATGTGAGTAATTTGACAGAGTAATTGTACTGAAAGCTTGGATAATAGAAATGGAAGAATAAGGTTCAATTTATAGACTTAGAAGAGAAGAGATCAATCTTGTACAAAGAATGAAAAGATCAATGGTTGAGAATCATTGAGGAATGTGTGCGAATAGAAAGAGGACAAGTGTCCAAGCTCCTTCATGCAATAGGTGAGTTAACAAAATAGATTGAAGAGTTAACAAAATTAATTGATCAATTAAGTGAATTGATTGGGGAGTTGACTGACTTGAATAATCAGTTAAGTGAATTGATTGATTAGTGAACTCAAATGACTAATTAGTTAATTGATTTGATTGATGAGTTAACTAATTTTTGCTGGAGGATAAATAGGACATGTGGGTGAGGGAATATTAGATAATTAAATATTTAAAATATTTAATTACATGTGCAATATGGTGAGGTGGAAAAGGTGAGGTGGAAAGGTGAGGTGGATTGGTGAGGTGGATTTATGGAATTAGGACTTAGGATAGAGGAATTTAGGATTAATTAAATAATTTAGGATTATTTAATTATGTGAGACATTAGAAGAATTTAGGGAATTTAATTAAATAAATTGATTTTTATTTAATTATGGGATAATGAACCAATCAAATAAACTTAGAATATTTATATAATTGATAGAAGAAATAAGAATTAAGATAAATATTAAAATATTTACTTAATTTGACATGAGCCAATTTTAGATGTATACAATATACACCTACAAGCATTCTTGCCAAGATTTTAAAAATCAAACTTTACCGTGTTGGCAAAATAACCACCTAACGGTCATTAACTGACACCCAAAAATTGGGACTACCCCAAAATAGGGCAGGACTAGGGTGCAGGTGCCCAAGTCCTTCCCCCCTATTTTGGGTAGGGTACAGCTCAAGGGTTCCTCCTAGGTCCCATTTGCCATGAAACTCAGGTCTCATTCCATCGAGATGCTAAAATATGAACTAAAGTGTCCTAAATGCATGCTAAAGACCCAGGAGCTAAACCTTATGAGGGAAAAGACCCCAAGGGGACATTTTTTGACATTACATTTAGCCCCCACTTTAATGTATGTATAAACACAAGGCCAATACATGCATTAAAGTAAGGTCAAAAACACAGAAAACATGCCAAGCACGAGAGAAGACACGCCAATCACATTGAAGACAGTAACATGCATGCAAAACATAGAGAAAATAGTTATAGTCATGCAAAACACAGAGAAGACAATCAATTTATAGAAGACACATTAATGCATGGAAGACAGAAATGATATCTTTTCTTTTCTTTTTCTCATATATATGAAATGCAAGTGCAAGTACTGGAAAACAAACAAACCTCCCATAATACTAGATGCACTACCTTAAGGTGCAGGTCTCAGTATAAATGGGGCAACACATATGCAAGACACCCAAAACCTCCCAAAAATGTAGGAAGCACTACCTGAGGGCATTGGTCTTTGCATATGGGGCAAAAAACATGCCACACAAAACAAACACACCAAAACACACACACTTGAAGACATGGTGAAAACATAGTAGACAATTGATGGAGTGTCCCTATTTCTAGGTCCAACACCATCTCAAGCACATTACAGGCACACACCAACGATTGTGCTTCGCCACAACAATCACCAAAGACATGCTTAAGGGTTGAGTTAGTCACAAAATTACTCCCTACCTCTGCAGAGGACTTTTGAAAATGACAGGATAATACAATCTGCTCTGAGAAATACACCATCCCCACCTCCGTAGAGGGCTTAAGCTAAAAAGGATATACATGATATCCTTCCTCCATAGAGGGCTTACAGGATTGATTGATTGATTGCAAACAAACTCAGGATGCATGATGCAATACTCTGGGGCGCAAGTCTTTGCATATGAGGTCAAACACATTGCTAACATCTATAAAAGACAGCTTACCTTATATATGCCCCCACCTTAAGGTGGTTGATATCAGTTATCGATATCAAGCATGTTAAGGTAGGAAGAAAACACACAAGGGAACACCAACTTTCGCAAAGCCCATGCCCCTCGGAGGTGACATGTACTTTATGATCGCCAAATGTTCCCACAAACACATCCCTACAAGAAACATGTTAGTGTCTACAACATCATGATAAACAACAACATCAATGCATATGATTAACCACACAAAGAGACAAGGTTATATAATGAATTCAAAGTTTGAGGATAACCATGGGGCTATATCATGAAGCTCTTTGAATCAAGTACTACCAAGGCTAGATTCAAAGGCAAACAAAGGTGCATAGAGCAGCAGTATTGTTAAGGTTTGTAAATGCGATAGAGACATCATAAAATTCACTACATAGAAAGCACGAGTGCTTCCACTAGCCAAGCATCGGATAAGATACACAAACCCATCATCATATTAGGAACTAAGTCCATTTTTTTATTTCTCTCAAAAGGGACACTAGGCCTGCATTAGTATAAATTTTTTTCATCATCCACCCTCTAGATGGAAACACTAAAGGAAGGGAAACAATAAATAAGAGATGAGAAACAAGTGTCTTAGGGACAGTCATGTAGGAGGGTGACCCCAAGTCACCAACCATGACACTATGTCCGTAAGACACAACACACAGCAATGAAATTAGAGAGAGAGGCAATATAGAAGAATGATGATACAAATAGAAGGTCACAACAAAGGCTGTGTCTTGGTATCCCAAACCTTACGGGAGAATCTGAGGTCATCCTAGGAGGCCTAAACAACACAAAACACATCATGGGGGAAGCACATCATGAGAGAGACAAAGGGTTAGGGATAATTACCTGTAAGGTCTTCATATTATATCTTGGAGCTCTCAAACCTCTTGGAGAGGTACTCAATCATATTTAATGCAAAATTTGAGTGGTTCTTATGAAAGCCTTGTTTGTTATCATATGATGCTTGTTCATTAAATCCTTGTTTAAATGAGACTTTTTGTTACTTATGAGGGGGAAAACCACTATTATTTCTGTTTGTTGAGTGTTGTCTTGCTCTTTTCCAATTTTTAGCAAGTTTTCATTGTTGAATCTTTCTAGGATAGTAATGGGAATCACCCTGTACCATCTTGCTTGTCTATATTGGTTGTTGTTCTTATTTTTCAAAGACATTTTGATTATCTCCTGATCCATATAAGGATAACAGAGGAGGAACCTTAGCATAAATTCCATTTCTTCAATGATGAGGTGGATTATCCACTTATTTCTTATCCACTTCAATCATACCCATGATACTATCATAGTCCAAGTAATCATCATCATCTACTTCCACTAAACCATATTATATTTGGTATGCTTAGGAAAAGGATTAGTGAAGATTTATAAATTCTTATTCAGCGGAGCAACCTATTAGTTTTACAACAGACAACCGAGAGGGGGGTGAATCAGTTGTTACCAAAAAATTCCCTTTCTGAAAACACTTAGATCCTTCTTATATTTCTACAACATAATAATGATTTAATCACAGAAGTACAATGTAATATCTCAAGAGAAAAAACACATTAACACATGACACCAAGAATTTAACATGGAAAACCTGGTTAAGGAAAAAACCACGGGGTGACTAACCCAAGATTGTATTCTCTTTTCAAAGAATAAGAAGAACAAAATGGCATTTGCCAATTAGGGCTCACTGCCTAAGCACACTGCTCACAAGAGGCCCACTGCCTACAGGAGACACACTGTCTATAGAATAATAATATAAATATTACATACTTGAACTGGAAATTAGCATCTTCACCATGCTTGAGATAGTTTCATTTAAGCTCAACACTTCTGCTCTTCTTTTCGCTCTTCTCCTCTCTACCACTCTCTCATCTTCAACAAGGATACTTTGAAATGACTTCACAAATCTTATTTATATAAGACATCAACTTTGGGATAAACATCCAAGTCGGCACAACACATACTTCATTTTATTACAGAGCAATTACACAAATACAACTTGACTTATTATAAAACTTCATGCGTATCACCGTACTATCAACCACACATATCTGGGACTTCAATCTTCTTTGAGGATCACACCATGCTTCGCATAACATCTTCAAGATCATCCGCAAGATGTGTAAAACATTCAGTCAGCCATGATTAGGGAGAACATCATCACCTAAGAGTAAATCTTCAATTACGAGCTCAATCTTCAATGCGGATTACCAACATGAACTGGACACAATCTAGAGACTCTCACAAACTTGCCTGAATCACCAAGAGCATCCACACTGTTGGTTTCCAAATTGGCAGAGGGTTTGCCAGCTCCAATGCATAGGTAGATTTAGCCAACAGATATGGGAGGTTACGTGAGCTATCTCTCCTTCACTTCTAGTTCTGCCACACCAAGGGGGGTATCCCTATAGCTAAAGATGTAACATTGACTAGCCGAATGACAGAAGGATTTAGCTTGACAACAATAGGTAGAATACTCTCATGTGTGGACCAAGATGTGCATGATACACCACAAGTTTGGCAACCTTCATGGACATATTTGATTGGTTGAGGATGAGAATATGCAAGGGTCCTAATCCTACTCCTACAGACTAACAGGTTGGGATTATGAAAAGATTTGCTTTTTTATGTTTGGAGTTATGGGATTTCCTAGACCCTTTGAACAGACAAATTCCCAGATCAATACCTTATCTGGGAAGTAGAGTCAAATCCATGAATGTAAATGTTTCCCTATGACAATATGAATTCATATCCAGAGGACCTAGATAAAATATTACTACCTAACAACAATATATCCAAGAAAAGGTATTACCTATGATCATACTTAACAATCCTATGATGCAATCCATTTCCCTTTGTATCTGATCAAAAGCCTATTTAATCCACCCCTTGAGCAAATGCTAGAACTAGACACATAGTACAACAAGTATATACTGAAAAACTTGGAAGCCCTTGACAACCTTGTTTGAAAGGAAAATACACAACACACAGGAGACAATCATAAATGATACACACACCAGGTGTTTTTCATTTAAATTCAATCTACATAGATGATCATCATATAGGAAATTACCATGTACAAATAGGAAAGACAGATACACTAGACCAAGGACCAAATCTGCAACAAGAAAATGCCTTTCAAAATGTGAACACCTTGTGTTCAGAGTCAGAGCAGAAAACCCAAAAAATATCCAACCCCTGCAAATGAGAAACACCTTCTTCTATATACAGTAAGAAAGTGTACTCAACATTAATCACATGGCAATTCAAAATTTGCTAGATATAGTGCATCATGAGAAAATGGTGCACATTGAATGTAGCAGGTAGAGGAGGAGACAGGGTGGTCTTGAGTCCTGTGCCACCGCCTAGGGATTCACATCTTCAATCTGGTGGTTGATCCACCCATGCCTTTGCCCATATCCCTATAACATCTGCATTCAATGGCATACCAACCCGCAGCCTTGGGAAATGTAGTGGACTATGCACTTTTAAAATTTTCCCCCCAAGATTCATGACCTGATTTTTCAAATCATGTGGGAACTAATTATCCCACATTCACCCCGCAGTGACCTCCTCAATACTTTATAAAGTAGGTCATGAGCACAAATGATGTCATGCAATTTTACCTTGCACAACCAACGAACCATCCACCAAGACCCAATCATCATGACCCGCGCCATTGGTGAACTTCCTACATGATATCCTGATATGCAATATCACCTGATATGAAAAATATCACTCTACGGGAAATATCACCCAGCTGACCACATCACCTGATATAAAATATCACCCCAATAACCAACCTTATCGGTGCAACCTGATGCATTGGAGGAAGATCCTCCTACTATGCTGATACCATGCATCTTACCGATGATCCTCCTCATCATATTCATGTCCTCATAAGTAATCAGTGGGACCCTCATCATATCTGCCGATAATAACATGTTGAAGACCACATGATGTATCCCACTGGATCTTGATGATGTCACCGTCATGTTAACAAAATAGGGTGATATTCGTAAGATGACTGATGTTTGGAATATCACCCCCCACAAGAAAATCAGGTCACTAGACAGGCAGATACTAACCCTCATGTAAAATTGACGTCCGCACCTCGAGGTGATCAAGAAAACATGAGGCGATAAAACAACATTGGGGTGATCTTAACTAAGATCACCCAATATTTGAAACATGACCCGCCCTTCGAAATATCAGGCCTGATTGAAACTTTGCCTTGATGCAACATCGGGGTGATCTTTGAATATGACTGATATTTCAAACATCACCCCCCAGGCAGAAGATTAGGTCATATATGAAATATGACCTCCTGCAAGAATATCAGGGTGATAGAAACCCTGACTTAGAATTTTTTGGACTTTTTGGGAAGATGCCTGCAAAATTAATTGCTTGAAACCTAAATATTCATGCAGGCACCAACACACACCACTTTTGCTTACTAAAATCATTCGCATCTTCATTCGAAACCTCAAGAACACAGTTTGTCATCACTGTCACATTAGAATAAATGCTTGTGGACCTCCAGACCATGAACCAATTGAGTTGTCAATTCACATTAGCTTTCTAAACATTCCACCAAATCCAAAAAATAAGATATTGCATTTCTAGATCTCACCAGACCTACTTGTGTCACTGTGTCACCTCTGAATAGCTACCAGAACCAATTTACTCATATGGCCATAACTTCTTCAAATCTTCATGCGGACCTCTCAAATCTTGATTGGATCATCTTTAGACACATATCTACAAACCCTTTGATACGCATTCTCTAATCTTCATCTATCTAGGATCTTCACTTCATAGAGCTTCACTATTCTTCTCTGTTTCTGATAGGACTAATTTTCTCAATATCCTTAGCACACAACTCATCCAATCCGTGACATCAATGACAACACCAGTTAGGCCCATACTTTCAACAATCTCCCCCTTTGTCATTGATGGCAACATATGATGTGAAAAATTGTTTTAACCATCAAGACAAGAACTTCTCCTCACTAACTGACATAGCTCCTCCTATTAATAGGAATTGCTCCCCCTTTGATCAGAAACCACTTTTGTTTTTCACATGTCTTCTCTTCGCCTTTGACATCAATGGTAAAGGGCACATACTTGCATCAATCAAAATCATACAGACTACTCCCCCTAAGTAGCAGCTTCCTATCATCAACCTAGACCACAAGATATGATTGTGAGATCCACTGGATTGATGCACATCAGTGCATCTTAATTTAGAACAAGAGGGGTGATAACCCATAACTTCTCCCTGAGATACTCAAAAGAGTCCTTAGGTAGAGGTTTAGTAAAAATGTCTATAATCTGATCCTTAGAGGGCACAAACTCCAATCTGACTTCATTCTTGTTCACCTGCTCTCTCAAAAAGTGAAATTTGATGGATATATGTTTTGTCTTTGAATGTAACACTAGATTTTTTGATATATTTATTGCACTTGAGTTATCATAGAAGATTGTGATAGGTTCCTCATACTTCACTCTGATGTCTCTTAGCATTTTCTTCATCCACAATACTTGAGTGCAACTACCTGCTGCTGCAATATATTCTACTTCTGTAGTGGATAGAGATATTGCCTTGTGTTTCTTGCTCAGCCAAGAAACCAATCTTTTCCCCAAAAAGAATGCACCACCACCGGTACTCTTCCGGTCATCCACATCTCCTGTCCAATCCGCATTTGTATATGCATGAAGAGAGAAATCATGATCCCTAGGATACCATAAATCATACTCAGTTGTTCCCTTTAGATATCTGAGAATTCTTTTGATCGCCATGACATGGCATTCTCTAGGATCAACTTGGAATCTGACAACAACACCAACATCATTCATAATGTAAGGTCTAGTTTGAGTAAGGTACAGTAGTCCCCCAATCATTGATGTGTACTTTTTCTAATTAGCCTTAGGAGATTCATCATCTTTGCTTAGTTTACATCTGGTTGCCATGGGAGTATTCATTGGTTTTGAATCTTCCATCCCAAATTTCTTCAACAATTCTTTCTCATATTTGGTCTGAGATATGAAGATTCCTTTCTTTGTTTGAGTGATTTGTAGACCCAAGAAGAAATTTATTTCCCCAAACATAGACATCTCAAATTCACTTTTCATTTGATTTGCAAAAGTCTTGCACATACTATCTCTTCCTCCAAAAATGATATCATCAACAAATACTTCAATAATCAAGATATTTTCATGTTCAATCTTGAAGTATAAGTTACTGTCAGCAGTACCTTTGTTGAAACCAATCTTCAAAAGATGTTTATCCAGTCTTTCATACTAGGCCCTTGGGGCTTGCTTGAGTCCATATAGTTCTTTCTTCAACTTACAGACCATATCACCATGACTAGACAACTGAAATCCATCTGGTTGCTTAATGTATACTCCTTCCAAGTGACCATTCAGGAAGGCAGATTTGACATCCATCTGATATACTTTGAAATCCTTGAAGGTAAAAAAAGCAAGAAATAATCTGACTACTTCAATTCTTGCCACCAAAGCAAAAGTTTCTTCATAATCAACTCCTACTTGACAATAACACTTGGAGACCAATCTGGCTTTGTTTCTGACTACTTCACCATCTTCATTTAGTTTGTTCTAGAAGACCCATTTGATTCCAATCACATTTTTGTTTCTAAGTCTGGGAACAAGATCCCAAGTGTTATTTTTTTCAATCTGCATCAAATCTTCCTCCATTGCTTTGGCCCAACTTTCATCATTACATGCTTCACTTACTATTTTTGGTTCAATCTTTGAAATCAGACAATACTTTTCTGAACCTTGAGCAATATTTCTTCTTGTTTGAACACCTTTGCTTCTATCACCTATGACCTAGTCTTCAAAATGATTCAGTCTTACATACCTGGGAGTTTTGGGAATTTCTTGCACTTCTATTTCTTGGATAAGTTCATTCAAGCTTATCTCTTCTTCCTATATTTCAGGATTCTCCGGATTAGTTTGGATCTAAATTTTAGAAGGGGCTTGAACTTCTTGAACCAAAGCATAATTCTAATCATCTTCTTCATATTCATAAAACCTTGAGGGTTTTTCAATGCCTTTATCAACTTTCACATTTGTACTTTCTATAATCTTTCTCAATCTCTTGTTATAACACCGGTGTGCTTTGCTTTGAGTAGTATAACCCAAGAATATTCATTCATCACTTCTAGAATCAAATTTTCTAATGTCTTTATCTCTTTTAATGTAACATTTGCTACCAAGGACTCTAAAATACTTCACAGTAGGAGTGATGCCAAACCAGAGTTCATAATGGGTCTTACCAGTATTGCTTCTGATTTGTACTTGATTAAGAGTATAGATAGCAGTGCTTACAACTTCTCTCCAGTAGATCTAAGGAACATTTGCCTCCATCATCATGGTTCTGGATGCTTCGTGGATGGTCTGATTCTTTCTTTCCACTACTCCATTCTCCTGTGGAGTCCTTGGAGCAGATAACTATATTTTTATCCCATGTTTCTCACAGAATTCTATGAACTCTCCAGATGTGAATTCTCCACCTCTATTAGACCTAAGACATTTTATGTTTAACCCAGTTTCATTCTCTACCATAGCCTTGAATATTTTGAATTGCTCAAGAGCCTCAGATTTCTCTTTCAAGAAAGTCACCCACATCATCTGGGAATAGTCATTAATTAGTAACATGAAATATCCATCACCTTGCAAACTCTTGATTCTTGCCAGTCCACATAGATCAGTATGTACTAAGTCCAACAATCTGGTAGAAAATTGTTCCTTACTTTTGAATGTGACTATGCTCTGCTTACCCAACTGACATTCTTTGCACAAACTATTAGCAGGTTTCACCAATCTTGGAAGATCTCTTACAACTTGAGTATTGCTTATCTTGATGATATTATCAAAATTTACATGACACATTCTCTTATGCCACAACCAACTCTGATCAATTTGAACAAATAAACAACTTTTTCCAATACCAACCAAGGGGAAGATGTTACATTTTGTTTGAGTATCGGATGCAATCTCTTTTCCAGAACGTTCAAAGATTTTACATTTTCTATTTTTGAATCAGAGATCATAGCCTTTGTCCACCAACTGCCCAACACTGAGAAGATTGTGCTTCAGGCCTTCAACATACAGAACATCACTGGTTTTATTCTTTCCATCAAAAGAAATAGTTCCTCTACCTCTAATTCTGCCAGCAAAATTATCACCAAATTTTACAACTCCACCTTCATATCTTTCTAGATCTATGAACTTATTTTTGTCACTATTCATATGGTGAGAGCATCCACTGTCAATGACCCATTCATCCTTTTCTTCAACTGGAGTAGCCAGAGCTCGTTCTACCTGTTTATGATTGACAGATTTAGTGGGCATTGGATCTTCTTCCTTGATGACAATAAACACCCAGTCACTTCGAGATTTGTTTCCTGTCTCTGATTCATCATTTGTTACTCCATCATCATCATCTTCATGAAGATAGTAACATTTCTTTTGGAATCTTGATCTATTTGGATTTTTCCTTGAAAATCTTTCCAGACACCTTGAAGCAAAATGACCAATCTTGTTGCAATTGAAACATTTGAAGGGCAAATTTCCTTCATACTTACCAGATCCTCTTGGTAGTCTTTTTGTAATAAGGGCTTCAAGTTGAGCAACTTCTACCTCATCTTCTTCCAGATCTTTTCTTTCTTTTTCATACCATGATAATTTCTTTGAGGAGTTCTCTCCTAGATCATACCTTTGTTTACCTTTTACAGCGGCACTAGCTTTCAATGCAGATTCAGTCTTGGGGCGTGCATATCCAAACTTAGCCAATTCAAATGTAGCCAATTTTCCTACCAATTGATCTCTTGTGATATTTGATAAAGATCTAAATTTTTCAATAGCAGCAATCTTGAATTTGTAAGTAGGAGGTAGGGATCTGAGAACTTTGGCAACAATCTCATCTTCATCCAAGGTTCCACCAACACACCTAATGCCACAAACAAGCTCATTTAATTTTGGCATAAGTGTAGTGATATACTCATCTTCATTCATCTTCAGGTTTTCAAATTTTCCTTTCAAACTTTGTAGCTTGGCACATTCAACATATTTGTCTCCTTCATGCAGAAGTTCCAGCTTTGCCCAAATCTCATATACGGTTTTTAAATCTATAACATTTGTCAGCTCTGAATCAAATAAGGCACTTGGTAAGGCTTCTTTAGCTTGAAAATTATCTTCAGCATCTCTGATTTCATCTACATTTGTAAGACCATTCTTTGGAGTAACATACTTCTTTGAAGTTTAGGTCCAATATTGCATTCCCATACATTGCAAGTGACATTCCATGTGGCTTTTCCAAAGAGTGTAATTAGTTCCATCAAACCTTGGACTATCCTTCTTGTAGGAAGACATCCTAGATCTCCTCAAGCGATTAAGCTCCTTTTAGAGGAACTTGGCTCTTATGCCAATTATTGGTTTTATGACAGACAACTGAGAGGGGGGGTGAATCAGTTGTTACCAATAACTTTCCTTTCTGAAAACACTTAGATCCTTCTTATATTTCTACATCATAATAATGATTTAATCATGGAAGCACAATGTAATATCTCAAGAGAAAAAACACATTAACACATATGACACCAAGAATTTAACATGGAAAACCCAGTTAAGGGAAAAACCACGGGGTGACTAACCCAAGATTGTATTCTCTTTTAAAAGAATAAGAAGAACAAAATGACACTTGCCAATTAGGGCTCATTGCCCAAGCACACTGCTCATAAGAGGACCACTGCCTACAGGAGACACACTGTCTACAGAATAATAATATAAATATTACATACTTGAACTCAAAATTAGCATCTTCACCATGCTTGAGATAGTTCCATTTAAGCTCAACACTTCTGCTCTTCTTTTCGCTCTTCTCCTCTCTACCACTCTCTCATCTTCAACAAGGATACTTTGAAATGACTTCACAAATCTTATTTATACAAGACATCAACTTTGGGATAAACATCCAAGTCGGCACAACACATACTTCATTTTATTACAGAGAAATTACACAAATACAACTTGACTTATTACAAAACTTCATGTGTATCACCACACTGTCAGCCACACACTTCTGGGACTTCAATCTTCTTTGAGGATCACACCATGCTTTGCATAACATATTAAAGATCATCCACAAGATGTGTAAAACATTAGGTTAGCCATGATTAGGGAGAACACCATCACCCGAGAGTAAATCTTCAATTACAAGCTCAATATTCAATACGGACCACCAACACGAACTGGACACAGTCTAGAGACTCGTACAAACTTTCTTGAATCACCAAGAGCATCCACACCACTTCTTACTAAAATCATTGACATCTTCATCTGGAACCTCAAGAACACAGTTTGTCATCGTTGTCACATTAGAATAAATGCTTGCAAACCTCCAGACCATGAACCAATTGAGTTGTCAATTCACATTAGCTTCTAAAACATTCTACCAAATCCGCAGAACAAGATATTGCATTTCTGGATCTCACCGGACCTATTTCTGTCACTCTGTCACCTCTGAACAGATGCTAAAACCAGTTTTACTCATATGGCCATAACTTCTTCAAATCTTCATGCGGACCTCTCAAATCTTGATTGGATCATCTTTAGACACATATCTACAAACACTTTGATACGCATTCTCTGATCTTCATCTATCTGGGATCTTCACTTCATAGAGCTTCACTATTCTTCTCTATTTCTGATAGGACTAATTTTCTCAATATCCTTAGAACACATCTCATCCAATCTTTGACATCTATGCAACAGGAGTATGTTGACATCAATGACAACACTGGTTAGGCCCATACTTGTAACACAACTGACTTATTTCCATTATCATTCACACTCAATACTTGGATGACATTTGAATCAATAATGTCCTGTATCTCATGTTTAAGACACATACATCATTTAGTGTCATGTCCTTGCATCTGATGATAATGACAAAAGACATTAGCATCGAAGTAAGGTCCTTGTTTACTAGGATCAATAGGCTTGATTAGGAGAAACATTAGGATGTTATTACTCATAGCTTGATTCATTATGGAATGATAGGACTCAGATATCAGAGTAAACTTTCTTGGTTGATATGATGTTTTCTTTGGATTATTTATAGAAGACACATTCATATTTGATCCATTTATCTTGATGAAACCCCTATTATTGTTCCTTTTAAAGTTGTTTTGTAATGATCTGCTCATGGATTGACCACCTTGAGCCAATGAGTTTTGGTTTTCATACTGACTAGACGAAAGTTGATAATCACGAAGAGCGATGCATAGATGTTGAAAGGAGTTATATTTCATCAAGAGAATCTTATCACGAATATTAGGTTGTAGAGTTGTAATGAATATCTTTTGAACATCTTCATCTTTCATTTGATACTAAATTTGTGTAGAAAGTCCTTGATATCGACTACTGAATTCAGTCAACTTTTCTTTAGGACCTTGTTTGCATTGAACCAAGTCAATCAGAGTGACTTGGGGTCCAATATTTGCTTGAAAATGTTGTCAAAATTGATCAATCAACTACAAAAAGTAGTGTATTGAATTCAGAGGCAACGATCAAAACCATTCTAAAGCAGTATCTTTGAGAGATTGCGGTAAAAATTTTGCTAACAAATCCTCTTCAAAATAAAAATCACTACACATAGCTGTGAATGCTGCCACATGAATATTAGGATCACCTTTTCCACCATATTTTTCAAAGAGAGGAGTCTCTATTGAGTACTAGTGACTCAGATTATAGGTTCAATAGCTCAAAGGTTCCTTGGTTCAATGGTTCGATGGCATTGGTTCATTGGTTCAACAGTTCCATGGTTCAATGGTTTAGCGACATTGGTTCCTTGGTTCAATGGGATAGGTTCAATGGTTCATCAGTTTAGTAGTTCAATGGTCCATCAGCTTGACTCTAGCTATCAGACTTAGCTGAAGATATCACTTTGATGATAGTGTCTCCCCGATGAAAGGCTTGAACCTCACGTCAAGGTTCAATGGATTACACCGATGAGGTTAGACTGGGGTCGTTGGCAGCAAAAGTGCCGACAATAGTCTTACTAAGTGGTTGAGTCTATAAACTGGAAAGTCGCTTGATGACGGATGCATGTGGGACTAAAGTTTCTCACAAATATGTGAATGGTTAGAAGCGGTAGTTTGGATGGTTGGAAGACAGCGATGCTTGGCAGTTGGAACGAACGGTCAGTTGCATGAGTTTTATGATTAGATTGCTAAAATAAATTGGGAATCAATAGAGTGAGAGAGAGTTGGATGGTGCAATCAATCTGGTGAGCTCTAGTTTTCTCCTTCTGTGAAGTCCTATGTTGTATGTTGTACACAGCATATTAACAGTATGTAAAAGGATTGAGGAGACAATATAAATAGAGTTCAGGTGAAAGGGTTCTGGTCGAGAAGGTGAAGTTCTGTACTATGTTCTATTTGTGGCACGATAATAGTATGAAGAACCAACTAAGTGCTGGAGAACTTTGTGTAGGGTTATATTGTTAGATATTCTTCAGAAGGAACAAGATGTTAATCTCTTGTAAAGGCTATGTGCCTGTAAATGTATTGTAACTATTTGGTTGCTAATAATACAATGGCTCTGTGATTTGAAATGTGGGGTTTTTTACCTGTACGGGTTTTCCCCACGTAAATCTGTGTTCCTATTATGTATTTCATGTTTTATGTCTCTGCTATTGAAACTGGTTAATGTTCGCTTGTGCTTTTCTCTAAGGGTCAATGTTGGAAATGTTCTATGTCAATTTCCACTTTAATGGCATAGTTGTGCATGTTTTTGAAGCAATTGAAAAGAATTTAAATCTGTCGAAGACACCACTATTCTTAGAAATGTGTTCTGAGATGCTCACATTTCCTTACAAGTGGTATCAGAGATAGGTTCTAGGATCTACTTTGTTTCTCACATATGTACATTTTTGTGCTACATGTGTTTGCATGTAAGAGTTCCTGGTGTATAAGGTCTGGGTATTCCTTCTGTGATGATTTCTTAGTGTGACAGGCTTGAGGAAATCTAAAGGAAACGTCTATTTGTTTGATCCTTGATTGAGTGGAAGTCTTGCAGTTAATCTTGTCTTCATGTTACAGCAGGCGCTTGAAGGATGGTGAAGATGAAGAGATTGGAGTTGGTCATGATGTGGCTTGAGGCTCTTAGTTGACAGTATTTAATCCTATTGCATGGGGTTTGGTTTGTGGTTGTGTTGCTGTAGTAACTTTCATATTGGGTGTCTGTGTGAGAGGCTCTCTGATGATATGAAGAAGTTTGTGTTACTATTCAACCATGGAGTATTATGCTTATGTTGGGTGTTTTGTTCCTGGTATTGGAAGGCATAATTTTTTGTCACCCTAATTGCATGTAGGCTATGGAGTTGATCATTGGATGGTCTGAGAGCTTCTATAATAGCCTGATTCTCTCAGATGCATGTGCATGTTGGTGGTTGAGAGATTGGTCTACAAGTGGGCCTGAAGCTCTTGAATTGCTATTTCCTTAGTTGGATATTTTGTACTTGCATGACTCAGATTCATGTTTACTGGATTTGAGGGATTTTATAGTTTTTCCTTAAAATCTATGATTATGCATATTCATGATGATCCATTATTCTGGTTTAACTGTTATGGAGTTTATGTTGCAGACTTTTGGGTCTTCCATATGTGAAGTGGGTATGGATGTGCATGGGTGTTTTTCAAACACAGTGGTTTTGTAGGTTTTACATGGTCAAAAGAAAAACTTGTGGTTTTGTGAAGCTGCGGTTAAGCTATTTCTAGACCCCGGCTTTTGGGGTGTTGCTGGATGATATAGTTGCAGTTTTGCATGCATGCTCTATGCATGGTGTGAGGAGATGAAATGCTTTCTCTTCATGAGAGTACTGGTAAGTGATAGGTCACTCAGTATTTCTATGGTAATGCTTCTGGTTTCTTGACTATGGTGCTCAGGTTGTGGACATGTTTGGCTAATCAAATTTGTAAGTAATCTGGTGCTTGAGTCATGTTGTCTTCATTGTTATCTATTCCTTTAAGATCTTAGTTTTGCAGTTTCTAGTGCAATAGTGGGTTTGCATGTTTCAGTGTAAGGATCTAGAATTATGTAGGTTTTTAGGTGTGTACAGCCTATTGGTTGTAGTGGGATAACTCGAAAGTGGACAGTCTATATCCACAAGATTGATTATGTGATTATGCAGACTTGTTAGCTGGCCTTGTCTGTGGTCACTTGTGCATTGGTGTGACTGTTTTAGGATGAGAGGATGGATGTTGTAGAGAATCTGAATAGTTAGTTATGGAGACCTGCAGTATGTGTATCATGATGTCATGTATAGCTTGAATACACAGGTTTGTGTAAGCTATTAACAGTGATAGTTTATTTCCTTGGTTTGGAGATCTTGGTATCACCTGGTTTTATTGTCACATGGACATGTTAATGTGTGGACCTGGAGTATTTTCAGATTAGGAGATGTTTGGTCATGATGCTTGGAAAGCTCAATTGTTACAGTTCAGTGGGAGCTTTAGCATTGACTGTACATTCATCACTTAGTGGTGAATGATCTTCTTTAGTATTGCAGATGTTACTAGGAGGAGCTCTTAGATCCTGTTGCTGCAGAAGGGTTCTTTTGCATTTGTAGGGACACTATTTGAGGATGTGTAACATCTTGGAGTCATGGAGGATTCATGAAGTCTTTGGTTGAGGTGTTGGTGATGCTTGACAGGTGATGTTGGTTTAGAGTTTGTTTGGTTCATGTCATGATATACTCTTGTTTAAGCATTTGAGTTTTGGCATGATACATTGCTCTTGAGACCATGGTTATGTTCACCTAGAGCATGGTATCTCCTAAGGGAGATGGTAAGATCATGATGTCATGATAAGTTCCTGATTTAGATGATTGTAGCTTTGACAGTGGTCTGGTTACTTCTCTATGTTTGGGTACATTTATCATTTGCTTGATTACTTCATAGTGTTGTAGTGATGCAGTTGGAGTTCAGCATGAGGTGAGTATTTGAAGGTACTCATGGATACATGTAGAATAAGGTGAGACTGTATATGTTGTGCTTATTCAGATTTTGTAGTAGGAAGTCCAAGGAGTCTTTACCTTGGTTGGATGTGAGTTCAACAGAGACCAATGAGGAGATTTCTCTTGGAGAAGTCATATAGACTCAATTACCCTGGAGGAGCATTCTCATTCCCACTCTTGGTCTTCTCAGTAGTTTATAACTTGAGAGGTATTTCCCATTGTTTCTCTCAAGTGTTTTATGCTTTCTTTCATAGACATGGATCTTGAACTACTCTGGAGGATTCATTGTGAGAGATGGATAGCATGATTAATCTCCTTGTGCATTTGATATCATTCATTAATGAGAATTGTTAGGAGATGGTTTTATGGGTTGATTTCCTAAAACAAAAAATGGATTAGTTTGATCTTCTTTGGTTTGAGAGGCTTACATCCATGTTTAGTTCAATGATTACATATGTTGAATTTGATCTCTATGAGCTTGAACAACTTTGGGTGTTGTTATGATGTTCTCTTTGGGTTTTTTAAGAAGGAGATCATACTTGACATAGTTAGCATTCAGAGGTGTATGTAGAAGGATTATCTACAGGTATATGATGTGCAGTGTTTCTCTTGGTCTCAGTTATTTTCTCTGATGGTGTGTTTCACATTACATTGTTTTGAGGTTTTGTTTGAAGCTGAAGTGATCACTAGTTTGTGATCATGTGTTTTCACTTATACTTTTGGGTGATGACATGGAGGTTCTGTTATCTCTTTCATTATTGGGTGTGAAGAACTTGAGAGATTTCTGGACTAGTGGTGAGATGTACAGGTTATTGATTTACAGATTTTTGCATATCATGGTGGATGTTTCCTTGGTACTACATGATGTTTACACTTTTTGTGTTATGTTATTGGTAGACTTAGTATGTCTTGATCTTTTTTAGATCTACATTATCCATGCAGTGGGAGTTCTTGATGTGTTTGGTCTTCTTCGACTGGTTGACACATGGAGCTTGCATTTACAGTTGATGGGTGTATGTGTAGGTAGCATGAGTCTACTGATGTTCATACCTTCAAGGTATGAGTGATTGGATGTTTTAGCACTGGCTGTGTGTGCTATTTTCAGTCAAGTGGGTATTTTGGTTCAGTTGGATGGGAGCAGTCAGCTTTTTGATTGTTGTTCTAGCTGATGGTCTATCTTGTTTCTGGAGGTAGTATCAACTTTGAT
Source organism: Cunninghamia lanceolata (assembly GCA_027924645.1). Taxonomy (NCBI): domain Eukaryota; kingdom Viridiplantae; phylum Streptophyta; class Pinopsida; order Cupressales; family Cupressaceae; genus Cunninghamia; species Cunninghamia lanceolata. The sequence goes on from BSBN01000074.1 coordinate 10,708,498, forward strand.
TCTATGACTTGGAGCATTGATGGTTTCTTGTAATTCCTTCATCAAGTGGGAGAATGTTGAGTACTAGTGACTCAGATTATAGGTTCAATAGCTCAAAGGTTCCTTGGTTCAACGACATTGGTTCATTGGTTCCTTGGTTCAATGGTTCGGCAGCATTGGTTCATTGGTTCAATGGTTCCTTGGTTCAATGGTTCGGTGGCATTGGTTCCTTGGTTCAACAGGATAGGTTCAATGGTTCATCGGTTTAGTGGTTCAATGGTCCATCAGCTTGACTCTAGCTATTGAACTTAGCTGAAGATATCACTCCAACAATAGTGTCTCCCCGATGAAAGGCTTGAACCTTGCATCAAGGTTTAATGGTTCAACAAGTTCAACAATATACGAAGTTGGCATCGGCGTGAGAATAACTATCAGCCCAACCTAGGGATGTTGCTCCGATATGAACTGTCTTACTGATGGGAGTTGGCAAAAGTTTGGCATCGGTGAGAGGAACGTGGTCGGTGAAGAAGGATGAAGTTACATCGAAGGTCGATGTCTTTCTGATGGTTCTATTATTCTAATGAAGGCATGAAGTCTTGGGCATCGGTGGGACAAGGACTCATCACTGTGAATACTGAGTGGTTGGCCGATGGTTTTGGATTACACCAATGAGGTTAGACTAGGGTCATCGGCAGTAAAAGTTTTGACAATAGTCTTACTAAGTGGTTGAGTCTATAAACTAGAAAGTTGTCCGATGATGGATGCATGTGGGACTAAAGTTTCTCACGAATATGCAAACGGTTAGAAGCAGTGTTTTGGATGGTTGGAAGACAGTGATGCTGGGTAGTTGGAATGAACGATCAGTTGCATGAGTTTGTTGATTAGATTGCTAAAAGCAATTGGGAATCGATAGAGTGTGAGAGAGTTGGACGGTGCAATCAATCTGGTAAGCTCTGGTTTTCTCCTTCTGTGAAGTCCTATAATGTATGTTGTACGTAGCATGTTAATAGTATGTAAAAGGACTAAGGAGAGAGTGTAAACAGAGTTTAGATGAAAGGGTTCTGGCCGAGAAGGTGAAGTTCTGTACTGTGTGCTATTTGTGGCACGATAATAGTATGAAGAACCAACCGAGTACTAGAGAACTTTGTGCAGGGTTATACTATCAAATATTTTTCAGAAGGAACAAGATGTTAATCTCCTATAAAGGCTACGAGCCTGTAAATGTATTGTAACTGTTTGGTTGCTGAATAATACAATGGCTCTATGATTTGGAGTGTGGGGTGTTTTACCCATAAGGGTTTTCCCCACGTAAATCTGTGTTCTTGTTCTATCTTTCATGTTTCATGTCTCTACTGTTGAAACTGGTTAATGTTCACTTGTGCTTTCCTCTAAGGGTCAATGTTGGAAATATTCTATGTTAGTTTCCGCTTTAATGGCATAGTTGTGCATGTTTTTGAAGCAATTGAAAATAATTTAAATTTGTCAAAGACACCACTGTTCTTAGAAATACGTTATGAGATGCTCACATTTCCTTACAATCTCAAACCTCTTAGGCATAAGAGGTCTCAAGATTGCATAGGATAACAGATTATGGGCATGATATGTTGGTAGACTAGGCTGCAAAGAATTTGTCAAATTTGTTACCTTTTGTTGCAAAGCAGTCATGCCTTGTAAAAGTTGGTTTAGGATGGCATCATTAGGAGATGTGGTTTGTTGTGAGGAATTGGAACCAAGGTGAGGAGGTGATTAAGCTTGAGACACAATATGTGGAGGTTGAGATAATGGTGGTTGGCCATAATGATAGGTGGAAGATGGTTATGAGTATGTAATAGGTAGCTGGAAATGAGTGGAATAAATAGGAGGTTGAGAACAATTATTCATAGAAGATGTCCCTTTAGGAATCAAATTCTTATAATTAAATCTCATAGCTTTGTAATTATTGCCATTAGATACTCCAATACCAGTGGTAGCATTACTACAAGTGTTCGCATTAGTTGTTAAGATCGTTGATGTAAAAGTGGATACTCCTATATTTGGTATAGGTATGAAAACTTGAGTATGAGATCGTGATAAATTATTATTTATCATTTGTGCACATTTGGTTATTGGCATGATATTGGTTTGTACATGTATACGCCTAAAAATGACACAAATCATCCTAAATAAATATTCTAAATATTTATTCCATTCTTCTACCAATTAAATAAATATTCTAAATTTATTTAATCAATTCACTATCCCATAATTAAATAAATTCTATTTATTTAATTAAAATTCTTCTAAATGTCCTACCCAATTAAATAATCATAAATTATTTAATTAAGCCTAATTCCTCTATCCTAAAGTTCTAAATTCAAAATTCCACATCACCTTTACACCTCACCTTTTCCACCTCACCTTGTCCACCTCATCAGGTTGCACATGTAATTAAATATATTTAATATTTAATTGCCTTATTTTCCCTCACCCACATGGCCTATTTCTTCTCCAATCAGAGGTCAGTTAACCAATCAATCAAATCTGTTAACTAACCTGTCAGTTGAGTCAAATCCTCAATCAATCCAATCAGTTCCACAATCCACTCTTCTAATTGATCAATCAATTCTGTTAATAGATCAGTCAAGTCTGTTAACTCTCCAATCAGTTTTGTCACATCCCACCTTTCATGATGGAGCTGGGACACTTGGCACGTTTCTACTGGTTGCACATTCCTCAACCATCCTCAGCCGTCGATCTTCATATCTCCTCTCAACCATTGATTCCCATTCTTCCAAGTCTATAAATGAAGCTTCATTCTTCCATTCTAATCATCCAGGCTTTTTGACATCGTTACTCTGCAGAAATATCACCAGCGCGCCTTTGGCACCCATTTGTCATCTACAAGCTTGAGATCACCATTGTTGCATTGGAGCTCACCTTCATTGCATATCACACCATAGCCGTTCACCATCGACTTCCTCAAACAGCTTTAAAAGATTGCACTCTCTGAGGGCTCATCTCATCTGCAAAAGGACGATTCATGATAGGCGAACAACAGAAGTTTCGAAACGGAAGAGGTTTGCTGTGTTTGTTCATTGCTTTGTTTACTTGAATCTTCTTTGTTTCACTATTCTGTTGATGTTTGGGTCTTATTTAATTCATTTGATTGATTCGACATTTTACCCTCACATTTTTGGCGCCCACCGTGGGGCCGTTGCCCCTTTATTTCACCATTTTTAAGCTTTTTTGAAGGCAGGTTCCGTACAGGTCCCACAGAGTCATGCACAGATTAGTTTGGCGCATCTGTTCATTTTTATGGTGCTTTTGAAGACTATTACGGCGCTTCTAAAAATCCTGCGCATCTGTGTATTCTTACTGCGCTTTTATAGACTGTTACGGCGCTTCTGAAAATCCTGCGCATCTGTGTATTCTTACTGCGCTTTTATAGACTGTTACGGTGCTTCTGTTATAACTATGCATCTGTTGACTGTTACGGCGCTTCTGAAGATTGTTACTACACATACATTAAAACTGCGCATTTATTCATTTTAACGGCGCATACGTTCAAAACTACGGCGCATTCGTTAATTCTACGTTTCTGTTGATCACTTCTGTGCATCTGATCACTGAAGCTGCGCATTTGTAACTGGCTCAGGTTTTAGTACTTTTCTAGAGGATTTTGCTAACGCTAACCCTTTTGCAGGTGTTTGCTGGAGCGGTTTTGCAGGATAGGCTTGGGTTCAGTTACATGTAGTTGCATCTAACTAGCTCACATTTCATTTTCTGGGAAAGAGTAAAATGGTTGTTCATTACAAATCTTCATCTAGTCTTAATTAGGGAGGAAGTAACTGGTTTATTTCATGCTTGCATTGCAAACAACTTCCAAGTTATTGCTATCTAAGATTTAAAATTAAACTCATCACTGATCTTGCAGTTAAAATGAACCATTGCTATATCGTGAGACCTGAATTTCAAAGTTAACAATCTCGTGCAACGTGGACTTAAAATTGAACTCACAACTGCTTTTTGAAGTTAAAATGAACCATTGCTATATCGTGAGACCTGAATTTCAAAGTTAACAATCTCGTGCAACGTGGACTTAAAATTGAACTCACAACTGCTTTCTGAAGTCAAAATGAACCATTGCTATATCATGAGATCTAAATTTCAAAGTTAACAAGCTCATGCAACGTGGACTTAAAATTGAACTCACAACTACTTTCTGGGATTTAAAATTGAACCACTACAATATTGTTGAAATCACTTCAAAGTTCTGTTTGAGTAGCTTAGCCCATTTAGTTTTTTATCTTTTAACTAGGGTGGATTAATCAGTGTATTCTGTGCTTGCGAATGGCAATAGGCTTATGCTCTCCCCTCTTCTGGGTGATCAGAGTGCCAAACTTGTCATTCTATTTGTTTAACCTTTAGGAGGGGCCTGCCCTTGGATGCACGCTTGTCCAAGCAGGAACGACCTTGAGTGGTAACAGGCTAACGCCAAGCCCTACCGAGCCACTTAAAATAAATTGTGCTTGAGGTGAAAACTTCCTGCAACGAGTGTTGTTATGTTACACCGACGGCCAACCTCCCCTAAAACCCTCTCAGGCGTAACCCTTTGAGGCTGGGAGACTCCATAATGGAGAGTAGCGCTGCCGCACGTGTAACCACTTGAACGGTTGCCCGAATTAGATACCTCTTGTTTTAGTGGCCCAAATCCCTTATAATCCATTTCTCGCCTAGGATTTTGTGCTTGCTTTTGTCCAAAATAGAGTCAAAAAACTACAAAAACAATGAAAAACTACAAAACATTCTTTGTGCTTGCCGTGTTTTCTTGCTAAAATTAATTCATAATATCAGATCAGGAAGGCCTTTTCCAGCCAAAAAATACCAAAAACAGAGAAAAAATCCCAAAAATTTGCCAAAAAATACCAGAACTGCGCATATACACTTTTCTGCGGCGCATATACAGCGACTTATTGCGCTTTTGTACCGACTGGCTGCGCATATATACCTTTCTGTTGCGCATATACACTATTCTGCTGCACTTTTACAGCGACTTGCCGCACATATACACCGACTTGCTGTGCATTTACTTTTCTACTGCGCATTTACACACTGTTACTGCGCATACATGCTTCACCAGAGCCGTGCTTTTACAGCGACTTACGGCGCATTTACCCATTCTTGCTGCGCATCTGTTTCTGCGCATGTGTGACAGTGAGCATCTGCCCTATTTTTGAGAAATTTTCGTCAGCTGTTCAGAGTACCCATTTTAGCCTAGTTTCATTTTCTGAGGTCAGAATCAACCTTGCAGTCAATTTTCATCCATTTCACCCAATTCTCTCTCTTTCGTCGGTCGTCCCAGTCACCTTCTGTCCTAGTCACTCTTGACCCAATGTCATTCTGTTCCATACCGATTTGACATAGGTCCTTCTTCGTTTCATTAGTGAATTCACGTAAGCCTAGTAGGTCACAATACCTTTTGCTAGTAGTCTTGTTGAACGACTAAGCCCTACATAGTGAGACTGGTATCGACTACCCCTGCTAGTGGCTAGAGTCTTGTGTCAACCATCTTACCTGAAGTCATTGAGCGAGAGAACCCTTTGTCCAAGTCTTGTCCTAGATACCGCATTCATTACAGTCTTAGTCGGCACCTTGCCAAAATTTCTAATCCTAGTCCACTTCATCCCACCCCACCTTGCATGGTTCTTACTCGATCCCAGTACAACAAGCTAATTGAAATGGCCGACTCATCCGATCACATCGCCCCACCACGCGATGATGATGAAGAAATTTCTCGTGAAGAATTAGTGGCACACATGCAAGATAGCAAATTCCAACGCCTAGTGGAGAAAGTGCTCCTTGAGGACCCCACCAAATATTTCCATCATCTTGCTAGTCTCGGAATCAAACTCCCCGCAGACTTTGACATTAGCTCCATCAGGGAAAATGCAGACAATGAATGTGAGAAGGACACAAATGACACGGTCCCCCAGGCCAATGAGAGAGGAAAACAACCCATAGATCAAAATGCTCCTATGGCGGATGTGAGGCAACAAATTGAGAGTCTAAAGCTAAAAATCTCCAACCTTAAGATCGGCACAAGTTCCAAGAACTACTCCTTGGAAGATATAGCACCATACCCCTTTGACAGAAGTTTGGTCATGAAACCATTCCCCTTTCAATTCGGAATCCCGAAATTTGACAAATACAAAGGGAAGGGGGACCCTAGAGATCATATCCGGGAATTCACTGCAGCATGTTTAGAAGTAGCTCACAACGAGACCTACTTAATGAGACTATTCCCAAGATCTTTAGGAGGTCAAGCTATGGAGTGGTTCTCACGTCTCCCATCGGGAATCAAAACTTTTGATGAACTTGTCAATAAATTCATAACGCACTTCTCTTACAACATAGAACACAAAGTATCTATGCTAGACCTATGCAACACCAAACAAAAAGGTGGTGAGTCTTTCGCCACCTTCTTACAACGATGGAGATAGCTAGCTAGTAAGTGTTCTTATGACATGCCTAAGAAACAACTATTGGAAATGTTTTTCCACAATTTGAATCCCGATCTTAGCTATCAGATTCAGATACAATGCCCTACCTCATTCACCAAAGTCATTGAAATGGGGCTATTCATTGAGAAAGCTATGATCGCTAAAGGAACTCTCAATCTCTACAAGGACACACCTCCTTCCAATTACACAACTGACAAGTCAAAGTTTTGGACCAAGAACAAGAATGTGGTCAACGATGGAGTAGTGGATGCCAAGGCGGCAGCCCCTAAACAACAACCCATATTCACTCTTAAGGAAGAAGCAAATAACGGTGCACTCAACAAGCCACCCCGTCGGGAACCTAGACCATGGTTCAATTCAAATCCAAGGAGAAAATTCACGCCGTTGGGAGAATCTCAAGAGTCTGCTCTCAGGAAGTTGTTGGCTAACAATGAAATTTCTCTACCACCAACAAGTGACTATGAGCCTATCGTCAAACCTCCCTATTGGAAGGACATGTTGGTCGTGATGTTAGTCACAAACAAACATAGAATAAAAGTACACATTAACCTTTATTCATCTTGAAAGATACAGTGAATTCAAAGAATTCATGATCCCAAGTCTCCGGTGATTAGGTCTTAATCGACTGACGTTACTCAGTGGTTAATGTGAGTTGCTGTTTCCATTTTGGGGCCTTACGTGAAAATGTACCATCATCATGACGTTCCTGCAGAAATTCTTTACAGAGAAGTCAAATTATGCAGCTATTTGACGAAAAGATGTAAAATACTTCAATCTTTGCATGATATTTTCAATTGTGCATGCTTAGTGTTCAAATATGCTAAATATTTACGATTATCTACGGAAGGTCTGCATATTTTGGGTTGTTTGCTTAAGATTATCAGTTTATTTGCAATTGTGATAGTGAGATGCTCTGAAATTGAAAGAAATTAAAAGAAATGCTTCTAATTAAGTTGAACCTTTAGCTTTTGATCCACATACATGCCTGATACTGTCATGAGGAGAAGAAATCAAACCATATGTTCACCAGGACATTCCACAGCTAGATACAGTTGATGCAAACTTCAGAGGATAATGAATGAAAACAATACATGCAACATGATGAGCACTCCAAGGGACGCAGCAAATCAAAGCATATCTCTAGAATTCAGACACAGATTACTCAAGATTTACGAAGATTTGTAATCGGAATACTCTTCTCTTTCATTAAGTATGCAAAAGACATGTACATATATAGCAGCTTTGAAATAAGTCCTGAATATTTCAGCAATCAAATTTCAATTAAGTTTCGAATGAAAATAACGAGGCATTCCACCACCTTTTATAGAATAAGGTGAGGAATCCGTTACAAAAGATCCACGGATCTGATTTATCAATACAAATCAACGGTCATCACTTCATGACTTGTCAGTATTACAAAAAGGCACAAGTTGCCAGCTGGCAACTATCTATACTGCATATGCAAAATGCTCCCCTTCATGATGTATCTTCATCATGCTTTTCATCTGATGCCTGCGGGTCATCATCATGTGCATCGCTCCCTGAACTTTTGCTATCCGGATGATGACGCTGCTGCATATGGGGCTGCACGCTGCTCTGGATTTGTTCGTATGACTGCACAACTTGATCTATTCCTCCGCCATCTTGAGTCTTTGCCTTGATAATGGCGTGTTTGTGCGCTTCATACTTATCCCTGCTATTATCCAGCTTATTCTTTCTGTCCTGCAGTGTTTCATTATAGGTCTCCATCTTGACCTTGATCCTCATCATCTTATTTATTATCTCTTCTGTCAAGTGGACCAGCAGACCATCATCTTCCACCTGGAAGTTATTACGTAGAGCCTTGAGGGCAGAATCTTCATCTTGATTCTCTATCTTCCCTTCCACCTGGCCTTCTAATGTTTCGAGCATGTCTGCTTCAATGCCCATTAAATCGCGTAGCCTCATGCTGATCTCCCTCAGCTTATTATTGCATCTCTTGAGGACTCCGCATTCGAACTGTACATCCTTATACCAGATATCCACTAATAATGCAGTATTATTATCTAACACCTGCTTACTGATAAGCAGTTGTGGATTTATCTGCCTTATTTCATCCAGCAGGCTGAGGACTTTCTCCAGTTTATAAGACCTTTTTCCGGTCTGCATCTGCAACCTGTCCACCTTAGTTTTGGAGTCACTCAATATGCTCCATCTCTTCAAAGAACCTTTCATTATTTCAATGGCATCATCCAATGTGGATGACACCCATTTTCTGATTACAGACACCTCATGTTTCATGAGGTCCAGTTTATTTACCTCCTCCTGAGAAATGGCAGTCAATGGGACTGCAGCTTCAGCTGTGGTATCTTCAGGATTGGTCAAGCCTTTAATATATGCATGCAACTGAGCAATGTGCTCTTTATGTTGCTTATTCTTCTCCTTCTCTCTTTTCACCTTCTGAATTAGAGAGTCAATGATGTCTTTTCCCTCCTGACCTTCCTGCTCTTCATTGGCAAAACCCAGATCAACTGTGCTTATCTGGAACTCATCCACGGTGATTTTGCCTTTCTCTTTCTCTACGGCAGGTACAACAATCTGTGCAGTCCTTCTCCCTATCGCCGGATCTCTTTTGATGGCTGAGGTTATCCTAGCCTTTCTCCTGGGTTTCATTATATCCGCAGCGAACAGGGTGGAGACGTCAAACTCCTGAATCTCCAGCTCCTCCTCAATATTCACTTCCTTTTCTAACCATGGAGGCACCTGATCATGTTTCTCAGCATCATGATGCTATTCACCTCTATCTCCCTTTTCTGTTAACAAGTGTTGTGGAGATGGTGACTTTTCTCTTTCCGGCTCTTGATTCTCGCCTTGCTGCTGTTGATCCTGAGGCGCCTCCTCCTGTTGAGGAACTTCTTTTTCCGGGGGAGCATCTTCTCTGTGTGGGGAACCTGGCGGTGTACCTGTAGGTAGATCATGATGATCATGATCTTTGTCCTTCATTCCTTCACCTGTCCCCAGTTCTTCCCCTTGTGGAGGTTGGTCATCCTCCTTTTGCTTTTCTACTTCTGGTGGTATGTCCACCACCTTCGACATTGTAGGATCTGCTTGAGGTGATGGTGACTTTTGTTCCGCAGCGGCTATCTATTCTGTACCTGCAGCATCCACCTCTTGCGCCTTATCGACAGGATCTTCTATCACTTCATTCTTCTTATCATCAGCCTTTGCTTCTTCTCGTACCTCTATTATGGCAGGTCCTGCTGATGTATCCTGTGGGCTTTGTTGGCCTGATTCAAGAGCATGGCCCTCTGCTTCGGCCATCTCTATCTCCTTTGTCAGGTGGCCTCTATCAGGTGATCCTGCTGGCCGTTCAGGACTTGCATCCTGCGTTTCTGTTAAGTCTACCACTGCAGGATCTGTCACCTCGGCAATTAGTGTGTCCAGCCCTATGTCCTGAGCTACCTGCTCCGGGCTCTTCTCTGGTTCTGGGCTCTTTCTTTGCTCCGCCTCTGCTTGTTTCATCTCTTCAAGCACTGTTTGAACCGTTGGAGGCTTGTGAGGAGCCACACTGATGCCAGCAGCCGCAAGTGTTTCCATTTCTTGTGCAGCTACATCCTACACCACCTCATCATCAGACAAGTTTATTGTCTCGTCTAGCGAGACATGCTTTTCTGTTTGTGCCTGAGATGTTTCCTTTTGTTGCTCTTCTGCAAGTTCTGTTTTGAACTTGACAATGGCAGGAAGTGGAACATTGTGCTGAAGTTCCTTCTGCACTTCACTACTTGCCCCTTGTACTTGTACTGGAGGGTGACTTATCTCACCTCTCATGGAGGTTCTTGTTTTCTTAGGTGTGATAGGAACCAACACCTAGGGAGCTCTCCTCTTTCTTCTAATTATCAATGGAGCTTCCTCCTCTTCTTCAGGCTCTTCCTCCATGAGGATATCCTTGCCTAGTTGTCTAGATGATTGACCCACTTCTTGGGTCTCTGTGGTTCCAGCCTCTACTGTCTTGGCTTTCTTGGGCTTGGGAGGAGAATCTGATTCTGATCGTGCTCCTGCTGCTTTCTCAGCTGTAAACACTGCCCTTTCAATTATGACCCCTTTGGGTCCCTTTTCCACCTTCTTGCCCCTTGGGGCTCTCTTGCTTGACTGCTGTGGTGGAGGAATCTTCTCTCCTTTGGTCTTCCGTTTCTCCAGCAGGAAGTCATCATATTCGTCTGCAGGGATATCCTGCCCCTTCTTCTTGTTGTCCACCGTGATGGCAACACCTTTTTTCTTCAATGCCTCTACCTGTGCATCTACCCAAGCTTGGGTCAAGTGTATGGTTCTGGCAAAGAATGGGTCCAAGGACATATCCTTCTGTATGGTGAGGTCAGGGGCAGAAATGGTATCATTGTAAATCTTCTTCTGCTCATATTCATCTGCCATGATCCTGCCGTCATCACTCTTCAGCTGCTGCGGGAGGGGTATGCAGTCAAATGTCCTGATCTGGTTCAGAGTCAACCTCTGATAACTCCTCCTCCTGGCCTCTGCCTCATCTTCGCAGTCAGCCCAAAAATCCTCTAGGTGCCTTTGGTGAATAGGCTTTCCTAGGATCTTCTGCATTCGGCCGTAAGGATCATATGGTCTTGTTACTGGGAAGGGTAGTAGATTCATCTTGTTCAGAGTGACCATCACCTTCTTAATATGATCCGAGTCAGGGCACATATAGCTGCCGATGCTGACTGGGAACAAAATTGGTGGCAGCTTCTTGGCATCCTTATAAGTCTGTATGATGGTGGAGCCCTGCCTGATAAATTCCATTAGCACTACTGCATCTGTAGGATACCTTGGCAGCATCAGGGGATGCCCTTCAAAACCTTCTATCCTGATGTAGGAAAAGGTGGCAAATTGGATGTACCATGCCCCATGGCTGTATACTGCCTCCTGAGCTTCCATGCTCAGTCTCTTTGTTCTGTCATCTTCCATGGTCCTTACCAGATGCATAGAGAATGCATCATTGACCAGTTTATAATCCTTGATGTAATTCGTTCTTTGCAGCTGGGGATGATGATCCCAGATATAAGCTGCATTTGTGCCTGTTAGCTTCCCATCTGTGGTTAAGGCATCAAACGTACCTCTATATGCACAGGAATAAACAATGTAAGAGGTCATATAGAAGGCACAATCTGAACCTCCCAGGTTCAGCAGCTGCTCATGAAGAGCATCACTTATGATTTGGCCCCATAGTGGCTTGATGTCTGCATATAGGCACATCATTATTATGCCGTACATCCAGTCTCTGAATTCTCCAGTATCAGGCTAGCCAGTCACCCTGTTCAGTAGGGCAATCACATACTGATATTCCTCATTAAAATCAAACTTGAACATGTGCACAGGGAGCTTGGCCGCTGCATTGTATGTGCTGTTCTCGGCCCGCCAAGCATACATGTTCTTTCTGGCCGTCTTCTTGTTGGCCTCATACTCTCTTTCAGACTTCTTCAAGTCTACACTCTTTACCTTGCTGCCCATTGGCAGTCCAAATGTCTGGGATAGACCTTTGATGGATAGGTCTGCATATACTCTCCCGTGCTTCGTTACCTGCCTCGTCTGAGGGTTGTAATTCCGGGCGCACTCAATAACCAGCTCCGGAGACTCCATGGAGTAGGGGAAGCCAGCAGCGTTCCACATGCCGGATACAAACACGGCGTCCAATACTGGACTCTTATCTTGTCCATCATTCAGCTTGGCTGACCAAGCTTCCAGGTTGGTACTCCCCTGATGGGTATCTGTAATTGCCCCAAATTTGAACAGGACCCCTCTCTGTGAAGAGAACATAGGCCGGCTGAATTCTTCCTGATTCTTGACTGAACATTTTTCAGCCATGGGTACCTGCAATTAACAACATTTCTTCTCACAACGGGATATGCATGTATACAAATTGCCAATTTCATGCCTACTGCATCAATTTCACATTACTTATTCATATGGATACATAACCAGAACTTACAGCATCATATAGAAACAACATGATGAGGGTTTCAGTTCACTTACCTGGTTATGCAGATTTCTTTCTATACCAGTATATCGTTGAGACGCTCTTACTTCGGCTGTTGATCACCTTCGTCCTTCTGTCTGTGGGCTTGAATCACGCAACGGTAGCTATTATGCAGATATGGAGGCTGGTGTTCTGTAAAACAATTTTAACGCAGGTAAATGTAACAATGGCGGTTGAATTACCTTTTAACCTTGCAATTAGGGTAAACTTAGGTTAACTCTGACAAGTTAGATCGCAATCTTTGATTATTCGTGCGAAAACTCAGGATCTCGCCAGACGTTTCATTGGGTTCTGAGCTCGGTGGGAATCACCTACCATATCGACGCGCATTTAATGGCAATGGCGGCAAACGGAGCAGGAGGATATCCATACGACAAAATATCATGAGAGCAGGATGATATTTCACAGATATCAGGTTGAGTTTCAATATCATCCTCCCTAGTCTTGAATTTGTTATCGCGACAAGATTCGGGTGACAACGCACCTTTGTTTTCATTTTAGCACATCAGGAGGATATTTTGGTCCATCGGGTGATATTTCAAAATATGATGATGACCTTTAAACTTTACTCATTCTCCTTTCGGAATATCAGGATGACGTCATCATGATATTTGTTCTTTGTATTGGAAATGTCTTATGACGTCATCGTCATATTGGGTGAACATGATCATGTTTACAAAATATCCTGTCGAAATGTAAATATGATGATGATGTCATCAGGATGTTTGTTTCTTCGTTTATCATCTTCGGATGATGTCATCAGGATATTTGTTAAGGCTGATATTTTGCATCAGGATCATATTAACGAATATCGGGTTACTTTCAAAAACATGATGCTGGCGATACAAAAGACCGCTCGACGGGGAAAACTTACTATCACTTAAATTTGACGTCCGGATATTTGAACCGCAGGATATTATCAGGGGGGCGTTTCAAATATGATGATGACCTTTATACAGCAAAACCGAGTTTATAAAATATGACCCTCTTCTTGCGAATATCATGTTTGACCAAGACTTTGACTGTTCATAACTCTCACATCCTGATGAATATCCGGGTGATGTAAAAGGCAAACCTACACGGATTTTAATGCTCTTTCAGAATATGTGGTCATCTATATGAAATACAAATTTTGACAAACTGACCTCATATTGGGACTTACCTCATCTTGACTCCACATGATGATGAACATGACTGATTTTACCAAACCGCCAGAAAGCAAACAACACAAGCAAAAAGAAAAGTTGGGTCCCTATTTTGCCAAGTCAAAATGGGGCGTGTTGTGTAACCACACAACAACTTGCCACCAAAGAAAATAAACAAATTCCAATGATTCAAGTGATGTGATCACATTCATCTATAGTGTTCTAATTCTGTCTAAGTGTAAGCATCATAATCTTCTGAATGATAAAATTTCATTATGGTGATAAAGCTAACAAAGGATCAGGTGTGTGCATATGATTAATTATCCTCATCTTGAAAGTAAGTTGAAAACATAAGTAACTGGTGTTAAACTACATAGTTGGAGATCATCCCTCATAGCCAACCTGGATAGAGCCTTGCTGCCAGCAGGCGTCTATAGCCCCGGCAAGGTTATCTATACAATCTCCCTAAGTAGAGCCCCACTGCCAGCAGGCGTCCATAGCCCCGGTAGAGTTACTTAGATGGCCTAATTTTATTTCTTTTCTGATTTTCCTTTAAAAAAGTTATATTTGATATCATCATGTCAGCTCATTTGTACAAGGTATAGTCACTTGCAGCTTTAGGTTGGAGATTGTATTGGTAGCAAGGGAGTCCCTTTAGATTTTTCACTTAACACCTATACTAGTGTGTTCAACAAACCCAAGGCTGTTAGGTGTTTCATTGTGATGGATTCACTTTGACCAAGAAAAAGCACCCTGATGAAAAGACATCACAAACCTGATCATGAATACTTCCTAGAATGAATCATAACCTATTTTTAAATGTGATCTCATCATTTGAATCTCAACAATTTAACTATTTTCTTAGGGTGATGAAGTGCATCATCCTGACTTACCAGAACAAGGTCTCAACCAACAAAACAACAAAACAAACAAACTGTACAAACAACTATACAAATATACAATATGATACACATGACTATGACGAAGTCATTCAGGCCTGGAAATAATGTTTGAGGAATTGTCCATTGACTGGCAATGGGACATCCTCACCTATCAGGTTCTTGAGCCTATAAGTACTGTCTCCTAAAATTTCAGAAATCTGAAAGGGACCTATCCATAATCTATCAAACTTAGCATGATAACCTTTCTTTTCATGGGCTTTATCCCACATCAGGACTAAATCGGATATCCTGAAAGCTTTAATTCTGGCTCTCTTGTCAAACCAGCGTTTGACAACAGCCTGATGTTTTGCAAATTGGTCAATCGCTTGACTTCATTTTTCTTCCAGGTGCATCAACTGAAGCAACCTGACTTCCTATTTATTATCTATGCCTAGATATTCTTGGGCAAACTGCAGAGTAGGAATTTTCAAGTTTACAGGGAGGATAGGATCTACCCCATATACTAGTTGAAAGGGTGAGTTTCCTAATGCAATTTTCATTCTAGTTCTGTCTACCCATAAGGCATATTTCAGAAATGAGTTCCATTCCCTGGGATTTTTCTCTATCAATTTTCTTATGATACTCAGTAAATTCTTGTTGGTGGATTCTGCTAATCCATTTCCCTGGGGATAGTAGTTGGATGAAAACTTAAGTATGATCCCATGATCAAAAGCCCAACTTGACAATTTGGTGGAAATAAAGGCAGAACCATTATCACTTACCAATGCATAAGGAGTTCCATACCTGGTGATAATGTTGCTTTCCAGAAATTTGATGACATCATCTGCAGTGCAGGTTTTGCTGCTGGTAGCCTCAGTCCATCTGGTACAATAATCAGTAATTGTCAGGACATACCTATGGCCTGAGGAAGATGGAGGATTGATTGGTCCTATGAAATCCATGCCCCACTGTGCAAATGGGCGCTCTTCCATCACTGGCTGTAACGGTTGTGCAGCATATTTCTCTCTGTTGGCAGCAACTTGGCAAACATGACAACATTTAACATGATCAGCCGTGTCTTTAAAGATTGTAGGCCAGTAATATCCTACTCTGAGGATTGCATGTGTTGTGGCCAACGCTGATCCGTGGGCAGTTCCAAACTTGTCATGTAACTCTGTCAAAACTTTATTTGCTTCTGGTTTCTCTAAGCATCTCAGGTATATCCCTTCATAATTCTTTTTAAACAGGGTTCCTCCCTTCATCATATACTTCTGGGATCTTATCTTTAAGGCTCTTCTCTATGAGGCTTGCATTCTTGAAGGACATCTTCCAGTGATCAGGATGTGCCTGATGTCTGAATACCATTCTCTATTGTCTTTCTCATTGATCACATACTGCTGACTGATGATGTTTGGATCAGTTTCAGATATCATTTGGCTCAGAGCTTGTCCTCTTACTAGCTTCATGGGTGTGATCTCCATGTCATATTCTTGTAATACAGTAATCCATTTGGCCCTTTTTTCACCAGGTTCACTCTGCATCAGCAGCATCTTTACTGCTGCATCTGGTACCACAGCAATCACCTTACTTCTCAGTATGTAATGTCTGAACTTTTTTACTGCTCTGACTAATGCAAGTGCCTGTCTTTCAACATCTACATATCTCAACTCAGCATCCCTGAAAGGACAGCTCATGAAAGCAATTGGTTTCTCTTCTTTATCTTTGTTTCTTTGAGTTAACACTGCTACAGAGGTATGTTCTGAAGCAAATGAGTAGATGTAGAAATCTCTTGTATAATCTGGACTAATGAGGACAGGAGCATCTGAAATGGCCTTCTTTATATCCTCAAAGGCAGCCCTGGCTTCTGGTGTCCACTCAATTTGTGCATCCTTTTTCAACATGGCATTCAGTGGTCTGACAATCTCAGCAAAGCCGGTGATGAACTTCCTCACAAAATTTATCTTACCAAAATAAGATTTAAGTTCCTTTTTGCTTCCTGGAAGTTGTAACTTCATAATGGATTCCACCCTATCAGGATCAATGATAATTCCATCTTCCGTGATCAGGTGGCCTAGTAACTTTCCTGTTGTGACCCCGAATATGCATTTCTTGGGATTCAAAGATATTCCATATTCTTCACATTTCTTCAGTACACTTCTGAGATCGGCAACATGATTTCCCCTTTCCTTGGAGAATACTGTCAAGTCATCCATGTAGATGACTATACATTTTCCTACTAAGCCTCTGAAGGCTATGTCCATTGCTCGCTGGAATGTAGCTCTAGCATTTATCAGTCCAAATGGCATACGTCTATATGCAAATATCCCCCACTTTGTGGTGAAGGCAGTTTTCAATCTGTCAATTTTATCAACCATCACTTGGTTGTATCCTGAAAAACCATCCAAGAAGGACATCATCTTGGCTCCATTTACCATCTGCAGAACTTCATCCAAAGAGGGCAAAGGATAATTATCCTTTTCTGATGCTCTGTTCAGGTTCCTGAAATCTACACATAATCTGATGTCTCCATTCTTCTTTCTGACTGGCACAAGGTTTGCCACCCAAGTGGAGTGCCTCACAGGAAATATTATCCGAGCATTTAACAATTTCTTAACTTCTTCAAGGATGATGGGCTCAAGCAGAGCATTGACTGGCCTCTGCTTCTGTCTGAAAGGTTTTGCATCTGGCTTGAGAGGTATAGTATGAGTTATGACAGAAGTGTCATATGTCTTTAGCTCGTCATAAGTCCATGCAATTACATGTATGTAATCCTTAAGGGCCTGAGTTATTCCTTCTAACTCTTCAGGTGTACAAACCTTACCCAATAAGACGTTTCTCTTGTCGTCAGCTTGTCCAATATTCACCTGGGAATATTGACCTCCATCTGCCTTAGGCAGATCCTTATGTTTAAGCATATTATCTAGATCAAAGGCTCTTTCTAATTCAATCATACCTTTGGGAATTGTGTTGCTAGGCAACTCCAATATCTCATCTTCTTCCCAGACATGATCTTCCATACCGTTCTCATCTATAATCTGAGCTTCAAATACGTCTCTGTTTGATATGAAGTCCAGGATGTGCTGATCATCATCAAACACCTGGAGATTAGTCACATTGTCAGGTACTGAAGGTACTGACACCAATTCTACTGAAAATCTCTTCAGACCAGATATAGACAGCGGTTCCAATGTACTAGCGGCCTGGGCAAGTGCATCTGCCCTCTGGTTCTGTTCTCTTGGTACGTGAACGATATTGAAGGCATCAAAGTCTTCAATCAGGTCCCACACACGATGTCTGTAATTTGACAGCTTTCTGTAGTTACAAGAGTAAATTCCTCTTACTTGTCTCACAACTAGTTCTGAATCTCCAAAGACATGCAGTATCTTCACTTTCTTCTTATGAGCAAACAACAGTCCATGAATCAGAGCTTCATACTCTGTGACATTATTGGTGCAGGGGAACTGTAGTCTGTAAGCTACTAAATAGGATCTCCCTGATGGATCAATAAGGTCAATTCCTACCCCAGAACCTTGCTTAGATTTGGATCCATCAAACCTCAGGATCCAAGTCTTATCTTCAGCAGGACATTTAATTGAACTTTCTTTTTTCTTTGCAGCTCTGGCTGCTGCTCTGGCTGATATCCACTTTAACTTGGGGATGTCATCTTCAAGTTTCTTCTTTCCTTTATTTGATGAGCCTGATGGCTTTTCTGTTTTCTCTTCCATCTCAGCAGGAGGATGGTGTTCAGCACATATAGCTGCATGCTTCTTCAAGATGTGTAAACATAGTGAGCAAGCTGTTTCTGAGTGAGGTGCCTCATGCAGCCTACACCAACCTTTAATTAAAACCTCCTGGGGAGATCTACAGTGTTGTGTCATTTTTTCTATTTCTTTAACCAGAAATTCTTCGAACTTTGTCAGGTCACTACCTTTGTCTTCATCAGACAACTCGTAATCCGGTTCCATGAAGCAATCACTACCAGGAGTGATCTTTTCCTTTCTCGCATCATTCATCTGATCAAACATTAGGACTTCTTCCATTTTCTGGATATGATCCTCATCAGGATACGTCGGAGCCTCTGTTCCTGCAGAAGACAAATAAGAATTAGTATCATCATCATCATCAGATGTAGCACTCACCTCGGAATATGATGATGATGCTTCACTATACGTCTGCTCCAGTATCATCATGTCTAAGCATGGTTCACAAGTCTTTTCTGAGTGTGCTTCGCCATGTAATCTGCACCATCCATCAATCAAAATGTCATTAGCAGGTATATTCAATAATTGGCAACATTTTATCTGAGTAGATAAATGCATCTCAAAATCCCTGAAGCGATCCATTTCATTCTCATTATCAGGATCATTATTAAGTTCTACAACTGGCATATCCTCATGATAATCATCATCATGATGATGATGAACATCGAGCATCAAGATCTCTTCTATTTTGACTGTTTGCAGCCTGATGTGATAAACTCCAGGTTCTACGTTTACGTACATGATCTCATTTGTTTTGTTATATTCCGTGATCATATGTTTCATCCTAGGCTCAGCATCAATCCTGATCTGATTAGGTATACCTTTCCATGGCAACCACATGTGACTGAAATCTGTGGACATATATCCGTTAAGCATTTTAGACCAGTCCCGGCTAAGCAACATCCCATATGTATCAGGTATGTCAACTGCCTGAATGTCAATGTAATACTGGATCCTAGGATCAGACGCTAGCTGCATATGAATGTGAGTCAGTTCTCCTACGACACTTACTTCTGTCTTGTCCAGTTGAGTGACCTTCTTTAAGGATTTAGCAGGATGCAGTCCTAATGCGTTGCATATTGACAAAGGCATAACATTCGTTGAGGCTCCTGAATCAACTAAACAGTTGTGCAAATTCTTGCTAAACATTCTTATGGTGAGGAGAAACGGAGGTGATTCAGTTTTATCTCTATACAAGGTCATGTGGGAGCTTTCAGCGGCTTGGACTGTAGCTGACACCTTGGGCTTGCTAGTATTATCTTTAGCAGCATGATCTTTGCCATTGAATTGACCTGAAAGATGATTATCCTCTTTAGGAGCAGGATCATCTAGTGACTTCATGAATGCTCTTTTGATGGCAGGAGTTTTCAGTAACTCAGATAGGGACAGGCTGATCTTGATTTTCTTCATTTCATCAGCCAAATAACTGACTAACTTGTCAGACTCATGAGGTGCATTTACGACTTTTGTTACTGTGTTTTGAGGAGACAAGTATTGAGCATTCACCTTAGGGAACCCAGGGTTATTGCTAGCCTTAGGATCAGGAGGTGTGTTGAAGTTGTTTGGAGGTAGAGATGATGTCAATGGACCAGCAGGTCTGTTGGCATTACTCCTCAGGTTATAATTGTGCTTACCAGGGTATTGCTGCTGGTATGCATGTACTTCCTCATGCTCTCTTGTAGGTTTGTTTTCATCCTCAAAGGGGAAGACATAGTTTGTTTCAAAGGTTAAGGCAGATTCTTCACAGGTCTGATTATAATCCTGATGATGCTAATTAGTGTACGTTTCCAGCACAAAAGCTGAATCATATCCACAAGGAACTATTTCATTTCCTTCTGCCTGAGGTGGATTTCCAGAAGTGTTAGACACTTCAGTCTGAAAGATGCTGGCAGCAATCCTAAATTGTGGACAATCTAATTCTGCATGTGCATTTGTATTGTGAATCCTGCACCAATTGGTAAGGGCTGCTTCAGCAAGATTGACTCTGGTAGTTTGTTTGGCTTCACCAGGAGGCTGATTGTCTAGGGGTGACGGTAATGAGCCATTATTTGGCCTAGAGTTCCACACTCTGGGCTGTCTAGGAGGATTATTATTGTTTCCAGCACTATTGTTGAAGTTATTGTTGTTATATCCTCTGTCAGGGTAGTTTGGTCTGTCATTGGAATAACTCCTATTCTGACCTGACTGTGAATAAAACCCTTGATTTCTCAAGTGTGTTACTTCTGTGGTGAGTTTTCTTAGTTGAGCAGACATTTCTTTGATTTCCTCTTTCTCCTCTTGAGCTTTGGCCACTATATTTTCAGTCTGAGGCTGAAAAAAGGAAGATCCATGGTTATTGTTGGATAGATCTGTACCCTAAGGTGTTTGAGCATGTGCAGGATATTGTGGCAATTGGCCATTTCCATTAGGAGGAGGCATAATACTCAATGGAGGTACTTGCAAAGGTGCAGGCATGACTGCTGGGGGTATCAATGCCCCATTTGGATATTGTGCAGGATATTGTGAAGGATAAGCTGCAGGATATGGCGCTGGATATTGTGATTGTACACCAGGCAAAGCAAGGAATGCTATATTTGGAGTAGGAGCAGGTATCAGCTGCTGATTTACCTTGATAGCTTCTTGAAAAGCTCCTGTCAGTGTAGTGATCTCAGGATGTGTTCTTCTGATGAACATGGAAGTTAATGGATCCAGGGCTGAATAATAGATACTCCTAGCAGCAGCATCAGCCACCACATATGGGGCAACTAGCTTGGACAACATTTTCTGGAACCTAGCATTGAAATTGGCAATAGGTTCATTCTCAAATCTCTTGATTGTGGCAAACATGTGGTAATTCATGGATGGATCAATAGGGACCTTGAACCTGTCAAGAAAAGCTTTCTCTAAGATGGCCCACGAACCGACAGAAGATTGACCAAGACTAATGAACCAATTATAAGCCTCTTCCCCTAAGGAAAAAGGAAATAATCTACACACTACGTCTTGATGTTCTATTCTGGCTCTGCAGCATGCTTCCTTAAACGTCCTGATATGATCATCAGCATCCTGATAAGGATGATATTTTGGACAAAGTTTGTCTGGATTCTTTGGTAAATCGTGATATGCGGTAAAGGTCAAGGGTGACTCTGCTGCAAAGAAAGACATTGCAACCTGAGGGGGCTGAACTGGTGGTGCAGTTGGCTGAGGTTGGACTAAAGGCACACCCTGAGGTTGAACAGGAGGTGTCACGGATATACCGGAAGGTATTTGCAAACCAACAAGAGTTACAGGAGGAGGTCCCGGTGAAGCTCTAGACGTACCAGACCCTGGAGTATGGTGAATGTCTACAGTCCTAGGTCTGAGACCTCTAACAGGCAATTCTTCAAAAAACTCACTAGGTCTGGACGTGGTATTTATCCTGTGAGCCAGGATTTCTCGATTTGGAGTGAAACTGGCGGAAACTTTGCAAATATTGGTTGGATTCCACCGGATGAGGTGATATTTGCGGTCAGATTGCAAATCAGACTGGATATTTACGAAATATTTGCGAAGACACTGCAAATATGACAGGATATTGGGATATCCTAACCGGTAGCACAAGATCTCAAGTGTCTAAGGCTCAAATTCTCAAAGCTTGAACAAATTTATGCCTCTTTAGCCGATATTAGTGAATTTAAAGAGATCTACTGTAAAGCTTGCAATATTTATGTGAGATCAGGAAATCTTTACATAGAATGTGCATATACAAACTTCTCACAGCAAATATTTACGCAATTTACTGAAATTCACAGACGATCTGAGGTTACCTTACTCTTATACGTCATCAAACCTGAAAATACTGATGACTAAAGCAGTAGTATCTTTTCCAGTTCGGCCCTCCTTCTAGCGCCAATTTATGTTGGTCATGATGTTAGTCACAAACAAACATAGAATAAAAGTACACATTAACCTTTATTCATCTTGAAAGATACAGTGAATTCAAAGAATTCATGATCCCAAGTCTCCGGTGATTAGGTCTTAATCGACTGACGTTACTCAGTGGTTAATGTGAGTTGCTGTTTCCATTTTGGGGCCTTACGTGAAAATGTACCATCATCATGACGTTCCTGCAGAAATTCTTTACAGAGAAGTCAAATTATGCAGCTATTTGACGAAAAGATGTAAAATACTTCAATCTTTGCATGATATTTTCAATTGTGCATGCTTAGTGTTCAAATATGCTAAATATTTACGATTATCTACGGAAGGTCTGCATATTTTGGGTTGTTTGCTTAAGATTATCAGTTTATTTGCAATTGTGATAGTGAGATGCTCTAAAATTGAAAGAAATTAAAAGAAATGCTTCTAATTAAGTTGAACCTTTATCTTTTGATCCACATACATGCCTGATACTGTCATGAGGAGAAGAAATCAAACCATATGTTCACCAGGACATTCCACAGCTAGATACAGTTGATGCAAACTTCAGAGGATAATGAATGAAAACAATACATGCAACATGATGAGAACTCCAAGGGACGCAGCAAATCAAAGCATATCTCCAGAATTCAGACACAGATTACTCAAGATTTACGAAGATTTGTAATCGGAATACTCTTCTCTTTCATTAAGTATGCAAAAGACATGTACATATACAGTAGCTTTGAAATAAGTCCTGAATATTTCAGCAATCAAATTTCAATTAAGTTTTGAATGAAAATAACGAGGCATTCCACCACCTTTTATAGAATAAGGTGAGGAATCCATTACAAAAGATCCACGGATCTGATTTATCAATACAAATCAACGGTCATCACTTCATGACTTGTCAGTATTACAAAAAGGCACAAGTTGCCAGCTGGCAACTATCTATACTGCATATGCAAAATGCTCCCCTTCATGATGTATCTTCATCATGCTTTTCATCTGATGCCTGCGGGTCATCATCATGTGCATCGCTCCCTGAACTTTTGCTATCCGGATGATGACGCTGCTGCATATGGGGCTGCATGCTGCTCTGGATTTGTTCGTATGACTGCACAACTTGATCTATTCCTCTGCCATCTTGAGTCTTTGCCTTGATAATGGCGTGTTTGTGCGCTTCATACTTATCCCTGCTATTATCCAGCTTATTCTTTCTGTCCTGCAGTGTTTCATTATAGGCCTCCATCTTGACCTTGATTCTCATCATCTTATTTATTATCTCTTCTGTCAAGTGGACCAGCAGACCATCATCTTCCACCTGGAAGTTATTACGTAGAGCCTTGAGAGCAGAATCTTCATCTTGATTCTCTATCTTCCCTTCCACCTGGCCTTCTAATGTTTCGAGCATGTCTGCTTCAATGCCCATTAAATCGCGTAGCCTCATGCTGATCTCCCTCAGCTTATTATTGCATCTCTTGAGGACTTCGCATTCGAACTGTACATCCTTATACCAGATATCCACTAATAATGCAGTATTATTATCTAACACCTACTTACTGATAAGCAGTTGTGGATTTATCTGCCTTATTTCATCCAGCAGGCTGAGGACTTTCTCCAGTTTATAAGACCTTTTTCCGGTCTGCATCTGCAACCTGTCCACCTTAGTTTTGGAGTCACTCAATATGCTCCATCTCTTCAAAGAACCTTTCATTATTTCAATGGCATCATCCAATGTGGATGACACCCATTTTTTTATTACAGACACCTCATGTTTCATGAGGTCCAGTTTATTTACCTCCTCCTGAGAAATGGCAGTCAATGGGACTGCAGCTTCAGCTGTGGTATCTTCAGGATTGGTCAAGCCTTTAATATATGCATGCAACTGAGCAATGTGCTCTTTATGTTGCTTATTCTTCTCCTTCTCTCTTTTCACCTTCTGAATTAGAGAGTCAATGATGTCTTTTCCCTCCTGACCTTCCTGCTCTTCATTGGCAAAACCCAGATCAACTGTGCTTATCTCGAACTCATCCAGGGTGATTTTGCCTTTCTCTTTCTCTACGGCAGGTACAGCAATCTGTGCGGTCCTTCTCCCTGTCACCGGATCTCTTTTGATGGCCGAGGTTATCCTGGCCTTTCTCCTGGGTTTCATTATATCCACGGCGAACAGGGTGGAGACGTCAAACTCCTGAATCTCCAGCTCCTCCTCAATATTCACTTCCTTTTCTAACCATGGAGGCACCTGATCATGTTTCTCAGCATCATGATGCTGTTCACCTCTATCTCCCTTTTCTGTTAACAAGTGTTGTGGAGATGGTGACTTTTCTCTTTCCGGCTCTTGATGCTCGCCTTGCTACTGTTGATCCTGAGGCGCCTCCTCCTGTTGAGGAACTTCTTTTTCCGGGGGAGCATCTTCTCTGTGTGGGGAACCTGGTGGTGTACCTGTAGGTAGATCATGATGATCATGATCTTTTTCCTTCGTTTCTTCACCTGTCCCCAGTTCTTCCCCTTGTGGAGGTTGGTCATCCTCCTTTTGCTTTTCTACTTCTGGTGGTATGTCCACCACCTTCGACATTGTAGGATCTGCTTGAGGTGATGGTGACTTTTGTTCCGCAGCGGCTATCTGTTCTGTACCTGCAGCATCCACTTCTTGCGCCTTATCGGCAGGATCCTCTATCACTTCATTCTTCTTATCATCAGCCTTTGCTTCTTCTCGTACCTCTATTATGGCAGGTCCTGCTGATGTATCCTGTGGGCTTTGTTGGCCTGATTCAAGAGCATGGCCCTCTGCTTTGGCCATCTCTATCTCCTTTGTCAGGTGGCCTCTATCAGGTGATCCTGCTGGCCGTTCAGGACTTGCATCCTGCCTTTCTGTTAAGTCTACCACTGCAGGATCTGTCACCTCGACAATCAGTGTGTCCAGCCCTATGTCCTGAGCTACCTGCTCCGGGCCCTTCTCTGGTTCTGGGCTCTTTCTTTGCTCCGCCTCTGCTTGTTTCATCTCTTCAAGCACTGTTTGAACCGTTGGAGGCTTGTGAGGAGCCACACTGATGCCAGCAGCTGCAAGTGTTTCCATTTCTTGTGTAGCTACATCCTGCACCACCTCATCATCAGACAAGTTTATTGTCTCGTCTAGCGAGACATGCTTTTCTGTTTGTGCCTGAGATGTTTCCTTTTGTTGCTCTTCTGCAAGTTCTGTTTTGAACTTGACAATGGTAGGAAGTGGAACATTGTGCTGAAGTTCCTTCTGCACTTCACTACCTGCCCCTTGTACTTGTACTGGAGGGTGACTTATCTCACCTCTCATGGAGGTTCTTGTTTTCTTAGGTGTGATAGGAACCAACACCTGGGGAGCTCTCCTCTTTCTTCTGATTATCAATGGAGCTTCCTCCTCTTCTTCAGGCTCTTCCTCCATGAGGATATCCTTGCCTGGTTGTCTAGATGATTGACCCTCTTCTTGGGTCTCTGTGGTTCCAGCCTCTGCTGTCTTGGCTTTCTTGGGCTTGGGAGGAGAATCTGATTCTAATCCTGCTCCTGCTGCTTTCTCAGCTGTAAACACTACCCTTTCAATTATGACCTCTTTGGGTCCCTTTTCCACCTTCTTGCCCCTTTGGGCTCTCTTGCTTGACTGTTGTGGTGGAGGAATCTTCTCTCCTTTGGTCTTCCGTTTCTCCAGCAGGAAGTCATCATATTCGTCTGCAGGGATATCCTGCCCCTTCTTCTTGTTGTCCACCGTGATGGCAACACCTTTTTTCTTCAATGCCTCTACCTGTGCATCTACCCAAGCTTGGGTCAAGTGTATGGTTCTGGCAAAGAATGGGTCCAAGGACATATCCTCCTGTATGGTGAGGTCAGGGGCAGAAATGGTATCATTGTAAATCTTCTTCTGCTCATATTCATCTGCCATGATCCTGCCGTCATCACTCTTCAGCTGCTACGGGAGGGGTATGCAGTCAAATGTCCTGATCTGGTTCAGAGTCAACCTCTGATACCTCCTCCTCCTGGCCTCTGCCTCATCTTCGCAGTCAGCCCAAAAATCCTCTAGGTGCCTTTGGTGAATAGGCTTTCCTAGGATCTTCTGCATTCGGCCGTAAGGATCATATGGTCTTGTTACTGGGAAGGGTAGTAGATTCATCTTGTTTAGAGTGACCATCACCTTCTTAATATGATCCGAGTCAGGGCACATATAGCTGCCGATGCTGACTGGGAACAAAATTGGTGGCAGCTTCTTGGCATCCTTATAAGTCTGTATGATGGTGGAGCCCTGCCTGATAAATTCCATTAGCACTACTGCATCTGTAGGATACCTTGGCAGCATCAGGGGATGCCCTTCAAAACCTTCTATCCTAATGTAGGAAAAGGTGGCAAATTGGATGTACCATGCCCCATGGCTGTATACTACCTCCTAAGCTTCCATGCTTAGTCTCTTTGTTCTGTCATCTTCCATGGTCCTTACCAGATGCATAGAGAATGCATCATTGACCAGTTTATAATCCTTGATGTAATTCATTCTTTGCAGCTGGGGATGATGATCCCAGATATAAGCTGCATTTGTGCCTGTTAGCTTCCCATCTGTGGTTAAGGCATCAAACGTACCTCCATATGCACAGGAATAAACAATGTAAGAGGTCATATAGAAGGCACAATCAGAACCTCCCAGGTTCAGCAGCTGCTCATGCAGAGCATCACTTATGATTTGGCCCCATAGTGGCTTGATGTCTGCATATAGGCACATCATTATTATGCCATACATCCAGTCTCTGAATTCTCCAGTATCAGGCTGGCCAGTCACCCTGTTCAGTGGGGCAATCACATACTGATATTCCTCATTAAAATCAAACTTGAACATGTGCACAGGGAGCTTGGCCGCTGCATTGTATGTGCTGTTCTCGGCCCGCCAAGCATACATGTTCTTTCTGGCCGTCTTCTTGTTGGCCTCATACTCTCTTTCAGACTTCTTCAAGTCTACACTCTTTACCTTGCTGCCCATTGGCAGTCCAAATGTCTGGGATAGACCTTTGATGGATAGGTCTGCATATACTCTCCCGTGCTTCATTACCTGCCTCGTCTGAGGGTTGTAATTCCGGGCGCACTCAATAACCAGCTCCGGAAACTCCATGGAGTAGGGGAAGCCAGCAGCGTTCCACATGCCGGATACAAACACGGCGCCCAATACTGGACTCTTATCTTGTCCATCATTCAGCTTGGCTGACCAAGCTTCCAGGTTGGTACTCCCCTGATGGGTATCTGTAATTGCCCCAAATTTGAACAGGACCCCTCTCTGTGAAGAGAACATAGGCCGGCTGAATTCTTCCTGATTCTTGACTGAACGTTTTTCAGCCATGGGTACCTGCAATTAACAACATTTCTTCTCACAACGGGATATGCATGTATACAAATTGCCAATTTCATGCCTACTGCATCAATTTCACATTACTTATTCATATGGATACATAACCAGAACTTACAGCATCATATAGAAACAACATGATGAGGGTTTCAGTTCACTTACCTGGTTATGCAGATTTCTTTCTATACCAGTATATCGTTGAGATGCTCTTACTTTGGCTGCTGATCACCTTTGTCCTTCTGTCTGTGGGCTTGAATCACGCAACGGTAGCTATTATGCAGATATGGAGGCTGGTGTTCTGTAAAACAATTTTAACGCAGGTAAATGTAACAATGGCGGTTGAATTACCTTTTAACCTTGCAATTAGGGTAAACTTAGGTTAACTCTGACAAGTTAGATCGCAATCTTTGATTATTCGTGTGAAAACTCAGGATCTCGCCAGACGTTTCATTGGGTTCCGAGCTCGGCGGGAATCACCTACCATATCGGCGCGCATTTAATGGCAATGGCGGCAAAAGGAGCAGGAGGATATCCATACGACAAGATATTATGAGAGCAGGATGATATTTCATAGATATCAGGTTGAGTTTCAATATCATCCTCCCTAGTCTTGAATTTGTTATCGCGACAAGATTCGGGTGACAACGCACCTTTGTTTTCATTTTAGCACATCAGGAGGATATTTCGGTCCATCGGGTGATATTTCAAAATATGATGATGACCTTTAAACTTTACTCATTCTCCTTTCAGAATATCAGGATGATGTCATCATGATATTTGTTCTTTGTATTGGAAATGTCTTATGATGTCATCGTCATATTGGGTGAACATGATCATGTTTACAAAATATCCTGTCGAAATGTAAATATGATGATGATGTCATCAGGATGTTTGTTTCTTCGTTTATCGTCTTCGGATGATGTCATCAGGATATTTGTTAAGGCTGATATTTTGCATCAGGATGATATTAACGAATATCGGGTTACTTTCAAAAACATGATGCTGGCGATACAAAAGACCGCTCGACGGGGAAAACTTACTATCACTTAAATTTGACGTCCGAATATTTGAACCGCAGGATATTATTGGGGGGGCGTTTCAAATATGATGATGACCTTTATACAGCAAAACCGAGTTTATAAAATATGACCCTCTTCTTGCGAATATCATGTTTGACCAAGACTTTGACTGTTCATAACTCTCACATCCTGATGAATATCCGGGTGATGTAAAAGGCAAACCTACATGGATTTTAATGCTCTTTCAGAATATGTGGTCATCTATATGAAATACGAATTTTGACAAACTGACCTCATATTGGGACTTACCTCATCTTGACTCCACATGATGATGAACATGACTGATTTTACCAAACCGCCAGAAAGCAAACAACACAAGCAAAAAGAAAAGTTGGGTCCCTGTTTTGCCAAGTCAAAATGGGGCATGTTGTGTAACCACACAACAGGACACAGACTACTGCGAGTATCATCGAGGAAGGGGGCACACGACTAACAATTGTATCCACCTCAAGAATGTCATACAAGATATACTGGATCAGAATCAGGGAGGGACACAACAGCATACCTCCAATGAATCTCATGTGGCCTACCGGGATCCTCTTCTAAACCACAACCGGCCGTATAACAACAATCACAACAGCGGTCACAAAAAAAAAACAATGGTTACAACCACATCAATGGTCACAATGGCAACAACTCCAATAGCCATAACAATAATGACAACAATCGCAACAAGCCAAACCAGAACAGTGGGTTGAGTAATGCTAACTATGCAAGTGTTCCCTTTGAGTACACCATTAACTGCATTTCTGAGCATGTTCCTCAAGTCAACGTCATATCCCCCAACCAACAACCAGGACCTAACAGAACTGGTTGTAGTATAATTACCCGCAGTGGTAGAGTCATGATCAACACGACTCCTCCAAGGTCGTCACCTTCTCCGTCCAACTCTCGCCCATATAATGTCATCGACCAATTGCAAAAAACTCCAGCTTACATTTCCATATTGGAGCTCTTGCGTCTATCTCCTTCTCATAAGGAGATTCTCAAGAAAGCCTTAGTGGACACTACTGTCCCCACTAACCTGGCCCAAGAGAAGTTTCAAACCATGGTTGGCAATCTGACATCCTCACATTCCATATCATTTACCGAGCAAGATGACCTTTCCGTATCTCAACCCCACAACACTCCCCTACACATTGTCGCATTCGTGCACAAGCACCGCATCAAGAGGGTTCTTATTGATGGGGGTGCCGGTTTGAATATTTGCACATTGAAGCTAGTCCTTGCATTGGGGTTCTCCGAACAGGCAGTTGATCCACGGAGGAAGATTACCATAAAGGCCTACGACGAGGAAGAGAGAACCACGAAAGGCACGGTTGTCCTACCTATTCAAGTTGGACCGATAATCAAAGATGTGGTGTGCCAAGTCCTTGATCGGGAGCTTGCTTACAATATTCTACTAGGGAGACCATGGATCCACGCCATGAAGGCTGTCCCCTCCACCTACCATCAATGCATAAAGTTTCCACACGATGGCAAGCAGGTCACCATACAAGGCGACCCTGATCCCTACCAACACTGCAATTCTTTCCAAGCAAAACCTGAATGTGTCATACCCAACAATCGGGCCCACATTTCCCCTACCTTGCAACAGGACCATTCTACTGAAGCTTCCTCCTCACGGCCTAAACCAATGAAAATCACCATAAAAGAAAATGGCATGGGGGAATACCAGATTGAGCACAACCTCAACCTTGCAAAAATGCCCCTGTCTCCTCGCTCCTTTGGCCAGCCCAAGCATCAACCCAGGCATTTTCCAAAGCCCTCTGCTCCTCCTATCACTCCCACAAACCCCTTTGTAAAATGGGGGACCTTATCCGATGAATCAGAGGAGCGAGATCTCTTGCAATGGCTTTATGCCGAAGAAGAAAACACACCCCAAGATCCACCCAGACTCCCTACAGAGCTCTATGGGTGAGGTGAGACCATCTTGCACAGGATGGGATATGAAGGACAAGGCCCTATCGGCCTCAGAAAAGAAGGGATCATTGAACCTATACAACCTTCTTCCTCCTCTTCGGCTAGAAACACCACTGGCTTGGGATACAAAGGCAAGGGTAAAGCCAAGGAAAATGCCTATCTTGTGGAGACAATCCAAACACCCCAAGAGGACAGTGACACAGATTCAGATGAGTTGAATGAGTATGAGTGGGACGAGCTAACAGAGCACTCCTACGATGACAAGGAGATCGACACCATCCAAACTCTTAGCCCTTACCATGAGAGACAAACGCAACGGGACAGACCACTGGAGTCTGATTTGCCCCTCCCTGAGAGTATGGCTTTCGAGGAAAGTTTCGATTCCATTGCGATAAATAACTTGGAGGAAAGTACCCCCCAGAACACTACCCCCACCTGTGCTCCTAGTATTTCCATCCACACTATCAACGAATCAGGTCTTTCATCCGACTCCCTTCCCCTCTTGCACCCTGAGCTTATTGACTGGGATCTGCAAGGAACCCCCCAATTAGATATGTTCCAGAACGATGATGCCTACATTGACTATATGGGACTTAGAGATCACTTACCAAAAGGAGATCATAAAGCCGGTTTCGCTATCGAACTCAATACTGTAGCTTACTTCGGGGAGGGTGCCAAGCCTTCTAGTCGCAAAAATATAAAGATCAAAAAGGGATCTGACGGTGAAAACTGCCGTGCGGTAGTGTCAGATCATAAAACAGTAAAAAGAAAGGACGTATCTGAAGGTGAAAACCCAACTGTGGCACCTGACAATGGAATGCTTGACACCCTCCCAAGTGATATGTATCAAGAAAGGTCACAGATCATGGTAGAGCCAACAGAGCCAGTGAACATTGGAACCAAAGAGCAGCCTCAGATTATCCACTTTGCAAAATCTCTCACGCCGCCTGAGAAAACCAGGTTTGTACCATTCTTCAAAAAGAAGAGAGGCAGCTTTGCTTGGTCATATGCCGACATGCCAGGTTTGGACCCAAACCTGATCCTACATCACTTGCCATTGGATCCAGGGGTGAAGCCCGTAAAGCAAAAACTGAGAAAGATGCATCCCCATATAGCCCTTCTGGTCAAGGAAGAACTCAAGAAATTGCTAGACGTGGGGTTCATCAGGGCCATAGATTATCCTGAATGGATATCAAACATCATGCCAGTGTCTAAACCAGATGGCAGGGTTCGACTATGCAACGATTTTAGAGACTTAAACAAAGCATGCCGCAAGGATGACTTTCCCTTGCCTAACATCGATATCATAGTCGACCTCACAGCAGGACATACAATGATGTCACTCATGGATGGATTCTCAGGGTACAACCAGATCAAAATAGCACTAGAGGATCAGCACAAAACCGCTTTCACTTGTCCATGGGGTACCTTTTGCTGGAATGTCATGCCATTTGGGTTGAAAAATGCAGGTGCTACATATCAGCGGGCCATGACAACCATATTCCACGACATGATGCATGTGACCATGGAAGATTATGTTGATGATATCTTGGCAAAATCACTCACCAGGGACTCACACCTGGACACATTAGAAAAAGTCTTCCAACGGTTGGATCAATTCCAAGTAAAACTGAACCCGAAGAAGTGTGTGTTTGGGGTCACATCAGGCAAGCTGCTAGGCTTCATCGTGTTAGAAAACGGCATAGAGGTAGACCCGGCCAAGGTCAAAGCAATCATGAACATGCCTCCGCCCAAAACTCTAACACAGTTGAGATCCTTACAGGGTAAGCTCTAGGCCATCCGCAGGTTCATCTCACAACTGGCAGACAAGTGCCATCCTTTCAGCCATCTCCTACATAAGAACGTTCCATTTAAATGGGATGAGCAGTGCGAAGAGGCATTCAACAAACTCAAGGAGTACCTCATGAATCCTCCTATACTCATGCCTCCAATCCAAGGAAAACCTTTGATTCTCTACATATCTGCTACACCTACTGCCCTTGGGGCTCTCCTAGCGCAGCAAGATTATGAGAACAAGGAAAGAGCTATGTACTACATCAGTCAAACCTTAGTGGGCTACGAGTTGCAGTACTCACAGGTGGCACGTTCATGCCTTGTGGTGGTTTTTGCCTCACAAAAACTTCGACACTACATGTTGGCACATCCTGTCAAACTCATTGCCAAGATCGACCCACTAAAATATCTTCTCAGCAAAGCAGCTCTCACAGGTTGACTAGCCAAATGGGTTATGCTTCTTAGCGAATATGATATAGAGTATGTGGACAGAAAAGCCATCAAGGGGCAAATCATCACTGACCAACTAGCTGAGGCACCGTTACAGGACACTTCGCCAATGCAGTTTGAGTTCCCTGATGAGTCTTTATTCACTTTGTCAACATCTCCTTGGAAACTCTACTTCGACGGGTCTTACACCAACCATGGATCGGGGGCAGGTATCTTGTTTATCACTGCCCAAGGCGACACAATTCCAAAGTCCTACAGGTTGTTATTTCCATGTACTAACAATATAGCGGAGTATGAAGCTTTGGTAATTGGTCTCAAGATGGCCACTGAGTGGAAAATCCAAGCACTATGTGTCTACGGTGATTCTCAGCTTGTCATAAACTAGGTCAACGACGAGTATCAGACCAAAGATGAGAAGCTCATCCCATACAAACGAATGGTCGACGACCTCAAAGCACACTTTGGGACCATCTCGTTTGAGCAAATACCTAGGATAGAGAACAAAGCAGCCGATGCAATGGCGACCATAGCCTCTCTTCTTGAGATACCTGAACATGAGTCACGGTATGAGTTCTTAGTAGAAACAATTCGACAACCGGCTTATGATGTCCTCGACACCCATTCCATTTGCCACCTAGTAGGATCTGATTCGCCTTGGTACGGTAAGACCTACACTTACCTCAAGGACAATATCCTTCCTTTGGACCTCTCTTCCAACCAAAAATGAACCTTCATCCGACAAGCCTCCCGTTACACCATTATCGCCAATACCCTTTATCGACGTGGTCTAGATGGTACTTTACTCCGTTGTCTAGAACAAGAAGAATCTGTAACTACCTTGCGAGACGTGCACGAAGGGATCTGCGGAACACACTCCAGCGGTCCTTCCTTAGCTAAGAAACTCATGCGTTTGGGTTATTACTGGCCCAATATGGAAATGGATTCATATCAGTTCGTCAAAAAGTGCAAACAGTGCCAGATACACAGGAACCTGATTCATGCACCTGCTCAGGAGTTGAGACCTCTAACGACACCCTGGCCCTTTTGCCAGTGGGGACTTGACCTCGTGGGAAAGATTCATCTGCCTTCTTCCAACTGCCATAAATTCATCATAACCGCCACTGAGTACTTTACAAAGTGGATTGAAGCCGTTCCCTTATCAACCGTCACAGGAAAGCAAATTTCCTCTTTCATTCTGAATTACATTATCTGCCGATATGGCATCCCTTCATCCATCATAACGGATAATGAGAGACCCTTCAAAAATTAGGATGTCCAAGAACTTTGTGAGCATTTTAAAATCCAACATCGTTTCTCCACTCCATACTATCCCCAAGGTAACGGCCAAGCTGAGGCATCGAACAAAACCATTCTAAAAATCCTAAAGAAGACTGTCAATGACGCTGGTCGCGATTGGCACGTCCAACTCAATCCCGCTCTGTGGGCCTATAGAACCAGCATACGCACTCCCACAGGTGCTACACCCTACGCCCTCGTCTATGGTTCTGAAGCCATCCTTCCCATTGAGGTCAAACTCCCATCCCTTCGGGTGTCGTTAAAAGGTCTCATCTCAGACAAAGAGTACAGAGTCTCCAGACTACAGGAGCTAGAACTGCTAGAGGAAAGGCGCCAAAAACCTTTTGACCATCTCAAAGCCTATCAACAAATGATGTCAAGAAGCTACAACCACAAGGTTAGACCAAGATGCTTCAAGGTTGGGGACCTCGTCCTAAAAGAGAACCCTCGCAATCAGCAGGACAGAGAAAAGAAAGGTAAGTTCGAGCCTAACTGGCTTGGACCCTATGTAATTGTAGCGGCTTACGGATCGGGGGCATATCAGTTGGCCACATCAGAAGGTGAGTTGTTTGAGGATCCAATCACCAGCATGCACCTTCGCCGGTTCTATACCTAAGAGAACCCCAATGCAAGGGGGCACAATAAAGTCAAAAATCAAAAAAATCAAAAAAATCAAACAAGTTACAAAGAGAAAATACAAAAAAAGAAAAAAAAAAAATAGAAAGCATACAAAAAAATCGTCCTTTGGTGCAAACCTGGCAAACAGGCACCTTGGATAGGTACCATGAGGAAAACCTGGCAATCAAGCGTCATGTTACTTTCTAGCTTCTCGTGCAAATAAAAGCAAGTGATGAAAACCTGGTAAACAGGCGTTACTTGTGACAAACCGCATTCTCCATCTTTGGGAATCCAATCACCTTGAGCCCATTCTCCCTCTATTTTCCTCATTCAACCCATATCCATCCCACAAATACACGCTTGACAGTTACCTATCATGGCTTGATACTCACCTTGTGGCCTTGTCAACCAAGGTTTTGTCCCATACCGTCTCCTCAATGTAAGCCTAGTGTAGTGTCTCTCGTCAGTGTCTGTGGCCCAAGTCTATGAACTACGTTGCCTCTGCATCGTCACGTAGGCAAGGCCATTATTCTAATGAGCCCCCGAGGCTTCCATCTCTCCCAAGGTCCCATTCGTCTCCCTTTCTTGTCTTCATTCTTGTTGTCTTTCTTCTAGTCCATCCATGGTCCATTAGGGTTTACCCCGAACTACGTTGCCTCTGCATCGTCACGTAGGCAAGGCCATTTAGCAATGAGCCCCCGAGGCACTAGGTCAGTCCCTTAGGGTCAGTCTTCTCAATAAGGATTGTGCAACCTTCTCATCAAGTAAGCAAATGCAAGCAAACACCTACGCTTCAAGCAGAAATCTTGACTATGAGCATCTTAAACTATCCAATGCAAGGCAAATACCCAAGGTCTTCTACATGATTTTATGCAAATTAAGGCAAGAAATAAGCACATATCAACGCAAATATGCTTTGTAAATTGGAACCTAGGGTTAAGTTACAGAGTCTTGATTTTTGCTATCATACCTTCCTATGCTACTCAAGGATGCCAAAAGCTAGAGATGCTATGATGGGGGCATGATTACTTTCTTTGTTTGTTGTTTGTGGATTAAACTTTAGTAATGTGAAGCCTTGTCTAAGGACATGATCGGCAAAAGATCATCGAGGACATCAAAGGTCTTACAGGAACAGGGGCAATCCTTGTTTGTTGAAGCGCAAGAAGTACTCAGGTCATCTAGATTCAATTTTGACTAGATGCTTGTATTAACTTGCTCAATCACACTCCATGTAAGCGATACTCAGGTCATCTCAGTTCAATTATACCTAGATGCTTGTATTCACTTACAACATTTCAGAAAAGTACCAAAAACAAAATGCCCAATGATGAAATAAAAAAATCTAAAAAGCAAAGCATCCATCCTATATCCATATACACATCCATGCATCCGTATCCCATACCATCCTCATTATCCAAACTATGCAGAGTAACGATATCACGAAAAGTTCCTAAGTCATTCTTTCGCAACCATTCTTCTACCCATCATGTCATTCTTGTGTCGATAGCGTACATTTGGACTTCACAAAAACAAGGCATATAGGAGCATATCATATCACTCGTAGGACTAGTCATGCACATGATTAGGTTAGTCAAGTCCACCATCCAATGCATTAGGTCACCAATACATCTGCATCGCATCACATCTCAAACGCACAGAAAACCACTAAACAACATAGCTAAGTGCATCACATATATAGTTGCATCATAACATAGAAATCATATTCCATACACATACATTTGCATTAGATCATTTAGACATCACATATATAGTTGCATCATAACATAGAAATCATGTTCCATACATATACATTTGCATTAGATCATATAGACATCACATATGCAGTTACATCATAACATAGAAATCATGTTTCATATACATACATTTGCATCATCACATAGACATCATATCACATTTTGCATTCATTTGTCACATTAGATCATATAGAAATCATATCGCAGCATATCAAAATGTATCTCATATAGCATCAGATAGACCATCTGACTATGCAATAGAATCACATCATACAGTAGAAGTAAATTACCATCTCATAACACATGCAATAGATACCAAAAGCTGCATCATCATATATACTATCATATAAAAGAGGTCCAAATGTACAATATCACCATCTCTCTCAAAATCAAAGTGTCATATACAATATACGTCCGAATGGACGGTGATACATGTCCCAAAATGTACAAAATCTGGTCTATGTCTACCCCTACTGTTGTGGGCCACCACTGCTAGCTCCTGACTGCTGAGGTCCCATCACGGATGCCCCTGACTGAGATGGACCTGCCCTGTGAGCCACCCTAGACTGACTCCTGAAACTCCCTGTCCTCTGGCTCGACGCCACGGCACCATGGTACAAGCCTCGGTAGTACTGTGCCTATGACTGTGCTTTGGCTAGGTCTGTCTGCACCTGTGCCAACTGCGTCTGCAACTGGCCTACCTGTGCCTGTGCCTGTTGCACCTGACCAACAGAAATAAGCTCGCTGCATCTGTCCCCATAGCGGCCACAGCAGTATCCCGCTCTACACGGATAAGCCGTACCCGTGCATCCGCCATGTCCCTCTCGCGAGTCAAACCAGCAATCACCGTTACGTCTGTGTCTCGCCTCCTCTCCACTCTCCTCAACTGTGCCTGCAGCTCTCGCACCTGTCCCCTCAGGCTGGCTATGGTCCTCTCATGAGGCTCACCCTGCACTGGCCCCTATGCTGCCTCTGCCTGTCCTAGCCCCTACTGCTGGGGCACCTGCTGCTGTGGCACCTGCTGCTGTGGTACCTGCTGCTGCGGTACCTGCTGGGGTGGTGGCATCTGTACCTGCTGCTGTGCCTCTCCCTGTCCTGGCACTGCCTGCCCAGCCTGATCTATCCTCCTCCGCTGCCTCGGCCTCTCTGCAGCTCGGCCACCCCGTCGTCCTCGTCCTCCTCTAGCGCCCCTCTGCCTTGGGCCAGCCTCTCCCTCCTCATCCTCTGAGTCCGCCTCATCAATACGAGGCACCAGCATACCAGGTCCTGAATATCTCGAGAAAGGATGTGCTGTGATCTAGTCCTCGTACTCTTGTGTGACCCCCGCATCTGCTATCTCTCGCCGCATGTCCCATGCCACATACGGTAACTGCTGGAACTCTGCCAGGGCCTCCTCATAAGAAGCCATCGGCCCCCATCTGACCCTCTCTGCATGTGTCTGGGCAAACATGGCCTGTCCCTGTGGCATGCCCTGTCTCCACCCAAACTGTCTCAGCACTCGGCCCACCATCTGCCTCTCCAAGATGTGCCGTGTCCGGCCTATCAACCATCTGGTCTGGAAGCAGTAGGGTAGCTCATCTCCCTCGTCATCCCAGGGCTCGCAATCCAAATATGGCCGCCAGACGACTACATCTACCCCATCCAAAGTATGCCGCCAGTACTCTAGCTTCCCCAGCCTGTGCTGGGAAATCACTCCTGCATAGCCATAGCTGTATGGCTCTCCTCGCTGCCTAGCAAAGACGCACATCAGCCTGGTCACCGCTATGTGCTCCCACAGCCAAAACTGTAACAGCAACACCCCAGCCGATAGACTCGTGCTACGGTGGTACACCACCTGATGCATGTCGTGATATAGGTGGGCTAGCACGCAGGGTCCCCACGCATATCAGGTGCCCTCGGTCAGCATCCGCTCCATGATCCTACCCCATCCAATGGGGAACCCATGCAATCTCCTGTCCGGGCATACAACGCCCCCAATCAGTCCAGCAACTATCCCAGGGAAGTAGTCGTAACAGTCATAGATATCCTGCCACAGGATGACCTGTCCCACCAACTCGGGATCACAAATACTCGCTGACACTCGGTGAGTCCTGAATCCCGCTGTGCGTCATACTCCACTAACTCGCCTACTACGGGCAAGTGCAGTATCCTGTAGACATCCTCCAGCGTCACGGTCATCTCTCCAGTAGGGAAGTGGAAGGTCCCGTCCTCACTGTGGAATCTCTCCATGGCAGCTGTCAATAGTCCTTGGTTCGCCCGCACCTCAGGCATAAAGCAAACGTAATCTAAACCCATGGCACCAAGCGCCACTCTGTCAGCCTCCGTCAACATGTATCTCTGCAATAACGACATAGGGAACATCTCCCTCGACTGCAGCGTCTCTCGTATCTCCTCCTGCAAGCACGCAAAGCAAGGCGTCAGTCTCAAGCCGCATATACCATACTCAACATATCTACTGAACTATATCAACTAAACTTAGCATTTCAAATTGATCAAAACAGCACACTACATCTCTTGACTAGATTCCTGCAATCTCGGAGATAGCTCATCGATTCCTGCGTCAAACAGGATGCTAATCGAATCAATTTGGCTAAGTAATTTGCCATCCCAAGCAAATGCGCCACTACAGGTGGTAAAAGCACCGTTTCTGGTATATGCGCCGCAATAATCAACATATGCACCGCAAAAATGCATATGCGCCGCTATAGTGCACATATGCGCCGTTCTAACACATGCGCCGCAGGAATCCACGCATGCGCCGCGAAATTACGCATGTGCCGCAGGAATCCACATATGCGCAACTTTAACAAATGCGATGCTACATTTCACATATGTGCGGCGGAAATACCAAAGCGCTGCCAAATTACGCATGCGCAGCTAGAATGCACAAAAGCGCAGTTTTTACGCATGCGCCGCCGAAACTGACCTATGCGCCGCGAAAATGCAAAAGCGTAGCTTCGCGGGGCATATGCGCCGTTCTGCGTTTTGGCGCATTCATTTCACCTATTTTCTACATGCATTTATGACACCTAAACTCGACCCTAGGAGAAATTTTTCGAAGCACATACCGGGGGTCCTGCCTCTGCTGGCCGCCCGAATCATCGGACTCGCTCGAATCGGTGCTCCTCGCGTGGTATATCTGCTGCTCTGGCTGCCATGCTGCTCTAAGTTTGCTCTGAGCTCTCTTTCTCCAATACAGAACAACCAAGTGTGCAAATGACTATTCTTGTGGACCCAGCTCCTATTTATAGCCTCCAAACCCTAATTCTGGCTAGGTGATGACTGTGACTACTTCCCGTGTCCGTTTTTCCTCCCGTTTTCTTCCCGCATCCCTGACCGTGTCCCTTTTCCTCCAACCTATCCTCACCCCTTCTTCATCGTGAGATCGTCCGTCTCCAAAACCGGTCGCCGTTTTTCCCGTCCAATCTCCCGAGGGGGCATCCTGTCGTCATTTAACCTGTACCAGGGGCAAACTGGGGCATGTATCACTGTCAGACTATTTATTCTTTGAAGCAATGCTGTAAACTGCATTGCATCAAAGAGGGGCAAAATGTATACGCCTAAAAATGACACAAATCATCCTAAATAAATATTCTAAATATTTATTCCATTCTTCTACCAATTAAATAAATATTCTAAATTTATTTAATCAATTCACTATCCCATAATTAAATAAATTCTATTTATTTAATTAAAATTCTTCTAAATGTCCTACCCAAGTAAATAATCATAAATTATTTAATTAAGCCTAGTTCCTCTATCCTAAAGTTCTAAATTCAAAATTCCACATCACCTTTACACCTCACCTTTTCCACCTCACCTTGTCCACCTCATCAGGTTGCACATGTAATTAAATATATTTAATATTTAATTGCCTTATTTTCCCTCACCCACATGGCCTATTTCTTCTCCAATCAGAGGTCAGTTAACCAATCAATCAAATTTGTTAACTAACCTGTCAATTGAGTCAAATCCTCAATCAATCCAGTCAGTTCCACAATCCACTCTTCTAACTGATCAATCAATTCTGTTAACAGATCAGTCAAGTCTGTTAACTCTCCAATCAGTTTTGTCACATCCCACCTTTCATGATGGAGCTGGGACACTTGGCACGTTTCTACTGGTTGCACATTCCTCAACCATCCTCAGCCGTCGATCTTCATATCTCCTCTCAACCGTTGATTCCCATTCTTCCAAGTCTATAAATGAAGCTTCATTCTTCCATTCTAATCATCCAGGCTTTTTGACATCGTTACTCTGCAGAAATATCACCAGCGCGCCTTTGGCACCCATTTGTCATCTACAAGCTTGAGATCACCATTGTCGCATTGGAGCTCACCTTCATTGCATATCACACCATAGCCGTTCACCATCGACTTCCTCAAACAGCTTTAAAAGATTGCACTCTCTAAGGGCTCATCTCATCTGCGAAAGGACGATTCATGATAGGCGAACAACAGAAGTTTTGAAACGGAAGAGGTTTGCTGTGTTTGTTCATTGCTTTGTTTACTTGAATCTTCTTTGTTTCACTATTTTGTTGATGTTTGGGTCTTATTTAATTCATTTGATTGATTTGACATTTTACCCTCACAGTACAATATGTGCTAGACCACGAAGTGCATTAACACCATCTTGTCCTTCTTTTATCAATTCTCTTATATTATGAATTGTAGGAACGACTTCTTCAGCTATTCTCTTTTTCCATAAATATTTGAAATTCAGTCGTCTTTATCCAACTTTTCTATTTTCTCAGTAGATACATATCCTATTTCCTCAATAGTGTTATCAACATCATCAAAAGTTTGTTCTTCCATTGAAGTTGGAGGATGTATAATATCTTGCACAATTTGATTTTCTCCCTTTGTAAAGAAGGTGTCCAAAGTACCAACTTCTTCAAGAGCATTAGATCCCATTAATCTTTTACTTCTTCTCAAAGGGATATTGTTTTTAGGACATTGTGTCATAAAGGTCATACAAATACATACAACACATACTGCACAAACTAAGAGAATAAGTCCTAGGAGAAGGATATGATTGATGGCCAAAATGCTTGATTTTTTGTACTCTTTTCAACACCAATGAATGAAACAAAGGATGCCGTAAATATTTCAATCAAGGGAAGCAAGTTATATGTCTTATATCAGTCCAAAACAATACTATAATCACTCTCAACGCACTCTTGATGCAAATCCAAGATAATGCCAAGTCAAAATATAGTGAAAATATGTCAAAATAGGCACTTTTTTCACCAAAATTCAATGCAAAAGAGTATAAAACAGGGTGTTGTGAGGAAAATGATGGTGGAAAAAAAATAATATCAGTAATAATATCCACTTGGTGCCAAAATACCCAAGACAACATGATTTTAGTGCCACTTAAGGTAAAACCCTACTGAAAATATAGCAAAATAAGCTATTTTTCACAATTTTTCAACTCCAAGACCTAGAAAAATGGGTGTTGTAAGGAATTTTAAGGGGTAAAATGAATAATATCAATAATATCAGTCACCTCAATCCATAAAATTGATCACAACATGCTTGGAGTGCAAACTAGGTCAAACCCTAGGACAAAAATGGTCAAAATGTGTAGTTTTTCGCCAAATTTTCACTACAAGAGCCCGTTAAAAGGATGTTGTGAAGATTTTTATGAGGGGAAGAAAATTATTACCCTGATAACAGAAAATTAATGCAAAAATATCCTTCACAACAAATGTATAGTGCAAGTTTAGAGAGTCCATAAGGCCGATTTTAGTGAAAATTATTGTTTTTGAAGCCCTAGGTTTGAGATCTTGGGACAAAATACTATGTGAATTCTTTGAAGTCTGATTTTTTATGAAATGGACTTAATCTAAGATCTGAAAATGATTTTCAATCCTTGATATGCAAAATGCCCATGCAAATTTAATGAAAATGCATCAAAATTGCTAGTTTTTGTTGAAATTTTCTA
The DNA here is from genome assembly GCA_027924645.1 of Cunninghamia lanceolata. Classification (NCBI taxonomy): domain Eukaryota; kingdom Viridiplantae; phylum Streptophyta; class Pinopsida; order Cupressales; family Cupressaceae; genus Cunninghamia; species Cunninghamia lanceolata. The sequence goes on from BSBN01000074.1 coordinate 10,750,869, forward strand.
TGTAAAAATGCAAATATTTTAAATTTAATGCAAATTCACACTAAAATGAAAGACAACATTAAAATTCAAATTTTAATTATCCTCTAAAATCAGTAGAAAAATTTGATAAAATATTTTGCCTACAAACCCTAGATTTTGGAATTACTAGGTTATATAAAATTGTCAAAATTTCCACAAAACCCTAGCAATTAAATGATGAAAATGTGAGATAAATTTCTAATTTTTTGTATTTTTCTGTAGTTTATATCAGATCTGATGTAAAAATCATGAATTAGGAAAATTTAGGAAGAATTGATGCAATTTAGTAAGCCAAACAATGCATTTTTTTTGTATTTTTCTAAATTTTCATTTTTTTAAAATTTTTCTCAATGCAATGAAATAAATGACGAAATGAATGAATGAAATCAATCCAAATCTGAAGACAAACACTCATAAAGTTTCAATTTAAGTCCAAAAACATGGGTTTACCAAAATGTTTAGGGTAAAATTGGATATGTTGATCTTTTGTTGTTTAGATGTTAAAATCCTCCTTTCACCCTAACATTGAAGGATCTAGGGTTGAGTGGCGAGCACTATCATACCCTAGGTCACTTACAAATAAAGAAAAACTTAGATTATGGAATTCAATTATTAATTTTCCTTCTCTTATGTCCAATTAACCATTAAAACCCTAATTATGCAAATACGACAACAATTTGACGAAAGATAGAAAAAGCTCTTACAGACAGGAGTAAAATAACAAATTATAGAATACCTATTTTCAAGGTTCCAAGGCAGAACAATTAGGGACACTGGTATGGGCACCCAAGTCCAAGGTACCTACTTTTTTAGGGAATCTAGACCTCCTTCTGATACTGATCAGCCCTGTAACTTTTGTTTCCCAAAATCTATCTGCGAAGGACACTGTTGCTGGCGTCCTAGTCCTAGAAGTGATCCTTTGTCTAAATTTTCTTTAGATCCTGAATCCTTGATGCCTGTCACTCCTTCCTGCAACTCCACTTTTCCCAAATGTGACACCTATAACCTACAATCACAAGACTTGGTTTGGGGGTTGTGGTGTTTAGAGGCTTGCCTCAGTCAAACCCTGAAGGACACTTAAGTCTCTGAACACCATTGTTAGACAAAGAGTGTGTGCCCTTGTGAGGCAGAGGAAAAAACCAAAGGAATCAATGATAAAAACATAATATTATGTCACCTTGTAGTGAAGCTCTCATGGAGGAAGATGTTGTTCATGCCATGAGGAAATTAATGCTCAAATCTGCAAATATCAACACACAAAACATACAAGTCTGCTCTTGCAACACAATAAAAAGCGTTGAATCACCTTGAGAATGCCTAGAATTAACATTGATCATCTAGTTTACAAACGAATTCCTACACATGCTTATATATGCACCTACAAGCATTCTCGACAAGATTTTAAAAATCAAACTTTACCATGTCAGCAAAATAACCACCTAACGGTCATAAACTAGGGGCTGACCCAAAATAGGGAAGGACTAGGGTGCAGGCACCCAAGTCCTCTCCCCTATTTTGGGTAGGGTACAACTCAAGGGGTCCTCCTAGGTCCCATTTACCATGAAACCCAGGTCTCATTCCATTGGGATGCTAAAATATGAACTAAAATGTCTTAAATGCATGCTAAAGACCCAAGAGCTAAACCTTATCAGGGAAAAGCCCCCAAGGGGACATTTTTCGACATTTTAGGATTTAAGTAAACTAATATGGATGTGATTATGCTTATGAGGGTTTGAAATTTTTAATACAACTAATTCACCCCCACCACCTCTAGTTGTCTTGTGCCTTCAACAATTGGTATTAGAGTGAGGTTCCTTTGAATAAAGTTTAATAGCTTGAGGTAGATCTGGGATGGTGTACAAGAAGAATATTCCCTTGTTTGATGGATAAGACTATGCACTCTAGAAGGTAAGGATGGATACCTTTCTAATTTCTCTTGGTTATAAGGTCTAGACATGCATCAAGTCTAATTACACTATACCTGAGAAAGTATTAATACTGAAGATGAAATCAAAGCTGTAGAAATAGATGGTAAGGCAAAACATGCTCTCTTAAGTGAACTTACTAATTCTAAATTGGTGAAAGTTGTGGATTTGAAAACTACTAATGAGATTTGGAAAAGGTTGGAAAGTGTTTATGAAGGAGATGAGAAGGTTAAAAAGGCTAAATTATAGAATTTGAAGCTCACTTATGATACCATGCGAATGTCTAAAGATGAAAACATTACAAGCTACTTGCAGAAGCTGGAAGAAGTTGTCAGTGGCATAAAAGGACTTGGTGGGAAGATGGATGATCAAGAAGTGATATTGAAGGTACTTAGAACTCTTCCTAAAGATTATAGTCATAAGGTTTTAGCTATTGAAGAATTACAAAATTTGAATCAGTTTACCAAAGAATAGTTGCTTGGCACTCTAACTGCTTTTCAAATAAGAGAGTTTGGTACAAGTAGTGGAACTACAAAAGATGAGACTACCTTTGAAGATGGCAAAACATAGAAGAATGTTGAATCAGATCTGGAAGGCTTTGATGAAGTAGAAGCTAACTTTGTGAGAAGAATGAAAAAGGGTGCTGGTAAGTTTAGTGGTAAGTTACCTTTTAAATGTTTCAGTTGTGGAAAAATAGGTCACTATGCTTCAAGATGTCCAGATAGAGCTCTAAGAATTAAGAATAAGGAAAACAGAGGAAGGTTGGTCAAGAAAAACTATTATGCAAACATTTTTGATGATGAATCAAGTTTTGAAGATGATATTGATGATGAATGTTTATTTATTGCCATAAGAGATGAAACTAATTCTGCTAACTCTAGAAGATGTGTGAAGGAAAGGAGTCTAGAAGCATGTGCTAACCCTAAAGGCACTGTAATATCTACTTTTCATGCTAGGAGTGAAAAGGATGATTGGGTCATTGATAGTGGATGCTCAAATCATATGACAGGTGATAAGAGTAAGTTTATTAAACTTGAAAAATTTGACGGTGGATTAGTTAGGTTTGGTGGTGATGAAGCTGTTAAGATTTGTAGAAAAGGTTCAATTAGTTTTGATGGAAAGCATAACATTGATGATGTTCTTTATGTCAAAGGTTTACAACATAATCTCTTGATTGTTGGATAGATGTGTAGCAAAGGGTACAACCTTATGTTTCAGAATGATGGGTGTGAAATCAAAAAACGCTCTGGAATAGTAATTGTTGCTGGAAAGAAGACAGGTGGAAATGTCTATCATCTCAAAGGTGGTATTAGTTATTGTCTTACATCTCAGATCAGTGAGAGTTGGTTATGGCATAGGAGGTTGTGTCATATCAATTTTGATACCTTGGTAAGGATAACTTCAATTCAAGCTGTGAGAGATTGTCCAAAGTTAACAAAGCCTATTACTATTGTTTCTAAGGAATGTTAGTTTGGAAAGAAAACTAGAAGAAGCTTCAAAAGAAAGAATTAGTCATCTACCAGATTGTTGGAGTTGGTGCATACAGACCTATGTGGTCCTACCAGAGTAAGAAATTTTCAAGGTGACAGGTATTTCATGCTATTCATTGATGATTTCTCTAGAATGACTTTGGTCACTTTTCGTAAGGAAAAATTAGACACTCTAGATAAGTTTAAGGCTGTTAAAGCAATGGTTGAAAATGAATTAGTTATGAAAATCAAATGTTTGAGGTATGACAAAGGTGGAGAGTTTAATTCTAATGAGTTTAACATGTTTTTTGAGAATCATGGGATAATAAGGCATCTATTTGCTCCCAAAACTCCTCAGCAGAATGGAGTGGTTGAAAGAAAGAACAAGACTATTCAAGAAGCTGCAAGAACAATGATAAAAGAAGCAAACCTACCAAAAGTCTACTAGAGGGAAGCAATTCTTGCCCAACCTGAGATTACCTTCATTGGTATCAAGCTTCTTCTGGGGGGGAGAATGGAGGCACAACCTCATATTCTTCAGAAAATTGCCCATCTTCCAGTTCGAAATGTCAAGGAGCTGCAAAGATTTTTAGGTTTGGTAAATTATATTGCAGGTTTCTATCATAAATTGGCTGAAGATAGATTGCAGCTTAACAAGCTTTTAAGCAAGAAACCACCTCCATGGACTGCTTTTCATGATCAATTGATTCAGAATATTAAGCAGAAATGTACTCAGCTTCCTCCTTTGAAGTTACCTAGTCGAGGATATAAAATTGTGGAAACTGATGCAAGTGAGTTTGCTTGGTCTGGAATTCTGTGTGAGCAGAAAACTCCTAAATATAATCCAAAAGATAAAGGTGAAATTGTAAGAACTGTCTTAGGAGGTTTTCATAATTCAGAACTCAAGTACCATAGCACGCATAAGGAAATTCTTGCTGTGGTTAATACTTTCCAAGCCTTCCAGATGTTTATTGCAGATAAAAGATTTCTGTTAAAAAGTGACTTGCAGAATCTCAGAGGATTTTTCTGCAAAGAATCGAAGAATAAAGTAACCAGAGGAAGACTCCTAAGATGGGCTCAACTCCTAAGCACATATGAGTTTGATTTTGTGCACCTTCCTAGAGTTGAGAATATCTTTGCAGATTTTGAATCAAGGGAAGGTTTTAAGATCAAGCTGAATCTCATCTCAGCAAAACAGTCTTCACATAAAAAACAAAGTACAAGTGAAAGAAAATAATACAAAGGTTCCCTATGAGCTATGGTATGGAAGGATTCCCACTATTGAATATTTCAAAGTTTTTGGAAGCAAATGTTATATCAAAAGAGATGAAGAACTAGCAAAGTTTGATGCAAAAAGTGATTAAGGTATTTTCCCTGGATACTCTAACAAAAGAAAAGCTTACTGGTGCTATAATAAGAGGCTAAGAAAGATTGTTGAAAGTGCTAATGTTAAGGTTGATGAAGATATATATAGAAGTTTTCAGAGATTAATGGATATGAATCAGATGAGTCTTCTTACAAAGAAGAAGAAAAGACCAAAGAGAAGGAAGTGCAGGTTGAAGCTCAAGAAACTCCTAAAATAGAAGTACAAGTTGAAGAGCAAGAAGCTCCAGAAAAAGCTCCTAAAACTCCCAAATATGTGTAGAGGCATCACATTAAAGATCAGATCATTGGTGACAAGAGCAAAGGTGTATTGACAAGAAGCAGAGCTGCTAAAGATCAGGTAAATTTATGCTTAGTTTCAAAAGTTAAACCTAAAACAGTAGTTGAGGCATGCAAGGATAAGCATTGGATCAAAGCTATGGAAGAAGAACTATTGGAGATTGAGAAGAATCAGACTTGGGAACTTGTCCCAAGACCAGAGAATAAGAATGTGATTGGAACTAAGTGGGTATATAGGAACAAGTTGAATGAGAATGGAGAAGTGGTAAGGAAAAAGGCAAGACTTGTGTGTAAGGGGTACTCACAAGTGAAAGGAATAGACTATGAGGAAACCTTTTCTCTTATAGCAAGAATGGAGGCTATTAGACTATTTCTAGCTTTTGCAGCACATAAGGATTTTAAGGTATATCGGATGGATATGAAGTCTGCTTTTCTGAATGGTGAGTTGGAAGAAGTCTACATAGAGCAATCAAATGGATTTCAGTTGTTAGACAAACCAGATATGGTATGTAAATTAAAGAAGGCATTGTATGGATTCAAGCAAGCTCCCAGAGCTTGGTATGCAAGGCTAGATAGGTATTTGTTGCGGCAAGGATTTGGTAAGGGTTCTGCAGACAGTAATTTGTACATCAAGGTAAACAAAGATCAAATCCTGATTGTTGAGGTCTATGTGGATGACATAATCTTTGGTGGAAATGAAAGTATGTGTAAGGACTTTGCAAATGAAATGCAAAAGGAATTTGAGATGTCAATGTGTGGAGAGATGAACTTCTTCATTGGGTTCCAAATCAATCAGACAAATAAGGGCATTTTCATTTCACAATCAAAGTATGTCAAGGAACTATTGAAGAAGTTTGGAATGGAAGATTCTAAAGTAGTTTGTAACCCCATGACAATTGGTTGCAATCTAAGTAAGAATGATGAATCACCTAAGGCTGATCAGAGAAAATATAGATCAATGATTGGAGAACTACTATACCTAATTGTTACCAGACCAAATATCATACATGTGGTCTGTCTTGTGGCAAGATTTCAAGTAGATCCTAGAGAGTCACATGTCATGGTTGTGAAGAGGATATTCAGGTATTTGAAGGACACTCTAGATCATGGTTTGTGGTATCCTAAGAATAATGACTTTAACCTAAGTGCCTACACAAATGAAGATTGGGCCAGATGTGTAGATGACAGAAAAAGTAGAAGTGGCAGTGCATTCTTTCTTGGAGATAGAGTTGTATCTTAGCTATGAAAGAAGTAGGATTCAATATCTTTATCTACTATAGAGGTGGAGAACATTCCAGTAGCATCTTGTTGTCCACAACTCTTATGGATGAGACAAACTTTGAAGGATATCAAAGTTGTGTATGATGATCCAATTCCTATCTTCTGTGATAATACTAGTGCTATTAACATTTCAAAGAATCTAGTGATGCATTAAAAAACAAAGCATATTTTAATTAGGTATCAGTTTTTGAGAGAGAGAAGGTTGTAGAGAATGAAGTGAAGATTGAGTATGTGCCTACAAAGGATTGTTAGATTTAGGGTAGACAACTGAGAGGGGGGGTGAATCAGTTGTCCAAAACATTCTTCCAAATCAAATACTTAACTCCACACAAGCATAATAGTAAATCAATCATGAAAGCATAATGCAACAAGTTAAGAGCAGATACACATTAACACATATAACACCAAGATTTTTCACGTGGAAAACTCGGTTAAGGGAAAAACCACGAGGTGATTAACCCAAGATAACATTCTCTGTTAGAAGAATAGAAAGAACAAAATGGCACATGCCAATTATGGCTCACTGCCCAAGCACACTGCTCACAAGAGGCTCACTGCCTATAAGAGACACATTGTCTACAAAAGAATAAGTATCACATACTTGAACTGGTAAATAGCATCTTCACCATGCTTGAGTCAATTCCATTTAAGCCCAAACCTTTTGCTCTACCTTTCGCTCTTCTACTCACTACCACACCCTCATCTTTCCAAGTCCATCCACAAATGACTTCGTAATTCCTTATTTATATATGACATCAACTTAGGAACAAACATCTAAGTCGGCAAACATCCACAAGAACATCCGCAAGATGTAGAACTCATCCGGTTGGCCAGTTACAGAAGGTACACCATCATCCAGAAGTTATTCTTCATTTTTGGGACCTCATTTTTAATGCAAACCATAAACATGAACTCAGTACGATCCAAAGACCTCCACAAGCTTGCCTAAATCTCCAAGAACATCCATACTTCCTCTACTTACTGAAATCCTTCTCTTCTTCATCTCGAACCTCAAGAACACAGTCTGCCATTACTATCACAAAGGAATAGATACTTGCGGACCTTCAAATCATGAACCAATCAAGTTAACATACCACACAGACTTCCTCAACACTTCCTCAAATCTGTAGGACCGGAGAATGCATTTCCGGATCTCACCGAACCTATCTGTATCACTCTGTCATCATTGAACATCTACTGGAACCGGTTTCACTTGAACTACCATAACTTCTTCATATCTTCATGCGGACCTCTGAAATCTCTACTGCAACATCTTAAGACACATATCTACAAACCCTTTAATCCACATCCTCTGATCCTCACCCTATATTGGACTTTTACCTTATGTCATCACTGTTCTTCACTATTCCTAATTAAGACTAATTTTCTCAATATCCTCAACACACAACTCATCCAAACCTTGTCATTAATGTAACAGGAGTATGTTGACATCAATGACAACACTGGTTAGGCCCATACTTGCAACAATCTTCCCCTTTGTCATTGATGGCAACATATGATGTGAAAAATTGTTTTGACCATCAAGACAAGAACTTTTCTTTACTGTCACAACTTCCCCTATCAGCAACCACCATTCACATTTCTTCTCTCCCATTACTACCCCCCTTTGATCAGCAACCACTTGTTTTTCACATGTCTTCTCTCCCCCTTTGACATCAATGGAAAAGGGCTCATATGTGCAACTCTACCACCTTAGAATCATATCTGCTGCTCCCCCTGAGTAGCAGCTCCCCATCATCAATCCAGACCATGAGATGTGACTGTGATATACACCGAACTGATGCACCTTAGTGCATCTTAGTTTATCACCAGAGGGGCAATAACCCCTAACTTCTCTCTTAGATACTCAAAAGAGTCCTTAGGTAGAGGTTTTGTAAAGATGTCTGTAATCTGATCCTTGGAAGGCACAAACTCCAATCTAACTTCATTCTTGTTCACTTGTTCTCTCAGGAAGTGACACTTGATGGATATATGTTTAGTCTTTGAATGCAACACCAGATTCTTAGAAATGTTTATTACACTTGAATTATCACAGAAAATTGTGATAGGCTACTCATACTCCACTTTGATTTCTCTTAACATTTGTTTCATCCACAAAACTTGAGTACAACTACCTGCTGCAGCAATATATTCTTCTTCTGCAGTGGACAGAGATATTGCTTCTTATTTCTTGCTTAACCAAGAAATCAATATCTTCCCCAAAAAGAATGCTCCACCACTGGTACTCTTCCGGTCATCCACATCTCCTGCCCAATCAGTATCTGTATATGCATGAAGAGAAAAATCATGATCTCTAGGATACCACAACCCATACTCAACTGTCCCCTTTAGATATCTAAAAATCCTCTTGATTGCCATAACATGAGATTCTCTAGGATCATCTTGGAATCTAGCAACAAGACCAACAGTCTGCATAATATCTGGTCTAGTTTGGGTGAGATACAATAGTCCTCCAATCATTGACCTATATTTTGTCTTATCAACCATGGGAGAGACATCATCTTTGCTTAACTTGCATCCAGTTGCCATTGGAGTGTTCATTGGCTTAGAGTCTTCCATGCCAAATTTCCTCAACAATTCTTTCACATATTTGACTGAGAAATGAAGATTCCTTCCATTGTTTGAGTAATTTGTAGACCCAAAAAGAAATTCATTTCTCCAAGCATGGACATCTCAAACTCACTTTTCATTTGACTTGCAAAAGTTTTACACATACTATCTCTTCCTCCAAAAATGATATCATCAACAAATACTTTAGCAATTAAGATATTGTCATGATCAATTTTGAAATACAAATTACTGTCAGCAATACCTTTGGTGAAGCCAATCTTTAAGAAATGCTTATCCAATCTTTCATACCAGGCTCTTGGGGCTTGCTTCAGTCCATACAGTGCCTTTTTCAATTTGTAGACCATGTCACCATGATCAGACAATTGAAATCCATCCGGTTGCTCAATGTACATTTCTTCTTCCAAATTACCATTTAAGAAGGTCGATTTGACATCCATCTGATACACCTTGAAATCCTTAAAGGCAGCAAATGCAAGAAATAATCTGACTACTTCAATTCTTGCCACCAGAGCAAAAGTCTTTTCAAAATCAACTCCTTCAATCTGAGAGTAACCCTTGCAGACCAATCTAACTTTATTTCTGATTACTTCACCAGCTTCATTCAGTTTGTTCCAGAAGACCCATTTGGTTCCAATCACATTCTTGTTTCTAGGTCTGTGAACAAGATCCCAAGTGTGATTTTTTTCAATTTGGATTAGTTCTTCCTCCATTTCTTTTGACCAATTTTCATCATTGCAAGCTTTATTCACTGTCTTAGGTTCAATCTTTGAAATTAGACAATACTCATCTAAATTTTGAGCAATTCTCCTCCTTGTTTGCACCCCTTTGCTTTTGTCACCTATGATCTGATCTTTAGAGTGGTTGAGAGTTACATACCTTGGAACCTTGGGAGTTTCTTGCACCTCTAATTCTAGATCAGTCTAATTGAGACTTATCTCTTCTTCCTAACTTACCAGATCAACTTGACTTTGTTTCTTAGAAGAGGTGTGGATACTTTGAATTTGAACACCATTCTGATCATCTTCATCATACTCATGAATTCTTGAGGGTCTTTCAATTTATTCATCAACTTTCACATTTACACTTTCTACAATCTTTCTCAGTCTCTTGTTGTAACACTGATATGCTTTGCTTTGAGTAGAGTAACCCAAGAATATTCCTTCATCACTTCTAGCATCAAGCTTTCCTAGATCTTCATCCATTTTAATGTAACATCTACTACCAAAAACTCTAAAATATCTCACAGTGGGAGTAATGCCAAACCAAAGTTCATAAGGAGTCTTACCGGTATTGTTTCTAATTTGAACTCGATTGAGAGTGTAAACTGCAATGCTGACAGCTTCTCTCTAATAGATCTAAAGAACATTTGCTTCCATCATCATGGTCCTGGATACTTCCTGGATGGTCCAGTTCTTTCTCTCAACTACTTCATTCTGCTATGGAGTTCTAGGGGCAGACAACTATCTCTTTATTCCATGTTTATCATAGAAGTCTATGAATTCACCGGATATGAATTCCCCACCTCTATCAGACCTCAGACATTTCAATTTTAATCTAGTTTCATTCTCCACCATGGCCTTGAATATTTTGAATTTCTCAAGTGCTTCTGATTTTTCTTTTAGAAAGGTTACCCACATCATCCGGGAATAGTCATCAATTAGCAACATGAAGTATCTATCACCTTGGATACTCCTAACTCTTGCTGGACCACAAATATCAGTATGAACTAAGTCCAACAGACTGGTAGAAGACAATTCCTTACTTTTGAATGTGACTCTACTCAGTTTGCCCAACTGACATTCTTTGCACAAGCTATTAGTAGGTTTCACTAATTTTGGAAGATCTCTTATAGCCTGAGTATTGCTTATCTTGATGATATTATCAAAATTCACATGACACATCCTCCTATGCCATAACCAACTCTGATCAATTTGAGCAAGTAAGCAATTTTTACCAGTACCAACCAAGTGGAAGATATTACCTTTAGTTTGAGTACCAGATGCAATCTCTGTTCCAGAACTTTCAAAGATCTTGCATTTTCTATTCCTGAATCTGAGATCATAGCCTTTGTCCACCAGCTATCCAACACTGAGAAGATTGTGTTTTAATCCTTCAACATATAGTACATTACCAGTTTTGTTCTTTCCATCAAGAGAAATAGTTCCTCTACCTCTGATTCTGCCAGCAAAATTATCTCCAAATTTTACAATTCCTCCTTCATACTTTTCCAAATTTAAGAACTTATTCTTGTCACCTGTCATATGATGAGAGCATCCACTGTCAATGACCCAATCATCCTTTGCTTCAACTTGGGCAGCCAGAGCTCTTTCTTCAATTCTATGATTGACAGATACAGAGAATATTGGTTCCTCTTCTTTGATGGCAATAAACACACATTCATTACCGGATTTGTTTCCTGTCTTTGATTCATCATCTGTGACTCCTTCATTATCATCTTCTTCATGAACATAGTAACAATTCTTTTGAAACCTTGGTCTATTAGGATTTGGCCTTGAAAATATTTCCAGACATCTTGAGGCAAAATGACCAATTTTATTGCAGTTAAAACACTTAAAAGGTAATTTCCCTTCATACTTACCGGATCTGCTTGGTAGTCTTTTTGCAATAAGAGCTTCAAGATGAGCAGTTTCAGCTTCTTCTTCTTCCAAGTCTTTTCTTGCTTTTTCATACCATGATGGGTTCCTTGAAGAGTTTTATCCTGGATCAAACCTTTGTTTCCCTTTTACAGAGGTACTAGATTCAATCTTTGGGGGATCATCTCCAAACTCAGCCATTTCAAAAGCAGCCAACTTACCAACCAATTGATCTCTTGTGACTGTTGTGTGAGCTCTGAATTCTTCGATTGCAAAAGCCTTGATTTTATAAGAAGCAGGAAGGGATCTAAGAACTTTGCCAACGATCTCATCTTCACTCAGGGTTCCACCTGCATTTCTAATCCCACAAACCAACTCATTCACTCTTGGCATAAAAGAGGTAATATTTCATCATCTCTCATCTTTAGTTTTTCAAATTTCCCTTTTAGACTCTGTAACCTTGCACATTTAACATACTAGTCTCCTTCATGCAAAAGTTCCAATTTATTCCAAATCTCAAAGGCAGTTGGTAGATCAATAACATTTGAGAGCTCTGAGTTAGATAATGTGCTTAGAAGAGCTTCTTTGGTCCGTAGATTGTTTTCAGCATCTGTGATTTCATTTAGGGTTGTTGGAACACCCTATGGAGGTATATAAGCTTTTGTAACCATGTACCAGTATGCAAATCCCATACACTACAAGTGACATTTCATGCGACCTTTCCAAAGAGAAAAGTTAGTTCCATCAAACTTCAAACTATCCTTCTTGTAGGACAACATCCTGGATCTCCTCAAGCAGTTAAGCTCCTTTCAGAGGAACTTAGCTCTGATACCAATTGTTAGATTTAGGGTAGACAACTAAGAGGGGGGTGAATCAGTTATCCAAAACTTTCTTTCAAATCAAATACTTAACTCCACACAAGCATAATAGTAAATCAATCATGAAAGCATAATGCAACAAGTTAAGAGCAGATACACATTAACACATATAACACCCAGATTTTTGATGTGGAAAACCCAGTTAAGGGAAAAACCACGGGGTGATTAACCCAAGATAATATTCTCTGTTAGAAGAATAGAAAGAACAAAATGGCACATGCCAATTAGGGCTCACTGCCTAAGCATATTGCTCACAAGAGGTTCACTGCCTATAAGAGAGACACTATCTACAAAAGAATAAGTATCACATACTTGAACTAGTAAATAGCATCTTCACCATGCTTGAGTTAGTTCCATTTAAGCCCAAACTTTTTTCTCTGCCTTTCTCTCTTCTACTCACTACCACACCCTCATCTTTCCAAGTCCATCCACAAATGACTTCGCAATTCCTTATTTATATATGACATCAACTTAGAAACAAACATCTAAGTTGGCAAACATCCACAAGAACATCCGCAAGATGTAGAACTCATCTGGTCGACCAGTCATAGAAGGTACACCATCATTTGGAAGTTATTCTTCATTTCTAGGACCCCATTTTTAATGCGGACCATAAACACAAACTCAACACGATCCAAAGACTTCCACAAGCTTGCCTGAATCTCCAAGAACATCCGTACTTCCTCTACTTACTGAAATCCTTCCCTTCTTCATCCAGAACCTCAAGAACACAATCTGCCATTACTGTCACAAAGGAATAGATACTTGCAGACCTTCAAATCATGAACCAATCGAGTTAACATACCACACAAACTTCCTCAACACTTCCTCAAATCCGTAGGACTGGAGAATGCATTTCCGGATCTTACCGGACCTATCTGTATCACTCTGTCATCACTCAACATCTACTAGAACCAGTTTCACTTGAACTACCATAACTTCATATCTTCATGCGGACCTCTGAAATCTCTACTGCAACATCTTAAGACACATATCTACAAACCCTTTAATCCACATCCTCTGATCCTCATCCTATATTGGAATTTTACCTTATGTCATCACTGTTCTTCACTATTCCTGATTGAGACTAATTTTCTCAATATCCTCAACACACAACTCATCCAAACCTTGTCATTAATGTAACAGGAGTATGTTGACATCAATGACAACACCGGTTAGGCCCATACTTGCAACAAGGATCAGGTTGCTGACATATTCACCAAGGCTCTTCCTAAGGATACATTTTGAGTATCTCTAGGAGAAGTTAGGGGTTATTTCCCCTTCTTCTTTGAGCTAGATGCATAAGGAGATGCATCAATACAGTGTGATTCAAAATTCATTATTTTTTGGACTGCTAATGGAGGCTACCTCTCAGGGGGAGTAGGTAGTGGTGTTAATGATCATTGTAGATAGGGGGAGTATACAAAGCAGTTGAGGACAGTGCAAGTATGTGTTGTATCACAATCAGGGGGAGAGAGTTTTGAAAAAGTAAGTTACCCTTTTTTATTGATGTCAAAGGGGGAGAGAGTTCATGTGAAAAATAAAGGTAGAGGAAGAGAGCAAGATGTGTAAAAGAAAGGGGGAGAGTGAGATTAATGTAGAGTTGTGTCATGATGGTTTTTAATATCATATGTTTCCATCACTTACAAAGGGGGAGATTGTTACAAGTATGTGCTAATCGGTGTTTTCATTGATGTCAACATGTTTGTGTTGTCATTGGTGTAAACTATGTCTTCTGATGAAGTTAGTATTGTTTGATTCAATTGCTTTGCTAAAAGGTGGTTTGAGTGCTTTGTATAGATGCTAAAAGTGTTGAGAATATGCCTATGTGGTTGGGTTTCCAAGTTCTCTTGAGAAAATTTGAATAATACTAAAAATAGTGTGTTGAAGGAGTCTTCCAGCTTAGAGTATACTGCTCGAGTTTTTGCTTCGCATTCCTTCTGTGTTGGAGATCTAAGTGTGTGGTTTGGATATTTGTTAAGAAGTCATGTAAGATGCTAAATCTAGAATTTAGTGCTCTGGATCGCTATGAAATGAAATTTATGTTCACCAGTTTGAGAACAGGACTTGACAGTGTTTCTTATTTGTGTAGAGGTGTCTGGGAGAAAGTTTTTTTCTCCACATTTCTTTGCAAACTGGTTTTAGGTGTTGTGGTTCTGGATTTAAGCCTATAAGTGTTGATATGTTTGTCATTGATGTCAAAAGTTGGTTTGAGTTAATGATCATTATGTATGATCATGCATAATTGTTTGGTTGTCTTTGATGTCAAAGTATCATCTTTGATGTCAAAGGATCATGCCATGCTTCAAGATGCCATGCTTGAGGATCATGTCAAAGGATCATGCCATTCTTTAGGATGCCATGCTTGAGGATCATGCTACATTTTAGGAGTTCAGGGTGTCTTCATATGGTGTTCAAGGAGTTCATCTAGTGTTGTTGATATACTCATCTACATGATAGTATGTTAGTTGTTAATGTGATGTCAATATGTTGATCGTACTTGGTTCTTCTTGTGGTATTGATTGGTCATTGGTAATGTCAAAGATACTTGGTTCTTCACAAAGATAGTGATGTAAAGATATTGATGCAACATGTAAAGAGTTGTACTTGGTTGAAGTCTATAATTTGATAGAGTTATGGAGTTGTGTCATTGTTCATTTTGTTGTTCTTCATCTTATTAAAGTACTCCATGATAAAGTATGATAGTGTTCCTTCCTTCCTTATAAGGTACTGGGTTGATGGCTTGATGCCTCCAAAGGTAAAGGTTCTTGTCTTCTTCAGTTTACAATGTTGATTCAAATCTTCATGTCATAGTAGTAGTGTTGATGCTTGTTGTTCCATCGTGTTAATGTTGATACAAAAGTGTCAAATATTATTTAGTCTTATGAGATAAAGAATTAGGATGTGGAAAATGTCAAAAAAGACCTATAAAACCCTAATAGTTAAGAGCCTTATAGCTTCCAATTGTCTTGACTGTTTATGTCATACTTTGTACTAGTTGAATTATCAAAGTTTAAGATTTTTCAGTAAGTTTTGGCAAATCTAGGGTTTTGATTTTTTCTAAAATACCTAATTCAAAGATCCTAGAAGAACTATTGTCTAAAATTCCTAAGTCTGATAATCCAAACCCTAGGACTTATGACTGTGATCTTTTTTTTTATTTGTTAGTTGACCAGTTATAAAGGGTAACCAATCACTTAAGTCATAACCTTAATGGTTTAAGTTCATGAATGGACCAGCCCCCTGACATAGGGCAACCAGTCTCATCTGGTAGGTCTTGAGCTATTGGGCGGCAATATCACATCAATGGTGTATATTGATTTTTTCATCAGGTGCTAAAAAAACTTATCCACAGTTGACATTTAAAAAAATTTCAAATTCTAACAACCATTTGTGGAGTAAGAGATTTGATGAAGATCTGCCCATCTCTATATAAAGAGGTTGTTATGGTAGTTTTTGTAACTACCTTTTGATTCGAGGGTATAGTCACTTTGAAACAGGGGTTGAAAGATGGTTTTTTGAATGTGAGGAGATATTAGTGTAGATGTTAATTTGAGAAATATTTGTATGTTTTTACTTGGTGATTGTTTTTGTTTTAGATGGATAAAAACTCAGATTGGACTGTGAAGGGATGTTGATCTGATATGTTCATTCTTGAGGAGAGTTGAATGTTAACATTTGTAGAAACTTGGAATTATCTTTAAAGGCTTGTAAATGTAATCCTACAGATTGAAAGATTATTTTTACAATGTAGAGTGTAATGATGATATGTAGAGTTGTATTGCAGAATGATGACAAAGTATAACAAAGACAAGATATGCAATGCAATGATTTCTTGCAGAATTTTTTCAAGTAATTTGATATTAGGAAGAACATTGACAGAGGTATGTTTCAAAGGTTAATAAGAGCTTTGATAGCAGGAGATCAGATGTCCTTTATTTATTTTTATGATGGCATGATTTGATGTTTCTATTGTCTAAAGTGCAATAATGTCAAAGTATGTTGAATCTTTGAAGAATCTGGTGAACTAGGTGTGAGGCAACATTTCACTATTATTGAAAATGCACCTATATGATGATGCTATTGTAGAATAAATGGTACATTTGTATTAAGCTAGTATTGAATCATCATTCTTTGAATAGAATGTCAAAGAAAAGTGTTATTAATGCATTCATATCAATCTAGAAGAGATAAGGTGTTTGAATAAAAGAGTTGTAGAACTCATCTATAACCTTTGTAATCATTGTAAATAGAGTAGTACTTTGTATCTTTTCATATTTTGTATTTAGAGTAGGTGCTCCTAGTTTGTGCAGAATTGATGCTTTGGATGTAGGGGTTGGTGCTCCTGATAAACCTGGAGTTGGTTCTCATGATGGACTCGAAGTTGGTGCTTCTAGTGTGGGGAATTGGTGTTCCTTCTGAATGGACTCAGTGAGGTTTTTGGTGAGTGAGACCTAATAAAATTTTGGTGAGGTTGGATAGTGGTTTTTCCCTATTTTAGGTTTTCTACTTTGCATCTTGTGTTATGGCTTCATTTGTGTGATTCTATCATTTTTTTATATCTTTGTCATGATGATGTTAGAAATTGTTTTACAAGATGATGAATGAACTAGTTTACTAGATCACTAATTCACCCCCCTCTTAGTGATCCTTTATATTCCAACAATTGGTATTAGAGCTACAAGTTCCTTGTAGGAGTCTAATAGACTTGGGTAGATCTTGGAGGTGCAATACTATAGCAAAGAGTAGAAGAAATAAGGGAAGAAGAAATGCCAAGCCTCATACTAATCAAAAGGTACCATCTATACCAAATCCAAATGGCGATGTAGAAATAGTTGATAGAAATGGCTTGCAAGTTGAATCAGGTACAAAGTTAGAGGAAGAATTTTCTGGAGTACCTTTCTTTGATGGTTCAAATTTCTCTATTTGGATTGTTAGAATGCAAGCCTATATATCTTATTTAGGGTTTGGTGTGTGGATGTCAATAGAGAATGGGTATTCTATGTCTTCTCAATCATCTATTACTACAAGTGATAAAGAGGCTTTATAAATGTAATGATAAGGCAAAGAAGGCTATACTTTCTAGTTTGTCTAATGAAGTTTCTTGTAAAGTTATACATTGTGAAACTACACAGAATGTGCAGAAGGAGTTGATTAGAATCTATCAAGATGATGTATTTGAAGGAGAGGGCAGCTTGGTGTCTGAGAAAAGTGACAATGAAAGGAGACATTCACATGAAGAAGATGAAGTCAAATTTGATCTAGAAGAAGATGAAGGAGTGGATCTTGAAGAAGATCTATTCTATGCCTACAAGGTGATTGAAAAATTGAAAGAGGAAAATTCTAGACTAAAGGTGCAACTTCAAGAAGAAAAAGAATCAAAGGCCAAAGCACTGTTAGTTCTTGAAGAATTAGACAAGCTAATCATCAGCCTAAAGATAGAGATTGAAGAGGCCAAAAGGATAGCAGATGTGACTAAATCTAATTTTGAAGTCAAGACAATTGAATGCCTAAAACTAGAGGTAGAGATAGTCACTTTGAGAAAAGATCTTTAAGGTCTCAAGATTCAGTTAGAGAAAAAGTAGAAGTTTGAGGGCAATACCAGAAATTTGTATGAGATGTTGGGAAAACAAAAATGTCATAAGGATACTACTAGCTTAGGTTATGAAGTAGGGCAAACTTCTAAAGTTAGAAATGCACCTAGGAAGAAGATAGATCTAAACTATCATGCTACTGCTCCTGAGACTAAAGACAAGGAGAAGGTAGAATATAAGAGTGTTGATAATGGATTATTCAAGAGAATCAACAATCGAGGAGGAAGAAGAACCACTGGGTCCACAGGATCTCCACCTACTAGGCAAAATCAATCAATAAGGTACAATTGTTCCTTTCTTGGTTATTGCTATTCATGTTATGAATTTGGTCATAGAGTAATTGATTGTTGGATGCATGTAATGAAAGATGGATGTAATAGGGATTCTTATAATTTGTCAAGAAAAGTCCTATGCTATAAATTCAATCATCTAGGTCACACTACAAGGTTTTGTAGTGTTCAAGCAAGAAATGGTGTTCTTAGGTTTTTGAAAAAGATATGATTCCTTTGCTCCTCTAGTTGGTAATAATATCACTTGCTTTAAATGCAATAAAAATGGGCATAAGGCACAACATTGTAGAAATAAGTTGAAGACATCATCTAGAAACAAAAGAGTAGATGCATTGAGCAAGAAAAAGAAAGAGCCTATAAAGGTTTGGAGAATAAAACAAGACCTAGGAAAAGAAAACCCTAATCTTGTGCATACTGTACAAGTTGCATTAGAAGTAGCATGAAGTTAGGGGGAGATGTTCAATGTTCTATTATTTAACCCCAAGGTGAAAATAAGGAGGTTGTAGCAGTCAAAGAACAAGTGGAGGTATATCAGCATGGTCAGCAATCAAGTGCTTCTTCCTTCAAAGATTAGTGTCTTAGTGAATTGTATAAGACTTTAGATGGTGACTATGTTAAACATGTGCAAAGTCTATATAAGGACTATCAAAGTTTTGATAGTAGGAATCTAAGAATTTTTTTTTGTCGTTGCAGTGTTGTAAAGATTGTAGGATACAAACAAAGTAGTTCTGTTAGAAAGGTTTGAACAATATTCAAATAGGTGCAGTTAGCTGGAGTAATAACAAACTCTACAACCTATGCACAAATTAGAGGCTTTGAAATAGGGTATGATATCCATTGTTCTTAGCATTCTTACACCCTCTACATATTGGAATCTTTGGAACAGGATATAGCATTCATCAAGGTATGTTGTAGTTACAATTGTCCTGATAGACTTGTATACAAAATGAAGAGGGACTGACAATGCTGTAGACACCCAAATTTGTCCCAACTTTGTCCATGTCCTACAACACCTTGTTAAAACATTATCCTAAACATCATAAGCCATTTCGTCCTAAATCCCACTCTTAATCCCATTTATCCATTAGCCAATTAATTAAATAAATTTTATTTATTTAATTAAATCCCATTTAATCTCATCCTTATCCTACTTAGCCAATTAATTAAATAAATTTTATTTATTTAATTAATTTCCACATCATATCCTAATCCCACTATCCAATTAATTAAATAAATTTTATTTATTTAATTAATATCCAAATCATATCCCAACTAATTCAAATATTTTATTTGAATTAAGTTCCCCACTATCCAATTACTTAAATAAATTTTATTTATTTAATTAATATCCAACTCATATCACAACTAATTCAAATATTTTATTTGAATTAAGTCCTCATCTTTCATCACATTCCAACACTTGTCCAGTCAATCATGTGTTACAACTTTTATCTTTCACATGCACAAATAATGGAACCTAATTTTAGTATTTATCTACACAAGCACACCTAAGCCTTATCTTCCCTTGCCACATGTCAATTGACTACAATTTCTTAATGTGCAAGATAACTGAATTAATCCTATCCATCCATTTCATCTAAAGCCCTAATTGATCCTAGCCATCCATTGGAACCAAGCCTTTCCTATAAAACAAGCCTCTCTTGAGCCATTAGAGGGGGGTTTTTAGGATTCTTCTTCATGCAACCTCACTCTGCTGAATTTTCATCTCAAGCCATTATCCATCATCTTCAATCCATCTAGCTTGCATCCTTATCAACGTTATGCTATAGAATCGAGCAACCAACACAACAAAGCAATCAATCAATCGAGCCCATCTTTCATCATTCAAGGTATTGAATTATTTGGGTTTAGGTTATGCATTTCAATTGTTTGATCATTTCCATTTATAAATCCAAATTTTTTCGATATACATTTTGGCACGCCCGGTGGGACCCACGTCCTTGATTAACCTCTCTTGTTTGAGTTGTTTTTTTGAAGTTTAGATCTCTTGGAGCGCCAATCTTTCATTTTTGCAAGCTTTTGTAGCAAAAATTTGCATTTTTCTAACCCTAGTTTGCAAAGATTTGGCTAAAAATATATGTAGATGATCTCTTAGCCCAAATATAACCTCACCATTACATCCGGGAGGCTGTTTCCATAAATTTTGAGTATAAATTTGCCTAAATTTGATGAAAAATGGAGCATTTAGTGAAGAAAACAATAATCGGTATGTAGAAATGTGCCTCTGGTAATTCAGGTCGCCTTTGATCAAACAACAGTCACCTGGGCTAAACCAGCACGCCTTTGATCAAAGACTGGTCACTTATGGTCAAAGTTGGCTTGCTTTTAAACAAACAATATGTAGCTTTTGGTAAAATTCAGCTCGCTTTTGATCAAAAACTGCTCGCTTATGGTAAAATTTAGCTCACTTTTGATCAAAAACTGACCGCTTATGGTAAAATTCAACTCACTTTTGAACAAAAATGGATCACTTATGGTAAAATTCAGCTTGCTTTTGAACAAAAATGGATCACTTATGGTTAAATTCAGCTCGCTTTTGAACAAAAATGGATCGCATCTGGTAAACTTGGTTGCATATGGTTAATATTTGCATTCCGTCTCCTGAAACTTTCCAGATCGCTTTTGGGCTAACAGTAATCGATTTTTCTCATATTTTGATCACTTTTAGTCAGATACTAATCACTTTTGCTCATATTTTGATTGCTTTTATCTAAACAGTAATCACTTTTGTCTTTAACTTAATCGCTTTTGGTCTGACAGTAATCGCCTTCTGCAGAACTAGGGTTTATGTTGCATCTTTCATTTTGTAGATACAGGTCACTTGTAGGCTGAAATTAGTCACTTTGGGCTTTTCTTCATCACTTATAAGCCTACAGCATTCGCATCTGGTGTTTTCAAAGTCGCATTTGATCTACAAGGGTTCGCCTGTGGTAAAACATGAGATCGTTTCTGGACACACAGTGATTGCCTATGCCATCTTTCACATCACTTACAAGCCTACAGGAGTCGCATCTAGGTGTTTTCTAAGTCTCATTTGATCTGCAAGGGCTCACCTGTGGTAAAATAATGGTTGCTTCTAATCAACAGTAAATCGCATCTGGCAACTGTAACTTGCTTCTGGTTGTTGTCATTGTGCATCTTGGTATTTCTATCATAACTTTCACATACAGAGGTGAAATCATACAAACAAGGACTTGTTAGAAAGCTGAGAAGAAAAACTACACTGTGGAGAAAGTTTTATTAGGTGACTGTACCATTTTTTAGGATTTTTTTTATCAGTCAAAGTTCAGTTTCATTGCAAACTTCATTTGAGCATAACTTGAGTAATTTTGATTGTTTTTCAACGGACTTTTTTTCAAATTGCTTAGAATCTCCTGAACTTTCTTTTTATGCAATCTATTCTCTTGTATCAGATCATTTTAATCAAAATTTTCAGATATCATCTTTTTCATGTAATCATCTTCTTTGCAAGTTTACTTGTTTCCTTTCGGAATTGGTGACTTATAAGGGCATCTAAGGAGCTGGAGCAGCATTGGCATCAACATCTATAGCAAATTGGAAAGCGATTGTATCAGGTGCACTCATTCTAATCTTTCATCTCATAATCTTGTTTGATCACACATTTGGACTTTGGGCTTAAAACAAACATTGTTTGCTATCACATATCGAAAGTGGGCATAAAATGAACCATTGTCTTCCAACACATTTGGATTTGGGTTAAAAAGAACAAGTGCTTGAATTGTCTTCCACACATCTCATTCCTAAAGGGTTAATTAACAACTGCGAGTGTGAATCAAGTGATAGCTCACTTGGTTTGCTTTTGTAAACCCTATCTAGGAGGCCTGCTTGGAGACACACCACTCCAAGGGACAACCTCAATCGAGGTTGAATCGAAAGACACCCTCATTGGGAGTTGTGAATCTTGTCACTCTTGGCTAAGCCCCAAAGAACTTTATACCTTTGGGAAGTGAAGGTGAAGGGTGGGTTACCCCTTTCTCCTGGCTGTGTGGTAGGATTTCACTTTCAATTCCTTAGTCAACCTTGTGCAATCTAGCCTAAGACCTAATTGGCCATACCCACTTGACTAGACATTAGGCTTGTTGATGTGTCTTCCATGTGTGCTTGCATAATCATCACATTTCAATTTCAAAGTCAACAATTGCTTATGTGTCTTGCGTGAGTGATTCATGTGTGTATACGAATAATCATTTGTTTGAACATTGCTAAATCAAGCTATAAACACCAAACACATAAACAATTCATCCTACATTTCATCCACATCAACCAATTTTATCATTCCACATCATATCCTAATCATACCCAAATCAATTTTATTCTAAACATATCCTAGTCACATCCATACTCATTCCGAATCATCTCCACATCATCATCAACCTATTCCTAGTCAACATTTGTCAAGATGGTCATAATCATTCAAGGGGGCTATCCCTCTAATCATGAGACAAATCCCAAGCCTAAGGTGACAATTCAAGGGGGTTATCCTTATAATCATGAGACAAATCCCAAGCCTAAGGTGACAATTCAAGGGGGTTATCCTTATAATCATGAGACAAGACCTAAGCCTATAATCACAATTCAAGGAGTCTACCCCTCTAATTCAAACAATGAAATAAAACCAAAGCCCAAGATCACAATTAAAGGTGGCTATCCTCCTAATCCAAATCATGAAGATAAACCAAGACCTAAGGTCACAATTAGAGGAGCCCCTCTTCCTAATCCAAATCATGAGGATAAACCAAGACCCAAGGTCATAATTAAAGGTGGCTATCCTCCTAATCCAAATCATGAAAGCGAACCAAAGCCCAAGATCATAATTAAAGGAGCCTCTCCTCCTAAGACCAAGTTTATACTTCGAGGAGGATATATCTTTATTGATGAGGATGAGACAAGTCCAAAACCCAATCCATCCACATGTCAAATCAATTCCACATCAACTTATCCCACTACATAGCAATCTAATCCATCTACATGTCAAACCAATTCCACATCAACTTATCCCACTTCATATCAACCTAATCCATCCACATGTCATATCAACCCTTTATCAACCTATCACAACCCTTATCCATATCAATCCATATCACAACAATCATTATCCTATACAACGCCTCCATCATCATCACATCAACACATTTACCAACATCAACAACAAATCATATCACAACAACAAGTCCAAACACCATCCCAACCTCAACAAATTCCACCTCAAACCTATGAACATCCACCTCAAGTTTATCCAATCCCTCATTCCACCGTTCCAATGCACTATCAAGCCCATCCACAAGGCAACCAAGTGTCCTCACAAGAACAACATGCAAGTCCAAATAGCCCTTTGTACATAAATCAACCAAGTCCAAGTACACCTTTTCAACAAGACCACCAAGCACCATTGATAGATCTAAATCCACCTTTCCAACAAGAATCATATCCAAATCCCAATGGCCCCTTGTACATAAATCAAATGAGTCCAAGTTATCCTATGCAAGACTTAATTACCTTTGACAAGGGAGATACCGATCTAGAGTGGCCTTCACCATCCAATCTCATGCCAACACATGAGCCAACAAGTCCTATCCCAACACCACCATGTGATCCTACTCCTAGTCCATTAATCCCTCTACCTTCCAAACCACCAATCCCTCCATTACCTTCATCACCATGTCATTCTAATCCTTCACCAAAGGATGCGACTGAGATAGTTTTACAAAGGATGCTTGTAGCAAAACTCATTGAACTTCCTAAAGTTAAACCATGTGAAGAAAGTCCATATGATGAACATGATTATTGTGCATACCATAGGACCAAAGGCCATGATACAAATACATGCCCCATGTTTTTCCCAATTGTTTACAAGGTGTATCGACATACAATAAGAAATCATGTCACATCATCCCAATACCATGTATTACCCTCATCCAATCCAAATCTTAGCTTGTCAAACTCAATTATGCTTCCATCCAATCAAAGTCCTAATCATAAGCCTACAACACCATCTACTATTATCATTCATCCATTATATTGCCCATCCACTCATACCCTTGCACAGGATGTGATCCATTAGCTACTAGCTAGGAATAAACTACCTCCATGTCAAACACCCATTCATGAGCCTACCAAAGAACTTCCAAAGGTCATGTCCAATCCTATAATCCCATCATGTGGTCCACCTATCCTTGAGCCTCTTCAAGAGCCCTCAATTAACATTCTTAGCCCTTCAAGCCCATCATGTGACCTACAAGCCATCAAGCCTATTCAAGAGTCATCATGTTCTCATGTTGCTGACCAAGAGCCTATCCAAGAGCCTTCCACTTCCATTCAAGCAACCCAAGATCTATGTCAAAGGTTTAATCCTAAGCATGTGGAAATATTAAGCCCTAGTCCAACTCAAGATCAAAACACTTTTATGCAACCCATCCATAACATGTATCTTTTCCATGATCAAGATGATAGCCATAATGATGCATCTATCCACGAGCCACTTGATCCTATCCATCTCCCAACAACTATTCATGAGAAAGCTATCCAAATCCAACCCATCAATAACATTTACCTTCTTTATGATCAAGATGATACCTATGAAGAAGCTATATATGAGCACCTTGATCCTATCCATAATCCTATAATCCATGAGCAAGATATCCACATTTCTCCTAGTCATATGCCATCTAGCCCTATCCATAATGAGCAAACATCCACTTGTCATGATAAGACACTTGTCCCCCAAGTAAGCATAAAAGAGCAAACAAATAGCTTGGATCTTAGTGAACACAATGCTAACCAAGATCCTAATGATCCTCCTTCCGCATCCACCATCGATTCCACTTCAAGTCCACCATCATGTCCTATTGGTCTTACCATCCTTATACATGAGTTTTCTTCCTTCAGACAAAAACAACCTCTATCTACTTTACCTTCTTCATCCAATAAAGATCTCAAGTCTAGTTCTCAAAACACATCTAGTCCCATAGCCAATCGCATCCTCCCAAACATGAACTACAAAGGTAAAGGCCTAGGTCTTTATGAACAAGGTATTTTGGAGCCAAACCATGTCAAGGTCCCTCCATGCTCATATGGCCTTAGATACACACCCCAAGGTAAACAAGCTAAAGATGTTGGTAATTCCTCCATCCATCCTAAGTCCAGTTTCCATCACAAACCCCATCATCTACCCAAAACATATCTTGCCATTTCACCTCCATCATCCTATAAATGTCAAAAGCATGTGACCATACACCTTCCACCATCCACTTTGCCTCCACTTTTACCAACTCCAAATGTCCCTCCATCCACCTTGCCACCATTGCTTCCAACACCTAACATACCTATCATTCATAAGTATCCTTACATCCCTAATCATGGCCAACAAAAGCATACATCGTCTAAGCATAAAGCTTCCAATCATTCCATCCACTCCACCCACCCCATGGGATTCAAAAGCAAAAATTTTGATGCCTTTACCTATAAAGCTAAAAGTCCTACCAAAAATCCTAAGGACTCTCATGCCTTAGGGTACAAACATGAAAAATCAATGCAAAGAACCAAAGCAAATCAATCCAAAAAGCTATCCAAGCCCATACCTTCAAAAGCAAAGCCCAAAAGCAGAATGGTTTGGGTTATTAAGCAAACAGCTAGCAAAACAAATGAGGCATCCTCATCCACATCTCAAGAATCCCAATCACCTATCTCCATCCAAAAGCCTAGTTCCATCCAAAACTTTCATTCCCTTCAAAAATCCCACAACCAAAACAAAAGTACTAAAAATACTAAGTCTATGTGGGTTCCTAAATCACTTCATCAACCATCTCCTAAGAAAACAACCCCATTGCTTCCTACACCACCATCTCACCAAAAGCTTCAATATTTATCACGGTGTGTGCAACTGTTGGTTATGGTTCCCTTCCACTCCGCAGCACTTCCACATAACATCTCCCCATCTTCCATCCATTATCCTACATATCTCCCCCATGCTATCCCTATGGTTCATGCTTTAGCATAAACTTTTCATCCATATTCATTCCATAAGCCTATATAAATCCACATCATAAGCGGCTAGCCTACCCTACCATCCTTATCCATTTCATCATCCACTATCCACCTAATCCATCTCCCATCCACGCAATACCTTATCAACATCGATGAGCATAATGACATGGTCCATGCAATGACATCCATCTCTAACGGGACTACCAACATCCATTGAACTAGACACTTGAGTCCCTCCTATCCATTACCATGGTGAAAACCTAGCAAACAGGCACCATGTGTAATTGTCAACCCATCTAAAAAGCAAAAAAATAAAAATAAAAAAAAATAAAAAAATCAAAATAGTAAAGAGAAATCCCTTCATCCAATGGTGAAAACCTGGTAAACAGGCGCCTTGGATAAGTACCATGATGAAAACCTGGCAAACAGGCATCATGTGTAGGTTGATCTTCTATGTCACCTACACTTGGGGGCACATTGTCTCATCCAACCTATCCATTTCCAAATTATCTATCCCATTATATCATACCAACCTATCTTATCCTATCTTGTCATCCTACCATCCTTAGCCATTATATAAATATGCCTATCCTATTGAACCCATTCATCCACCCTTCCTCCTTTTGATCTTGATGAAGACATAGGGGAAAAATGTTGAAATATGCTTCGGATATCTCTTGGTATACCTCATACCTTCCTAATCAATCCATCTTATCATTATCCACCTATCATAAGCCTTGTCATGTAAAATCCAAGCATGTCATCCCTTGGTCATGAACTTTTTTCATGTAAAAATCCTAAGCATTACCACCTAGAATGGGGCAAGTTCTTCCTATGCAACATAGCCTTTGGAGATCACATCCTGGCTCTGTTATGATCCATCCACTATGGTGTATCCTTATCACGAGCTTTCCATTTTATAGCGTATCCCCATCTATTTATCATGAGCTTTCCATTATAGCCTACCAATCCATTCAATCATGAGGCATGCATCCATCCCTTATATGGCCTATCCTCTTATCCATCCAACTCTCATGAGCTTTCCATCCCATTTACTATGAGCCCATCCTTTTATCCATCCCTTGCACCTAGACTTGGTTTTTTCCCTTGTCATTGGTATCAAGCACAAAGGCTACCCAAATTGTAAATCCATTGACATTCAAAACATTTCAAAAAAATCCAAAAAAATCAAAATATCCCAAAAAAATCAAAATATGTTTAAAAACACAAAAAAAAATTAAATATCCAAAACAATCCAAGCAATAAAACTAATCACATCATCCAAATCAATCCACTCCATCAACATTCAATCAAAAGAAAATCAAATCATCATCATCAATTCTTCCTATCAATAACATTCATTCATCCATTTCAATCAATCACTTATTCCAATCATATCAATCAAATCAATCTAAGAAATGATCTTAAATTCAAGTCACACTAATCCATATCAAGCAAGCCAATCAATCAAGGAACATTATGCAATCAAATCAACAAGTTTTTGATCCTAATCTTTTCATAGACTGAATCAATCATCATAAATCATCATCAATGGGATATAGCATTCCCACATCCTTGTGTTGATCTAGGGATATAGCTTTCCCCGCAATGACAACACTATCTATCATTATCAATCAAACAATCAATCATTGGTTTATGACTTGACAAGCGAAATACCTTGTTTGTTTTACATCCTTTGAGTATATTGAGAACACTTGCTTATGCTTAGATTGAGTGGATACTCAATCATCACACCATCACTATCATCATTCAAAACAATCCAATCATCAAAATAATCAACCCAACAACAACAAACATCACAACCAAAGCACATCACTCCAACCATCAAAACAAATCCTATCAATCATCAGTATCAACACCAAAGCAAATCAACTCAATCACATCCAACTCCAATCAGACCAAATCCAATCACTTCAACAAATCCAAAGCAGCTCAATCCACCACATATCATCCCCTCATCAACATTTCATCAAATCAATCTTCATTCATCATTTCTTCATCCTCAAAATCAATCAGAGCAATGATCCAAATGCAAGTCAATCCTTAATCCATACCAATCAAGTTAATCAATCAAGCCAAGTTATCCAATCGCAATCAATGGTCTTAATCCTAGCCTTGTTGTAAGCCAACTCAATCAGCCAATCATCCAACCAACTTAGCAAACAACCTTGTGTTGATCTAGGGATATAGCTTTCCCTGCAATGACAACACTCTCAACTATCAACAATCAGCAATTAATCATTGGTTTACAGCTTGACAGGGGCAATACCTTGTTTGTTTTTTAATCATTTGTGCATGCTTGCTTGTTTGCTTGTGTGTGTTATCTTTTTATCTTGCATTTGCATCACATCGGTATCATTCCAGCTAATAGTCATATCTTGTGTATGTTGGAATAGCTTTTTGCACTATCCTTTACATCTAAGGTCATATCATACCTTTTATGCATTAGGACTTCAATGCTCTAAGTTTTCTTCCTCATACGTCAGACATTGTTGTATTATGCTGGGGCATAAGACACATCGTCACCCTGGTCCTTATACCTTGGTGCATAACGTCTAGTGCTATATCAAACATCATGGTTGCTCACATTTATTGCAACATAACACATCATCCATTTCTTCTATCCATTCCCTTATCTTTCTTTTGTAGCCAAGCCATTTCTTTTCGAGAGCATACCTGTGTTTGTCCAACCCGCCTATCCTCTCAAGGGGGCATCATCATCCTATCTTTCTATCATCATCATCATCATCATCATCATCATCCCTATCAATTATCCATACATTAACTTCTTTGAAATGATGTTACTCGACATAAATCTTATCATCTCGAACATCATCTCAAAGAAGGGCAAAATGTAGACACCCAAATTTGTCCCAACTTTGTCCATGTCCTACAACACCTTGTTAAAACATTATCCTAAACATCATAAGCCATTTTGTCCTTAATCCCACTCTTAATCCCATTTATCCATTAGCCAATTAATTAAATAAATTTTATTTATTTAATTAAATCCCATTTAATCCCATCCTTATCCTACTTAGCCAATTAATTAAATAAATTTTATTTATTTAATTAATTTCCACATCATATCCTAATCCCACTATCTAATTAATTAAATAAATTTTATTTATTTAATTAATATCCAAATCATATCCCAACTAATTCAAATATTTTATTTGAATTAAGTTCCCCACTATCCAATTAATTAAATAAATTTTATTTATTTAATTAATATCCAACTCATATCACAACTAATTCAAATATTTTATTTGAATTAAGTCCTCATCTTTCATCACATTCCAACACTTGTCCAGTCAATCATGTGTTACAACTTTTATCTTTCACATGCACAACTAATGGAACCTAATTTTAGTATTTATCTACACAAGCACACCTAAGCCTTATCTTCCCTTGCCACATGTCAATTGACTACAATTTCTTAATGTGCAAGATAACTGAATCAATCCTATCCATCCATTTCATCTAAAGCCCTAATTGATCCTAGCCATCCATTGGAACCAAGCCTTTCCTATAAAACAAGCCTCTCTTGAGCCATTAGAGGGGGATTTTTAGGATTCTTCTTCATGCAACCTCACTCTGCTGAATTTTCATCTCAAGCCATTATCCATCATCTTCAATCCATCTAGCTTGCATCCTTATCAACGTTATGCTACGGAATCGAGCAACCAACACAACAAAGCAATCAATCAATCGAGCTCATCTTGCATCATTCAAGGTATTGAATTATTTGGGTTTAGGTTATGCATTTCAATTGTTTGATCATTTCCATTTATAAATCCAAATTTTTTTGATATACAAATGCATATGAACTTTGTGACAAGCTACCTCAAAGGAATGTAGTATAATGGAATGACATGGGTTTGTCAAAAGATAGTTGAAACTGTTAAGCAAATGCATGAGTATCTTTGTAGACCCCTTAATTTTTGCCAGCATGTCCATGTTTCTCTACCCAAATTGGAACTTTTCAAATTGATGTAGATAGTTATCAAAGCATAATGGATGGTAATTTTTTTGGTAAAGATGTTGTAAGTGTCCAAGGGAGTGTGGTCGTGTGTATCATTGCATTTTTTTCCCTCATGTGACATTATGTATTTGATGAGAATACAAAGTGCAAGACAATGTTATAGTACAAGGCAAAGTTCAGGACACTATGGTAGGACATTACATTATTAGGATAGTAGGATTGTGTTTGGTATGTACATTGGTATGCATTGGTGTTTTAGGATTTCATGATGAATGATGAGTATGGTACACTATTTATCACTTGACATCTGGCATAGTTACATGATCAGTTTTGATATGCTTAGTTTTGATGTTGATTAGTCTTTATGATAAGTCTTTGATATGATCAGATCAGAGATCAGGTGTAGCCTGTGCAGGAGTAGGAAAAGGATCTGGAATTGTAGAGTTTAAGATAGAGTGTGAGAACAGTGTGAGGATAATGTTTTGATAGGTGCATGATCTCTTCATCAAATAGAAGATACATTTATAATGCTAACAAGATAGTACAGAGATAAGAGACAAGGATAGTCATAAGGGTTATGTAATGGCAATAGGTAAGTGAAAGTGGTATTAGGGCTTACTAATGCATAGGTTATAAATTCAATGCTCTTTCTTGAAACATGTCAAAGTAGGTTTTGAAAAAGACAATAGTACAAAAAGTAACTATGGATAGTGTCTTTGTATTTGTTTTGCCATGCCTTGTTATGTTGACAGTATTCTTGTTTCAAACAGTGAAATGTTGTTAAGCATTGATGTCCAAAATCCAAGATGTGGATGTAAAGATTGAAATGTTGTTGGTTGAGTTACATTGGTGACTTGTCAATGGTCTCATTTCATGATAGTGATCTCTTACAATGTTCATGATGTTTTCATTCTTATGTCAAATTGAAGGTTGTTGATTGGTGTTAGGTGGTAGTGTACTTAAAATAGTGGACATGATCCAGTCTGATTAGCATCAACATCAACATATAAACAGGAAAGTAGGAGGATTATGACAATGATTGGTGTCACTGTATGTTGTTTCTGTTGTGATAGTTTATCTCAGGCAAGACAGTAATCAGTATGTTTAGTGCAAGTAGATTGCAGAGTAGGGTGACTGTCATGGTGTAGTGTAAAGTGTAGACTTTGTAGGACTGTATGATCAAACATGACATGGTGACAAGATACAAGGATAGTCTAATAAAATATTGCAAGGACAATCCCTATTTGCGATGCTGGAAACTATGTTCAAGTAACATTGTGGTGATAGTCTAATATGGCACAATGCTGGCACAAATAATATAGAAGGTACTTGCATTGCAAGATAGTAAGATCAGTTAAGGACAATAGTCTTTATATCTCTCTATCAAATATATGTGCATTGAGGTGTCAAGTGCTTTGTTTTCAAAGGTACAATTTGATTGGCTGATATTCTATTGTCCATATCAGAGTATAGCACATGATTACACATAGGTACAATTCTAGCATGCCAATTAGGGGGAGCATTATTGAAGCACAGATTATCTTATTCCTTTGTCCTTGATGTCAAAGGAGGAGATATTGAGTGATTGAGATGGTGCGATGATCATGTTTGTCATTGATGTCAAAAGTTGGTTTGAGTTAATGATGATGATGTATGATCATGCATACTTGTTTGGTTGTCTTTGATGTCAAAGGATCATGCCATGCTTCAGGATGCCATGCTTGAGGATCATGCTACATTTTAGGAGTTCAAGGTGTCTTCATATGGTGTTCAAGGAGTTCCTCTAGTGTTGTTGATATACTCATCTATATGACAGTATGTCAGTTGTTAATGTGATGTCAATATGCTGATCATACTTGGTTCTTCCTGTGGTATTGATTGGTCATTGGTAATGTCAAAGATACTTGGTTCTTAATTGGTTCTTCATAAAGATATTGATGCAACATGCAAAGAGTTGTACTTGGTTAAAGTTTTTAATTTGATAGAGTTATGGAGTTGTGTCATTGTTCATCTTGTTGGTCTTCATCTTATTAAGTACTCCATGACAAAGTATGACAATGTTGCTTCCTTCCTAATAAGGTACTGGGTTGATGGCTTAAGGACACTAAAGGCAAAGGTTCTTGTCTTCTTCAGTTTACAATTTTGATGCAAATCTCCATGTCATAGTAGTAGTGTTGATGCTCATTGTTCCATCATGTTAATGTTGATACAAAAGTGTCAAAGATTATTCAGTCTTATGAGATAAAGAATTATGATGTGGAAAATGTCTAAAAAGACCTATAAAACCCTAATAGTTAAGAGCCTTATAGCTTCCAAGTGTCTTGATTGTTTTTGTCATACTCTGTACTAGTTGAATTGTTGAAGTTTAAGTTTTGTCAGTAAGTTTTGGCAAATCTAGGGTTTTGATTTTTTCTAAAATACCTAATTCAAGGATCCTAGAAGACCTATTGTCTAAAAACCCTAAGTCTAATAACCCAAAGCCTAGGATATATGATGGGTGCTCTTTTTGTTTTATTTTTTAGTTGATTGGTTATAAAGGGTAACCAATCACTTAAGTCATAACCTTAAGGGTTTAAGTTCGTGAATGGATCAACCCCTCGACCTAGGGCAACCGGTCTCATCTGATGGATCTTGAGCTATCGGGCACCAATATCACATCGATGGTGTATATTGAGTTTTTCCTAAGGTACAAAAAATCTTATCCATAGTTGACATTTAAAAACTTTTCAAATTATAATGGCCATTCGTGCAGTAAGAGATTTGACAAGGATCTACTTGTCTCTATGTAAAGAGGCTATTATGGTAGTTTTTGTAACTACCTTTTGATTCGAGGGTATAGCCAGTTTGAAATAGGGGTTGAAAATGGTATTTTGAATGTGAGGAGATATCAGTGTAGATGTTAATGTGAGAAACAATTGTATGTTTTTACTTGATGGCTATTTTTGTTTTAGATCGATAAAAACTCAGATTGGACTGTGAAGGGTTGTTGATCTGATATGTTCATTCTTGAGGAGAGTTGAATGTTATCATTTGTAGAAACTTGAAATTTTTTTTAAAGGCTTGTAAATGTAATCATGTATAGATTGAAAGATCATTTTTACAATGCAGAGTGTAATGATGATATGTAGAGTTGTATTGCAGAATGATGACAGAGTATGACAAGGACAAGATATGTAGTGCAATGATTTCTTGTAGAGATTTTTCAAGTAATTTGATATCAGGAAGAACATTGAGAGAGGTATGTTTCAAAGGTTAATAAGAACTTTGATAGAAGAAGACTAGATGTCCTTTATTTATTTCTATGATGGCATGATTTGATGTTTCTATTGTCTGAAGTGTAATAATGTCAAAGTATGTTGAATCTTTGAAGAATCTGGTGAACTAGGTGTGAGGCAGCATTTCACTATTGTTGAAAATGTATCTATATGATGATGCTATTGTAGAATAAATTGTACATTTGTATTGATTTAGTATTGAATCATCATTCTTTGAATAGAATGTAAAAGAAAAGTGTTATTAATGCATTCATATCAATCTAGGAGAGATAAGGTGTTTGAATAAAAGAGTTATAGAACTCATCAATAACCTTTGTAATCATTGTAAACAGAGTAGTACTCTGTATCTTTTCATATTTTGTTTTTGGATTAGGTGCTCCTAGTTTGTGCATAATTGATTCTTTGGATGTAGGGGTTGGTTCTCCTAATAAACCTGGAGTTGGTGCTCCTGATGGACTTAAAGTTGGTGCTTCTAGTGTGGGGAATTGGTGTTCCTTCTGAATGTAATCAGTGAG
Source organism: Cunninghamia lanceolata (assembly GCA_027924645.1). Classification (NCBI taxonomy): domain Eukaryota; kingdom Viridiplantae; phylum Streptophyta; class Pinopsida; order Cupressales; family Cupressaceae; genus Cunninghamia; species Cunninghamia lanceolata. Next base: position 10,784,993 of record BSBN01000074.1, read on the forward strand.
GCCTAATAAAATTTTGGTGAAGTTGGATAGTGTTTTTTCCCTATTTCAGGTTTTCCACTTTACATCTTGTGTTATGGCTTCATTTGTGTGATTCTATCATTTGTTGATATATTTGTCATGATGATGTTAGAAATTGTTTTACAAGATGATGAATGAACTAGTTTCCTAGATCACTGATTCACCCCCCCTCCTAGTGATCCTTTGTATTCCAACAATAATGTCCTTATCTACCTTCTATCCAAAATGTTTGTGGTATAATGCTCCAAAAAGCAAGTTATTGTGTAGCAGAGTTTGACAGTGTTGGTTGTGAGCAGACAAAGAGCCTTCTTTAGGTGAAAGTTGTTGTGGATGAATTTCTTGATTTATAGGTGACCTCAAGTTGTTCATGGATGTTTCTAGAATGTGTTAAATCTATGCACATGGCCCACAAGTTATGGTTATGATCATGGAAACATGTGATGAAGAATCCCCTATGTTTACACTATTTGGCCGACCTAGAAGTTTATGTTGATTGAGGAGTTGATTTGATGATTATGTGAATGTTGTGTAGCGTGCTTGTATAGATTTGGTTTTGAGATAAGGCTTTGAGTGGTTTTCCTTCATTCCCTTGCATCATGGAATGTTTAGGTCTAGACCTAATTCAAATTTTGTATGTTTGCTTGTTGCAAGTATGTGCTAACCGCTGTTGTCATTGATGTCAACATATCTTTGTTGCCATTGACCATGTTAATTGTGCTCTGTTATGATGATTGTTTTTGATGAGTTAGTTTCTTCGTATTGTCTTAAATAAGTGTTGAATATGATGAGAAGATATTCCTAATACTAAGTTTCCAAGTGCTTTTGAGAAAATTTGCTCTCCAAGTGGAAATAGTGTGTTGCAGAGTATTTTGGCTTGTAGAATAATTGTCTAAGTTTTTCTCTACATTTCCTCAATACTAAAGACCAGAGTATGAGATTTGGATATGTTTTAGAGAAGTAGTTGAAGATGCTAAATCCATAATTTGGTGGTCTAGATCACTATGCAGTAAAAGTTCTATTCACCAGTTTGAAGACTATGTCTGACAAAGTTTGCAGTGTGACAAGGAGGAAGTATTTTGCTCAACATGAACCTCTGCAGTATGTTCTTTGGCCTTACGGTTCTAGACTTAAGCTTACAAGGTCCTTAGCTTTCTTCATTCCAAAGGTTTTGTGATTTGGTGCTCTAAAAAGCAATTTTTTGAATAGCAAAGGTTGACAGTGTTTGATTAAGAGCAGTCTGTGATCCATCTTTAAGAAAAGTGATTTGAGATCTGTTGTGGTTGGATTTTCTATTTTCAAAATAAGTCCATGGTGTTCATAGATGTCCCTTGAATGCATTGAAGTCATGTGTCTTATCCACAAGATGTAATGAATCTCTTGTAAGCATGTGACTTAGTGATTATTGATGTTGTATACTTGTTCTGGCTGACCTGGTTAGTCACACTTGTTGCGAAGGTAATTCATGGATTGTAGAAGCATGTACAAGCATGTGAAGATGTATTCATCCTTCATTCTTTTCCTCCACAAGTTTGTTTAGGTTCAGTCCTATTTTGAAATTATGTATGTATGCCAACCTTCAAGAAAGTTCCAATGGTTGTAGATTGTAATGCCGACCTTGATGTACATTCCAAGGTTGATGATAGGTATAACTACATGTAATGAAGTCGTGATTGTTGCGAATTTGAAAGATGATGCAAAGTTAAGGTATGTGTGTTGTAAAGGTAGAGTGAGAGAGATACATTATGCTTCAATGGAACTGAACTCAAGCATGATGTAGATGCTACTATATCAGTTCACCCCTTAGCAGTGAGCCACCCATAGGTAGTGAGCCACCCACTGGCAGTGAGCCACCCTTTTGGCAGTGAGCATTCATTTGGGTAGTGATCCCTCTTGGTGCAGTGAACCTCTTTGATATTCGGTATTGTTACTACATTATATTGTGAACTAACACTCATCGTGGTTTTTCTCTTTCTAAGGGTTTTCCATGTAAAAATCTAGTGTTCATGTGTGAATGGTGTTGATGTGCTTAAACTTTGTTTCTAATTTTTATGTTTATTCTTCATATCAGATTAAGTGGTTAAAGTAAGTTAATGTGATTGTGAAATTGATCAATTAAGGTTAAAATTTTGATAAAATTGATTCACCCCCTCTCAGTTGTGTTGTGCCTTCAACATTGCCGACCTTGGAAACTGTTTCAAGGATTGAAGATTGTGTTGCTGATCTTGAAGATTGTTTCAAGGTTGATGGTGATATAAATAAGTGTTAAGAGTTCATGTGTGTGTGGGTATGGATGGAAGAGATGAAGTTTGTGATGTAAAGGTGTTAAAAAGGGGAGTAAGAGCTTTCATGAGTTAGACAACTGGATGTAGTGAGAAGAAGGTGTCTACTATCTTTCGGTATAGATGTGAAGGTGATGGTTGTCGTGCTTCATTAATGGAACTAAACCCATGCATGAGTTAGATGCAATTTAATCAGTGAACCTCTTCTTTTTTCTTCTTTATTTTTTAGTGGATAGTGAGTCCCCTGTAGTGAGCCTCTTGCAATTCAGTGTTGCTACTACTTTATATTGTGAGCTAATCCTCACCATGGTTTTTCCCTTTTAGGGTTTTCCATGTAAAAATTTGGTGTTCTCTTGTGCATGGTGTTGATGTGGTTAAGTTTCTATTGTTTAATCTTCATAATAGATTAAGAATTTAAGTAAACTAATGTGGATATGATTATGCTTATGAGGGTTTGAAATTTTGATACAACTGATTTAGCCCCCTCTCAATTTTCTTGTGCCTTCAACAAATCCATCATGGTGCATCCTTGTTTGGAGTTGAAAAAGCCATGCTAATCATGGGAATACTCACTTTGATTAGGAAGGATATCATTATCACTTTCACTATCATTTTGGTTTCTAAGGGGATTGTAAGACAAGTCTCCATTGTAGGACTTTTGACTAGGTAGGGGTACTTGAAAAAAAAGGGTTTTCCTCATTAAAATTCATGTTAAGGTTATTAATTATTTCTTGGTTTCAAGTTATGGGTGACATAAAAAGTATATATTGTTTTTGGTTTTGAAGTTTTGGACTTTTGAGGTTTATCATGAATTTTATGTGAGAGGAAAGACAAAAAAGATATGATAATAACCTACACTAGCCAAGTGGGAGTATTTGTTTTGTGAGCCTACTAATATACCAAAGCTATGTAGTAACTTCTTGGGTCTAACTCCTTACTACTACATCACAAGTGATAAATGGCGAGTGGCTTCCTATGCTAGGCTAGTACAACATTCAACTAAGGGTGTTCTCGATATACATGAAGGTACATGAGGCACAAGTCTATGAAAAGAGAGTATTATCTTAGGTGTGTGAGGATGAGTTCAAATCCCCTCTCACTTCACTCCATCTCCTTTGGCTAGATCTTCACCAAAAATGATAATTCCAACTTAAAAGAGTATTGTCTAAGGCTTGGGCATAGGTGGGATGAAACCATCTCACTTTACAATCCTACTAAAATAAGTCACCACTTAGCCAATAACAACACTTCCAACCTCAAATTTGTATACCCTACTAGAACAAGGAGTTTTTCTAGTACTTGGATGTCACTTCCAAGGTCAATCTCTGACCTCTAAGAAAAAACAAGTAAAAAAAGTAGATGCTTTTGATTCCTAGGATCACAAGAATGTGAAATGGAATATCATATGAAACTATCCTTGACTACACAAGTGAGAAGCCACTTTTAATCCTCAAGGTCACCCTAAGGCACAAGAGGAGAGCATACATAGACTAATCATGAACACACTCATATAAGGAAATTAATCAAGTTTTTTTAGTACTCAAGATCATCCTAAGGAATGGAAACAAAGCATACACAACAAACTTACAAAAACACAATAAAAAAAAATTAAAAATTTTAATTCCCTTAAAATTAAGAACATAACTAATATTTGGAAATCAATTCTTTGGGAAGAGAGCCTACAAAACCAAAATGTTAGGATTTGTTATGGAAAAAATGTGTACACTAGCATTTTACACCTAGTTTAGCACCCAAGTGGACCTAAAACAAGTAAATTCTTGATCTTGATGAATAAACCTAAAAAAATATACTTAGGAAAGGCCTAAGCCCACCACATTTAACACTCCCCAAAGTTTGTGGGGCTAAAGGACCAAGACGCTTAGCGCCCTAGTCCTAGATGGGTCCTTTAGCCCTATTTTTGTGATGTCAACTTAGAACACCTCCTTTGATTATACATGTCGGCCCCATTTGGTTTTATTCATTATTAGTGAGTGGGAATTCATATAAAAGCAAGTTAGTTTATTCATTTGAACAACTAAGCAATCTAGGCACACTTACACTCTCTCTTCCTCTCTCTCATGCTCTCTATTCTTCTCTAAAATTTTCTATGATGGATTATTACTTTTGTACTAACTTCTTGTAGGTCTTGTGAAGACCTCTCTACTTCTTTGGGCTACACCAACTTATTGAGTCAAATTGTGATGCCGCTTCAAGCAACCTGGGGTTTCCATGCTCATGGTGACTCCTCTCCTTTATGCTTTCTTACAGCATTCCATTCTACTTCAAATTTGCCTCTACCCTCCTTGGGCATGCACTCTTTGAGATCTCATCATTGCTATTGTGGAGGTGGAAACACCATTCATAGAGCTTGACTTAGGCAAGCTGCTAAATAGCACCAACTATTTTCCTTCTTGTTTTTGTGTAGGTCACATCCAAAATAATTTGAAGAAAACAAGTTACAGAAGGCAAGAATACAGGAGGGCGAAGGAACTAGAAAATTGACATTCTACAAAACCCTAATCAAGGTCTAGGGCACCTAGCACCCTAGTTCTTCTGGGCTCCCAAACTTAGATCCAAGTTCTCCTCTATCCTCTGATCCTTGTTGTGGTGTTAGATTTATGATATCTATTTTTGACAGTCGTATATTTACAGATATTGCTTAACTAGAGTTTTCTAATTTTCCCTAGCTTGATTGGTTGGATTTGGTTGATACTCCTTCATACAACAAAGGGAAAAAACTCCTATAGTTTGGCTCTCCTTCATGGGTAGAAGCTAAGCTTAGTTTGTGTCTAAATATTTTATGGAAAAGAGAGACCTAGCCTAAAAGGTTAAACTAGGTCAAACCCTCTTCCATTAACATTGAGACACAAACTAAGCTTGGATTCTACCCATGAAGGAGAGCCAAACTACAAGGGTTTTGTTCCTTTGTTGTATAGAGGAGTATAAACCAAATCCAACCAATCAAGCTAGGGAAAAATAGGAAACTCTATTTAAGTAAGATCTATAAATATATGACTATAAGAAACAAATATCATAAATCTAGCACTATAGTATGGATTAGAGGATATACGAGAACCTGGATCTAGGTTCAAGAACCCAGAAGGACTAGGGTGCTAGGCACCCTAGACCCTGATTAGGGTTTTATATAATGTCAATTTTTTGTGCCTTCTCCCTCCTATATTCCTGCCTCCTGTAACTTGTTTTCTTCAAATTCTTTTGGATGTGACCTACACACAAACAAGAAAGAAAATGGTTGGTGCTATTTAGGATCTCGCCTAAGTCACAATAGCAATGATGAGATCTCAAAGAGTGTTTGCCCTAGGAGGACAGAGGCAAAACCAAGGGACAAAATAATGTTGGTGTATCATGCTTGTAAGCATTGCCTTCATTTGATAGGACAAAACCCCTACAGTTTGGCTCTCTTTCATGGGTAGAAGAAAAGCTCAGTTTGTGTCTAAATGTTTGATGGAAAAGAGAGAGCTATCCTAAAAGGTTAAACTAGGTCAAACATTTTGGTGAACCCAACTCTTCTTGCACTTTGGCATCCTTATTGCTTTAGATTTGAGCTATTTTCTATCCTAGATCTAATTAGGTTACATTCATTCATCATTTTGCATAGTTACATAGCTTATCTTTTTGTTAGGGTTTACAAAATCCTTACATTTCTAAAAAGTCTAGCTAATCTTGAATCTAGGGTTTGTAGATTAGTGAGATGTTTTAGATCTTGTTACATTATTAGGTTGATTAAAGTGAATTCATTTGTTGTACATTATCATTCTTGGTTTTTAGAGCACTCTTGCATATTTGCATTTGAAATTAGAAAATCAAGCACTTGATGAATTGTTAGAAAAAAGCATAGTTCTCACATTGTCTATATTTCATAAGTGTAGATCATTGTACCATGATATAAATTTCTGATTTTGACATCAGATATGATTGGTATCACATCATTTAATCATTTTCCTAGTGGTAAATTTGGCATTTTTCACATTATTCTTATTAGGGTTTTCAAAACTTTTGCATTTTTGGAAAATCTAACTAGTCTTGCACCTAGGGGGTGTCAATCAAACTCTTGTTCCATATTTTGCTAATGATAATTAGTGGTCAAAAATGATTTTGAATTGTTGTAACATTTTACAATCATTTGTGTTAAAAAAAAAAAAATTCTTGCATCAAAGAATTTTAGTTTAAGGAAGAAGCATTTAATATCTAGGGTTTTTTATGGTGAAACCGTAGCTAGTCTTGTTGGTTTTAGGAAAAACAACTGAGAGGGGGGGTGAATTAGTTGTTACAAGAATTTATGCTCTTTAAACACTTAAAGCCTTCATATATTTCTACAGCATAATAATGATTCTATCATGGAAGCATAATACAATAATTTAAGAGTAGAAACAAATTCAACACATATGACACCAAGATTTTAACATGGAAATCCCGGTTAAGGGAAAAACCATGGGGTCACTAACCCAAGATGTATTCTTTGTTAAAAGAATAAGAGAAAGATGGCACTTTCCAATTAGGGCTCACTGCCCAAGCACATTGCTCACAAGAGGCCCACTGCCTATAGGAGACACACTGTCTACAGAATAACATAACTATTACATACTTGAACTAGAGATTAGCATCTTCACCATGCTTGGGACAATTCCATTTAAGCTCAATACTTCTGCTCTATTTTTCTCTCTTCTCCTCTCTACACCTCTCGCATCTTAACCAAGATATTTTGAAATGACTTCACAATTCTTATTTATACATGGCATTAACCTTGGAATGATCATCAAAGTCGGTACAACATACTTTATTTTATTACAGAGCAGTTACAAAAATACAACTTGATTTGTTACAAAGACTTCATGCGTATCACCACACTGTCAGCCACACATGTCTAGGACTTCAATCTGGTGCAGGAGCACCTTGGCAAATTAATATTGCCCTAGAAAAATCCTTAAGTTTGATTAAATTTGTAATGATTCATCATTGTATAAGGTTAATCAAGTCATTGTTATGTATTAGAGGTCACTAGGAAGTTCAAATATGTAAAATATTGCAAACCATGTAAAGGTTGTCAATGTAAACTTGGAAAAAAGATGTAGAATGAGGGAAGGTGAAGAGTCATTTGGCTCTTGGTTCATTCCAAGTAGTTGGAAACTGAAAATTCATTTGAAATGCCTTTAAAAAGGCCTTGTATACTTTTGAAAACTCGTGGGTGGTTGAAGATTTGAGCATGGAATGAGAAAAAACAATGTTTTCCTTTATTTTCCTTCATAAATTTGCTATCTTTTGCTATTGTACAGCCCTGTATGGAATTGAATGTATGTATAATGGATTGAAAATGTTATATCCTTCAACCACCTTCTATTTTCTTCTTGTCCCATGCATTTTTATTTAGTTTTATGAAAGATATGAGTATTTTATGGACTGTAATTTTCTGATTTTCCCTGCAACAGTCCTGTTGTAGCATTTGGTACGGTTCTGTATGGACATATACAGGAGCAATCCATATATGGTTGGAAAGAGTATTGAGTCCACTTTCTATTTCTTTTTGTTTCATCAAATTTCATTAATATTTGAATAAGTTATGGCATTTTTATTGAAGGTAGGTCTGCAGAGTTTAATTTTCTGAAAATACAGTCTGAAAAATATGCATGTTACGACTTGGTACAGCCTCACATTGATGCATATAATAGATGGATAGAAATATATGTGTTTCTAGTTTACAATTATTTTGGTTTGATATAATTTTATTAAGTTTTGTGAGAGATATTGCAATTTTGGTGAGGGCAGGTCTGAACACTGCCTAGGGTTTGTAGTTTTGGGAAAAGAGTCATAACTTTCTCCCCTACCATTGGATCTTCATGAAAATTGGAGGAAAAATATGTATTAATGTTCTCTTCAACCTGACCAAAGCAATTGGATTATTTCTTTGATTTTTTAATGTTATTGAGGATAGTTTTGATCCTCCTACCTCTGCATCATTTTGGTATCAGAGCTGGCAAAAGATTTGGGTGGTGTGTATTTTTTTTTCCTGTCACTGAGAAGGTAGGTGAAGAGCTAGAAGATCTTGATTGTGTAGATAGATCGCTGAGGGAGGCAATCTACACCTTTTGGATTTTGTGTTGCTTAGTTGTTTGGTTACAAGTGCTTGGTCCATCTAGCTGCAGAAGGATGTTTTCTGAGGTTGTGTGTGTGGGCAGACAAGATGAGGTCTGTCATGACCATTCTCCAATGGAGATTAGGCTGGATAAGGGTGCATAGAGAAACCACTAAGGAGAGAGTGGTAGGTGCATCACTAGAATCTGCTGTTGGGTGAGATGAATGATTTAGTGAGTTGGTTTATTGTGAAGCAGTGAGAGAGATGGATACCTGAAGAACCACTTGATGTTGCAGCCTGAAGAATACTCCACTGATGGGAGTAGAAGGAGCCTGAAGAAGCTCTAAAGTTGATAGTTTGATTTGTTGGTTGGTTGGTCACCTTTCTATGGATGAGAAGATTTGAAGCCTGAAGCTGAGAAGATTGAAGAGATGCAGAAAAAGACTTTTGTTGCAGATACATTTCCAAGGGACTTGAAAATTTTGTTGGTTGGTTGTATCACCTTTGATCAGCAACCACCTTTGTTTTTCACATGTCTTCTCTCCCCCTTTGACATCAATGGAAAAGGGCACATACATGCATCAATACTTCAGAATCATATAGACTGCTCCCCCCTGAGTAGCATCTTCCTATCATCAATCCAAACCACAAGATATGACTATGAAATCCATCAGACTAATGCACATCAATGCACCTTAATTAAAAGCCGGAGGCGTAATAACACCTAACTTCTCCCTGAGATACTCGAAAGAGTCCTTAGGTAGAGGTTTAGTAAAAATGTCTGTAATCTAATCCTTTGAGGACACAAACTCCAATCTAACTTCATTCTTGTTCACCTGCTCTCTCAAAAAGTGAAACTTGATGGATATATGTTTTGTCTTTGAATGGAACACTAGATTTTTTGATATATTTATTGCACTTGAGTTATCCCAGAAGATTGTGATAGGTTCCTCATACTCCACTCTAATGTCTCTTAGAATTTTCTTCATCCATAATACTTGAGTGCAACTACCTGTTGCTGCAGTATATTCTACTTCTGTAGTGGACAGAGATATTACCTCTTGTTTCTTTCTCAGCCAAGAAACCAATCTTTTCCCCAAAAAGAATGCACCACCACTGGTATTCTTTCGGTCATCCACATCTCCTACCCAATCAGCATCTATATATGCAGGAAGAGAAAAATCATGATCCCTAGGATACCATAAACCATATTCAATTGTTCCCTTTAGATATTTGAGAATTTTCTTGATTGCCATGACATGAGATTCTCTAGGATCAGCTTGGAATCTAGCTACAAGACCAACAACATTCATAATGTCACGTCTAGTTTGACTAAGATACAGTAGTCCTCCAATCATTGACCTATAGTTTTTCTAATCAGTAATAGAGGATTCATCATCTTTGCTCAATTTACATCTGGTTGCCATGGGAGTATTCATTGGCTTTGAATCTTCCATCCCAAATTTCTTCAACAATTCTTTCACATAGTTGGTCTATGATATGAAGATTCCTTTCTTTGTTTGAGTGATTTGTAGACCCAAGAAGAAATTCATTTCCCCAAACATAGACATCTCAGATTCATTACTCATTTGATTTGCAAAAGTCTTGCACATACTATCTCTTCCTCCAATAATGATATCATCAACAAATAATTCAACAATCAAGATATTTTCATGATCAATCTTGAAGTACAAGTTACTGTCAGCAGTATCTTTGTTGAAACCAATCTTCAAAATATGTTTATCCAATCTTTCATACCAAGCCCTTGGGGCTTGTTTGAGTCCATACAATGCTTTCTTCAATTTGTAGACCATATCAGTATGATCAAACAATTGAAATCCATCTAGTTGCTCAATGTATACTTCTTCTTCCAAGTCACCATTCAGGAAGGCAGACTTGACATCCATCTGATATACTTTGAAATCCTTGAAGGCAGCAAAAGCAAGAAATAATCTAATTGCTTCAATTCTTGCCAATGGAGTAAAAGTTTCTTCAAAGTCAACTCCTTCTACTTGAGAATAACCATTACAAACCAATCTGGCTTTGTTTCTAACTACTTCACCATCTTCATTCAATTTATTCCAGAAGACCCACTTACTCCCAATCACATTTTTGTCTTTAGGTCTGGGAACAAGATCCCAAGTGTGATTTTTCTCAATCTACATCAACTCTTCCTCCATTGCTTTAGCCCAACTTTCATCATTGCATGCTTCATCTACTATTTTTGGTTCAATCTTTCAAATCAGACAATACTTTTCTGAATCTTGAGCAATGTTTATTCTTGTTTGAAAACCTTTGCTTCTATCACCTATGATTTGGTCTTCAAAATGATTTAGTCTTACATACCTGGGAGTTTTGGGAATTTCTGGCACTACTATCTCTTAGACAGGTTCATTCAAACTTATCTCTTCTTCCTATATTTCAAGATTCTTCGGATTAGTCTGGATCTAAACTTTAGAAGGGGCTTGAACTTCTTAGACCAAAACATCACTTTAGTCATCTATTTCATACTCATAAAAACTTGATAGATTTTTCAATGCCTTCATCAACCTTCACATTTGTACTTTCTACAATCTTTCTAAATCTCTTGTTATAACACTGGTATGTTTTGCTTTGAGTAGAGTAACCCAAGAATATTCCTTCATCACTTCTAGCATCAAATTTGCCAAGGTCTTCATCTCTTTTAATGTAACATTTACTACCAAAGACTCTATAATATTTGACAGTAGGAGTGATGCCAAACCAAAGTTCATAAGGGGTCTTACCAGTATTGCTTTTGAATTGTACTTGATTAAGAGTATAGACAGCAGTGCTTACAACTTCTCTCTAGTAGATCTGAGGGACATTTTCTTTCATCATCATGGTTCTAGATGCTTCCTGGATGGTCTGGTTCTTTCTCTCCACTACTCCATTCTACTGTGGAGTCCTTGGAGCAGATAATTGTCTCTTTATACCATGTTTCTCACATAATTCTATGAACTCTTTAGATGTGAATTCACCACCTCTATCAGACCTAAGACATTTTATGTTTAACCCAGTTTCATTTTCTACCATAGCCTTGAATATTTTGAACTTCTCAAGAGTCTCAGATTTCCCTTTCAAAAAAGTCACCCACATCATCTAGGAATGGTCATCGATCAGTAACATGAAATATTTGTCACCTTGCAGACTCTTGATTCTTGACAATCCACATAGATCAGTATGTACTAAGTCCAACAGTCTGGTAGAAGATTATTCCTTAGTTTTGAATGTGACTCTGCTTTGCTTACCCAACTGACATTCCTTGTATAGACTGTTAGTAGGTTTCACCAATCTTCGAAGATCTCTTACAGCTTAAGTGTTGCTTATCTTAATGATATTATCAAAATTTACATGACACATTTTCCTATGCCACAACCAACTCTGATCAATTTGAACAAATAAACAACATTTTCCAGTTCCAACCAAGTGGAAGATGTTACCTTTTGTTTGAGTATCAGATACAATCTTTGTTCCAGAACTTTCAAAGATCTTACATTTTCCATTTTTGAATCAGAGATCATAACCTTTATCCACCAACTGTCCAAAACTGAGAAGATTATGCTTCAGACCTTCAACATATAGTACATTATTGGTTTTGTTCTTTCCATCAAAAGAAATAGTTCCTCTGCCTCTGATTCTGCCAGTAGAATTATCACCAAATTTTACAACTCCTCCTTCATATCTTTCTAGATCTATGAACTTATTTTTGTCACCAGTCATATGGTGGGAGAATCCACTATCAATGACCCATTCATCCTTTTCCTCAACTTGAGTAGCTAGAGCTCTTTCTACTTATTTATGATTGACAGATTCAATGGGCATTGGATCTTCTTCCTTGATGGAAATAAACACCCAGTCACTTCCAAATTTATTTCCTATCTCTGATTCATCATCTATTACTCCTTCATCATCATCATCATCTTCATGAACATAGTAACATTTATTTTGGAATCTTGATCTATTTGGATTTGTCCTTGAAAATCTTTCTAGACACCTTGAGGTAAAATGACCAATCTTGTTGCAGTTGAAATATTTGAAGGGCAATTTTCCTTCATACTTACCAGATCCTCTTGGTAGTCTTTTTGCAATAAGGGCTTCAAGTTGAGTAGCTTTTACCTCATCTTCTTCTAGATTGTTTCTTACTTTTTCATACCAGGATAGTTTCTTTGAGGAGTTTTATCCTAGATCATATCTTTGTTTACCTTTTACAGAGGCACTAGCTTTGAATGCAGATTCAGTCTTGGGGGTGCATCTCCAAACTCATCCAATTCAAATGCAGCTAATTTTCCAAACAATTGATCTCTTGTGATATTTGATAAAGATTTGAATTCCTCAATAGCAGCAACCTTGTGTTTGTAAGCAGGAGATAAGGATCTGAGGACTTTGGCAACAATCTCATCTTCATCCAAGGTTCCACCAACACATCTAATGCCACAAACAAGCTCATTTACTTTTGGCATAAATGTAGTGATATTCTTATCTTCATTCATCTTCAAATTTTTGAATTTTCCTTTCAGGCTTTGTAGCTTGGGACATTTAACATATTTGTCTCCTTCATGTAGAAATGTCAACTTTGACCAAATTTCATATGTAGTTTTTAAATCCATAACATTTGTCAACTCTGAATAAGATAAGGCACTTAGTAAGGCTTCTTTAGCTCAAAGATTATCTTCAACATCTTTGATTTCATCTGTAGTTGTCAGACCATTTTTTGGAGGAACATACTTCTTTGTAGTCATGGTCCAAAATTGCATTCCCAGACATTGTAAGTGACATTCCATGCGGCTTTTCCAAAGAGTAAAATTTGTTCCATCAAACCTTAGACTATCCTTCTTGTAGGAAGACATCCTAGATCTCCTCAAGCAGTTAAGCCTTTTTGAAGAACTTAGCTCTGATACCAATTGTTGGTTTTAGGATAGAAAACTGAGAGGGGGGTGAATCAGTTGTTACAATAATTTCTATTCTTTAAACACTTAAAGCCTTGATGTATTTCTACAGCATAATAATGATTCTATCATGGAAGCATAATACAATAATTTAAGAGCATAAACAAATTCAACACATATGACACCAAAATTTTAACGTGGAAATCTCAGTTAAGGGAAAAACCATGGGGTGACTAACCCAAGATGTATTCTCTATTAAAAGAATAAGAGAAAGATGGCACTTGCCAATTAGGGCTCACTACCCGAGCACACTGCTCACAAGAGGCCCACTGCCTATAGGAGACACACTGTCTACAAAATAATATAAATATTACATACTTGAACTAGAGATTAGCATCTTCACCATGCTTGGGATAGTTCCATTTATGCTCAATACTTCTGCTCTGCTTTTCTCTTTTCTCCTCTCTACACCTCTCTCATCTTAACCAAGATATTTTGAAATGACTTTGTAATTCTTATTTATACATGACATCAACCTTGGAATTATCATCAAAGTCAGCACAACATACCTTTTTTATTATAGAGAAGCTACAAAAATACAACTTGATTTGTTACAAAGACTTCATGTGTATCACCACACTGCTAGCCACAATTCAATCTTCCTTGAGTAACAAGCCATGCTTCATAAAACATCTTCAAGATCATCCACAAGATATGTAAAACATTCGGTCAGCCATGATTAGGAAGAACACCATCACCCAAAAGCAAATCTTTAATTTACGAGCTCAATCTTCAATGCAGACTGCCAACACAAATTGGACACAACCTAGAGACCCTCACAAGCTTGCCTAAATTACCAAGAACATCCACACCACGTTTGCTTACTGAAATCATTTGCATCTCCATTCAGAACCTCAAGATCACAGTCTGTCATCACTGTCTCATTAGAATAAATGCTTTCAGACCTCTAGACCACAAACCAATTGAGTTATCAATTAACATTAGCTTCCTAAACATGCCACCAGATCTGTAGAACAAGATATTGCATTTCCAGATCTTACCAGACCTATTTGTGTCACTCTGTCACCTCTAAACAACTGCCAAAACTAGTTTTACTCATATGGCCATAACTTCTCCAAATCTTCATGCAAATTTCTCAAATCTTGACTAGATCATCTTTAGACATATCTACAAACCCTTTGAAGTGCATTCTCTAATCTTCATCTAGCTGGGATCTTCACTTCATAGAGCTCCACTGTCTTCACTGTTCTTCTTTGTTTCTGATAGGACTAATTTTCTCAATATCCTTAGCACACAACTCATCCAATCCTTTGCATCAATGCAACAGGAGTATGTTGACATCAATGACAACATCGGTTAGGCCCATACTTGCAATAGGTCTCGCATATTTGAAATCTTATTTTTTAGATTTTTGTCATGGTGAAGGATTGTTAAATCTGATTTTAAGTTGTTTTAACTCATCATAGTTGTCATAGTTGTCATAATTGTTTAATTTAGAAAGAAATAGCATTCATGCATTCATCTTCTCTTTAAAATTGGGAAGCAATAGCATAAGCAAACTATCTAGCTTTATTTGATACTTATGCATCTTCATTTAAAGAAAAAATTTCTAAATCCTTCTTGTGTGTACTTAGGAAAATCATTTGCACATACTACACATCTTACATTTGCAAGACTTACTTATTGTGGTTACTAAGAACATTACATTTTTGGAAAAGCCTCTCTTATCTTGCACTTGTAGGTCATTGATTGCAATATTATTTTAGATACTCAAGTCATGTCTAAATTCAATCATGTATTGCTATTCCATATCACATGTACATGTATTACTGGCTTCTTCATATTACTTCTATCAATATTAGAGGACCTTGCTAAATTCATCTCCATTAATAGTCATGAGAAAGATGATGATGATAGTCCTTCTACAACCAATGATAATACCATTGCCATCACCTCTAAAGCATATGATGGTGACTTAGCTTCACCTACATCACCCTATTCTTTGGATCCCTCTCCCAAAAGTGAGAATGTTTTGGCACAAGAGGATGAGTTCATTGATATATTTCTTAACATAACTCTACCTTATCTTCATTCCAATGCTCTCCTTTCAAAAGATAAAGCATTAGTGGATGAAGATTCTTCACTTATAATGGATCCCCTATGGGAAGACATTGAGAATTCATCTCAAAAAGATAACAATGTAAATTCCATCATCATCAATAGACTTATTTCGCCCACTAAGGGGATAGTGAATAAGTACATTAATGTTTAAAATATTCCTAAATTCGTTATACATGAGGTACCTAATCTCCTCCTTTCTCTAAACCTGCATGATTATAGTTTGGGGTGTTCCAAAACCATCTTGACCTCCTAGTTACTTTATCAATATTGCAAAGAAAATTACTTAAAGGAATCAAGGTGTTCAAAATGTGTTGCAACAATCTCATTATAATGTGGTTGTTCACACATACAACACCTATAATAACAAGCAAAGCAAGAAAGCACCGAGTGTGCCAACTTCTCTTCTACCTTCTCAACCTTTTCTTCCCCCACCTCCACATCTTTCTCAACATATTAGTCGAGAAAGATGATCTTGTCGAGCAACTTTGTGCTACTTCGGATAAGATCTCTCTATGGGATTTAATAAAAACATTGCCTACATACCATGAAATGCTCCAAGAGGCTCTACAAAAGATAGTTGTTCCACCTTCTATTAGACAGAATGATGCAGAATCTCTGTTTAGTTGTATGCATGTGATGACATAAGATGTCTTATTTCAAAAACATGAATTACCTCCCATAGAGGTCCAAAACCAATATGAACCACTTATGATATCTGTCATTATTAATAAAATGAGGGTATTATGTACCCTAATTGATGGTGGATCAGGTCTTGATGTTTGTGGCATAGACTTGTTACATAAAATCAAGGACAATACATCTCTCACCAAACCAAATAAACTCAATATTTGTGGCTTTGATAATTTTGGTAAATAATCACTAGGTACAATCACCTTAAATATCAAGGCTGGACCTGTGACATTACCTACCCTTATCTATGTCGTGCCTAATTCTCTCTAATAGAATCTTCTTTTTGGTAGACCATGGATTCATGCCATGGGGGCAATTCTGTCTACCATTCATCATTCAATAAAGTTCATTTTTAAAAACAAGCTCCACACAATCAAAGATGATTTAGTTTAGGAAAGTTGCTTGCAAATGGAAGCATGACATCAAACTCCTCTAAAGAATTTGATCCCTTCTTTAACAAAAGTAAAACTACTATCCTCTGCTATTAACAATAGTAATGCTCAGGATATTGTCGGTCCTTCAAATGCATTTTTTGGTAATGATTGGGGTTCATTAGGTTTTACACTCACCTTTGCGAGTGAGTATAAAATCTCACCATCACACCCAAAAGTCTCAAAGGTAAATGAAGTTTCTTCAATACAATCTCTCACTTCTCAAAAACTTAAACTCAAGAGTAATGATTTAAGGAAACTTTGATATTGATGATGATCTGCCTTCTTCTATAGAAATGGCAACCATTTGTGATAAATTAAGTATCATCTCAATCTAATGAATCATCTAATTCTAATGCATGTCTTGGTAATGACGCGGTCCCTTTAGTTTTCAAGCCCCATGGGCTTGTTGAAATAAAGATTGACCCTCCTCACCATGATAAAAAGAATGATCCTTCTCCATCTTCAATACATGATGACAATTATCATTTCAACAAAGATAGTCATATGACCTCTCCCCTTCCTTCAAATTTGGAGATGCATTATGGGCATGGATTCAAAAATTATTTTTGAACTTGGATACAATGGAAATGGGTTAGGATGCAAAGAATAAGGAATTAAGGAACCTGTGGAACCAATACTGCACTTGTCTAAAGTAGGTTTAGGTTTCTAACCCTCTCCTACATTCTCTCCACCATGTTTGCTACAAAAAGGTGGTGCAGAAGCACCTCGAAGACATTAAGAATCTGAGGATTCTATACATTTTATGTTATGTCCAAAATGTTATGTTGTAAGGCCTTAGGCCACTTTGAGTCTTAGTTAGCCGCATAATGACATGTATGTCAAGAAACAGCTTAAAAGCTTGTAACCGAACAAGGAGTGTAACTGATTGGCAGTGGTGGTTCATTTTCCACCATGTGCAACTATCAATTGAGAGTCTTTATATAGTTGGTCTCTGTTCGTGTAGAGGGAGAGAAGTGAACGAACAGAAAGAGAAAAGAAAACAATTTTTGTATGTATAATCTCTGGAAGGAATAGAAAAGGTTTAGTTCCTGGTCTAATTACAGAACATCGATTTGGAGTCATTCCACTGGTGGGTTTCTTCGAAACTAGTGGAATGACCTCCATGTAGTTAGATTTATTTCTGTTCTATAGTTTCTGTAGTTTTCGTGTGTTCTGTTCGGTTACAATGTGCAAAGAAAGTTAACAGCGTGAATTTTGGGTTGTATCACGAAATGTGCATTCTATGAGTATATCACTTTTGCATGTAGGTGAGCATTTCCTATGTATATCGCAAATGTATGTGTACATCCTGTCGTTGCATGTTGAGAAGATACAAGTTGTGTGTATACATCTTTTGTATGTCAAAGACATTTCATGTGTATACGTTCGTTGTATGTCGGAGCAGTTTGTGTATATCCTGCATTTGTATGAAGGAGCAATTTGTGAGTATCTGTCATTTGTATGTCACAGACAATATATGTGTATACCACATTTGCATGTAGAAACATTCTGTGCGTATCCAACAATTGCATTTTGTGATTGTATGTATGAGCGAATGTACATTGTTAATGTACATTGGGGTGGATTCAAATGTTGACTAGCAGTAGCGGTCGCAGCGGAAGGAAATACAAAGGAATTATCGGTGGTAGGAGGTCATGTATTGTATGGCCGAGAAGGAATTAGCACTTCATGTGTATACAAATGTATGTGAGATCAATCGGTGTGTATGCGTCAGTCGTATGACAGAATAACTTGTATGTATTTGTCCTTTGTATGTAGTAAGACATACAACTGGTTGGGTCAAAGATTGTGGACCCCACCGATTGTAGAACAAATTATAGGTATGCATCGGTGTAAGATCACCCATCAGAGAAGGAGAAGCAAGTGTGGCTGAAGAAACAAGTCCTGCCGATGACGAAGTTGCTATGTAGCCCGTCGGTGTGAGTAATGCCATCGGCATAAGAAAGTCACTTTGGACCGATGGAAGGAACTCTCACCGATCGGGGTGAGAGGCGAGAAGTCTTGCCGATGGATGGCTCATCGGTGAAAGGTGTGTTGTCGGGGGATGCAGAAAATGTGCCGCCGATAGTTAGAGTCTTGCCGATAGGCAAGAATATGTATTTTTCAGTGTGACATTTAAATAGTCTTGCCGATATACTCTATAATGGCTATTTTGTGGGCCTTCCAAGGATTATTCAACCCTGTTTTATCTGTTAACTGGTTTTCCCTCTGCATCAAATTGGTATCAGAGCTCAAAAGATTCTGAGTGTGTAGATAGAGCGCCGAAAGAGTCAATCTACACCAGGAGTTCGGGATGAGCATTAGTTTTTGCTATCTGATTCTTGTTGAGAAGTTTTATGGTTGCAGGTGCAAGTTCACTCACTGTTGTAGGCAGACATGAAGGTCTGTCAAGAGGGCCAGAGAAGATGGTCCATTGGTTGTCGCCAACAGTCTTGGGGAGAGAGGCAAGAGAGGACTCCCAGGTGAGGGACAAAAGTGTTGTTGTAGCAGGAAGGAGTGGACTTCTGATGCACCTTGGAGGCAGCCAGTCAAACTCCATTAATAGGAGTCACAGTTGGAAAGTAAAATGGAAGCAGCAGAGGCATCCAGTTAGTATTGAAGACATCGAGAAAGCCAAAAGATATTGCAGGCTTTTCACTGAGCATTTCCATGGGACATGGAAAATTTTCAAGTCTGGGAGTATGGTGCAGAAGCACCTCGAAGACATTAAGAATCTGAGGATTCTATACATTTTATGTTATGTCCAAAATGCTATGTTGTAAGGCCTTAGGCCACTTTGAGTCTTAGTTAGCCGCATAATGACATGTATGTCAAGAAACAGCTTAAAAGCTTGTAACCGAACAAGGAGTGTAACTGATTGGAAGTGGTGGTTCGTTTTCCACCATGTGTAACTGTCAATTAAGAGTCTTTATATAGTTGGTCTCTGTTCGTGTAGAGGGAGAGAAGTGAACAAACAGAAAGAGAAAAGAAAACAATTTTTGTATGTATAATCTCTGGAAGGAATAGAAAAGGTTTAGTTCCTGGTCTAATTACAGAACATCGATTTGGAGTCATTCCACTGGTGGGTTTCTTCGAAACCAGTGGAATGACCTCCATGTAGTTAGATTTATTTCTGTTCTATAGTTTCTGTAGTTTTCGTGTGTTCTGTTCGGTTACAATGTGCAAAGAAAGTTAACAGCGTGAATTTTGGGTTATATCACGAAATGTGCATTCTATGAGTATATCACTTTTGCATGTAGGTGAGCATTTCCTATGTATATTGCAGATGTATGTGTACATCCTGTCGTTGCATGTTGAGAAGATACAAGTTGTGTGTATACGTCTTTTGTATGTCAAAGACATTTCATGTGTATACGTTCGTTGTATGTCGGAGCAGTTTGTGTATATCTTGCATTTGTATGAAGGAGCAATTTGTGAGTATCTGTCATTTGTATGTCGCAGACAATATATGTGTATACCACATTTGCATGTAGAAACATTCTGTGCGTATCCAACAATTGCATTTTGTGATTGTATGTATGAGCGAATGTACATTGTTAATGTACATTAGGGTGGATTCAAATGTTGACTGGCAGTAGCGGTCGCAGTGGAAGGAAATACAAAGGAATTACCAGTGGTAGGAGGTCATGTATTGTATGGCTGAGAAGGAATTAGCACTTCATGTGTATACAAATGTGTGTGAGATCAATCGGTGTGTATGCGTCAGTCGTATGACAGAATAACTTGTATGTATTTGTCCTTTGTATGTAGTAAGACATACAACTGGTTGGGTCAAAGATTGTGGGCCCCACTAATTGTAGAACAAATTATAGGTATGCATCGGTGTAAGATCACCCATCGGAGAAGGAGAAGCAAGTGTGGCCAAAGAAACAAGTCCTGCCGATGACGAAGTTGCTATGTAGCCCGTTGGTGTGAGTAATGCCATCGGCATAAGAAAGTCACTTTGGACCGACGGAAGGAACTCTCACTGATCGGGGTGAGAGGTGAGAAGTCTTGCCGATGGATGGCTCATCGGTGAAAGGTGTGTTGTCGGGGGATGCAGAAAATGTGCCGCCGATAGTTAGAGTCTTGCCGATAGGCAAGAATATGTATTTTTCGGTGTGACATTTAAATAGTCTTGCCGATATACTCTATAATGGCTATTTTGTGGGCCTTCCAAGGATTATTCAACCCTGTTTTATCTGTTAACTGGTTTTCCCTCTGCATCAAAAGGGTTGCTTCCTACTCCACCTATATCTTCTCTTCTATCTCAACAAGAGTGTATGTTTGTGAGTCTACTCAAAGACTGCTTAATCACTCTTCCTCCTCCTGTTAGTTTTCTTTCCAAATCAACAGAGGGTTTGCCAGTTCCAATGCATAGGCAGATTCAACCAACGAATACAGAAGGTTGCATGAGCTACCTCCCCTTCACTTCTAGTTCTGCCGCACCAAGGGGGGTATCCCTATAGCTTCAGATTTAACTTTTGACTCACCCAATGACAGAAAGATTTAGTTTTACAACAATAGGCAAAATACTCTCATGTTTAGACCAAGATTTGCATGATAGATCACAAGGTTGGCAACTTTCTTGGACATATCTGACTAGTTTCGAATGAGAGTATGCAGGGGTCCTAATCCTACTCTTACAAACTAACAGGTTGGAAATATGAAAGGATGTGTTTTAATATATTGGATGCAAGACTGGGGGTTTTGGATCATAACTACTACACAAGAAGCAGACCAGTGCCTATCTCAGGGCAAGGAGTCAACTAGATGTATACAAGAGAATGACTTGCAACTAGCATTCAAGTTTTAAGGGGTTAGGACCGGTATTTGCCTTACAAACAACACCCAAGGATAAGTATTTAATTGTCTCTTCTTACATACATCCCAACTGACATACAAGCTTCTCCATACTCAACCTAAAACAATTTAATCCACTCCTTGAATGGAGGTTAAAGATTAAGCATGTGATACAAAAATCTATACCCTAGAATCTGAGAAACCCCTAGCAACCAGATTCAAAAGAAGAGAATGCATACAACACATGGAGATAGATAGATAAACACATGCAATAATGCATTTTACATATAAAATGACAAGAAACTAAACATATTTGCAAGATGACTTAAATGCAACTCATAAACTCCAACAGAGATAAAATAGACAGTAAATGCTCTATTTTTCATTATTTTTCCCCCAAAAATGCCCAAGTCTTCAACAACCTAGATGAGTAACATAGTTTACATTTTATAGCAAGACTGTGTACTCAACAATAATTACATGGCACTACAAAATTTGCCAGAAATTACCAGATACATCACACTAAAAATGGTGCCCAAAATCATTCAATGCAATAGCAAGAAACAAAGGAAAGAGAAGGTGGATATGGGATAAGTGCAGCCATCTAAAGATTTTGTTCATAAATTTGGTAGTTGGCCAGTCAATCAGACCCATACCTCTGCAAATCGCCATAAATGGCCAACCATCCCACAGTCTCCACTCAAAATTTGCAGCAGCATATCTCTAAAGTTTTCCCACCTAAAAACAACTGCAAATGCATACAAATCCCTCACCAGTTGAAAGTTTTAAAAGATGGCTATCGATTTCCCTTCTATCACCAAGATCCTGCAGCCTCAAACTGTGCTAAAAAGTCACCCACCAATAAGAACGTACCATGCAGGCACCCTGTGCTTCCATCACTGACTTTTTCACCATCGCAACATGTATTTTGCCTCTTTCCCCCCCTTTGTATCTGCAAAAGAACGTGCATATACAAATAATTGCCTACTTTCAAAGCACGGACCCCAAATTGTTATAGAACAAATTGAAATTGCAATCGGGTCCCGCCTTGTACATCTCTCTTTGCATATCTCCTTTGTATATTGCAGATACAAATGCAATATACAATCTGTAGATTTCAAATTTTTATGAAGCGTTTTGAAATCACTTTGAAATCCATCTTGTATCTCTATTTTCTTGTATATCGGCATATACAATGCCATATACATGCAAGCCATGGATGCCAGCCCTAAATTAGCCAAATCTAACCTTTGAATTGGATCCAGCTTGTATATTTGCGAATGCATATTTGATTGTATGTGTGAGCATACAATCTCTAAAATATGCAATCGGTGGGCCCCACCTTTTGTATATCGGCCCTTTACTCTTTTCACTTTGCATATAGTGAATGTATATTGCATATACATTCTGCCTTGTATGTGAGGTAGACCCCACCAAATGTATCTCCTACCTTAAATGTTGCCAAATATACAAGACCCCTTGCATATTTGCACTGTAGCGAATGTATATGCGCCCCCTTTGTATATCTGCAATGTACATGTTTCTTCTTGCATATACATTGACCAATGCATCTTTCCATTGTATGTGGCGAATGTATGCCGGCTACGTACATTTTCATTGCATGTTTTCCTTTGTATCTAGTCATTGTATGTCTAAACATACAACACAAAATATACATGCAACCCAATATACAAGAAGGGAATATTCTTGGAATCTGTGATAGATTCCTCGATGTATATGCACCTTTTTTAAGCCTGATATGCACTGCAAAATGTATACAACCAAATTTTTCATTTTTTGAAGGCCGATTGAAGATTCTACAAACCTGCCAATGCACATTTGCATTTGTATATACGAACCCCTTTGTATATACAAAGATACATGCACTTAAAACTGCTTCTTGCACTTTTGAACTGTAAAGGCCAAAAGACTTCAATTTTTTTGGATTTTATGGAAGGTGCCTACGAATTTAAATACCTAAAACTTGAATGTTCATGCAAACACCAACATTGGCTCTGTTTGGGGATGCATGCCTCTTGCAGGCATGGCGAGAACCATAGATCTCTAGGATGCAGACTAGTCCCTTATCCATTGGGCACAAAGTCAAACATTGCACCAACCTGCATCACAAATCACACATTTTTAAAATTTACTTGGTGGCCTAGGGCCACCAAAAAGGAAAAACTAGTTTTTTCCTTTGTCAAACACTATGTTTTCTTTTGATTTCTTCAAATGAAGCCTGAAAACATTTGGCTATCTACAACACTCAGCATTGCAATTATTTGTGTTGCTGCCCATTTCTCTTTCTTTAACAAATCTATAACTAGCTTCATCAGCATACATTATCATCAGTTGTAGAATGTCATCATCATATGAATCACTGATGTTATTGGAAAAATAATAGACTCGTATGAAACAAATGAATCCACATCAGAATTTTGCCCTTCTTCAAAAAGTAAGAGGTCCTCTGTATCAAACATGCAATATTTAGGCACAAGCAACATCTCATAATCATATTCATTTTTATAAACATTCAGATATCCATCATCATTATGTTCAACAATTTTATCATTAAGATCCACCTAGAATGTCTCAAGAGAAGCCACAAAGAACTCAGAATGCAGCCCTTTACTGAAAGCTTTGTAGTCACGCCTACAACCAACATTATCCCCAACTGTATGAGCACACACATCTACAACTTGTCCATTCACATCTGAATAGTGATCCTGATTTTCCTCTTCACCAATGCACTGATAATCAATAGTAATTTTTTCAATCTCTGCAATGTAGAGGTGGTCATAATCTTCAAGAAGCACTCATACTCAGCATCCATATATATTTCATCCTCTGAAAGGCTCACACATGCATCTGAATGCTAACAATCACTAGCATATTCACTGCCATCCCTTGAATCAATGTTTTCTATATTCAGATTGAAGCTCTGCATATCCACCTCATATAAATAATCAGGAATAACTAGGGTATGCCTCTTGCTGCATGATGCAACTTCATGTATATCTTTCATTTCATCATTTGAAGAGCATTTTGCATCTGCAGGGTTTTCATCTAGAGGCTGACAATAATATTTGTCCTCACCATTATAGGACATGCCCATATTTTCTATAGCATCTTCTTCATGTTTATGCATCAAATCATGGCTACTCATACTGTTCTAAAATATATTTCCCTTTGTAGAATCATCTTTCAATGAACACATTGGGAAAGCAGAAACACATTCATTTTGAAAACTATTTTGAAAACTTGCAGCCATGAAACCTACTGGCATTCCATATTTCTGATTATTTTTAATAACCATAGCAAATTTGAAGGCTTGGTGAAGTGTGACTGGTTCTTTATCTCTCAATAAATAACTCATTTCTTCATCAAATGCAGCCAAACAAATTGCCAAGCACAGTGTATCATTGGGTCTCATATATTTAGGAATTTGCTTGAGAAACTTAATGAATCTAAGATTAAAGGCTGGAACGAGTTCCTCATCTTCCTTTTGGATATTCATGAAATGTACGATCAATGAGGCCAAATCAAATCTTTCACCAAACTACTCTAGGAATGCAACTTCGAAATCTACCCATGAAGAAACTGAACACACAGGTAGGTCTGAAAACTAGACCCTAGCATCATCCTCTAATAATTGAACAAAAAGTCTCATTACTACATCTTCAGCCTCTACCTCATAATCTTCTATCAAATTGCAAAAAATTTGTAGATGTTTGTTTGCAGACTCAGAATTTGATCCACTATATTTTGGCAAACATCTTCTAATCTTATTGGGAATAACATTTGGGTAACCACTTATTCCTTTGAAATTTAGAGCTTTATATCTATCAATAAAAAATGGTCTTCTCTGAGAGCAGAAACAGGTTTGCTGCTCTAAACTCATCATTTTTCTAAATGAAAAGATGGAATACATGGAAATATGTTGCAACCTTGGATAGGTTCAATCAACAGAGTTGCCACCTCTCACAGAGAGGACAAAATATCAACAAGGCACTTTTGTTTTTTGGATTCATCACACCAGCAGAGCACCACATAGTCTTTCCACGGTATGGCTGCAACAACTTCAGTGGAAACTAGATTTTCCAGCCCTCAAATTACTTGACTCTTTTACTGCAACTTCCCCAGCGGAGTCACCATCTGTTGATGACTCGGATGGGCCACCAATAACTCTTTTAATTCAACTCCCCAGTAGAGTTTCCATCTGTTGGTTTTCTTTCCAAATCAGTAGAGGGTTTGCCAGTTCCAATGCATAGGCAGATTCAGCCAACAAATACAGGAGGTTGTGTGAGCTGCCTCCCCTTCACTTCTAGTTTTGCCGCACCAAGGGGGGGTATCCCTATAGCTTAAGATTTAACTTTTGACTCACCCAATGACAGAAAGATTTAGCTTTACAACAACAGGCAAAATACTCTCATGTTTCGACCAAGATTTGCATGATAGATCACAAGGTTGGCAACTTTCTTGGACATATTTGACTAGTTTCGGATGAAGTATGCAGGGGTCCTAATCCTACTCCTACAAACTAATAGGTTGGAAATATGAAAGGATGTGTTTTAATATTTTGGATGCAAGACTAGGGTTTTGGATCATAGCTACTACAAAAGAAGCAGACCGACGCCTATCTCAGGGAAAGGAGTCAACTAGATGTATACAAGAGAATGGCTTGCAACTGGCATTCAAGTTTCAAGGGGTTAGGATTGGTATTTGCCTTACAAACACCACCCAAGGATAAGTATTTAACTGTCTCTTCTTACATACATCCCAGCTGACATACAATCTTCTCCATACTCAACCTAAAACAATTTAATCCACTCCTTGAATGGAGGTTAAAGATTAAGCATGTGATACAGAAATCTACACCCTAGAATATGAGAAACCCTTAGCAAT
The DNA here is from genome assembly GCA_027924645.1 of Cunninghamia lanceolata. Taxonomy (NCBI): domain Eukaryota; kingdom Viridiplantae; phylum Streptophyta; class Pinopsida; order Cupressales; family Cupressaceae; genus Cunninghamia; species Cunninghamia lanceolata. The sequence continues at coordinate 10,811,262 of BSBN01000074.1, forward strand.
CAGATTCAAAAGAAGAGAATGCATACAACACATGGAGACAGACAGATAAACACATGCAATAATGCATTTTTCATATAAAATGACAAGAAACTAAACAAATGTGCAAGGTGCACTCAAATACAACTCATAAACTCCAACAGAGATAAAATAGACAATAAATGCTCTATTTTTCATTATTTTCCCCCCCAAAATGCCCAAATCTTCAACAACCTAAATGAGTAACACAGTTTACATTTTATAGCAAGACTGTGTACTCAGCAATAATTACATGGCACTACAAAATTTGACAGAAATTGCCAGATACATCACACCAAAAATGGCGCCCAAAATCATTCAATGTAGCTACGAGAAACAAAGGAAAGAGCAGGTGGAAACAGGATAAGTGTAGCTGTCTAAAGATTTTCTTCACAAATTTAGTAGTTGGCCAGTCAATTAGACCCATACCTCTGCAAATCGCCATAAATGGCCAACCAGCCCACAATCTCCCCTCGAAATTTGTAGCAGCATGTCTCTGAAGTTTTCCTACCTGAAAACAACTGCAAATGCATACAAATCCCTTACCAGTTGAAAGTTTTAAAAGACGGCCATCGATTTCCCTTCTATCGCCAAGATCTTGCAGCCTCAAATTGCATTGAAAAGTCACCCACCAATAAGAACGTGCCATGTAGGCACCCTGTGCTTCCATCGCTGACTTTTCTGCCATCGCAACATGCATTTTGCCTCTTTTCCACCCTTTGTATATGCAAAAGAATGTGCATATACAAACAACTGCCTACTTACAAAGCATGGACCCCAAATTGTTATAGAACAAATTGAAATTGCAATCGGGTCCTACCTTGTACATCTCTCTTTGCATATCTCCTTTGTATATTGCAGATACAAATGCAATATACATTCTGTGGATTTCAAATTTTTATGAAGCATTTTGAAATCGCTTTGAAATTCAACTTGTATCTCTATTTTCTTGTATATCGGCATATACAATGCCATATACATGCAAGCCACGGATGCCAGCCTTGAATTAGCCAAATTTGACCTTTCAATCGGGTCCGGCTTGTATATTTGCGAATGCATATTTGATTGTATGTGTGAGCATACAACGCTAAAATATGCAATCGATGAGCCCCACCTTTTGTATATCAGCCCTTTTTGCTCTTTTCACTTTGCATATAGCGAATGTATATTGCATATACATTCCACCTTGCATGTGAGGTAGACCCCACCAAATGTATCTCCTGCCTTAAATGTTGTCGAATATACAAGACCCCTTGCATATTTACACTGTAGTGAATGTATATGTGCCCCCTTTGTATATCTATAATGTACATGTTTCTTCTTGCATATGCATCAACTAATGCATCTTTCCATTGTATGTGGTGAATGTATGCCAGCTATGTACATTTTCATTGCATGTTTTCCTTTGTATCTAGCCATTGTATGTTTGATCATACAACACAAAATATACATGCAACTCGATATACAAGCAGGGAATATTCCCAAAATCTGTGATAGATTCCTCAATGTATATGCACCTTTTTAAAGCCCGATATGCATTGCAAAATGCATGCAACCAAATTTTTCATTTTTTGAAGGTCGATTGAAGATTCTGCAAACCTACCAATGTACATTTGCATTTGCATATACAAAGATACATGCACTTAAAACTGTTTCTTGCACTTTTCAACTACAAAGGCCAAAAGACTTAAAATTTTTTGGATTTTATGGAAGGTGCCTGTGAATTTAAATACTTCAAACTTGAATGTTCATGCAGGCACCAACACCTCCAACACACAAAAAAATTCAACAAAATACTCATTCAATACCTCATTATTGTGCATATCATCGAGTGCTTTCCCATTCCACTAAGCAATGTCGAATCTTGGGTGATAAAATTCAACAACTTCGAACACGGTATGGCTCTAGCACTTTTTACCATGCTTGATGTAGTCCCTATTATAGCACATTGTCCTCTGTCCATTTTTAAAATAATAAAGTTTGGGAAGGATGATTTGTTATAGGTCAATTTGCAAGTGTGGTCCCTCCTCATTTGTGTAATGCTTGTATGTACTATTATCCCTATATCATGATTTTTTGTTCATTATTAGTTCTCCCTTGGCACCCTTGTTAGCACAAAGACAGAAGGAGAAAGATGTTGGAATAAGGTGCCATTAACCTTGTGATGCAGCACACAACATACACTCAATAGAATTGTGCCATTAAACATATGAGAGCCAAAGATTTGGAAGCTGGAACATAAAAAACTTATATTCATCAACTTTGCTGCTACAATGAGAGAAAACTCTCTTATATCCAAGAAAACAAAAAAAACAAAAAATTACCTTTTTTGGCAGATTTCGACAATTGTCAAATTTTGCCATTTTAGGTAATTTTACAATCATATCTTGAGAATCTAGTTTTTTCCCAAAAGCTTCCTAAAACTAAGGTAGTACAAAAGGCCAACTAATATTCTAAATTCAAAACATGAGTTTCGAGTTATTACAAAAGCAACTTTTTAAACATCTAGAAAAAAACACTAAATTGCCATTTTGAGGGCCGAGATGAAAGTTTCAAGCCCCAAAAAAGTGCCAAGACGAGGTCCAACCTGCTACGGTAGGTTGGGAGACCACTGGCCACCTCATAACAGATCCACCTGTAAAATTTCATAGAAAATCCACATCCGAGTCAAAAGTTATGACCTCCGGAAATCCTTGCATCACCTTGTAAATTCCAATATTGTATTTATCCCATTTATTATTTGTTATTTTTAATTACCCATAAGGGAATGAGGTAGTTGTTGAAGTATAGAACAACACTGAGAGGGGGAGTGAATCAGTGTTGTATAATTTTTAACATTTCAAAACTTGACTCAAAAATGTTGTGCAAAGGAATTCACTAAAAACATAGTCATCATGATATGCACAAAACTTAAATAAAGATGGTCAAATAGGTACAACATAATCAACCACAAGGAGAAGACATGACATTGGTTTTGATGAGTGGAAAACCCTCATTGGAATAAAAAAACCACTTAAAAATTTTCCTCACTGGCTTATTTGAATCTCACTTATTACAACAATTATCTCACTGGCTATAAAGAGGTCTCGCTGACCATACAAGTCACACTGACATACAAATCCTCACTAGCATATAATACATTCAATTACCTTGGACACAAGAAAACAATTCAAGGGGTTTCCCTAATTCACTTCTTCACAAAAACTTTTCTCTCCTTTTTACTCTCTTGACAAAATTATTTTCATTCATAATATAATCAACCAAGCTTTTGATGAAAATCAATTAACTACACATTACAATCTCTGCAATTTACAATGTCTTCCTCTTTTCAAGAATCAACATCTGCATTTTGTCTTTTACACTAAAAAATTATCTTCATACCCTAATTCATCTTCAAGCAAAAATTTACTGGCCCTTTGTCATTTTTCTCTTAAAAATTCACACACATCATAACATGATTTTTGCCATAACATGTCTTAATCTACAAATGTCATTACTGCTATATATACTTTCACAAAGCACTTGCAAAAAGATAATAAATAGAATGACTTTGATATTCCTCTCCTCTGCATTTTTATCTTCACCATTTCAATTAACAACTTTGCATAAATCAATTCACCTGCAAAAAATAAGATCATATATCTCTTCCATAACCATTCATATTCCTTTTCCCAACTCTTCAATAACTTTCAATCTGTACAAAATGATGTCTTCAAAAATAATACTATCATCTGTACATCTTCTCTCAAACAAAAAAAATAATATCATCTGTCCTTCTCTACAAACAACCTGCTGCTTTTAAAATTCTATTCTGCATTCATATATATCTTTTCATAAAAAGAAACTCTTCATATACCTGCTAAAAAAATATCTTTTATTTTTATCTTCATTGCACGAGAGAGAGAGAGAGAAAGAGGCCTACTTGTGTTTTAAAATTAGAAAAAGTCTTCATAAAAATCTCCTTAAAAATCTCAAATAAATCTGCTTTTTAATACACTAAAAATAGACTTTCCAAACTGTCACATTGTTGTGACGTTTCAATGCATGTCGACGATAATGCATCGAGGTCAGGGTCTCAGTTTGAATAATGACCATTGATCAAGGTTTTTGTGTATCAAAGATTTAAAGAGGACCAATGATTTGCATTTTTCGCCCATCGCATACATGTGGTGACCGATGGAGTCAGTTGTGCTAGGAGAGGGGGCCGATTAGGCCATGATATTGATACCCTACAACAATTTGTCATTATTGAAATGACCTATGATCACAAGTCAACATCTCAATAGACAAAAAGTGCTTTTAATCATATGACAGTTTCAAACAGACTGTGTCAGGACTTTTATTAGGTATTTAATAATGTCCCTTAAGCACATTTAACCCTTTGATAAATGTAAAATCTATTTGTATAGAATCATCTACCACTTTATATATTTGATAATGGAGACCTTCTGTTCATCAAACACTTCTGTCCAACCAAACACATGACCATGCAGATCAACAACTTAAAATATCAACATTCAACTCCTGAACACTATGCATAAACTTTGAACCAACAACACCAATCGAAGAGTCATGAGGATTCATGAGGGTTCATGAAGAGGATAAGCACCATCATCAACTATGAAGATCCTGAGAAACAATAAATGTGAACTATGACAATGACATCAACCTTCACCTCAACCAACATGATCTGATTCACCTCAACATCAATCTTCAAAGATCAACTCCTAAACAAGAAAGCACCAACCAACATGATATGAAAAAATGATATGACATCATCTCCATGGATCCATCAATTTCTAAAACCAAAAGAATTTCAACCTTTGAAATCAATGACAAACATTGTCATTAGCTTGATATGATCAACCAACATCAACATGATACTATTATCAAAGTTAAATATGATGGTCAATAATGCAACCCATATTAATTCAAACCATATCATAGCAACCTTTGACATGACATGATACATTACAAAAACAAGTCTTATATGATCATGAAAGAACCAAGTAATATTTGATCCCTCAACATCAATGATTATGTCTTGAGATTCTCAAGAAGAATAACAAACAACAAGATATCAAAACCATCATATCACCCTTTTGGTAATCTTGTGGTCCTATGAACACTTGAAGCACCAAAATTTGTGAATGCTTAAGGTACAAACATATAAACAACATAACAACACCATGATTCCAACAATGTATCAACCTCTAACAACATATCAATGCCATGTCAAATATCTTGAAACATGATGAACCAAGTAAGTAACCTCATCAAGTGAAGAAGCATGAAGAACATCATCAACTCCATGTGAACATCCTAACAACAAAAGAAAAATGAAAGCAACCTGCCAATATGAACATATCTTACCACATCCTCAACAATCTTGAACCAATACCAACACTAAGGTGATCAACACCTCATGATATGAATTCTTTGTGTCTTCTCTACCTTGCATCTTATCATAAACATGAAGCATAACACATATACATTGCATCATACCTATCATATGAAGACCAAACACAAAACACAAGGACTAGTGACCTCCTGATGTCCTGACAACATCTAGCATCAAATGAGATAAACACATCTTGGCACATAATCCAATCAACATGAGTGATCATATGAATATTTCTCCGATCAACAATAACAACTTTGCATCATCAATTCAACACCTTTTTGACATTAATGACAATCAACCTCCATCAATAGTCTCATTGACAGTGGTAATTTCAGAGTTACCAGTGGAAGTTATGAAGTGATATTTACTGTTGGCAAATGCAAAACTTAGAGGTAAATGAGGGTAGGTGTTCCCCTTGGAGAATCTACTATTTTTGGCATGTATGAAAACTTGTCATAATGTGGTTTAAGTGGATTTATGGAAGTTGCAAGTTGTCATAAGATTCCGTGCATGTATGACGCATATGACACCCATTATTAGTTGTGGTTACTATTATTAGACCCAGGCACCCATTGTTGTTATATAGAGCATAATCAGACTTGAAGGTTAAATTTTTCCCACTTTTATTAGCATGGTTTCCCCCCAAATTATTTAATGGGGGTTTGGGGGCAACACCCCCAAGACAGGGTCAAGGGGCAGCGCCCCCTCAAATGATTTTTATTATTTTATAAAGGCATCAGAAGTTATTTTTCTATTGGCTGACATAAAAAAACCCTATTTTGTAACTAACATAAGGCTTGATAAAAGCAGCTAAGGGTTAGGGTTTATGTTGAGATATTGTATTATAGATTTTTTAGTGGTATTGAGCTGCAAGGATTACTGGTTGTAATCGGTTTGATTTTCTGGATAATAATATTGGACTCTATGTTGGTGGATGTAGCCCAAGTTTGGGTGAACCACATTAAAACTTGTCTCTTGATGTTATTATTTCTATGTATTTTCATTCCTCTGTTTAATCTTTATTTGCATTTAATTGATATCATCCGCCATCTAACCCTAACAAGTGGTATCAAAGTGGGTTGTGTTCGATTATCGTCTGCACGAAGGTCTAATGGTTGAGTGGGAGCAATGGCCGACGAGAGTAAATTGAAGGTAGATAATTCAATGGGCAGAACTATCAGTTATGGAAGATGCAAATGGAAGATAATCTCTATTAGAAGGATTTATGGAGGCCGTTGGAAGGAATAGCTAAGAAATTGGTAGCAATGACTGATGAGGATTAGAATCTTCTAGACAGAAAGGCACTAGGAACCATTCAATTATGCCTAGAACCATCGGTGGCATTCAATATAATGGAAGTGAAGGCAATAGATGGTCTGATGAAAGCTTTGGCTAAATTGTATGAAAACCCTCAGCCTCGAATAAGGTATTTCTCATGAAGCATTTGTTTAATTTGAAAATAATTGAAGGTTGATCTGTGATAGATCATTTAAATGAGTTTAATATGATTATCAACCAGTTAACTTCTGTAAAAGTAAGTTTTGATGAAGAGGTGATGGCTCTCTTGATATTATCTTATTTACCAGAAAACTAGAATAGCTTGGTAATGGTTGTAAGTCTATCTCTGGTTCAAATACTTTGAAATTTGATGATGTTGTTGGTGTTATCCTTAGTGAGGAAATGCAACAAAAAATCTCAGGAGGGTCCACATCAGTTAGTGTTTTGAATGTAGAAAGTAGGGGCAAATCAAAGGAGAGAGGAAAAGGTTCTGGAGGTCATGGGAAGTCATGAGGAAAATCAAAGGACAAGAAGTCCCAATCTAGAGTATAGAAGGATTGCTGGTACTGTGGGAAACTAGGTCATATGAAGAAAGATTGTTGGTCTTAGAAGAATAACGAAGACAAACAAGAAGGCAATAAGGAGGAAAATGTGGTAAGTAATAAATCTGAAGATGATGCTTTGATTCTTTTCCTAGATAATGTTGATGATTCATGGGTTTTAGATTCAGGGGCCTCATTTCATGCTACACCCCATAGAAATTATTTCTTTGATTATGTTGAAGGGGATTTTGGGTTGGTTTATTTGGAATATAACAAACCTTGTCAGATTGTTGGAAAGGGAAGAATCAAGGTTAAGTTGCAGAATGGGAATCATTGGCTACTACAAGAGGTAAGGCATGTTCCAAGGCCGAGTAGGAATTTAATTTCAGCAGGGCAACTAGCTGATGAAGGTTGCATAGTTACTTTCAGTGATAAAAATTGGAAGGTTTCAAGAGGTGCCTTACTAGTAGCAAAAGGTGTGAAAGTAGGCACCTTATATCTTTGTACAGGTCATATTGTTCCTTCTACTTTAGCTATTACAGAGAAAAAATAAACAAGTTTAGGAACAGTTGCTGTGGGTTCGTAGGAAGAGACTGAAATAGTTGTTGCAGGTTCTGAGACAACATTGTAGCATAACAGACTTAGGCATATGAGTGAAAAAGGTATGAAGGTACTTCATTCTAAGAAAGTTGTACCAGGTCTGAAATGTATTAACATGGATTTCTGTGAAAGTTGTGTGTATGGCAAACAAAAGAGAGTTAGTTTTCACAAGGATGGGAAGCAAAAGAAAGATGAAAAGTTAGAGCTTGTGCATACAGATGTATGGGGACCACTCAAGTATCTTCTCTTGGTGGCTCTCGGTATTATGTTACATTCATAGATGATGCAACTAGGAAGGTTTGGATTTATTTCCTTAGGTAGAAATCTGATGTATTTGAAACATTTAAGAAATGGAGAAGCTTCATTGAGAATGAGACAGGTAAAAGATTAAAATGTCTCAGATCTAATAATGGTGATGAGTATTGCAGCAAAGAATTTGAGGATTATTGTTCCTTTAATAGAATTCGTAGGCAAAAATGGTTCCAGGGACTCTACAAGAAAATAGAGTGGCTGAACGCATGAATAGGACAATAATGGAGCATACAAGGAGCATGAGATTGCATGTTGTACTACCTTTAAACATGTGGGTAGAGGCTGTCAATACTGTTGTATATTTAATTAATAGAAGTCCTTCAGTTATTCTTTTCTCAAAACTGTTGGATGTGAAGCATTTGTACATGTAGATTCTGAAAATAGAACCAAGCTCGATGCAAAATCAAAAAAGTGTATCTTCATTGGATATGGCATTGATGAATTTGGTTATAGGCTTTAGGATGTTGAAAATTTGAAAATTGTGAGAAGCAGAGATGTTGTATTCAATGAGAAGGTGTTGTACAAAGATTAGTTGCAGCAGCATGAGAAGAAATAAAAGGATTATGTGGTGCTAGATGATACTCTAGATAATGATGTTCTAGTGGTTCCTCATGCTCCTCAACAACAACAAGAATTACCACAAACTCCAGTGAATGTTAGATGGTCAACAAGGTTAAGTAGACCTCCTGAAAGGTTTTCTTCCTCTTTGTATTCTATTTTATTAATAGATGCTGGTGAACCAAAAGGGTATGATGACGCTATGCAAATGGATACAAAGGTTCAGTGAGATCTTGCAATGAAAGAAGAAATGGACTCCTTGCTGAAAAATCAGACTTGGGCATTATGTAATTTGCCTGCATGTAAAAAGTCTTTACCAAACAAATGGGTTTATAGGCTAAAAGAGGAAGATGGAGGTAAGAAAAGATTTAAATCAAGGTTAGTTGTAAAAGGATTTGCAAAAAAAAATGTATTGATTTTAATGAGATTTTTTCTTTGGTTGTTAAGATGACTTCTATTCATACTATTTTAAGTATTGTGGCTACTGAAGATTTGCATTTGGAACAACTAGATGTGAAAATTGCCTTTCTCCATGGTGATTTAGAGGAAGAGATATATATGGAACAACCACAGAGATTTAAGGTCAAAGGTAAGGAGAAATTGATGTGCAACTTGAGGAAGAGTTTATATGGATTAAAATAAGCACCTTGACAATGGTATTTTAAATTTCATAGTTTTATGGTTGAGCAAGGCTACAACTAGTGTAATTCTGATCATTGTGTTTATTTTAAGAGGTTGGATAATGACAGCTACATTATTTTATGCTTATATGTTGATGACATGCTTGTAGTAGGGTCTAACATGGATCACATAAGAGAGTTAAAACAATAGTTAGCACAATCATTTGCTATGAAGGATTTGGGGGCAAAAAAACAAATCCTTGCTATGTAAATTTGTAGAGATAGGAAGAACAGAAAATTGACTCTATCTCAGGTTGATTATGTTGAAAAGGTGTTGCAGAGATTCCATATAGAGAATGCAAAAGCCGTCAGCACACATTTGCCTAGTCATTTGAAATTGACTAAGGAGATGTGTCCAAAGACACAAGAAGAGGAAGACAAAATGTCCAAGGCACCATATGTTTTAGCTGTAGGAAGTTTAATGTATGCCATGGTATGCACGAGACTAGATATTGCACATGTTGTAGGAGTCATCAACAGGTATATGAGTGATCCTGGATTGGAGTATTGGAATGCAGTAAAATGGATTCTCAGATATTTGAGAGTTACATCCAATAAACACTTATGTTTTGGGGGCTCTAATACTAGTTTAGTAGGTTATGTAGACTCATATTTGGTAGGGGATATTGATACCAGGTGGAGTACTACATGTTATGTCTTTACTGTAGGTGGGACAGTAGTGAGTTGGATCTCACAGTTGCAAAAGGTGGTTGCTTTATCCATCACAGAGGCAAAGTATATAGCTGCAACAAAGGCAAGCAAGGAGGTGATATGGCTACAATCTTTCATGGAAGAATTGGGTAAACAACAGGCTAATAGTTATTTGTTTACAGACATCCAGAGTGCCATACATCTTGCAAAGAATTTTTCCTTGCATTCAAAGACCAAACACATACAATTGAGGTATCACTTCATTTGATCAGTGTTGGATGATGGACAGTTAAGGATGGGAAAGATACATACAGATGAAAATCTAGTGGATTTGAGCTCCTCTTCAACTTCGATTGCTCTTCAAGACTGAAAACAATAAAATCATAACAACAAGGTCCAGGGTGCTTATTTCTAGTGGGAGCTACAGGGTTAGCAGTGTTATGATTAGTCTCTAAGTGGGAGATGATATATTGTGGAGTCTAATTAGTATCTAAGCGGGAGATTGTTGTTATATGGAGCCTAATCAGACTTGAAGATTATATTTTCCCCACTTTTATCGGCATGGTTTCCCCCCAAATTATTTAACAGGGGTTTGGGGCAGTGCCCCCAAGACGGGGTTAAGGGGCAGCGCCCCTTGCGAGGTCCAGAGGAAGCGCCCTTAGTGCACTCCCTCAAACAACTTTTATTATTTTATAAAGGCATCAAGAGTTATTTTTCTATTGGCTGACATTAAAAAAACCCTATTTTGTAACTGACATAAGGCTTGATAAAAGCAGCTGAGGGTTAGGGTTTTCGTTGAGATATTGTATTGTAGCATTTTGCAGTGGTATTGAGTTGCAAGGATTGCTGGCTGTGATCGGTTTGATTTTTTGGATAATAATATTGGACTCTTTGTTGGTGGATGTAGCTCAAGTTTAGGTGAACCACGTTAAAACTTGTCTCTCGTTGTTATTATTTCTGTGTATTTTCATTCCTCCATTTAATCTTTATTTGCATTTAATTGATATCATCTACTGGCTAACCCTAACACCCATATTGAGAAGATTCTTTGTTAGTGGTATCTATGATGGTTATGACATGTCATAAGATGCTTTTACATGTTATTCTTGGACCTAGGCGCCAAACCTTGCATGGGCAAGTTATTGCCACTTGGTGATTGTATGTATGACACCATTTAATGCTTGCATGTGGGGTTGTTAGAGGAGAGAGAAAGTGGATGCCTAGAATGGAGGGAAAACTCTTCTATAAATATTTTTCATTGTATTTGTTGCTACATGTGAGATTTTAGGTACTTAGGTGCTGTCAAAATGTTGTCAAATTGAAGATTGGTGGAAAGAGTTGTGTAGTTGATGTATTGTAGAATCTTTTACAGATTAATACAAGCTTGTGCCTCTTTCCTGGTGGAGTTTTTTACCTGCAATGGTTTTCTCCATGTAAACACTGTGTTGTGTGTTCAATTTTCAATTTTGATGTTTATGTGTTGCATATTTTTATTTGCATGTTACAATCTACATTGATAATACATAGTTAAAGATTATAGAAATCATATTTGAATTAGATTTCCATTGCGTAGTTTTGCCTTTCATTTCTAACATTTGGTATCAGAGCCTAGTTAGCTTTGACTCTTGGGTGGTAGTGTGGAAGCTATAGCTATAGTGGGAGATTTGGTTGTGTTTGTTTTGTAGATCTTGTGTTGATATTATGGAAGGATCCACCATTGCATCAACCTCTCGTTTGGACATTGAGAAGTTCAACGGAACGGGGTATGAGTTATGCAAGTTGAAGATGGAGGATTTGTTGGAAGAAAAAAACCAATGGTTGGCTATTCAAAAAGAGAAGAAACTAGAGAATGTCTCTCTGGATGAGTGGGATAGACTGGATAAGAAGGCACGAGGAGCCTATTGCAAATATGTGCCTAATCGATGTTGTCATTGATGTCAACATATCCTTAATGCCATTGGTGTCAATTGTATCCTGTTTTGTTTCCTATTTAGAAGACTAGAATGTTGAGGATATTGAGAAAATTAATGAAAATCAATGTATGCGGACCATATGTCTATGTAGAGGATTGTCTGAAGTAGCTCTAGTTAAAATTTGAGAGGTCTACATGAAGATTTGAAGAAGTTATAGCCATCTGAGTACTGTGTTTAGAAGAGACAGAGTGATAGTAAATTGGTTTGGATTGCTCCACATTGAAATATTATGATCTGTGGATCTAGAGGCATGTTTGGGAAGTTAGTGTGTATCATCAACTCAAGTGGTTCGTGGTTTAGAGGTCCACAAGCAATCTTTCTAGTGTGACAGTCATGGCAGACAGTGTTCTTCAGGTTCCGGATGAAGATGCAAGTGATTCTGATGATTTGGAGGAGTGTGGATGTTTTTGTTGAATTCAATGTGCTTGTAGAGGTCTCTGGATCATGTGACTTCTGTGTTGGAGATCTGCATAGAAGATTGACCTCGTTGGTGAAGATTTCTTTCTTGGCATTGTTGTTCTTCCCAATCTTGGCCAACCAAATGATTCAAGCGTGTTGCAGATGATCTAAGAGCAATTCTCTGGAGCATGGCATGTTGTTGGAAGAAAATTCAAGTCTCATCTATGTTTGGCCAATAGTATAGTAATCCACGTTAAGTCAAGCTGACCTTGATATTCATTCCAAGGTTGATGAAGCATATAAATAATTGTTGATGAGTTATGGAAAATTGTCCTTGTGGGAAAATGATAAAATCATAAGAAAGGTACAGAGGCAAAGTAGAAGAGAGGAGAAACAGAAGAACTAGAGTAGTAAGGATGAAGAGATAGTGAAGAAGTGTTTGGGGGCAGAATAGAAGTTTTTGTGAGCTTTCAATGAGACTGAACCAAGCATGATGAAGATGCTAATTCTCTGTTAAATCTTTTCGTATTAAACATAAATTCCTATAGACAGTGAGCCTCTTTGAGTAGTGAGCTTTGGGTAGTGTGCTTGAAGGCAAGTGCCTTCTCATTTCTTTCAATTACTTTTAATAGGGTACGAATCTTGTGGGTTAACCCCCACCGTGGTTTTCCCTTAACCGGGTTTCCACATCAAAAATCTTGGTTCAAGTGTGTTCATTTATTTCTGCTCATGTGTTGTTGATTCATGCTTTAATGTTTACATCATTAATCTATTTTTAAGTGGTAAAGAAGAATTAACTGTTGCAAGTGTTAAAGATTTAAGACAACTGATTCACCTCCCCTCTCAGTTGTTTGACCCAATTCCAACAATTGGTATCAAAGCTAGTTCCTCTAAAGAAGCTTGACCACTTGAGGAGATCCAAGATGTCAACTTACAAGAAGGAAAGTCCAAGATTTGATGGAACAAATTACTCCCTTTGGAAGGTGCGCATGCAGTGTCATTTGGAATGTATGGGTGATGCCTTTTGGTTGATAAGTAAGAATGAGTATAAGATTCTAAAGAATGGCCCTACAATTCTAGACAAACTTAGGGAAGCTAAATGCAATATTTGAGCTAAAGAAGCATTATTGAGGGCCCTGACTGATACAGAATTGGCAAATGTCCTGGAATTGAAAATTGCCTATGAAATCTGGAAAAAGTTGGAAAATCTATATGAAGGCAATAAATATGTCAAATGTGCCAAGCTACAGAGCCTGAAGGGTAAATACAAAAGGTTGATAATGAATGAAGATGAAAACATTACTTCATACATACAGAAAGTGAATGAACTTGTGACTAGTATCAAGAATGCTAGTGGAGTATTGGAAGAATCAAAGATTGTTACCAAAGTGCTCAGATCCTTACCTGCAGCATACAAGCATTAAGTTGTTGCATTGAAGAGATCAAGGCTGTGACAATAGTTACAAGGGATCAGTTAGTTGGTAAGATTTCAGCATTTGAAATGAGTGAGTTTTGTGATTCTCTTCCTAAATCTAAATCTGCATTTAAGGCCAGTGTATATGGAAAACAAAGATATGATTCGAGTGAAAGCTCTTCAAGAAGATCAAACATATTTGACAAGACAAGGAAGGATCTTGAAGATGATGAAACTGAGTTCAATGAAATTGAAGCCCTTTTTGCCAAAAGATTGCCAAGAGGATCCAGTAAGTATGAAGGAAAGTTGCCATTCAATTGTTTTGCTTGTAATAAGATTGGTCATTTTAGCTCAAGGTGTCTGGAGAGAGGTTCAAAGCCAAACTCTAACAAACCTAGAGTTCAGAAGAAATGCTACTATGTCGAAGAAGCTGGTGAAGGAGTCATAGATGATGAATCTTATCATGGAGGTTCCACATAAAGTGATTGGGTGTTCATTGTTGTCAAAGAAGAAGATCTAGTGCCTACTAAATCTGCTAGCTGTGCAAATATTGAAAGTGCCTTGGCTGTTTAGGTTGTTGAAAATGATGAATGGATGATTGATAGTGGATGTTCTCATCTTATGACTAGTGATAAAAGTAAGTTTGTAATCTTTGAAAAATATGAAGGTGGAATTGTGAAATTTGGAGACAACTCAGCAAGTAGAATCTGTGGCAAAGGATCCATCTCTTTTGATGGTAAGAATAACACTAATGATGTTCTGTATCTAGAAGGACTGAAGCACAATCTTCTCAGTGTTGGATAGTTGGTTGACAAGGGTTATGATCTCTGATTCAAGGATGAAAAATGCAGAATCTTGGAAAGCTCTGGAACTGAAATTGCATCTAGTACTCAGACTAGAGGTAACATCTTTCATGTAAGTAGTTCTAGTAAGAGTTGCTTGATTGCTCAGATCAATCAGAGTTGGTTATGGCATAGAAGAATGTGTCATGTGAATTTTGATAACATTGTCAAGATAAGTTCTACTCAGGTTGTGAGAGATCTTCCAAAAATTGTGAAACCTGATAGCATGTGTAGAGAATGTCAATTAGGTAAACAAAACAAAACTTCATTCAAGAGTAGAGAACAATTTTCAAGTGGACTATTGGAACCTGTGCATACTGATCTATGTGGCCCTACCAGAATTAGGGGTGTACAATGAGATAGATATTTTATGTTGTTGATTGATGATTACTCTCAGATGATGTGGGTAACCTTCCTAAAAGAAAAATTAGAAACTCTTGACAAATTCAAGGTGTTTAAGGTTATGGTGGAAAATGAGATTGGTGTGAAGATAAAGTGTTTGAGATTTGACAGAGGTGGAGAGTTTACCTCTAGTAAGTTTGATACATTCTGTGAAAAGAATGGAATAAAAAGATAGTTATCTGCTCCTAGGACTCCTCAGCAAAATGGAGTTTTGGAAAGAAAGAACTGGACCATTCAAGAAGCTGCTAGGACCATGATGATGGAAGCAAATGTTCCACAAGTCTATTGGAGAGAAGCGATGAGTACTATTTTCTACACTCTTAACCGGGTGCAGATCAAAGGCAATTCTGATAAGACACTTTATGAACTATGGTTTGTTCATCCTCCTACTATGAGATATTTCAGAGTTTTTGGTAGTAAATGCTATATCAAAAGAGATGAGGATCTAGGCAAGTTTGATGCAAGAAGTGATGAAGGAATATTTTTAGGTTACTCTACTCAAAGCAAGGCATACTGATGCTTTAACAAGAGATTGAAAAAGATTGTTGAAAGTACTAATGTCAAAGTTGATGAGAGCAAAGGACATTCCAAGTCTTGCAGATATGACTCAGATGATCAAGATGAAATTCAAAGTCAAGGAAGGCAAGTTCAAACCCAGACTTAGATCCAGATTAATCTAGAAAATCTAGTGACTCAAGAGGATAATGCAAAAGTTGAGGAACAAGCTCAAGAAATAGAAGTTTAAGCAAATCCCAAAATTCCCAGGTATGTAAGGATGAATCATCCTAAAGATCATATCATAGGAGATGGAAATAAATGTGTTCAAACTAGGAGAAGAATTGTTGAAGATCAAGAAGAGATTTGTTTGATTTCAAAGATTGAACCAAAATCAGTAAGTGAAGCCTGCAATGATGAAAACTGGGTAAAAGCAATGGAAGAAGAATTAATGCAAATTGAAAAGAATCACACTTGGGATCTTGTTTCTAGACCTAAGGATAAAAATGTGATTGGAACTAAATGGGTCTTCCAGAATAAAATAAATGAAGATGGTGAAGTTGTAAGAAACAAGGCAAGGTTGGTATGCAAAGGATATTCTCAAGGGGAAGGAATTGATTTTGAAGAAACTTTTTCTCCGGTGGTAGGAATAGAAGCAATCAGATTATTTCTTGCATTTGCTGCTTTTAAAGATTTCAAGGTTTATCAGATGGATGTCAAGTCAGCATTCCTGAATGGAGAATTGGATGAAGAAGTCTACATTGAGCAACTGGAAGGATTTCAGTTGTCTAATCAAGGAGGTATGGTTTGTAGATTGAGAAAAGCATTGTATGGACTCAAACAAGCCTCAAGAGCCTGGTATACAAGACTAGATAAGTATCTACTAAAATTAGGTTTTAGCAAAGGTACAACAAACAGTAATCTTTATATCAAAATTGATCATGAACATATCTTGATTGTTGAAGTATTTGTTGATGATATCATTTTTGGTGGAAATGAGAGTATGTGCAAAACATTTACTGATCAGATGCAAAGTGAATTTGAGATGTCAATGTTTGGAGAAATGAATTTCTTCTTAGGTCTGCAAATCACTCAATCAAATAAAGTTATCTTCATATCTCAATCTAAGTATGTGAGAGAATTTTTGAAAATTTTTGGAATGGAAGATTCAAAGCCAATGGGTACACCCATGGTAACCAGATGCAAGTTGAGTAAAGATGATGACTCCCCTAAGGAAAATAAAAAAAAGTATAGATCAATGATTGGAGTACTGCTCTATCTGACTTAGACCAAACCTAATATCATGAATGTAGTTGGACTTGTTGCTAGATTTCAAGCTGATCCTAGAGAATCCCATGTTGTAGCAATCAAGATAATTTTTAGATATCTCAAAGGGACACTTGATTATGGCTTATGGTATCCAAAGGATAATAACTTCACTCTTCATGTATACACAGATGTTGATTGGGTAGGAGATGTGGATGACAAGAAAAGTACTAGTGGTGGTACATTCTTCTTGGGAAGGAGATTGGTCTCTTGGATGAGAAAAAAGCAAGAGGCAATATCTCTGTCTACTATAGAGGAAGAGTATATAGTAGCAACAAGCAATTGTAGTCAAGTCTTGTGGATGAAACAAATGTTGAAGGATATCAAAATTGTATTTGAAGAACCTATTACAATTTTTTTGTGATAATTCAAGTGCAATAAACATCTCAAAGAATCTGTTGTTGCATTCAAAGACTAAGCACATATCCATCAAGTTTCATTTCTTGAGAGAGAAAGTAAGTGAATGAATTCAAAATGGAGTTTGTTTCTTCAAAGGATCAAATTGCAACTATATTCACCAAGCCTCTACCTAAGGATACTTTTGAGTATCTTAGAGGGAAGCTAGGGGTTATTATCCCTCCTGTTCAGAACTAAGATGCACTAGTGTGCATCAATTTGGTGGAACTCATAGTCATATCTTGTGATCTAGATTGATGTTAAGGAGATACTACTCAGGGGGAGTAGTCAGTATGCAAATTTTGGAGATCAATCTAAAACAAAAAGGGGGAGAAAAGATTGCAAATATGTACCCTTTGCCATTGATGTCAAAGGGGGAGAGAAGTCATGTGAAAAACTAGTTGCTCATGAAAGGTGGAACAATGAAGAAAGTAGTTACAAAAGTGATAAGAGAAAGGGGGAGAAGTTCTTGTTTGGATGGTTGAATCAGTTTTTCACATCATATGTTGCCATCAATGACAAAGGGGGAGATTGTTTCAAATATGTGCCTAATCAGTGTTGTCATTGGTGTCAACTGTATCCTATTTTGTTGCCTATTTAGAAGACTAAAATGTTGAGGATATTGAGAAAATTAATGAAAATCAATGTATGCGGACCATATGTTTGTGTAGAGGATTGTCTTAAGTAGCTCCAGTTAAGATTTGAGAGGTTCACATGAAGATTTGAAGAAGCTATAGCCATCTGAGGAGAACTGGGTTTTGCTATGTTCAAAAGAGACAGAGTGATAGTAAATTGGTCTAAATTTCTCTGCATTGAAATATTATGATCTACGGATCTAGAGACATGTTTGGGAAGTCAGTGTGTATCGTCAACTCAAGTGGTTCATGGTTTGGAGGTCTGAAAGCAATCTTTCTAGTGTGATAGTCATGGTAGACAGTTTTCTTGAGGTTCCAGATGAAGATGCAAGTGATTCTGATGATTTAGAGGAGTACAGATGTTTTTTTTGAATTCAATGTGCTTGTGGAGGTCTCTGGATCGTGTGACTATTGTGTTGGAGATTCAGATTGAAGATTGATCTCGTTAGTGAAGATTTCTTTCTTAGCATTGTAGTTCTTCCCAGTCTTGGCCAACCGGATGATTCAAGGGTGTTGCAGATGATCTAAGAGCAATTCTCTGGAGCGTGGTGTGTTGTTGGAAGAAAATTCAAGTCTCATCTATGTTTGGCTGACAGTATAGTGATCTGCATTAAGTCAAGCTGACCTTGATGTTCATTCCAAGGTTGATGTAGCGTATAAATAATTGTTGATGAGTTGTGGAAAGTTGTCCTTGTGTGAAAATGATATAATCATAAGAAAGGGATAGAGGCAGAGTAGAAGAGAGGAGAAATAGAAGAACTAGACACTAGTAGAAATATGGCAAATAAATGACTAGGTGACTAAAACTTTTAGTCACATGACCAATTTTTTTTGCAACATAGCTATAAATGACTAAATAAATGACTAATTTGGTCATCAGTTTAAATGACTAAATAAATGACCAAATAAATGACTAATTTGCTCATTGGGCAAAAAAACACAACTAAATAATTGGTCAGACAAATACAAATGACTATTACTTCTCTATTCTTTTTTCTTTCCAATTTGATCATAATCCATGAATTCAAAGACAATACAAGGCAAGGCAATAAATGTCCGCTTAGACCAAAGGAATAAAGGGAGAGAAAGCTCGGATGTTTCCCACAAGCAGAGCTAGATTATCTTGGCTCTTCAATCTATCTCAGTGCACTAGCCACGACACAACATGCCCATTAATGATCTGCATGCCTTGGGGATTATAATATTACATAATTATTATAATATAATATTTATATTATAATATTATATAATTGTTATATTATAATATAAATATTATAAATATATTATAATATAATATAATATTATAATATAATAATTATATAATATTATAATATAAATATTATATTATAATATATTTATAATATAATATTATAAATATATTATAATATAATATTAATATATAATATTAATACAATGAGCGCCAAAACTAAAATGTTAAAATGGTTAAAATTTAATTAAAATTTTGGTGCCCAATAAACCCTAATGTTTCATGTCTGTGAAAAGTTAGCAGAGGTTCAGGGGAGAGGTACGATGGAGTGTATTACCAAGGGTCGCTTTCGGTGGAGTTTCATATCAACAACTCCCAATTTTTCCTACTGTGGCATCGCTGGTATCTCTATTTCAACAACTAGCACAGATTTAATAGGTATCTCTATTTCGACAACCATTTTATGCCCTTCAATCCAATTGCATCTGGGGACTTTTTTAATTCCTTTATCTTTCATCAATGTCCTTACCTCACCACACCTGCCCACTTCTAGATAGATGTTTGAGAGAAGAACATAATTTGTGTAGCATTTTTAGGATCCAAATCAAAAAGCAATGTTGCTATAAATACTCCTAAGCCTATATTCATATGTGATCTACAGGCACCAAGAAAACACATCCATACAACCAGCACAGATTTAACAGGTATCTCAATGATAAAGTTTAGGGTGTCTAAAGCCTTTTCAAAAAATCCATTTTGTGCATATCCCATAATCATTGCGTTCCATGAGATGACATATCTTTGAGGCATTCTGCCAAACAATTCACATGCCTTGTCAATGCTTCCATATTTTGCATCACCGCATCACCGCAGGCACTTCAAGTCATGCCTGCGGTGATGCGGGGCTTTCCCTACATCATCGCAGGCATGACTTGAAGTGCCTTCAGTGATGCGGTGATGCTGTTGGAGCTGGTCAATACAAATCATGAGAGCAATAGTTTATGGTGATTTCTTTCTTTTATTTCAGTTGTAGCTGTTTCTATTTTTGTTTGAAGCAATATCTTGGGTTTTTTGGTTTTCATGCTTTAATTGGGCTTTTCAATCTTTCTAAACATACACATTTTGGTAATCAGAGTTATAGTGGAACAAAACAAATCATCCTCAGTACCACTATGTGTTTTAGGCACCTACCCCTCAACAGTATCCTTAGTAGCATGAGGTATTTTAGGCACCTACCCCTCAACAGTTGTACTGTAATTGTTGGTGAAAGATTTCGATTGGTTTCTAGGTTGTGTATGGTATCATTGAACTCCAATTTATTTCCGAAGCATGCCCTTTTTGGATCAGATTTAAGTGGAAGAAATCATGGCGGTCTAAGCCTCACTAAATGTTTAAGCCCTTAAACAGGCGCCCTGTCATTTAATGGTGTTTGTGACATATTTTAGCAGATTCATTGTTCTTGATGCAAACTTTTTCTTTGGGCTCCAACCGTAGACCAGTGGATCAGATATCAAAGTTTTGTTGATTTAAAAGCAAACAAACCTTTTAGTGACAACTTTAGCCATGCATGCCATAGTATATCCAAGAATTTTTAGTTGTACATGTCATTGCCTTTGAAACAAGCAAATTATATGGAAGGTAGTTTGATAAGTTCTCTAATAAAATTGTTAAACAGCTCATAATACATCAATTTTTAGCATTTCTACTACAACTATAAACAATGAGGCCTGATATATAATGGTAGCTAGAAACAAAAATCTCTAATTAAAAGATAAGGATGAGAGAAACACAAGGTTTGCATGATCTTAGTGGTGGTTGTAGTTGTATATATGATGACACATCGTTTAAAAAATATTGATTTTTCTCTCCGATTTTTGAGAAATCTAACTCTATATGTACAAGTGTGTAAACACTATAAAGCATTGATTCTATTTGAGTGACAGCTATTTGGTGGTGAAGAAGAATCCATTGAGGTGTCAAGTAAGGCTGTTCTAAAATGTAGAAGAGAATGAAAGAGCATAAAGATTTAATGAAAAAATAAACTGCAGACATTATGGCCAAGGAACAGGAAGAAACCATCTTTTCTACTCACAAGTCTGCACACAAAATTGACTATGGTATCTAAATTTTTCCATTTTATTTCTACTCACATTTCACTAAATTATTTTGCCTTTTATAGACTATTAAATGAGTGGATAGTTGTTATCATATATATGGTTTATGTTCTATGTTTTATAGAGAGAAAGTTTTAATATTTTTTGTTGTTGTGATGGTTTCAAGATTCATGGCAGAAAGTGGGACTGATATTAGTTACAAGTTTCAACTGTGTGTACATTTTGGGATATTCAAACCTCATTCTAGTGCCTCTAGGATTGGTCTGGGGAATTATTGGCATGGTTGTTTTAGGTTCTTTCTCACTCTATGCCAATTTGTTGCTTGCAAATTTGTATGTTATAGATGGCCAATGCTTTATCAAATATAGAAAATTAGTTGATCATGTATTTGATGAGTACTTAAATGTGTACCCTTGTAATATAGATTATATACAGAACTATATGACTTATTTCCTCTACAGCTGATTGAAAAAAATGAGACAAATTTTATATATCATTTGTTTAAGCTCAGCTTGATGGGACTTGGCAAACTTATGAATCCAATGCAGCTGAGTAACATGTGAATTATCTATCTTAACTATCTAAATATTTTTTCTAGTAATCGTATTTGGACACATAATAGATGTTATTTTTAATTTCATAAGATGAACTTCATGCTTAACTAGCTTCCTTCAATGATTTTGAGACACTTAGAACTGTATACTATTTTTTGCAAAATTGGCAATGGTGGGATTGTATATTATTTACTCAAATTTATTAATCATGCAGGGAAGAAAATGTACCATATTACCTGGGCTCTATAGTTTGCACATATCATACTCAGCAATATGGGGTTCCTACTACTTTCTGGGAGAGCTCTTAAGGTACTCCATTTCCTATGCATTTTAGCATGTATAAATTCAACAATAAGGTAGAAATTTCAATTAGAATTTCTCTCCACACAACTGTCTAAAACTCTGAGGACAATATATCTTGTATAGTTTGAAGGCTTTTGTCTTTTTGTTGTAGTTTGGAAAGGCATGAAATTTAATTTGTATTATATGGATAAACTGTATTATAACAAATGTCATTATGGAAAATAAAAATCTATAGTTACTTTTAAGCACTGAAAATATGATGCCATTAATCCTATCACTATCAACAGTGTTTAAAGCTTAATCCATGAGACCACATTTCTTTGAGGCATTTTGTTAAACAGGTCACATGCCTTGTCTATACTTCCACATTTTGCATACATGTCTACCAGAGCATTTCCAACTATAATTTTTGACAAAAATCCCCCTTCCATTATGCTTTGATGGATGTCCATACCCTGTTCCAAAGCTCCCATTTTGGCACATCCAGGGAGGATGTTGGAAAAGGTTGTGGAATTTAGCTTTAGACCTACTAATTGTATTTGCTTGAAAGTTTCTAAAGCCTTTTCAAATAATCCATTTTGTCCATATCCTGTAATCATGGCATTCCACGAGACCACTATCCTTGAGTTTCAAACCTTTGTGATTTTCTTGTGAATCTTATCACTAAGAATGGTGGCCCAATTGATCCTTTACTTGTTTTCTAGAATGATCTTAATGAATCTAAACATTCATGGTTGGAATTACCTAATATGAGGATCATAAAATTTGGCACAAGCTATAATGAGTACAGGAGACTAAAGTTCTAAGGTGGGAAACTCATTTCTTACAAAATCCCACTGCTAGCAATACACCTTTCTTATGTCATTTGATTATTCCCAAACATCCTCCTTAAGAAATCCTCTAAGTTCACATGCCCTAAGTCAATGTCTAATACTTCATTAAGTGTAGAGACAATCTTAGAACGTGTTGTTACCCCTTTAAGTTCATATTTCATTTTATTTGACTTGGGTGAAGTCATATGAGATCTCTAGTATAGAAGAAGAGTAGAGGATAAGTTCAAATATCCAAAGAGACAACCTTTATATGGCTAATTTTCAAATAGTTACAAGCTTGTGGGAACATAAGAACTAGAGGGAAGTAAGGAATTGGGAGTTTTTGGCAAATGAGAGTTGAGATTCTACAAATTAGCATGAGGATATTAAGGCAAGCAACAAGAATAAATGCAACTCAGGACAATGGTTTCCACACTTATGAAAAATAAAAATTAGGGCATGGGATAATGTACATACACATGCAACAATCAATTATAGGGTTCATTAATTTCAAATAGGTCATGTGCCTTTTCTATACTTCTACATTTTGCATACATGTCTACCAGAGCATTTCCAACTATAATTTCTGACAAAAATCCCCCTTCCATTATGCTTTGATGGATGTCCATACCCTATTCCAAAGCTCCCATTTTGGCACAGATAGGGAGGATGTTGGCAAAGGTTGTGGAATTTGTCTTTAGACCTACCAATTGCATTTGCTTAAAAGTTTCTAAAGCCTTTTCAAAAAATCCATTTTGTCCATATCCTGCAATCATGACATTCCATGAGACCACTATCCTTGAGTTTCAGACCTTTGTGATTTTCTTGTGAATCTTATCACTAAGAATGATGGCCCAATTGATCCTTTACTTGTTTTCTAGAATTATCTTAATGAATCTAAACATTCATGGTTGGAATACCTAATATGAGGATCATAAAACTTAGCACAAGCTATAATGAGTTTAGGAAACTAAAGTTCTAAGGTGGTAAACTCATTTCTTACACAATCCCAATGCCAGAAATACACCTTGCGTATGTCATTTGATTATTCCCAAACATCCTCCTTAAGAAGTCCTCTAAGTTCACATGCCCTAAGTCAATGTCTAATACTTCATTAAGTGTAGAGACAATCTTAGAAGGTGATGTTACCCCTTTAAGTTCATATTTCATTTTATTTTACTTGGGTGAAGTCATATGAGATCTCTAGTATAGAAGAAGAGGAAAGGATAAGTTCAAATATCCAAAGAGACAACCTTTATATGGCTAATTTTCAAATAGTTACAAGCTTGTGGGAACATAAGAACTAGAGGGAAGTAAGGAATTGGGAGTTTTTGGTAAATGAGAGTTGAGATTCTACAAATTAGCATGAGGATATTAGGGCAAGCAACAAGAACAAATGCAACTAAGGATAATGGTTCCCACACATATGAAAAAAAAAAATTAGGGCATGGGATAATGTTCATACACATGCAGCAATTAATTCTAGGGTTCATTTAGTTCAAACAGGTCACGTGCCTTGTCTATACTTCCACATTTTGTATACATGTCTACCAGAGCATTTCCAACTATAATTTTTGACAAAAATCCCCTTCCATTATGCTTTGATGGATGTCCATACTCTGTTCCAAAGCTCCCATTTTGGCACAGGTAGGGAGGATGCAAGCAAAGGTTGTGGAATTTAGCTTTAGACTTGCCAATTGCATTTTCTTGAAAGTTTCTAAAGCCTTTTCAAAAAATCCATTTTGTCCATATCCTGCAATCATGGCATTCCATGAGACCACATTTCTTTCAGGCATTTTTCAAATAGTTCACATGCCTTCTCTGTGCTTCCACATTTTGCATACATGTCTACTAGGGCAGTTGCAACTACAACATCAGACAAAATTCCTTTATCCTTTATGCTTTGATGGATGTCCATACCCTGTTCCAAAGCTCCCATTTTTGCACAGGTGGGGAGGATGTTGGCAAATGTTGTGGAATTTGGCTTTACCCCTGCCAATTGCATTTGCTTCAAAGTTTCTAAATCCTTTTCAAAAAATCCATTTTGTGTATATCCCGCAATCATTTCATTCCATGAGATGACATCTCTTTGAGGCATTCTACTAAACAGTTCACATGCCTTGTCAATGCTTCCACATTTTTCATACATGTCTACCAGGGAAGATGCAGTTGGACAGGCTTCCTGCATCATCATGAGAGCTGTCAAGAGTCGGTGCGAGAGTGCACTCCCGCACTAACTCTTGACAGCTCCTGCGGTGATGCGGGAAGCCTATCCAACATTTTGCATACATGTCTACCAGAGCATTTCCAACTATAATTTCTAACAAAAATCCCCCTTCCATTATGCTTTGATGGATGTCCATACCCTGTTCCAAAGCTCCCATTTTGGCACAGGTGGGGAGGATGTTGGAAAAGGTTGTGGAATTTGGCTTTAGACCTGCCAATTGCATTTGCTTGAAAGTTTCTAAAGCCTTTTCAAAAAATCCATTTTGTCCATATCCTGCAATCATGGAATTCCATGAGACCACATTTCTTTCACGCATTTTTTCAAACAATTCACGTGCCTTCTCTATGCTTCCACATTTTGCATACATGTCTACTAGGGAAGTTGCAACTACAACATCTAACATAACTCCTTTATCCTTTATGCTTTGATGGATGTCCAGACCCTGTTCCAAAGCTCCCATTTTTGCACAAGTGGGGAGGATGCTGGCAAAGGTTGTGGAATTTGGCTTTACACCTGCCAATTGCATTTGCTTGAAAGTTTCTAAAGCCTTTTCAAAAAATCCATTTTGTGCATATCCCGCAATCATTGCATTCCATGAGATAACATCTCTTTGAGGCATTCTATCAAACAGTTCACATGCCTTGTCAATGCTTCCATATTTTGTATACATGTCTACCAGGGAAGATGCAGTTGGACAGGCTTCCCGCATCACCATGGGGACTCTTGACATCTCCCACGGTGATACAGGAAGCTTGTCCAACATTTTGCATACATGTCTACTAGAGCATTTCCAACTATAATTTCTCACAAAAATCCCCCTTCCATTATGCTTTGATGGATGTCCATACCTTGTTCCAAAGCTCCCATTTTGACAGTCAGTGGGATTCCAATGGTACAAATTTATACACACAAATATATTATACATCAAAAGGCATAGAACATAATGTAAAAACTTAAAAGTTTTTGTTGTTTTTTATAGATTATTTTTAAATGTTATTTGTAGTTTTTGTGATATATATAGGGGAAAAGACCCAATAGGTGAGATAGTTCCAATGGCTGAGCTAGTATATGTGCATTTAAGGCCCAATTTTTTTTAAGTTTAGTACTAATATATGTGCATTTAAGGCCCAATAGTTTTAAAGTTTAGTTCTAGTAGTTGTGACTTTAAGGTTGTTAGTGTTACTATAAGTACTAATAATTGAATGAAATGTGCCCTTAAAATTTAAAAAGCAACCAATCATGTGATGCCACATTAGCCCACCAACAAAACATGACTTAATGCACACCTATTGGTCCACCCTTTTTTGGGGGGAACTATTTGACACCTTAACAAAAAGCATGTTGATGTGGCATCATATTTGATGATGTGGCCTTGAAACCTTAGTTATATGCATGAAGTTAGGGTGCACCACTACTGGGTCCTCTCCCCTAGAGAAAAAAATCATCACTTTTAAATCAAAATGTTACAATTTTTTTTTGTAGTTTTTGAATTTTTTTTATAACTCTAAACTAGATTCAGATCTGGACAACATGATACAGTATCTGGATGTATCAGATATGACATAGATATGGGCTTGAATTTTGATAGTAGTTCTCTTATATGGTATAAAAATAGAAATAAATGACTAAAAAAATTGAATTTTGCAAGTAGTTCTTTGATAGAATATATACGGAAGCACTAAACTCTCATTATTCCAAGTACGAGAAAGCACTATTCATTTCTTCTAACAATTCAGATATATGTATTGATTAGTGAATCCCTTATTCCAAATTTGAACACTAAAATGATTGTTGTCCCCATTAGGTGAAGAATGTGAACATATTACATGGATTCGAAAATTTTCTTTCCTTGTTGAAACTATTTTGTTTACAGTTTGTGTATTGTATTAAGTTAGTGAGACTTGGATTGCCAGTTTCAAGACATTATTGTGCCTTTTCTTTTCAAGAAAGAGTCTTGGAAATTCCTCAAGGTTTATAATATTTATAATATAATATTATAATATATTTAATAATCGTAACCTATTTTAACCATATGGGCGCCAAAATTATAGTCTATTGTTTAATTTGTTCTCGAATTCATCCATTATGCATTCTTAACTTGATTCTTCTTTTGTGTGTATGAGATGGATTAGGTATTGTTGGTATGTGAAGTTAGTTTATCTTATTCTAGAATTGGTAAAGTAGTTGAAAAAAGTCAATTGATCTTGAATGCAAATGCATGGTAAAATTCTATAACAATGAATTTCTTCTAAGAATAAAATGATGCAGGGACTTTGGAAGGTCATAACTTTTGACTCGGATGTGGGTTTTCTACAAAATTTTACAGGTGGATGCATTATGAGGTGGCCAGTGGCTTCCCAACATACCCTAGTAGGTTGGACCACATCTTGGCACTTTTCGGGGCTTGAAACTTTCATCTTGGCCCTCAAAATGAAAATTTAGTGTTTTTTTTCTAGATTTTTAAAAAGTTACTTTTGTAATAACTCAAAACTCATGTCTCAAATTTAGAATATTAGTTGGCCTCTCATCCTACCTTAGTTTTAGGAAGCTTTTGGGAAAAAAATGGTATCTCAATATATGATTGTAAAATTACCTAAAATGGCAAAATCTGATGATTGTCAAAATCTGCCAAAAAAGGTATTTTTTTGTTTTTTTTTGTTTTTTTTGTTTTCTTGGATATAAGAGAGTTTTCTCTCATTATATTAGCAGAGTTGATGAATAGAAGCTTTTTTATGTTCCAGCTTCCAAATCTTTGGCTCTCATATGTTTAATGGTACAATTCTATTGAGTGTATGTTGTGTGCTGCATCATCTGGTATCAGAGTAGGAAGATGGCTGGGAGAGGAAGAGGAAGAGGCGGTCATCCCCAAGTGCTTAGAGAAATGCAAAATCTACAAAGGCAAAAAGTATAACTTACAAAACGGATGGAAAACCAAAGATTGGGTAGAGGAGGAGATGAATCTGATGAAGGGATAGGTTGAGGAGGTGCAAATCAAGATACAGAAGATGAAGAAGAAGAATTAGAAGGCATGAGTTTTGAAGAGAGAATGCTTAGGGCCTTAGAAGGGAAAAATGAAGGGATCAAGGTAGATGTTTCAGATTATGCAGGTAGTCTTAAACCAGAGGAGTTGATAGACTCGTTGAATGACATGAGAATTCTTTTTGAATGGAAATCCATGACAGAGGAGAAGAAGGTAAAATTCGCATGAACCAAATTAAAGGGTCATGCAATGATTTGGTGGGATCATCTTCAAAAGGAATGAACAAGGAAAGACAAGGATAAGATTAGGACATGGAATAAAATGGAGAGGAAGTTGAGAGAAAAAATTTTGCCCATAGACTATGTGCAAACCCTTTTTCGTAGGTTTCAAAATTTAAAGCAGACCCTCTTTTCTGTGCAAGATTATACAAATGAGTTTTATACACTATCTATACGCATAGAGCATCAAGAAACTGATGAACATATGGTTGCTAGATATGTGAATGGCCTGAAATTTTCTATTCAAGCTAAATTGAGCATGCATCGACTCAATAGTATGGAAGAGGCTTACCAATTGGCTCTAAAAGTTGAAGAAAAACAAAATAGACAACACCATCAGAGGAATAGAGGAGGAAGAAGGGGTACATCAACCGCATTTCAAGGAGGTTCAAATTATGGCAGGGGAGAGTTATCCCAAGGATTGGAAAAAAAAAGTAGACAGTCGATAAGATCCTCTGAATCAAGAATGAGGAAGGGGATTTCAAAGAGCTAGAGGTTACGGTAGCGGTAGAGGATAGAAAAACTAGAGAAGGCCTTTCACTTGTTTCAGATGTGGAGAAGAAGGTCATAGGGCATTTGAATTCTCAAATTATAACATGCAAGAAAGAAATCAAGGAGGACAACCTAGGGTGAACCTGATTCAAATGCAGCATGAAGTAGAAGGGACAGAACTAGAGGTTCCACTGGATGTGGGAGAAAGTCTCATGATGAGAAGAGCAATGGTGATTCTAGAGAAGGAGAAAACACAAGCCAAAAGCTCTAATGGTTCATGGCTTTGAACCAATATATTCAGAACCAGATGCACTTTAGGTGGCAAGGTATGTCAAGTTATTGTTGATGGAGGTAGTTGTGAAAATATGGCTTCTAAAGAAATGGTAGAAAAATTGAATTTACACTGTGAAAAACATCCTCATCCATATCACATTGCATGGTTTAAAAAGGGAAATGAAGTCACTGTTGATAAAAGATTCCTAATTAAGTTTAGCATAGGGAAGATCTATCAGGATGAGATATGGTGTGATGTTGTCCCAATGGATGCCTGTCATGTGTTATTGGGAAGGTCATGGCAGTATGATAGAAAAGTTATGCATGATGGAGAGAAAAATACATACACCTTTTGGAAAGATAGCTCTAAGGTGATATTATTGCCTCTCAAGGATGAAGGAAAAGGTGAGACCATGTTGTCTGAAAGAGATCTTGTTAAAGAAATGAAGGTGATAGGGTTTTGCTATGCATTAGTAGTGAAAAAAGGAGAAGAGGAAGACATTTCAGTTCCCCCAGAAGTAGCAAAGCTATTAAAAAAATTTGTTGATGTTTTGCCTGATGAATTGCCTGATGGTTTACCACTAAAGAGAGATATTCAGCATCAGATTGATTTGATTCCAGGAGCAACTCTACCCAACCAAGCAGCTTATAGGATGAATCCAACACAATATGCAGAGATGAATAAGTAAGTAATAGAACTCATAAGTAAAGGTGTAGCGAGAGAGAGCATGAGCCCATGTGTTGTACTTGCATTGTTGACCCCAAAAAAAGATGGAACATGGAGGATGTGCACTGATAGCAGAGCAATTAATAAGATTACCATCAATTATCAGTTTCCTATGCCTCGTATGGAGAACATGATGGATGTCCTTGCAGTGGCCAAATATTTCAGCAAGATCGACCTACGAAGTGGCTAACACCAAATCTAGATTCAAGAAGGGGATGAGTGGAAGACATCCTTTAAGACTGGAGATGAATTATATGAGTGGATGGTTATGCCATTTGGGTTATCAAATGCACCTAGCACATTTATGAGATTGATGAACACTATACTACGCCCTTACATTGGTAAGTTTGTGGTAGTTTATTTTGATGATATTTTGGTATTTAGTAACAACAGAGAAGAGCACCTACAACACTTGAGGATCATCTTTGGTGTGTTAAGGAAGGAGAAGCTCTATGCCAATTTGAAGAAGTGTAGGTTCATGCAGGACAGTTTGGTTGTTTTAGGCTTTGTCATTTCTAAAGATGGTGTTAGAATGGATCCAGAAAAGGTCAGGGCAATTCTAGAAT
Organism: Cunninghamia lanceolata; assembly: GCA_027924645.1. Lineage (NCBI taxonomy): Eukaryota > Viridiplantae > Streptophyta > Pinopsida > Cupressales > Cupressaceae > Cunninghamia > Cunninghamia lanceolata. Next base: position 10,841,717 of record BSBN01000074.1, read on the forward strand.
GGCCTAGTCCAAGCAGCATCACAGAGATAAAAAGTTTTCATGGCTTGGCCACTTTCTATTGAAAGTTCATTCAAAATTAAAGTAGTAGTGTAGCTCCTATAACAAATTGCACCAAAGGAAGGGAGTTTGTATGGACCAAGGATGCTGAGGAGAGCTTTAAGTACTTGAAACAAAAGGTAATAGAAGCACCTATACTTGCAATGCAAAATTTTGATAAGGTATTTGAAGTAGAATGTGATGCCTCCCATGTGGGAATAGGTGTTGTGCTTAGCCAAGCTAGAAAATCTATAGATTTCTTTAGTGAAAAGCTGAATGAAGTGAGAAAGAATTATTCTACTTATGATTTGAAATTTTATGCAATTGTTCAAGGATTGAGGCATTGGAGACATTAGCTAGTTCCCCAAGAGTTTTTATTGTTTACAGATCATATTGCACTGAGATACTTGAACACACAGAAAAAGTTGAATAGTAGACATGTCAAGTTGGTCTCTTTTTTACAGGGTTACAATTTTGTGTTGAAGCATAAGTCTGGAAAAAAAAATTAGGTTGCAGATGCGTTAAGTAGGTGTGTTGCACTTTTGACCACAATGGAAACTAAGGTGATTGGTTTTGATGCCATAAAAAATTTGTATGAGTCTGATGATTTTTGGGAGATTGTGGAACAATTGAAGGCACCAGTATCTAGTAACTTGGATCACTTTAGGGGTGAATATTTTATGCAAGATGGATATCTATTTAAAGGAAAACAACTATGCATACCAGTTGGCTCTATGAGGGAAAACATTAGCAAAGAATTTCATAGTAGTGGGTTGGCTGGACATTTTGGCAAGGACAAGACAATAGCCTTGATAGAAGATAAATATTACTGCCCAAAGATGAAAAGGTATATAACTAAGCATGTAACAAGGTGTAGAATCTACCAAGTGGCCAAGGGACATTCACAGAATACAGGGTTGTATATGCCATTACCAGTACCAGTTGCACCATGGCCAGATTTGAGCATGGACTTTGTGTTGGGACTTCCACATACTCAACGAGGTAATGACTCCATTTTTGTAGTTGTTGATAGGTTCTCCAAGATGGTTCATTTTATTGCCTGTAATAAAACTAATGATGCAACGAGGGTAGAAAAGTTATTTTTTTCAGAAGTTGTTCAACTGCATGGTGTTCCAAAGACTATTACCTCTGATAGGGATACCAAATTCCTCAGTCATTTCTAGAGGACTTTATGGAAAAAGATGGGGACCAAGTTACAGTTCAGTAGTGCCTATCATCCTCAAACAGATGGGAAAACAGAGGTAGTCAATCAGAGTCTGGGAAATTTGTTGAGGTGTATTGTTGGAGAAAAGCCAAAACAATGGGACTTGGCATTACCCCAGGCTGAATTTGCCTCTAATAGTTTTGTTAATAGATCAACGAGAAAGTCCCCTTTCTATATTGTGTATGGAAGAAATCCTTAGGGTGTTCTCGATTTGGTACAGATACCAATGAAAGATAGGGTCAGTGATGATGGGGAAGCATTTGCATTACACCTTCAATAGTTGCAGAATGAAGTGAGACAGAAGTTCTAGGACAATAATGAGAGGTACAAGAATATAGTGGATGCTAGTAGGAGACATTAGACATTCAATGAAGGTGACTTAGTGATGGTTTATTTGAGAAAAGAGTTGTTTCCTACTATAACATACCACAAGTTGAGGTACAAGAAAATTGGTCCTTGCAAAATTACAAAGAAGATCAATGATAATGCATATGAGGTTAGTTTACCAAATGACCTCGATATTTCTCCCGTGTTTAATGTTTCTAATTTATATGCATTCCATGGTGAGGATGATGCTAAAGATAGTCAACAAGAAGTTGCATGGCACCGCCACATTCCCCATAAGAAGAAGGAAAAGATCGCATAGGTTCTTGATAAGAAAACTATCTACACTCGGCAAGGGCAGTACAACAAGTATTTAGTATAGTGGAAAGGATTTCCACCAAAAGATAGCATGTGGATTACAGAGTGGGAAGTGCAGTGGTTGGATCCAGTCAAGTGGCAACAGTTTGAAGACAATCACATGTAGGACCTGCGTTCTTTTCAACCAGAGGAGAATGATGCAGGGACTTTCAAAGGTCATAACTTTTGACTGGGATGTGGGTTTTCTACGAAATTTTATAGGTGGATGCATTATGAGGTGGCCAGTGGTTTCTCAACCTACCCTAACAGGTTGGACCCCGTCTTGGCACTTTTCGGGGCTTGAAACTTTCATCTTTTCCCTCAAAATGGCAATTTAGTGTTTTTTTCTAGATTTTTAAAAAGTTGCTTTTGTAATAATTCGAAGCTCATGTTTCAAATTTAGAATATTAGTTGGCATTTCATACTAACTTAGTTTGAGGAAGCTTTTGGGAAAAAAACTAGATTCTTAAGATATGATTCTAAAATTACCTAAAATGGCAAAATCTGACAATTGTCGAAATCTGCCAAAAAAGGTAAAATTTTTTTTAGTTTTCTTGGATATAAGAGAGTTTTCTCTCATTGTAGTAGCAGAGCTGATGAATAGAAGTTTTTTTATGTTCCATATTCCAAATCTTTGGCTCTCATATGTTTAATGGCACAATTCTATTGAGTGTATGTTGTGTGCTGCATCATCTGGTATCAAAGTAGGAAGATGGCTAGGAGAGGAAGAGGAAGAGAAGGTCTTGCCCAAATGCATAGAGAAATGAAAAATCTACAAAGGAAAATAGAAGAACTTACAACATGGATGGAAAACCAAAGACTAGGTAGAGGAGGAGACAAATCTGATGAAGAGATAGGTTGAGGAGGTACAAATCAAGATACAGAAGATGAAGAAGAAGAATTAGAAGGCATGACTTTTGAAGAGAGGATGCTCAGGGCCTTAGAAGGGAAAAATGAAGGGATCAAGGTAGATGTTTCGGATTATGCAGGTAGTCTTAAACCAGAGGAGTTGATAGACTGGTTGAATGACATAAGAAAATTTTTTGAATGGAAATCCATGAGAGAGGAGAAGAAGGTAAAATTTGCGTGCACCAAATTAAAGGGTCATGCAATGATTTGGTGGGATCATCTTCAAAAGGAACAAACAAGGAAAGACAAGGATAAGATCAGGACATGGAATAAAATGGAGAAGAAGTTGAGAGAAAAAATTTTGCCCATAGATTATGCGCAAACCCTTTTTCGTAGGTTTCAAAATTTAAAGCAGAACCTCTCTTCTATGCAAGATTATACAAATGAGTTTTATACACCGTCTATACATATAGAGCATTAATAAACTGATGGACAGATGGCTGCTAGATATGTGAATGGCCTGAAATTTTCTATTCAAGATGAATTGAGCATGCATTGACTCAACAGTATGGAAGAGGCTTACCAATTGGCTCCAAAGGCTGAAGAAAAACAAAATAGACAGTACCATCAGAGGAATAGAGGAGGAAGAATGGGTACATCAACCCCATTTCGAGGAGGTTCAGATTATGGTAGGGGAGAGTAATCCCATGGATTGGAAAAACAAGTAGACACTCGACAAGATCCTCTGAATCAAGAATGAGGAAGGGGATTTCAAAGATATAGAGGTAATGGTAATGGTAGAGGATGGGAAAATCAGAGAAGGCCTTTCACTTGTTTTAGATGTGGAGAAGAAGGTCATAAAGCACTTGAATGCTCAAATTATAACATGCAAGAAAGAAATCAAGGAGGACAACCTAGGGTGAACCTGATTAAAATGCAGCATGAAGTGGAAGGGATAGAACTAGAGGTTCCACCATATGTGGGAGAAACTCTCATGATGAGAAGAGCAATGGTGATTCCAAAGAAAGAGAAAACACAAGCCAAAAGCTCTGATGGTTAATGGCTTCAAACCAATATCTTCAGAACCAGATGCACTTCGGGTAGCAAGGTATGTCAAGTTATTGTTGATGGAGGTAGTTGTGAAAATATGATTTCTCAAGAAATGGTAGAAAAATTGAATTTACACTGTGAAAAACATCATCATCTATATTGCATTGCATGGTTTAAAAAGGGAAATGAAGTCACTGTTGATAAAAGATGCCTAATTAAGTTTAGCATAGGGAAGATCTATCAGGATGAGATATGGTGTGATGTTGTCCCAATGGATGCCTGTCATGTGTTATTAGGAAGGCCATGGCAGTATGATAGAAAAGTTATGCATGATGGAGAGAAAAACACACACACCTTTTGGAAAGATGGCTCTAAGGTGATTTTATTGCCTCTCAAGGATGAAGGAAAAGGTGAGACCATGTTGTCTGAAAGAGATCCTATTAAAGAAATGAAGGTGATAGGGTGTTGCTATGCATTAGTAGTGAAAAAAGGTGAAGAGGAAGACATTTCAGTTCCCCTAGAAGTAGCAGAGCTATTGGAAGAATTTGTTGATGTTTTGCCTGATGAATTGCCTGATGGTCTACTGCCAAAGAGAGATATTCAACATCATATTGATTTGATTACAGGAGCAACTCCACCCAACCAAGCAGCTTACAGGATGAATCCAACACAACATGTAGAGATGAATAAGCAAGTAACAAAACTCATAAGTAAAGGTGTGGTGAGAGAGAGCATGAGCCCATGTGTTGTACCTACATTGTTGACCCCAAGGAAAGATGGAACATGGAGGATGTGTACATATAGTAGAGCAATTAATAAGATTACCATCAAGTATCAGTTTCCTATACCTCGTATGGAGGACATGATGGATGTCCTTACAGGGGCCAAATATTTCAGCAAGATTGACCTACAAAGTGGCTACCACCAAATCTAGATTCGAGAAGGGGATGAGTGGAAGACAACCTTTAAGACTGGAGACAGATTATATGAGTGGATGGTTATGCCATTCGGGTTATCAAATGCACCTAGCACATTTATGAGATTGATGAACAGTATACTACGCCCTTACATTGGTAAGTTTGTGGTAGTTTATTTTAATGATATTTTGGTATTTAGTAACAACAGAGAAGAGCATCTACAACACTTGAGAATCATCTTTGGTGTGTTAAGGAAGGAGAAGCTCTATGCCAATTTGAAGAAGTGTAGGTTCATGTAGGATAGTTTGGTTTTTTTAGGCTTTGTCATTTCTAAAGATGGTGTCAGAATAGATCCAGAAAAGGTCAGGGCAATTCTAGAATGGCCTAGTCCAAGCAACATTACAGAGGTAAAAAGTTTTCATGGCTTGGCCACTTTCTATTGAAAGTTCATTCAAAATTTCAATAGTATTGTAGCTCCTATAATAGATTGCACCAAAGGAAGGGAGTTTGTATGGACCAAGGATGCTGAGGAGAGCTTTAAGTACTTGAAGTAAAAGGTAACAGAAGCACCTATACTTGCATTGTAAAATTTTGATAAGGTATTTGAAGTAGATGTGATGCCTGCCATGTGGGAATAGGTGCTATGCTTAGCCAAGCTAGAAAACCTATAGCTTTCTTTAGTGAAAAGATGAATGAAGTGAGAAAGAATTATTCTACTTATGATTTGGAATTTTATGCAATTGTTTAAGCATTGGAGACATTATCTAGTTCCCCAAGAATTTGTATTCTTTGCAGATCATATTGCACTGAGATACATGAACACAGAAAAAGTTGAATAGTAAGCATGCCAAGTGGGTCTCTTTCTTGCAGGGTTACAATTTTGTGTTGAAGCATAAGTCTGGAAAACAAAATTAGGTTATAGATGTGTTAAGTAGGCGTGTTGCAATTTTGACCACAATGGAAACTGAGGCGATTGGTTTTGATGCCATCAAAAATTTGTACGAGTCTGATGATGATTTTTGGGGGATTGTGGAACAATTGAAGGCACCAGTATCTGGTAACTTGGATCATTTTAGGGGTGAATATTTTATGCAAGATGGGTATGTATTTAAAGGAAAACAACTATACATACTAGCTGGCTCTATGAGGGAAAACATTATGAAAGAATTTCATAGTAGTGGGTTGGCTGGACATTTTGGCAAGGACAAGACAATAGCCTTGATAGAAGATAAATATTATAGCCCAAAGATGAAAAGGGATATAACTAAGTATGTAACAAGGTGTAGAAGCTACCAAATGGCTAAGGGACATTCACAGAATATAGGGTTGTATATGCCATTACCAGTACCAGCTGCACCATGGACAGATTTGAGCATGGACTTTGTGTTGGGACTTCCACATACTCAACGAGGCAATGACTCCATTTCTGTAGTTGTTGATAGGTTCTCCAAGATGGTTCATTTTATTTCCTGTAAGAAAACCAATGATGCAACCAAGGTAGCAGAGTTATTTTTTTCAGAAGTTATTCGGCTGCATGGTGTTCCAAAGACTATTACCTCTGATAGGGATACCAAATTCCTCAGTCATTTTTGGAGGACTTTAGTGAAGAAGATGGGGACCAAGTTACAGTTTAGTAGTACCTATCATCCTCAAATAGATGGGAAAACAAAGGTAGTCAATCAAAGTCTAGGAAATTTGTTGAGGTGTATTGTTGGAGAAAAGCCAAAACAATGGGACTTGGCATTAGCCCAGGCTGAATTTGCCTATAATAGTTTTGTTAATAGATCAACAGGAAAGTCCCCTTTCTAGATTATGTATGGTAGGAATCCTCAGGGTGTTCTAGATTTGGTACAGATACCAATGAAAGATAGGGTCAGTGATGATGGGGAAGCATTTGCAGAACACCTTCAACAGTTGCAGAACGAAGTGAGACAGAAGTTGCTGAATAGTAATGAGAGGTACAAGAATACAGTGGATACTAGTAGGTGACATCAGACATTCAATGAAGGTGACTTAGTGATGGTATATTTGAGAAAAGAGTGGTTTCCTACTGGAACATACCACAAGTTGAAGTATAGGACAATTGGTCCTTTTAAAATTACAAAGAAGATCAATGATAATGCATATGAGGTCAGTTTACCAGATGACCTCGATATTTCTCCCGTGTTTAATGTTTCTAATTTATATGCATTCCATGGTGAGGATGATGCTGAAGATAGTCAACCAGAAGTGGCATGGCACCACCACATTCCCCATGAGAAGAAGGAAAAGATTGCACAGGTTCTTGATACTCTCTACACTCGGCAAGGGCAGTACAACAAGTATTTACTACAGTGGGAAGTATTGCCACCAATAGATAGCACGTGGATGATAGAGTGGGAAGTGGAGTGATTAGATCAAGTCAAGTGGCAGTAGTTCAAAGACACTCACTTGTAGGAGCTGTGTTCTTTTCAACTAGAGGAGAATGATGCAAGGACTTCTGAAGGTCATAACTTTTGACTCGGATGTGGGTTTTCTACGAAATTTTATAGGTGGATGCATTATGAGGTGGCCAGTGGTTTCCCAACCTACTCTAGTGGGTTGGAACCTATCTTGGCACTTTTTGGGGCTTGAAACTTTCATCTTGTCCCTCAAAATGACAATTTAGTGTTTTTTTTTAGATTTTAAAAAAGTTTCTTTTGTAATAACTTGAAACTCATGTTTCGAATTTAGAATATTAGTTAACCTTTCATCCTACCTTAGTTTTAGGAAGCTTTTCGAAAAAAAGTGGATTCTCAAAATATGATTGTAAAGTTACCTAAAATGGCAAAATCTGGCAATTGTTGAAATCTATCAAAAAAGGTAATTTTTTGTTTTTTTTGTTTTTTTTTTTTTTTCTTGGATATAAGAGAGTTTTCTCTCATTGTAGTAGCAGAGTCGATGAATAGAAGTTTTTTTATGTTCCAGCTTCCAAATCTTTGGGTCTCATATGTTTAATGGCACAATTCTATTGAGTGTATGATGTGTGTTGCATCATCTAGTATCAGAGCAGGAAGATGGCTAGGAGAGGAAGAGGAAGAGGCGGTCTTGCCCAGATGCATATAGAAATGCAAAATTTGCAAAGGAAAATAGAAGAACTTACAACACGGATGGAAAACCAAAGACTGGGTAGAGGAGGAGATGAATCTGATGAAGAGATAGGTCGAGGAGGTGCAAATCAAGATATAGAAGATGAAGAAGAAGAATTAGAAGGCATGAGTTTTGAAGAGAGGATAATCAGGGCCTTAGAAGGGAAAAATGAAGGGATCAAGGTAGATGTTTCAGATTATGCAGGTAGTCTTAAACCAGAGGAGTTGATAGACTGGTTGAATGACATGAGAAATTTTTTTGAATGGAAATCCATGACAGAGGAGAAGAAGGTAAAATTTGCATGTACCAAATTAAAGGGTCATGCAATGATTTGGTGGGATCATCTTCAAAAGGAACGAACAAGGAAAGACAAGGATAAGATCAGGACATGGAATAAAATGGAGAAGAAGTTGAGAGAAGAAATTTTACCCATAGATTATGCGCAAACCCTTTTTCATAGGTTTCAATATTTAAAGAAGGAGCTCTCTTCTGTGCAAGATTATACAAATGAGTTTTATATGATGTCTATACATATAGAACATCAAGAAACTGATGAGCAGATGGCTGCTAGCTATGTGAATAGCCTAAAATTTTCTATTCAAAATGACTTGAGCATGCATCAACTGAACAGTATGGAAGAGGCTTACCATTTGGCTCTAAAGGCTGAAGAAAAATAAAACAAATAGTACCATCAGAGGAATAGAGGAGGAAGAAGGGGTACATCAACCCCATTTCGAGGAGTGTCATGCCCACATTTTCCATGCGATCATGACATGCATCACACATGTCATGTCCACATTTGTCATGTGGTCATGACACGCTCGTGGCCCTCACTCCACCAAAACCTATGCCCACAACCATTACAGCCTCCTCTCTGCGTCGCTGCCACCACCCTCCATGAACCCTATCCATAGATCAAAACAAACCAATAAAAAATTTGTTAGGGTTCAGCCAATGGTGCCATTCAAATAGATTTTAGGGCTTCACTTTATTACCAGTATAAAATATTAGAGAAAAATAAGTATATATATATATATATATATATAAATGAAAAATAAATTCATTAGAATTATTAAAAGAAAACCTAGTGTTCTAAATACAAATAGCATATATATGTGTGTGTGTGTGTGTGTATTTATAACTTCACATTTATTTGAAGCTATCATATGCATTTCATATGTGGCCATTTAAACTCAACCTATAATTTGAAAAAATGTCAAATTGAGAAAATGGGAGAAAAAAGAGAAAGAAAGATAAAAGTGAAAACAAAGAGGAGAAAATGCGTGACTTTTCTGAATAGGTCTATGAGTACTAATTAAGATTTAATAATCCTTTAATCATGATTGGAGCAATATATTTAACAAAATTAATTCAAACATTGATTTAAACCTAGAGTGAAAACCTAGTGGACTTCATCAAACGAAGTTAGTAAATCCTATTATGAGATCTGATCTACCAAGAAATTAGGAGTAATGTAAAGGATGCAGTGATAACTCTGATTGATAGAGAATGTGAAAGAGAACAAATTAAAATTAATTTTCAGAAAAACGGGAAGGAGAACAAATGATCATACTTTGTTGAAAAATGTTTCATATCTTAGAAAACATGAAAGAGAACAAATTAAAATTAAATTTTAGAAAACGTGAAGGAGAGCAAATGATCAAGCTTTGTTGAAAAATGTTCAGTTAACTTAATCAGCTGTATTACCAATGCAACTAGTGAGATGTAGGAAATTTATTAACCCCAATCAGTAAACCTTTATAATTAACTTAGTTTAGTACAATAGACCCTAATCACGCCCATGAGGCATTATGCTGCCAAATTTTCCCAGAATTTAGGGTTTGGTTAGGTTAGTAAAGTTTCCCTTGTAGCGACATAACCATATTGCAATGACCCCCTTGTTGGCCTCCTTGCAATTGGTATGTGCACGTGTGCGTATTGCCCCGCTGACAACTATATTATTTACGCATTAAGCATACACCACCGAGCACGCTTAAGCATGTGAGGGGGTTTCTAGGGAAGCATGGGAAAATTTTTGATATTTCATGTCATGACCACATGACAAATGTGGACATGACACGTGTGATGCATGTTGTGACCGTATGGGAAATGTGGACATGACAAGAAGGTTTGAATTATGGCAGGGAAGAGTCATCCCGTGGATTGGAAAAACACGTAGACACTTGACAAGATCCTCTGAATCAAGAATGAGGAAGGGGATTTCAAAGAGGTAGAGGTTATGGTAGCGGTAGAGGATGGGAAAACCAAAGAAGGCCTTTCACTTGTTTCAGATGTGGAGAAGGTCATAGGGCATTTGAATGCTCAAATTATAATATGCAAGAAAGAAATCAAGGAGGACAACCTAGGGTGAACATGATTCAAATGCAGCATGAAGAGGAAGGGACAGAACTAGAGGTTCCACCAGATGTGGGAGAAAGTCTCATGATGAGAAGAGCAATGGTGATTCAAGAGAAGGAGAAAACACAAGCCAAAATCTTTGATGGTTCATGGCTTCGAACCAATATCTTCAGAACTAGATGCACTTCGGGTGGCAAGGTATGTCAAGTTATTGTTGATGGAGGTAGTTGTGAAAATATGGTTTCTAAAGAAATGGTAGAAAAATTGAATTTACATTGTGAAAAACATCCTCATCCGTATAGCATTGCATGGTTTAAAACGGGAAATGAAGTCACTGTTGATAAAAGATGCCTAATTAAGTTTAGCACAGGGAAGATCTATCAGGATGAGATATGGTGTGATGTTGCACCAATGGATGCCTGTCATGTGTTATTAGGAAGGCCATGGCAGTATGATAGAAAAGTTATGCATGATGGAGGGAAAAACACATACACCTTTTGGAAAAATGGCTCTAAGGTGATTTTATTGCCTCTCAAGGATGAAGGAAAAGGTGAGACCATGTGGTTTGAAAGAGATCTTGTTAAAGAAATGAAGGTGACAGGGTGTTTCTATGCATTAGTAGTGAAAAAAGGTGAAGAGGAAGACATTTCAGTTCCCCCAGAAGTAGCAGAGCTATTGAAAGAATTTGTTGATATTTTGCCTGATGAATTGCCTAATGGTCTACCGCCAAAGAGAGATATTCAGTATCATATTGATTTGATTCCAAGAGCAACTCTACCCAACCAAGCAGCTTATAGGATGAATCCAAAACAATATGCAGAGATAAATAAGCAAGTAACAGAACTCATAAATAAAGGTGTGGTGAGAGAGAGCATGAGCCCATGTGTTGTACCTGCATTGTTGACCCCAAAAAAAGATGGAACATGGAGGATGTGCACCGATAGCAAAGTAATTAATAAGATTACCATCAAGTATCAATTTCCTATACCTTGTATGGAGGACATGATGGATGTCCTTACAAGGGCCAAATATTTCAGCAAGATTGACCTACGAAGTGGCAACCACCAAATTTAGATTCGAGAAGGGGATGAGTGGAAGACAACCTTTAAGACTGGAGATGGATTATATGAGTGGATGGTTATGCTGTTCAAGTCATCAAATGCACGTAGCACATTTATGAGATTAATGAACACTATACTACGCCATTACATTGGTAAGTTTGTGGTAGTTTATTTTGATGATATTTTGGTATTTAGTAACAGCAGAGAAGAGCACATACAACACATGAGGATCATCTTTGGTGTGTTAAGGAAGGAGAAGCTCTATGCCAATTTGAAGAAGTGTAGGTTCATGCAGGACAGTTTAGTTTTTTTAGGCTTTGTCATTTGTCATTTCTAAAGATGGTGTCATAATGGATCTAGAAAAGGTCAGAGCAATTCTAGAATGGCCTAGTCCAAGAAGCATCACAGAGGTAAAAATTTTTCATGACTTTGCCACTTTCTATTGAAAGTTCATTCAAAATTTTAGTAGTATTGTAGCTCCTATAATAGATTACACCAAAGGAAGGGAGTTTGTATGGACCAAGGATGCTGAGGAGAGATTTAAGTACTTGAAGCAAAAGGTAATAGAAGCACCTATACTTGTATTTCCAAATTTTGATAAGGTATTTGAAGTAGAATGTGATGCCTCCCATGTGGGAATAGGTGTTGTGCTTAGCCAAGCTAGAAAACCTATAGCTTTCTTTAGTGAAAAGCTGAAAGAAGTGAGAAAGAATTATTCTACTTATGATTTGAAATTTTATGCAATTGTTCAAGCATTGAGGCATTGGAGACATTATCTAGTTCCCCAAGAGTTTTTATTGTTTATAGATCATATTGCACTGAGATACTTGAACACACAGAAAAAGTTGAATAGTAGGCATGCCAAGTGGGTCTCTTTCTTGTAGGGTTACAATTTTGTGTTGAAGCATAAGTTTTGAAAACAAAATTAGGTTGCAGATGCGTTAAGTAGGTGTGTTGCACTTTTGACCACAATGGAAACTAAGGTGATTGGTTTTGATTGCATCAAAAATTTGTATGAGTCTGATGATGATTTTTGGGAGATTGTGGAACAATTGAAAGCACTAGTATCTGGTAACTTGGATCACTTTAGGGGTGAATATTTTATGCAAGATGAGTATCTATTTAAAAGAAAACAACTATGCATACCAGCTGGCTCTATGAGGGAAAACATTATCAGAGAATTTCATAGTAGTGGGTTGGCTAGACATTTTGGCAAGGACAAGACAATAGCCTTGATAGAAGATAAATATTACTAGCCAAAGATGAAAAGGGATAAAAATAAGTATGTAGCAAGGTGTAGAATCTGCCAAGTGGCTAAGGGACATTCACAGAATACAGTCTTGTATATGCCATTACCAGTACCAGCTGCTCCATGGACAAATTTGAGCATGGAATTTGTGCTGGGACTTCCACATACTCAATGAGGTAATGACTCCATTTTTGTAGTTGTTGATAGGTTCTCCAAGATGGTTCATTTTATTGCTTGTAAGAAAACTAATGATGCAACGAGGGTAGTAAAGTTATTTTTTTCAGAAGTTGTTCGACTGCATGGTCTTCCAAAGACTATTACCTCTGATAGGGATACCAACTTCCTTAGTCATTTTGGAGGACTTTATGGAAGAAGGTGGGGACCAAGTTATATTTTAGTAGTGCCTATCATCCTCAAACAGATGGGCAAATAGAGGTAGTCAATCAGAGTCTGGGAAATTTGTTGAGGTGTATTGTTGGAGAAAAGCCAAAACAATGGGACTTGGCATTACCCCAGGCTGAATTTGCCTATAATAGTTCTGTTAACAGATCAACGAGAAAGTCCCCTTTCTAGATTATGTATGGTAGGAATCCTCAGTGTGTTCTAGATTTGGTACAGATACTAATGAAAGATAGGGTCAGTGATGATGGGGAAGTATTTTTAGAACACCTTTAATAGTTGCAGAATGAAGTGAGACACAAGTTGCAGGATAGTAATGAGAGGTACAAGAATACAGTGGATGCTAGTAGGCGACATTAGAAATTCAATGAAGGTGACTTAGTGATGGTATATTTGAGAAAAGAGTAGTTTCCTACTGGAACACACCAAAGTTGAAGTATAGGAAAATTGGTCCTTGCAAAATTACAAAGAAGATCAATGATAATGCATATGAGGTCAGTTTACCAGATGATCTCGATATTTCTCCCATGTTTAATGTTTCTAATTTATATGTATTATATGGTGAGGATGATGCTGAAGATAGTCAACTAGAAGTGGCATGGCACCACCACATTCCCCATAAGAAGAAGGAAAAGATTACACAGGTTCTTGATAAGAAAACTATCTATACTCGGCAAGGGCAGTACAACAAGTATTTAGTACAGTTGGAAGGATTGCCACCAACAAATAGCACGTGGATTACAGAGTGGGAAGTGCAGCAGTTGGATCTAGTGAAGTGGCAGCAGTTTGAAGACACTCACTTGCAGGAGCTGCGTTCTTTTCAACTAGAGGAGAATGATGCAGGGACTTTCGAAGGTCATAACTTTTGACACGGATGTGGGTTTCCTACGAAATTTTACAAGTGGATGTGTTATGAGGTGGCTAGTGGTTTCCCAACCTACCCTAATGAGTTGGACCCCATCTTGACACTTTTTGAGGCTTGAAACTTTCATCTTGGCCCTCAAAATGGCAATTTAGTGTTTTTTTTTAGATTTTTAAAAAGTTGCTTTTGTAATAACTTGAAACTCATGTTTCGAATTTAGAATATTAGTTGGCCTTTTGTCCTACCTTAGATTTAGGAAGCTTTTGGGAAAAAAACAGATTATCAAGATATGATTGTAAAATTACCTAAAATGACAAAATCTGACAATTGTCGAAATCTACCAAAAAAGGTTTTTTTTTTTGTTTTTTTTTTGTTTTCTTTGATATAAGAGAGTATTCTTTCATTGTAGTAGTAAAGTTGATGAATAGAAGTTTTTTTATGGTCCAGCTTCCAAATCTTTGGCTCTCATATGTTTAATGGCACAATTCTATTGAGTGTATGTTGTGTGTTGCATCATCTGATATCAGAGCAGGAAGATGGTTGGGAGAGGAAGAGGAAGAGGCAGTCTTGCCCAGATGCATAGAGAAATGCAAAATCTACAAAGGCAAATAGCAGAACTTACAACACGGATGGACAACCAAAGACTAGGTAGAAGAGGAGATGAATCTGATGAAGAGATAGGTCGAGGAGGTGCAAATCAAGATACAGAACATGAAGAAGAAGAATTAGAAGGCATGAGTTTTGAAGAGAGATGCTCAGGGCCTTAGAAGGGAAAAATGAAGGGATCAAGGTAGATGTTTTAGATTATGCATGTAGTCTTAAACCAGAGGAGTTGATAGACTAGTTGAATGACATGAGGAAATTTTTTGAATGGAAATCCATGATAGAGGAGAAGAAGGTAAAATTTACATGCACCAAATTAAAGGGTCATGCAATGATTTGGTGGAATCATATTCCAAAAGGAAAGAACAAGGAAAGACAAGGATAAAATCAGGACATGGAATAAAATGGAGAAGAAGTTGATAGAATTTTTTTTCCCATAGATTATGCGCAAACCCTTTTTCGTAGGTTTCAAAATTTAAAGCAGAACCTCTCTTCTGTGCAAGATTATACAAATGAGTTTTATACACTGTCTATACATATAGAGCATCAAGAAACTGATGAACAAATGGCTGCTAGCTATGTGAATGGCCTGAAATTTTCTATTCAAGATGAATTGAGCATGCATCAACTCAACAGTATGGAAGAGGCTTACTAATTGGCTCTAAAGGCTAAAGAAAAACAAAACAAATAGTACCATCAGAGGAATAGAGGAGGAAGAAGGGGTACATCAACCCCATTTTGAGGAGGTTCAAATTATGGTAGGAGAGAGTCATCCCATGGATTGGAAAAACAAGTAGACACTCTACAAGATCCTTTGAATCAAAAATGAGGAAGGGGATTTCAAAGAGGTAGAGGTTATGGTAGCGGTAGAGGATGGGAAAACTAGAGAAGGCCTTTCACTTGTTTCAGATGTGGAGAAGAAGGTCATAGGGCATTTGAATTCTCAAATTATAACATGCAAGAAAGAAATCAAGGAGGACAACCTAGGGTGAACCTAATTCAAATAAAGTATGAAGTGGAATGGACAAAACTAGAGGTTCCACCAGATGTGGGAGAAAGTCTCATGATTGAAGAGCAATGGTGATTCAAGAGAAGGAGAAAACACAAGCCAAAATCTCTAATGGTTCATGGCTTCGAACCAATATCTTCAAAACTAGATGCACTTCAGGTGGTGAGGTATGTCAAGTTATTGTTGATGGAGGTAGTTGTGAAAATATGGTTTCTAAAGAAATGGTAGAAAAATTGAATTTACACTATGAAAAATATCCTCATCCGTATTGCATTGCATGGTTTAAAAAGGGAAATAAAGTCACTGTTGATAAAAGATGCCTAATTAAGTTTGGCATAGGGAAGATCTATCAGGATGAGATATGGTGTGCTGTTGACCCAATGGATGCCTGTCATGTGTTATTGGGAAGGCCATGGCAGTATGATAGAAATGTTATGCATGATGGAGATAAAAACACATACACCTTTTGGAAAGATGGCTCTCTAAGGTGATTTTATTGCCTCTCAAGGATGAAGGAAAAGTTGAGACCATGTTATTTGAAAGAGATCTTGTTAAAGAAATGAAGGTGACATGTTGCTATGCATTAGTAGTGAAAAAAGGAGAAGAGGAAGACATTTCAATTCCCCCAGAAGTAGCAGAGCTATTGAAAGAATTTGTTGATGTTTTGCCTAATGAATTGCCTGATGGTCTACTGCCAAAGAGAGATATTCAGCATCATATTGATTTGATTCTAGGAGCAACTCTACCCAACCAAGGATCTTATAGGATGAACCAACACAACATGCAAAGTTGAATAAGCAAGTAACATAACTCATAAGTAAAGGTGTGGTGAGAGAGAGCATGAGCCCATGTGTTGTACCTGCATTGTTGACCCCAAAAAAAGATGGAACATGGAGGATGTGCACTGATAGCAAAGCAATTAATAAGATTACCATCAAGTATTGGTTTCTTATACCTTGTATGGGGGACATGATGGATGTCCTTGTAGGGGCCAAATATTTCAGCAAGATCGGCCTACGAAGTGGCTACCACCAAATCTAGATTTGAGAAGGGCATGAGTGGAAGACAACCTTTAAGACTGGAGATGGAATATATGAGTGAATGGTTATGACATTCAGGTTATCAAATGCACCCAGTACATTTATGAGACTAATGAACAGTATACTATGCCCTTACATTGGTAAGTTTGTGGTAGTTATTTTGATGATATTTTGGTATTTAATAACAACAGAGAAGAGCACCTAAAACACTTGAGGATCATCTTTGGTGTGTCAAAGAAGGAGAAGCTCTATGCCAATTTGAAGAAGTGTAGCTTCATGCAGGACAGTTTGGTTTTTTTGGCTCGGTCATTTCTAAAGATGGTGTCAGAATGGATCTAGAAAAGGTCAGAGCAATTCTAGAATGGCCTAGTCCAAGCAGTATCATAGAGGTAAAATGTTTTCATGGCTTGGCCACTTTCTATCGAAAGTTCATTCAAAATTTTAGTAGTATTGTAGCTCCTATAACATATTGCACCAAAGTAAGGGAGTTTGTATGGACCAAGGATGCTGAGGAGAGTTTTAAGTACTTGAACCAAAAGGTAACAAAAGCACCTATACTTGCATTGCCAAATTATGATAAGGTATTTGAAGTAGAATGTGATGCCTACCATGTGGGAATAGGTGTTGTGCTTAGCCAAGCTAGAAAACCTATAGCTTTCTTTAGCGAAAAGTTGAATGAAGTGAAAGAATTATTCTACTTATGATTTAGAATTTTCTGCAATTGTTCAAGCATTGAGGCATTGGAGACATTATCTAGTTCCCCAGGAATTTGTATTGTTTACAGATCATATTGCACTGAGATACTTGAACACACAGAAAAAGTTGAATAGTAGGCATGCCAAGTGGGTCTCTTTCTTGCAGGGTTACAATTTTGTGTTGAAGCATAAGTCTAGAAAAAATAATTAGGTTGCAGATGCATTAAGTAGGTGTGTTGTTCTTTTGACCACAATGGAAACTGAGGTGATTGGTTTTGATGTCATCAATAATTTGTATGAGTTTGATGATGATTTTTGGGAGATTGTGGAACAATTGAAGGCACCAGTATCTGGTAACTTGGATCACTTTAGGGGTGAATATTTTATACAAGATGGGTATGTATTTAAAGGAAAACAACTATACATACTAGCTGGCTCTATGAGGGAAAACATTATCAAAGATTTTCATAGTAGTGGGTTGGCTGGACATTTTGGCAAGGATAAGACAATAGCCTTGATAGAAGATAAATATTACTGCCCAAAGATGAAAAGGGATATAACTAAGTATGTAACAAGGTGTAGAAGCTGCCAAGTGGCTAAGGGACATTCACAGAATATAGGGTTGTATATGCCATTACCAGTACCAGCTGCACCATGGACAGATTTGAGCATGGACTTTGTGTTGGGACTTCCACATACTTAATGAGGTAATGACTCCATTTCTATAGTTGTTGATAGGTTCTCCAAGATGGTTCATTTTATTGCCTGTAAGAAAACTAATGATGCAACGAGGGTAGCAAAGTTATTTTTTTCAGAAGTTTTTCGACTACATGGTGTTCCAAAGACTATTACCTCTGATAGGGATACCAAATTTCTCAGTCATTTCTGGAGGACTTTAGTGAAGAAGATGGGGACCAATTTATAGTTTAGTAGGACCTATCATCCTCAAACAGATGGGCAAATAGAGGTAGTCAATTAGAGTCTAGGAAATTTGTTGAGGTGTATTGTTGGAGAAAAGCCAAAACAATGGGACTTGGCATTACCCCAGGCCGAATTTTCCTATAATAGTTTTGTTAACAGATCAACAGGAAAGTCCCCTTTCTAGATTATGTATGGTAGGAATCCTCAGGGTGTTCTAGATTTGGTACAGATACCAATGAAAGATAGGTTCAGTGATGATGGGGAAGCATTTGCATAACACCTTTAACAGTTGCGGAACGAAGTGAGACAGAAGTTGCTGGATAGTAATGAGAGGTACAAGAATACAGTGGATACTAGTAGGTGACATCAAACATTCAATGAAGGTGACTTAGTGATGGTATATTTGAGAAAAGAGTGGTTTCCTACTGGAACATACCACAAGTTGAAGTACAGGAAAATTGGTCCTTTTAAAATTACAAATAAGATCAATGATAATGCATTTGAGGTCAGTTTACCAGATGATCTTGATATTTCTCCTATGTTTAAATGCATTCCATGGTGAGGATGATGCTGAAGATAGTCAACCAGAAGTGGCATGGAACCACCACATTCCCCATGAGAAGACGGAAAAGATTGCACAGGTTCTTGATAGGAAAACTATCTACACTCGGCAAGGGCAGTACAACAAGTATTTAGTACAGTGGGAAGGATTGCCACCAACAGATAGCTCATGGATTACATAGTGGGAAGTGAAGTGGTTGAACCCAATCAAGTGGTAGCAGTTCGAAGACACTCACTTGCAGGAGCTTTGTTCTTTTCAACCAGAGGAGAACGATGCAGGGACTTCCGAAGGTCATAACTTTTGACTCAGATGTGGGTTTTCTATGAAATTTTACAGGTGGATGTGTTATGAGGTGGCCAGTGGTTTCCCAACCTACCCTAGAGGGTTGGACCCCATCTTGGCACTTTTCAGGGCTTGAAACTTTCATCTTGTCCCTCAAAATGGTAATTTAGTGTTTTTTTCTAGATTTTGAAAAAGTTGCTTTTGTAATAACTCAAAGCTCATGTTTCAAATTTAGAATATTAGTTGGCCTTTCATCCTACCTTAGTTTTAGGAAGCTTTTTGGAAAAAACTGGATTCTCAAGATATGATTGTAAAATTACCTAAAATGGCAAAATCTGACAATTGTTGAAATCTGCCAAAAAAGTAATTTTTTGTTTTTTTTGTTTTTTTTTGTTTTCTTGGATATAAGAGAGTTTTCTCTCATTGTAGTAGCAGAGTTGATGAATAGAAGTTTTTTTATGTTCCAGCTTCCAAATCTTTGGCACTTATATATTTAATGACACAATTCTATTGAGTGTATGTTGTGTACTGCATCATAAAATTATTGAGAGATCTTTGCGAGTGGTTTTTCATGGTACAAATTAGATTTTCCATGTAAATTTGTGTTGTCTATTTTGTACAGCTTACTACTATTTCATATTTTATTTATATTGTTTATTTTGACTTACTCTATCTAAACAGATCTAAGAAGATCTGTGGATTCAAGAAGGAAAATATTCTTTCAAAGAACATGTTAAAGTAAGTTACTTATTTGCTTTTTGTTACAAAGGGGCAATTTACTTATTGCATTGTTGGGTTCTATTTATGTAGACCAAGGCAAGAGATGCAGAAAATAAGAAGTAATACAACAATTAGCAATATTAAGCGGGTTTTGATACATTTATTCAGATTTTGAGATGTAAAAGCCCATGATGAAATATTTAGGCTTCATTTTGCAAGTAGTTCTTTCATGTTTTAGAGTTGTATAATTAAAAAATAGAGCATTGTAACTCAGTTTTCTCAATCACAACATTGAGAAACACACTTTGTAACACATTTTCCAAAGCAAAGACATGTTTAAGTCTTGTATCTGCTATACAAAACACCTTTTCTCAATAAAATTTTAGTATTTTGCCTTTGTAATAGTTGTTTCATTATGTGCAAATGAATGATTGGTTATGTTTTTTTGTGTTTTATGTTTAAACCTCAAAAATAGTTAAATAAACTACCAATTGACTAAATATACTACCAACTGATAGAAATTGATGACTAAATATACTACCAAATTACTAAATATACTACCAAATTGATGACTAAATTAATGACTAAAATTTGTTTAGTCATAAATTTGGTCACGAGATAAATGACCGATAATAAACTACCAATGGTCAGGTGACTAAATATACTACCAAATTACCAAATATACTACCAAATTGATGACTAAATATACTACCAAATTTATGACTAAATATACTACCAAATTAATACTAAAATTTTTTTGGTCATAAATTTGGTCATGAGATAAATGATTGGAAATAAACTACCAATGGTCACGTGACCAAAGCACTGATCACATGACCAATTTTTGGTAGCTTTTTAGTCATTTATTTCTATTTTTCTACTAGTGAGAGCAATAAGGATGAATAGATAGTGAAGAATTGTTTGGGGGCAGAACATAAGTTTTTTTGAGCTTTCAATGAGACTGAACTAAGCATGATGAAGATACTAATTCTCAGTTAAATATTTTTGTATTAAACATAAATTCCTGTAGGCAGTAAACCTCTTTGAGCAGTGAGCTCTAGGTAGTGCACCCGAAGGCAAGTGCCTTCTCATTTCTTTCAAGTACTTTTAATAGAGTATGAATCTTGTGGGTTAACCCCCACCGTGGTTTTCCCTTAACTAGGTTTCCATGTCAAAAATCTTGGTGTCAAGTGTGTTCATTTGTTTCTGCTCATGTGTTGTTGATTCATGCTTTAATGTTTACATCATTAATCTATTTTAAGTGGTAAAGAAGAATTAACTGTTGCAAGTGTTAAAGATTTAAGACAACTGATTCACCCCCCCTCTCAGTTGTCTAACCTAATTCCAACAGAACTATCTGTTTGTGTCTATCAGACTATGTTATGTTGAATGTCACAAAGGAAGAGACCGAACATAAATTATGGAATTGGTTGGGTGAGATCTATCAAGCCAAGAGTATGGTAAATAAACTCTAATTAAAAAGAAAATTATTTTCCATGAAAATGAGAGAGGGTGATTCAGTTGCAGAGCATTTAAATTCTTTTAATTTTTTGTTGAGTCAGCTTGCTTCAGTAGATGTTGATGTTAGTGAGGAAGATAAATGTATCTTACTTCTTTGTTCTTTACCTAAGTCTTGGGATAATGTTATCCTTGCTATCACTGCTAACCTCATGGATCTGAAGTTGGATTCTTGTGTTTCAGTTCTACTGTCATAGGAATTGGGGAAGAAGAGTTCAGATAGTTTAGGGGATGCTCTGTGTCAGGGGAAGGTCTAGGGAAAGAGGACCAAAATGAGATCAAAAAGAGGCTAAGGACAAGTCCAAGGGCCGATCTAAGACTCTTGGAAAGAATAACAGAGTTAAGTGTTGGAAGTGCGGTAAAAGGGGACATGTGAAGGAGTACAAAAACCCAAAGAAATAGTGGGTGAGTGCTTCGGATAAATCCTCGAATGTAGGTGAAGATGTTTTACTTCCTACATGTAATGTTGTTTCTAATGAAAACTAATTAGTTGACTCAGGATGCTCGTTTCATATGACCCCACATAAGGAATGGTTCTCCACATATGAATAATATGATGGAAGTATTGTGTACCTTGGGGACAACTCTACATATCTGATAGTTGGGAAAGGTAAGGTATTGTTGTGCTTCAGTGATGAGAGGATTAAAACCCTCTCTAATGTTTATCATGTTCCTAGATTAGCTAGAAATTTGATTTCCATTTCAAAGCTGAATGATTTGGGAATGCATGTGACTTTTGACAAGCATGGTTGCAGATTGGTGAGAGGGAACTTGGTGGTAGCAAAGGGGAAGAGATTGGGAAACCTGTTCAAGCTTGAAGCCACTATAGTTTGTAATGCCTCCTATGTATCTGAGCCTAGTACTAAAAATACATGTATGTTGTAGCAACGTAGATTGGGCCACACTAGTAATAATGTTTTGAAAACTATTAAGAATAAAGATTTGTTGAATGGTTTCTCTTATTCTAATGAGCACTTTGATTTCTATGAGCATTGTGTGTTTGGTAAACAAAACAAAAAATCATTTCCTTTAGGAAGTAATAGAGAAAAAGAGAAGTTAGAGATTATTCATGTGGATGTGTTTGGGCCTATGGATAATTATTCTATTAGAAAATCTCATTATTTTGTCACCTTCATTGATGATGTGTCCAGAATTACATGGATTTATTTTATGAAACACAAATTTGAAGTTTTCACTAAGTTTAAGGATTCTAAAGTCTTAGTAGAGAACCAATCAGGGTTGAAGATAAAAATATTAAGATTTGAAATTGGAGAGGAATATTGCTCTAAGGAATTTGATGAGTTTTGCAAGCATGTAGGTATTATCAGACAAAAGACAATTCTGTATACACCACAACATAATGGTGTTGTAGAAAGGATGAACCGAACAATCATGGAAAGGGCCAAAAGTATGTTGAGTGATGCATAGTTGGATAAATGCTTTTGGGCAAAGGCTGTGTGTACTTCTTGCTACTTGATAAATAGATCTCCTTGTAAGGCTCTTGATTTGACACCTTATGAAGTGTGGACAAGTAAGAAACTTTTTGTTTCACATTTAAGGGTTTTTGGTTGTGAGGCTTTTATTCATGTGCCTAAGGAAAAGCGATCTAAGCTGGATTCAAAAGCTGAAAAGTGTACATTCATTGGATATGGTGATAATGTCAAAGGTTATAAGCTTTGGAATCCTCTAACCCATAATATTATCTACTCTAGAGATGTTATTTTCAGGGAACTTAGAGCTATTTCTGAACCTGAGCAGCCAAAAGAAAAAGATGAAAAGGTAAAGAGAGTGCACTTTGAGCTAGAGCAACAAGATGTGTTGTGCCTTGCACACACACCCCATTTTGAAAAAAATAGGGACCCCCTCTTTAAATCTTGGCTTAGAGTGTCAAGTGGGTTTTCCATCTCCTAAGTAGTCAGGTGGTCAAAATACACTTCTTGCCATGTTAGAAATCTGATGTTAATAGGTCAATTCAAAATATGCCAAGTCCAAGGATCTGCATTTCATAAAAGAGGTCTAATAAGTCTTTTGCGCTAAAATCTCTCCCCTTCGACCTTTGCGCTAAAATACCCTTTGTTTGACCTTTACACTAGAATCCATCACCTCTAACTCAGCGCTATTCCCTTGCTTAACCCACCTTAGTGCTAAAACTAGTCGCCACCAAATTTGCGCTACAATGCTTATTCACCGACCAAGTCGGAGAGTGTTAAGTTCTCCACTAGTCCAAGGAACCCCAAACTCCTGCAATACACAAAATGGATTGGTCAACTTAGTGCTGAAATTGTTATCCACTGACTAAGTTTGTGACACCCCAAATCCCTACCAAGTCAGAAACAAATGAATCCCACGTGAACCCTAATATCCTGCCAGATCTTGCGACTGACACATCATACACTCTGCATCAATGGCGATCAATTCGGGCAATAAAAGGGGGATTTTTGTGGTTTTCAAAGCTCATTCTACATTTAACAAACACTCAGAGAGCTCTTTGGTGAGATTTTGATCAATCGACCTGCACAACCCATGGACTTGACCTAGAGACCTCCTGCACACTTGCTCATTTTAGTTCACTCTATTCCTGCAGATCAGGTAGGAGCTTATTTCCACATTTAGGGATTTCAATTAGGGTTTTGTTGGATTTCAAATGCATTTTCTTCCAAAAGCATAGTAAATGCATAAATAATAGGGTTTATGGCACGCAAGCTAGGGTGTCCTTTTTTGAGATTGTTTATTATCATGAAACCCTAGTGTTAAAATAGAGGGGAGGAAACACATTTTTGCACATTGTTCAGAGTCTTTCCCATAGGCAAAATGAAACTGATACTTGTCAAACCCTAAAGCAAAATAATCTCAAACACGTTGAATCAATCAGAAAAATAAGTGAAGGGTAGTTTTCCATCAAACGTTGTCTGACTAACTTTCAAAATCTTTGCAATCAATCTGGTCAGTCGGCGGTCTTGAAAAACCCCTGCCAAGACTCAACCAACATTGTGCTAAAAACTAAGTTCTCTAACTTCACATTGTTCTTCACTTCAACTAACTTAATCAGAGAATCCTAGAAGTCTCATATGACCCTAAGGTTTACTTTGCACTAGTTTTTGATTGCTCCAACTCGGTGATAAATGATCACTTCTCCGACCTAGGTCAGATGCACGTAAATGTCCCACAGGTCTATGATGTCCTAAACCCCAACCAAGCAACAAGAAAACAACTTTGTGCTGAAATAAACTCCCTCTGACCTTGCGCCAAAATGTGCCATCACTGACCTAGTCGGTTGACTTTGAAAACCCCACAAGGTTGAGCGGTACCCAATCCTGAGTAAAAGTGGTAAAGTTTGTTTTGATTGACTTGTGCTAAACTTGCAACTGACTGACCCAAATGACTAACATAAGTTAGTCTTATCTCAAACCCACGCAAGTCAGTTGACAATAAAATCTGCGCAAGGCACTATGATGACATGAGCATAGACAGACTAGTTGGTTGAACTGCCCCAATTTCTCCGCTGAGGTTGGTTGACTTCAAATTTAGCACTTTTTCTACTATAGGTCAATTGACCCCAAATTTAGCACAAACTAAGTAAAATGACTATTTAAGGAAATTTTCAAAAGGAGAAATGTTTGTCAAGTAGAAATAATGACTGCACTTGGTAAATTATGATGTTTTAGATGTTTTAATCAAGATTTTGTAGCATTAGAGTATTTATTACATGCATTAGTATAAGATTAATCCATTATTTGATCATGTGGTAAATACAATAGTTAGAAGATTTTAGACTTCTATTCTCATAAGCATATATTGGTAACTTGGAAGATTAATGCTAGATTCATTTGTTATAACATGGTGTTAATAATGTGTAATCAACTTGGTAATCATAGACTTTCAACTTAGGAGTTAGAGAAAACAATTCAAAGGCATCAAAACTTATAAGATCTAGTCCTACAGGTTAGATGACTGCACGAGCTCAAATCATAGGTACGAGTTCAAAGGTATTCCTCTGAAAATGAAGATTTCTACTGGATGGAAGGACATCAGAGACACAGAATTAGGTCATATTAACCTTGATGATTTCATAATTAGAGTATTTGGCCCAAATCCAACTCTGAGAGCCAAGAAAGTGAAGGACAGTGGGATTGCACCAGCTCCTACTTTCCCTACATCTGTTTAATGTGTCAAACTGATAGTTGTCTATGTAGATAGGTATGATGTCATGATCAGGACAATACAAATTGCTAGTGGAGATATTTTAGCTGACTTAAGCCCACCCTCCTTAGCCAAAACCTTTGGTATTCCATGGCATCCAGTGATGACCATGCCAGATAAAGTAGGATTAGAGGCCACCTATAAGAAAGATGAAAGTGGATGTAGGAGACATATGAATGAACAATGGGCAAAGAGTAGAAGGTATGCCATGGTTAAGTTTCCCCAAGTACTATACAGAAGTGACTTTCACGATGAGATAGGGGACTTGATAACTTTTTTTAGTAGAATATATGGATTGACTACAGCATCAACCTTTGAGGGATGGATGTTTGTTATAATTGAAGAAATATTAAAGGGAACTAAGTTCCATTGGGCACAAATCTTAAGTGACAATATCCATGAAGTATTTAGTAACTTCAAATAGAAGTGGTTCTTCATATGGACATCCTATGTTGTTTATGCCTTGGCAAGGAGGAATCACTATGCTAGATTATCCAAAGTGGGAGAAGTAGGAAACGATGAGCAAACTTAAGTAAAGGTTTATGAATTCTACACACCTTGCATTGTCACAATCCCTTATGCATTTTAAGAGGGTAAATGATGCTTTTACTATGTGCATAACTAGATTATTGCAAGGCAATATAGATTTAAGGATATCCACAAAAGCTATGAGTGAAATCACCAAGTATGGGAGATGGTATATTCAATTTGAAAAGTTCACATATCTGAGAATACAAGGCTTCATGAAAATGGCTTATAGA
This sequence comes from Cunninghamia lanceolata, assembly GCA_027924645.1. Taxonomy (NCBI): domain Eukaryota; kingdom Viridiplantae; phylum Streptophyta; class Pinopsida; order Cupressales; family Cupressaceae; genus Cunninghamia; species Cunninghamia lanceolata. The sequence goes on from BSBN01000074.1 coordinate 10,867,823, forward strand.
CTCCCTAGATATCCTATAGATAAAGTAGTGCTCCTGGAACTATCTAGACAAATGATAATGTGTGCTGAAAAACTTAAGCACCTGCATAGAACAAACGTCCAATTTCACATCCTATTAGGTAGAGGAAATTATGCATGTCCTTCATTGGGGTCAACTGAGCACTCTGACAAAGAACTCCAACTTCTCAATCTTCATTACTACAATGGAAGAGATCATTTTGATCCTAATAAGGTGATGGAGGGGTCTGTAAGTAAGAAGTTGTTCCATAAGATGCATATAGAAGACTTTTAGGAAAATTGTATGGATGACTATGAGGTCATGAAGAAAGCCCATTCCAAATTATCCTTGGCATTCATAAGGCAATTCCATATTATTGCAGTTCCTAACCAATTAGAATATAATGACAATATAATGCACAAGGGAGCCTAGGAGGCACAATATCACCAGCCAATTCCCCTACCTAATTGGGCAAATGTTGAGGAAATCTTCCTTGATGTTGTAATGAAGGAACCAATCAGATTAAGTAAAGCATGGGTAAGAGGTCAAATTACTACCTTGGAGAGACAAGGGATACAACTCACATACACTGCACTTGAATCAGAAAAAGAGTCTAGAGGAGAAGAGGATGAACCCATAGAAATCACTGATGAGGAAGAACCGGCCTAGGGACAGAGATTAGACAATGAAGACCATATACCCTTGGCAAAAAAGGATAAAGCACAGAAAAGCAAGAAGGTCACTACAAAGACTAATAAGAAATAAATGCCTCCTACTAGGACAAGGGCTTTGAAGAAAAGAGATATGCCTAGTGGTCCTGTAGAAGGATCTAAGGTGAAGAAGACTAAGGTGAAGGCTATTAGACAAGCTACGGAGACTGCTGCTACTCATAATGACACTAGTCTGCTAGCTTCTCCACCTCTTGTTGCTCTAAATGTTGGTACCATTGCTACTATTTCTATTGTTTCTCCTTCTTTCTCAGCAACCATTATTCAAGGGAATGTCTCTACTTCTTCTTCACCCACAATTGTTGCTTCAGTTGTCTCTTCTTCATTAGTAGTAGCCTCTAGTACTCCAAGCAGTCCTGCTCTATCCATTATTGCCTTGTCATATTCTTCCACTACTTCTACATCCTCACCTTCCATATCTTCTACTTCACTTACCACTTCCCTCACATTACCTCCCATTTATACTATTCTTTCACGTTCTCTGCTCTCTTTCTCCATCACTTCCCCCATAGTCATTTCATTCATCCTGCCAGCTTCTTCCATCCCACCAGCTTTGGGGTCGGCTATGCTTACCAATTTAACACAGGTGAACTTGTCTTCAGTTACGATGCCTTTATCCTCTATTTCTCTTATCTCCCAAATACCCATGGACCAAAATTTAACTCCCTTGGTTGTGCCATTGCTATCGAGTATTGAGAAGGTATGTGCCGAACTAGGTCTTCAAGAGAAAGAATCAGAGAAAGATGAATTTGACGAGACAAATAATGAGGTACTTGATGAGCCATTTGCTAAGACAGTCAGTGCAGAGATAATTAAAATATCAGACAGTCCTCCAGAGAAGGACCAAATAGAGAAAACTTAGAGGTAGCTTGGAAAAATCTAATGATAAACTAGAGAAATCTTATAGATGAGGAAGATAAAGATGTAGATAAAGAATCAAAACAAGAATAGGGATTACTTGAAGGGCCTCCAAATATAGACAACAAAAATCTTGATGGATCTAGAAAGCTTTCTTCCTCAGCACCTGATTGGTTGCAAAGAAGAATAGCATATCCTGAACCTCAGGTGGAGATAATGAAATTAGACTTGAGCACAATTTTGTCACAGGCCCAAAAGCCAAAGAAACAAAAGAAAGTGAAGGTACAATCTAGGATTTACAAGGATGAAACTAGATCTAGAATAGCTGAGATAGTTATCTCATTGCCTGATACAAATAGAGAATAGGTCAAAGCAGAGGATTATGTCATAACAAATGTAAATTTACGACCAACTACATGAGAACAAAGGGTTGATGAGTTCAAAGGGTATGTTACTTCAATCCTAGAGCAGCTGAATAAGGATGAACTTTCAAAGAAAGAATTGAAGCAAAAAAATGAGGAGCTCTGAGCATGGCTTCAATTTTTGATAAAACTAGTAGATTTTGAAGGAGAGATAAGGACAATACCTACCTTTTGTCGAGAGACTAAATGTCAAAGCTTGGTGAAGTTAGGACTCTGTCAAAAGGTACCCAAAAATGGATGATTAGAGTCTGCGAAAAGGGATGTGAGACAATTAACGCTACAGCTGAATCCCATAAGAGTTTGGTTCAACTTCGAGAACAATGGAAAGACTTGCATGAAGAATGTGACTCTTTTGATGAATATTATTCACAGATGTTTCCTCGAGTGCAAGCAATCAGAAACTTGCCAACTCAGATGCTATTGGCTAAAAATATCTTAACAGAGGATAGATTGTATAAAGCCAATGAATTGTATCAATAAATAAAGCTGAGGAAGGAAGTTTTTGACAGCATAAGGGAGGCTTGCAAAATAGCAGATGAGAACATATTATCTCTCATATATGATATAAATGACACTTTGAGAGATTGTCTGGTAATGGTCTACAATGACTTGGTGCCATATGATGTGAAGGGATGTAAAGATAAACTACACAAGATAGTTTTTGAATATGTTGAGTTAGATGTGGAAGCCAGGCTAGATAGAGTCAGTGACCTTAAAGCTGAGTTTAATGCATTTCATAAGGGAAAGGTAGAAATAGAAAGAATATACAATTGGTACAACCAAGAGTTGGAGATGTTCAGATACTGGGTCAATCATCTTAAGAATCTGGACCCCACAGATATCAATCTGGTACTTTCACCCTAGTCAACTATCGCAACAAGATGGTAGAAGAAGACAAAGTAGACTTGGATGGAGAGTCTTGATATGCTTTTTTGAACATTTTTGAAATGTAATCCCGTCACTATTATAAACAACTATATTTAGAGTGACATGTGACACTATTTTGTCTTTATTATGCCTTGAAATTGACCTTTTCTATATATATATTTAGTTGGGTAGTTAAATTGTCTAGATTCAATGTACCCAGGGGTTGTTTTTCATCTTTTTCATAAGAGACAAAAGGTAATCTAGGATTTGTTATGAGCTGTTATGGATGTATTTAATGATATAAATCTAGACTATTGGTGTTGAGTTAATCTCCACCGTCCATTCAAAAACTTGGTATGGCGTTTCACCTATATAAAGAGCTGCTATTTCCATTATCTAGGAGAGAATTCTTGATGCTGAATTGTTGACATTCAACCATTTGAAGTAATACAAAGCAAGTTTCTACAGTTATTTTGAGAATTTGTGTATTGTATTGGCTTATTTGGTTTCATGGTTTGCTTCTTGATCTCCAATAGTTAATTAATTATGCTTTTGCAATGTTCATCGTTTGCTAAAAGTATCTAATGAATGTTCTTAGTCCATACTTTTAGTTATTTGTTGATGGTGGGTAACTATGCAAAGTTAGTCTAGGATGATTAGTTTTGCTTAAGTTTGATTGCATTTCATAAATTAAATTGCGCCATTTATTGGGTATTTGATGAATGAATGTGATCTAAAATTTTCTCAATTTTCATTGAAGATAGCATCATTTTCTGTAGTGCTATAACATTCATTTTCAATTTGGTAACTTAGAAAAGTGGTTAAATTTTAGGGTGTTTGTCTACTTGCAGCAGTCCACATATTGTGAATGTCACTTAGGATTTCCTTAAAACCCTACTCCCTTTTGCATTTTCTTTGAAAATAGTTGTTAGTTTAGAATTTCAGTAGTAGTTCATACTGTCTTATCAACTGAAATCACAAAGCGTTTGCAAGAATTGTTGTTCCAAACATTAAAATTTGTAGATCACATGTAAGACCCCTTGTCGGCACAGCTAGAACATTCCAACGAAGAGATTCTAAGAAAGTTAAGACCTAGCTGTAGAAACCTTGGAGTAGTCTTACCTAGGGTAGGAGACTTTTCAAGAGAGGTGTGATACTAGCAATCACACTTGCGCTGTTGTGTGCTAAAACCACCATCAACAGAATTAGTGCTAGAAGGAGGGTTAAACAAGGAATTACTCCCCTCCAAAAAATTAGCAAATCTAGGGACCAGACAAAGACATACCAAATCCAGCTCAGATGGAGAAGAGTTGTTGTCCTTGACAAAATTCAAGCGAACAAGAAGAGATCAAGGGATACCAAGAGCACCAAGAGCTCAGTCAGTCCCAAGGAATGTACCTGCAGCTCCTTTCAATCCTCCAGTCATGGCTTTCTTCGCAACAAATAACCATTCCCTGTTTCAGTTCAATGATTATCATGATATGCTGAAAAACCCTGATAAGTTCTATTCAAAGTTTAGGGTGAATGATCCAGACAAGACTACAGATGAGCATATTAAAATCTTTCAAAGTAACATGTTTATGCTGCAAGTATAGTACAAAGATGTAGAATGCCAACTATTCCCTTATTCTTTACAAGATGAGGCTTATTATTGGTTTGTTAACCTTCCTGCAACGTCCATAAACTCATGGCTGAATTTGAGAAATGCATTTCTGAATCAATTTTGAATGCCCACTACTCTAGATGATCTCTACCGGTCTTTTGTGGAAATTCATCGAGGTGAAGGTGAGCTAATAAGTTCTTTTAATAACATATTCCAGAAAGCCTTCACTCATTTGCAAGCTCCTTATGCCATAGGGCAAGATACAGCCTTACCAATCTATTATGCAGCCTTGGAAAAACTTACATCCATGTTCGTAAGAAGAGCTGAGCCAACTCTTGCTACTCTAGCTCAAGCATACACTGAAGTTGTCACTGTAAGTACCCAGCTAGGATAAACAACCACTAGTCCATTAAACCACATGGGCCTTGTAGCCATGTCAAATTAGATACCCATGATTAACCAACCCTTGGCCAATCATACCCCTATGATGAACCTAATTCTTAACTAGGCTGCAACACAAGCTTTGGTAGTTCACTCAAGAAATCTAGTAGCTGAAATGCCTCCTGTCCAAATGCCTTTTCTCCAATCTTTAGGAACAACTAAGGCACAGGAAGATAGAGATGATAGCAGGGAGTTAGCAGAGAAGATGAAGAAGCTTACTGCAGAGGTCACCCACCTCAAGAATCAAAATGCCTACTTACAGTAGAGGAGTCAAAATTAGCATCAGTTCTAAAATCAGAACCAATTTCAGAATCAGAACCAGAACTAGTATCAAAATCAAAAATTTTAGCAATAATCAAATCAGTCTTGGAACACCAGGCCTAACAATGGATGGGTGCCACCGTCACTGGAAAATTAGAACAATGATACCCAACCTCCAGGCCATGTGATGTTGGCAAAGGCAACTTTGTCTACTTGGTGCAGATTGCACAACATGAATGCTCATTCTGAGCTAGACTGCCCAGAATTTCAGCTAGCATCAAGCATCTTTCAAATGGAAATCCAAAATGCTAAAACTCAGGAGAATCTACCAACTGGATATGAACTTATCCCTACGCAAAGGTACAACACTGCCCTAGTTCTTGATAGTTATACATTTCCATTTCAAGATGATAATCAGCCTAAGGAAGAAGAGTCGGATGAGGTAAATGCTTATCAGCAATATAAAAGGACTCAATACAATCTGTGAAGTAGCAAGCCAAAAGGCCCTTTCACCACTTCCATCCCTCTAAATAATTACCAAATCCCACCAGACCTGAAAGCTACTAATAATCCCGAACCCCCAAAAACTATTCCTCATCTAGTGCATCAGGGGGCTATTGCCGAGAGTTCTCAATGATCTCATGTAGCAAAAATAGGGTAGTATGTTGCGGAAGAGCTCAAGAAAATGAAGGTTAGTTTATCTATTTATGAGTTTCTAAAATTACCTGAGGTTAGGCTAGCCTTCTTCCAAGATATGGGTGCAAGTATCAAAGTAGATTCATCTCAGAAAGAGGTCCTTGTGAAGGATAACTCTGATAAAGGAAAGGAGAGGGTTCATGTGACCGACGCTGAACAAAAAATGACATTGTTTAAGGATAAGAGAGAAAGTCCTCCTTTCCTCCTAATACTTAGAATATTTGGGAAAAATCTTCACAACTATTTGGTAGATTCCAGTGCTTCTACCAACGTGATGTCAGTATCAGTGTGTAAGGCATTAGGTCTCACTCCAGCCAAATCTTCCAAGAAAGTAACACAGCTGGATAAGACTGAGGTTAATGTAATGGGAGAATTGAATAGGATACATATGCAACTAGCCTTAGATCCAAGATTGCAGTAGTATATAGACATTCAAGTGGTGGATATCCCAGATCAATATGGTATGCTCCTAAGTAGGGATTGGTCCATAACTTTGAATGGTTACATGGCAACAGATTTTTCTCATATGTGGCTGCCATGGAAGGGAATGGCAAACTAGATTCATATTGAAAGGGAACTCAAAATGAAACATATGATTACAGAGTATAACCAAACAAATGAAATTCTATTTTCAGAAGTTGATTTCAGAGTTTATCTATCCCATGTTGACCAAGCTGAGGAAATACTTATTCTAAGCTACCATCAGCCCCGAAAAGAGTATCAAGAAACTACAGAAGCATGTGTATAGTTGGTTCCTGAATCTTCCTCCGAGGAAGAAGATGAAGAGCCAGGTATATTTGAAGGATTTAGGGATTTTGTATCTAAATTTTTGAGTGATCAAGTAGTAGTAGGTAAGTGAGTGCAGATGGAGGATTTACTGCTACCGAATTGGTGCCATATACATGATGCTTCGCTTTCTGAGTTCACATGCCAACTTTGTCAGGAAGTAGTAGAGCAAGTACAAAGACAACTGAAAGTTCCCATTGTTCCAAAGGAAGATCCAGCTGCTACGAAGAAGGAGGAGCCTTAGTATTAGATTAATAAGAAAATATCAACAAAATAGGATGACAGCAATAAAGATTTCCATCTCTGGACTTTGAGGTTCGATGGATCAAGATGTAGACAAGGGTCCGGGGCAGGTGTTGAATTGATCAGTCCCACTAGAAGCTCATATCTAGCATTGCATAGATTACAATTTCCCTACACAAATAACATAACTGAGTATGAAGCTTTGGTGCAAGGATTATTGATGGCACTTCAGAAGAAAGTCAGAATTCTTTAGGTGTTCGAGGATTCAGAATTAGTTGTGAGACAAGGAAGAAGTACTCATGTAATGATAAGAGGCTAAACAGGTATAGAAACTAAGTGTGGGATTTGATCGAATGCTTCGACAATTCTAATATCCAGTTGATTCCTTAAAGGTAGAATCATGTTGGAGATGCTCTAGCTCAAATAGAGAGTACGCTAGAGCCAACATCCATGGTGGGTCTGAAGAAGTTCACCATTGAATTTGTTGCCACCCTGTCCGTACTAGAAAATGTCACTAATTTCCAAGTCTTTGAGGATGACAAGCATATAATTGACTTCCTTAGTTCATCAGATGTTTTCATTGCTCAAATAATAGATGAAGAGGAAATGGAACCTGCTAAGATGGATTTAGAAGGAGTCCTTAACCTAAAGACAAATACGATCCTGTGGGGAATGGTTGAATTGGAGCAATTGTTTGATTCGGAAAAATTGGGAACTCAGAGGAAAGAAGGGGGATCTCTTGGTGGACAGTGTGATCCATTCAATCTGGGGACTAATAAAGAGATTAAGAATGTGTTCATTGGGAAGGCTAGTATTGAAGAAGAAAAAATTGGCATCATTCATGTATTAAGAAATTATCATGAAGTAATAGCATGGTGCTATGAGGACGTCAAAACATATGACACATCAATCATTACTCACACCATTCCACTGAAGCCTGGAACAAAGCCATTCAAACAAAGACAGTGGCTTGTGAATCCTAAACTTGAGCCTCTGATTTTCACCGAAGTACAGAAACTGCTATCAGCAAGGATAATATTTTCTATCAGACATTCTGTGTGGGTGACAAATTTAGTTCTAATTTGAAAGAAAAATGGAAAAATTAGACTTTGCGTCGACTTCAGAAATTTGAATTGAGCATCAAAGAAGGATAACTATCCACTACCTTCTTAAGATGAGGTATTACAGATTGTTAATGGATCCCAGATGATGTCTTTCTTAGATGGATATTCTAGTTATAACCAAGTGATGGTCGACTATGAGGACAGATTGAAGACATCTTTCACATGTAAATGGGGGATCTACGTGTACCATAGAATGCCATTTGGGCTAATAAATGTTGGGGCCACTTTCCAATGAGCAATTGACATAGCCTTCAAAGGGTTAGTCAAAAAATGTATTATAATCTATATGGATGATCTCACAGTGTTTTCAAAGAAGAGAGAAGATCATCTAGCTAACTTAAGGAAAGTATTACAGTGAAGTAGGGATTATGGAATTTTACTCAACCCCAAGAAGTGCATCTTTGGAGTGACCGAAAGAAAGTTATTGGGACATGTAATCTCCAAGTGAGGCATATCCATTAATCCTGACAGAATACAAGCAATCCTCAAGATACCACCCCTAGCCAGCAAGGAGCATAAGTCATATTTTGGGAAAATCAACTTTGTGCGTAAGTTCATTACTGGTTTTGCTGAAATCATCCAACCACTCAATGCAATGCTAAAGAAAGACACTAAGATGGATTGGACCCCAGAAGCCAAAGCTACCTTTGCTGAAATGAGGCAAGCAATAGCTAATGCCCCAGTATTGGTAAGTCTAGATTATACACTACCATTTTATATTTACTCATTCACATCTAAACATACCTATACAACAATGTTAACATAGAAGAAAGCGGTCGATGATGAAAGGCCCATTGCTTTTATGAGTACACCATTAAAAGATGCAGAGTTAAGGTATCTCAATGTAGAAAAATAGGCCTATGCTTTGGTAAAGGTAGTCAAGAAATTTCATCATTACATCCTAAGGAGTCAAGTAATTGCTATAGTCCCAGATGTAGCAGTTAAACCACTATTGATGCAAGTGAACTTGGATAAAGGAGAGGAAAGTGGGCCACCATTCTGTAGGAGTTAGATATAGACATCCAGCCCATGAAGTTGGTAAGAGGACAGGCACTGACTAGAATAATGGTTGAAGTGGGACTAGGCTTGGTTTCCCAACAATACATGTTAGAAGACATCTCGAAGGATGAGTGGTACGGGGACATCATATTTTATCTACTCAATCAGCGTTGTCCACCTCAATTGAATTTGGTTCAAAGAAGAGTGGTCAGACTAAAAATCAATAGCTATATGATAAAGGGATCTATGTTATACAAGAAGAACCACGAGGGGATTTATCTAAGATGTCTAGATAAGACAAAAGTAAATCAGGTTTTAACCAATTTTTATGAGAAGTTCGGAACAAGTCACGGATCATCTCACTCGATAGCCAATCAAATTCTTTAGGCTAGGTATTACTGGCCTAGTTTGTTCAAAGATGCTTATTCACACGTAAGGACTTGCCACACATGTCAGACTACTGCAACCAAGGAACAAAATGTTGTCATGCCATTGCAACTAGTCATAAAGGTACAACCATTCACACAGTGGGGCCTTGACTTTATTAGTATGGTCAATCCACCCTCCAGTATAGGCCACAAGTATATTCTGACTGCTATTAATTACTACACTCATTGGTCTAAGGCAATAGCTTGTAAATAATGCACAATAGAGGTAGTTATCAAATTTGTTGAAAAGCATATTATCACCAGGTTTGGATGCCTGTTTTCTTTAGTTTCTGATAATGGTCTAGCCTTTTCATCACTATGTTTCTCTAACTAGGCATTTGATTATGGAATCATTCTAAAATTCTCATATAATTACTATCCACAGGGGAATGGGGTAGCTAAATCAACTAACAAAAATTTGCTTGAGGTAATTAAGAAGCTGCTAGACAAAAATTCTAGGGACTGGCACACTCAACTCAAATTTCCCTTATGGGCTGATAGAATTAGACACAAGGTCGCATTGGGAACATCACCCTATCATTTAGTCTACAGAACTAAGCCATTTTTTCCTATTCACCTAAGGATTCTCATTCTACAATTCATGTAAGATTGCCTCGAAACTGATGATTAGCTGTCTTCCTGATTAGCCCAATTACTGTACCTTGAAGAGAAATGTGATATTGCTATAGAAAATTTTACTAAGCACCAGGGTGTAGTGAAGTGATGGTTCAACAAGAGAGCCAAGGTAAACACCTTCTGCATTTCTGATTTAGTTCTGTATTGGGATAAATCCCATGAGAAGAAAGGTGAGCATGGTAAATTTGATAAACTTTGGTTGGGTCCGTATCAGATCTATGAGATCCTTGGTGATAACACATATTGACTTAAGAGCCTAACTGGTGAGGAGCTCCCGTTGCCCATCAATGGCCAGTTCCTAAAGCACTACTTCTAGGCTTAAGAGGTAGTCTTGCCTTACTTTAGTGTACATAATTAGGATTTCTTGTTTGATTTGGTTAGAGTAGGTTGCTATTAGATTAGGTTTGCTTTCCTGCTTTCGCTTTCCACAATTTTTAGGTGTTCTTGTTTTCACTTAGTTAGTTGTCTTTTCAGCTTTGCTTTTGCCTATTGCACTTTCTTTTGCGCGGGGTTTCTTTTTCTAGAATGTGGTGGCAGTTATGCAGACTTGCAAATGCTTCCTTGTTGGGTAAATTATCCATGGTCTTTCTTTGAGAAGATGAAGCTCTGCTTAGGTCTTGCTATGGGTTCTGTTGTTATACCAGGGAGTATGATGTTTGTTCATGGGAAATGAGTCATTGGTTGGTGCACTTGAAATATTTTCTAACCATATATCTTTCACACTTTAAATGATCCTGAGGCAGCTAAGTGAGTTTGAGTGATCTTTTGTTAAGTGAAAAAGTTTGGACCCCCATTTTACCACCATACCAGTACTATGGATCTAGATAAAGATGGAAAGTAGTACTAAGTACTACTAGCTTATATTGGGTGAAAATAAAAGGTGTTTTTCAACACCAGACCCATTACAAAGTATCAATGTGAAAATCATCTTAAGAAGACTCTCACATGAAGAATATTGTCTAAGGACTATTAGCATCAAATATCATTGCATCAAAAATATTACTGGAAGAGCCACTATTTGCTTCCCTCAAGGCTCATCGTATCTCAGCATCAGAGCATTCTCTTGGTGGTAAAATGATCCCAACTTCATAGATTAGCTCAAAAGATCTTGGATGAACTTAATTGTTGAAGGATGGGAATGAATACAATTGCAAACACTCAGGTTTTCAGGATATGGATGGTTGCACCAGTTAGTGGTCTTTGATTCTTTGATAGGATATCATGCTTTCTTGCCTAATGTGTGGGAAACACATAGATTATGGGTTCAAACTAAAAGTTTATTGTTGAAATGCTCTAGAGCATTTCCCAGTAGAGTCACCATTTGTTGTGCCTTGCAGACAGGTCCCATTTCAAAAAAAATAGGGACCCCCTCTTTAAATCTTGGCTTAGAGTGTCAAGTGGGTTTTCCATCTCCTAAGTAGTCAGCTGGTCAAAATACACTTCTTACCATGTTAGAAATCTGATGTTAATAGGTCAGTTCAAAATCTGCCAAGTCTAAGTCTCTGCATTTCATAAAAGAGGTCTAATAAGTCCTTTGTGCTAAAATCATTCCCCTCTAACATTTGCACTAAAATACCCTTTGTCCAACCTTTCCACTAGAATCCTTCACCTCTGACTCAACGCTATTCCCTGGCTCAACCCACCTTAGCGCTAAAACTAGTCACCGCTGACTTTGCGTTGTAATGCTTATTCACCAACCAAGTTGGAGAGTGTTAAGTTCTCTACCAATCCAAGGAACCCCAAAGTCTCACAATGCATGAAATGGATTGGTAACCTTAGCACTGAAAATGTTATCCACTGACTGAGTCTGTGACACCCCAAATCCCTACCAAGTCAGAAACAACTGAATCCCGCATGAACCCTAATATCCTGTTGGATCTTACAACTGACACATTGAACACTCTACATTAATGGAAATCGATCCGGGGGATAAAAGGGGATTTTTTGTTGTTTTCGAATCTCATTCTGCATTTAATAAACACTCCGAGAGCTCTTTGGTGACATTTCGATCGATTGACCTGCACAACCTGTGGACTCGACCCAGAGACCTCCTGCACACTTGTGTGTTTCAATTCACTTCATTTGCATGGATCAGGTAGGAGCTTATTTCCACATTTATTGCTTTCAGTTAGGGTTTTGTTAGATTTCAAACGTATTTTCTTCCAAAATCACAGTAAACGTATAAATAATAGGGTTTATGGCACACAAGCTAGGGTGTCCTTTTCTGAGATCGTTTATTATCATGAAACCCTAGTGTTAAAATAGAGGGGAGGAAACACATTTTTAGGCATCATTTAGAGTCCTTCCCATAGGAAAAATGAAACTGATACTTGTCAGACCCTAAAGCAAAAAAATCTTAAACACATTGAATCGATCAACAAAATAAGTGAAGGATAGTTTTGCATCAAAAGTTATCTGACTGACTTTCAAAAACTTTGCGATCAATCTGGTCAATCAGCGGTCTTGAAAACCCCCACCAAGACACAAAACCAACATTGTGCTAAAACTAAGTTCTCCAACTTTGCAGTGTTCATCGCTTCAACTAACTTAATCAAAGAATCCTAGAAGTCCCGCATGACCCCAAGGTTTACTTTGCACTAGTTTTTGATTTCTCCAACTTAGAACTAAATGATCACTTCTCTGACCTAGGTTAGATGCATGTAAATGTCCCACAGGTCTATGATCTCCTAAATGCCCGCCAAGCAACAAGAAAAAAACTTTGCACCGAAATCAACTCCATCCGACCTTGCACCAAAATGTGCCATCACCTACCTAGTCGGTTGACTTCAAAAACCCCGCAAGGTCGGGCAATATCAAATCTCACGCAAAAGTGGTAAAGTTTGTTTTGATCGAATTACGCTAAATTTGCAACCGACTGACCCAAATGACTAACATAAGTTGGTCTTATCTCAAACCCGCACAAATCAGTTGACCATAAAATCCATGCAAGGCATTATGATGACATGAGCATAGACAGACTAGTTGGTCAGACTGTCCTAATTTCTCTGCCGAGATTACTTGACTTCAAATTTAACATTTTTTCTGCTATAGGTTAGTTGACCCCAAATTTAGCGCAAACTGAGTAAAATGACTATTTAAGGAAATTTTCAAAAGGAGAAATGTTTGTCAGGTAGAAATAATGACTGCACTTGGTAAATTATGATGGTTTACATGTTTTAATTAGGATTTTGCAGCATTAGAGTATTTATTACATGCATTAGTATAAGATTGCTCCATTATTTGATCATGTGGTAAATACAATAGTTAGAAGATTTTAGACTTCTATTCTCATAAGCATATATTGGTAACATGGTAGATTTATGTAGATTCATTTGTTATAACAGAGTGTTAATAATGTAGTATTCAACTTGGTAATCATAGACTTTAAACTTAGGAGTTAAAGAAAACACCTCAAAGGCATCAAAACTTATAAGGTCTAGTCCTGTAGGTTAGATGACTGCACAAGCTCAAATCATGAGGTACAAGTTCAAAGGTATTCCTTTGGAAATGAATATTTCTACCAAATGGAAGGACATCAAAGACAAAGACTTAGGTCATATTGACCTTGATGATTTCAGAATTAGAGTATTTGGCCCAAATCCAACCCCGAGAGCCAAGAAAGTGAAGGATAGTGGGATTGCACAAGTTGTTCTTTCCCTACATCTATTTAATGTGCTAAACTGATAGTTGCCTATGCAGATAGGTATGATGTCATGACCAGGACAATACAAACTGCTAGTGGAGATATTTTAGCTAACTTAACCCCACCCTCCTTGGTCAAAACCTTTGATATTCCATGGCATCCAGTGATGACCATGCCAGATAAGGCACGATAAGAGGCCACCTATAAGAAAGATGAAAGTGGATGTAGGAACATATGAATGAACAATGGGAAAAGAGTAGAAGGTCTTCCATGGTTAAGTTTCCCCAAGTACTATACAGAAGTGACTTTCACGATGAGTTAGGGGACTTGATAACTTTTTTTAGTAGAATATATAGATTGACTGCAGCATCAACCTTTGAGGGATGGATGTTTGTTATAATAGAAGAAATATTAAAGGGAACTAAGTTCCATTGGGCACATATCTTAAGTGACAACATCCATTAAGCATTTAGTAACTTCAAAGAGAAGCAGTTCTTCAAATGGACATCCTATGTTGTTTATGCCTTGGCAAGGAGAAATCACTATGTTGGATTATCCAAAGTCAGAGAAGTAGGAAATGATGAGCAAACTCAAGTAAAGGTTTATGAATGCTACACACAGCTTGCATTGTCACAATCCCTTATGCATTTTAAGATGGTAAATGATGCTTTAACTATGTACATAACCAAATTATTGCAAGGTAATACAACTCTAAGAATATCCACAAAAGCTATGAATGAAATCACCAAGTATGGGAGATGGTATATTCAATTTGAAAAGTTCACATATCAAAGAATACAAGGCTTCATGGGAATGGCTTATAGACTCTCTAGATATCCTACAGATAAAGTAGTGCTCCTGGAACTATCTAGACAATTGATAACTTGTGCTGAAAAACTTAAGCACTTGCATAGAACAAACGTCCAATATCCCATCCTATTAGGTAGAGGAAATTATGCATCTCCTTCATTGGGGTCAGCTGAGCACTCTAACAAAGAACGCCAACTTCTCAATCTTCATTACTACAATGGAAGAGATCATTTTGATTCTAATAAGGTGATGGAGAGGTTTGTAAGTAAGAAGTTGTTCCATAAGATGCATATAGAAGACTTTTGGGCAAATTGTATGGATGACTATGAGGTCATGAAGAAATCTCATTCCAGATTATCTCTGGCATTCTTAAGGAAATTCCATATTATTGCAGTTCTTGACCAATTAGAAGATGATGGCAATATAATGCATAGGGGAGCCTGGGAGGCACAATATCACCAGCCAATTCCCCTACCTAATTGGGCAAATGCTGAGGAAAGATCCCTTGATGTTGTAATGAAGGGACTAATCAAATTAAGTAAAGCATGGGTAAGAGGTCAAATTACTGCCTTAGAGAGACAAGGGATACAACTCACATACACTGCACTTGAATTGCAAAAAAAGTTTGGAGGAGAAGAGGATGAACCCATAGAAATCACTGATGAGGCAGAACTGGCCCAAGGACAGAGATCAGACAGTGAAGACCATATACCCTTGGTAGAAAAGGCTAAAGCATAGAAAAGCAAGACGATCACTACAAAGACTAATAAGAAAGAAATGCCTCCTTCTACTAGGACAAGAGCTTCAAAGGAAAGAGATATGCCTAGTGGTCCCGGAGAAGGATCTAAGGTGAAGAAGACTAAGGTGAAGGCTATTAGACAAGCTACAGATATTGCTGCTACTCATAATGACACTAGTCTGCTAGCTTGTCCACCTCCTATTGCTCTAGATGTTGGTACCTTTGCTCCTATTTCTATTGTTTCTACTTCTTTCTCAGCAACCATTATTCAAGAGAATGTCTCTACTGCTTCTTCACCCACAATTTCTACTTTAGTTGTCTCTTCTTCATTAGTAGTAGCCTCTAGTACTCTGAGCAGTCATGTTCCGTCCATTGTTGCCTTGTCATTTTCTTCCACTACTTTTACATCCTCACCTTCCATATCTTCTACTTCACTTACCACTTCCCTCACATTACCTCCCATTTCTACTATTCTTTCACCTTCCCTACCCTGTTTCTCCATCACTTCCACCATAGTCATTTCATCCATCCTACCAGCTTCTTCCATCCCACCAGCTTTGGGGTTGGCTATGCTTACCAATTTGACACAAGTGAACTTGTCTTTAGTTACGATGCCTTTATCCTCTATTACTCCTCTCTCCCAAATACCCATGGACCAAAATTCAACTCCCTTGGCTATGCCATTGCTACCAGGTATTGAGAAGGTATGTGCCGAACTAGGTCTTCAAGAGAAAGAACTGGAGAAAGATGCATTTGACGAGGTAGATAATGAGGTACACAATGAGCCATTGGCTAAGATAGTCAGTACAGAGATAATTGAAATATCAGACAGTCCTCCAGAGAAGGACCAAACAAAGGCAAGCCTTGAGGCAGCTCAAAAACATGTAATGATAAATTGGAGAAATCTTACAGATGAGGAAGATAAAGATGTAGATAAAGAATCAGAACAAGAACATGGATTACTTGAAGGGCCTCCAAATATAGATAGCGAAAATCTTGATGGATTTGGAAATCTTTCTTCCTCAGTACCTGATTGGTTGCAAAGCAGAATAGCATATCCTAAGCCTCAGGTGGAGATAATGAAATTAGACTTGAGCACAATTTGTCACAGGCCTAAAAGCCAAAGAAACAAAGGAAAGCAAAGGTACAATCTAGGATTTACAAGAATGAAACTAGATCTAGAATAGCTGAGGTAAATGTCCCACCGCCTTATACAAATAGAGAATAGGTCAGAGCAGAGGATTATGTCATAAGAACTATAAATTTGGGACCAACTACACGAGTACAAATGGTTGATGAGTTTAAAGGGTCTGTTACTTCAATCCTAGAGCAGCTAAATAAGGATGAACTTTCAAAGAAATAATTGAAGCAACAAAATGAGGAGCTCTGTGCATGACTTCAATTTCTGATAAAACTAGTAGATTCTAAAGGAGAGATAAGGACAATACGTACCTTTTTGTCAAGAGATGAAATCACAAATGGTTTGCAAGAATTGTTGTTCCAACCATTAAAATCTGTAGATCGCATGTAAGACCCCTTGTCGGCACATCTAGAACATTCCAACTGAGAGATTCTAAGCAATCTAAGACCTAGCTATAGAAACCTTTGAGTAGTTTTACCTAGGGTAGGATACTTTTCAAGAGAGGTGTGATACTAGCAATCACACATGTGTTGTTGTGTGCTAAAACCACCATCAACAAGATGCACCTCAAGAAGAACATAATGATGGATTAGGGGTGAAGAAGAAGAAGAAGATTTGAGTAGTTTTGATGAAGATGAATCTGTTGTTATAGAAGAAGTTGGTACAAATGATCATGCAAAATAACAAGTTGAGACTCTTACTCCACCCTTGAGAGTTTTCTTTGAATGTGCTTCGTCATGTAACCTTCACCAGCCTTTAATTAAAATATCCTCATTGGATATGTTTAATGTCTGGCAACACTGCATTTCTCTGGATAAGTACAATTCAAAGTCTTTGAAGTGGTCTACTTCATCATTACCATCTGAACTATAATCAGATTCTATGATCACTCTGTTGTCCTGATGAGCATTTTTATGGATGTGTGTATTATACATTAGAACTTCCTCTATCCTGACTATTTGAGGTTTGATGGTATACACCCTTGGTTCAACATCTATGTAAAATATCTCATTGGTATTATTATATTCTATGATCATATGTTTCATCCTAGGTTCAACTTCTATCCTTATTTTATTAGGAATCCCTTTCCAAGGTAACCACATGTGGCTGAAATCAATAGACATGCAACCATTGAGTGTTTTTGACCAATCTCTACTGAGCAACATTCCATAAGCGTCAGGGATATCCACTACTTGGATGTCAATGTAATATTGAATCCTTGGATTTGATGCTAACTGCATGTGGATATGTGTTAATTCTCCCATTACACTTACTTCAGTTTTATCTAGTTGTGTCACTTTTTTGAGGGACTTGGCTAGATGCAACCCTAAGGCATTGCAAATAGATAGTAGCATCACATTGGTTAATGCACCTGAATCTACTAGAAAGTTGTGTAGGTTCTTACCAAATATTCTTAATGTGAGTAGGAATGGGGTTTACTCGGTCTTGTCTCTATAAAGAGTCATATGTGAGGTCTCAACAACTTGAACAGTGGCCAGAACTTTATGTTTGACATTGTTTTCTTTGGCTATGTGATCTTTGTTCAAGATTTGACTTGAATTATGGGCATGATTATCATCCTTTGGTGTAGACTCATCTAGGGACCTCATGAAAGCCTTCTTTATGGTTGGGGTTTTAAGTAATTCTAATAGAGATAAGCTGATTTTAACCCTTTTCATCTCCTCAGCTAAATATGTGGCTAATTTGTCAGATTCTGGAGATTGATTGCTAGCTTTTGAAACTGTGTTTTGGGGTGCAAAATACTGAGTACTAACCTTGGGAGGACTAGGATTATTACTTTCTTTTGGATCTGGGGAGTGATGAAGTTATTAGGAGGCATGGATGTGGTAAAGGGACTAGGCGGTCTGTTAGGATTACTCCTAAGGTTATAATTATGCTTACCCTAATATTGTTGTTGATAAGCATGAACTTCCTCATGTTCTACTTCTGGTTCATTTTCATCCTCAAAGGGAAACACATAATTTGTCTCAAATGCCAAGGCAGATTCTTCACATGCTAATGTGTAGTTCTCATGAGTTGAAGCTATTTGGTGATGAGGCTGATTTAGGAAACTCTCTAGTACAAGAGTAGAATCGTATCCACAAGGAACAATCTCATTCCCTTCAATGAAAGGAGGGTCACATGTGGTGTTGGATAATTCATCCTGAAAGATAGTAGCTGCTATTTTGAATTGGGGACAATCTAGCTTGGCATGCACATTAGTGTTGTGTATTCTACACCAATTCCTAAGTGTTGCCTTTGCTAGATTAACCATAGCAATCTATTTGGGTTCATTAGGAGGCTGATTATCCAAGGGTGATGGAAAAGAGCCATTGTCTAGCATAGTATTCCATACTCTAGGTTGCCTAGGTGCAATATTGTTATTGCCATTATTATTGTTAAAGTTCCTTTCATTGGTATATCCCTTGTTAAGATATCTGAATCGATCATTGTTATTTGCATATCCTCGGTTTTGGTTTGATTGAGAATAAAATTTTTGACCTCTCAAGTGTGTAATCTCGATTGTCAATTTCATCAATTGTGTAGATATTTTTTTGATGTCTTCTTTCTCTTCCTGAACTTTGGCTACTACATTTTCTTGTTGAGGTTTAAAGAAAGAAGAGACATTGCTATTGTTTTGTCCTACATCTTGAGATGTTTGAACATGTCCTGGATACTTTATTATCTGACCACTCCCATTTGGAGGGGGCATGATACTAAGTAGGGGTACATGTAATGGACTGGGCATTGCAATAGGAGGCATCATGACTCCATTGGTCTGTGACTAGGTAGGATATGCAAGATATGCTATGTTAGGTGTTGTAGCAGGAATCAACTGCTAATTAACTTGTATTGCCTCTTCATAAGCTCCTATCAAAGTTGTGACACCAAGATGTGTTCTTCTTATGAACATGGAGGTTAAGGGATCTAAGGATGAGTAGTATATCAGTCTGGCTACCTCATCTCCTACATTGTATGGAGCTACTAGCTTAGAGTACATTTTCTAGAATCTAGCATTGAATTTTGAGATTGGTTCTCCTTCTACTCTTTTAATTGTGGAAAAAAGGTGATAAGTCATCACAGGATCTATAGGTATTTTAAACCTATCTTTAAAATCTTTTTCCAAGGCATCCCATGAATTAATTGAGGCTTGGGCAAAGATGATGTACCAATTGTATGCTTCCTCTCCCAAGGGGTATGGAAATAATCTGCAAACCACATCCTAATGTTCAATCCTTGTTCTAAAGCAAGCTTCCTTATATGTCTAGATATGATCATCTGCATCCTAATATGGATGATACTTAGGGCAAATTTTATCAAGATTTTTTAGGTAAAGGGTGATATGTAGTAAAGGTCAAGGGTGAATCAACAACAAAATATGACATTGTGACTAGTGATTGAGGGATATGAGGTATAATTAGGCATCTTGGAAGTGTCTGAGGTACAAATGGAGATACTGGAGGTGTTGCAGTATGTCTTGATGAGCATGGTGATGTACTAGACTCAGGAGTATGATGAATTTTAGTGGTACAAGGTCTAAGTCCATGAATAGGTAATTCTTCAAGGAGTCCAACTGATCTAGACCTAGTATTAGGCCTATGAGCCAATATTCTAATAGCTTAGGATAGAATATGGATATTTTGGCTAGATCTTTGCAAAGATTAGAGGAAATGATCTTTTAAGGTGAATATTTATGGTCAAGACTCTGCAATAACTAGATATTTATGCAATATTTGCACTAAAAATGCAAATATGAGCAAGGTTGAACTTCTGGTCACAAATATCAGATTATTTAGTCACACAGACAGGTTACTATAGGACATTTGTAGGAAAACCTAAACAATAACTCAATATTTGAAGACTTCAAGAAATTATCTGCAAAGATTAAAGTATTTATGCACAATACTGAAATATTTATAATCAACACTCTTGAAACAACCTGAAACAAGTGAATCTTTGCACAAATGTCCAAAAAATAACCAATTCTAATGAACTTTGACAAGATCACCTTGTGTAGATGCAGGAATTAGGTGTATGTAACCGATTCAAGTAGCAAAAGAGAGCCCTCCTTCTAGCACCAATTTATGTTGGTTATGATGTTAGTCACAAACACACATAGATAAAGAATTACAAATCAAACCTTTATCATCTTGAAAGACACAATGAATTGGAGAATTCATGATGCCAAGTCCTATGGATTAGTTCATAATCTACTGATGTTACTCAGTGGTTTGATGTGCCATGCTATTTTCCATTCAAGGGGCCTTACATTTATGTTTCTAAGAACTGATGTCTAAACATCTAGTTTTCCACCTACTTTCTGTAAATCTTTTAACAAACAAGGTTAATCTTACTGTATTCAACAGATGATGAGGATATTTTATAAGTTTGATCAATTCTTCTGATCATCAACTGTTATTGATTATTTTTCCCTGCTGCACTATGGATTCATTTAAATAATGTGCCTACAAGCATATATCTGCATGCTTATTGTTGATATTTATATTTATTTACATGGTATTTTTAATTATACATTCTAATTAGCTCAAATATGCTATGAATATTCAGTTTCCTTTGGGATATCAGCATATTTACTTATATTTACTTGAGATTATCTGTATATTTGCAATTGTGATGATGATTTTAATAAAATTAAACAAATTGTATTGATTGCTTTCTAATCTTTACTAAAATGAGTGAATCTTTAGCTATTGATCCATATACATTCCAGATACAGTCATGAAGAGAAGGAAATCAAACCATAGGTTCACTAGGATGTTCCACAACTAAGTATGGTTGATGTAAACTTTGATGGAAAGGAATGAAGACAACATGCACAACATAAATTGCACTCCAAGGGATGCAGAAAATCAAAGTACAAGCCAAGAATTCATCCACCGATTACTCAAGGTATACAATTGTATGTAATCTAGATCTTCTTCTTCATTAAGTATGCAACAGACATGTATATTTACAATCAACTTTGAGAATTAGTCCTGAGCCTTCATCAATCTAATCTCAATTAAGTTTTGAATCTGTTACAAGGTGCACTTGATCTCCTTTTATAGGACAAAGAGAGGAGGTGGTTACAAATGATCCAATGATCAAGATTTAGATATCAAAATCAATGATCTATATCATCTTTGACTTGGTCAACAAATGTTAAACATGGCACAGGTTGCCAGCTGGCAATCATCTGGTGGTACTTGATCATTTCTTTGTCATATGATGCGTATGACCCTGTCATCCTACATCCTTACTCATTCTTCATCTTCTTCATCAGTAGATGGGTCATCTCCTATATGTGTGCTGATAATCCCCCTGATGGGTTCATATGCCCACACTATCTATTCAATCTCGTCTTCATCTTGAACCTTATCCTTTGCTATAGCATGCTCTTGTGAGTGCAATTGTGTTTGTAATGCAGACCATTTGTTCTTTCTGCTACATGCTTAAAATTATCATGGAAAGCTTCAATTGCAAAATCAACATCTTGATTTTCTATCTTCCCCTCTACCTTGTCCTTAAGAGCTTCCAGGATGTTTATTTCCTTAGACATGAAGTGATGCAACTTGACATTGATGTCTCTGAGTTTTGTGTTGCATCTCTTTAGGATATCACTTTCAAACCGAGTATCTTCATACCATATACCCAATATCTTCAAAGTATGATTGTTTAATACCTTATTGTATATGAGTACTTTCACATCTATCCATTTCATTTTAGCCAAAGAAATCAGATCCTTTTCTACTTTGACTGATCTCTGTCCAACCTCCTTTTGTAACTTATCCACTTTACTCAATGTGTTGAGCAAATTCCAATTGGTGAGGGAGGTCTTTATTACCTTTTTTGATTCAAAAATGAATTAAATAAACCAATTATCCATCACATGTACCTTATGCTTCATGATATCCAACCCTATTACCTCATCCTGAGATAAAATGGTCAAAGGGGTAGCCATGCTGACTGGCATGTGATTTGGGTCAATTAGTACCTTTATGAATGTATGCAACTGAGCAATGTGCTTCTTGTGAATTTTATTTTTATTTATCTCTCTTTCCACACTTTTCAATAAAGAATCAATAATATCTTTGGCCTTCTTGCTCTTCAGTAGCAAAGCCTAAATCAATATTGGTCATCTAAAATTCATTAATACTTATCTCTCCCTTTTCTTTATCTGCTATAGGCAAAGCTACTTGAGTTATTCTTTTGCCTATGGTAGGATCTCTTTTTATTGCAGAAGTGGCCCTTACCCTTCTCTTTGGCTTAACCATGTCAGCTGAAAATAATGTAGAAATATCAAATTCAGATACATCACTAAGTTGAGGTGGGTTCACCTCCTGCCACAGACAATATGGTATTTCATCTGTAGACCCTTGTTGGTCTGTATACTCAATGTGAGCATCATGAGACTCTACATTTTGTTCCACTCTTGGTGGTGAAGGTTCTTTTCTTTGTTCATCTTGAATCTCCTCATGATGGACCTCTTCCTATGCAGGGGTTTCTTGTTGTGCTTTCACATTCTGGTCTTGTGTATCACTTGATCCACATGAGGGGTTTGAGCACTCTGATCTAGTTTATCTGGGTGATCATCTTGATCATTCTTATTCACCTTTTCTTCTTCTTTTCTATGATCATCACCCTTTTGAAGACCTTGTTCCCCATCCTTTGATGTGTCCACTTCTCTAGGGTCTTGGGCTTTGTCCATCCCTTCTTCAATTGATCTTCTTTTAGGTATTTGCTCATTGTCCTGACTATCATTTTGATTAGGAATCTCTTCATCATCCATATGTACATTAACTTCTAATTTGCCCTATTCTAGAGGTAAGTCTTTATCTTTGTTTTGGTCTTCATCACCTATATAAGTCAAATCTATTGTTGTGGGGCTAGTGACTTGATCAACTAATCTTGTCAATCCAATCTGTCGTGCCACCACTTCAGGGTTACTCTCTTCTATTTCCTCTACTTCAACCTCCTCATGATGGACTTACTTTTGTGCTATGGGGGTACCATGAGGGGCCATCTTAGTATTCTTTATTAATGTCTCCATAGAATTGGCATGGACCTCATTACAACATCATCATCAGATAGTTCCACTGTGTTATGTAATGGAAAGGATTGCTCATCTCTTACACTATGCATCTCTTTTCTCTTTTCCTCTGCCATCTCAGACTTGAACTACATGATATTAGGAATAGGTACCTCATGCCGTAGATTCTTTAGAATGCCTTCACTACCTGCTTCTCTTAATAGGATAGTGGCATTTTATCTACTTCCCTCCTCATAACAAATGTTTGTTTCTTATGAGGTGGCTCTTGGATATTCTTCTTTTTCTTCCTTATCAGGAGATCATCATCTTAGCTATCTTCCTCCTCTACAATAGTAGGAGCAGGCTTTACAATAATAGGAGGAGGTGATGTTGTAGCAGTTTTGGAGGCTACATCTTCCTTTTGTTGAGGTTGATGAATGACTATCACCCCAATAGCTTGGTTTCCTTTCTTGATTTTACTTTTCTGCCTCTCCCTTTTTGACAACATCTTTTCCTTGAGGAAATCATCATATTCCTCATCTAATAATTCTTGTATTTTCATTTTGTTGTCAATAGTGAGTGCCACTCCCTTATTCTTTAGCTTGGTGATCTCTGCATCCACCCAGTCTTTAGTCAATTGTGTGACCTTCTGCATTATCTGATCCAAGGAAGTCACCTTTGGTTGAATCCAATTCCAGGGATGATATTGTCTCATTATATAATTTATTGTCCTCATATTCTCAGGACATGATCATGTCGTCATCTTCATGTATTTATGCAGGCACTGGTATGCAATCTAACGTACATATTTGTCTTAAAGTAAGCCTCTAGTAGCCTCTTTTTCTTACTTCTACCTTGTCATCACAGTCAGCCCAATAATCTTCAATGTGCCTCTGATGTATTGGTTTCTTATGCAATGTTTGCATCCTATCATAGGGGTCATATGGCCTAGCCAGTGTGAAGGGCTGCAGGGACATCAACTTTAGTCCTCTAATTACATCTTTTACACTCTCCCTATCAGGACAAATATATCATCTAATTATGATTAGAAACTAAATATTAGGTATCTTTCCTTTCTCAATATAAACTTCCACTGAAGGCAATATCTGCCTGGTTAGCTCCATCAAGATGACCTTATCATTGGGATATCTTAGCAACATGAGACGTTACCTAGTGAAACCTTCCATTCTTATGTATGAAAAGGTGGGGAACTTGATGAACCAAGCCCTATGTCTGTTTATTACAGCCTGAGCCTCTATGCTCAGTCTCTTTGCTCTATCTTCCTCCATAGTCCTGACAAGGTGCATAGAGAAGGAACCATTCACCCCCTGGTAATGTTGGTGAGAGTCTCTTCATTTCAATTGTGAGTAATGCTACCAGATGCTTACATCTCCAAGGTTGCTTCTGATCCTGCCCACTGTTTATAATCCATCAAAGGTGCCTCTGAATGCACATACATATACCACATAGGAGGTCATAAGGAACATATTAGTTCTTCCTCCTAACTTCCTCATCCCTTCATCCAGGTTGTCACTTATGATCTTATCCCATTGGGGTTTCTCATCAGTACCTTCTACCATCCTTATGATGCCATACATCCAATTATCAAAAGATCCAGCATTCAGTTTTCCTATCATCCTACTAAGCATCACCATCATATATTGATACTCTAGAGAAAAATTGAACTTGTAAAGATACACGAGCAACTTGGCAGAAGCCTTACATGTGCTACCACTGGCTCTCCATTAGTATATGATCCTTGTGGCTTCTTTCTCTTTGCTATTATACTCCTCTAATTTACCCAAGTTTAGTCAAACCACATGAGATCCTCTAGGCAAATTGAAGGCTGCAGTGATACCTTCAATTCAAAAGTCTGCATAAACCCTACCATGTTTCTCTACCCTTTTGGTATTCACATTATAATTCTAGGCACACTCTACTACTAATTTAGTGGTGTCCATTGCATAAGGAAATCCCCTTGCATTCCACATTCTTGAACTGTAGATGTTAATGAGTAGGGGATTCCCACCTCCTTTCTCTAATTTTGCTATCCATGCATCAAGATCTATGCTTCCTGGATGTGTATCATTTATTTATCTATATTTGAAGGATATCCCCTCAGGCTGTATGCACATAGGTTTCAAGAATTCCGTGTCTGACCTATTCTTCTGGACTGCCATTGGATCCTACAATGAAACATGTATATATCTTACCCTAACGTATCATGTGCAGTGGTGGATTCAATGATCACATGAATTTTATGGTGTTAATTCTTTCATTCTAGTATATTTCATGCATCATCATATCAATTTACTTTGGTAAAACCATTTTTACATGTTCATTTACCATAAATGACAAAAGAGGATTTTACTATTGCATACTTGATATTCGTTATCCTTTTACTGTGTAAGTGATGTCTAGATGAGCACATTCACCTTGCAATGACTATTCTCTATTCGCTGTTTGAATGTGTATCTCGTTCCATTGAGCTCACAAGCTCCAGTAATGTCACCTTAATCTTGCAAGGCTCTGTAATTCTTCACTTAAACGTTTGGTAAATTCAAAATGAGCTCAAATCCTTACTTTTAATCAAGCACAATGGCAAATAAGGGTGAGATTAACGCCCTCCTATTAGTATCCATTGATTGACACTTGAGGCTTGGAGATGTTAACAAGTGGCAAGCATTTATTCAAAATTTTGAAGGTTCGACCTACCTTTAAAATGACATTTAATGTAGGGATGCATATTCGCAGAGATCAAGGATATTAGGAAATATGACTGATATCCAGAAGATGAGGACGACGTCATCATGAGGATGGTCAACTATTGACCGACAACTAATGTCAGGTCATTATATCTTCATTTAAAAATCGAGATAATATAATGTGTTGATATAATCAGGTCAACGTGCCACGTGGCATCATTCTATTGGTTACTAGAGATCCCCATATCACAAGTCTCAAGGGTTAATATGAGGGATATTAAGAAATATCTGGATACTCAACAATATGAAATATCCCCCATTCTAGAATGTGAGGATGATGTCAACATTTTTACAGGATTTCAAATTGGTCAAGGAGATGACATCATCATCATATTAACGAAGATCAGGGGTGTTAAGATATATGACCCTCTTGGATCCAAGTCATGATGACATCATCATCATATTGGGTCCTTTTATAAAGTGGAACAAGTTGAGGTCATCTTCATGTTATCGAAAGTAAGGGATATTAAGAAATATGATAGATATTTGAAAGATGACCCTCTGAGAATATGCGTGGGTACTTGACGGGCAAATGTTCTCTCACATTTAAATATGACGTTTGCATATTAAAGGATATGCGGATATCAGGTTCTCTTCGTTAAAACATAGATCAGGGATATTAGTGAATATCTAGGATATTGGCGAATGTGACCCTCTGGGAATATCAGGTTTGACCAAACTTTGACCGAGCATAACTTTTTATCCCTAAGGAATATCACGGTGATCCAAAAGGCAAACCTGCTTAGAATTTCAAACTTTTCTACATTATGAGGTTTATGATGGCAGAATCTAACTTTGACATTTAACTTTCCCTTATGAGGCACATGCATGCGCAGGGGTGATATACTATTGTTTCATCTAACTTTTACCAAACCGCCCAAAGCAAGAAAGCAAAGAACAAGCAGAAGAAAAAGTTAGGTCCTTGTTTTGCCGAGACAAAATGGGGCGTGTTGTGCAATCACACAACACCTAGCTTTAAATATGTTCTTACCTCCATCTTCCTCTTTCAACCTATAAACCCATTTATTAGGTAAAGCCTTTTTACCTGCAGGCAACTTGCATAATTCCCAAGTTTAATTTTTCATCAAGGAGTCCATTTCTTCTTCCATTGCATGCTCCCACTGAACCTTTGTATCCACGTACATAGCTTCATCATACCCTTTCAGTTCACCAGCATCTATTAAAAAAATAGAATACAAAGAGGGAGAAAACCTTTTGGGAGGTCTACTTATCCTTGTTGACTATCTAACATTCACTAGAGTTTGTGGTATTTGTTGTTTATATTGCTAAGCATGAGGAACCATTGGAACATTGATGTCCAAAGTATCATCTAGCACTTTAGAATCCTTTTCTTTCTTCTCATGCTATTGCAACTCATCTTTGTACAACACCTTCTCATTGAATACAACATCCCTGCTTCTCACAATTTTTAGATTTTAAAATCCCAAAGCCTATAACCAAATTCATCAATGCCATATCCAACGAATAACACTTTTTTGATTTTGCATCTAGATTGGTTCTATTTTCAGAATCTACATGTACAAATGCTTCACATCTGAAGGTTTTGAGAAAAGAATAACTCACTTTCTTACCTGTCCATGCTTCCTCTAGAATACCACAACCCAAAGGAACTGAAGGACCTCTGTTAATTAAATATATAGTGGTATTGACAACCTCTAACCACATGTTTAAAGGCAGCCCAACATGCAATCTCATGCTCCTTGCACACTCCATTATTGTCCTATTCATGAGCTCAACCACTCCATTCTCTTGTAGAGTCCCTGGAGCTGTTTTCTACCTATGAATTCCATTAACAGAACAATAATCCTCAAATTCTTTGCTGCAATACTCACCACCATTATCAGATCTAAGAGATTTTAATCTATTACCTATCTCATTCTCATCTAACCATATCCATTTCTTAAATGTTTCAAATACATAAGATTTCTGCGTAAGGAAATAAATCTAAACCTTCCTAGTTGCATCATCTATGAATGTAACATAATACCGAGAGCCACCAAGAGAAGATACCTGAGTTGGTCCCCATACATTTGTATGCACAAGCTCCAACTTTTCATCTTTCTTTTGCTTCCCATCCTTGAGAAAACTAACTCTATTTTATTTTCCATACACACAACTTTCACAGAAATCCATATTAATACATTTTAGACCTGGTAAAACTTTCATAGAATGAAGTACCTTCATACCTTTTTCGCTCATATGCCCAAGTCTGTTATGCCATAGTGCTATCTCAGAACCCATAGTAACTATTTCAATCTCTACCTGCAAACCCGCAACAATTGTTCCTAAACCTGTTTGATTTTTCTCTGTAACAACTAAAGTAGAAAGAACAATATGACCTGTACATTTAGATATAAGGTGCCTACTTTCACACATTTTGCTACTATTAAGGCACCTTTTGTAACCTTCCAATTTTTATCATTAAAAGTAACTATGCAACCTTCATCACCTAAGTGCCCTACTAAAATTAAATTCCTACTCAGCCTTGGAACATGCCTTACCTCTTGTAGTATCCAATGATTCCCATTCTACAACTTAATCCTAATTCTTCCCTTTCCAAAATTTTGACAGGGTTCGTTATCTCCCAAATAAACCAACGTAAAATCCCCTTGGACATAATCAAGAAAATAACTTCTATGGGGTGTAGCATGAAATGAGGCCCCTATTTCTAAAACCCATGAATCATCAACATTATCTAGGGAAAGAATCAAAGCATCATCTTCAGATTTATTACTTACCACATTTACCTCCTTATTTCCTTCTTGTTTGTTTCCTTAGTTATTCTTCCAAGACTAGCAATCTTTCTTCAGATGATCTGATTTCCCATAGTACCAACAATACTTCTTTCCTCTTGATTGGCACCTCTTGTCCTTTGATATTTCTCATGACTTCCCATGACCTCCAAAACCTTTTCCTCTCTCCTTTGGTCTTCCCCTTCTTTCTGCATTCAAAATAGTACCTGCTGTGGATGTTCCACCTAAGCTTTTCCTATGAATTTCCTCACTCATAATAACACCAACAACATCATCAAATTTTAGTGTATTCAAACCAGAAATAAAGTTACTAACCACCATTACCAAACTATTCCAGCTTTCAGGCAAAGAACATAATATCAAGAGAGCTCTAACTTCTTCATCAAAATTTACATTTACAAAAGTCAATTGACTTGTAACTGAGTTAAACTCATTTAAATGATCAGTAACTGATCCACCTTCTACCATTTTCATATTAAATAAATGCTTCATAAGAAATACCTTATTCAAAGCAAAAGGCTTTTCATATAACTTTGCCAATGTCTGCATCAACTCATTCGTTGTCTTTGCTTTTGAAACATTGAATGCCACCGATGGTGCCATGCATAAATGAATGCTTCCCAGTGCCTTTCTATCTAAAAGTTCCCAATCCTCATCAATCATTGCTGCCAGTTTCTTGGCTTGGCACCTTGGAGGAAATCAACTTACAATGACAAGTCTTGGAGCTTTCTCATTTTGGATGATGTCTTTTGAGATTAACTACAATGATAAAAAGTTAAGATGAGTGGAAAGAACCTATCCTAAACCTTAGGTGCCCTTCATCTAATTTATGACCATCAACTCATTCGTTGTCTTCACTTTTGAAGCATTGAATGCCACCAATGGCGCCACATATAAATGAATGCTTCCCAATGCCTTTCTATCTAAAAGTTCCCAATCCTCATCAGTCATTGCTACCCGTTTCTTGGCTTTGCACCTTGGAGGAAATCAACTTACAATGACAAGTCTTGGAGGTTTCTCATTTTGGATGATGTCTTTTGAGATTAACTACAATGATTGAAAGTTAAGATGAGTGGAAAGAACCTATCTTGAACCTTAGGCGCCCTTCATGTAATTTCTGACCATCATGAGTGCCTAGATCTAAGAAGGAGTGAATGAAGGATCTTAACATCAAGAAGCATGTTATCAATCAACTTGGAGAAGTCTTTGACAATAATTATGATGAATTAAGTACATGGAAGTAAAGGAAGTACATATCAACTCCAAAGTGTGCCTAATGATCAATAAGAAATTCTTCCAAAGCAAAGGCACTCATTGTGAAATTTCCTACTAGTTTTGGCACCTTGAAGTCTAAGTGCATTAAAATCATGAGGATGAGCACTTAGGGATGAGATAGTCTTCATAAGAGTTTAAATAAGAAAATCATAAAAATGCACCTTGGTAGAGAGACTTGAGACCATCATCAAATAAGCCAAAATATGTACCTCCAATCTAGGCACAAATTCTAGCTCCTCCCAACTCAAATGAGTACCCAAGTTGAAGTCAATTTTCATCTATACAACCCTCAGATTGTGCCTTGATTAAGAAAGGGATTTGAAGCTCAAAATTTAATCATCTCAAGACAAAATCTTCCTTAGACACTTGGCATTTGATTGAAATCATTGAGAATTAGAAAGAACCACCTAAGGATGTAAGGTGCACTTTTCACCCATACAAGCCTAAAATTGTGCCTAAGGGAAATAACTTGATTTCGTATCAATAGGTGAGTGCCTTGAGAAAAATGATCACTCTAGGTCATTTTCAATTGTTGAAAGTGTTGATAACTGAGAGGGGGGGGTGAATCAGTTATCCTAATTATTTCCCTTTTTGAACTTTCTTATTAATTAATGCAGCATTGAATCAAACACAAAAACATTACCATGAAATAAGAAACACATGACACAGTAATTTTTGACGTGGAAACCCTGTTAAGGGAGAAAACCACGGGGTGATTAACCCAAAAATTATTCTCTGTTAGAAGAATAGGAATTTACAAAATGGCACTTGCCAATTAGGGCTCACTGCCCGAGCACACTGCTCACAAGAGGCCCACTGCCTACAAGAAGACACACTGTCTACAAAGTGATAAGAATCACAGTCTTGAACTGATTGGAAGCATCTGCATATGCTGGAGTTCAGTTCCGGTTAGGCTCAGTACACTGATCTGCTGCACTTCATCTTTCCTCTGTTCTTTATTCTGCTATCCTTTCACATATCGGATCTTTCTTGCTACTTCTGCTCTATTCTGTACTTCTTCGCATATATCTTCACACCATCACTCACTTCACAACTAAATCCATCCTCTATATATATCCGCACAAGTAATTTCATCACCTTTCTAGTCGGCATCCGGAACAGTCTAGTTTCTTACAAACTCTTGTTCTGTCGGCTGAATCCTTCCTCACCAAGCAATGCGGATCAAGCATATACTTGTAGATATCATTAATCATGTCGGCCAAACATGATTCATGCCTTCACAATCTCTATCATCAATAGTAACACATCCGGAAAGTAGTCTGATACTCTGTCAGTCAGTTCTTCCTCTGTTTTCACTGTCTCTCAGGAATCCGGTACTCAACTATTCATATCTTTTTCCTTGTCCATCACCGGAGGCTAAATCCTTGGAATATACCACTCAAGGTAGTCCTCTTGACTTCCCCAAATCCGCACTGCACCAAGACACTTCCTCTGAGAGATCCGGATCAATCTGTCGGACCTTGCCACATGCTCTGTTCTTGTTCACCGGACCACAACATTCTTTATTCTAACTTCCGGTAGAGACACATCATGACTTGCGGATATGTGGGATGACCTTTGTTGCCATCAATGACAACAACCATGAATCCATATAGTGTCTCTTGCCAACAATCTCCCCCTTTGGCATTGATGGCAACACTTAGTGAAAAATGACTAAGTGTTTACACTATGCTCCCCCTTTGCTGATGCTCTGTCTTTATATACAATTTCTGGAACTCCCCCTTAATTGGATTCCTCATTTTTCACTGCTCCTCACTCCCCCTTTGACATCAATGGCAAAGGGTAGGGTCCGCATATCAAAATTTTCAAAAATTTTCTATACATAGCCGCATATTTACATACTCACATATACTGAAGAATGTCTGCAAAGGATGTCTGCAATTGGATCATTTCTGTAGCCCAACTTTGCTTCATTCTATCCAAAATTGAAATGTGACCACTCAACAAAAATGCAAAAGCTTCTGCCCTCTTGAGATCTGTCGGATCATTTGTTTGGGCGGTGGTCTGAGCATCACTGATGGCCTCATGCATAGTTTCCAACTTAGGGATTATAATCCGTCTAAGTTCTCCCATCCGGTTAGTGATGTTCTTCCTTTCCTTCTCAAGATTCTTTATTTCATTCAAGACTGCAATAGTCTGACATTCTTGATTTATTATGGAGGAAGAGAGAGGATCAAAACTTT
Organism: Cunninghamia lanceolata; assembly: GCA_027924645.1. NCBI lineage: Eukaryota > Viridiplantae > Streptophyta > Pinopsida > Cupressales > Cupressaceae > Cunninghamia > Cunninghamia lanceolata. Next base: position 10,900,293 of record BSBN01000074.1, read on the forward strand.
GAGATAAGCTTTGTAGCTTGTCCTGTTCCTCTTTTATTTTCTTATCAATTGCTGCTGTTGCCTTTGACCAGGATATACAAAATTTGTAGATGTCACCGCCATCCTTAAGAGCATTCTCTAAGCTCTTTATTCCAATGCTCACAATCTTCCTATCTTTAGAGATTAATTCTAATACTTGTGAAAATCTTTTATCCAAAAATTCCTTCCGGACCTTTTCTTCAGCTGATTTTTCTAGAGAATCAAAATGTGTATCAACACTGCTGACTAAGGTTTTTAGATTACCGGAAGAGGAGGCTGTCGGATCTATCTGGATTGATGGCATAATCTTTACAAGTACTCCGGAAGCAGCCTCTATCAACTCACAGTCTTCCATATGAGACTTCAGGAGTTTTTCATTTGCCTTGGCATTTGCAAATGAAGCTATCTTCATTGTTTGTACCGGAGAGAGAGAGTCAAAGTCGAATGGGCCTTTTAGAAGCTCCGGTTCATCAATCTCTAAAGTTTCTTTGCTCAAAAATTGTTGAACAGTTTGTGCAGTGTCTCTTGCCGGAGACAGATGTTTCTTTTCTTCTGCAGTCTTGGAACTGTCAACCTCTTTGTCTTTCACTACTGCTTCCTTCTCCTGTAATTTCTCTTCTTCTTTGGATCCGGAGACTGTAGGGGAAACCGGAGGAGAGATGCTAGCTTGTTCATAGGCCACTTCTTCTGGAGCAGAGGGTTCCAAGTCCTCAGCTGTTTCTGTACCTAAGTCCTCTACAACAGGAAGATTGAACCTTTTGAAGGCCTTCCGGAGGATCTCTTCTATCTCTTGGGCCACTTTGTCAGTCTCACCAAGCATGAGTTGATTCATCCTGGCTTTACTTCTGAACTCATCTTTGCAGTCCTTAAAGATTATGTTCATTGTCTTGGGATCAATTTGAGGATATAGCTGAATAGCTATCTGCTCCCTGTTGTCTGGTTACACAACACGCCCCATTTTGACTTGGCAAAACAGGGACCCAGCTTTTGTTTTGGCTTGTGTTGTCTGTTTCTGGCGGTTTGGTAAAAGTAAGTCAGGTGCATCATCATCATGAAGGTCAGGATTGGGTAGGTCATCATCATGAGGTTAGTTTTTCAAAGTTCATATTTTGTTTCTATGACTTCATGGTTAGAAAGAGATTGAAATTTCATGCAGGTTTGCCTTTTGCGTCACTTGAAAATTCGTCCATATGGGTGAGTTGTGAGCAGTCAAAGTTTTGGTCAAACCTGATAATTGCTGTGTGAACATCATCATCATGATATTTGAAAAGCCCCCCCGATAATATCCTGAGGTCGAAACATCCGGACGTCAAGTTTAAGTCGTAATAGGTTCTCCCCGTCAGACGGTCTTTTATATCGTCAAGGTCATCATCATGATCTTACTTTATCACCTGATGAAAATCATGCAGTCCCGAAACATCCGGACGTCAATCTTAAGTGCTAGTGTGTTTTACCCGTCGAGTAACCTTAGAAACATTGTCAGCATCATGATTTTCTCACATTGCGAGCATCATCATGATATTCCAACATCACCCGATATTAGAATATCATGATGATGTTATGGTATCACCTTACTTAAAGAAATCTGCCATCTGCATAATTTGCGCGCACGACCAAGTCTTGGTGATCAACATCATCATGATATTTCGAGACCCGGCATTTCCTAATATCCTCCTGACCTCCTTTTGCGTGATCATGATGATCACCTTATCTTTCGAAGCGGAGGATGTTTTTCATGTCTTAGGTCATGTTGAACATCATCATCATGATCTTGTTCATCTTTCCCAACAGTTCGTAATATCATCCTGCCAACGAGTATAACCTTTTGCAAATATGATGATGACGATGACGTCATCATCACCTTTGTCCTTCGGCAGGATATTTTCTGAGGCGTGATCCATTTCGCCAATCTGATGATGACGATGACGTCATCTTCGAAGATTAACACAAGCCCCGGATATCCTGATGACGTCATCAGGACTTTCAGCGGGATCATATCTTAGATCGCCCAGTGCGTATATGATGATGATGATCATCATCATCCTGATCTTTCGAGCGGATTGCCTTGGCCGAATGGGGTCATATTGCTTTCATCCACCTGATCATCTTCCTTAGAGGGAACCCGATATTCCATTTACCTCCTGATCTTAACGAAGCATGACGATGACGTCATCCCTTTGCATTTTTTGAAGCCTGATGATGACGATGACGTCATCATGATTTTCCTCAGCGGCAGGATCATTTTCCGGGTCCTCCTGTTTGTCTTCATCATGATGATGATGACGATGTCTTCCTTTCCCGAGTGTGCAAGAACAAAACATCCTGATGTGCTTTTCATCAGAGCATTAGGAAAGGAGGATCATCATATTTGGTGATATCCTGCGGCCACTTTGAAGATATATATAGCTGGTCATCATCATGATTTTTGGCATCGGTATAACTGTTGCCGTCGGCCTAAGGTAAAATTGTCACCCTGATCATATGTAGTCACGCCGATGCAAATATGATGATGATGCAGGGCCGGTTTCTAAGGATGGTTGAAAGGCGGTTATTTCCTTGTATAATCTGAGATCATCATCATCATATTTCGAACCCGATATACAAAAAGAAAATGGGCAAAAGCATGAAGCGATAGAAATTTGAAAGCCCGACTGCCTGATTTTGGTCAACGGGGTTGACCTGGTTGTTTTCATGCTGTTTATGCATTTAGTGCATACTTTCACAGGTAAGACCTGTTTGCCTGTAGCTGCACATGGGGAGGTATGTTTAATAAAGTGTTTACTTCCTGCTGTTTATCATGATGATGATGAACCTTATGTTTGTCTGTTTACTTGCAGGAAATCATGATGATGCTGCTGAAGATGAATATTGAAGTCATGATGCTGTTGAAGCTGAGCATTACAAAGTTGCGCATGGAGTCAACATGGGCCAGAAATGAGGAGGATATTGTCAAATATGCTGTTCGCCAGCTGGAGACCGAATCAAGTTGAAGATGCTGGAATATTCTGTGCCAGCTGTACATTTGCTAACTGACGAAGCATGTGCTTTTCATCTGGGCCGTTGTTTGTTATGAGAGGATCCTGATCCTTGGATCATTGTAACCGTTTTCTGGCAGTTGCTCTATATAACATCCAGAGCTTGTCATTTTAAAAAAAAAAAAGAGAAAGGGAGAAATACATTAGAATACACAGACGCATTTGGCGCAAAGAGTCAATTACTGTAGAATAAGTTAGGAGATCGGATTGCTGAGACTAATGAGGATAGAATTGTTGAAATGTCAAGGTTCTTTCTTCAGATCACTGTAAATGTACCTGTTCTTGAGCATACTGAATGAATATGAAGTTCCAGATTACAATCTTATTGTAAATTTTACGTAATCTTCTGTTGATTTCTGGATATGTACTGGTGAATGCTGTGTTCAACTGGAAGCGCTTTCATTTCATTACATATAGTTGTCAACTTTCCTTTGAAGCTTTGCACTAGATCATGCGGATTTGTGGAATGTCCTGGTGAAGTATGATTTCTAGTTTTCCTTCTTTTCATTGCAAGTATGGGGGCTGGTATGTGAATCAGTGATCTAAGTCCAGTAATTTTAGGAATCTCGCTCTCTAACCTTTTTCCTTTTTTCAATTTCATTAATTCATCACCATAACTGCAAATCATGATAAATAACAAGCAGAAACAGTGAAATATGCTGAAATCCCGTAGGTAACTGAAGATCCTTAGCATATTTGAGTTAAATGCATGTAGTATTGAAAATATCATGCAAAGAATCATAAATAATGGTAGAAATCATGCAAATATCAGCCTGTATGCACATTATTTGACTAAATTTACAGTGCAGAGGTAGAAATTATTGAAGACTGATGCAGAGCGAACATCCAGAGCAGGATATTTGAAGAAGATGATGATGAACAGTGCAGAAACACGTAAGGCCCCTGAATGGAAAACAGCAACGCACATCAACCACTGAGTAACGTCAGTAGATTAAGACCTAATCAACGGAGACTTGGGATCATGAATTCTTTGAATTCATCGTATCTTTCAAGATGAGTAAAGGTTGTTGTGTAACTTTTATTCTATGTTTGTGAATGAATAACTTCATGACCAACATAAATTGGCGCTAGAAGGAGGGCCAAGGATTGAAGATCACATTCATCATCAGTATTCCAGGTTTGATAACGCGCAGAGTAAGGTAACTTCAGATCATTTGTGAATTTCATCAAAATTGCGTAAATATTTGCTGCGACAAGTTTGTATTTGCACATTCTGTGTAAAGATTTCCAAATTTCACATAAATATTGCAAGCTTTACAGTAGATTTCTTTAAATTCACTAAATATTGGCCAAAGATGCATAAATTTGTTCAAGCTTTGAGGATTTGAGCCTTAGACACGTGAGATCTGGTGCTACTGGTTGAAATATCCCAATATCCTGTCATATTTGCAGTATCTTCGCAAATATTGCGCAAATATTCAGTCTGATTTGCAAGTTGACCGCAAATATCACCTCGTCCGGTGGAATCCAGCCAATATTTGCAAAGTTTCAGCTAATTGGCCTCCAAATCGAGAAATCCTGGCTCACAGGATAAATACCAGGTCTAGACATAGTGAAATTTTCGAAGAATTGCCTGTCAGAGGTTTTAGACCTAAGACTGTAGACGTTCACCATACTTCAGAGTCTAGTACGTCCAGAGCTTCACCAGGATCTCCTCCTGTAACTCCTGTTGGTTTGCAAATACCTTCAGGTATACCAGTGACACCTCCTGTTCAACCTCAGGGTATACCTTTAGTCCAACCTCAGCCAACTGCACCACCAGTTCAGCTCCCTCGGGTTGCAATGTCGTTCTTTGCAGCAGAATCACCATTGACCTTTACTGCGTATCATGAGTTACCAAAGTATCCGGACAAGCTTTGTCCAAAATACCATCCTTATCAGGATGCGGATGATCATATCAGGACGTTTAAAGAAGCTTGCTGCAGAGCCAGAATAGAGCATCAGGATGTGGTGTGCAGATTATTCCCTTTTTCCTTAGGAGAAGAGGCTTATAATTGGTTCATCAGTCTTGGTCAATCTTCTGTAGGTTCGTGGGCTGTCTTAGAGAAGGCCTTTCTTGACAGATTCAAGGTCCCTATTGATCCATCCATGAATTACCACCTGTTTGCCACAATCAAGAGATTGGAGCATGAACCTATTGCAAATTTCAATGCTAGGTTCCAGAAAATGTTGTCCAAGCTAGTTACCCCATATGTGGTGGCTGATGATGCTGCTAGAAGTATTTATTATTCAGCCTTGGATCCATTAACCGCCATGTTCATCAGGAGAACACATCCTGCGATCACCACATTGACAGGAGCTTTTCAAGAAGCTATCAAGGCAAATCAACAGCTGATACCTGCTCCTACTCCAAATATAGCATTCCCTGCTTTGCCTGGCATGCAGTCACAATATCCAGCACAGTATCCTGCAGCTTATCCTTCACAATATCCTGCACAATATCCAAATGGAGCAGTGATGCCCCCAGCAATCATGCCTGCACCTTTGCAAGTACCTCCATTGAGTATCATGCCTCCTCCTAATGGAAATGGCCAATTGCCACAATATCCTGCACATACTCAGACACCTCAGGGTACAGACCTATCCCACAGTAACCATGGATCTTCCTTTTTCCAGCCTCAGACTGAAAATGTAGTGGCCAAAGTTCAAGAGGAGAAAGAGGAAATCAAAGAAATTGCTGCTCAGTTGAGAAAGCTCACCACAGAAGTAACACACTTGAGAAATCAAGGGTTTTATTCACAGTCAGGTCAGAATAGGAGTTATTCTAATGACAGACCAAATTACCCTGACAGAGGATACAACAATAACTTCAACAGTAATGCTGCAAATAACAATAATCCTCCTAGGCAGCCTAGAGTGTGGAACTCCAGGCCAAATAATGGTTCATTACCATCACCCCTAGACAATCAGCCTCCTGGTGAAGCCAAACAGACTACTAGAGTCAATCTTGCTGAAGCAGCTCTTACCAATTGGTGCAGGATCCACAACACCAATGCACATGCAGAATTAGATTGTCCACAATTTAGGATTGCTGCCAGCATCTTTCAGACTGAAGTGTCTAATACTTCTGGAAATCCACCTCAGGCAGAAGGAAATGAAATAGTTCCTTGTGGATATGACTCAGCTTTTGTGCTGGAAACATACACTAATCAGCCTCATCAGGATTATAATCAGACCTGTGAAGAATCTGCCTTAACCTTTGAAGCAAAATATGTCTTCCCTTTTGAGGATGAAAATGAACCTACAAGAGAGCATGAGGAAGTACATGCATACCAGCAGCAATACCCTGGTAAGCATAATTATGACCTGAGGAGTAATGCCAACAGACCTGCCGGTCCATTGACATCATCTCTACCTCCAAATAACTTCAACACACCTCCTGATCCTAAGGCTAGCAATAACCCTGGGTTCCCTAAGGTGAATGCTCAGTACTTGTCTCCTCAAAACACAGGAACAAAAGTTGCAAATGCACCTCATGAGTCTGACAGGTTAGTCAGCTATTTGGCTGATGAAATGAAGAAAATCAAGATCAGCCTGTCCCTATCTGAGTTACTGAAAACTCCTGCCATCAAAAGGGCATTCATAAAGTCGCTGGAGGATCCTGCTTCTAAAGAGGATAATCACCTTTCGAGTCAATCCAATAGCAGAGATCATACTGCTAAAGATAACACTGTCAAGCCCAAAGTGTCAGCCACAGTCCAAGCTGCTGAAACCTCTCACATGACCTTGTACAGAGATAAAACTGAATCACCTCCGTTTCTCCTCACCATAAGAATGTTCAGTAAGAATTTGCACAACTACTTAGTTGATTCAGGAGCCTCAACTAACGTTATGCCTTTGTCAATATGCAACGCATTAGGACTGCATCCTGCTAAATCCTTAAAGAAAGTCACTCAACTGGACAAAACAGAAGTAAGTGTCGTAGGAGAACTCACTCATATTCACATGCAGCTAGCGTCTGATCCTAGGATCCAGTATTACATTGACATTCAGGTAGTTGACATACCTGATACATATGGGATGTTGCTTAGCCGGGACTGGTCTAAAACGCTTAACGGATACATGTCAACAGACTTCAGTCACATGTGGTTGCCATGGAAAGGTATACCTAATCAGATCAGGATTGATGCTGAGCCTAGGATGAAACATATGATCACCGAATATAACAGAACAAATGAGATCATGTATGTAAACGTAGAACCTGGAGTTTATCACATCAGGCCGCAAACTGTCCAAATAGAAGAGGTCCTGATGCTTGATGTTCATCATCATCATGATGACGATTATCATGAGGATATGCCAGTTATAGAACTTAATAATGATCCTGATAATGAGAATGAAATCGATCGCTTCAGGGATTTTCAGATGCATTTATCTACTCAGATAAAACGTTGTCAATTATTAAATATACCTGCTAATGATATCTTGATTGACGGATGGTGCAGATTGCATGGAGAAGCACACTCGGAAAAGACTTGCGAACCATGCTTGGACATGATCATGCTGGAGCAGACGTATAGTGAGGCATCATCATCATATTCCGAGGTGAGTGCTACATCTGATGATGATGATGATACTAATTTTTATTTGTCTTCTGCAGGAACAGAAGAGTCGATGGATCCTGATGAAGATCATATTCGAAAAACAGAAGAGAATCTGGTGTCCAATCAGACAAATGATGCGAGAAAGGAAAAGATCACTCCTGGTAGTGATTGCTTCATGGAACCGGATTACGAGTTGTCTGATGAGGACAAAGGCAGTGACCTGACGAAGTTCGAAGAATTTCTGGTTAAAGAAATAAAAAAAATGACACAACAGTGTAGATCTCCCCAGGAGGTTTTAATCAAAAGTTGGTGTAGGCTGCATGAGGCGCCTCACTTAGAAACCACTTGCTCACTGTGCTTGCACATTTTGAAGAAGCATGCAGCTGTATGTGCTGAGCATCATCCTCCTGCTAGGATGGAAGAGAAAACAGAAAAGCCATCAGGCTCATCAGATAAAGGAAAGAGGAAGCTTGAAGATGACACACCTAAGTTAAGGTGGATATCAGGCGGAGCAGCAGCCAGAGCTGCAAAGAAAAAGGAAGGTTCAAATAAATGTCCTGCTGAAGATAAGCCTTGGATCCTGAGGTTTGATGGATCCAAATCTAAGCAAGGTTCTGGAGTAGGGATTGATCTTACTGATCCATCAGGGAAATCCCATTTAGCAGCTTACAGATTGCAGTTCCCCTGCACTAATAATGTCACAGAGTATGAAGCTCTGATTCATGGACTGTTGTTTGCACATAAGAAGAAGGTAAAGATCCTGCATGTCTTTGGAGATTCAGAACTAGTTGTGAGACAAGTACGAGGAATTTACTCTTGTAACTACAGAAAGCTGTCAAATTACAGACATCGTGTGTGGGACCTGATTGAAGACTTTGATGCCTTCAACATCGTTCACGTGCCAAGAGAGCAGAACCAAAGGGCGGATGCACTTGCTCAGGCCGCCAGTACGCTGGAACCACTGTCTATATCTGGTCTGAAGAGATTTGCAGTAGAATTGGTGTCAGTACCTTCGGTACCTGACAATGTGACCAATCTCCAAGTGTTTGATGATGATCAGCACATCCTGGATTTCATATCAAACAGAGATGTATTTGAAGCTCAGATCATAGATGAAAATGGTATGGAAGATCATGTCTGGGAAGAAGATGAGATTTTAGAGTTGCCTGGCAACACAATTCCCAAAGGTATGATTGAGTTAGAAAGAGCCTTTGATCTGGATAATATGCTCAAGCATAAGGATCTGCCTAAGGCAGATGGAGGTCAATATTCACAGGTGAATATTGGACAAGCTGATTGCAAGAGGAATGTCTTGTTGGGTAAGGTTTGTACACCTGAAGAGTTAGATGGAATAACTCAAGCCCTTAAGGATTATATACATGTAATTGCATGGACTTATGACGAGCTGAAGACGTACGACACTTCTGTCATAACACATACTATACCCCTCAAGTCGGATGCAAAACCTTTCAGACAGAAGCAGAGGCCAGTCAATGCTCTGCTTGAGCCCATCATCCTTGAAGAAGTCAGGAAGTTGTTGAATGCCCGGATAATATTTCCAGTAAGGCACTCCACTTGGGTGGCAAATCTGGTACCAGTCAGGAAGAAGAATGGAGACATCAGATTGTGTGTGGATTTCAGGAACCTGAACAGAGCATCAGAAAAGGATAATTATCCTTTGCCCTCTTTGGATGAGGTTCTGCAGATGGTAAATGGAGCCAAGATGATGTCCTTCTTGGATGGGTTTTCAGGATACAACCAAGTGATGGTTGACAAAATTGACAGATTAAAGACTGCCTTCACCACAAAATGGGGGATATTTGCATATAGACGTATGCCGTTTGGATTGATAAATGCTGGAGCTACATTCCAGCGAGCAATGGACATAGCCTTCAGAGGCTTAATAGGAAAATGTATAGTCATCTACATGGATGACCTGACAGTGTTCTCCAAAGAAAGGGGAAATCATGTTGCTGACCTCAGAAGTGTGCTAAAGAAGTGTGAAGAATATGGAATATCTTTGAATCCCAAGAAGTGCATATTCGGGGTAACAACAGGAAAGTTACTAGGCCACCTAATCACAGAAGATGGGATTATCATTGATCCTGACAGGGTGGAATCTATTATGAAATTACCACTTCCAGGAAGCAAAAAGGAGCTTAAATCTTATTTTGGTAAGATAAATTTTGTGAGGAAGTTCATCACTGGCTTTGCTGAGATTGTCAGACCACTGAATGCCATGTTGAAAAAAGATGCACAAATTGACTGGACACCAGAAGCCAGAGCTGCTTTTGAAGATATAAAGAAGGCCATTTCAGATGCTCCTGTCCTCATTAGTCCAGATTATACAAAAGATTTCTACATCTACTCATTTGCTTCAGAACATACTTCTGCAGCAGTGTTAACTCAAAGAAATGAAGATAAAGAAGAGAAACCAATTGCCTTCATGAGCTGTCCTTTCAAGGATGCTGAGTTGAGATATGTAGATGTTGAAAGACAGGCACTTGCATTAATCAGAGCAGTAAAAAAGTTCAGACATTATATACTGAGAAGCAAAGTGGTTGCTGTGGTACCAGATGCAGCAGTAAAGATGCTGCTGATGCAGAGTGAACCTGGTGAAAAAAGGGCCAAATGGATTACGGTACTACAAGAATATGACATGGAGATCACACCCATGAAGCTAGTAAGAGGACAGGCTCTGAGCCAGATGATATCTGAAACTGATCCAAACATCATCAGTCAGCAGTATGTGATAGATGAGAAAGACAATAATGAATGGTATTCAGACATCAGGCACATCCTGATCACTGGAAGATGTCCTTTGAGGATGCAGGCTTCACAGAGAAGAGCCTTGAAGATGAGATCCCAGAAATATATGATGAAGGGAGGAGCCCTGTTTAAAAAGAATTATGAAGGGATATACCTGAGATGCTTAGAGAAACCAGAAGCTACTAAAGTTTTGACAGAGCTACATGACAAGTTTGGAACTGCCCACGGGTCAGCGTTGGCCACCACACATGCAATCCTCAGAGCAGGATATTACTGGCCTACAATTTTTAAAGACACAGCTGATCATGTTAAATGCTGTCATGTTTGCCAGGTTGCTGCCAACAGAGAAAAATATGCTGCACAACCATTGCAGCCGGTGATGGAGGAGTACCCATTTGCACAATGGGGCATGGATTTCATAGGACCAATCAATCCTCCATCTTCTTCAGGCCAGAGGTATGTCCTAACAATCACTGATTATTGTACCAGATGGACTGAGGCTATCAGCAGCAAAACTTGTACTGCTGATGATGTCATTAAATTTCTGGAAAGCAACATTGTCACCAGGTATGGAACTCCTTATGCATTGGTAAGTGATAATGGTTCTGCCTTCATTTCCACTAAATTGTCAAGTTGGGCTTTTGATCATGGGATTATACTTAAGTTCTCATCCAATTACTATCCCCAGGGAAATGGATTAGCAGAATCCACCAATAAAAATTTACTGAGTATCATAAGAAAATTGATAGAGAAAAATCCCAGGGAATGGAATTCATTTCTGAAATATGCCTTATGGGTAGACAGAACTAGAATGAAAATTGCATTAGGGAACTCACCTTTCCAGCTAGTATATGGGGTAGATCCTATCCTCCCTGTAAACTTGAAAATTCCTACTCTGCAGTTTGCCCAAGACTACCTAGGCATAGATAATAAACAAGAAGTCAGGTTGCTTCAGTTGATGCATCTGGAAGAAAAACGAAGCCAAGCAATTGACCAATTTGCAAAACATCAGGCTGTTGTCAAACGTTGGTTTGACAAGAGAGCCAAAATTAAAGCTTTCAGGATATCGGATTTAGTCCTGATGTGGGATAAAGCCCATGAAAGGAAAGGTGATCATGGTAAGTTTGACAGACTATGGATAGGTCCCTTTCAGATTTCTGAAATTTTAGGAGACAGCACTTATAGGCTTAAGAACCTGACAGGTGAGGATGTCCCATTGCCAGTCAATGGACAATTCCTCAAACATTATTTCCAGGCCTGAGTGACCTCATGGCAGTCCTGTGTATCATATTGTATATTTGTATAGTTGTTTGTACAGTGTTTGCTTGTTGTTGTTGTTGTTTTGTTGGTTGAGACCTTGTTCTGGTAAGTCAGGATGATGCACTTCATCACCTAAGAAAATAACTAAATTGTTAGGATTCAAGTGATGAGATCAGATTTAGATATAGATTGTAATTCATTCTGATAAATACTCATGATCAGGTTTATGATGTCTTTTCATCAGGGTACTTTTTCTTGTCCAAAGTGAATCAAACACAATGAAACACCTAACAGCCTTGGGTTTGTTGAAGATATGAGTATAGGTGTTAAGTGAAAAATCTAAAGGGACTCCCTTGCTACCAATACAATCTCCAACCTAAAGCTGCAAGTGACTACACCTTGTACAAATGAGCAGACATGATGATATCAAATTTAAATTTTTAAAAGAAAATCAGAAACTAAATAAAATTAGGCCATCTAAGTAACTCTACCGGGGCTATGGACGCCTGCTGGCAGTGGGGCTCTACTTAGGGAGATTGTATAGATAACCTTGCCGGGGTTATAGACACCTGCTGGCAGCAAGGCTCTATCCAGGTTGGCTATGAGGGATGATCTCCAACTATGTAGTTTAACACCAGTTACTTATGTTTTCAACTTGCTTTCAAGATGAGGATAATTAATCATCTGCACACACCTGATCCTTTGTTAGCTTTATCACCATAATGAAATTTTATCATTCAAAGATCATGATGATTTACTTAGACAGAATTAGAACACTATAGATGAATATGATCACATCACTTGAATCATTTGAATTTTGTTGTTTTCTTTGGTGGCAAGTTGTTGTGTGGTTACACAACACGCCCCATTTTGACTTGGCAAAACAGGGACCCAGCTTTTGTTTTGGCTTGTGTTGTCTGTTTCTGGCGGTTTGGTAAAAGTAAGTCAGGTGCATCATCATCATGAAGGTCAGGATTGGGTAGGTCATCATCATGAGGTTAGTTTTTCAAAGTTCATATTTTGTTTCTATGACTTCATGGTTAGAAAGAGATTGAAATTTCATGCAGGTTTGCCTTTTGCGTCACTTGAAAATTCGTCCATATGGGTGAGTTGTGAGCAGTCAAAGTTTTAGTCAAACCTGATAATTGCTGTGTGAACATCATCATCATGATATTTGAAAAGCCCCCCCGATAATATCCTGAGGTCGAAACATCCGGACGTCAAGTTTAAGTCGTAATAGGTTCTCCCCGTCAGACGGTCTTTTATACCGTCAAGGTCATCATCATGATCTTACTTTATCACCTGATGAAAATCATGCAGTCCCGAAACATCCGGACGTCAATCTTAAGTGCTAGTGTGTTTTACCCGTCGAGTAACCTTAGAAACATTGTCAGCATCATGATTTTCTCACATTGCGAGCATCATCATGATATTCCAACATCACCCGATATTAGAATATCATGATGATGTTATGGTATCACCTTACTTAAAGAAATCTGCCATCTGCATAATTTGCGCGCACGACCAAGTCTTGGTGATCAACATCATCATGATATTTCGAGACCCGGCATTTCCTAATATCCTCCTGACCTCCTTTTGCGTGATCATGATGATCACCTTATCTTTCGAAGCGGAGGATGTTTTTCATGTCTTAGGTCATGTTGAACATCATCATCATGATCTTGTTCATCTTTCCCAACAGTTCATAATATCATCCTGCCAACGAGTATAACCTTTTGCAAATATGATGATGACGATGACGTCATCATCACCTTTGTCCTTCGGCAGGATATTTTCCGAGGCGTGATCCATTTCGCTAATCTGATGATGACGATGACGTCATCTTCGAAGATTAACACAAGCCCCGGATATCCTGATGACGTCATCAGGACTTTCAGCGGGATCATATCTTAGATCGCCCAGTGCGTATATGATGATGATGATCATCATCATCCTGATCTTTCGAGCGGATTGCCTTGGCCGAATGGGGTCATATTGCTTTCATCCACCTGATCATCTTCCTTAGAGGGAACCCGATATTCCATTTACCTCCTGATCTTAACGAAGCATGACGATGACGTCATCCCTTTGCATTTTTTGAAGCCTGATGATGACGATGACGTCATCATGATTTTCCTCAGCGGCAGGATCATTTTCCGGGTCCTCCTGTTTGTCTTCATCATGATGATGATGACGATGTCTTCCTTTCCCGAGTGTGCAAGAACAAAACATCCTGATGTGCTTTTCATCAGAGCATTAGGAAAGGAGGATCATCATATTTGGTGATATCCTGCGGCCACTTTGAAGATATATATAGCTGGTCATCATCATGATTTTTGGCATTGGTATAACTGTTGCCGTCGGCCTAAGGTAAAATTGTCACCCTGATCATATGTAGTCACGCCGATGCAAATATGATGATGATGCAGGGCCGGTTTCTAAGGATGGTTGAAAGGCGGTTATTTCCTTGTATAATCTGAGATCATCATCATCATATTTCGAACCCGATATACAAAAAGAAAATGGGCAAAAGCATGAAGCGATAGAAATTTGAAAGCCCGACTGCCTGATTTTGGTCAACGGGGTTGACCTGGTTGTTTTCATGCTGTTTATGCATTTAGTGCATACTTTCACAGGTAAGACCTGTTTGCCTGTAGCTGCACATGGGGAGGTATGTTTAATAAAGTGTTTACTTCCTGCTGTTTATCATGATGATGATGAACCTTATGTTTGTCTGTTTACTTGCAGGAAATCATGATGATGCTGCTGAAGATGAATATTGAAGTCATGATGCTGTTGAAGCTGAGCATTACAAAGTTGCGCATGGAGTCAACATGGGCCAGAAATGAGGAGGATATTGTCAAATATGCTGTTCGCCAGCTGGAGACCGAATCAAGTTGAAGATGCTGGAATATTCTGTGCCAGCTGTACATTTGCTAACTGACGAAGCATGTGCTTTTCATCTGGGCCGTTGTTTGTTATGAGAGGATCCTGATCCTTGGATCATTGTAACCGTTTTCTGGCAGTTGCTCTATATAACATCCAGAGCTTGTCATTTTAAAAAAAAAAAAGAGAAAGGGAGAAATACATTAGAATACACAGACGCATTTGGCGCAAAGAGTCAATTACTGTAGAATAAGTTAGGAGATCGGATTGCTGAGACTAATGAGGATAGAATTGTTGAAATGTCAAGGTTCTTTCTTCAGATCACTGTAAATGTACCTGTTCTTGAGCATACTGAATGAATATGAAGTTCCAGATTACAATCTTATTGTAAATTTTACGTAATCTTCTGTTGATTTCTGGATATGTACTGGTGAATGCTGTGTTCAACTGGAAGCGCTTTCATTTCATTACATATAGTTGTCAACTTTCCTTTGAAGCTTTGCACTAGATCATGCGGATTTGTGGAATGTCCTGGTGAAGTATGATTTCTAGTTTTCCTTCTTTTCATTGCAAGTATGGGGGCTGGTATGTGAATCAGTGATCTAAGTCCAGTAATTTTAGGAATCTCGCTCTCTAACCCTTTTCCTTTTTTCAATTTCATTAATTCATCACCATAACTGCAAATCATGATAAATAACAAGCAGAAACAGTGAAATATGCTGAAATCCCGTAGGTAACTGAAGATCCTTAGCATATTTGAGTTAAATGCATGTAGTATTGAAAATATCATGCAAAGAATCATAAATAATGGTAGAAATCATGCAAATATCAGCCTGTATGCACATTATTTGACTAAATTTACAGTGCAGAGGTAGAAATTATTGAAGACTGATGCAGAGCGAACATCCAGAGCAGGATATTTGAAGAAGATGATGATGAACAGTGCAGAAACACGTAAGGCCCCTGAATGGAAAACAGCAACGCACATCAACCACTGAGTAACGTCAGTAGATTAAGACCTAATCAACGGAGACTTGGGATCATGAATTCTTTGAATTCATCGTATCTTTCAAGATGAGTAAAGGTTGTTGTGTAACTTTTATTCTATGTTTGTGAATGAATAACTTCATGACCAACACTCCCGGATCTCAAGATCTTTTGCATGAGCATTGTTCTTTCTTACTTCCAATTCCTTTTCTAGGCTTTTAGGAATAAGAGATATGATCTCAATGAAAGCCTTATTATATATGTTCAGATATTTGACTGTGGCTTCCTGCAGAGTCTTTTGGTCAGCCTCACTGAAGTCATCATAAGATTCAGTCATTGGTTGAAGGTTTCCATCCACCGTGACCGACTTGATTACATTCTCTAAAGACAGAGTGGGCTTTTCAACAGATACCTCTGCCATTTCATCCTTGTCTTGTCCTGAGGAGGGTTTACCGGATCCTTTCTTCTTCTGCTTCTTTATTTCTTTTACTCCCTCATCTGACTCTGTTTCCTCTTCATCCTTTTGGCTTTTATAAGCCCTTGTGGCTTTTGTCTTGGATCTTTTACCGGATGCCTGGACTTCCGGTTTTGAACTTTTGGTTGAGGGAGGTGCAGATCTTTTTGATGATCTGGTCCGGATGGGAGTTTCAACCGGAACACTTTCTTTACTTTTCTCTTCTTCCTCAGCCTTCCTCCTCTTTTCCCGGCTGGCATCAAGTGCCTCTTTTGAGATGCCTAGGCCTTGAGCAATATGCTCAACTTCTTTTCTTACCTTCCTCTTTATCTCCGGTTCCCTGAGTTCTACATGTAACTTTACACTCAGTTCCTCAAAGGTTCCAAACCTTTCTGCCTTAGGATCTTTGGGCTGGCTTAGCATGTGTTGAACATGCAGCTCTACTATCTGTTCATCCACTTCATACCCCATGGGCATGATCCAAACAGTCCTTGGCTCTACTGCCTCCATTAGACACTGATCTGTTTCAACCATGAAGCATACTGTGTCTTTGTACTTTTCTACAAGGGATTGGGGTATTCTTTCTCTTGCATGCATCATGCTTTGGAAGTTCTTGAAGTATCCCCATAGAGCTGTATTTCTTGCTTTGGCATCCCCAAGTTCATGCAAATAGTCTCTGATTTGGATGGCAACCAGTCTGTCATTTTGCCATACCCATCCACTGGATCCGGGAAGATCATTCATGTAGTAAAAGAAGAGACAAAGGATCAGATTGCCATACTTGAAGGAGTTTTTCTTGTCCTTCTTGATCTTCTGCAGATTTTCAAAGAGTTGGTTCACAAGAAGCTCACACAAGTCATAGTCTGCATTCTCCTTTAACATTTGATAAGCTGTGTAGATTGCAGTTCCCGGTACTGAATTTTCCCTACTGGAATGATAGATTTTGTAACCAATTATCATAGCTGCAAATTTGACATCCGGTTCAGTGATGTCATCAACTGTCATAGCTCTCTTGTCAAACTTGGATCCGGTTGCATCACTAACTGTCTGATTTTTGACAGACTTGAGAACAGGTAAACCACCGGATGAGTGCAGACCGGTTACAGCCCTAATTGCATCTTTGGTGATCTTGAAGGGCTGGTTCAACCATAGGAAGTTGTCATGTACTCTACTTAGTACATACCGGACCCATTCATCTTCTTCAAAACAGGGGAAATGAATGCACTGTGCAAAGTGTTTGTCCTGGATGGCTTTATACTGAGGTTTGATCTCAAAGGAGTCATCTATCAATTGTTTGTGATAGATATCCATCAGTTTTGATTCTCCAAAGTCTTCAAGATTCGCATGGATGTAAACCCTAATATCTTCCGTATGCAATACACCATGAGGAACACTAGAGAAGGCTCCTAGTGGATCTACCTCCAATGATTTGTAAGGATGTTTCTTGAATGAGGGGCGAGGTCTATCAGAGATCTTAACTATATTTGGAGTAGCCATTCTTCAAAGATTTGCAGTGAGGTAATGAAAAATGGAGAATACCTTATGCGCCTTCGATTTGCACGGAGTGATTGGATTGATTTCTTTATGCAATGACTTCGGCAAGAGATCCTTGGTGTGCTTGATGAATCTTGTTGCAGAGCTCCACTATTCGCTTCTTCTTGAGTGCAGAATGAGCAAATGACTTTTGAGAAATCCCTTATATTGCTCCGCGAACCCTAATATCTGTCTGCAATAAATGCTTCACCTACATTATTCCGGTTTGCCTTGTCTGGATAGCTTGGAGTATCCCGGATTAGTCCTGATCTGCGAATATCATCCGGATCTTTCAATCATGAATAAATCAAGGTAACATATTACACGAACATCCCAAACACTCTGTCCAATCCGCAGAACAAGATAGTACACTTCCGGATCTCTCCGGACCTTTTTGTAATCCTTTGTCATACCAGAGCATCTCCCTGATCAGGTCTTATTTGATCGATCACAGCTTCTTCATAACTCCATGCGGACCTCTGAAAACTTGACTGAAGCATCTCAAGACTCATATCTGCAAACCCTTTAATCCACATCTTGTGCCACATCTGGCACCACTTGTTTAGCTGGGGGAACAGGATTTTCTTTGAGTCTCCCCCTGAGCCTGAGCTCACTTTTTAATTTCTGAAAGAAATATTAGCACCAAAGTCTGGTGCGGATCCAACCTCTACATTCTCTGAACTTTTCTTCACCCAAATCTTGCTCATCTGATTCCTAACTTCATCCGCATTCATCTTTTGTTTACCCTTGTCTTGATTCTGATTATACACCGGACCTCTTTTGTCCTGATTCTTGTTTCTGCAGACTTTAGCATTATGACCGGACCTATTGCAGATTTGGCAAATAACATTTCTTTGCATATTTGACTGATATCCTCTTGATCTACATTGATTAGCCATATGACCTACTCTATTGCATGTAAAGCATCTACCTTTGAATGATTTGTTTACTTGCATAATTCTGCATTCATGGGATTTGTGTCCATACCTTTTGCAGTTGAAGCACTGTCCAGAGAAGGATGAATTAATCTGATTCATTCTCATTCTGCACTGATTAGCTTTGTGACCAAAGTGGTTGCAGCTGTGGCAGTATCCATTGAAGGATGGATATCTTTGAGCATTTGGCTGTCTTACCGGAGGTCTTCTAGGCCTGCTCCTTGGATTTTCTGATCCAAGATTCTTCTGACCGGCTCCGGAGCTTTCTCCTTTCTCATATCCCAAACCATACTTGTTATCTGTCCTCTTTTGACTTCCAAGAAGAACTTCAAGTTGAGCAGAACTTATCTTGAATTTCTCTTTATATTCATTTGCTGTTTGAAGGTCTCTTTTGAGAGAGGCAATTTGATCCTCAAGTTTTTCTTCATTATCTTTGGCATCTTCAAGATCAGATTCAAGATGTCTGATAATCCTGTCCATCTGGTGGCATTCTTCTGATTTTTCTTTAAGAGATTGTCTTAGATTGTCTTCAGCCTTTCTTTTTTCTTCAATCTCTTGAGTAAACTTTATAGTTCCTGATTCCATTTCATGTCTTAACATAATGACTTCTTTTGATAATTTTTCACATAACTTGGTTTGCTCAGTCAATTCTTCATTTGTATTGCTTTCTTCACTTTGTCTTGCCAACTGTTGGAGCAGCTCCTTTCTCTTTTTCATAGAGAGACTTAATTTGTCTTTTAATTCTCTCATGAATTCATCAGCCTGTTTGAGTCTTTCTTTTAATTCATTGACTTCAGAATTTGACTGTTCAAGATCCTCAAGGGCAGTCTTGAGTTGCTCCCTTAAACCATATGCATCCATTTGAGTTCCCAGATCTTCCTCAAGCTGTTAGGCTCTATTAGGAGGAACTTAGCTCTGATACCAATTGTTGATAACTGAGAGGGGGGGGTGAATCAGTTATCCTAATTATTTCCCTTTTTGAACTTTCTTATTAATTAATGCAGCATTGAATCAAACACAAAAACATTACCATGAAATAAGAAACACATGACACAGTAATTTTTGACGTGGAAACCCTGTTAAGGGAGAAAACCATGGGGTGATTAACCCAAAAATTATTCTCTGTTAGAAGAATAGGAATTTACAAAATGGCACTTGCCAATTAGGGCTCACTGCCCGAGCACACTGCTCACAAGAGGCCCACTGCCTACAAGAAGACACACTGTCTACAAAGTGATAAGAATCACAGTCTTGAACTGATTGGAAGCATCTGCATATGCTGGAGTTCAGTTCCGGTTAGGCTCAGTACACTGATCTGCTGCACTTCATCTTTCCTCTGTTCTTTATTCTGCTATCCTTTCACATATCGGATCTTTCTTGCTACTTCTGCTCTGTTCTGTACTTCTTTGCATATATCTTCACACCATCACTCACTTCACAACTAAATCCATCCTCTATATATATCCGCACAAGTAATTTCATCACCTTTCTAGTCGGCATCCGGAACAGTCTAGTTTCTTACAAACTCTTGTTCTGTCGGCTGAATCCTTCCTCACCAAGCAATGCGGATCAAGCATATACTTGTAGATATCATTAATCATGTCGGCCAAACATGATTCATGCCTTCACAACCTCTATCATCAATAGTAACACATCCGGAAAGTAGTCTGATACTCTGTCAGTCAGTTCTTCCTCTGTTTTCACTGTCTCTCAGGAATCCGGTACTCAACTATTCATATCTTTTTCCTTGTCCATCACCGGAGGATAAATCCTTGGAATATACCACTCAAGGTAGTCCTCTTGACTTCCCCAAATCTACACTGCACCAAGACACTTCCTCTGAGAGATCCGGATCAATCTGTCGGACCTTGCCACATGCTCTGTTCTTGTTCACCGGACCACAACATTCTTTATTCTGACTTCCGGTAGAGACACATCATGACTTGCGGATATGTGGGATGACCTTTGTTGCCATCAATGACAACAACCATGAATCCATATAGTGTCTCTTTCCAACAGAAAGCACAAAAATGATAAAGATAAAGGCAATTGAGTTAGGCACACTTTAGCCTCTAAGGACACCTCAATGAGTGCCTTGGGTGAAATTGCATGAGATGACCTTTTGGAGTGAGCACTTGAAAGATAGAATTCATTCTAAGACATGTCTCATCATTTAGAATTGCAAAATTACAAGTATAAAGACATTTAAATCTAGGTGCACTCTCCATCAGTACAAACCCATTCTGGCACCTAAGGGAGAAATTGCATTGAAAGACACCTTTTGAATGAATCTCTTTAGGGAGATTGACCTCTTTAAGCCATTACAATTGTTTGAAATCATTTAAAGTGATAAATATGGACCAACTTGTGTTAGGTGCCCTTTGCTCTTCTTTTTACCTATATATGCGCCTAGATTTGTAGTAAGATTATTCCATGTTTAAAGAGGATTCCTTTGTGTTATAAAATGTTTATTATGAGGATTGATGTGTTTCTTGGTTTGTATTGTAGGAAGATTGAAGGAAAAGGTAGGAGCAAGAGCTAGGAGCCTTTCACATTCATTCATGCCAGAGAGTTAAGATGGAAGTAATCACTGCCAAGGAAACACCACTTCAATAGGTAGCTGCTCCAAGAGGTCACAACAAGATATATTTCAATTCTTCTTCATCAATGACATCACCAGTTGCATCATGTTTGAAGACTTCCATCTATCACTTTGTTGGTGCTCATTTTTGGCCTAGAAGTAAAGCTTGCAGGTGGAGGGTTTCTTTTTCAAACCCTAGGTTTCCCTCTTCATCGGTGTGAGTTTGTGTTGTGTCTTAGCGATCATGTTGATAGCACGGTGTCTTCTTCCATCGCTAAGACTTTGTGCTATCGGCAAATGAGATTGTTGTTCTACCAATGGTGTTGGTCTTGCCGACAGGGGTAAGTCATGTATTCATCAGCAGGAGTGGGAGCTATCGGGTGAGCGGTAAGATGTTGGGCTGACAGTGTAGTGTTTGGCCGATGAAGATTCATTGGCGTGTGTCTTACCGAAGAAAGTGGGGTTGACGTTTGGCGATCGGCGAGACTTTTGAGATCGGGCTAGCAGTTGGAGGGTCCGCTGATGGGTAATGTTTGGCTGATGAGGTTTCATCGGCGTGTGTTTGGCCGATGGAGGGATGAGGCCATAGTTCATCGGCATGAGTTGTTATATCGGTGAGGGAGTTTTGAGCTGGGCCGATGGTATATGTCACAGCGATGGGTTCTTGGCGAAGGGTTGTGTGTCAAGCGTGGAAAAACGCTCGACACCTATCATGTGTGTGACCATGTTTATAAACTACTGATGTGAACTCCTCACCATGCATGTGGGATTATTCCCCTGTGTATTTTTGAACTTTAAGCAAAGCACTTTTGGTAGGAACTTATGTTTGAAGTGTTGCGACAGTTTCCAAGTGGTCGCGGGTGGTTGAGGCCCTTAATGGCGACATTATAGAGTTATGGGCGATGGTACAGGTGATCAGGTTGCCCAATTTTTGAGCGGAGGCTCCAGATAATGGCGCATGGCTCGAGGCTCCTCTTTATCTGCTGCATTTACATTTTCTGAGCGCCATTCCTTCTGAGGGCTGTATCTGGCAGATTTTTGTCAAAGCCATGTAATTAATTGCTTATGGTACACTACCTGGCTGTTATAAGCAGGAAGTGTTACTCATTTCTAGGTTGTTGAAAGTTGAACATTTTGGCTCTGTAATGCAATACAGCTGATTTGGTTGCCCTGTACAGCTAAACCTGTGAGTTTATGTATCTCCAGTTGTATATTTTTTGCATGAATCCACTGATTTCGTGGTTAATTTTATATGAGAAATGCTATGTTAGCATGTGTTTTGTTAATTTTGTCTCCAGTATTGCATATATCTTTCTTCTGAGTCTGGATATTTAAGGAATGTTTGAGGCTCTAGAACATAGAATTCCTGTGTTGAATGTCTGATTTCTTAACTTCTACTCAAGGGGTAGATTAAACTATTTTTAGATTGAACATTGGGAAGGATATACTGTAATAGGGATGCCATAAGTATAGATAGCTTAACACTCTATATTGGGAGATATCTGTAAGGCAGGTATTAGATGCATCCCCCTGAAATCCAGTTTTAGTTGTTCATGCATATCATTCACAGGTGTATGTCTACTGACTCCAGGCCCTGGATAGGCACCAATCTTGCTTTGTTTTTGTGTTACAACCATGTCCAGCTTTGCATCCAAACTATAAATCAAAGTCAAACTCTAAAACAACCTTTAGGACATTAGAATTAGTTTTAGGATCCAAGTCCTCTGTCTACAACTGAAAATAGGCCCAAAGCTAGCCCCTTTGCTCTTATCTTGCAGTTTTGGTCTACTTACAAGAGGACTTATCTGCTTTCTGTCAGCATCCCAGCCTTTGTATGCATATCCCCATGGATGTTGAGTAGGGAACACCCCCCTAGGTTTTGCAGAGCCTGAAGAGGAGATAAAATATAGAGTCTATCTCCTACACTGTTGGCCCCTGGCCCAGAGATCCTGTTGGTCATTGATGGCTACCTTGTAGGGAAATCTAGGAATAAGCATCCAGTCTGGGAAAAAACCAACAGAAATTGGCGACTCCACTGGGGAATTGTGAAAGAACCCTGATTTACAAAATGAAAACAGTTCCTAGTAATAGGTGGTGACTCCGAAGTAATCTCCCAACCGGTCAAAGTAAAATTTATATGCAGGGGAGAAGATCCCAACAAAATCCTTTATTTGAAGAGTTACCAGTAACAAGAAGAATGATGTACAAAAGAAAGGGAGCTGTCTCATTTAGTCGTGAGGGTTCCCCCAGAAAAAATGATGATATGCAAGACAATCCAAGGTCTTCAGACAAGACAGTACCTTATTTTTCAAACAATGAAGCTGAAATCTAGAGTGTGTATGAAAGACAGCAGGGTAATGGTTTGAGAATAAGGTCAGAAGTCTTCCAAGAATGCCCATTTCTAGACTCTAGTGACAGATTTGAAGAGGCAGAGTCTTTGAGGGATGATGAAGATGATGACCAGAATGGTATGAGACCATCTACCTCCATGCCTAAGGAAGAACAGTTAGCTGAAGAAATCAGAAATCTGAGAGCAGAATTAGAGTATCTGCAAGCCATGAAAATCAGAGATGACATGAGGCAGAAAGTGCAAGCTTTAAGGACTACCCAAAATAATTCAATTCCTACCCTTGAGAATGCAAATGTGCAGAGACATCAACAGAGAAATGAAGTGCAATATCAGCATAATGATGAGAGACAAAATGTGAATGATGTGAGGATACCACTGAACAATGTAAGAAACCAGAATGTAAACAGAAATATCAACGTTAATCAGTTTGATAGACAGCCCATGCAGCTAGATAGATTCAGACAGTTGGTGTTTGATGGTATTCCTGGGTATCCTAATCCCATTGACAAGCATCTAAGGCTGAAAGTGCCTAAATTTTCAAGAAACAACACAGTGTCAGGAGAAGATCATCTAAAGGCTTTTCAAAATGTCATGGATAACTTTGAGGTAGAACATGAGGATGTTTTCATGCAGTCATTCATGCAATCTTTGGTTGATGAGGCCAAGGAATGGTATAAGAATCTGCCTGACCGGAGTATTTCATCATGGGATGATTTTAAAAGGATGTTCAAGGAGCAATATGGTGACAAAACTGACCCTAGCTTTTTTGTAAATGAGTTTACCAGTATCACTAAAGGGTCAGATGAGCAGGTTGCAGATTTTAATGCAAGATTTACTAAAGTGTTAAACAAATTGCCACATCACATGAGGCCAAATGAACCAATGTGCATAATATTGTATATCAATGCCTTTGATGCAAAAACTGCATATGGATTAAGAGATAAAAGCCCTGCTACTCTCAGGGATGCTTTCAGAATTGCAGTGAATATTGAGAACAACAGGAAAGCATTAGGCAAGACTAACAGAAGGGATGATGTGAAAATTCTGCAGAATCCAAACAAGCCTCAGAACACTCAAGGTAATACGTCTGCCCCTGAAGATAAAATAGACAAATTGGCAAATGTTGTTAAGGACCTAAGTTACAGACTAGCTAAAAGTGAAAAGGGGATAGGTCATGATAGGCAAGTCTATCAAAGACAGGAAAAGAGGCCATCATTGCATGACATGCCGTATAATACCAATTGGCATAATGGTAAGCCTATGTTCCCACACAACAACACAAATCAGAAAGCTCAACATGTCAAAGAAACTCTTGATCCTCTAAAGAAAGCTATAAATATTGTTGATGATACTCCATGGTGTATAATTTGTTAGATGCCACATTCATAGTCACAGTGTATGATTGCTCAGTCCTTGTATGATAATGTTGCATCTTGTAATGAATGCAATGAGCCACATTATGTGCAAGATGACGATGTTAATATGATGTCCATAAGCAATGGATACCATCTTTATGATGCTGATGAGAGTACAGATAATGGAATTCGGGCCTGTCAACAGGACTCTTATGATGAAGGTAATGAAGAAAGCTATGTGTATGCTCAGAGCTCACACAATTTTCTGAGTAACTTACAACGACCTTTTGATGAGGAAATTAGGGCCTTCACAGCTGCAGCAGTTGCTCAAGTCAAAAGCAACTACAATCTCAGAGGTAAAAATCAAGTAAGCAGCCCACATCAGCCAGAAGGTATTTCTGCAGGTCAGCCACTGCATGGTCATAAGGGGATTGAATCACAAAAGAGGCTATGGGTTAATAATAAACAGAATTTTAGACATAGAACAGGTCATGAATCTCAAGGACCAGAATATAGAATCTCCCAAGCTGAAGATCAAAGCAAAGGTTCCCAAGACAAAAATGATGATCAGGGAACTATGAAAGTAAAAGCTAAATCAGTGCAGGATAAGAGTAAGATTGTGGAGCAAGCTACAACTGTTATACAAAATTATGCTCCATTTGATATAGCTCAAGTCCTCTCCTAGGTAAAAGTCTCTGTTCCACTTATGGAACTGATGAAAGTGGAAGAAATTAAGAATAGGACAATATCCCTAATTTTAGGGGTACCTTTTCAAGCTAAACAAAATGCTCAGACCCAAGGTGAGAAACATGTCATATGTAATGAAGAAGATGAGGCTCCTGAGGTTTATTTAGGAATGACTATGACAAAGTGTCCTTCACAAGTGGAACCATTTTATGTATCCCTGGTTATAAATGGAAAAATAGTCAGAAATTGTATGCTTGATTCTGGAGCATCTACAAATGTCATGCCTTTGGCCATCATGCAACAAGCTGGATTGAAAATTGACAAGGCATGTGGAAAATGTTATGCTATGGATGCCAGAGAGGTACTGGTTATTGGAATCATGAAGGATGTAGATTTCAAACTGGCAGCATTTCCTAAAAAAAGATATAAAATGAATATAACGGTGGTTGACATCAAGCCACAGTATGGTATGTTGCTGTCAAGAAGATGGGCAACACTAATTGGTGGAAGTATGCAGCTGGACCTGTCATATGCCATGATTCCAATGAATGGCAGGGATGTTAAGCTAATCAGAGAACAGAGATCATCAGAGACAGTGGAAGACCAAGAAGCAGAGGAACAGATATGCTTTGTAAACACTGACTGTGATAACTTCAAGGTTGTCTCAGATGATAGAGAGAATAAAGAAAAAAATGTCTGCAGTAAAGGGCTGGACCAGCAGGGTTTGTGGACCATGTATTTTGATGGAGCTTGTGCAAAAGAAGGCTCTGGAGCTGGAGTTGTTTTTCTATCCCCAACTGGTAAGCTCCTCAAATTCTCTTTCTTGCTAAGGTTTGTTTGCACAAACAACATTGCAGAATATGAGGCTTTGCTTTTAGGCCTAAATATAGCCCTCAAACATGGAATCAAAATGCTAAGAGTATTTGGTGATTCTGAGCTGATTGTATCCCAAATTAGAGATAGGTATGGTTCAAAAAACAAAAGATTGAAACAATACAAGCATGCTGTTTGGGATACCGTTGAACTTTTTGATGCATTTTCAATAGGCTAGGTAGAGAGATCAAAGAATGTTATGGCTGATTTCTTAGCTAATGTTGCAATAAGGCCAAATGACATTACTCTGTCAGATGTTACAAATGTAGAAGTTAAAATCAGGCCTACAGTACCAGAAAATATATGCAGTTGGCAAGTGTTTAATGATGATAGGGACTTGTTAAAATTTTTGCACTGCATAGATGAATATGAGAATCAAGAAATTGATTTCCAAGCTTTTGTAGAGACTATAGATGGAAAAGAAACTCTTGTGGGAAAGGAGATAATTCAGTTGAAGACTAATAAAATCCCTAGAGGGTTGGTAGCTTTGGAAAGAGCTTTTGACAGTAGAGACCAATTGGTCACAAAGACATCTCCCACAAACAAGGAGGATTTAGAAGAGATAAATTTGGGAACATCTCAGACCCCCAAGAAAGTATATATTGGTAAACAACTCAAACCACACATCAGGAGTATGCTGATTGCATTACTGAAAAGGTACAAACATGTTTTTGCTTGGTCATATGAGGACCTAAAAGCCTATAGGGAAGATTTATTCCAGCATGAGATCCCATTGAAGCCGGGAGCTAAGCCATTCAGACAGAGGCAAAGACCTATTAATCCTACCTTGGCTCCAAAGATGCAGGAAGAACTTAAAAAGCTTAGGGAAGCTAGAATAATTGTGCCAATCAGACATTCAACTTGGGTGTCTAACCTTGTCCCAGTCAGAAAAAAGAATGGTGATATTAGGCTTTGTGTTGACTTCAGGAACTTAAATGTATCCTCTTTAAAGGATAACTATCCACTGCCTAATATGGAAGCTATGTTGCAGAGAGTGACTGGTTGTGAACTCTTATCCATGATGGATGGATTTTCAGGTTATAATCAGGTGAAGGTAAAGGAATCAGAATAGTATAAAACTGCCTTCACCACCCCATGGGGAACTTATGTATATGTTAGAATGTCGTTTGGGCTAACAAATGCAGGTGCTACATTTCAAAGGGCAATGGATGTTGCTTTTGCAGGGTTGATTGATTCAATCCTGGCTGTGTATCAAGATGATCTGACTGCTTATTCAAAGAAAGAAGAGCAACATTGTTTGCATCTAGAGCATATTTTCATAAGAGCACTGGAGTATGGCATTTCTTTAAATCCAAAGAAGTTTGCTATACAAAAATGAAGATGGTTTTGAACAGCCCATAGCTTTCTTCAGTATGTCCTTGCAGGCTTCTAAGTTGAAATATGATATTATGGAAAAACAGGCATATGCACTAGTCCGAGCCATCAAAAGTTTCAGACCATACCTGGTAGGATCACATATAATTGCATATGTACCCCATGCAGTAGTCAAAGACATTTTCACTCAACAGGAAGTGACTGGAAGAAGGTGTAGATGGATAAACAAACTGCAGGAGTTCAACATAGAAATACAAATTACCAAGTTGGTAAGAGGGCAAGGATTAGCCAAGATGATGGCACAGTCAAACTTGGAAGCATGCCAAGTTAATGTAGTCCAAAATGAGAATGTAAATGTATCAAGATCTGAATGGTACAAGGACATGATATACTACTTGCAAAATCTGAATTGTCCTTCCCATTTCAGTGACAGTCAAAAGAGGACTTTAAAGTTACATGCAATCAGGTATGTTATTGTTCAAGGTGAGCTATACTAGAAAAACCCTGATGGTGTGCTGCTGAGATGTGTGGATGAAGATGTAGCTAACAATGTTTTGAATGATATGCATAAAGGATTGTGTGGTGGACATTATACTGCCCAAACAACAGCTCATAAGATTCTCAGAGCAGGATATTGGTGGCCTACTCTCTTTTCAGATGCACAAAGGTTAGTAAGGAAGTGTGACCCTTGCCAGAGATTCTCAGGAAAATTGAAATATGATGGTGCTTTACCCCTCAGAACTATAACTGTGGATGCTCCATTTCAGCAATGGGGAATTGACTTCATAGGGGAAATTGCAGACAAGTCAAGTGGGGGACACAGTTGGATTTTGGTGGCAACTGATTACTTTACCAAATGGATTGAGGCCATTCCAACTAAGAGAGCTACAAGTAAGGTGGTGATGGATTTCATACTGGAAAATGTTATCATCAGGTTTGGAGTACCATTCAAGATAGTTACTGATAATGCTATGTGCTTCAGATCAGGTGAATTTGTTGATTTTTGCAACAAATATGGGATCAGTCTATCATATGCATCACCATACCACCCACAAGGAAACGGTCAAGCAGAATCAAGCAATAAAAGCATCATGAAAATTATCAAGAGGATACTGGACAAGAACAAGATAGCTTGGGACTCAAAATTAAAGTTAGCAATATGGGCTGACAGAGTGACAGTAAAAAAGGCTATTGGAATGTCACCCTTTGAGCTAGTATATGGTGCGTTAGCCAGATTACCCACAAACAATTTCCTACCAGTTTACAAATTCATCCAGGAAAATGATGAGGAGATTGAAGACTCCATGACAGAAAGAGTGAACCAGCTGGTTGCACTGGATGAAGATAGAAGGAAAGCACACCAGATCAATCTCAAGAGACAACAAGATGTGAAATACCTGTTTGATAGGAGAGCTACAAAAAGAAAATTTCAGGTCAATGATCTGGTGCTTGTATGGAATGCAAAAGATTAGGACAAGGGTAAACATGGTAAATTCAAACCCTTATGGATGGGCCCATATCAGATTTACAGTACCCATGGGGAGAACTCTTATTTCCTCCAGGCCCTAGATGGCGAAGTTCTAGAATTGCCTGTGCATGGCCAATTCCTCAAGTTCTACTTTGCATGACGACTTATCTCTGTGCACATGTGTAAAATTATGTATACATTGTAGGTGCCTTGTACAATTCGTGCCTTTTTTGGTTTTGTGCCTGGTCTGCCCGAAGATCTGGTTCTCGCTGCAGGTTTTCACCTGCACGTCCCCATTCGGAGCCAGTGTTGGTGCTCATTTTTGGCTTGCAAGCAAAGCTTGCAGGTGGAGGGTTTCTTTTTCAAACCCTAGGTTTCCCTCTTCATCGGCGTGAGTTTGTGTTGTGTCTTAGCGATCATGTTGATAGCACGGTGTCTTCTTCCATTGCTGAGACTTTGTGCTATCAGCGAATGAGATTGTTGTTCTACCGATGGTGTTGGTCTTGCCGACAGGGGTAAGTCATGTATTTATCGGCAGGAGTGGGAGCTATCGGGTGAGCGGTCAGATGTTGGGCCGACAGTGTAGTGTTTGGCCGATGAAGATTCATCAGCGTGTGTCTTACCGAAGAAAGTGGGGTTGACGTTTGGCGATCGGCGAGACTTTTGAGATCGGGCTAGCAGTTGGAGGGTCCACCGATGGGTAATGTTTGGCCGATGAGGTTTCATCGGTGTGTGTTTGGCCGACGGAGGGATGAGGCCATAGTTCATCGGCATGAGTTGTTATATCGGCGAGGGAGTTTTGAGCTAGGCCGATGGTATATGTCACAGCGATGGGTTCTTGGCGAAGGGTTGTGTGTCAAGCATGGCAAAACACTCGACACCTATCATGTGTGTGACCATGTTTATAAACTACTGATGTGAACTCCTCACCATGCATGTGGGATTATTCCCCTGTGTATTTTCAAACTTTGAGCGAAGCACTTTTGGCAGGAACTTCTGTTTGAAGTGTTGCGACAGTTTCCAAGTGGTTGCGGGTGGTTGAGGCCCTTAATGGCAACATTATAGAGTTATGGGTGACGGTACAGGCGATCAGGTTGCCCAATTTTTGAGCGGAGGCTCCAGATAATGGCGCATGGCTCGAGGCTCCTCTTTATCTGTTGCATTTATATTTTCTGAGCGCCATTCCTTCTGAGGGCTGTATCTGGCAGATTTTTGTCAAAGCCATGTAATTAATTGCTTATGGTACACTACCTGGCTGTTATAAGCAGGAAGTGTTACTCATTTCTAGGTTGTTGAAAGTTGAACATTTTGGCTCTGTAATGCAATACAGCTGATTTGGTTGCCCTGTACAGCTAAACCTGTGAGTTTATGTATCTCCAGTTGTATGTTTTTTGCATGAATCCACTGATTTCATGGTTAATTTTATATGAGAAATGCTATGTTAGCATGTGTTTTGTTAATTCTGTCTCCAGTATTGCATATATCTTTTTTCTGAGTCTGGATATTTAAGGAATGTTTGAGGCTCTAGAACATAGAATTCCTGTGTTGAATGTCTGATTTCTTAACTTCTTCTCAAGGGGTAGATTAAACTATTTTTAGATTGAACATTGGGAAGGATATACTGTAATAGGGATGCCATAAGTATAGATAGCTTAACACTCTATATTGGGAGATATCTGTAAGGCAGGTATCAGATGCATCCCCCTGAAATCCAGTTTTAGTTGTTCATGCATATCATTCACAGGTGTATGTCTACTGACTCCAGGCCCTGGATAGGCACCAATCTTGCTTTGTTTTTGTGTTACAACCATGTCCAGCTTTGCATCCAAACTATAAATCAAAGTCAAACTCTAAAACAACCTATAGGACATTAGAATTAGTTTTAGGATCCAAGTCCTCTGTCTACAACTGAAAATAGGCCCAAAGCCAGCCCCTTTGCTCTTATCTTGCAGTTTTGGTCTACTTACAGGAGGACTTATCTGCTTTCTGTCAGCATCCCAGCCTTTGTATGCATATCCCCATGGATGTTGAGTATGGAACACCCCCCTAGGTTTTGCAGAGCCTGAAGAAGAAGAGGAGATAAAGTATAGAGTCTATCTCCTACACTGTTGGCCCCTGGCCCAGAGATCCTGTTGATCATTGATGGCTACCTTGTAGGGAAATCCGGGAATAAGCATCCAGTCTGGGAAAAAAACAACACACTTCAAGTTCCATTCATCTTCAAGTATCAACTAGATTCTTCATCAATCATCACTTCAAGATCAACATGTAGCCACTCTAAAGGAACTTCTCATCATCATCAAGCATTCCAAAGACATCCATTCAATTTCAAGTCCCTCTGATACATTCAAGCCTCCTTGAGAAATCATCTACTTCACATATAAGGGAAAGTGTTATCATCAATATCTACACTTCAAAGAACCTTTCAAGTTGGAACACTTCTTCATCAAACATTCGAAGACATCCATCCAAACTTCAAGTTCTTTCACAATCTTCAAGTCCAGGAGAAATTGCATCTAGTGAACTCATTAATTGGCGCCTAGGAGGAAAAGACCTTAAACTTACATTATTGAGTCAGCACTTTATAAATTGAGCTATTCCTAGTCAATTGGAGTCATAAAATATCAAATAAAAAGTCAAATTGGACTTAGCACCCCTTCATGTAATTTCCCACCATCATGAGCGCCTAGATCTAGGAGGATCATCCAATTGCACCTAGGAATAAGATACAAGTCCAAGACCTCAAATTTGAGCACCTAGAAGTGTGATGGATTGAAGAAGCTACATTGGCGCCTAAGGGTAAGTTGTATCTAATGACATCACCTGATTGAGTGCCTAGGAGGTATAAAGATTAACATTGACATGAGGACAAGCACTTAGTAAAGGAGAGTTTCTCAAACATTTAAACATGTGAATGAAGTCATAGAAATGCACTAAGTCATCTAGGCACCATTTTCCCCTTGTGTACCCTTACATTTGCGCCTAAGAAGAAGTTGCTTCAGTTCATTGGAGTGTTTGAGTATTGAAGATTTCTTAACAATGCTTTGCAACTTTACACTACCTCATTGTGACGATTTTTGGGGCAGCAAAAAACCTTTAACCATGAGAAAACACCTCAAAGATATAAAAAAATGAGAGAGGTTATTGTAGAGGTACTCTACGTGATCGCGTTACCTCAGATGGAATGTTTCTAAGTGACACAGTTTTCAAATAACATCTCGTCAAAGATTGCTATCTTTTTGCACTTTGGACTCTTCAAGGATATCGTCGATACAATGTAGCTTAGACTATTTCGACATGTTTGGGTGAAAAATAGGACCATGTCTAGTGTAAATGTACCCATCCAGACGCATTGGAATAGTCAGTTTGGTCGCATCAGGAGTAGGATGAAACTTACACCCCTTTGCAACTTTACACTGCCTCCTAACAATTTTTGGGGCAGCAGAAAACCTTTTACCACGGGAAAATGTCTCAGAGATATAAAAAGTTAAGAGAGGTTATTGTAGAGGCACTCTACATGATCGTGTTTCCTCAGATGGAATGTTTCTAAGTGACACAGTTTTTGAGAAACATCTCGTCAAAGATTGCTTCCTTCTTGCACTTTGGACTCTTTAGGGATATTGTCAGTACAATGTAGCTTGGACTGTTTCGACATGTTTGGGTGAAAAATAGGACCATGCCTAGTGTAAATGTACCCATCTAAACGCATTGGAATAGTCAGTTTGGTCACATTAGGAGCATGACAAAAGTTACACCCCTTTGCAACTTTACACTACCTCCTTATGATGATTTTTGGGGCAGCAAAAAACCTTTCACCACGGGCAAATGTCTCTGAGATATAAAAAACTGAGAGAGGTTATTGTAGAGACACTCTACATGATCACATTGCCTTAGACAAAATGTTTCTAAGTGACATAGTTTTTGAGTAACATTTCATCAAAGATTGCTTCATTTTTGCACTTTGGACTCTTC
The DNA here is from genome assembly GCA_027924645.1 of Cunninghamia lanceolata. Taxonomy (NCBI): domain Eukaryota; kingdom Viridiplantae; phylum Streptophyta; class Pinopsida; order Cupressales; family Cupressaceae; genus Cunninghamia; species Cunninghamia lanceolata. Next base: position 10,933,356 of record BSBN01000074.1, read on the forward strand.
AGGGATATCGTCGGTACAATGTAGCTCAAACTGTTTCGACATGTTTGGGTGAAAAATAGGACCATGCCTAGCATAAATATACTCAGCCAGAAATGTTGGAATAGTCAGTTTGGTCGCATTAGGAGCAAGACGAAAGTTACACCCCTTTGCAACTTTACACTGCCTCCTTCTAATGATTTTTGGGGCAGCAGAAAACCTTTCACCATGGGCAAATGTCTTAGAGATATAAAAAATTGAGAGAGGTTATTGTAGAGGCACTCTACGTGATCGCGTTACCTTAGATGGAATGTTTCTAAGTGACATGGTTTTCGAGTAACATCTCATCAAAGATTGCTGCCTTTTTGCACTTTGGACTCTTCAGGGATGTCATCGGTACAATGTAGCTCAGACTATTTTGACATGTTTGGGTGAAAAATAGGACCATGCCTAGTGTAAATGTACCCATTCAGATGTGTTGGAATAGTCAGTTTGGTTGCATCAGGAGCAGGATGAAAGTTACACCCCTTTGCAACTTTACACTACCTCCTGATGATTTTTGGGGCAGCAGAAAACCTTTCACCACGGGCAAATGCCTCAAAGATATAAAAAACTAAGAGAGGTTATTGTAGAGACACTCTACATGATCACATTGCCTTAGATGTAATGTTTCTAAGTGACATAGTTTTTGAGTAACATCTCGTCGAAGATTGCTGCATTTTTGCACTTTGTACTCTTCAGGGACATCGTCAGTACAATGTAGCTTAGACTATTTTGACATGTTTGGGTGAAAAATAGGACAATGCCTAGCCTAAACGTACCCATCCAGATGCATTGGAATAGTCAATTTGGTTGCATCAGGAGCAGGACACCAAAAATACATAACATGATGATGTAAAAATGTGTATATGTGTAAAAATGTAGCAGGAAATTAAAAAAAGACAAACCTTACAAATTAATGTGCATACTTACAACTCAATGTAACATGACTTTACAAAATCAATGTGAATACTTACAAATTAATCCAATGAACCATCCGGGTCTGCTCTACTCTTTATTGTGTCAAGTATTGCTTCATGGTCAGACTCACGCACCTTCCACAAGATTTTGTTCAAAGGTCTACCTCGATACTTTATCAAATGAATATTGGATGCCACAACAAGGTTCAAGTAATGAAGAATCTTCCGATGTGTGTCAAAGTCCTGAAACAGCCAAACTTTAACACTCTTATGTGGGTACCTTCTAAGCCATGTTCCAGTAATAACCACTGAGCCTGTAGTGGTGCAGGGCACCTAGGAGCAGTCTGACACCTCAAGCATTTTTTTATGCATTTTGATAAGCTATGTTTTGTTTTGATTGTATGTGTGGTAATAAGGCTTTAGCCATGTTTGTATGGTCCTTTTTGTGTGGTCAAGATGATTGAGGTGACCCTATAAACCTCAATCATGCTTAGTCCACTTGGATCCTTGTTGTGCCAATTAGGCCTAGAAGGTCTAAGGATTGGTTTTCAAGTTTTTTTTGGTTGTTTTAATGTTTTAGTATGTTGTAAGGAGTTTGTTGATCATTTGGACTCCATTGGATGAGCCAAACAAATCAACCTCCTTGTGTTAATGCAAAACACCATAGTTGTCAAAGGTGTTATGTGTTGGGTCGGTTCAAAAACCACTTTGGGCAGTTAAATACTATTGTAGAAGTTGGAAACCAACTTGGATGGGTTAATATGGTGGATATCTAACTCCAGAACGGGGGAGGAAGTTTTTGTACAGAATTTGGGCACAAAATTCAAGAAAACTGACTATTTTTCACTGTTTTTCTTGCTATGTATGGACTGTATGGACTTTTCATGTGTGCAAATAATATTTTTCTGAAATATCTTGGAGTCAGGGTTCCAATGCAACTAGTTTGAGGTCTTGAAGTGGTTGGAGTCAAAAGTTATTGAATTTTCTTTCAAAACTGGTCTAGAAACCCTGTTTTCTAGGGCAGTCCCACAAATTTGGCCCTAGAATGCATTTCCACTGATGAAATTTCATGCCACTCAGTGAAATGCAGGCTAGGGGTGTATACTACTTGATTCCAAAAGTATTTTCTGAGAAAATACAGTTTACTATTTTTAATGTGATGCCCTAGGTCAAATATCTCTATGTATTTGACTGAATTTATGCAATTTATTGTTGTATTTGACAAAATCCTAAGAGGATGAGTGAATGAATGGTGGATTTGTGTTGTTTGGGGATGGTAGAGTCATTCCAAGTTCCTGCCCCTGACCTATGCACCCAATTTTGAGCACTTGCTTTGTAACCTAGCCTAAATTGATCAATTAGGCCTAGAGACCTAGTAGGCGTTCTGGATTGCTGGAGTAGAGTTGGAGCAGGAGATTTGGAGGTTTGTTAGGGTCCCCTGAAAGGTGTTCAATTCCATCATTTGTTTGCCTAGACCTTTGGGATTTTGTCAAGTTTTGTTGAGAAAACCTAGTTTGGAGGGCTAGTAGCCTTACTAGTCAAGGTATAGGTTGAAGAGTTTTGGGAAGTTGGAGATCAAACCAACTGCATAGAAGGTGTTTGTTGATCTGTCTTAAGGTGTTGGAGAAGCCTTAGGGGTTGGACAATAGTCTGGACATCAAATCCTTCATATGCCTTGTATGTGCCTTTGGTTGGTTGGTTGGTTGAAGGCTAGTTGAAGTGGGTGAGTGGGCAAAGGACAATAGAGTAAACCTTTGTGTGTTGCTTCCCTTGTGCCACTCTGCATCAGGTGGTATCAGAGCCATCAAAGAGATGGGAGATAGAGAAGAAGAGGAGGAAATTCCTTCAAAGGTGACAAATGTCGAATTGGCAAAGATAGTGAGAGAGCAAGCAGCCAAGAACAAAAGGATGGAGGCTGAGATAGAAAAGTTGAAGAAAGACAAAGACAAGAAGAAGAAGTCAGAAGTCATCTTAGATTCAGATGAAGAGGATCAAGATGAGGAAGAAGAAGTGCCTATGGAAGAGCCACAAGGAGGCATGTCAGAGAGACAATTCCTAAATGCACTTGGAAAGTTGAGTAGGAAGGACACTAAGGCAGACTTACCTATGTTTCCTGGTAAGATGAATCCAGAGGAGTGCCTTGATTGGATTGAGGCAATGGAGAACTATTTTGAATGTGAAGAAGTGGCAGAAAATTAGAAAGTGAAGATTGCCAAATCAAGAATGAAAGGGCCAGCCTTGAGTTGGTGGAATTTTATTCAAAATGAGAGGATAGAAGATGATAGGAATCCTATCTCTACATGGAGGAAGATGGTACTTGAAATCAAGAAGCAATTTGTCCCTGAGGATTATGAGGTCAACTTGAACAAGAAGTTGCACAACTTGAGACAAAAGGACATGGACGTAAGCACCTACACAGAGGAGTTTCACAAGATGACATTGAAAGCCAAGATGCCTGAGAATGAAAAACAGAAGCTTACAAGGTATCTTAATGGCCTCAAGTTCTCCATTCAAGATGAATTAACTCTCTTTAACCCGGAGACAGTCCATAAGTGTTTTCAAATGGCACTGAGGATTGAGGATAAGAAGAGAAGAAAAGGGGATTTTGGTAGCAGCAGCAGAGGCAGAGGAAATCAGAATTTTAGGGGCAGGGGCAGATTTCAAAACAGAGATAATTTCTCTAGATTCCAAGGTGGCGGATCACAAGAAGGCAGCCAAGGGCAGGCTGATAAAAATAGTACTGATAAGGGTCAGTTTAGGGGCAGAGGTAATGGCAGAGGAAGAAGTGGGGGCAGAGGTCCCAATGTGTTTACTAGAAGGTGTTTCTCTTGCAATCAGATTGGACATCAGTCCTTTAGGTGCCCGGAGAAGATGGGAAACACTGCTGCAAATCAGAAAGAAAGAAGAGTACAACTCCTTCATCAAGAGGACTGTCAAAGCACCACAAGTTACCAAACAGCCTCATCCAAGTCTGCAGCACCTGAGAGTGGAGAATGCATCATGTTTAATAGATCCCTCATCATGCCAGCCACCAAGGAGCAGCCCTAAAGAAACAACTTGTTCAGAACCACTTGCAAGGTGAAAGGAAAAGTTTGCAAGGTAATAGTAGATTCAGGTTCTTCTGAAAATTTGGCTTCTAATGAAATGGTGACTAAGTTAGGATTGGAAAGAATGCCTCATCCTAACCCCTATAGAGTCTTTTGGCTAACCAAGGAACAACAAATTGTGGTGAAAGAGCAATGTTGGGTTGAATTCAAGATAGGTGAATATCATGATAAGGTTCTTTGTGAGATAGTGGATATGGATGCATGCCACCTTCTTCTTGGAAGGCCTTGGCAACATGACACAAGTGCCCAACATGATGGTAAGAACAATGTGATTCATTTGTCCAAGAATGGTGAAAAGTTTACAATGACTCCTTTGATTGATGATTGCAAAGAGAAAGTCATTTCTAGTTCAGTTATGTTGGTAGGTGAAAAAGAGTTTTTGGCTAACCTCAAGGAAGAGAAAGTGCCATGTTTTGCAATAGTCATCAAGCCCAAGGATGTGAATCCCAAGAAGGTCAAAGTGCAGCACCCTCTTAGGAGGATTGGACCAAAGGAAGTGGAAGAACTATTGGAGAAGTTTCAGGATGTGATAGCTGATGAAGGCAAGGATGCCCTTCCACCAAAGAGGGAGATTAGTCATTGCATTGATCTCATCCCTGGATCCACCCTACCAAACCAAGCAGCCTACAAGTTGACCCCAGAGCAAAATGTTGAAGTGGCAAGACAAATCCAAGACTTATTGGATAGAGGACTTATCAGGAGGAGTATTAGTCCATGTGCAGTACCTGCAGTGCTTGCACCTAAGAAGGAAGGAACATGGAGACTATGCACTGATTCCAGGGCCATCAACAAGATTACTATCAGGTATAGATTTCCAATGCCTAGAATAGAATATTTAATGGATTGCTTGGGTAGGGCTAAGTATTTTACCAAGATAGATCTAAAAAGTGGTTATCACCAAATCAGGATAAGGGAAGGGGATGAGTGGAAAACCGCCTTCAAAACCAATGAAGGACTATTTGAATGGGTTGTCATGCCTTTTGGCTTGTCAAATGCACCAAGCACCTTCATGAGATTGATGAATGAAGTGCTAAAACCTTTCCTTAACAAGTTTATTGTTGTATATTTGGATGATATACTGATTTTTAGTGACAGCAAGGAAGACCACATAAGGCATATCCATCAAGTGCTCAGGAGGCTTCAAGAGGAGAAGTTGAGAATCAATCTTGACAAATGTGTCTTCCTACAAGAAGAGTTGATATTTTTGGGGTTTGTCATCTCCAAGGGTAGCCTAAAAATGGATCCAAGTAAGGTTGCAGCCATTCTTAATTGGCCAACACCTACAACAGCCTCGGAGGTAAGGAGTTTCCATGGTTTATGCAGCTTTTATAGAAAGTTCATTAGAGGGTTTAGTGGCATTTGTGCTCCACTTGTTGACACCATAAAAGGGGCAAGAAATGTGTGTTTTTATGGACAAATGAGGCCAACCAAGCCTTTGAACTGTTAAAGAAAAAAATATCAGAAAAACCGGTCCTTGTTCTTCCTGATTTTGACAAGGTCTTTGTGGTAGAATGTGATGCAAGTAAGAGGGCTGTTGGGGGAGTCCTAAGTCAAGATGGGAGGCCTATAGCATTCTTTAGTGAGAAGTTAAATGAGGCAAAACAAAACTACTCCACCTATGATCTAGAGTTATATGCCATGGTTCAGTCATTGAGGAAATGGAGACACTACTTATTGCCAAAGGAATTTATAGTTTTTACTGACAACCATGCATTAAGCTTCTTGAACAGGCAGCAAAAGTTGAATCACAGACATGTCAAGTGGATGGAGTACATCCAAGCATACACCTTCTCCATAAAACACAAGAAAGGAGTGGCCAATAAGGTAGCTGATGCCTTAAGTAGGAGAAATCTTGTTGTGCAAACTATTCAGTTGGAAAGTACAGGTATTCATGCCATTAAAGATCAGTATACGGCAGATGAAGACTTCAAAGAGCCATACCTATCTTGCAAGGCCATGACAGGAAGGTATAATACTGATTTTTCTGATTTTTTGTTGCAAGATGGATATCTTTTCAAGGGTAGCATGTTGTGTATCCCAAGAGGATCTGTTAGAGAGAATATAATCAGGGAAAAGCATTGTGGCAACATGTCAGGTCACTTTGGTATTGATAAGACCCTAGAATTGGTTAGGAGGTACTATTTTTGGCCAAAATTGCCAACCGATGTAAGGAAGTTTGTTGAAACTTGTCAAATTTGCCAAAGAGCAAAGGGGCATACATCAAATGCAGGTTTATACACTCCTCTACCTATTCCTTCAAAGCCTTGGGATTCCATAAGTATGGACTTTGTACTTGGTTTGCCTAGAACAAAGAATGGACATGACAGCATTTTTGTGGTTGTAGATAGGTTCTCAAAAATGGCTCACTTCATCCCATGTAGAACCACACATGATGCCTCACACATAGCAGGTCTTTTCTTCAAGGAAATAGTCAGGTTACATGGTTTACCTTTGTCCATAATCTCAGACAGAGACCCCAAGCTCATTGGACACTTCTGGAGGACACTGTGGAAGCGACTAGGTACAAATTTGTCCTTATCATCTGCCTATCACCCTCAGTCTGATGGACAAACAGAGGTGATTAATAGGTCACTTGGCAACCTCCTAAGATGCCTAACTAAGGAGCAGGGTGCTAGTTGGGATTCAATTTTGGCTCAGGCAGAGTTCTCATACAATGACACTGTCAATAGAAGCACCGGCCTGTCTCCTTTCCAAATTATTTATGGCACTCACCCAAGGGGTATTTTGGAACTAAGAGAGGTTAAAGGACTAGAAAACAGCAGTGCCTTGGCTGAAGACTTTGTTCAAGTCATGAAAGATGTCCATGAACAAGTACAACAGAAATTGCTGTCCACTTCTAAGAAATATAAACAATTTGCTGACAGAAAAAGAAGGGATTTGCAGTTCAAGGAAGGTGATTTAGTAATGGTTCATCTAAAGAAGGAGAGGCTCCCGGTAGGTAAACACACTAAGCTACTCATGAAGAAGATTGGGCCTTGTGAAGTGCTCAAGAAATGTGGAGAAAATGCCTACAAAATCAGACTTCCGGATGGCATTGCTTTGTCTCCAATTTTTAATGTTTCAGACCTTTATCCCTATAAAGGATCTGATCCTCAGACTATTGTTGAAGAAGATCAAACTGATCACACACTCCAGGAACTCATTCCTTCATCTCCAAATCAGATTGAGTGCATTTTGGACAAGAGGATTGCAAAACAAACTAGAAGGCACACCTATCATGACTATTTGGTGAAGTGGCTAAACAAACCTCAAGAGGATGCCACTTGGATGAGTAGGGCAGACATTGAGAAGGCAGGTTTCACATTTGATAGCATTCCAACTCAAGAGACTTGAGTTCTGTTTGACAGTGGGTGTATGGTGCAGGGCACCTAGGAGCAGTCTGACACCTCAAGCATTTTTTTATGCATTTTGATAAGCTATGTTTTGTTTTGATTGTATGTGTGGTAATAAGACTTTAGCCATGTTTGTATGGTCCCTTTTGTGTGGTCAAGATGATTGAGGTGACCCTATAAACCTCAATCATGCTTAGTCCACTTGGATCCTTGTTGTGCCAATTAGGCCTAGAAGGTCTAAGGATTGGTTTTTGAGTTTTTTTTGGTTGTTTTAATGTTTTAGTATGTTGGAAGGAGTTTGTTGGTCATTTGGACTCCATTGGATGAGCCAAACAAATCAACCTCCTTGTGTTAATGCAAAACACCATAGTTGTCAAAGGTGTTATGTGTTGGGTCGGTTCAAAAACCACTTTGGGCAGTTAAATGTTGTTGTAGAAGTTGGAAACCAACTTGGATGGGTTAATATGGTGGATATCTGACTCCAGTACAGGGGAGGAAGTTTTTGTACAGAATTTGGGCACAAAATTCAAGAAAACTGACTGTTTTTCACTATTTTTCTTGTTGTGTATGGACTGTACGGACTTTTCATGTGTGAAAATGATATTTTTCTGAAAGCTCTTGGAGTCAGGGTTCCAATGCAACTAGTTTGAGGTCTTGAAGTGGTCAGAGTCAAAAGTTATTGAATTTTCTTTCAAAACTGGTCTAGAAACCCTGTTTTCTAGGGCAGTCCCACAAATTTGGCCCTAGAATGCATTTCCACTGATGAAATTTCATGCCACTCAGTGAAATGTAGGCTAGGGGTGTATACTACTTGATTCCAAAAGTATTTTCTGAGAAAATACAGTTTACTATTTTTAATGTGATGCCCTAGGTCAAATATCTCTATGTATTTGACTGAATTTATGCAATTTATTGTTGTATTTGACAAAACCCTAAGAGGATGAGTGAATGAATGGTGGATTGTGTTGTTTGGGGATGGTAGAGTCATTCCAAGTTCCTGCCCCTGACCTATGCACCCAATTTTGAGCACTTGCTTTGTAACCTAGCCTAAATTGATCAATTAGGCCTAGAGACCTAGTAGGCGTTCTGGATTGCTGGAGTAGAGTTGGAGCAGGAGATTTGGAGGTTTGTTAGGGTCCCCTGAAAGGTGTTCAATTCCATCATTTGTTTGCCTAGACCTTTGGGATTTTGTCAAGTTTTGTTGAGAAAACCTAGTTTGGAGGGCTAGTAGCCTTACTAGTCAAGGTATAGGTTGAAGAGTTTTGGGAAGTTGGAGATCAAACCAACTGCATAGAAGGTGTTTGTTGATCTGTCTTAAGGTGTTGGAGAAGCCTTAGGGGTTGGACAATAGTATGGACATCAAATCCTTCATATGCCTTGTATGTGCCTTTGGTTGGTTGGTTGGTTGAAGGCTAGTTGAAGTGGGTGAGTGGGCAAAGGACAATAGAGTAAACCTTTGTGTGTTGCTTCCCTTGTGCCACTCTGCATCATGTAGGGTATTCGATATTTTCTCCATCTGTAACAGGAGCCTCCAATTTATTTTTGGCCTCAACACAATGACATAAGTAATAATCTATTCCCTCTTCATTATCTTCATCTGCAATAACTGTATATACGTGCCCTACATTGATATGTGTAGCAAATTAGATGAAATTATTCAACATTACAAAAACACTACAAAGTAAGATGACATTACCTGGTTGAACTAGATGAAATTAGATGCATATACGTGCCCTATATTACCTGGTTGAACTAAATCTGATATGTGGTCAAAGTCAACTGATGATTCCATCTGTGTTAGTTCCAGTGCCGTCGGGGATTAATACGTGTCAAGTGGGCTAAGATAACTTAACTACCATTCGTTAACCCACTCCTTTGACTCACACTCATCCCAGACTTGAATTATACAGGAAGAACAAAAGCATGACATCTTTCACGTATGGATACTCCATGATCCTACAATTGAGCTTATAAAAGAGTGCATCTCATTTGATCCTATCAGTGTACAATAGTCCTCCTATAGTGCAATGTTAGTATCATCTATCAACCAAAAAAATCTACAAACTGAAGACTTACCTTTATTACCTGGACCAATGGAAGCATTACACCACTCGACAATCAATTTACATTTGTCAACTTTTCATTATCTTTATACTTTAACTCTTCTCATGCTATGGCTCTTTTGATACATGCTCCTGCACCATCATGCTCCCCCTTTCCATGCCCGGCCTTACAAAAGTTCCACATATGCTGAATACCTGTAAAATTATGCCTCCTACTCAGCCAATAGAAATTCTGCAAGTTCTTGAATTGTGACGCACAGTTATTCGACCATATGATATGCTGACTGAATGATATGCCCCTTCTAGCCAAATCACTATAGAACACTTGAAAGTAACCTTGCACAAACTCCTTAGAATGCGTGTGATCATCACTAATATAGAAATTATACTCCCTTATGATCTTTCTGTCATCCTCTATACTATCATTTACATGAATGAATGTGATGTGCACAAATATAGAAACATGTGTCGAGTTGTAATATTGTGATTGCACCTCACATTGTGGCTATAGACTATAGTTCTCTGCAAAGTCGATCACTGAAACAATGCTACCAACCAGAAATGTGTCCTTGCATAACTTGAATTGCAAGTCCAACCATCGAGCTCTATGGGCATGTCTTGTATACTCATACACTATATTAGCACGAAATATAGGCATAAACTGATACACTGGAATCTTTTCAATAACCAATTCACACCTCTTTTCTTCTTTACCATCTTTTGTATTGTATGCCATTGTTTTATACTTGCCAAACTCTACTAGTTTGTTTCCAACCGCGTGTGTTCTTTCCATATGTTCACATATTGGCAAATGTTGCAAGCCACCGCAACGATGACATGTGTCATCCAAGCATAATTTCTTGTAGAATATTTGACCTTCCTCTCTTTCACATAATATTCTTGATATGAAGTCTCTTGAAGATGTTAGTGGGGCACATATGGCACAACCCTGTAAAACATTGTTAGTATGCATATCTAAACATATAGACCTATAAGCATCAAAATGGTTAGAAAATTTAATATGTAATCTACAACAACAAGTAGTGCGTGTGTGATTTATCTTGACATAGAAAGGTTTTAGCATTTCAAGATATCTTTGACAAATTTTAATTTGAGGATACTTCTCTAGAAATTTACCATAAAACTATGTTTGAGTCTCATCCAAAAAATAATTTGGATGTGGCTTACGGTTCTGACTACCGATTCTCCTTCTTACCACATCCCTTTGATTTGGAGATACCCTTGTGTAATTCTTCCAAAATTCTCCAATTAGTGATCTCAATGCTTCAACAATTTGATGCAGAGGCATGGAGGATTCACCCAAACTCACAAACTTCCACTATGCTTTGATGAGAGCAGCAAATAAAAAAAATTCGACATACTTTTTAGAATACAACTCAAACCCATGATCTAAAAACTGATTTGGATACCCATTATCTTCTTACACAACATATCTCACATGCAACATAGGTTGTTTTTAGACATATTCCTAAAAAAGTGACTATTCTACTCTTCCCTAAGCTTTGAAATGGAGCACCAAATAGAGTTTTCTTGGCCATAACTTTCCACCCAAAACTGATATATAAAAACTCAAACCTGATTCAAATACCCATTTAGCCCTTATGTAACATATATCAAAATGGGTAGGGGTTACGTTTTAAAGTATGCTTCAAAAATGGACTATTATAGAGATGGAGACCCTAGTAGATTGTAGACCTGTCCTCACCAAAAATGAAATAACTCACTCAATTCATCATGAAAATTGCCCAAACCAAAATAATATGAAACTAGATGCATATCCCCATCTTTTCCCATTGGTTTAAAACTTTTACTTGATCCATACAATCTGTACCATTCCAAACAAGATGACTATTATAGTGAACAAAACTAGAAGTGTCAATCACTAAATTCATCATAAATTTCACAAAACATAATAAAAATTGATGCAACCAATGCCAAAAGAAAGAAGACTCTGAGATCTTTCCAAAACATCTAATTTTAGGCCATTTAAATTCCGTACATGGTAGTACCAGCCTCAGGAACAAAGAAAAATAGTCAAAAAATGCAGAAAACTAAACTTTTATTTCATTTCTCTTCTCTAAACTTCATCTCTCCTCCATCTCTGCCTCTTGCATGAAATTTCAAGGAATAAATATTGTCTTTACAACCATCTCCATTTTTCCACCAGTCCACTCTCTTTTACATGCAAAAAGAAGAGGCTAAAAATAGCCAAACCACTAACACTACTCAACTTAGAAAGTACTAAACTTGAGCAAACTTAAAGCTCCACTACCAAATGACCTCTAAATACATAAGAGTGGTCTTAAATAGACCTTTATTACAAAAATAATAAAATAAAACTCTTCCAATATGAGAAACTACCTTTTGAACTCCCTATGACCCTTCATATTCATCTTTTGTTTGCTTTTTTTTTGCATTTTTTGCAATATTGACAATTTTACAATTTTTGCAATCCTTTACAAAATAACTCCAAATCCTACTAGAACCTAATCAAATGCCTCTAATACATTTCCAATGGTCAATTCATGACCTTCCTTTACAAAATAAATCCAAATCCTACTAGAACCTAATCAAATGCCTCTAATACATTTCCAATGGTCAATTCATGACCTTGTTACATCATTAAAACAACAAAATTAGATTAAAACAGAAATTTGCCTCATGGAGGCTTAAAGCTAGCAAGGTGCTCCTGCACCACAATTGGTTTATCTTTTCATGGTAGTCTCCCCGAGAACACCCATAATTCATTGGCATTAGTGTCCTCAATTCTTTGGCATCTTCCAATGGCTCTTGATAAATTTTTCCTATTAATTCTCAATTCTTGACTCATCTTTCTAATAAGACGAGCTTTCCTCATTTGACTACTTACTATAGTCGATGTAATCACACACCGTGTTGCATTACTATCTTTTGTGCATGAGGTGTTACCCACACTCTCATATGTACTCATTAGATTCTTGATAATAGATTTTTCACTTGAAGCCTATGATGTTCTCAACCCAAGAATCTTCATGATAGACCTATACTTTATACTTTGCATCATTTCAATGAATAGTTGACATCTTGCAGTCTCATTTAACTTTTCAAAGAACAATCTCCAAATCTTATGAGCATATCTTCTACAAGTGCATTTTGGAATCTTACCTTCCATTGGCTACAAAATATTCTCATCAATATCAATCAAATGCTTTGGCTTTCTATTCAAAATTCTAGGTGGTGTTAAGTTAGGTAAATTTATCTCAACATTAGGAATTTCATCAATATTTAAATGAGATGGGCTAGATGGCATACCTTCGATCGAAGATGGAATAGATGACATACCTTGAGGTTGAGGTGGGAATGATGGCGTACCTCCTTCATCACATGTGAGTGATGATGTACTCTCAACTTGAGATGTGGTAGATGGTGTCCCTAAATGTTGACTTGCGGTAGAGAACGTGTCTCCAACTATGGTATTCAAATCTCTCGTAGCACAAAGTTTTTACATTCATTCTCTTTGTGCCGCCAATACCATATCTCTTGTGATGGTTGTGGTTCCTCTTCAATTGGTATGTCTTCATTTATTGTGTCCAATTTCCTCTTCTCACGAAGTTCCCTTATACCCACTACTTTCTTTGCATTCTTAGCTTCTATCTCTTCCTGTGTTGGTTTCATTCTTGATCGTTTCCTCCGCATGACGGAGAATTTGTTTACAGCATGATAAAGAGACCAATATTACTTCCTAAGAAATGAATACAAGATAATAGTGGGATTGTATTTTTATTATGTTGTAAGGATTTATTCTTGTATAGTTTGACATCATAGTATGTTAAGGTCTGTTTATTACACATAATTATTAAAGAGCCCAAGTGTAGAAAATATACATGGCATCATGTGAGATTGTAGGCTACTTTCTTGATTGGGAATGTGTCTATTTTAAACATGTCTGATAAAACATGATAATGTAATTCAAATAGAATTAAGGAAAATGTAAAGAACATGCATGTAAAGACTTGACATACCTAAAAAACAAAGATTCGAATGGAGAGAGTACCCAATTATGTAGTGTTTTTTTCTTCTTGCATCAAACTCCTCAACAATTTGAGTTTTTCACCACTTGCTTCCTTTTCAATGTTAAATTGAATAACACTCAAATATAATTACTAACAACAATACTATTAACTAATCTATAATGTTAAATTCCTAAAATTAAATCACAATTAACATTGTAACACTACAAAAATTGAAACTTGAATAGATATATATCAAACTTGGTGTGAAAACTATGTTATTTCCTCCTTCTCAAGTTGGCAAAGTAGAAACAGTGGTGGAAAGATCATGCAAAGGTGGTACAATGTGTCAAATATGCATGTGAACTTCCCAACATCATGAAAGCACTTCTTTTTAGTTAGAGCACGCGCAAAATCAGTATGGAAACAGAGCATGTGGGCTTGGATCACAAGGGTCAACACCTTTTTACCATTTCTATAACAAGACAAAATGTGAGCGTGTTATAATGCGCTCACGTTTTGTCTTGCTATAGATTGATCACATCCTATACATTATCTTCCTTAACACAAGAAGGGATGACCACATCCTGTGCTTCATCAACTGAAACTTCCAAGCCTTAGAATTCCTCTTAAATATGGGAGGATCCATGACTGGAAGAGCCAAGCCACTTGGTCCTACCTTGCTGAAGGATGACATTCTGGGAGAATTAGGAGATTTTCCTTTGGAAATCATATAATCTTTAAATGCTTTCCATCTTGGTAGGTCATCTACATCAGAGAAAAACCACTGATGGTGTCTAAGAAATAAGAAATTCTTCATCTCTTTGGTGATCCATTTCTCTTTCTAAACCTTCCCCTTCAGACTTGAATGACCACAAGGTTTTTGAGGGAGAATTTTTCCTGTTTCCTGCAAGAGCTTGCCAGATGCTCCGCCATATGATAGGCATAACAATGAAGGGGCAAGCCCTCACAATCAAGTTCTTGATAGAAAATTCCCATCGAGGAAGAAAGATAGATCTTCTTTGGAAGTAGAAGTTCTAGTTTGTGACAAATCCTTATCCAAGCATAAATAGTAGGGGTTCTATCAAGTGATTGCCAATCCACTTCCACAAAGTCTCCTGAAGACTTCCTGATTGATTCCAAAACATCCACACCCCAAAACTATGATCCCTCGACCCTCAACCCTATACCTAAACCCTAAACCCTAAAGCCTCAACCCTCAATGTCAAATCTTAATCCCTCGACCCTTCACTCTAATCCCTCAACCCTAAACCCTATCCCTAAACCCTCAACACTATACCTTAAACCCTAATCCCTCAACCCTCAACCCTAATCCCTCAACCCTCAACCCTAATCCATCATCCCTCAACTCTAATCCCTCATCCCTAAACCCTAAATGCTATCCCTATTCCTAAACCCTCAACAGACTCAATACTATACCTTAAACCCTAATCTGTTATTCCTAAACCCTCCAACTCTATCCCTAATTCTTATACCCTCCACACTCTACTGTAACGCTAATCCCTCGACCCTCAACCCTATCCCTAAACCCTTAACCCTCGAACCTCAACCCTCAACCCTCAACATCAAACCCTAATGCCTCAACCCTTAACTATGATCCCTCAACCCTCAACCCTCAACCCTAAACTCTAAAGCCTCAACCCTCAACCCTCAACGTCAAATCCTAATCCCTCGACCCTTCACTCTAATCCCTCAACCCTAAACCCTATCTCTAAACCCTCAACACTATACCTTAAACCCTAATCCCTCAACCCTCAACCCTAAACCTTATACCTAAACCCTAATCCCTCAACCCTCAACCCTAATCTGTCATCCCTCAACTCTAATCCCTCATCCCTAAACCCTAAATGCTATCCCTATTCCTAAACCTTTAACAAACTCAATACTATACCTTAAACCCTAATCCGTTATCCCTAAACCCTCCAACCCTATCTCTAATCCTTATACCCTCCACACTCTAATTTAACCCTAATCCCTCGACCCTCAACCTTATCCCTAAACCCTTGACCCATGAACCTCAACCCTCAACCCTCAAAGTCAAACCCTAATCCCTCAACCCTTAACTATGATCCCTCGACCCTCAACCCTATCCCTAAACCCTAAACCCTAAAGCCTCAACCCTCAACCCTCAATGTCAAATCCTAATCCCTTGACCCTTCACTCTAATCCCTCAACCCTAAACCCTATCCATAAACCCTCAACACTATACCTTAAACCCTAATCCCTCAACCCTCAACCCTAAACCTTATCCCTAAACCCTAATCCCTCAACCCTCAACCCTAATCCGTCATCCCTCAACTCTAATCCCTCATCCCCAAATCCTAAATGCTATCCCTATTCCTAAACCCTCAACAAACTTGATACTATACCTTAAACCCTAATCCCTTATCCCTAAACCATCCAACCCTATCCCTAATCCTTATACCCTCCACACTTTACTTTAACCCTAATTCCTCGACCCTCAACCCTATCCCTAAACCCTTGACCCTCAAACCTCAACCCTCAACCCTCAACATCAAACCCTAATCCCTCAACCCTTAACTATGATCCCTCGACCCTCAACCCTCAACCCTATCCCTAAACCCTAAACCCTAAAGCCTCAACCCTCAACGTCAAATCCTAATCCCTCAACCCTTCACTCTAATCCCTCAACCCTAAACCCTATCTGTAAACCCTCAACACTATACCTTAAACCCTAATCCCTCAACCCTCAACCCTAATCCATCATCCCTCAACTCTAATCCCTCATCCCTAAACCCTAAATGATATCCCTATTCCTAGACCCTCAACGGGGTCGATACTATACCTTAAACCCTAATCCCTTATCCCTAAACCCTCCAACCCTACCCCTAATCCTTATACCCTCAACAGTCTACTTTAACCCTAATCCGTCGACCCTCAACCCTATCCTGAAATCCTTAACCCTTGAACCTCAATGTACTCAACCCTCAACGTCAAACCCTAATCCCTCAACCCTTAACTCTGATCCCTCAACCCTTAACCTTAAAACTTGAACCCTAAAACCTGTCCCTACATGCTCGACACTTGACACTATATCTTAAACCCTCATCCCTAAAGCCTCAACCCTAAATCCTTAAACCTTCAACCCTAAACCCTATCCCTAATCCCTCTACCCTCGACACTCTTATTTAACCCTAATCCCTTGACCATTAACCCTATCCCTCAACCTGAACCCTCAACCCTCAACCCTCAACTCTCAACATTAAACCCCAATTCATCAACCCTAAACCCTAATCCCTCAAACCTAAACCCTATCCCTAAACCATCAACCCTCAACACTATACCTTAAACCCTAATCCCTATCCCTCAACCCTTAACCCTTAAAACTTAAACCATATCCCTACACCCTCAACACTTGACACTATATCTTAAGCCTTAAACCCTCATCCCTAAAGCCTCAACCCTCAATCCCTAAACCTTCAACCCTAAACCCTATCCCTAATCCCTCTACCCTCAACACTCTAACCCTAACCTTGACATTAAATGCTAATCCATCAACCCTGAACCCTATCCCTAAACCCTCAACCCTCAACACTATACCTTAAACCCTAATCCATCAACCATAAAACCTAATCCCTCAACCCTCAACCCTAAACACTATCAATAAACCCTCAACTCTCGACACTATACATTAAACCCTAATCCCTCAAGCCTCAACCCTAATCCCTCAACCGTCAACCCTAATCCCTCATCCCTAAACCCTAAACGCTATCCCTATTCCTAAACCCTCAACCCTCGACACTATACCTTAAACCCTAATCCATTATCCCTAAACCCTAAACCCTATCCCTCAACCCTTAACCCTTAAAAATTAAACCCTAAAACCTATCCATAAAACCTCAATGCTCAACACTATATTTTAAACCCCAATCCCTTAACCCTCAACCCTAAAGCCTCAAACCTAAATCGTTAAACCTTCAACCCTAAACCCTATCCCTAATCCCTCTACCCTCAACACTCTATGTTAACCCTAATCCCTTGACCATCAACCCTATCCCTAAACCCTCAACCCTCAACCCTCAACTCTCAATATTAAACACTAATCCGTCAACCCTAAACCCTAATCCCTCAACCCTCAACACTATACCTTAAACCATAATCCATCAACCCTAAACCCTAATCCCTCAACCCTAAACCCTAAACCCTATCCCTAAACCCAACAAAACTACTTTGCCTTATGTTAGGTTGTTAAACCCATCATTTTTTACACTATTCTCATAAAGATATTTGAGCTGCAAGAATATGTCAAAAAAATGGCTCTAAACTTTTTTAATGTTAGTAATGTTATATGGCATGTTTTTCTGGCCCTTCTGGGGTTCATTATGCCAATAGGTGTACACACTATGAGAAAAGATTTGCGTATGGTACATCCACAGTGAGTAATTAACAATTGAAATCAGAAGGATGATCATTATGAGAAAAGATTTGCATTGGAGTACATCTATGTTTCTTGCTGTCCACCCCGCACTCAGGGGAGGTATATTGTTATGAAATAGGCAAATAATCTCCCATTGTTTACTAGCTCTATCCACAAGAACTACTAAACTATACCTTAAACCCTAATCCCTCAACCCTAAACTTTCAACCCTAATCCCTCTACCCTCAACACTCTACCTTAACCCTAATCCCTCGACCCTTAACCCTAAATGCTATCCCTAAAGCATCAACTCTAAACCCTAATCCCTGAAGGTCCTAAACTCTAATCCATTATCCCTAAACTCTAAGTCCTATCCCTAAACGCTCAACCCTCAACCTTAAACCTTAATCACTCAATCCTTATCCACCCCTCTCCTCCCCTATCTGGCTCACTCCCATCTCTACCCTCCTCTTCCCTCGACACTATACATACATACATATAGGCATACATACATACATACATGATTAATAGCCTTGAACATAAAAAAAATTTAAGGGGAACATAATGCGAGCGCATTATAATGCGCTCGCATTATTTCAAACATTACAAACAACACAAACTTTTGTGGAAAAGGAAAAATGCAAAGCAAAACATAATGCGAGCATGTTATAACATGTTTTTCTTTGGGAATCCCAAGCCTTGGGCTTGGGATTTGCTTTGGATTTCCAACCCAAAGGCTTGGAGTGCATTTTGCACAGCCACAAACGTGTTTTTCCATATTCTTCAAGATTTCACATAATTTCGTTTGTGCTAACCCTCATATTTGTACGTGTTTCAAGGTCAAACAAATCGAACACCTAGGTAATGTTAGGCTTTCTCTTAGCTATTTGATGATGTTAGTTTTTTGACATTTTAACAATGTTAAGCCTTTCATCTTTAATTTCTTTTGTTTGTGTGTCTATTTTTGGGCAAAAACCACTGTTTGGTCTTTTTTTCATTGTAAATTAACTATTCATTGAAATTTCAAAAAAAATTACATATTTAGAAACTAGACTCCATTCTACAAAGATTAAAAAAATAAAAAAATGATTTTCAATTAGTTTTCAAAATTTATAGGGTTAGCACGGCCAAAATTCTATTTTTTAGGATGTGTCCACTATGAAAATTAATAAAAAATCAAATATTCATAAAAAAATTATTAGAAAAATCAAGTATTAACTACATGCTATTAGCTAATTTCTCACTGAAGGGATTTTAAAAATACCAAAAAAAAGTTGACCTTTTGATGGAGCCACAAAACATGCTATGTTATGTTTTTTTGACAAAAACAACACCAATTTCTATGGCTCCCTCTTTTGAACCCCTTAATCTATGTCATTTTTAAAAAAAAATAGTAGTTTAGAAAGTAGACTCGGAGCACTACAAACATTGTTTTTGTTGCATCTCCAAATTTTGAGTGTAACTATGCTCAATTTCTCATCCAAGGCTAGTATTTCCTGATTTCAAAAAAAAGTGGCCACTTAAGACCCTTTTTTGGGCCCCCATCTTCTTGCACTTACCCAGTTTACCCATTGAATTTATCTACCTTAAATTTACCCTTGTCTTCCATTTGCTCCCACTTAACTGTGAGACCTTCCTACAGATGATAATCAAACACAAATCGCTCTGATACCACTTGTTAGGAATAACATGTAGAAGATATAAATTAAATGTAGATAATCAAAGATTAAACAGAGAAATTAAAATACAAAAAAATAATAGCAAGAGACGATTTTAATGTGGTTCATCCAAACTTGGGCTACATCCACCAATAGAGAGTCCAATATTATTATCCAGCAAAACTAGAACTAATTACAACCAACAATCTCTTGCAACTCAATATCGTTGCAATATGCTACAATACAATATCAACGAAAACCCTAACCCTAAGCCTTTTCACATTCTCCAGCTGTTTTTATCAACATTTATGTCGGTTACAAAAATAGGGTTTTATAGGTCAGCCAATAGAAAAATAACTATCCACACCTTTATAAAATAATAGGCAATTTTTGCTTCGAGAGCACTACCCCCGAGCCCCTGGCCGAGGGCGCTACCCCTAGCAACCCCTGCTGGGGGCATTGCCCCTAGACCCCCATCATGGGCTCTGCCCCCGGGTCCCCGCCAGGGGGGGGGTCATCCCCCCGGGCCCCGCAAGAGGGGCTCCACCCCCTTCCAGTTCCCTTGTTAATTAATTTAGGGGGAAAACGTGCCAACAAAAGTGGGGAATATTTAACCTCTAAGTTTGATTAGGATCCATATAACAATAAATATACTTAAATAAACAATCCTTTCTTCAGAGTCATACACATGTTTAGTAACTTTGTCATAGTATTCTTCTTTCCTAATAACATTTGTGCCAAATAGTAGTTGATCTTGGTAATCAACATCATCTAAAGGATTTCCAACCCATAATTAATAGAGAGAGAGAGAGTGAAGCAGAGGTACAAAGATAAAGGGAGCTGGAGAGAAATAGAGAAAGAGACATAAAGCAATAAAGAGAAATAGACCTGGCAACTTTTAAGGATAAGCTTGTTTTCTTTATAATTTTTTGTAAACATAACATAATTGAGTGGTATACCCAAACGATTCAAAGAAACTTTTGTACCCACAGTTCTATAGAACAAATAAAAGATATCCATCCCCTTTAGATAAATAGGCTTCAAAACAAAAAGATGGTATATTCTCTATTATTCTCTCTTCGTCTATCACTTCATCTCTCTCTCATGAGTGGACCCCCTTTCGCTCTACATATTTTTAGAATATAGTTGGAGCTTTACAAGAAAAAAATCATAGAGTTTAGGGTACCAATCTAGATAACAACATTTGTAGTTTAATTTTTTTATTTTGATAAAATTAAATTTGTAGCCATTCAATTTATATAGTAAAATCCTCTCTCTCTCTCTCTCTCTCTCTCTCTCTATTTTTGTAAAAGTGCCAAATTTCATGAGGCTCCAGTGGAGCTAGATGATCTGGACCAACCCATACCAAGCTCCACCTTTTGCATTGTAAAAGTACCATAACATAATCTTTAATATAGGATTTTCCATCATAATGCTTGACCATAGCCCAAGTCTATCACACAATGAAACACTTTTTCCCACTATTTTTATGCAATTAAGCTTAGTTATGTAATCCCATGATGGCAAATGAATTTGTGTTTTAGGAAATGTCTCTTCAATTGTCATGGGTGGTAAATGTAAAATTTGAAAATAATTATTCATAGGAAGATTATGCATGTATGCATATTTTCTTCTTGAAATTGAAAAGTACTTTGAATCCATAAATTTTAGTTCAAAATCATACATAAATAAGGATATGGTTTGCCCATACACAAAGAGAGATAGGGAAAATAGATAATAAGAGAATGATAAAGATTCTCTTTTCAATTTTCTGTGCAGTCTTGATTGCTTCTCTTATAGTACATTTAATAGGGCACACCATTTTATTATCCATCAAACACTTTACTAGAAATCCATTCACTACAATGGCATTTTTAACATACATGAGAGGAGATGCTCACTAGCCCCATATCCACCAAGGCTTAATATCCTTTGCAAACACATAATCTGTAAGAAAGCCTTGTTGGCTACATTGCACAACATCAAGACAATTGTTTCTGCGACTTTTATGTTGCATGCAAGATGCCTCATGTCTAAATTGTGAGTGTAGAGATCTAAATGTTCTTGTCTCCTCTTAATTGGACCACCTTTCACTCTGCATATTTTCATAATATAGTAGGAGTTTTACAAGAACATGTATATAGAGTTTAGGGTGCCGATCTAGATAATAACATTCGTAGTTTTAAAAAAAACTTATTATTTATCAAACAAAATTATTAAATTTTACAAGAAAAAACATAGAGTTTAGGGTGTCGATCTACATAAAAACATTTGTAGTTTACTTTTTAAAATTGTGATAAAATTAAATTTGCAGTCATTCAAATTATATAATAAAATCAATAAATTTACTTATATAAATAATTAAACGTAAATAGTTGGTACATTTTTGTATCATTAATTTTGCAATTCTTTGTTGTCAATTATAGTCTCCTCTTAATTGGACGACCTTTCAATCTGCATATTTTTAGAATATAGGAGTTTTACAAGAAAAAACACAAAGTTTAGGGTTACGATCTAGATAACAACGTTTGTAGTTTAATTTTTAAAATTTTGATAAAATTAAATTTGCAATCATTCAAATTATATAATAAAATCAATAAATTTACTTATATAAATAATTAAGCATAAATAGTTGGTACATTTTTGCATATCAGTAAAAGAATTTGATTTTGCAATTCTTTGTTTTCAAATTTAGTTACTTTACCTATTCAATTGTGTATGTGTGTGTAAATGTAAATGATTTTTGGTTAATTTTATTTCAACTAACATTGAAATTAGAATGTGTTGGAAAATTGAGATTTAACATATTATGAAGGATAAAATGTAAGCTTGTACTTTTATACCTTTGTTTTGCATTATTTTCAATATATATCATAAATATATAGTTGTAATTTTTAATTTGATTTTGTGTATCAACTTGCTTCTAACTTGAATCTCATCACCCAATCAATGAACTAGGTCACATAACATGACATAGTCCACCTCATCCAAAAACCTAACATCGAACTCTCAAGTCAATCCATCATGAATATAGTCATTATCCTATTGATCTACACACCAAAATTTCATTGGTAAAGCATATGAAAAGAGCATATAGAGATCAAGTGTTCTTAAATTGTTCTTAAGATATATAGTAGATTTTAGACATTTTTAAGTTGAAGTCTAAATTTAGGCACAACGTCACTACATTCAACTTCTTGCATCTACATTGTTTGTGTGACGTGTTTAAGAGGATACGCTTGTAAAGAAAAAAAGCTTATCCTCAAAAGTTGGTTGCAAAAAACACATCAAAAGGGTAAATTGATTGAGGTGGAAGATGTGCAGAATTTACCAAAAGAAAGACTTGATGAAATGATTAATTCAATTAGAGGTTTTGATCTGATAATCGTTGGAAGCCCCTGTCATACTCTAATAGGCAAAAATTGGAACACAAGGAATCAACTAGAGGGGAAGCATTCCTCTATTTTCTATGAATTTCCACATATTGTGAATTATGTAAGGCATGCAATGCATTCAAGTGTAACTTTGTAGTACAATGAAACCTTCATTTTGTACTAATTTAGACTTCAATAGACTGTAAATTCCTTATTTTTCATAGCCAAGTTCCCACCCAAATTGAAGAGGCTACCAAAAACAAGTATTGAAAATTATAGACATTATTATTGTTTTGATTCTATGTAGCAAATTTGTTTGCACAATCAACATGGGACTAATTATAAGTATGGATGTTGCCATCGTATAAGAAATCATGGGAGATAAAGACAAAGGGATAGAGAGAATGAGAGAGATGGCGCTTAGTATTAAAGCACTCTCCCCACCTTTCTTAAATATAGCATTCTTATATACATTTTTTTATTTAAAAAAATACAAATTGGGACATTGATGTTTTTTTAAAATACATTTTTTTCCTTCTCTATAGGTATTTGTTAGTTTTCCATGAGGGTTGTTCCTTGGATGGCGACCCTCTATTGACTAATAGTCATGTTCCTTTTACAAAAGTTTTGCCAAACCAAGATTCAACACAGTGGGCTCCCATGACATAGAATGCACACCATTTTTGAATTCTCGAGATCATTCCCATATCATCTGCAAATTCAAACAAATGAAAAAAATTTCCCTAGAAATTTAATATTTTAAGACAATTAGAAATTCTCAATCTATAATTATAGAATGTCTAAATTTAATTTTAATCCATCTGAGCTCCAAATTATGCAATGGTGTGAAGCTATAAAATCAATGAGGGTCACTAAGTTTGATCAAACTTTGTATCGTGTGACACCCCATGAGAGGATGAATGATGGTGGGCAAGATGACAACTAAACATGATGTACGTGCTTATATTTGCAAGATAATGTCTATTAAATGTAGGTGTCAAGATGTGAAATATGAGGCTTGTTATAAACAAATATACATGCTTCAAATAATATGCATAGGTGACAACTAATGGAATGCAGGTGAACCCAAGTGTAGTGCATGAACAAGAATCTAAAAAGGAGATGCATGCAAATAAAGGCTACACACCAAACATGAAAGCTCCCAAATTTGAAATAGGTACTAAGCAAAACACTGGGTTTTAAAATCCATTAAAATTATGCAAATTAATTCACCATACTCAAGAGAACAAAATATGAAATGGGTTATATGGATACAAGACAATCATCATTCACTTAAAGACATTGAAATTGAACTTCCATAACTCTTTGACATACCCATTTAATTCATGATACTCGAGAGAATAAAAGATGAAATGGATCATATAGATACAAAACAATCATCATTCACTTAAAGACATAACAATTGAACTTCCACCATTCTTTGGCGTACCCATTGCACACTAAGGTGAGATTGGTAGTTATAGTCTATCCGAATATATTACTAAAGACAAGGTAATCACTAATTGACAAAATCAAGCCCAGAGGCCCACTCCCCACTTTCAAATTTCATTTGAACTTTTGATAAAAGCATGGCGTCTATGTCATAGGTAGATCAGCTCAATTACTGTAGAGTAATGGCGTTTCTTGCTTTATGAAGGGGAAATGAGCTCCTTGATGACGCCAGAAATGAGCATGCAGTCCAAGCTCACGAAATGAATCTGCATGCCTCCAAGCGCTTGGGAATGCAGGTACAGTATGATTTCTGAGGCACTAAATGTGTCCGCAGGCAGCACAGAGAGTACCTTGTGTGATGTGAAATGGTCTGACGGCAGTATGGACTACCAAATCTACTTTTCATCTTAGCAGCGTCGAATGTAAGAAATTATTTGTACATTTCTCAGACCACTTCCTCTGATGGAACAAAAATCTTCCACGATCAATGGTCGTATACATGTGGAACAAAATTATGGCACGCTTTGCAATCGAAGAAATGTTGACTGTAATCTTTTTTATGCTAGATGACAGATGTTCACCAGGTTGTTCTTCGTCAAGATTGAGGCAACATCTCATCAAGATTGAGAGACCGTCACTGACCATGTAGGCTATGAAGATTTGATGGGGATGGTTGGTTGGTGCATGATAAATCAAGGCTTTGTTATGGATCTATAACTTTAGGACTTATCAAGAATAGAATTGTTCAATAGTGGTATCTAAATAAATAACATTGGGCAAAGAATTTTTTTTTGGGTGTAATAAGACATTATTGTTTAAACAATTTAAATAGTGAATAGTTATAAAAGTGTATCGATGATGATTACAAGAAAAAAAAATGATCACATGTTTGCATAATTGATATGTAGTTTTTCTTTGAGGAAAAGAATGACCACATGTTTGGATAATTTATTTGTAGTTTTTCTTTGAGTGTGTTCTTTGTACTTGATCAGGTTCTAATTCTCTCCAATCCATTGTTAGGTAAGTATTTCACTAAATCTGGGTTCTAATTCTCTTCAATCCATTGCTAGGTAAGTATTTCACTAAATTTGGATTAAAGTATGTACCTTTTTTTATTTGCTCATAAATTGTGTATCTTTAATTACAGTAGGGGAAATTTCCTATGAAACCATGTGTACAAATTTGTTGAATGCACACAAGGAGCATGAATAGAAAAAGTTAAATGCTTGCAATAAATTTTACTTTGATATTTGCTCCCAAGCCAAGGTATGAATCGTACCCCTTCTATTTACTTTCACCCAACGTAGTATTTCTCATTTTTAAAATATAACATTTTTAAGGCAAGGTGTATGAAATACCTTAATCAACATGTGAAATCAGAGCCTTTGATAGTTAAGAAGGTGGATGTAAAAGCCTTTTATCTATATTATAAATTTGTTGAGATTTGTATAGAGAGATCTTAAGAATGAAGGATCTAGCAAAGAAAATTATGTTTAGAGGTATGAGATTGAGTTATGTGAGGTATCAATTATTTGTAAGGGAAAGCACTAATTAATTAACTCATGTGGATATGGGCTTTTTGAGAAAAATATTGAAGTTAGGAATGCATGCATGTATATATTAAAATTTTATTGAAAAATGTGAATGTGATGATAAACTAATTGAGTTTTACAATGTGAGTATGAGTGTGATGAGGAAGAACTGATGAGGAAGGACTAAATTCAACCCTATGGTTATGGATGTGGTGACATAAGTATTCAATTTTACATTTTGGGCATTATATTAAGATCACTAACACTCATTTTTGTTTGCTTAAATGCGATTGAAATTTCTATTTTCAAAAGATTTGCAAACCAAAATCAAGGCATCATGTATTAATGGGTTCAAGCCACATGAACCACGGTAGGCAGGAATAATCCACACAATCAAACATCCATTCCCAAGGGATGTTGGTAAGTATACCTTAAAATAAAAAAAATTAAAAATTGTGAGGAAAATAAAATAAAGCAAATTGCATTGTAGTCTCATGTGAGCTTGGAAGAATCACATTTTGGACCTTATAAGAAAATAACTTTATCATTCATAATATAGAAAAGCCTACCTCAAAAGGAGCCTAAATTTTTTTCAAATGGTGTTTCCAATGCTATTTTAGGATTAATGCACAATGATCTTCTCTTTCAATAAGTACAAAGTTTGTTAGATATATATTGTTAGCATTAAAAGTAGAACAATGATAATAATTGCAAAATTTATTAGGACGGTAAAGTTAGCCAAATTTTATTGCAATTGAAATGAAATTATAGAAAAATATACCAATTCCAAATAACCCTCATGAGAGGAAACATGCAAAACATGTATTCATAATCTACAATGCAAAATAATACCAAAGTATAGCCACAAGATAACACTAGATGTACCCTAGAAAAAACCATTCAAGGGAAAAACCCAGCCTCCAAAAGAACCCACACAAATCAATGTGTTATCTCAAGAATAAGATTACAATATACTTGCAAAGGATCCACACAAGGCCTTTGAAGCATCAAGCAACTCAGTTACACTCCTCCATGTGAACAAGCAAATGAGAACCATGTAGCCACACATCCCAATCCATGCTTCCTCTAATCACATATGCAACTTGCAAGAGATGCTCAATCCAACCAATAACCAACAAGCCAACCCCAACAACTACTAATGTGCTTGCTTTTATAAAAAAAAGATTGTACAAAACCACTAAGTGGTATTACATAAACCATGTGCCTTAGAACGATGAGCTCACTAAACCATGATCCAAAAATTAAATATTTTACCCAATGTGACTCCCACATTAAATATTTGTCTAATGTCTTAGATACAACATACAAGCATCCCCAAGAATACCTATCATATGTGGTATGCACATCTCTAGATGCACCATAATTAAATATTTATTTTACATTATTAACATTATGCAAGCTGTACAACACATGTTTCCCAACAACAATACAACTTATGCATTGTTTAAGGAAGATTTATATCTTGTTCCTTAATAATTAAATACTCTTATGAGCCATAAAGTAGAAAAGCCCACATAATTTTATATTTTCAAATGGTGTTCCCAATTCTATTATGGATTACTAAAAAGATATATTTTATCTAATTTTTCTCACTATATTATCAGGATAAGAATGTATAACAATGTTCACAATTTCAACACCTACCGAGATTTACTAAGTGAACCTTATAAAAATCTATATTTTAGAGGAAAGTATATATCCATAACCTTTAAAAGGAAAGAAGCTTATGAACCACAAGATAAAAAAAACACCACCTCAAAAGTTTCAAATGGTGTTTTGAATGTTCCATGTGGATTATAAAGAGTTCACATTTAATTAAAATTTGTAAATTTTGGTGGATATATAATATAAGGTTAAAGCTATGTACAACAAATTTCTCATAGTTTTGATAACTAAGTGGACATGGTTTATGATAAATGATCCAACAATATTAGAAGGTGGACCTTAGTAAATTAGAAACATCTACCATGTGGAGATATTGGAAACACTTCAATCTTGTGAGTATTATAGGACTTACATCTTTCAACATACATCCCATGACAATTCACACATGCTTGAAAATGCTTATTAAGAACATATGGTGTTTGAGTGGTCAAACATTAGTTGTACTATAGAAAGTGTCGAAGCATATTCAATATATACCCATCAATGAAATGGGTTTTAAAGGCCCCAATTTGTTTGTTGATATCAATGGATGTTTGAAACAAGTGCTTACATCATATGACACAATGTTTTGGTGGAAGATCTATTAATATTCTAGTTGGAGATTTCACCTTGTTACCACCTATGCATAACATATCATTATATGTAGGTATCCTTTATTTTATTAATGTGAATGATAATAGTTTATTGGTGTATGTGTATTCCATTAAGTAGTGTGTGACTTAACTATATAAATATTTTATATGTAATGTTTGTACTTTGTGTGTTTACAAGAAACATTTATGGGCTACATTCTAGATAGTTGTGACCTTAGAGATGGGTTTTTGCTAACAAGGAGATGATCTAAAACAATTTAGACTCAAATAAATGTTAACAAACATAAAGAATGCATATGTGACATACAAGGATTGACAAGTACTCATGGGCGGAACAAACACCTCATTGAGTTTTAAGGAGAATGAACTACTTGATTTATGCAACAAATAATATGGTCATCCTTCATAATAAGTGTAACATCTAGAAATGTGTACTTTTCCTTTTTTTTAATAGTGTGTGTAATTAGGAACAAATGAATACATCTAATATATATTAGAACATCTTTATCTAACCTATTTCAAATGGACTTTGAGCTAGGACTATCAAATCAATAAGATTGGAAACTTTAGAAACATGAACTTTTAAACATGTGACTAATTGGCAAAGAATGGTAAAAAAGAGGTTAGAAATGAACTCGAACAAAGATGTGCCAGTTATCAAAGATGCTCCAAATGAAAATAGGAAGCTTCTTGCTATGTTTTAAAAGTTTTTTAGTAGAGGACTAGGCTACTAGGTGTACTGACTACTAATAGGGCAGTCTAGTCCTCTCTTAGCTCTCATGCCAACTACATAGTCCACAAGGCACAACCTTGTCCTAGTGGATTTTAGTCTTGAAATTTTGTAGAGTTTTTTTTTAATATAAGTTGGGGTTCTTATAAGTGAACACCTATAAATTAGATCAAACAATGGTGAAAAAATTTGAAAAGAAAATTCTCCTATGTTTTATGTGTGAAAGAGATGAAAAATAGTGAAAAAGGAAGGCTTTACATGGTGTTTTTAGTTGGTAACAGTGAAATTGGGCCCAACTACTAGCCAAATATTGTCAAAGAAATTAAAATGTTATTTTGAGCTTCAAGGACAAGGCTACCATGCATCTTAGTCCCTAGGAGGTGGCCTAGTCCTCTCCTAACTCCTATGCTAACTACTTAGTCCAAAGGGGTGCCCTAGTCCACTATGTTATGATATTTCTTGGAAATAAATTAAAAAATAAGTAAAATAGCAGACCACTTCAAGGGGGTGACCTCAAATAATTAGAAAATAATATATGAATTCAATATTAGAAGATATGATGGTTTGAGAGAGTCTGACTCTTCCTTATTTATATGCATAACTATGTAGGGACACACCCCTTCATCCTAACTAAGTCATTTTAAAGAATAACTAAGACTAATAAATGAAATTATTAAGGTTAAGCATGCCACAAATTCTTGTCCTTATTATAATTAGGAATATAGCACATTCGAACCATAACATTCACATCCCCTTCAGAAAAGTATTGCCCTCAATGCTTGGCAACTCTAGAATCTTTTCTATGATTTGTTCATCATTCCATGTTTTACTATAGATGAAGATGTCATCAAAGAATACCAACACCATTTTTTGAAGAAATGGGTGGAACACTAAATTTATGAGGCTTTGAAAAGTTGATTGAGTAATTAGTGACACCAAATGACATAATAATTCACAATGACCCTCATATGTTCTAAATGTAGTCTTATTTATATTCTCTTCCTTTAGTTGATTTTGATGATAATCTAAATTAAAATCTAACTTAATAAATAAAACTACATTATTAGATTCATCTACCAATTTATCAATACCAAGAATATGAAACTTATCTTTATGAGTGAGCTTGTTGAGCTCCATGTAATGTGGACACATTCTCTATCATTCACCCTTCTTGTTAACCATAATCATTGGGGAAGAATAGGCACTTTTTTTGGGATGAGAAACACTTCTTGGTATTAATTCAATGGCATGATCATGGTCTCTGACTGAGGGTAGACTCTTTGGTTCTTGAAGTACTTGTTGATGGTGTTGAATGATCTCTTGAATTTTTGGTTGATCTTGAGTTTTCACATCTTGTGCTTCTACAAAATGTAGTTGTGAACCTATGCTATAAGGCCCTTCTTAAGTAATTTCTCCATCCTATGGGAGCTATTAATTTCACTTGGTAGTTCTTGTATCCCTATAAGTTTATACCTTTTCCCATGTGTACTAAAAGCCATGGATAGGTCCTAAAAATTGAAAGATATTGTTCCTAACTATTTGAGTCATTGCATGCCCAAAACTACATTTGCTCTGAAATTGGGATAGCAAACATGTCTGAATCTAGTTGATAATTTCACATTAAAATTTTTATATGATGGAATTTGCCACCACAAGAGAGTTGGTTCCCATCAGCTATCATGACTTGGAAATTATCAATTAGATAAAGAAAACAATTGAGCTCATTAGCTAATCTTCTATCAATAAAGTTGTGTGTTCTACCTATATCAACCAACACTCTGACCTACATAACCAATTACTTTGAGTGTTTGTGGTACACTTATTCCCTTGAATGCATGTAAGGAGATAGTAGTGCATTCTACTTCCTTAAAGTTCTCATGCTCAAGTTCCACATTTGGTTCTTTTGTATCTACTTCTCCTTCTTCTTAAATCTCACTCTCAATATTTTATCATTATTAGCATAGTTGTGACCCCTAGACCATTTTCTATCACAATGCGAGCATAGATATTTTTCTCTTTTATTTGAACCTCTTGTTGTGGACAATGCATACTAATTTTTCTTAGGTTAAATAAGTTGTCCTCATTTCTGTCAATTAAATTAGTCACAATTTTGTCTTCCAATGGTTTGGCCTTATGTGAAATTTTTGGTGGTGGAGTTATGTTTCTCACTATGCAATGCTTGTTGCATAGCTTTCCTAACTATGCAAGGTTTCAACAAATGAACATCATATTTAATTTTATAATTAAGTCCATTGATGTAGAGTTGTAGGATTTGATAAGGTGTCACCTCATGAGTTCAAATTGCCAATCTTATATGCTCAACATTATATTCAACTACAGACTTTAATTGTTTTAATTTTTTTAGTTGGGTATCATAGCTTATGTTCCACGGTTTCTCATAAAGGGTTGATAAGTCATTACAAAACTCCTTCCAACTAAGCATTTGCCCTCGCTTGTCATTGGTTCTCCATTGAAACCATAGATACAGTTTTGATTCTAAATATTGTGAGGCTACATCAACCAGTGCAGTGTCTCATATCTTATGAAGCTTAAAGTATTGTTGCATGAGACTTATCCATGAAGTTACATCAATACCATCAAACTTAGGGATATCTATTTTGGGTAGGTTCAATTTTGGACCTTAAAAAGGTTGTACTATCCCTTGATTTCATCTATTAAGGTTGTACCCACCCATGTGGTTTTGTTGTGGCTTTAATTAAAATAATAATTCATATTTAAACCTATCTAATTTTTTAATATCTTTCCAAAAATGTACAAACAATTCAAAAAAATCCAAAAATTGTGTCCTATAGAACATAATAATAAAATATTTTGACCTAACTTTGACCACTAAATTACTAAATCTATTTTATATATAATAATAAATTACAAAGAACTAAACCAAGAAAATTTTTCATAAGCTTTCCAAAAAAGTAAATGTTTTAAAAAAACTTCCAAAATTTGCAACCTGTAGAGCCAATTAATGAAAAAAATAAAATTAAAATAACTTGAGCTCAAAAATTATGATATAAATCTATTTTTTTACCAGATACTTTATTTTCTACATAACTCAAAACCCACAAAAATCAGGTCCAAATTCGCAATGGTTTGAAAGTTATGGCAGAAACAAAAATCTTGGCCCAAATCGTAGCTCTGATACCACTTGTTATGATATTTCTTGGAAATAAATATGAAAATAAGTAAAATAGAAGACCACTTCAAGGGGGTGACCTCCAATAATCAAAAAATAATATGTGAATTCAATATTAGAGGATATGGTGGTTTGGGAGAATCTATCTCTTCCTTATTTATATGCATAATTATGTAGGGACACACCCCTTCATCCTAACTAAGTCATCTTAAGGAATAACTAAGACTAATAAATGAAACTATTAAGGTTAAGAATGCCATGAGTGCTTATCCTTATTATAATTAGGAATATAGCATATTAGGATCATAACATGCTATCTCAGAATTAGCTAAAATTTATAAGGAGCTTCTATTCAAGAAACCAAGATCAACTTGCATGATCACAACCTTCCACAAATAATAATATGCAAGATAAAAAACTATCATACAAAAGAGTGTCAAATGCACATAGAATCCCTTACATATAAAGGTAAGGGTGAGGAGGTGGGAAGGTAAGACTGAAAGACTGACTACCCCTCCAACGGTGTGACACATGTGGGCACAATTAGGACAAGTGTGAGGACACGTGTAGAGTCCACATGAGGTGAGACAAGGGTAGAAATGTCTCTCTAAATGAGCGTAAGTGTAGTGTGAATAGGACCTAGTAGCTAGGATAATAAATAGTTAGGTAAAACAACTTTTCTCACTAACACCCCCCTTAAGTGATATTTAGGGAGAAATCTAAACACTAAAAAATAAAAAGATGCAAGGATGGGTCCCAACAACAAGACCTAATGAGGTACCCATGTACAAAAGATATCTCAAAAATGAAGAAAAGAAGAAAACCTTATGCAAAAAAAATCCTCTCCAAAAGAGAGAAAGAGAAGACAAATAAATCTCCTCAAAAGCTGTTCCTAAAAGATGAGGAACATTAAGAACTCCTGAAGCATGTAGAAGTTGTAAACTGTATCGAAGAAGATTGTTTTTTGCTAGAATCAAAGAACCCTCCAATGAATGTAGATCAGGATAAGTGATGCATAAACACTATACCGGTGCCCTTGATTACACTTCTTAACCATATATCCATAGATGGCAACAAGGCAAAATAATATGTGAAGTTGAAAATTTAGATGGTACTACGATCGAAGAGATACAAAAAACACTAGTGACCCCATTGAAACTACTATACGTGCATGTGGTGATATACAAATTACTAGATTCTTACGAATGTTGATCAATTAAATAAGGTAGAAGGTCACCTCTATAAATAGGTGTTTTAGGAGGAAAAGAGGATGTTGGTTATTTGATGTTTTAGTGTTGATGGGTTTAGATCCTCCTTTCACAACAAACATTCAAGGACATATCAACTGAGTTGAATCTCTACTAAGTGAGGGCATTCACCTAACAGGTTGGGCTGTCACTTGGAATGATGTGGAAACTCAGAAATTGCTAACTAATGCCTTAATGTTATCCTCAAATATGTAAGAATCCCTAATTATGCAAAACAGTAAGTAAACTGACAAATCACAACAAATTCTTGCAGACTAAGATGAAGGACAAAGATTAATAACTGACCATTTTTCAAAGTTTGGAATGCAGAACAGTCAGGGACACTACCACTAACATCCCTATCCAAGGTACTATTTTCTCTACGAAATCTTGATCTTCTCCCGACACTGATATTCACTGTATTTTTTGTTTCTGCCTCAGAAGATGTGGAGAACACCTCCACTGATGCCCTAGTCCAAGTCTAGATGTTGTTCAGGATGTCAAAAGCTCTTTAGATGTTGATTGTCACTATCTAAATGGTTTCGATGTTTGCAACTCCGGAGGACACTACCACTAACGCCCATGTCTGAACAATCCTTTTCTTCAGAGATCTAGAATCTACACACTATCTTATTGTTCCCTGCAACTCCACTCCATCAAGATGCAAAAACTGTAACATGAAATCACAAGGAGAGTGGTTGGGGGTTGTGGTGTTTAGAGGCTTGCCTCAGTCAAACCCCGGAGAGACATTCAAGTCTTCCAAACACCGTTGTTAGATAAGGAGTGCGTATCCCTATGGGATAGAGGCAAAAACAAATTGATGAATGATTCAAACACAAATAGATATCACCTTGGAAGTGTAGATCTCACATAAATGAAGGCTTTTCAATCACATGAGAAGATGAAGCTAAATCTGTAATAAAAAACACAATAACAATGCTCTGCTCTACAACAATGAATATCATGAATGCTCTAAAATCATAAGTTAGCCAAAATTTCACAATCATCTTCTAGACATCTTCTAGTTTGCAAATGAAACACTAAACATGCTTATATATGCAACTACAAATATTCCCGCTAAGAATTTTGTAATTCAAACTTGAGATGTCGGCATAGGACCTAAGTAATGGTCATAAAACTGACATTTGAATTTAGGGCTGACCTAAAATAGGGCTGGACTAGGGTTGCTAGCGCCCAAGTCCACCCTCCCAATTTTGGTCAAGAGTCATCAAAATAGCATCCCCTAGGTCCTATTTTCCATTACACTCAAGGGTTTTCTCATCGGGATTCAAAATTAACATGCAAGATGCTGATAATGCATTCTAAGGACCCGAGAGCTAAACCTTAAGAGGGAAAAGCCCCCAAGGGGACATTTTCTGACATAACATTTACCCTCCACTTTAATATATGTATAAACACAAGGCTAATACATGCATTAAAGTACAGTCAAAACATAGCAAACATGCCAAGCATGGTGCAGACACACCAAACACAATAAAGATAGTAATAGACACGCAAAACATGGAGAAGATAGCATTGAAGACATGCAAAACACAGTGAATACAATGAATGCAGTGATTATTTCTTTTTTTATTCTCATATATAAAATGTAAATGCAAGTACATGGAAAGTAAACACACAACCCAAAATTTAGGATGAGCTCATCGCCACCAGTCTTGAGACTGCATATGGGGCAATAGACAAGTAATTTACAAATATTAGAGTGTAGGAGGAGCTCATCACCACCAGTCTTGAGACTACACTTGAGAACAAACATGCCATACAAATCCCAAAGCATAGGAGGAGCTCATTGCCACCAGTCATAGAACTATTCTTGGGAACAAACACACCGTACACACACACATGGAAGACACAAAGAAAACACGACAAATGAGCGATGGAAGGAGCCTATTACTAGGTTCACCACCATCTCAGGCACATTACAGGCACACACTGATGATTGGGCTTCGCCACAACAACCACCAAAGACACGCTTAAGGGAGGATACACCAACCTCGCCTGCTCGGAGGACTTTTAGAAATGACAAGATGTGCACTCTCCTCAAGAAAGACACCATCCCTGCCTCCACAGAGGTCTTAAAATAAAAGGATATGCATGATATCTTGCCTCCATAGAGGGCTTACTTATTACAATATAAAATAAGGATGTACACTCACTTGGAGATACAACATCCCACCTCCACAGAGGGCTTACAAACATGCTTCGTTAGTACCAAAATCATCAGACAACTTACCTTATATTCCCCCACCTTAAGGTGGTTGATATCGTGTACCGATATCAATCATGTTAAGGTATGAAGAAAACACACAAGGGAACAAGAGATTTTGCAAAGCCCATGCCCCCAAAAGTGACATGCACTTTAGGATCACCGAATGTTCCCACAAACACACAATTTCGTACAAGAAAAGGGGTTAGAAATATTTCCATAAGATAACAACCACATCACATGATCAAAGCAATGCATAAACATCATCACATAAAAAATCTGAGGTTAAACTATGGATTCAGAGGGCTATACCACATAGATCTCAGAATTGAGTATAAGAAAGGTGAGATCCAAGATAAACAAAGTGCACGGAGCAACAATATTGTTATGTTTTGTTAGTGCGAAAAGACATTATCAAAATATCACACAGAGTGAATCTACTAGCCAAGCATCGGATAATATATATCAACCCCATCGTCATGTATGGACTAGGTCCATTTTTGCTTACTCGCTGAAGGGACACGTGGTCCGTATATGTCTTATTTGTTTTTCTTCATCCGCCAGCTAGATATAATCACTAGAGGAAGATAAAAAATGAATCAAGAGAAGAGAAACAAGTGCCTTAGGGACAATCACGTAGGAAGGTACCCCCACCAACCGCAACGCTATGTCCTTAAGACACAACACACAAAAATGAAAATAGAAGAGAGACAATATAGAAGAATGGTGATACAAATAGAAGAAGGGTCACAACAAAGGTCTCCCAGTATCCTTGACCTAACAAGAGTATCAAGGGTCATCCTAGGACGTCTAAACAACACATAACACATCATGGGGGAAACACAACATGGAGGTAAAGGTTTAGAAATACTTACCTACAGGGACAACCGAACTAATGGTTGTCGACAAGAAAATCATCATCTTCCCACTCTCTAATGTTAGAGGAGAGAGGGACATAAGGGACAAGTTCCCAACTCTTATCATTGTCTTTAAGGTCATCTCCATTAAGGTTTTAGTTGTTTGTTTCAATGTTAGGTTGAATGTTTTCTTGTTGAGTTGCATTTCGCTGGGCAAAAGCTTGTCTTCTCTTCCTCCTTTCTCTTGCTTTTCTATTCCTTCTTGTCTTACAGTTTATCTCTTCAAAGGTAGTGTTATGTTTTTCCATAGGAGTTTGCACATTAGAGGAGGAAGCACCATGTTTAAATTTCATTGGTCTCGATGAAATGTTTTGTTGTCGATGAACACCTCCTGATCCTTGTAAGGATGACAGGGGAGGAACTTCAGCATAGATACCATCTCTCCATGGATGAGGTGAGTTATGAAACTTTTCCTTATCCACTTCTATTATGCCAATTATCTCATCATAGTCGTAAAAATCTTGTTTTATTCTTATTTCATTTTGTCATTTTCCTTTTGCTCTAAGGGGATCTTCGAATGCATGTTGTTCTTCCCTTATTGTTTGTAAAGGAGGCATGTCCACTCTAGCTAGTTGTTTTTCTTTGTATCATATATATTCTATTAGGTCATGGACAAAAGTAATCAAGAGTGAAGTTCTTGTCCTTAGCCGGAGGTTGATATGAATTACGGTGGATAGTACGTATTTCTCCATGCAAAGGGAATTTTATTCATTTGTGAATAGTTGAGGAGATGACATTCATAGCCTTAAGCCATGGATGTTCTAATTTTACACGAAAGAGGTTAGATAAGGGGATAACATCAAATAAATGATCCACGTCTTTATCATATAGCGAGACTAATAAGGTTATCTTCCCAAATGTATTCATGAAAGCTCCATTATGTGTTTTAATTCTCAAATCTGACAGTTCATAAGAATCTTGTACCGAATCATGTTTAAGAAGGAACTCTTTCGTATCCACATTAGTCATGAAATTTTGGTCTATAATTATTCCATGCACAGGTCTTTCCATTATGTTCACTGTAATGTAAAGAGGCCCTTCAGTATCTACCATTGCTTTGTCATGAGGTGTAAATGTTATTTCAAGTCCAGGGGCTCTTCTTTTCAAATAAGGCCTAGGAGCGAACCTAGGATTATTGTTGTGTTGAGAACCCATGTGTATATGTTTTCATATGTATGGAAAATCAGATTTTAAAATATTTTCTATGCTTATGCAAAGAACAAGTGCAAAACTATGTATGAATATGACCTAAAAATGCTTGATTTTTCACCTTTTTCCACAATGTTTCAATGCAAATGACCAGAAGAAGATGTGTTGTGAAGAATATAAAGAGGGGAAGAAAATAATAAGCTCAATATCAACCCAATAATGCAATAATATCCTTCACAACACGCCTATGATGCACTTCTAGAGAGACAATAAGGCTAAATCTAGTGCCAATGTTTTCAAACCCTAGACATGAATTTTTGCAAAAATGACACTATGATGCAACACTAAAATTAGAAATCAGTCCTAAATGAGTGTTTGAAAAGGGTAGTAAAATCTGAAACAAGATTTTAACTACAAACCTTAGCTAATGCAAAACTAGGTTTTTATGAAAAATGCACAATTTCAAGCAATTTTTAAAAAATTAATCATGAAAATGCAATGCAAATGAATGATTAATGATGAATTTCTGTAATTTAAATCATATATAATGAAAATAATAGAAATTAAATGGAATTAAATGTCAATTAATTCAAATTATGCCAAAATGCAAGCCTAAAATGCCAATTTTTTCAAGTTTTTCATTTTTTTTGTAATTTTTCAAATGCAATAAAATGAATGAATGCAAATATAGAGTACAACAATCAGCAAGATGCAAAATTCAAATGAACACGGGTTCACCAAAATGTTTTAGGAGGAAAAGAGGATGTTGGTTGTTTGATGTTTTAGTGTTGATGGGTTTAGATCCTCCTTTCACAACAAACATTCAAGGACATATCAACTAAGTGAGAGAATTCACCTAACAGGTTGGGCTATCACTTGGAATGATGTGGAAACTTAGAAATTGCTAACTAATGCCTTAATGTAATCCTCAAATATGTAAGAATCCCTAATTATGCAAAACAGTAAGTAAACTAACAAATCACGACAAATGCTTGCAGACTAAGATGAAGGACAGAGATTAATAACTAACTATTTGTCGAAGTTCAAAATGTAGAATAGTCAGGGACACTACCCCTAACACCCTTGTCCAAGGTATTGTTTTCTCTATGGAATCCTGATCTTCTCTAGACACTGATATTCACTATATTTTTCGTTTATGCCTTGGAAGATGCGGAGGACATCTCCACTAACGTCCTAGTCCAAGGTCAGATGTTTTTTAGGATGTTGGAATCTCTTTGGATGTTGATTGTCACTGTCCAAATTGTTTCTATGTTTGCAACTCTGGAGGAAACTACCACTAACGCCAGTGTCTGAACAATCATTTTCTTTAGAGATCTAGAATCTGCACACTGTCTTATTGTTCCCTACGATTCCACTCTGTCAAGATGTGAAACCTATAATCTGTAATCACAAGGAGAGTGGTTGGGAGTTGTGGTGTTTAGAGGCTTGCCTTAGTCAAACCCTGGAGAGACATTCAAGTCTTCCAAACACCGTTTTCAGATAAAGAGTGTGTATCCTTGCAGGATAGAGACAAAAACAAATTGATGAATGATTCAAACACAAATAGACATCACCTTGGAAGTGTAGATCTCACATAAATGAAGGCTCTTAAATCACATGAGAAGATGAAGCTAAATATGCAATCAAAAACACAATAACAATGCTCTGCTCCACAATAATGAATATCATGAATGCTCTAAAATCATAAGTTAGCCAAAAGTTTACAATCATCTTCTAGACATCTTCTAGTTTGCAAATGAAACACTAAACATTCTTATATATGCAATTACAAACATTCTCGCTAAGAATTTCACAATTCAAACATGAGATGTCAGCATAGGACCTAAGTAACGATCATAAAACTGACATTTGAATTTAGAGCTGACCCAAAATAGGGCAGGACTAGGGTGCTAGTGCCCAAGTCAACCCTCCCATTTTGGTCAGGAGTCATCAAAATAGCATCCCCTAGGTCCTATTTGCCATAACACTCAGGGGTTTTCTCATCGAGATTCAAAATTAACATGCAAGATGCTAATAATGCATTCCAAGGACCTAGGAGCTAAACCTTAAGAGGGAAAAGCCCCCAAGGGGACATTTTCTGACATAACAATAGGAATGCAAGAATTTCTATATGGTATTTTTTACATCTCACTTAAATACATAGGTAACCAACCACTACATTTGCCTAGTATATAAGAAAAAAACTAGATACATAGCTCACTCCAAAGTGAAACCAAGGAAGCATTAGAATAACCATGTGATGATACCCCATAATTCTAACAAGGGAGAGGTATTGGTAGATCAACTAAAATGTTACACAAAAGTGTGCAAAGGGATGCAACATCACATCTAATTAGATGTACAAGCAATTGAAATGGGTGTGCAACTAACAAGGCACACATGCATGAGGCCAAAATCTCTTGAATTCTTCATTGTCATGGAGGGACACTCACTGAACAAAGTTGTGATGATAAATAACAAGGGATGTACACAACCCCCATGGTGCTTTATAGGTAGTGCAAGTACAAAATGACACAATAAGTGTGCAAGAAACCCCCCAAAAAACTCAAATTATATTTCATACTTTATGTTAGTGCATTTACAAACAAACATGATGTTGTAGAGTTCTTACAAGTTGTCCAAAAAAGGATGATTTAGTTTATGTCATGAGGTGACCAAAAGAAGACATAGCCTTATAACCCTCAAAAAAATGAAAAAAAAAAACTAAAAATTAAATCCCCTCAAACAAATAATGCTATAAAATATGCCCCTCACCAAAAAAATATAAGTTTTTGAGTACAATTGTGCAAGTTGGAAGCCTAAATCGATGGTTTATAAGATAGTGATTTTATAAATTTCTAGGAAAAAAGGCTATCCAAGGAAAAAACTACATGTACCATTATATTCCTTGTATTTTTTTGATAAATTTGAAAATAAAGTTTGCAATTTTTTTATAATGTGGGAAAAAATTATGCCCCATCAAAAAAAGGTTAAAAAAAGAGTGTAAAACTTCCACAAATAAGAATATGCAAGATAACAAAACTATAATACAAAAGTGTCAAATGTGCTTAGAATCCTTTTCATATAAAGGCAAGGGGGGGGAGGTGAGAAGGTATGAATGAAATAATGACTACCCCTCCAAAGGTGTGACACATATCGACACACTTGGGACAAGTGTCACAATGAAACATGTAGAGTCCACATGAGGTGAGACAAAAGTAAAAAAGTCACTCTAAGTGAGCTTAAGTGTAGTGTGAATAGGACCTAGTAGCTACAATACTAACTAGCTAGGTAAAACCACTTTTCACACTAACAGCTTTGTCTGGTGCTTTTCAACACACTTTCCTCTTGGCCCCTTTTGAGATTCGTTAGCAAGTTTATTGTATTAAGTCTAAAAGTACATAAATCTTTAGGAAACCATACAAAATAGTGTGGTTAAGGGGAAATCTAACTTTGTTAGTCTCCTCATGGGATTTTAAGAATAAAAAGCTTAGTTAAGAAATGGAAAATTGTTTAAACTTTAAATCTATACTTACAAATTAAACCTATTCAAAGAATATATAAATATAAAACCTTAATGTGTGAAGGTAATGGAAAATATGAAACATGGCTAAACAAGGAAGAAGGGGGAGAAATTTTGGGAAGACCAAATGAAAAGATAATGAAAGGGGACTAATATGGGTGGGAAGAAGACTAAAACAAGCAGTTGAAAACAATATTTTCTAAGGAAAAAATAGACAATATCTAAGAGGAAATTGGAGGGGAAATGGAGAAGATGGAAAACTAGTGATGCAGGAGCATCCAGAGGTGTAGAGAAATATTGCATCACAAAAAAAAATCCTTTTCTATTTCTTTCAATTTTGGTTTTTTGTGGATACCCATTTACGTGAATACTGATTCAAAACCTTCAAATTTTCCAAAAAGGCTAAGAATACCAGGACTTACTATTTTTAGTAACCCTATATTAGAGAAGCAATTGGGTCCAAAATTTTCCCCAAAGCTTTGAAATATTCAAATAAACATTCTTGGTAAGTTTCAGCCCAAGATCATGTCTAGATTTCAAGATATTAAAGTTTTCATTTTTTAGGTTCCCGAAAAAGTTTTGAAATCAAATTTGACGAAATTAGACATCCCTAAATGGCCTTAAATTTGTCATAAATAGTGAATCTATTTATATCTTGATAGATATCTTCACAATCTTTCCAACGCATCAAACAGTTTGTCAATCACACACCTGATTGAAAAGTTAAGGCTCTCGGACGTTGCACTACCTAGTTTCTCAATTTTAAAATTTTAAAATTCTTTCTTGGGTGAAAAAAGGATAGTTGGGTTCTTTTTTGCACCCAAATGGGAGTTACACATTTCAAATCAAGCCAACATTGGGGTGAATTACACTAAGTGGTGTCAATGTGTATTTATAGCCTATTTTTAATAGTTCTAGGGTAGTGGGATATTGGGTGTTATTGGCAAGTCATGTTCATGCGAATAAGGAGGTCTGGTAGATATTAGAAGATAGATTTAGAAGACTCTGTGAGTCAGATATTTCTATTGTAAGACATACCATATTTCTATAATAAGAGGGCATATGACCTTAGTAATTATGTTTCAGATTTGTAGCCTTTTATAGGCAAGTTCAATGAAGAAATTATGAAACAGTTTGCAATTTCCTTAACTAATCTTTCTTGAGATTTTGTTCTTGTCTATTTGAAATCTATAAATTGTTTTTGTATGTGTTTTGGGTGGAGTCCACCCTCATCAAGTGGTATCAAAGTAGTTTATCCTGAGTTTGCAAATAGATCATTGAACAGTGAGACAATTTGTGCCAGGACCTTGAGGTGGGGGGTTTAAAGGTGGAAGCAAAACCATTAATTTGAGGCAGCTTCGTACTAAGGAATTTTTGCATTAAGTGTAAGCTAAGAAGAATCAAATCAAGATGCATCCACGAAGAAACCATGGTGGTAGAAATGTTGTTGTGACTGAAGAAGGGTTTAGAGCTCTGCAGAGGCATATCAATGCAATCCAAGAAGAACTGAGAAGAGGGTTTGAACCAAGAAGGAGAGATGAAAGTGAAGATGAATATGATGCAGCCCAAGATAATGCACGATCTGAAGAGAGTGATGAAGAAGAAGAACCTAAAAATGTCAAACTATTAAAGGCAATAACAAAAATTTGAAAAAGACCAAAGATGGATGTCACTACATATTCTAGTAGTCTCAATCCAAAAGAATTGGTAGATTGGATCAACAATATGGAGGAGTATTTTGAATATGAAGAAATAGAAGATCCTGAGAGGATCAAGTTTTCCAAGACAAAGATCAAAGGTCATGCTAGCATTTTGTGGAAGGAAGTAGAGTTAGAGAGGAATAGAAGAGGAAAAGAAAACATCACCTGATGGGATAAAATGGTTGACAAATTGAAGAGGCAATTTATTCCTGCAGATTATGAGTTGGAACTCTTGAAAAAGATACAAAGTTTGGGGCCCATGAGAAAAATAGTCAAAGAATACACTAAGGAATTCTACAAAGTTATCATTAGAGTCAGTCACTCTAAAGACAATAAAGAAAAAGTAGCCAAATACATCAATAGACTAAAGCCCAATATTCAAGAAGAATTAATCCTGGTCAAATTGACAACTATTGAAGAAGCGTATCAGTTTGCAATGAAGGTAGAAGAAAAGTTGAAGATGAAATTTGAAAACAAACAAAGAGGAAGAGGTCATGGTGGAAGAACTGGAGGAGGATCATATGGAGGTCAAGGACAAAAAGATGAGTAAAAGAAAAATGATGATGGAAGCACAAGCCAATATAATAGGGGTGAAAACACATATTGCCCTAGGGACCAGAATGATGGATATCAAAGAGAAAGAGAAAGATTTGGAAGAGGACCTACAAGAGGAGGATTCAGAGGAACATGTTTTAGATGTGGTGAGGAAGGACATAGAGCTTATGATTGTTGACAAAATCAAGGGGGGTCAAATAGAAGACCAAAGGGTAATGCTATAGTTGCCCATGTAAATGAGGAGGCTAGATCTGAACATTTAGAAGAAGCTGAAAGAGGAGAGACCCTTGCCATTAGAAGAGCCTTGTTGAAGGATGGAGGAAAAGAAGAACCAACCCAAAGGAAGAACTTATTCAGAACAAAGTGTTATGTAAGAGGTAAATGTTGTAATGTAATAATTGATAATGGAAGTACAAATAATCTAGTTTATGAAGAAATGGTCACAAAGTTGAACTTGAAAATGATAAAACATCCACATCCCTATAGATTGCCTAGTTGCAAAAATATCATAAGGCTTTGGTTAATGAATAGTGTCTGGTAAAGTTTAAGATTAGAGATTATCATGATGAAGTGTTGTGTGATTATGCCAATGGATGTATGTCACTTGTTATTGGGAAGGTCGTGGCAGTATGATAGGTGTGCTATTCATGATGGTCATGCTAACACCTATTCTTTGACAAAAGATGGAGTGAGACACAAGATAAAACATGTGAGAGAAGCAAAGGAAAATGTATGTAAAACTACTAGAATTTGTTTGGTAGACGGTAGATTTTTTTTGGATGGAATGAAGCACGAACATGTGTTTTGCCTTGATCCCTAAAATCAATAAAGAAGAAGGGGAAGATGTACCTGTAGAAATTACATATTTTTTGGATGAATTCCAAGATATTGTTTTAGATAATGTACCTGAAGGTTTTCTAGCAGTGAGGAGCATAAGTCATCAGATGGATTTGATACTAGGAGCTAGTTTTCCTAACAAGGCAGCCCATAAAATGACTCCTACAAGAAATGAAGAATTGTATAGACAAGTCCAAGAATTGTTGAGAAAGGGGCTAATTAGAGAGAGTTTGAGTCCATGTGTAGTACCTACAGTACTAACACCTAAGAAGGATGGAGAATGGAGGATGTGTACTGAATCTAGGGCCATCAACAAAATCACAATCGAGTATAGATTTCCTTTGCCAAGGATGGATGATATCATGGACTGCCTGAGTGGAGAGAAGTACTTCACAAAGATAGATTGAAGAGTGGGTATCACCATATCAGGATATGGGAAGGAGATGAATGGGAGACAACATTCAAGACAAACGAGGGATTGTATGAGTGGCTAGTGATGCGATTTGGATTAACCAATGCACCGAGAACTTTCATGAGGTTCATGAATGAGGTATTGAAATAATTTTTGGGTAAGTTGTTATTGTCTATTTAGATGATATTCTAATTTTTAGCAAGACTTTGGA
Source organism: Cunninghamia lanceolata (assembly GCA_027924645.1). Lineage (NCBI taxonomy): Eukaryota > Viridiplantae > Streptophyta > Pinopsida > Cupressales > Cupressaceae > Cunninghamia > Cunninghamia lanceolata. The sequence goes on from BSBN01000074.1 coordinate 10,978,177, forward strand.
GGAACATTTGATGCATGTTTGTAGAGTTTTCGAGAGATTGAGGGAAGAGAAACTATTGATAAATTTGAAGAAGTGCAGCTTTTGTGAAGAAGGAATTAGTGTACTTGGCATTTGTGATCTCAGCTAAGGGTCTTAAGATGGATCTAGAGAAAGTAAGGGCTATCATAGAATGGCCTACATCGAGAAGTGTCACTGAGGTAAGATCATTTCATGGATTGGCTAGTTTTTACAGAAAGTTCAATAGAAATTTCAGCAACATATGTGGACCCTTAACTAAAACAATAAGAGGAGATAGAAAATAATTTAAGTGGACTGTAGAGGCAACCAATAGTTTTGATTTTTTGAAGCAAAAAGTTACAGAGCAACCTGTTTTAGCACTTCCATATTTTAGCAAGGTATTTCAAGTAGATTTTGATGCTAGTGGCAGTGTCATATGAGCTGTATTAAGTCAAGAAGGAATACCCATTGCATATTTTAGTGAAAAACTCAATGATGCTAGGAAGAAGTATTATATTTATAAGTAGTAATTTTATGCTATTGTTCAAGCATTGAAGAAATGGAGACACTATCTTTTGCCTAAGGAATTTGTTTTGTACACTGATCATCAAGCTTTACAATATTTGAATAGCCAAGAGAAGTTGAATCAAAGACATTTGAAATGGGTTGAATTTTTGCAAAGATATACATTTATGTTGAAACATAGAAGTAGGAAGTCTAACAAAGTTGCAGATGCCTTGATTAGGAGGCAATATTTGTTGGTGGAGATGAGAATTTAAGTTGTTGGGTTTGAGGAACTCAAACATTTGTATCTAGAAGATCTAAATTTTTCAAAGGCATGGAAAGCTTGCCTAGATCTTGTCACCATGGATAGAAAATAGTGGTTGGATTACATAATCCAAGATGGCATGTTATTCAAAGGAAGTCAGTTACACATTCCAATAAGTTCCATGAGGGAGAATTCGATAAAACAAAAGCATAGTGGAGGATTAGTAGGACCTTTTGGGAACATGACAATTGCATTAGTAAGTGAGAACTATTATTGGCCACAGTTGTATCAGGATGTGAAAAAGTTTGTATAGAGTTGTAGGGTATGTCAGATGGTTAAGGGAGTGAGTCAAAATACTAGTTTGTATCAACCTTTACCTATACCTAAAAGGCCATGGGAAGACTTTAGCATGGATTTTGTACTTGGTTTTCCAAGGACTTAGAGAGGTCATGATTCTATTTTGTGGTGGTTGATAATATGGCACATTTCATTCCTTGCCAAAAGACAAATGATGCAGTGTATATTGTAGAGATATTCTTCAAGGAAGTGGATAGAATTCATGGTCTACCAAAGCACATAATTTCATATTGGGATACAAAATTTGTTGGATATTTTTGGAGGACATTGTGGAAGAAGTTAAAGATAGATTTGAAGTTTGGTCCTACACATCATCAACAAACCGATGGTTAGACATAAGTGGTAAACAAAAGTTTGGAAACCTTTTGAGATGCCTAGTAGGAGAAAAACCAAAGCGATGGGACTTGATTTTTCCTTAAGCTGAATTTGCATACAACTTAGTTAATAGGAGTACATGAAAATCACCATTCTAGATTGCATATGAAAGTAGTCCCAGAAATGTTTCAGAGTTAAGATGGAAAAGGAGGAGAAGAGGAGTGCAGATGTAGAAGATTTTGTAGAACACATGAAGAATATACATGAGGAGGTAAGGAAGCATATCCATCAAATAAATAATTAGTATAAGGAGAAGGAAAATTAGAAAAGAAGATTCAAAGAATTCAATTTTAGAGAAGAGGTTATGGTCCATCTTAAAAAAGAGAGATTTCCCATAGGAACAAGTAATAAACTAAAGATGAAGAAATTTGGACCTTGTATGATTTTGAAGAAACATGAATTAGGGAATGCCTATGAAGTTGAGTTGCCAAGTGGGATCAATATTTCACCTGTGTTCAATATTATAGATTTGATATAATATCATGAAGGAAGTACAAAAGACAGACAAGAAAAAGGACAGTGGCATATCCCATCAACTATTTCAAAGAAGGAAGAAATTGAAGAAATCTTAGATAGTCATGTGGGAAGGTGGTGCAGTCACGGTAGGAGGGTTCACATAATGAACAGTCTAGACCGTGCAACTAGAGTAAACACAACAGAAACAACTCAAAGATATAAACAAAATGTAGATTCAGTCGATCAATATATCATAAAATTCAAATACAAAGCGGTCGGCAACATGAGGGCTTACAACCTGGGCTCAAAGGCTTGATTACAGAATATCAGAATATGCACAAGATATAGCTTTGAAGCTCCTTCACAAAGAATCCAAACTATAAAACTATCACTATGTCAATTACTAATTTCCTAGGGATCTATTACATCATTATATATCATCTTTGGAACCAAAGATTCCTCCACGTCAGCCCAGGAAGATCACAAACTCCAATGAAGAGTTGTAACGTGTGTACATGGATAGGTCGGCCCTAAATGAAATGATGTGCGGATCTCAGGGAAGGTTGGCCACAAACCAAAGATCAATGAATGATGTGTCATTAAGCTTCACAAGTCAGGAAATACTCCCAAGTCTTCTCCTTTAACTGATTGTCTGAGACTGTCAGGATGCTCTGTTATGAGAAAACAGTCGATCTTCTGATAGCGATATCTTTCTGGTACCTTAACCAAATGCTCTGAGATTTGGATATGTTGTGCATGAATGTCTCTAGATGCTAAGTTTAGCTCTGCAAGGTCTAAAATGCAACTATGGTAGAATGCGGACCAAAATACAGAAACTGCTACTGATTGAACTGTCTCAACTGAACTAGAAAATGAAATGAAACAAACTGAAATGTAAATGTTTTTGGTTGATGCAAGATTGCTCTTGAACCAGGGATGCTCCTGCATCAAACATCCAGGGTTATTGAAAAAGTGAGTCCTTCACTTTGCTGGGGCTAGAGGAAAACCAAGATGATCCACCTCAGCCTGAGAAATCCATGATGAATCTTCTTCTGGTTTGCCTCTCCATTTCACAAGGTATTCTTTGTATTGTCTTCCTTTGGTGCTGCATCCAACTCTGCTGTCCAAAATGTATTCAGTTTGTTTTGGTGCTTGTTGTGGTAACTGTTGCTTCAAGTCTTCTTTCATGTTGTCACTAAAATCTACTTCATGATACTGATATAAGTCTGCAATATTGAAAATAGGTGATATACCCAATGTCTTTGGCAGCTCCACTTCATATGCATTTCCTCAATCAAATTTTTGAAGTATCCTACAAGGTCCAAACTTCTTCATCTTCAACTTGTTATAAGTCTCAATTGGAAATCTTTCTTTTCTCAAGTAGACCATCACTGGGTAAAAGAACAAAACTATGTCACACTTTTATAAAGGAATCGGCCAACACAAGCAAAAAGTTTCAACTTCGACCTCATAAAAGTGGCATTTATGTTTTGAATTTCAAAATGATGTAAATTAATGAAATGTAGATCTCTTGATGAATTTTATGCTTGTAATTTTTCAAAAAAAAAAAATATTATTTTGACATTTTTTAATAAATTTAAGAGCAAATTTTGAATTGCTGAAAATTTCAAGAAAAAGTGACTTTGAGTCCACGTCACAAAAAAAAGAGCAAACAATCTTATTTTTCCCTAATTTTTTTTCCCAAATAGATGAGTTCAATATCTAGTGCATGGAGAAAAAAAATCAGTTTTCAATGCATATTTTCTTTATAATATCATTTTAAAGTCAAACTTTACAGAATCTGATAGTTTTCATTCCACGTCAACTTTTGTATAATTATTTTTATCATTTTCACAAAACTAATTATACCCTTTTGGAGAGGACTCTTTCCTCTAGTGCACCATATAATTTTGAAAAAATTTGGATGTGTTTTGATATTTTTTTTAAATTTCTAATCAATGTCATCTCAGATTTTAACAACCTACTTGCAATAATTAAAAAAAACATATTAAAACTAATCAATATATTTAAAAAAATCATATTTGGATTCTAGGCTCAAAGCTCTACAAAAGGGTATTTTTTTATTTTTGAAATAATCCATTCTGATTGAATAAATATTCAGTTTAAGTTGAAAATTTTAGAAAACCCTAGAAAATGAGGAGGTGGCTGCCAAGTGGAATGCCATAGACATTTTCGGGTGAATCAAACTCACCCGAGTTCGACTCACCTGGATCAAATTCAGGTGAGATTGACTCGCCTGAAATCATATAATTCCAGCGACCACCACCGGTCGGCGGTTTGTTTTTTTGTTTTTTGTTTTTTAAACTTAATTATATATATGGCTTTATTTTTGTGTTTTTTCTCAATTCAAGCATCAAGGAGAAAATAGAAGAAGCAAAATTTTTCGTAATAGAGGCTAAAAATCATTTTTTTAATTTTTTTCAATTCAAGCATTTGGAGAAACTACACAAAAGGAGTTTTTTTGGCAAGAGAGGCTACAAATTTTCAGGTATGTAACATGATTCCCAACTTAGTTACTCATTTTACCATGTAGAAATTAAACTTCATAAGTTATTTATTAGGATGTACATGTGTGTAGGTGAATTAAAACAAGCAATTTGTGATGGGGAATAAAAGAACTAGATCAAGGTTGTATGACTGAAAAAGAGATGAAAAAACCCTAGGGACATCTAGTCAAGAACAACCCATTGAAATTATTGATGAACAAGTTGAAGGGCGTGTTAATGAACAAGTACAAGATGAAATTGGTAGTAGTGATAGAAATTTTTTGCATGGAATGAAAAATCTTATGGAGATGGATGAGGATGCTCTTTTCAAAAATATTTCACCTGAACATATGTTACCTAAAAGCACAATAAAATTGCACTCTAAAAGAATTTGGGATGAATTTTTTGAAGATGAATCTCTAATTGGAAGAGCACAATTATGTGCAAAGTTATTTAGGTGAAAAGAAATGGCCCCTGTTTTAGAGTTGTTAGGAGTTGATAACAAAAAAAATATTTAAATTTAGTAAATCAGACAATAATTGAAAACTTGCAAACAACATTGGATTGTATTAACCAAGAGTCAAAGTTCTGATTTAAGTGTTGCACGTAGAGCATTGATGACTATAATTTCTAGTAAGAAATTATCACATAGAAGACAAGTTAAAGCAATTTCCCAATTAGTAAATGTATATAGGAGAATTGTTCAAAGATATATCAAGAAGAGAAACAAATTAGATGAAAACATTGAAAATAATTGGGTAAATATTTGTCGAGTCCCTCGAAGAGATAGAATTTTAGAAGATGTAAAACAAAAAGTAATTAGATATTGCACTGAGCACTCCTGTGTTTCTTCCAATAGAAGGGACACTATACAAATAAAAGACGAAGATGGTAAAAAAATTTCTCATCTAAAACATTTTATAGATACAACACAAAGTGAATTTTTTGAAGCATTCAAGCAAGAATTTTCACAGGTGAAGATTTTTCAAAGGATGTTTGAGAATTTATGACCATGTTTTGTACGTATAAATAAAGTACGTGAAACTTGTTGTTGTCAAAATCATGTTGAATTTTGTCTACACCTACAATCATATAAAAAACTTATGGCAATAGTTAATCTAAATGTAGCCATCCCTAGAAGTACAACACAATTTGTGAAGTCTATCTTATGTGAAAAATTAGAAGATTCAGATGAATTAAATGTATAGTGTATAAGAAATATATGTGTAGATTGTGGAAATTTGACAAAATTTTTACCATTTGATAATATTGATCATTCAATGTCAGTTGTTTGGAAGAGATTTGAATATGAGAAATACTCAACGAAGTCAGGAGATGAATCCAAAAAAATTGTTTTGAGAGAGAGTGAATTGCCCTGCAACGAGTTTATGAACAAATTTCGTAACATTGTATACCCACATATCCAACATTGTCATGGTGCAAGATGGTAGGCTAAGCAATTTCGTGACTCAAAGAATTATTTTCCATCAGGTTGTATTCTCTCTATTATAGATTTTTCTAAAAATTATACATTTAGTACTCAAACTGAGATTCAAAGTCAATATTATCATTCAGAGCAAGTCACAATCTTTGTACAAGTTTGCTATAGACATGTTGAGTTATTTGTAGATGAGGTAGAGAGTACCGAAGAAGAATGAATTATCATCAAGGAGGTTCACTTTTATATTAGTGATGATACGGGTCATGATAGAAGCTATGTAGCAGATTGCTTTCGAATGTTTTTTGAAGATTTGAGACAACGTGCCATTACTACACTACAACACTGGATTTGGTCTGATGGATGTGCTGGTGAGTGTTGATTTTATTATTTTTTTTAATTTTTAATTTAAAAATTTATAAAATTTTAAGACTTGAATTTTTAACTAATTTTTGGTTTTCAAATCATTGTTTATATATAACTATTTATACAGGACAATTTAAGTCTACAAAAACATTTAATTGGTTAACACAACAACATGCTAGATTTGGCATAAAGTTTTTGTGGAATTTTTTTGAGAGTGGACATGGAAAAGGAGAGCATGATGGAGCAGGAGCATGTGTAAAGCATGCACTTCACCAATAGGAACTTGCAAGTAATGTACTAGATACGGAATTTACAAAATTTAAAATTGTTGAATACTTCTACAATGATTTATGTAATTGATCTACATGTATTGTAATAGTTGGATGTACATGTGAACTTTTTTAAATTCTTACCTCTTACCTGGGCACTTCACCAACATGAAATTACAGGTAACACCATACGAAATGCAAATCAAATTTTTGAATGGTGAAAAAGCCATTTTGGTGCCTGTGACTCAATATACAACAAACGCTATTTTTGGGAAGTTAAAGGTATGATATTATATTTTAGGGTTTAACTATGTAGTTTTTGAGTCAAACACATGACCCATATTTCATGAGTAGTGGTTCACATGAACCCATCTCTCATGTTAATGAATGGTCCACTTAGCACTCATTGCATCTAGGTGATGCACACAAGGGTGAAGCATCGGGACTTCCCGGGAGGTCACCTATCCCAGTACTACTCCAACTCAAGCACGCTTAACCATGGAGTTTTCCCCCAAGATCAAGCCCACTTAGCTTGCTACCCCATTTGCAAAACCCCACTTATTAATTGATGAGCTAAAAGTTAAAGGTATGTTAATTGAATTTATGTTATTTGAAAACTTTAATATTTAAATTTAAGTACACATGTGATTTAACTAAATTTTAGTTTTAATTGAGATGCTCAAGAATTTGTTCATACGTGTAGTTATTGATCGATCGAATCCATATAATTGTCAAGCAATTAATGGTGTTAGAAGTTTGCATCAAGTCATGACAATAGGACATAGCAAGCCTCTTGCTATTCAAGTGAGAGAAAAATCATGTTTTTATGTTGATTGCATTGAGAACAATTCAAATATTCTACAATGTCCAAATGTAAGGGATGGATTTGTTTCACAATGGGAAATGAAACAAATAGTATCAATGCCTCCTTTTGAAGTTAGTGACATTGTAGATGTATATGATCCTATATATTCAGTTGATTACGAACGTGCATCAGATTTAGTTGTTATAGGTAAGTTACAGAATTGATTTATATTCTAGATTGTAATAAAGTTTTGAACATTTGATTTACATTGTTCAACTCAAATGTACAAACATGTTTACTTGTGGTGTGTACAGGAGATATTTTTGCTGTGGTTGCAGATCCTGACAATACGGAAGGTGTAGATTACTATCTACTAAGATGCACACAAGAAAAATCAAAATTGTTAGAATCAATGACAGATGGTGATGGACAATCATATCCCATTGGATCAGTTGTTGTTGAAGGCACCTATTATCAACAAGTAAAGATAGATGAAAATGGTATTATATTTATTGATTATATGCCAGGACAAAAGGTTCTACAGTATAATCACTTAGTTATAGAAACAAGATTAAGTTTGGAAACTTTACGAAAAAGAGGATGTGGCCAACAAAAGTGGAGGTTGTCTATTGAAGATCACGAAAAGATTTTAGAGATAATAAAAGATAAAGAAGATCCAGATTATATGTACCAAGAGTGGTGCAGGAGCACCTACCTGACAGCTGGCCTCCATGAGGCAGTTAGTTTGTTATAGGTCTGGTTAATGTTTCCAAGAAGGTCTTATAAGACCAATGTGTGTAATAAGGTCATGTTGACCATACTTTACTATTTTTAGATAGTTTGTTTTGGACAGCTGTTATACTGTATGTTCGGTTGGATCTCCCAGCCGCCTGGAGAGATTTCCTAGCCGCTTGGAAGCTCCCAGCTGCTTGGAGTCGAGTTGGTAGTACTCATGAGAATTCCTATTTATGCATTAGGATCGGTTGGTTTTAGATATATTGAGGAGCTAGGTTGCACAGAGTGAGACAGAGAGAGAGACAGAATATTGTATTTGCATCTTTTGAAATCAATAAAGAGATCCTGTTTGTGTCCATTCTCTGTTTTGAATTCCATTGTGTAATCAAGTTGCTGTTCTGGTGGTTGCATGGATTCGCTGATCCATTCCATCGGTTGATTTGTCAAATCGGTGGAATGGCTATGTACAATAGTTTAGGATTTAGTTTGCATTTTCTATTTGTTCACATGTATGTTTGCAGGATCGCAGTCGAGATGTGCTGAGAACCCTAGCATGGGCATGTGCTAGGTCGTGCTGGTAGTTCGAGTCTAGAAAGTTGTCCAGGAAGCAGATCAGGTCACCTCAGGAGGTTCGGTGGATCGAAATTCGCTAAGGTTAGAAATTCGTCACAACGGAATCATCAAGATATTTCTGTGTATATCCTGTAGTTACTTCAGGCGTCATCCGAGTAGATGGAGGTGAGCATGATACAGTTGTTTGCATAAGGTGAATGCATTTCGGGGTGATCATCACAAGGTGTTGCCGAGGAAGAGTATATCGGCATAAGTTAGTCGATCGGGTTGATAAAATCATCGCGGGCCGATAATGTTAAGTTTGGCCGACAGCAGGATATTGAAGGAACTGCATATGACGTCATCGTCATCAGGATAATCGTCATCAGGACATTCCAAAATATCACCCAATAAAGGTTTATCCTGCTGACCATAAGTGTTTTGGTATCAGCATAAGGCATTGAGAAGTTAAGTGGATCGGGAGGAGGATATTTGGCAGAATATTCGTCATCAGTATAAAGTTGAGTATCATCATCAGGATGTTTCAATATGACCGGATAAGTCATATCTTGATGCTGCTTGTTTAAGTAGGTCGGAGATCAGGGTGACGTAAGCGTCTAAAGGAAAGGTGCATGAGAGTGTCGTCATCAGGATATATGGGAGGAACCGGATATTTTATATCCTGCTGATGAAGATGATGTCGAACATCATGATGCTGCAGATAGAGGTTGGCGGTAAGATGAACAGTGATCGTCAGGAGGATGATTGCGCTTGCCAAATATGATGAAGCTGCCGATAGCCGGATATGATGATGCTGCTGACAGGTGAAAGGTCGAAGGTTTGTCTGCAGGAGGATATCGGTCGGCAAGAGAAAATATGATGATGCTGACAATGTTAACAGAAAATATGATGATGATGATGGGTTGTAGACATACATGCTGTATGTCAAGGTTTTAGTGTGGATGCCTCTGCATCATAGTGGTATCAGAGCTCAGCAAAAGGTCTGGGCTGTTGTGTGTTGATTCTGTCACTGAAAAGACAGAGGTGGAGGAGTGAGAGGTTGACAAAATGCCTCCAAAAGGTAATGGTACTGCAAGGGAATTGTAGGAGATGAAGGAAAAACATGCCAGAGAGATGAGGAAGATGAAGGAGCTTGCTGAAGCACTTCAAGCCAGGCTTGTAGCCTTGGAGAAGAACAAAAAGAGGGAAGTGGATGACAGTGAATCAGAAGAAGATGAAGATGCTGTTGAAGAGTATGAAGAGGTAGCTAAAGATTTGGATGCTGAAGACCAGAGATTTGCAAAACTGTTAAAGGCAGTGCAGAGTGATAAACCTAAGGTAAAGGTTGATGTTTCCAAGTATAATGGAAGTTTGAATGAAGATGAGTTACTGGATTGGATTGCTGCACTTGATAATCACTTTGAATGTGAAGATGTTGCTGAGGATCAGAAGGTAAAGATTGCAAAGACCAAGTTAGGTGGTCATGCTTTGGTATGGTGGGATTATGTACAATCTGAGAGAAGGAAACAAGGAAGGTCAAAGATCACTTCATGGGATAAAATGGTAGCAAGGATCAAAGGTAAATTCTTGCCCAAGGATTATGAAATTCAGATGTTTAAGAAGCTGCAATTTTTAAGGCAGAAGGAAATGGATGTGAAGGCATATACTGAGGAGTTTTATAAGTTGAGTATGAGATCTGGTCATCATGAGAATGAGGTAGAAAAGGTGGCTAGGTACTTGGCTGGTTTGAGATTGAACATACAGGATGAGTTAGTTTTAGCTAACCCTAAGAGTGTGGAGGATTGTTACCAAATGGCAATCAGGATTGAAGAAAAGATGAATAGGAGACAAGATAAGTCCATGAGAGGAAGAGGCAGCAATATGAGGGGAAGAGGATTAGCCCCTACAACAAGGCAAACCAATGAGGGTCAAGAAGACACTGGTAAAGGACAGGGACAGTCTGATTTCAGAGGTGGATGGAAAGGTAATAGAGGCAGATTTGGAAGTGGTAGAGGTTCTACTACATTTTTAGGAAAGTGTTACACCTGTGGTGAGTTTGGTCATCCATTTTTCAAATGTCCAGAAAGCAAAGGTTCATCATCCAGAAATGATAGAATGAATGACAAGAGAGTACAACTTGTGCAAGAAGAGAAAGTAGAGGAATGTGTACAAAGTTTAAACACTTATCAAGATAGAGTTCCTGACAATTATGGATATCCTGAGGAGGGAGAAGCATTGATGCTAAGGAGAACTAGTTTGCAGACATCAAAGGATATGATGCAAAGAAGAGCTCTTTTCAAGACCACATGCAAGAGCAAAGGTAAAGTATGTAAGGTTGTCATTGATACTGGTTCAACAGATAACATGGTATCTCAGGAAATGGTGGATAAACTAAATTTGGAAAGGATTCCACACCAACACCCTTACAAGGCATCTTGGGTGAGTGATAGTCAATCACTTTTTGTCTATGAACAGGCATATGTTGATTTTCAGATTGGAGCATATCATGATAGAGTTTTGTGTGACATTTTGCCCATGGAATGTTGTCACCTACTGTTGGGTAGGCCATGGCAATTTGATAGGAGGGTACTGTATGATGGGTATGCTAATACCTACACCATCAAGAAAGATGGGAAAACTATTATGTTGATGCCATTACAGGAAGCAGCTGTAGTACAGAAGGCAGCAAAAATCATTTTAGTGGGAAAGAAGGAATTTGTGCAGAAGCCTATAGGAGCAGGCATAAAGGCAGTTGAGGACATTGCAGGGAAAGAAGTTGTTAAGGACAACAGTTTGAAGACAGTTTCAGTTTTGACTGACAGAGGTCAACAGCAGGTTCGGCAACAGGTTTGCAAACAGCAACCAGTTGAGAGGAATGACAAGGATGTTGTCATAGTTGGGACTATTGTTTGTCCTATAAAGGTTGAAAGAAAGACAGAGTTGAACATTACAGAAGTTCAAGAGGCAGTTCAGACAGAGGTTCTGGTCCGACAACCTGACAAACACAAGGTATGTGAGAGAAGGGCCTACATTGACAGGCATGAGGATTTACTTGCAAGAAAACAAGTTACAGTTCAGAAGTCTTGGAGCAGCCGAGAGCCAGCAGAGGACAAAGCTGGAACAGGTCAAGACACTGCAAAGGCAAAGTGTAAAGGTGGAGGACTTCCACAACCTAACTCATGGGACATGAGTTCTTTTCTGTTGGGGAGTATGGTGCAGGAGCACCTACCTGACAGCTGGCCTCCATGAGGTAGTTAGTTTGTTATAGGTCTGGTTAATGTTTCCAAGAAGGTCTTATAAGACCAATGCGTGTAATAAGGTCATGTTGACCATACTTTACTATTTTTAGATAGTTTGTTTGGACAGCTGTTATACTGTATGTCCGGTTGGATCTCCCAGCCGCCTGGAGAGATTTCCTAGCCGCTTGGAAGCTCCCAGCCGCTTGAAGTCGAGTTGGTAGTACTCGCGAGAATTCCTATTTATGCATTAGGATCGATTGATTTTAGATATATTGAGGAGCTAGGTTGCACAGAATGAGACAGAGAGAGAGACAGAATATTGTATTTGCATCTTTTGAAATCAATAAAGAGATCCTGTTTGTGTCCATTCTCTGTTTTGAATTCCATTGTGTAATCGAGTTGTTGTTCTGGTGGTTGCATGGATTCGCTGATCCATTCCACCGGTTGATTCGTCGAATCGGTGGAATGGCTATGTACAATAGTTTAGGATTTAGTTTGCATTTTCTATTTGTTCACATGTATGTTTGCAAGATCGCAGTCGAGATGTGCTGAGAACCCTAGCATGGGCATGTGCTAGGTCGTGCTAGTAGTTCAAGTCTGGAAAGTTGTCCAGGAAGCAGATCGGGTCACCTCAGGAGGTTCAGCGGATCGAAATTCGCTAAGGTTAGAAATTCGTCACAACGGAATCATCAGGATATTTCTGTGTATATCCTGCAGTTACTTCGGGTGTCATCCGAGTAGATGGAGGTGAGCCTAATATAGTTGTTTGCATAAGGTGAATGCATTTCGGGTTGATCATCACAAGGTGTTGCCGAGGAAGAGTATATCGGCATAAGTTAGTCGATCGGGTTGATAAAATCATCGCGGGCCGATAATGTTAAGTTTGGCCGACAGCAGGATATTGAAGGAACTGCATATGACGTCATCGTCATCAGGATAATCGTCATCAGGACATTCCAAAATATCACCCAATAAAGTTTTATCCTGCTGACCATAAGTGTTTTGGTATCGGCATAAGGCATTGAGAAGTTAAGTGGATCGGGAGGAGGATATTCGGCAGAATATTCGTCATCAGTATAAAGTTGAGTATCATCATCAGGATGTTTCAATATGACCGGATAAGTCATATCCTGATGCTACTTGTTTAAGTAGGTCGGAGATCAGGGTGACATAAGCGTCTAAAGGAAAGGTGCATGAGAGTGTCTTCATCAGGATATATGGGAGGAACCGGATATTTTATATCCTGCTGATGAAGATGATGTCGAACATCATGATGCTGCAGATAGAGGTTGGCGGTAAGATGAACAGTGATCGTCAGGAGGATGATTGCGCTTGTCGAATATGATGAAGCTGCCGATAGCCGGATATGATGATGCTGCTGAAGGGTGAAAGGTCGAAGGTTTGTCTGCAGGAGGATATCGGTCGGCAAGAGAAAATATGATGATGCTGACAATGTTAACAGAAAATATGATGATGATGATGGGTTGTAGACATACATGCTGTATGTCAAGGTTTTAGTGTGGATGCCTCTGCATCAAAGAGCTCTAACTACATTATTGAAGAGCGAGTTGAACTAATCAATACATGGTATGAAGGTATATACACTTGAATTATCTATTGATCTATTGATTTATTTTAAAATGTACATGATTCTTGATAGTTCTTTCCTTTCAAATTTTAATTTCAATGGATCTTAGTTCAAATTTTATTATAATCTAACATGATCAAGCTACAAACGAGCTATAAATTTATTTACATAGATTTTTGTTTTTGCAATTATGTAGGTCTATGCCTATAAGGATTTCAAGTTATAAAATTGAACTTCATGTTGTATAGGTATGATCTATAAACTATATATAGATAGTCTTAGATGTCTTAGGTGTCTAGAGGTGTCTTAGGTCTTATAGTTTCTTAGATGTTTTAGGTCTTAGGTGTCTAGGTGTCTTAAATGCATCTTAAATATGTCTTCTAGACCTATCTTAGGTCTTACATGTCTTAGATATATGTCTTAAGTGTCTTAAAGGTAGATTAGGCATCTTAGACCTTTCTATGGTGTTTTAGGTGTCTTATGTGTCTTAAATGTGTCAAGTAGAAATGTCAAGTAAGTGTCTTAAAGGTCTTAGGTGTCTTACTGTATGTCTTAAGTTTCTTAGGTGTCTTAGATATGTCTTCATTCTTAGGTGTTTTAGAGGTGCATAGGTGTCTTATAGGTCTTAGGTTTCTTAGGTGTTTTAAGACTTAGGTGTCTAGGTGTCTTAAATGTGTCAATTAGGTATGTCTTCTAAGTGTCTTAAAGGTCTTAGGTGTCTTAGTGTATGTCTTAAGTGTCTTAAAGGTCTTAGGTGTCTTAATGTATGTCTTAAGTGTCTTAAAGGTGTCTTCTAGGTCTTAGGTCTTAGGTGTCTTAGGTCTTAGGTGAGGCCACTGAGCTTCCACCTTCACATGGTTGGCCTTGTCAGTACAGAATAAATATTTCTCGAAGCTAAGGGAAGCTCCTTTTTTTGCATCCTTATCATGTAGGGGTCTCAAACTTAACAAACCTACATTAGATAGATCTATCTAGTTCATAATTTACATGTTCAAAGATGATGTGCTTATAAGTTCTCTTCTAAGAGTTCTTTTGTATTTTAGATTTTAACATGATGATTGTTATTTTAAGTGAAGTTTAGGTAGATCTTTAATGGTATTTATATGCTCTAGATTTTTAAAATATGTACAAATTTCTTTAATATTTGATTACATTTCATTTATTACTCAAAATATTTAAGCATTGAGATATCTTCATTTGCTATGTACTACTTCAAAATATTTATATGTACTACTTCATTTGCTTAGATATCTTCCTATATTCATTTTATATTTCCCAACTTAATCTTATTTTAGATTAGGAATATAGCCTAATTAGGACACATTTAGAAATTTAGATAAAAGGAAAAATAACACTAACTTATTGGGTAGAGTAGTTACTTATGTTTGCTTTAACTAAATAAAACTCTTTTTATGTTAGATTTATAGTGGAACATTAGGGTAGGTAATTGAAAATAATTTACCACATAAAAATAAGTATTTTACCTTTTCCCATTCACAAACATTATGCATCATTTATAGATTTATTTTTTCATGTGAAATATTGTGAGCTTAATCTTCTATTTTAGGGGACAATGTGATTACTTTGATACCTATTCAACCATTGAAAACATTATGTCATTTACAAGGGAGGATCCTGCATTATTTCATATCATACCAACATCAAGTAGATTAAACATGGCACTTGGTTATCCTTGGATTGAATAATACCAAGCAATTATATCTATATTACATCAATGCATTAAATTTATTCATAAAGGGGAAAGTAATTAAATTTCTTCACAAAATAAACAATGGACATCCAAATGTCCAAATAATTAATATAAAGCATGTAACTCATAATATAAATTTTGAAATATAAATATAAAGCATGTCACTCATAATAACAACGTCTCTAAGATATAAAATATAAGTGTATATAATGTCTAAATATAAAACATGTGACTCATAATAACAACGTCTAGATATAAAAGTTCATGTGACTCATAAAAATGTGTAGATAAAATATAATAACATGTAACTCATAATGTCCAAATGTACAAATATAAAACATCTGAATCATAATAACAACTTATAAATGTCTTGCTCTATGAGTGGATTGAGCCTCACTCTGTCTTGAGCTGTGTCCTGATCCCTGATTGGAGTCGACTGATCTGTGACCCGAGCATTGTGTTGAGTTGTGGGTCAAGGTCTGCACATGAAACAACATAAAATTTTCAAATTCTATATATATACACACAAATATAATTTGTTTTGATTTTAAATAAATAAATAATACTTGACAAATCTAAATTACCTGACATACACGGTCTGCATCATGTAGAGGAGTCTCAATAGAAGCATGACCTGATCCTGCAACCTATATATGACATGTGTTCATACAATATATAAGCATATGTGTATTTAGTTAGAAAACATGATGTCTGTATGTAGAAAGTTAACTTGATATTTGTGTACACTTAAATCAAACTTATATGTACATGTGATATATAGATCTGGTTTTTAAATACCTCATGATGATGACTAGGATCGCTAGCATGATGCAAATCTCCTTATCTAGGTTGTAAAACAATAGCTTGTGTCTAATACACATGTAAATTTATTATTCCAATCAAGAGTCAGAGCTTCAATGTATGTGATTTAATTTAAAATTAAACTTAAAATTTTTAAATATATAATTTATGAATTTAGATTATAATTTTTAAATAAATTTTACCTCAACTGCACCAACAAAGGCCCTCCCAATCCCACTAAGGTCAGAATCATGGAGAGACAATGATACATGTGTAGATGGTGCAGTCTCAGTACCAAAAAGAAGCTTGCTATACTCACCTCCCATAACATCATGTGTAATAGCCTCAACCTCAGGACCAACTGGAACATGCGGAGGGGCGGAGCCTATAGGACCAACTGGAACATCCTGATGTCCCCCCAAACCTTGTGAACCTGACTCACCATGGCTCCTCCGTCTACCAAAATATCACTCGAGATGTGAGGATATAGCATCAAGTGGGATCCCAAACTCATCGCTGATGAACTAGTATGAATCTAATAAATCACTAGACAGGCATCTAGTCATATGTTGCAAAGAACTCTCTCCACTAATCTGTGCCACATCATGTGGCGATAGTATATCAGCATGAATGTAACGATCTGAATAGCTAGTCGATGTGGCCTCAGTGGATGGAATGTCAATCCTCAAGCATAACAAATATCTGCCAACATGATCGGATGACAATTGATCAACCTCAATGGCAATAGTCTTCATGCTCTCAAAAATTGTGCATCTCGAGGGGGTCAATTCTAGTCGAGCGGCATTTGCTAGTTCCACACATTTTGGAAGAACCAAAAGGTGTGGGCCAACTAAGGACCTCTTTTTCTCAAGAGGTGGCACATCCGGTCACTCAGGTCTCTCTGCAAACCTCCCTTTCCCTTGACCGGTATGTTTAGGGAAAGATGTATAATCGACAGATAAATGTAAATGGAACTCTGCATATAATTGTTTGCAAAAATATAATGGCAACTCATCATTGTTTGGCCATTTGTGATGAGCTACCAAAAACCTAGGATAGATGAAAGGACCAACAACTACATCCACACACTTGGTGGGACAATAGCCTCTCACTCTCTCTTTTCCCCTATAAGAGGGGAACATGTTGAGAACATTATCTACTGAAACCACCCTCGAAATAGATGGCCATTTCTCCTGGCTGACAACACTCTAAGAAAGTGATGCATAGAACTTGTCAACACTAATCTCATCATAGGGATTGTATGATCGAACAACTTTGATCATACATGTTATCTCATCTCTAATCCTAACCAACCTCTCTATTTGACAGGTTTGGTGTATTGTGTATTGTACTGTTTTGTTCATCCAAAGATTTTTCAACCCTCTGAATGCTCTCGGCATAGAATGTAGAATTATCATGATTGTTAGGTTGACCTGACTGATGTGAAGATTGGTCATCCATGTGTCTAAATTTATCTGCAGCATGATAATTAATTTTTTTTGTCAAACATATTGTATGTCACAATGTAAATAAACCTACATATAAATTTTCCAACTACTACATACATCTTTAAAAAATCCATGATATAAATGCACACGTGCTTCTCAAATAAACCTACACCTTACATGCTTGCAAATACATAAATAATAGGCCTATCAACCAAATTTGAATCAACCATAAAACACAGAACTAGGAATGCATAGAAACTCCAAATTTGAAGTCACATGTAGCATGTAGCATGTTGACATGATAGCCATAGGAATTTATATAAATAAGATTTTATCATAATTCAAAGCCATTGGAGTAGAGCGAAAAGCAACTTTCCTTTTGAGTCACATCAATGTCCTCCAACCCAAAGGATTCAAGATAATGAATTTACTGTCAAAGAGAATGCATCAACTCATCATAATATAGTTTTTATTGCCCATCATGTTAAAGTAACAAAAATTACAGTTGGACAGAAAGAAATAGAAAAGTCATCTATCTTGGAGCAGTATATGGTACATGAGAAATTTTAGCAACAAACATCACAACTTCAGTTTGTAAAATTGAAAAAACTCATAGAAATGGTATATTAGCTCTCCATCAATGAAGAATCATATGTTCAAGTTAAGTTTTCTCAAGAAATTTCACAAACTATGCAAGTTGAGGGAAGTCAAATCCAATCAATCGTAGTACAAATAAATTTGAAGGCTATATAATACGGACAAGATGCAATTCTTGCACCAAGAAATTTAGGCTCACATTTGCAGCTTCAAATTATGAAGCATCAAAAAAAGCACTAACAATTGGAATTAACACGGTTGCAGATCAAGTGCAACTGTCACAGCCATCAAGCAATGATGATGATTAAAATGAATAGAAGCATCTCAACATGAAGATTAGCAGCTTAAAAATAAACAAGTAATGATTTGATAAGAACATAGGAACAGATCTAATTTACACTAGAGATTCTCTCATGCATTTATGTGATACTACTAATGCACTCATCCATTCTTTTCCATGTAATTGGACAAGTAGATGAAGGTTACATCATTCCAACAGCAATCCAATTTGGTTTTCATGTTGAAGATAAGTGGCCTTGGTGCAGTCATGGTAGGAGGGTTCACAGAATGAACTATCTGGACCGTACAGTAAGAGTAAACACAACAGAAACAACTCAAAGGAATGGAACAAATGCAGATTCAGTCATTTAGTATATCAAAGAATTCAAAATAGAGATCCATCAATAACATGCAGGCTTATAATTAGGGCTCACAGGCCTAATTACATACATGCACAAGATAAAGCTTTGAAGCTCCTTTGCACAAAATCTAAACTATGAACTATGAATCAATTGCTAACTGCTTTCCTAAGGATCTATTACATCTTTATATATCATTTCCAAACCAATAGATTCCTCCATGTCAGCCAAGGAAGATCACAAACTCCAATGAAGGGTTGTAACGTGTTCACAGATAGGTCAGGCTTAAATGCATAGAACACTTCCTCAAATGAATGGAACAATGTGTGGACCCTTGGGGAAGGTTGGCCATGAACCAAAGGACATTGAATGATGTGTTATTGAGATCCGCAAGTCAAGGAATGATCTGCAAACCTTCTCCTTTAGCTGATTATCAGGAACTGTTAGAATGCTCTGCTCTGAGAAAATAGTTGATCTTCTTATAGCGATAACTTTCTAGTATCTGATCCAAATTCTCTAAATTCTTGATATGATGTAGATGAATGAGTGTAGATGCTAAGTCCAGATCCATAAGATGTGAAATGAAAAAACCAGACCACAAGATGAAAACTGCTACTTACTGAACTAAACTGAACTGAACTGGAAAATGAAAGAACTAAAATGCCAACAAGCTGAAATGCAAATATTTTTGGTTGATGCAAGATTGCTCTTGAACTAGGGATACTCCTGCATTAGACATCTAAGGTTATTGAAAAAGTGAGTCCCTCACTTTGTTGGGGCTAGGGGAGAACCAAGGCGGTCCACCTCAGCTTGAGAAATCCATGATGAATCTTCTTTCAGTCTACCTTTCCACTTCGTAAGATATTCTTTGTATTGTCTTCCTCTAGTGCTGCGTTCAACTCTGCTATCCAAAATGTCTTCAATCTGTTCCAGTGCTTTATGTGGTAATTGCTTCTTCAAGTCTTCTTCCATGCTGTCAGTGAACTCTACTTTGTGATACTGATAAAGATCTGTAATGTTGAAAATAGGTGAAATACCCAATTTCTCCGGTAATTCCACTTTATATGCATTTCCTGAATCAAATTTCTTGAGTATCCTACAAGGTCCAAACTTCATCTTCAACTTGTTATATGTCCCAACTAGAAATCTTTCATTTCTCAAGTACACCATCACTTCATCTCCCTCTTAAAATTCCTTATGTCTTCTCTTCTCATCTACCTTCTCTTTGTACTTACTGTTTATATCCTCCAAATGCTTCTTAACCTGATTATGCACTGTCTTCATGTGATCTACAAATTCTTCTACTTTTGCACTTCTCTTTTCCTCTGCACTGATATCTCTCAACTCTATAACTCCTCTAGGATTCACTCTAATTACAATCTCAAAAGGTGTTCTTCCGGTACTCTTGTTTACTAAATTATTGTATGCGAACTCTGCTTGTGAAAGAATCAAGTCCCAACTTCCATCTTCTCTCCAACCAAACATCTCAACAAGTTTCCCAAACTCCTATTCACTACCTCTATCTATCCATCTATGTGTGGATGAAAAGTTGAACTGAACTTCAAATCTGTCTTCATCTTATTCCAAAGTGTCTTCCAAAAGTATCCAACAAACTTTGTGTCTCTGTCTGAAACTATACTCTTAGGCAATCCATGCAATCTTACAATCTCCTTGAAAAATAGGTCAGCTACATGTACTGCATCAATTGCCTTCTTACAAGGTATGAAATGAGCCATCTTTGAAAATCTGTCAACCACTACAAATATTGAATCATATCCCCTCTGCGTCTTAGACAATCCCATTACAAAATCCATGCTTATGTCTTCCCAAGGTCTCTTTGGTACTGTCAAAGGTTTATATAATCCAGTATTCTGACTACTCCCTTTTGCAACTTGACAAACTCTACAACTCTACACAAATCTCTAAACATCCTTATGTATCTTAGGCCAAAAGTAATTTTCACATACCAAAGCCACTATCTTATCAATGCCAAAATGTCCTGCCAATCCACCACTATGCTTTTCCTTGATCAAATTATCTCTCATGGAACTTCTAGGTATGCACAACTGACTTCCTTTGAACAACCTATCTTCTTGAATGAAATAGTCCAACCACTTATTTCTATCTATTACAACAGGTTCCTTACATGCTTTCTAGGGTTCTGCAAAATCAATGTCTCCCTCATACATGTTCTTCAATTCATCAAAACCCAACACTTCAAATCTCATCTCTGTCAACAAGTTTCTTCTTCTACTCAATGCATCAGTAACTTTGTTTGATTGTCCACTCCTATGCTTCAACATAAAAGTGTAACTCTGCATGAACTCTACCCATATGTCTCTAATTCAACTTACCTTGACTATTCAAATACTACAAATCTTGATGATCTATATACAACACAAACTCTTTAGGCAACAAGTAATGTCTCCATTTCTTCAAGGCTTGAATTATGGCATAGAACTCTTGATCATAAACTAAATATCTTCTCCTTGCATCATTCAACTTCTCACTAAAATATGCTACAGGTCTACCTTCTTGACTTAACACTACTCCAATTGCACTTCCACTAGAATCACAATCAACTTGAAATATATTATTGAAATCTGGTAATGCAAAAATAGGTTGCTCTATCACTTTCTACTTCAACAACTCAAAAATTTTATCTGCTCCTGATGTCCACTTGAAATCCTTTCTGTCACCTCTCATTGTCTCTGTCATAGGGTTACAAACTAAACTAAAATTTCTGATGAACTTCCAGTAGAAACTAGCTAATCCATGAAATGATCTAACCTCTCCAATGCTCTCTGGTGTAGGCTATTCAACAATTGTTCTTACTTTCTCTAGGTCCATCTTCAATCCTTCCGTAGAAATCACAAATCCCAAATATACCAACTTTTCCTTCATGAAACTACACTTCTTGATGTTTATCAGCAATTTCTCTTCTCTCAACCTCTGTAAAACTTGTCTAATATGCCACAAATGTTCTTCTTTTGTCTTACTAAAAATTAGAATATCATCTAGGTATACAATCACAAACTTACCCAAGAATTTCTTCAATACCTCATTCATCAATCTCATGAAAGTACTTGGTGCATTTGTCAATCCAAAAGGCATCACTAAGCACTCATACAATCATTCATTTGTCTTAAAAGTAGTCTTCCATTCATCTCCTTCTCTAATTCTGATCTGATGGTATCCACTCTTCAAGTCTATCTTTTTGCAATATTTTGCTCCACTCAAACAATCCATGATATCATCCATCCTAGGTAAAGGAAAATCTATACTTAACTGTGCTCTTGTATATTGCTCTGGAATCAGTACACATTCTCCATTCTCCATCCTTCTTCGGTGCCAAAACTACAGGTACTACACAAGGACTCAAACTTTCTCTGATCAAACCTTTCCTCAACAAATCTTGTATTTGTCTATTCAATTCTTCATTCTCTGCCGGTGTCATTCTATGTGCTGCTTTGTTAGGCAAACTTGCTCTCGGTATAAGATCCATGTGATGACTGATACTCCTTATAGATGGTAATCCTTCAGGTACATTGTCTGATATGATGTCTTCATACTCTGTCAGCAACTCCTTTATCTCATCCAGTTCAGTCTCTTTCTTCACCACTTCAGGCTTCTTAGGAATCAAGGCATAACACATATTCTCATGTCTCAAACCATCCAGAAATTTACTTCCATCTACCAAACAGATTCTAGCATTTCTACACACCACATCTTTAGGACCATCTTCCAAAGGAATCAAAGTAATTCTTTTCCCATTTTCTGTTATAGTATATGTGTTCTTTCTCCCATCATGTATATCTTTTCTATCATATTGCCAAGGTCTACCCAACAAGATATGACAAACATCCATAGGCATAATATCACACAAGACTTCATCATGATAAGATCCAATATGAAATTTTACCAAACATTGTTCACTCACCAGTACCTTATGATCATCCTAAATCCATGCTATCTGACAGGGCTTAGGGTGTTTCAATCTTTCCAACTTTAGCTTAGTCACCATCTCCTCTGAAACTAGGTTATCTAAACTACCACTATCAATCACAACTTTACAACACTTACCTCCTGATTTGCATCTAGTTTTGAACAAACTTTTTCTCTGTGACGGTTCCTCATGTGTCTCTACTTGAAATAGTGCACTCCTCATCACCAATGATTCTCCTTTCTTCAGATTGCCAACAAAACTAGGTGATCCAACAGGTTCTTCTTTAACATAGGCTTCTCTTCCACTGTTCTTTGTCTTCTTGCTTGTACTACCCTGATTACATTCATATGCTCTATGTTCTTCACCTCGACACTTGAAACAAGTACCTATGAATGTTCTCTTATCAAATCCTCTTCCTTCTCTTCTGTATCCTTCAATCGGGTATGCATTAGGGTTTCCTCTCTGGTAAAAATTTCTATCATCTCTCCGGTAAGTATTGTTATCTCTATCATCCTTTTTAGCTGGGTTGTCAAACTTGTTTTGCTCTGCAAATGATCTATCATATCCAGGAAATATTTTACCTCTTTGAAATTTACCTCCTTTGCCTCTCAGTCTCTGATCATGTCTCTTATTCAGCTTCTCTTCAACTTTCAGGGCAAATTGATATGCTTCTTCTAAAGATGTCATCCTTACCAAACTTAGTTCTTCTTGAATGTTCAATCTCAACCCATTGATATATCTAGCCACTTTCTCCTTGCTTGCTGCACTATGTCATGTCTTTATAATCATCTTATGAAATTCTTTAGTGTACTCCTTCATAGATTTCTCCTTCTGCCTCAAGTTTTGCAATCTTTTCAATAGCTCCAACTCATAGTCAGCAAGTATAAACTGATTCTTCAACTTTGTCACCATCTGGTCCCACTTTGTAATCTTTTCTTTTCCTCTTCTATTTCTTTCCAACTGAACTTCTTTCCACCATATAGCAGCATGTCTTTTCAACTTTGTCTTTACAAATTTCACCTTCTCCGGATCTTCAATTTCCTCATACTCAAAGTATTCTTCCGTGTCATTTATCCAATCCATCAATTCTTCCGGATTCAAGTTACCAGTATAGTTCGACACATCAACTCTAGGTCTCTTTCCAATCTTTGAAATAGCTCACAACATCTTTACCTGATCTGATTCTTCTTCTTCATCACCTTCTAGGGTTTCACCAATTTGTTCCACAGATTAAAATTCTTCTTCATCATCACTTTCAACATTAGGTCTAGGTGTCAATCCTCTTCGCCTATCTTCTTCAATAGCATCCAAATAAATTCACATTGTTCTCATCAATTCCATCATCTCATCCATTCTATTAGCCATTGTACCAATAGGAGGTGTAGACACCTAAAATTGATTTGCTCTGCAAACCAATTTATCCCTCCTGTTAATTGAATAAATTCAATTAATCCCTAACCATTTGTCTATCCCTTGTGATCAATTAATTCATTTAATTTATCACTAGACCTTACAACACTATCCTCATCTATTAAATAAATATTTCTAATATTTATTTGGCTATTTTGTCCATCTCCCTAATCCCTATTAATTAGATAAATCATTCTTATCTAATTAATCTAGCCTACTAATTTACCTACCCTACCCTACCCTAGCCTACCTCATCCTAGCCCTAGGATTAATTAAATAAAACCTATGTTAATTAATCCTAACCCTCTCATTTGGGTGGTCAAACCTAGTTTAACACCCTTCCCCACATCCTCCAAATAAAAATTTGAAACATATCACACATCACATTTACTTCTCTTACAAACCCCTTACCACCCCCATACCTCATTTATCACCTCTTATTCCCAAATGAATTTTTAATTCCTTTGCCATTCCCCATATGAATCTTTAATTCATAAATATTCCTTCACACCCATACCTCATTTATCACCCGTTTTCTCCAAAATGAATAAAAGATTTACTTTTATTCCTAGCCCTTGATCTCATCTTTTGATCCTCACCCTTCATCCTCATTTCCAAAACTCTATAAATGAGACCCCTCTCCAAGCCATTTAGGGGGGACTTCTTCATGCATCAAACCTCTGCCAAAATCTCTCCACAATCTCCTCATCTCAACACCATAATGCCAAAATCACTCTAAAATTATCCCTCATCCTCATCTCAATCTCTATCTAAATCCATTTATCTCTCATCCTATGGTGTTAAAAAGCATTGAGCAATCCACATTAGTCATCTACATTCTAGTCTTGGGTAAAATCTGAGGAGCTATCGGGTGCAACTCCTTCCCTCTCTTGGATTTGTGAGTCAAAAGGAAGGTATAATCATTTGTTTTTGCATTTGATTTACATGTAATCTTCATTTTGTTCTCATAGATCAGAGGAGGAACTCCTCACGGCAGCATCTTCCTAGGATCAAGTGCAAACTACCTCAAATTCAGTGATCGGGCTACAAGTGACAACTGCCTCTCAATCAGCAATCGGTTGCGCACAAGTAACCTACCTCGGATTGGCAATTTGCTCACAACAAGATCTTACGGAATCCCATTTGCCAATTCACTCCAAAGAATCAAACTTTTGCTCTGATACCACTTGGTGTTGTCACGGTAGGAGGGTTCACAGAATGAACTATCTGGACCGTGCAACAAGAGTAAACACAATGGAAACAACTCAAAGGAATGAAACAAATGCATATTTAGTCATTCAATATATCAAAGAATTCAAAATAGAGATCCGCTGGCAACATGTGGGCTTACAATTAGGGCTCACAGGCTTGATTACATACATGCGCAAGATAAAGCTTTGAAGCTCCTTCGCACAAAATCTAAACTATGAACTATGAATCAATTTTTAACTACTTTCCTAAGGTCTATTACATCTTTATATATCATTTTTGGACCAATAGATTCCTCCACGTTGGCCAAGGAAGATCACAAACTCCAATGAAGGGTTGTAACGTGTTCACAGATAGGTCGGGCCTAAATACATAGAACACTTCCTCAAATGAATGGAACAACGTGTGGACCCTTGGGGAAGGTCGACCATGAACCAAAGGAGGTTGAATGATGTGCATTGAGAGCCACAAGTCTTCTCCTTTAGCTAATTATCAAGAACTGTTAGAATGCTCTGCTTTGAGAAAACAGTTGATCTTCTTATAATGATAACTTTCTAGTATCTGATCCAAATGCTCTGAATTCTTGATATGATGTAGATGAATGAGTATAGATGCTAAGTCTAGATCTATAAGATGTGAAATGCCAAAACTGGACCACAAGACGAAAACTGCTACTGACTGAACTAAACTGAACTGGAAAATGAAAGAACTAAAATGCCAACAAACTGAAATGCAAATGTTTTTGGTTGATGCAAGATTGCTCTTGAACCAGGGATGCTCCTACATCAGGCCTCTAGATAGAGATAGATTTTTGATAGAAGGCTAAGGAATCAAGTTCTTACTGAATATTTGGTGCAATGGAAAGATCTTTTTGTAGATGATTATTTGGAATGAAATTATGCTATTTTACACTTAATTGAAGAATGGTTATCTTCAAAATTGAAAATGGCTAACATGTGAGCTTGGGCTGTTTTCATTGTTGGTTGTAATTAGATTAGAGTTTAAATGCCCTAATTCTGCCATAAAAATAGATTCTATTTTGAATCCTAAAAATAATATCTTAGTTTTTTAGGTACATTTTCATTTCTAGAACTGTAAGTTTCAAAATTTTGGAATCTAAATTGGCTCATAACAATCATGCTTTTGACAAATTAATGCATAAACCCAATAATGTACCCAGTTTTGGCACCACCTAACTCACAGCTACCATTTGAGTTGGAAACTGATGCAAGAGATTATGCTATGGGGATTGTTCTATTGCAAGGAGCTTAGTTGGATTGCTATCATTTTGAACCTTTTCCATGGAGCAGATTTGATGTATCTTACATATAATAAAGAATTGCATGCACTAGTTCAAGCAATTTATATATAGAATCACTATATGATGGGTACATAAACCTTTATTCACACAGATCACTAGCCTCTTCAATACTTCCAAACACAATCAAAGATGTAGTAAGCGAGTTATTACAAATGGATGGTTTGTAAGGAAAATTCCATTTTACTAACAAGGAGGTTGATATGTTGTCTAGATCATCTTTTGATTTTAGCTTTGTGAACAATAACTTATCTTGAACTATTTGTCCATGAGGCATATGATGAGTAGTATGCACAAGTTGAATATTCTCAAGAGATACATAAGCTCTTGCAAGGGGGAAAGCTGTAAATTTTTACAAAAAAGACATCTCAAAGATGAGGTACCCTATAGTAGTTGGAGTCATAAGAAGGTATATTTCCAATCTAGAAAAAAAGCATTCGAAAATCTAGAAAAGGCAGACTTTATTTAACATTCTAGAGTATTATATAGGTATATACATCTAGTGTATGTTGTTTCCTTCTTTAACCATGTTATTCCCTAGCATTTGATGGGCAAATTTGAATGAATAACCTTACAAGGGATAAAAGTGCATGTCCTGCATTGCTGTAGCACTTGATTTGACCTGTTTTATGTGTGAACTGACTCCCACCCAGCAGCCATCAGCCACTTGCTACTTCTGATCACCACAACCTTTCCAATAACTTATGCACAAATTCTTTCTTGAATGGTTTCAAATTGTGATTAATTGTCCATCACCACAACCTTGATAAAAACTTACACACAAAATTCAATAAAGAAGAATTTATGCACAAATTCTCTCTGGAATGATTTCAAATTTTGGTATATATTTTTAGCTTATATTGTGTGGATGAAATTTGATGTTCCTTGTAGTTTCCTATTGCGTCATGGTATAGGGTAGGTGTGGCTCTATTAACTCCCTCATATCCATTCAGATTCATAGATGTATTGATGGCTATGACGGAGGATGCTAGCAAATGTTGTGGAATTTGGCTTTACACCAACCAATTGCATTTGCTTTAAAATTTCTAAAGACTTCAACAAATCCATTTTGTGCATATCTTGCAATCATTGTAGTCCATGAGACCACATTTTGTGCATATCTTGTAGGTTTTTGTCAGATGTATCAGTTGCAAGCACCTTGGAAGACCTGTATAAAAATGTGGAAGCATAGACATGAAGCCTAAACTCTTTTGTGCATATCCTACAGTTCTTTGAGGTATTTTGTCAAACAGTTCACGTGCCTTCTCTACGCTTCCATATTTTTCATACATGTCTAGCAAGGTTGTTGCAACTATAACATCTATTAAAATTCCTCTCTTTTATGCTTTGATTTTCGATGTATATTTAGTTAGTTCTTGTTTCTGCTGTGCATGTGGCAAGGTGTACAAAATAATAAACCCAAATACCGAGGATGTAAAATATCTTATCAATGTTAAACAAATTGCCAAGGTGACTTATATTTACTTTTACTTCCACATTATACTGTCTCTATTGTTGTAGATGCATCAAATGGTTGTAATTACATATTGTTGTATGGGTATTGTTGTAATTACTTATCATTGTTTGTTTATGATATCTTTTTGCTTTTTTTTTTCAGGTTCTATGACTAGTTTGAAGGAATATAGCAGCAGTTGGAGCATTTATAAAGGTAGTTTGAGTAGAAAGATGACATATACACAGATACATAGTTTTAATACAAATTTTGTACCCATTCACAAATTTTACACAAATTTTGTACCCATTCACAAAAATTTTACCCATTTTGCACATTGAAATCAAAGACATACAAACCCATTTTACTTGCTTACAATCATATAAGGTGAAAGTTTATTTCAAACACTTCTATACATCGTGCCATACAAAATGTTTGACAAAAAATGCCAAGGTTAAGATGGCATACCTGGTTCAAGGTGACGAGACTGTTGCAAAAGGTGGCGGGGATGCCCTTCGCGCGAAAAACTTTCAAACCCTACCACTGTCACTATCAAAAAACAGCCACCGTGAAATGTGGCAATTTCTTTTTTTTTTTGTTTTTAACTGCATGATTTCAAGCAAAACCATCCCACCCGATATCGACTCACCCAAAAATATCTTGCCACATATATGCACCATGCAACAGCCATGTGTTTTCAGGAGAAATTGGCTCGGGCAAGTCAAACTCGCACGAAAATGATTCACTCTGAACTATTTTATTGGCCCAAAGTGTGACACATCTTTATGCTTTTACCCCCAATAAGATCTAGTAAGACAAGACATGAAACGTTTTATGATACTTAATACACCCTAGATGTGAGATTGTTTCACACCCAAGCACTTGTTTGAGGGAAATGGGTACTAAAAGACACACAGAGTCCACAAAAAACATAGTGGGTAGGAGGAAAGAGCACTACATAATAAGGAAACGTTTATGTTTTTAAAGGTTTTGATAAAAAAAATGTATGAATGAGGTGTGCAAACACTTAGTGTTGAAATACACGCTGTGTAATTAAAAATATTCCAATTTTCACACAATGATATGAACTTATGCAAAATCTTCAAATGACAAATGAATATATGTTTAAATATGAATGCAAGATCTGAAATGCAAGATATTTATAATGAATGCAATGAAACAACACCAATTTATACTTATTTATGCACCTAAAATGTTCACTTTTTTCAATGCAAATGCACAAAATATGTAATGAAACAAAGAGGATGATGAGGGACAGCAAATTAAAACCTTTTAGTCAGTCCCATAATGCAGTAAAATTTATTATAACACACCAATCTTGCAATGCTAGATGAAAGATTAGCCAAAATGTAAAAATGCAAGGATTTTTGAAACCCTAATAGTGAAATCAAGCCATGAAACTATGAATGATGAATGAATGGAATCTAATCAGATTTACTATGTAAAATAACTCAGATCAGATTTGAAAATGATACCAAAATCTTACAATGCTCAATGCAAAGTGAAAATTAAGGAAAAATGAATGAATATGCTATTTTTTTTAAATACACAATGTGTAAATGCAAAATTTGAAATGTAGATGCA
Source organism: Cunninghamia lanceolata (assembly GCA_027924645.1). Classification (NCBI taxonomy): domain Eukaryota; kingdom Viridiplantae; phylum Streptophyta; class Pinopsida; order Cupressales; family Cupressaceae; genus Cunninghamia; species Cunninghamia lanceolata. The sequence continues at coordinate 11,007,766 of BSBN01000074.1, forward strand.
AAAACACACTATGATGAAACACTACTATCCAAAATCAGATTTGAAAGAGTGTGAAAATGACTAGTAAAATCTGAAACAAGATTTTAACTACAAACCCTAGCTTTTGGAATTACTAGATTATGAGAAAAATGCAAGTTTTCAAGCAAACCCTAGCAAATAAAGTATGTAAATGCAAGGTGAATGGTTATGAAATGATGTATTTCTGTAATTTATCTCAGATTTGGTGTAAATATCAGATATTTAAATGATTTAAATGATATGCAATGAAAATAGTGCATATTATGTCATAATGCAAGCCAAAAATGCTTTTTTTTTTTCAAATTTTTCAATTTTTATGCAAGATTGTTAAATGTATAATGATGAAAATGAAATGTATGAATGCAAATCTGATTTATAACACTTAGCAAGATACAATGTTCAGAAAAACTTAGGTTCACCAAAATGTTATGTATGAAAATGAGATTGATAAAATTGTCTGTTAATTAGATTCAATCAAACTCTTCTTTCACACATACATTCAAGGACATAGATCAAGGTAAGTCACAACTATGATAGAGGACTTAGCTACAGGTCTAATGTTACTATGAGATGCTTGGAAAGATAGAATAGATTGATATTTTGTCAAAACCCTAATCCAATTAGGCCTAAAACCCTAATTATGCAAAATCATGAACAAACGGACGAAACATGATAGAATAGATTGATATTTTGTCAAAACCCTAATCCAATTAGGCCTAAAACCCTAATTGTGCAAAATCATGAACAAACGGACGAAACATGACAAATGCTCGCACAAGAAGGCACTAAATGCATATTAGAAACATATCAAGATTTTAATTTTGGAAAGAGGAAACTTTAGGGATGAAAGAGGGATCGCCCTTGTCCAAGGTGGCACTTTTTCTAGAGGTCAAGAACCAAATATTTTGTAGACCATATCCTACTCAAAGATTTCTGACAGTGAAAAATTAGAGGACAAAAGAGGGATCGCCCTTGCTCTGCAATGATCTCCTACAACTCCTCTCCATAAAATCTGACACCTGTCACCTACAATCACAAGAGAGGGGTTGGGGGTCGTGGTGTTTAGGAGCTTGCCTCGGTCAAGCCCCGAAATGGCATTCAAGCCTCCCAACACCATTGTTAGATAGAGAGTACGTGTCCTTAGTGGACAAAGGAAAAAGAAAATGATATGATAAAATGATTGAAACACAAAGTATATGTCACCTCGAAGGTGAAGCTCTCATGGGGAGATGAAGATCTGCCATGCTATGAGGAGATGGATTGATGAAGATAAATTTGCAACAAACAAGTACAAACACAACACAATACTGCTCTGCAACACAATGAAAGCCTTAAGTATCCTTAGCATAAGATCACAAGTTCGCATTATCCATCTAGTTGTAAAATGAAGTCCTAATCATGATTATATATGCATTCCTACTCAAGTTTTGTAATTCAAACTTAAGATGCCGACAAGGGAAACCTATTTAACGGTCACAAGCCAAAATTCAAATTTGGGACCTTGACAAAATAGGGCTGGACTAGGGCACATGTGTCCAAGTCCAGGGGCCTATTTTGGGTCTAGATTAAGCTTAAGGCTCACCCTTGGTCCCATTTGACATGAGTTTCAAGGGATTTTGCTTCGAGATTCATTTTAAACAAGCATGATTAGATCTAAGGGACCTGGGTGCTAAACTTAGGAGGTAAAAGTCCTAGGGGGACATTTTACGACATAACACAAGGCATTTACAATCAATAAATTGGTTCAACAACCAACTTTTTAAATGACAAACAAACTTCTCTTTATAGCATTAAGTTATAATGTATTTTGGCATCTCATTGGGGTTCATAGGAATCCTCTACCAGTTAAAGCATTAAATGTGTTATCATTTTCTTCTATCATAAAATTGGCCTCAGATCTAGTGCATGATGATTTGGGACCATTTGGATGTCCTTTCTATACTCAAAGAATAGCCTTCAACCTGTCTATAGCTGGGCAGAAACCAGGGTTTGCTTTTATGATGTTGAGGCACCTACATCCATTTTCAACTTCTTCCTATGGTCCTACATGTGGATCCACACCTTTGATGGTCTCAATGTGATTTTGGTAGAATTTTAGGGAATGTACCTATGCATCGCATTCAATTTATATTGATAATGGTTTCCTAGGTTGTGTAAGGTGGTAGGTAGGGTATCCATCTCAGGCATCAGTGTTCCACATTTATTCATGCATGAACAATGCTTAAGGGCATAAAATACCTTAGAAGTTTGACAAGTGGTATTTTGGGAAATCACATGCTTGGGTGCTAGAAGGGATCAAGAATCGAGGATTAGGAAGTTTGCATATAGGTCAGACGAGGAGCAAGAAATCTGTGGAACTGAGGAAATGGATGGAGAGAATGTCTAGGATTAGGGTTTGGGCCTACCACATGCCAATTCTCTTTTGGGGATAACATCATTAATATTCCTAAGAGGTTGAAGGAGGGAGGAAATGAAAGGAGTGGAATTTGGGGATTGGAGTTCAACAATACAAAGTACAACATGCCTTTTGGGCATGAGGAGAAAGAGAAAGCTGAAATTCTGAGAGAGAATAGAAATGGTTGGGGATTGGCGATCAGACTTACCACTTACTGCATACCTTTTGGGGATGATGGTAAGGGTAAGCACACAAACCTGTGACTGAAGAGGAATGGATCAAGGATTAGAGAAGGATGATGTCTGATGCAAAAATGAAACAAAGCTCAGAAGATTAGGGACAAAGACTTTTCAGGGTTTAGGTATCAAGAATCTCTCTTAGGAGATGCACATTGGGAGGAAGGGAAAGAGAAGGTTGAAATCCTATGGCTGAGGGGAAAGGGTTAGGGATCAAGGATGCAGGAAAAAGGATATACGAAAAATTCATAAGACAACCTAAAAACTTGAAACATGCAAAGGACTTAGGCAAAAACATAAAAGCAGGGATTATGGTTTGGGGAATTGACCTACTAGGTACTTTGACGAAGGAAGACCCAAAAATGCACAAGGGGAAAAGGAATTAGATGAATAAAGAAAGCACATGGTTTTGGGGAAGCAAGGTAAATCATGATGGTAGAGGAAAGTTTGAAATACTAACAAACACTAGAAAAAGAGATAAACGACCTTATACTTAGAAAATTTTGAGATTTTGCAACTTGGGCAAATAACTAAAGTATAAGGGGGAACCAAGCACACATTTTAAAAAAGAGGGGGGCCATTTAAGATTTCTTAGATCGGTTATAACTAATCGGCAATATAGGGATAATGCAATAAAGGGCCATAGACTTAAGGTTTTTTCAAATTTTTGAGGCCTATGAAATTGGGCTCCAACAAGTTTGAGGATGATAAGCCAAACTCATTTTCAAGGTGTTGCCTTTCAACTTAAACAACTCTTTCCAGAAGTAAGGATGAATCATAATCACTAACAATAGAGAGAGGCATCCCATAGAGTTTAAATATTGATTCCAAGAAGTGTTGAGCAAACATAGAAAGAGTATAAGGGTGATGTAATGCATAAAAACACACATATTTGGTCAAGCAATCCACCACCACCAATGTGACCTATTTACCCCTTGAGAGTGAAAGACCCACAATGAAATCCATAGAAATATCTAGCCGAAGATTGATTGGGAACATGAAGGGGCTACAATAATCTTGGGGCTTTTAAAGTTTCCTCTTTGGTCCTTTGATGCACATTACATTCAGAGCTACAAATGCTTGAACATCCTTTTTAAGGCTATTCCAAAAGAAATCCTTCTTCATATGTTCATATGTCTTCAATAAACCTGAGTTTCTCACAAAAGGGGAGGAGTGTAATTCTAGGAGTAATTAAGTCCTTAAGTATCAAATTCAAGGGTAAATAAATCTGGTCATGATAGGTAAAGACTTTACATGTCTAGAAAAAACCTAGAACCAATTAGGGATCTTGTTCTAACTACTGAATGATATCTTGAACTACAAAGTTAGTAGCATATTCATGCCAGAACTTGTTTATTTTGTGTTGAACAAAGATATAGAAAGAGAAAAGATGGAACCTTCTTCATATTGGTGTGAGAGTGCATCCACTACCACATTTTCTTTACCTTTCTTGTAGACAACCTCGTAGCCATATCCTTGCATCTTGGCCACCCATTTTTGTTGTTCTAGGGAAGAAACTTTTTGAAAAAATATTTAAATCTATGATGCTCTATTTTTATCTAGAATTTATGGCCCAATAGGTAAGGATACCATTTTTGGACAACATAAAGGATAGCCAACATTTCTTTTTCATAGCTAGATTTAGCCAAATTGTGCCCTATGAGTTGCTTGCTAGTGAAGGTGAGAGACCGGCCTTGCATCAATACTGTTGATATGCGCTGGACAACTGAGAGGGGGGGGGTGAATTAGTTGTCACAAAAACTAAAACACTTTCTGCAATTAAACATTCATCATTTATCCATAATTATTATGATTTAACAATGAGTGCAAGAAATTAGAAACTTAACCATAGATACAACATCAAACACAAGAGACACCAGATTTACATGGAAAACCCCAAGGTGGGGAAAACCACGAAGAGGATTAACTCTCAATATATATTGCAATCTTGAAATAGTAATGTTCAGGCTTGGTCACCCCACGGGCCTAAACATACTGGCTTACTGCCATGAAGAACAACTAGGTCTAGCAGACTCACTGCCTCAACCCTAAACCTAGCAAGATTACAATAAGGGCTATTAAACCCTACTAGTGGCTTACTGCCAGACTCATTGCCATAATCAACACTTTTTTGTATTGTGAATAAAAAATTCCTCAGCTCAACTCTTCCTCTCCTCTGCTCTTCCTCTTCTTTCCTCTGCCTCTTCTCTGCTCTACCTTTGGACCTTTCTTAATATATTCTCATTTTCGCTCAAGGACACCTTTTCCATGACTCAACTACAAGTATTTATACACTACATCAACCTTGGAATGATCATCAAGGTCGGCATCAACCATTGGAACAATCTCCAAGGTTGGTATTACAAATATTTACAAAATAGGTCTTGACCTATTGCAACATCATGCAAAGGGAATGAAATGCAGATCATGCCATGCCTTAGCTAGGACTCAAACATGATCTTCCACGCCACAACACACTTCCTCAATCTTTTAGAGATCTTCTCAATCATTAGGATCAACTAGGTCGACCAAGACTAGTTACATGCTATGTTAACTAGGAACAATCTTCACACACCATCTCAATTTCTTAATGCGGACCAAAGTCCAGATAAGAACATGATTAGGATACATCCACAAGCACACTATAATCATCAGGAGAAACTACACAAAACTTAACCACTTTATCCATAGAAATCTTCTCACCAGAATACATGAGCTTCATTGTCTTCAACTGTCATAAAAGAAAGATAGCTTGCGGACCACCAAACCACAAACCATTGCAACTTAGGCACTTATCATCATCCCATATTTCTCTCTAGAACCACAGAGCAAAATACTTTATTGTGGAGGAATGAAGAGCCAAATACGGTCTTCCTATCTCAACTGAATTTACAGAAAAAAGTAGGTTTTACTCTAGTGAACATAACTCACTCAGATCTTCATGCGGATGGCTCAAACCTGAAATATAGCATCCTCAGACATACCTCTAACTTACTTCCAATCCGCAAACCATGATCTTCAAGCAGGAATAAATTAAGAGTAGTTTACAAGACTGTTCTTCAGCATACAATTCATTGTCTGTACTGCACTCTCTGTAACTCACTTGTTTCTTTCAGAGAGGCTAATTTCTCAATATCCTCAGCATACAAGTCTTTTAAACAAGTAGTATAATAAGATACAGTTGACACCAATGACAACAAGAATATGTTGACATCAATGACAACACCGATTAGGTACATACTTGCAACAATCTCCCCCTTTATCATTGATGGCAACATATGATGTGAAAAACTGCAACATCCATCAAGACAAGATTCTCCCCCTTTCTCTTTACACACCTGCACTCTTTCTTTCTCTAAAATTCTCCCCCCTTCTCTTACACATCTACACTCTAAGTTTTTCACATGACTTCTCTCCCCATTTGACATCAATGGCAAAGGGCACATACTTGCACTCTTTTTCTCTGATCTAATCTTTCCTCTGAACTCTCTGACTACTCCCCTTGAGAAGTAGCCCTAAAAAGCATCAATCCAGACCTCTAACCACCTTCAAATTGATGCACAATTATGCATCTTAGTTTAGAGCAGGAGGGGTGATGACCCCTAACTTTTCTCTGAGATACTCAAAAGTATCCTTGGGCAAAGGCTTGGTAAAGATGTCTGCAATCTGATCCTTGGTAGAAACATACTCCAACTTGACTTCATTCTCTGTCACTTTTTCTCTCAAGAAATTATACCTAATGGATATGTGCTTGGTCCTTGAATGCATCACTAGGTTCTTTGATATGTTTATGGCACTTGTGTTGTCACAAAAGATTGCAATAGGTTCTTCATACACAACTTTGATGTCCTTCAAAATCTACTTCATCCATAACACTTGAGTGCAACTGCATGCTACTGCACTGTATTCTGCCTCTGTAGTAGACAGGGATATTAAATCTAGCTTCTTGCTCAACCAAGATACTAATCTTTTTCCCAAGAAGAATGCACCTCCACTTGTACTCTTTCTATCATCCACATCTCTAGCCCAATCTGCATCAGTATATGCACTGAGAACAAAGTCACTATCCCTGGGGTACCACAAACCACAATCTATTGTACCTTTTAAATATCTCAGAATTCTCTTGACTGCCATCACATGTGATTCCTTGGGTTCTACCTGAAATCTTGCCACAAGACACACTGCATGCATTATGTCAAATCTGGTTTGAGTTAGATAAAGTAATCCTCTAATCATAGATCTATACTTTTTCTAGTCTACCAAGGGTGAGTTATCATCTTTTCTCAACTTACAACCAGTTATCATAGGTGTACATACTAGTTTAGAGTTTTCCATCCCAAATTTCTTTAACAACTCTTTCACATACTTAGACTGAGAAATGAAGAAACCCTTATCTGATTGACTTATTTGCAGACCTAAAAAGAAGTTCATCTCCCCAAACATAGACATTTCAAATTCACTTTGCATTTCTCCAGCAAAAACTGAGCACATACCTTCATTGCCTCCAAAAATAATGTCATCAACAAAAATTGCAACAATCAGGGTTTGTTCATCATTGATCTTGAAGTACAGATTACTATCTGTCGTACCTTTACTGAACCCTATCTGTATCAAGTACCTATCCAACCATGTATACCATGCCCTGGGAGCTTGCTTTAATCCATACAATGTTTTCTTCAATCTGCATACCATGTCCCCTTTCTTTGATGATTGAAATGCTTCCAGTTGTTCAATATAGACTTCCTCTTCCAACTCTCCATTTAAGAAGGCAGACTTCACATCCATTTGATAAACCTTGAAATCTTTGTATACTACAAAAGCCAAAAACATCCTTATTGCTTCAATCCTTACTACTGGTGCAAAAGTTTCTTCAAAGTCTATTCCTTCAACCTGAGCATATCCTTTGTATACCAATATTTCTTTGTTTCTTACCACTTCACCATTCTCATTCATTTTGTTTCTAAAGACCCACTTTGTACCAATTACATTCTTGTCTACTAGTCTAGGAACAAGATCCCAAGTCTGATTCTTCTCTATCTGCATCAATTCTTCTTCCATGGCCTTTATCCAATTCTCATCTTTGCAAGCCTCATCCACAGTTTTAGGTTCAATCTTAGAGATCAAACAAAAATTTACTTGTTATTCTACATCCTTTCTTCTGGTTAAGATTCCTTTTCTCTTATCTCCTATGATTTAGTTTTCAGAATGACTGATTCTTACATATCTTGGAGTTTTGGTAGCACTTACCGGAGCTTGTTCTTCTTCATCTGTGTTGTCTTCATGTTGCACCACTTCTGAAACATCTGGATCATCTTACTCATATCCACTTGATTCTGAAGAATTTTCCTTGCATTCATCAACTTTAACATTTACACTTTCAATGATCTTGTTCAGCCTCTTATTATAGCACCGGTAGGCTTTGGTCTTGGTGGAGTAACCAAGGAAGATTCCTTCATCACATCTAGCATCAAACTTGCCTAAATCTTCTTATGTTTTGATATAACATCTGCTACCAAAAACTTTAAAGTATTTTATAGTAGGAACTCTCCCATGCCACAATTCATAGGGAGTTTTTAAACTGTTACCTTTTACTTGAACTCTATTTAGGATATATACTGCAGTGTGAATTGCTTCTCTCCAATAAGCTTCCGAAAGATGAGCTTCCTTCATCATGGTTCTAGCAGCTTCTTGAACTGTTCTATTTTTCCTTTCAACAACTCCATTTTGTTGTGGAGTTCTGGGTGCAGATAGCTATCTCTTTATTCCATGCTCTTCACAAAAGAAATTGAATTCATTTGATGTGAACTCTCCTCCTCTATCAAATCTCAAACATTTGATTTTCAAATCCATCTCATTTTCAACCATTGCCTTAAATTCCTTGAATTTATCTAGAGCTTCAGCTTTCTCTTTCAAAAAGGTGACCCAAGTCATTCTAGAATAATCATCAATGAGTAGCATGAAATACATGTCTCCTTGCAAACTTCTTACTTTGGTAGGTCCACATAAATCTGTATGCACTAGCTCAAGTAGTCCTCCAACTAATTGATCCTTGATTTTGAAACTTTTTCTTGTATATTTCCCAAATTGACACTCCTTGCAAATTGGATTAGCAAGCTTCACAAGTTTAGGCAAATCTCTAACAATCTGTGCAATACTTATCTTCATAGTATTATCAAAATTTATGTGACACAACCTTCTATGCCATAATCAACTCTCATCAATTTGAGTCAACAAGCAATAGTTCTCGGTTCCTTTCAAGTGATAGATATTGCCTCTGGTCTTCTTACTACTTGCAATGACTATTTCGAAGCTTTCCTTGATCTTGCATCCATTGTCCTTGAAGCTTAAGTTGTAGCCCTTGTCACACATCTGACCCACACTCAAAAGATTGTGCTTTAATCCTTTCACATACAAGACATCTTCAGTATTATGCTTGCCATCAAAAGAAATAGATCCTTTTCCATAAATCCTACCAACTGTATCATCTCCAAACCTAACCAATCCACCATCATATCTTTCCAAACTTACTTTTGTCACTAGTCATGTGGTGACAGAAACCACTATCAATAACCCATTCATATTTGTCCTTAATGACTTGAGTAGCCAAAGCACTTTCCACTGGTTTTTCTTCCTTCATACAGCTAAAAGAATTAGCAGACATAAGATCTTCCTTAATAGCAATGAACAAGCATTCATTTATAAAGGGATTAGCATTATCTAGTTCACCATTATCTGACACTCCTTCATCATCATCAAAATCTTCAACATAGTGACACTTCTTTTGGGTCCTAGGCCTATTCTCAAATCTTCTTCTATTTCTTTCAATTCTTTCAAGACATCTAGAAGAAAAATGACCTACTTTACCACATGAAAAACATTTGAAAGGTAATTTTCCTTTGTACTTACCAGATCCTCTTTGCAGCCTATCCACAAAGTTGGCTTCAACTTCATCTATCTCATCATCAGATTCTACCTTATACTTTTTTGATCTGGAAGTACTTCCAGGAGTACTGGCTTTGAATGCAGTCTCAACTTTTGGCAGAGCATCATCTAACTCCCTCATTTCAAAAGCAGTAAGCTTACCAAGCAACTGATCCCTATTAACTATTTTTACTTGAATGAATTCTTCAATCATGACCACCTTGTGACAGTAGGACTTGGGCAGAGATTTGAGTATTTTCATGACAATTTTCTTTTCTTCGAGAGTTCTGCCTATGGCTTTTATCCCTGCAACAAGTTTATCAACTCTTTGCATAAAAGCTAATATGTTTTCATCATTGTTCATCTTCAAACTTTCATATTTCACTTTTAGACTTTATAACTTGGCTTCCTTCTCAGAGTCATCTCCTTCATACAGATTTTTCAACTTTTCCCATACCTTATTTGCAGTTTCAAAATCCACCACCTTCGTCAGTATTGAGTCGGTTAATGATCTTAGCAGAGCATCCTTTGCCTTGATATCTATCTCATATTCTTTGATTTCATCTTCAGTCATCAGACCATTTTGAGGTATGGTGTATTCTATTTCTACAACTTTCCAAACTTTGACATCGAGAGAAAGAAGACGGCTTTTCATCTGAGCCTTCCAGAGAACATAATTAGTTCCATCAAAATGCAGCGCTTCCTTCTTGTAAGACATTTTGGATCTTCCTCAAGCTCTTAAACTTTCTTCAGAGGAACCTTGCTCTGATACCAATTGTTGATATGCACCAGACAACTAAGAGGGGCTGGTGAATCAGTTGTCACAAAAACTAAAACACTTTCTATAATTAAACATTCATCACTTATCCACAATTATTATGATTTAACAATGCGTGCATGAAATTAGAAACTTAACCACAGATACAACATCAAACACAAGAGACACTAGATTTACGTGGAAAACCCCAAGGTGGGGAAAAAACACAGGGAGGATTAACTCTCAATATATATTGCAATCTTGAAATAGTGATGTTTAGGCTTGGTCACCCCCTAGGCCTAAACATACCCCTTACTGCCATGAAGAACAACTAGGTCTAGCAGACTCACTACCTCAACCCTAAACCTAGCAAGATTACAATAAGGGCTGTTAAACCCTGAGGGCTATTAAACCCTATTGGTGGCTTACTACCAGACTCACTGCCATGATCAACACTTTTTTGTATTGTGAATAAACAATTCCTTAGCTCTGCTCTTCCTCTGCTCTACTCTTCCTCTTATTTCCTCTGCCTCTTCTCTACTTTACCTTTGGACCTTTCTTAATATATTCTCATTTTCTCTCAAGGACACCTTTTCCATGACTCAACTACAAGTATTTATACGTACATCAACCTTGGAATGATCATCAAGGTCGGCATCAACCATTGGAACAATCTCCAAGGTCGGTATTACAAACACTTACAAAATAGGTCCTAACCTATTGCAACATCATGCAAAGGGAATGAAATGCAGATCATGCCATGCCTTAGCTAGGATTCAAACATGATCTTCCATGCCACAACATGCTTCCTCAATCTTTTAGAGATCTCCACAATCACTGGGATCAACCAGGTCAGCCAAGACTAGTTACACGCTACGTTAACTAGGAACAATCTTCACACACCATCTCAATTTCTTAGCGCAGACCAAAGTCTAGATAGGAACATGATTAGGAGATATCCACAAGCACGCTATAATCATCAGGAGAAACCATACAAACATTAACCACTTTATCCATAGGAATCTTCTCACCGAAACACATGAGATTCACTGTCTTCAACTGTCATAAAAGAAAGATAGCTTGTGGACCACCAAACCACAAACCACTACAACTGTAGGCACTTATCATCATCCTAGATTTCCCTCTAGAACCATAGAGCAAAATACTTTATTGCTGAGGAATGTGGAGCCAAATACTGTCTTCCTATCTCAACTAAACTTACAGAAAAAAAAAAGTAGGTTTCACTCTAGTGAACACAACTCACTCAAATCTTCATGTGGAGGCTCATACCCAAAATGTAGCATCCTCAAACATACCTCTAACTTACTTCCAATCCACAGACCACAATCTTCAAGTAGGAATAAATGCAAAGCAGTTTATCAGACTGTTCTTCAACATACAATTCACTATCTGTACTGCACTTTTCTGTAACTCACTTGTTTCTTCCAGAGAGGCTAATTTTCTCAATATCCTCAACATGCAAGTCTTCTAAACAAGTAATAGAATAAGACATAGTTGACACCAATGACAACAAGAATATGTTGACATCAATGACAACACTGATTAGGCACATACTTGCAATAAATACTACACCTATGCGACTAATAAAGAAATCCATAGTGAATGGTTTGTGAAAATTAGGTAGGTCCAACACTAGAGTAGTACACATGGAAGTTTTGAACTAAGTTCGACCAATGGAAGGATTTTGTTTTGAGCAATTTTATCAAGGGACTGATAATTTACCATAATTATGCACATACTTGTGATAGTACCCTATCAAGCCTAAGAAACCTCACAAACTCTTGAGAAAATTAGGGCTTGGAAAATCTTGCATTGCAAAAATCTTCTTAGGGTTAACCTAGACACCTTCTAGTGAAAGAATATGGCCTAAGTACTCCACATATTGGATGTCAAAAGGACAATTGGGGTGTTTGGAAAAGAGAGAATGCTCTTGTATAATTTTGAGTGTGTTTTCCATATGACAAAGGTGTGACTATAGAGAAGTATATCATCATAGAAAACTAAAATGAATTTGTGTAAGCAACCATGAAACATTGTGTTCATAAGGCTCTAAAAAGTAGAGGAGGCATTAGATAATCTAAGGGGCATGAACACAAATTTATAATAGCCTTCATGGGTCCTAAAGACATTTTTTATAATATTAGCTTCTTTGACCCTAATTTGATGATAGCTTGAATGAAGATCTAGCTTAGTGAAAAATTTATCCCTTGAAAGCTCATCCAACAAATCATCAATAATAGGGATAGGAAATTAATCCTTCATAGTTAATTTATTGAGCTCCCAAAAACTAAGGCACATCTACCAACCCTCATCATTCTTAGGAACCATAAGTATGGGAGAGGAATAAGGACTAGTACTAGGGTAGATGATACCTCCCTCTTGGAGTTCCTTCACTAGATCTTCTCAATTTTATTCTTCTACTCAAAAGAGTGCCTATAAGGCTAAATATTAGGAGGAAGGATACCAAGGATGAGGGGAATGGAATGGTATTGTGATGTTGGAGGGGATAGTCCTTTTATTTCCTCAAACAACCATTGATACTTATCAAGGAGGCCCTATAAATCCCACAAAGGAGAAGGAGAAACAATTGGGCTAGAACACCAAAACACCTTTTTTAACAATTTGTCATATGATAGGAAATGTCCATCTAAACATCACTTGCCTTCAATCCTTGTAAGGTATATTCTCAGCCATCATGATGGAATTTGAGCCAAAGTTGAGAGTAGTCATAAGTGATTGGTCCTAAGGTTTGTAACCATTAGACTTCTAATACTGTTGCAAGTATGTGCTAATTGGTGTTGTCATTGATGTCAACATATTTGTGTTGTCATTTGTGTCAACTATATCTTCTGACATTGTTGTTTGGTAATGGATTGAAGAACACTATCTAAGTATTTTTCTCTGCATATTTCCTGTGTTGAAGACCGGAGTATGATCTTTGGATATGATTTAGAGAAGTGTTTAAAGAAGCTAAATCTAGAATTTGTTGGTCCAGATCGTTGTACATAAAAAGTTCTATTCACCAGTATGAAGACAGTGCTTGCACTAGTAGAATTTTGGCAAATAAATGACTACATGACTAAAAAGTTTAGTCACAACAACTAAAAATGACTAAATTCTACTAATGTTTTGCAACTCAACTATAAATGAGTAAATAAATGACTAACTTGGTCGTTGACTAAAAAATTATTTAGTCATACAAATAAAAATGACTAAAAAGATAGTCACACAAATAAAAGTGGGTAATTAAAAAAAATATTTTGAATTGAAAAATTATTGGCGGGATGCTAATCATTTCCTCTCCATTGCTACAATTGAGAAATTATTGGCCGGATGCAAATATTTCCTCCACTGTCATTTCATTATTTTGAGAGTTGAGAGCCTCACAAAGGAATGTAGAACGAGTTTACCATGTATGAAGAGGATTAGGGTTTGAAGATCGAGCCTTTTTGCAGACATTTGATGGAGAATAGAGGACTTCTTCAGCAAGTATAACTTTAGGACACAAGGATATCGGTAATGTAGTATGACTCAGTGCAGACCTCTTCCCGTATTTTGGTGTTTTTTGAGCTTATATTGAGAAGCCCTATAAAGCTTCCAAATGTAAGGGTTTTTGTTTAAAAAGTCATGTAAGGGTTTTTATTCTAGACATTTTTCTTTTCATGCTCCCATATTTCCACATCCTCCAATACATTCAAATATATACTGATTGGGTCTGAAACAACATTTTATCTATTTCTAATTTTATTCAGGTAGTACAATTAAAGTTTACCCTCGATTAGTTTTTCTTGGTGCTTTGTATTTGATCTACTGAATATATTAAATAAGATTTGTGTTTTTGTCATTTAAATAAGATTATTCAGGGATAAGATTATTAGATAACATCTATGAAAGCTTCCTTAGCTCACATGATAGTTGACTTGCCACCTCTACTGCATACTTACACAATGATACCATATTGCTAGATGCAACTTTACACACCTGGGGAATTCTCCAAATGTAGGAAAAACTGGGTCAGTCCACCACCTGAGTTCCCTTTCTATCTACAAATGGTAAATGCTCATGTGTAGTGATTACTGGATATAATTATACAGGTCATAGATTTAAGCCTAATGTATTTGTACAATGCTCATGCGTGGAATAGCAGACAAGGTTATAGATTTAAGTTTGATCTATTTTGTACTTTTTATTCATTAAATTTACTATGCAAATGTCTGATGCATCATAATGTAATTGAAGATGCCTTCTTTTTGAGAAAAAATGAATTTTGATCATGGCTTAACTCAGAAACCTTGAGGAAAAATATAATTGAAAAGACAATAGATCTATATTTCCTTTCTTTCTAATTTTTATCATGTATTCAAATACTCCCAGCTTCACTATTAAGTAGAAGTATCACTTAGGTTTTCAATTCTAAGCCAAATATATAACAATAATAATACTATACAGTAGGTGATGTTCAATGTTCATAACTCCTCCATGACATTGATGTCTGAGTTAATTTGAATTAAGGAAACATAGGTGTTGAGAATAATAATATTACTAAGATTTACTATCCTGCATTTGGATTCTTGCAGTTGCCAAGCCTTGGGATAAAACCATAGTTTATTACATTCACTCATGTTACTATGGAATCAGACAAGTACATTTGTGTATAGGAAACTGCTCCTACAAACAGTGTTGTGATCATTGACATGAATAATCCTATGTCTGTGATGAGGAGACCTATTACAACAGATTCAACTCTAATGAATCCCAACAGTAGAATTCTTGCATTGAAAGGTTTTGTTGGATTCTACTCTTCTTTAAGCATCTTTTTTAATTTTACAATTTATTACATTACCTCTAAAATAGATTATGTGGATCTTTAGTTGTAGTATTACTATTCTTTTAATTTCTATTCACCAATTTAATATATAAAATGTAAGATCATCAAAAATAAAACTATTTAGTTTCTGGTCGGGTACAAGGTGCTTTCTAGAGCTGTTTGGGTTTCTTTCAAGGTGATGCAATTTATATTTTTGTTGTTTGCATGTTTTCTTCTTCTACAACTGTAATGGTAGGGTCAATAAATCAAGTAGAGTATTTTTCTTAAAACCTAGATGATATGGTCAACCAGATGAGAGAAATTTAACTTATTGTAGAATAAAGTACCACTGATTGCAACTATAGTATGTATTTATTCCCATTTGGCATGGTCAAACTGGAAGATTTAGTCAACTAGTCAGAGTAGGAACCTAGCTATTGGAAGGATTTTTTTTAAATTGCAAACAGACTGAGCTCAGTTTTACATTGGTGCTTTTAGATGTCTATGGATTTTAGATTCTGTGCCAATAAGGTGATTTATATGACTGAGGGTGGCATTAAATGAAAAGCCCAAAAAAATGACAAAGGTTTCCTAGGCATGAAAATATATATGGTGGTTATTTTAATGTAAATCATATATTAGGTTGTTGTATATCTGTATATATAGTCAATCTCCTTGAAATTCGTGCCTTTGAAACAAAATTTATTCCTATAACTTTGTTTGTCACTGCTTCATTTAGTATTTATTGCAAGAATATTTAATTGCAAGTGTGCAACTTATATGGACCTTCTTTGCATGCACACAATATTTGCAATTGAAACTCAAATCATAAACATTAGATTTCCACAATCCATTGTAACTAATATTAGATTGGAAAACTCTGAGAATTTTTGAATGACACGTTTTGAATCAAACTACATGATCCATTAAATATCAAGCTGAGTAGGGGGGAATTTTTTATGATGACGAATATAAACAAAATATAGAACCAACCTTAAAATTGGAAAAATGTAATTTGCAAGGATTATTAGAAAGAATATCTCAGAGAGTAAAATTAAATTTAACAAGAGAAACATAGGACATAAATAAGATATGAAGTTGGATATATCATTCTTTTTTTTTTAAAGATAATGCGCCTAGTAAACTTTATAACGTGACCAGCGACGCTAGTGCGACACGCCCTCTGGCTCCATGAAAATGCTTTTGCCCAGAGCAATGAACCGGTGAGGCCACAACACGGGGGACCTCATCCCCTAGCAAGAACACTTCAAACCCGCGATCTCGTTGGCCTAGTGAAGGCATAAAGCCTACGAGCTCGTTGGCCCAGCGGGGGTTTGAACTCTGGTGGCCGCCACTACAACCAAGTGACTTAACCACCGAACCACGCCCTTATCGACAAAGTTGGGTATATCATTCTTAAAATTAGTAAATCTTGTAAATTAACTTGATATTATGCTTAAAATTTAATGCACTCTAGAAAGCCACAAATTCAAAGGAAAGAATTTAAGCTTGCTATGGTAAAAAATTTGGTCACAATCAAATTAATACAGAGCATAGAAATAAACAAAATGGAATCAAGCAATGATAAGCATTAAAGAGATCAAATATAATGAGGCAAAGAATATAACAAAGAATAAACTAAATAATTGAAATTGCATTTATATAAAAGTTGCTAACATTAAATAATATAATCATATATAAGTGCTAAGAACTAAAAATAAAAAATTAACTAGAATCAAAAGTTAAAAAGAATAAAATAATATCATTAGGAGTATAAAATATCAATAAATTATGATGCAATATAGTAAAATTTTCTCTACCATATCAGATGCTTATTTCTTGTTGTGCTTCCATTTTCATCTTGTCTCTAAAATAAATGGAGTGTTTCCTAACATTGATTTTATTTTTTTGTAGGTTGCAGGCAATGAAAATCCTTCCATCCTTATTTCCTTTTCTTCAAAAACAATCATTGGAGGGCAGCTCACTTTAAAGTTACACATGATTGAGCTGGGTGCACAGCTAGGTATGGTATTTTGTTGCTTCCTAATTTACAATTTGAACTAGGTTAAAGTTTGCAGATTTGGTTTTTCTGTAAAATAAGCTCTCTTTTGATATTGCAGATGAACTATAGGAATTGTAATCCTATATGCATTGCATAAACTTGCCTAGGGTTTGATCTTCTTGCACATTCACTATTTTTGCTAACTGCCCTCTTGAATAAATGAAGACCTCCTGCCTAGCCCACTGTCCTCTCTCCTTGTGAATGATGACTGCCTTGTGAGAAGGCTACCTCAAATTGGTGATTGTTTTTCTCTCTGAGTGATTGGTGATTGCCACCTTTTAAACTCTTTACACCATTATTTACTATGACAATCAACCTTTGTAACAATAACATACAATCCTCAATCTGATAGCTTAAAAGAGCATATACATGTCTCATTGACCTGATTCTTTATTTTAAACAAAAGGGGAAATGTTGGTCTGCTTTTACCCATATTGCATTATGCTCCTTTTGATTAACCATGGCAATATTTTCTCCTTAACCTGAGATCTCACAGCCTTAAACTCAAGGCTTCATTACAAAGTCAAGACCCTAACACTACCCAAATTTGTAACATCATCATTTTGGAGTTACCCAGATTTGTAAACTTGTCCATCATATCTCAAGTATACCCATGGGATAAAATGTTGCATTTGGTACTAGTCAATAATCACTCACATAAAAATAGAATTTAGATGTCTTGTTGTATGCATTGTTTGCAAATCTAGTATTTATTTTTCATGCACTCCATCCATTCCTAAAATGTTTTAAGGGTTGTGCATGCATATGCAATCTTATTCTTATTGCTTGCATTTACTAATGCTTGTGACATTGTTGCTTTGGAGTTTACAAGATTTGTAGAGTTGTTCAAATAGAGTTTACTTGATACTTTTGTCCAATATATCCTGAGAATACTTGTGGGAGCAAATGTTGTCAAAGCTAATAGTTTTCAATTGTGCACTCCTTATTTGTTACTGATCTTTGACTGATGATTGTATCTAAAGTGGCATTTTTATATCAATGTGTAGAAATTTTTGGTTTACTTAGTATTATTATTTTTGGGTTGAAGATTACATATCATATATCATATAATACAACTACATGTAATTTTGAGTTCCATTGAGCTTTGTGTGAGTCACTAGTATGTTTTAATTTTTCACGCTTTTTGAGGCATTATATCAAACAGTTCATGTGCCTTGTCCATGGTTCCACATTTTGCATACATGTCTACCAAGGCAGTTGCAACTACAAAAAATGACAAAATTCCTCTATCCTTCATGCTTCGATGGATGTCCATACCTTGTTCTAAAGCTCCCATTTTGGCACAAGCAGGGAGTATGCTCGCAAAGGTTCTCAAATTTAGCTTTACACCTGCTAATTGCATTTGCTTGAAAGTTTCTAAAGCCTTTTCAACAAATCCATTTTGTGCATATCCCGCAACCATTGTATTCCATGAGATGACATCTCTTTGAGGCATTCTGCCAAATAGTTCACATGCCTTGTCAATGCTTCCATATTTTGCATACATGTCTACTAGGGCAGTTTCAACTACAACAAATGACAAAATTCATCTATCCTTCATGCTTTAATGGATGTCCATACCCTGTTCCAAAGCTCCCATTTTGGCACAGGTAAGGAGTATGGTGGCAAAGGTTGTCAAATTTGGCTTTACACCTGCTAATTGCGTTTGCTTGAAATTTTCTAAAGCCTTTTCAACAAATCCATTTTGTGCATATCCTACAACCATTGCATTCCATGAGATGACATCTCTTTGAGGCATTCTACCAAACAGTTCACATGCCTTGTCAATGCTTCCACATTTTGTATACATGTCTACTAGGGCAGTTGCAACTACAACAAATGATAAAATTCCTCTATCCTTCATGCTTTGATGGATGTCCATACCCTGTTCCAAAGCTCCCATTTTGGCATAGGCAGGGAGCATGTTGGCAAAGGTTGTCAAATTTGGCTTTACACCTTCTAATTGTATTTGCTTGAAAGTTTCTAAAGCCTTTTCAACAAATCCATTTTGTGCATATCCTGCAACCATTGCATTCCATGAGATGACATCTCTTTGAGGCATTCTGCCAAACACTTCACATGCCTTGTCAATGCTTCCACATTTTGCATACATGTCTACCAGGGCAATTGCAACTACAACAAATGACAAAATTCCTCTATCCTTCATGCTTTGATGGATGTCCATACCCTGTTCCAAAGCTCCCATTTTGGCACAGGCAGGGAGTATGCTGGCAAAGGTTGTTGAATTTGGCTTTACACCTACTAATTGCATTTGCTTGAAAGTTTCTAAAGCCTTTTCAACAAATCCATTTTGTGCATATCCTGCAACCATTGCATTCCATGAGATGACATCTCTTTGAGGCATTCTGCCAAACAGTTCACATGCCTTTTCAATGCTTCCACATTTTGCATACATGTCTAGCAGGGTAGTTGCAACTACAAAAAATGACAAAATTCCTCTATCCTTCATGCTTTGATGGATGTCCATACCCTTTTCCAAAGATCCCATTTTGGCACAGGCAGGGAGTATGCTGGCAAAGGTTGTTGAATTTGGCTTTACACCTGCTAATTGTATTTGCTTGAAAGTTTCTGAAGCCTTTTCAACAAATCCATTTTGTGCATATCCTGCAACCATTGCATTCCATGAGATGACATCTCTCTGAGGCACTCTGCCAAACAGTTCACATGCTTTATCAATGCTTCCATATTTTGCATACATGTCTACCAAGGCAGTTGCAACTACAACAAATGACAAAATTCTGCTATCCTTCATGCTTTGATGGATGTCCATACCCTATTCCAAAGCTCCCATTTTGGCACAGGAAGGGAGTATGTTGGCAAAGGTTGTCAAATTTGGCTTTACACCTGCTAATTGCATTTTCTTGAAAGTTTCTAAATCCTTTTCAACAAATCCATTTTGTGCATATCCTGCAACCATTACATTCCATGAGATGACATCTCTTTGAGGCATTCTGCCAAACAGTTCACATGCCGTGTCAATGCTTCCACATTTTGCATACATGTCTACAAGGCAGTTGCAACTACAACGTCAAATGAAAAAATTACTCTATCCTTAATGCTTTGATGGATGTCCATACCTTGTTCCAACGATCTCATTTTAGTATAGGCAGGGAGTATGCTAGCAAAGGTTGTTGAATTTGGCTTTACACCTGCTAATTGCATTTGCTTGAAAGTTTCTAAATCCTTTTCAACAAATCCATTTTGTGCATATCCCACAACCATTGCATTCCATGAGATGACATCTCTTTGAGGCATTCTGCCAAATAGTTCACATGCCTTGTCAATGCTTCCACATTTTGCATACATGTCTATCACCTAGCAGTTGTGCAGAAGACCACCGCAACACCGCCAGGTGGTTGTTGGGCCTTTGCAGTGATGCGGGGAAACTCCCCACATTACCGTGAAAGCCCAACAACCACCTTGTAGAGTGGTGGTGGTTGTCATTCCTTAAAGCATGTGTGCCCTCTATAATGGATTAAGAAATTTGTGTGCCCTCATCGCTCGTAGTGTTGAAACAGAACACTACAGTTTCATTAACTTTCTGGAATTCAAGCTTCTTGTTGTAGGCGGGGTCTCTTTCACCGTAGAGGAGCAGAGCAGGAGGAACGATGGCTACTTTTTGTCACAAGAGGAGGAAGTTGTAGTGAGTCCAATGGGACAGATTCTAAACAATCCATCATTCTCTTTGGTCGTGTATTACGTGTTTGAGCTTGATAAACTAGTAAACATCTCTCAAGCCAAGAAAGCCATTTGTGAAATCCTAGTCTCTCATAACTCAAAATTATCCTCTATAGTGGTAAGATTTCTCTTTATACTATCAATACTTAACTGCTAGTGGTCACTGGTCTCTTCGAATGAGTAACTAAGATTCTGAATGTATAATGGTTGCAGACTAGAGATGAGAAATAAGTCCTCAGTTGGGAGAAGATAGAGGTGAATGTGGACGACCATCTAGTTGTGCCTCACTTTCCTCCCCATCTCTCATTATACGATAAGCATGTAGAATAATATATTTCAAACATGCATTTAAGCAAGCTTCCTTCCTCACGCCCACTTTGGGAGTTCTATTTCATCAACTACAAAACCACAAAGGGTGAAGCCACCACCATTCTGAAGTTGGATCATATGCTGGGAGGCAGTACTTCCATTGTCTCTTTAGCTCAGGCCTTTTATAAAACTCCTCATAATCATACACTTATATATTCCCCTTCCCAAGACCCTAAACACCCACCAAAAGTTACTCATAAAAACTCACAAACTGAGGCCACACGGCATGGCCTTGAATTCATAACTAGGATTTGGAATGGGATGTTGACTATGTTGCAAGTATGGGCCTAACCAGTGTTGTCATTGATGTCAAGGATTGGATGAGTTGTGTGCTGAGGATATTGAGAAAATTAGTCCTATCAGAAGCAGAGAAGAACAGTGAAGATAGTGAAGCTAGATGAAGATCAGAGAATCTGCATCAAAGGGTTTGAAGATATGTGTCTAAAGATGATCCATTCAAGATTTGAGAGGTCTGCATGAAGATTTGGCAAAGTTATGGCCATATGAGTAAAATTGGTTCTGGCAGTTGTTCAGAGGTGATAGAGTGACACAAATAGGTCCGATGAGATCCAGAAATGCAATATCTTGTTCTATGGATTTGGTGGAATGTTTAGGAAGCAAATGTGAATTGACAACTCAATTGGTTTGTGGTCTGGAGGTCCGCAAGTATTTATTCTAATGTGACAGTGATGACAGACTGTGTTCTTGAGATTCCATATGAAGATGCGAATGATTTCAGTAAGAAGAAGTGGTGTGGATGTTCCTGGTGATTCAGGCAAGCTTGTGGGGGTCTCTAGACTCTGTCTAGTTCATGTTGGTGGTCCGCATTAAAGATTGAGCTCGTAATTGAAACTTTACTCTTGAATGATGGTGTTATTCCTAACCATGGCCGACCAGATGATTTACACATCTTGTGGATGATCTTGAAGATGTTCTACGAAGCATGGTGTGTTCCTCAAAGAAGTTTGAAGTCCCAGATATGTGTGGCCGATAGTGTGGTGATATGCATGAAGTTCTTGTAACAAATCAAGTTGTATCTTTTTAATTGCTCTGTAATAGAATATGTTGTGCCGACTTTGATGATCATTTCAAAGTTGATGTCTTGTCTAAACAAGAGTTGTGAAGTCATTTCAAAATATCCTGGTGGTGATGAGAGAGTGGTAGAGAGGAAAAGAGCAAAAAGTAGAGCAGAAGTGTTGAGCTTAAATGGAACTGACTCAAGCATGGTGAAGATGCTAATCTCTAGTTCAAGTATGTAATATTTATATTATTCTGTAGACAGTGTGTCTCCTGTAGGTAGTGGGCCTCTTGTGAACAGTGTGCTCAGGCAGTGAACCCTAATTCGCAGGTGCCATTTTATTCTTCTTATTCTTTTAACAAAGAATACAATCTTGGGTTAGTCACCCCGTGGTTTTTCCCTTAACCAGGTTTTCCACGTTAAAATCTTGGTATCATATGTGTTAATGTGTTTCTACTCTTGAGTTATTGCATTGTGCTTCCATGATTGAATCATCATTATGCTGTAGAAATATAAGAAGGATTTAATTGTTTAAAGAAAAGAAAGTTTTGTGACAACTGATTCACCCCCCCTCTTAGTTGTTTGTCCTAATACCAATAATTGGTATCAGAGCCAAGTTCCTCTAAAAGAGCTTAATCACTGGAGGAGATCCAGGATGTCTTCCTACAAGAAGGATAGTCCGAGGTTTGATGGAACTAATTACACTCTTTGGAAAAGCCGCATGGAATATCACTTGCAATGTATGGGAATGTAATATTGGACCATAACTTCAAAGAAGTATGTTCCTCCAAAGAATGGTCTGACAACTGTAGATGAAATCAGAGATGCTGAAGATAATCTTTGGGCTAAAGAAGCCTTACTAAGTGCCTTATTTGATTCAGAGTTGACAATTGTTATGGATTTAAAAACTACATATGAGATTTGGTCAAAGATGGAACTTTTGCATGAAGAAGACAAATATGTTAAATGTACCAAGCTACAGAGTCTGAAAGGAAAATTCAAAAACTTGAAGATGAGTGAAGATGAGAATATCACTGCATTTATGCCAAAAGTAAATGAGCTTGTTTGTGGCATTAGGTGTGCTGGTGGAACCTTGGATGAAGATGAGATTGTTGCCAAAGTTCTCAGATCCCTACCTCCTGCTTACAAACACAAGGTTGTTGCTATTGAAGAATTCAAATCTTTATCAAATATCACAAGAGATCAATTGTTTGGAAAATTAGCTACATTTGAATTGGCTAAGTTTGGAGATGCACCCCCCAAGATTGAATCCGCATTCAAAGCTAGTGCCTTTGTAAAAGGCAAACAAAGGCATGATCCAGGAGAGAACTCCTCAAAGAAACTATCATGGTTTGAAAAAGAAAGAAAAGATCTGGAAGAAGATGAGGCAAAAGATGCTTAGCTTGAAGCCCCTATTGCAAAAAGACTACCAAGAGGATTTGGTAAGTATGAAGGAAAATTGCCCTTCAAATGTTTTAGCTACAACAAGATTGGTCATTTTACTTCAAGGTGTCTGAAAAGATTTTCAATGACTAATCCAAATAGATCAAGATTTAAAAAGAAATGTTACTATGTTCATGAAGATGATGAATCAGAGACAGGAAACAAATCTGGAAGTGACTGGGTGTTTATTGCCATCAAGGAAGAAGATCCAATGCCCATTGAATCTGTCAATCATAAAATGGTAGAAAAAGCTCTGGCTGCCCAAGTTGAAGAAAAGGATGAATGGGTCATTGATAGTGGATGCTCCCACCATATAATTGGTGACAAAAATAAGTTCATAGATCTAGAAAGATATGAAGGAGGATTTATAAAATTTGGTGACAATTCTACTGGCAGAATCAGAGGCATAGGAACTATTTCTTTTGATGGAAAGAACAAAACTAGTGATGTACTATATATTGAAGGTCTAAAGCGCAATCTTCTCAGTGTTGGGCAATTGGTGGACAAAGGCCATGATCTTCGATTCAAAAATAGAAAATGTAGAATCTTTGAAAGTTCTGGAACAGAGGTTGCATCTAGTACTCAAACAAAAGGTAACATCTTCCACTTGGTTGGTACTGGAAAAAGTTTATTTGTTCAAATTGATCAAAGTTTGTTGTAGCATAGAAGAATGTTTCATGTGAATTTTGATAATATCATCAAGATAAGCAACACTCAGGTTGTAAGAGATCTTCCATGACTAGTGAACCTACTAACAGTTTGTGCAAAAAATGTCAGTTGGGTAAGCAGAGCAGAGTCACATTCAAGAGAAAGGAACAATCTTCTACTGGATTGTTGGACTTAGTACATACTGATCTATGTGGACTGGCAAGAATTAGGAGTTTGCAAGGTGATAAATATTTCATGTTACTAATTGATGATCATTCCCAGATGATGTGGGTGACTTTCTTGAAAGAGAAATCTAAAGCTCTTGAGAAATTCAAAATATTCAAGGCTATGGTAGAAAATGAAACCGAGTTAAACATAAAATGTCTTAGGTCTGATACAGGTGGAGAATTCACATCCAGAGAGTTCATAGAATTCTGTGAGAAACATGGGATAAAAAGAAAGTTATCTACTCCAAGGACTCCACAGTAGAATGGAGTAGTGGAGAGAAAGAACCGGACCATCCAGGAAGCATCTAGAACCATGATGATGGAAGCAAATGTTCCTCAGATCTACTGGAGAGAAGTTGTAAGCACTGTTGTCTATACTCTTAATCAAGTACAAATTAGAAGCAATACTGGTAAGACCCCTTATGAACTTTGGTTTGGCATCACTCCTACTGTGAAGTATTTTAGAGTCTTTGGTTATAAATGTTACATTAAAAGAGATGAAGACCTTGGCAAATTTGATGCTAGAAGTGAAGAAGGAATATTCTTGGGTTATTCTACTCAAAGCAAAGCATACCGGTGTTATAACAAGAGATTGAGAAAGATTATAGAAAGTACAAATGTGAAGGTTGATGAAGGCATTGAAAAACCCTCAAGGTTTTATGAATATAAAGAAAATGATTAGAATGATGTTTTGGCACAAGAAGTTCAAGCCCCTTCTGAAATTCAGATCCAGACTGATCCGGAGAATCTTGAAATACAGGAAGAAGAGATAAGTTTGAATGAACCTGTCCAAGATATAGTAGTGCAAGAAATTCCCAAAACTCCTAGGTATGTAAGACTAAATCATTATGAAGACAAGATCATAGGTGATCAAAGAAAAGGTGTTCAAATAAGAAAAAAGATTGCTCAAGACTCAAAAAAGTATTGTCTGATTTCAAAGATTGAACCAAAAACAGTAAGTGAAGCAAACAATGATGAAAGCTGGACTAAAGCAATGAAGGAAGAGTTGATGTTGTTAGTCTTAGGGAAGACAACTGAGAGGGGGGGTGAATCAGTTGTCTAAAATTTTCTCTCAATTACACACTTAAATCCTCTTAGTGTTTAGCAATATATCAATCATAAAACATAATGCATTTAAATCAAAAGCAGAAACACGTCAACACATAAGACACCAAGATTTTGACATGGAAAACCTGGTTAAGGGAAAAACCACGGGGTGATTAACCCAAGATTGTATTCTCTATTAGAAGAATAGAAAGAACAAAATGGCACATGCCAATTAGGGCTCACTGCCTACAAGAGACTCACTATCTACAAAGAGAATAAGTACCACATACTTGAACTGGAGAATAGCATCTTCACCATGCCTGAATTAGTTCCATTTAAGCCCAATACTTCTACTCTGCCTTTTGCTCTCCTATTCACTACCACACACTCATCTTCACAAGAACAACTTTAGAATGACTTTGTAACCCCTTATTTATACAAGACATCAACTTAGGAATAATCATCTAAGTCGGCAAACATCTACAAGATCATTCGCAAGATGTGTAACTCATCTGGTCGGCCAGTCTTAGGAAGAACACCATCATCTGGAGGTTATTCTTCAATAGTGAGCTCCAACTCCAATGCGGACCACCAACACAATCTAGACACAATCCAAAGACCTTCACAAGGTTGCCTGAATCACCAAGAACATCCGCACTTCATCTACATACTGAAATCCTTCTCTCCTTCATCTAGAACATCAAGAACACAGTCTGTCATCATTGTCACAAAGGAATGGATGCTTCCAGACTTTCAACCAATGAACCAAACTAGTTAACACTTTACAAGGACGTCCTCAACACTCCCTCAATACATAGAATAGGATAACGCTATTTCAGATCACACCGGACCTGTCTGTATCATTCTGTCACCACTGAACACCTGCTAGAACTAGTTTTACTTGAACATCAACAAATTCTTCATTTCTTCATGTGGACCTTTGAAATCTCTACTAGACCACCTTAAAACACATATCTATAAACCCTTTAAACCGCATCCTCTGATCCTCATCCTATCTTGGACTTTTACCTTACTGTCCTCACTGTTCTTCACTGTTCCTGATTGAGACTAATTTTCTCAATATCCTCAGCACATAGCTCATTCAATCCTTATCATTAATGCAACAGGAGTATGTTGACATCAATGACAACACCTATTAGGCCCATACTTGCAACAATCTCCCCCTTTGTCATTGATGGCAACATATGATGTGAAAAATTGTTTTGACCATCAAGACAAAAACTTCTCCTCACTGTCACAACTCCCCCTATCAGCAACAACCATTCACATGTCTTCTCTCCCTTTACTACTCCCCCTTGATCAGCAACCACTTGTTTTTCACATGTCTTCTCTCCCCCTTTGACATTAATGGCAAAGGGCACATACTTGCAATTCTACCACTTCAGAATCATACCTGCTGCTCTCCCTAAGTAGTAGCTCCCCATCATCAATCCGGACCACAAGATATGACTGTGATATCTACTAGACTAATGCATATTAGTGCACCTTAGTTCATCACCGGAGAGGCAATAACCCCTAACTTCTCCCTGAAATACTCAAAAGAGTCCTTAGGTAGAGGTTTAGTAAAAATGTATGCAATTTGATCCTTTGAGGGCACAAACTCTAATCTAACTTCATTTTTGTTCACTTGCTCTCTCAAAAAGTGAAACTTGATGGATATGTGTTTAGTCTTTGAATGCAACACCGGATTCTTAGATATATTTATTGCACTTGAATTATCACAGAATATTGTGATAGGCTCCTCATACTCCACCCTGATGTCTCTTAGCATCTGCTTCATCCACAAAACTTGAGTGCAACTCCCTACTGCTACAATATATTCTGCTTCAGTTGTGGATAGAGATATTTCTTCTTGTTTCTTGCTTAGCCAAGAAACTAATCTCTTTCCCAAAAAGATTGCTCCACCACTGGTACTCTTCTAATCATCCACATCTCCTGCCCAGTCAGCATCTGTATATGCATGAAGAGAGAAATCATGATCTCTAGGATACCACAAACCATACTCAACTGTCCCTTTTAGATATCTAAAAATCCTCTTGATTGCCATGAAATGAAATTCTCTAGGATCAGCCTAAAATCTAGCAACAAGACCAACAGCCTACATAATGTCTGGTCTATTTTGAGTAAGATACAACAGTCCGCCAATCATTGACCTATACTTTTTTTTATCAGCCTTGGGAGAGTCATCATCCTTGCTCAACTTACATCCGGTTGCCATGGGAGTATTCATTGGTTTTGAGTCTTCCATCCCAAATTTCTTCAACAATTCTTTCACATATTTGGTCTGAGAAATGAAGATTCCTTTCTTTGTTTGAGTGATTTGCAGACCCAAGAAGAAATTCATTTCACCAAGCATGGACATCTCAAATTCACTTTTCATTTGATTTGCAAAAGTTTTACACATACTATCTCTTCCTCCAAAAATGATATCATCAACAAACACTTCAACAATCAAGATGTTTTCATGATCAATTTTGAAATACAAATTACTATCAGCAGTACCTTTGTTAAAACCAATCTTTAAAAGATGCTTATCCAATCTTTCATACTAGGATCTTGGGGCTTGCTTCAATCCATACAGTGCTTTCTTCAACTTGCAGACCATATCATCATGGTCAGACAATTGAAATCCATCCGGTTGCTCTATGTACACTTCTTCTTCCAAGTCACCATTCAGGAAGGCAGACTTGACATCCATCTGATATACCTTGAAATCCTTGAAAGCAGCAAAAGAAAGAAATAATCTGACTACTTCAATTCTTGCCACCGGAGCAAAAGTTTCTTTAAAATCAACTCCTTCTATTTAAGAATAACACTTGCAGACCAATCTGACTTTATTTCTGATTACTACACCAACTTCATTTAGTTTGTTCCGAAAGACCCATTTGGTTCCAATCACATTCTTGTTTCTAGGTTTGGGAACAAGATCCCAAGTGTGATTTTTCTCAATTTGCATCAGCTCTTCCTCCATTGCTTTGGTCCAGTTTTCATCATTACAGGCTTCATTTATTGTCTTAGGTTCAATCTTTGAAATCAGACAATACTCATCTGAATTTTGAGCAATTCTCCTTCTAGTTTGCACACCTTTTCTTTTGTCACCTATGATCTGATATTCAAAGTAGTTCAGTCTTACATACCTTGAAACTTTGGTAGTTTCTTGCACTTCTGATTCCTGATCAAGCTTATTAAAACTCATCTCTTCTTCTTGATTTACTAAATCAGTTTGAATCTGACTTTCAGAAGAGGTTTGGGCTCCTTGAATCAAAACACCATTCTGATCATCTTCATCATATTCATAAAACCTTGAGGGTTTCTCAATTCCCTCATCAACCTTCACATTTGTACATTCTATTATCTTTCTCAGTCTCTTATTATAACACCGGTGTGCTTTGCTTTGAGTAGAGTAACCCAAGAATATTCCTTCATCAATTCTAGCATCAAACTTTCCTAGATCTTCATCTCTTTTAATGTAACATTTACTACCAAAAACTCTGAAATACCTCACAGTAGGAGTGATGCCAAACCAAAGTTCATAAGGAGTCTTACCGATATTGCTTCTGATTTGAACTCGATTGAGAGTATAGACTGTAGTGTTGATAGCTTCTCTCCAATAGATCTGAGGAACATTTGCTTCCATCATCATGGTCCTAGAAGCTTCCTAGATGGTCTGGTTCTTTCCCTCCACTACTCCATTCTACTGTGGAGTCCTAGGAGTAGACAACTGTCTCTTTATTCCATGTTTCTCACAGAAATCTATGAACTCACCAGATGTGAATTCTCCGCCTCTATCAAACCTCAAACACTTTAATTTTAATCCAGTTTCATTCTTTACCATAGCCTTGAATATTTTGAATTTCTCAAGAGCCTCTGATTTCTCTTTTAGAAAGGTTACCCACATCATCCGAGAATAGTCATCAGTTAGTAACATGAAGTATCTATCACCTTGTACACTCCTAATTCTTGTGGGACCACAAAGATCAGTATGAACTAAGTCCAATAATCTGGTAGAAGACAGTTCCTTACTTTTAAATGTGACTCTGCTCAGCTTACCCAATTGACATTCTTTGCACAAGCTATTAGTAGGTTTTACCAATTTTGGAAGATCTCTTATAGCCTGAGTATTGCTTATCTTGATGATATTATCAAAATTCACATGACACATCCTCCTATGCCATAACCAACTCTGATCAATTTGAACAAATAAGAAACTTTTACCAGTACCAACCAAGTGGTTTAGTTTGAGTATCAGATGCAATCTCTGTTTTGGAACTTTCAAAGATCTTGCATTTTCCATTCTTGAACCGGAGATCATAGCCTTTGTCCACCAACTGTCCAACACTGAGAAGATTGTGTTTCAAACCTTCAACATATAGTACATTACCGGTTTTGTTTCTTCCATCAAAAGAAATAGTTCCTCTTCCTCTGATTCTACCAGCAGAATTATCACCAAACTTTACCACTCCTCCTTTATACCTTTCCAAATCTATGAACTTATTTTTGTCACCTGTCATATGGTGAGAGCAACCACTGTCAATGACCCAATCATCCTTTTCTTCATTTTGGGTAGCCAGAGCTCTTTCTACAACTTTATGATTGACAGATACAGAGGATATTGGTTCTTATTCCTTGATGGCAATAAATACCCATTCACTTCTAGATTTGTTTCCTGTCTCTCATTCATCATCTGTTACTCCTTCATTATCATCTTCTTCATGAACATAGTAACAATTCTTTTAGAACTTTGATCGGTTAGGATTTGGCTTTGAAAATCTTTCTAGATATCTTGAGGCAAAATAACCAATCTTATTGCAGTTAAAACACTTAAAATGCAATTTTCCTTCATACTTATCGGATCCTCTTGGCAGCTTTTTTGTAATAAGGGCTTCAAATTGAACAGTTTCTACTTCTTCTTCTTCTAGGTCTTTTCTTGCTTTTTCATACCATGATAGTTTCCTTGATGAGTTATCTCCCAGATCAAACCTTTGTTTACCTTTTATAGAGGCACTGGCTTTGAATGCAGATTCAGTCTTGGGGGGATCATCTCCAAACTTGGTCATTTCAAATGCAGCCAATTTGCCAACCAATTGATCTCTTGTGACAGTTCTATGAGCTCTGAATTCTTCAGTGGCAGCAACCTTGACCTTATAAGTGGCAGGAAGGGATCTGAGAATTTTGCCAACAATCTCATTTTCATCCAAGATCCCACCAGCATTTCTAATTCCACAA
Source organism: Cunninghamia lanceolata (assembly GCA_027924645.1). NCBI lineage: Eukaryota > Viridiplantae > Streptophyta > Pinopsida > Cupressales > Cupressaceae > Cunninghamia > Cunninghamia lanceolata. The sequence continues at coordinate 11,038,681 of BSBN01000074.1, forward strand.
ACAAGCTCATTTACTCTTGGCATAAAAGTAGTGATATTTTCATCTTCTCTCAGCTTCAGATTTTTAAATTTTCCTTTCAGACTTTGTAACCTTACACATTTGACATTCTTATCTCCTTCATGTAGAAGTTCTAGTTTTTCCCAAATCTCAAAAGCAGTTGGTAGGTCAACAACATTTGAAAGCTCTGAATCAGATAATGCGCTTAGAAGAGCTTCTATAGTCCACAGAATGTTTTCAGCATCTGTGATCTTAGTTGGGGATTTCTGACCACCCTGTGGAGGAGTATACTTTGTTGAAGCCATGTTCTGGTACTGGATTCCCATACATTTCAAGTGACAAGTCATGCGACTTTTCCAAAGATTGAAATTGGTTCCGTCAAACTTCAGACTATCCTTCTTGTAGGATGACATCCTAGATCTCCTCAAGTGGTTAAGGTCTTTTAGAGGAACTTGGCTTTGATACCAATTGTTGGTCTTAGGGCAGACAACTAAGAGGGGGAGGGTGAATTAGTTGTCTAAAACTTTCTCTCAATTACACACTTAAATCCTCTTAGTGTTTAGCAGTATATCAATCATAAAACATAATGCATTTAAATCAAAAGAAAAAACACATCAACACATAAGACACCAAGATTTTGACGTGGAAAACACGGTTAAGGGAAAAACCATGGGGTGATTAACCCAAAATTGTATTCTTTGTTAGAAGAATAGAAAGAACAAAATGACACGTGCCAATTAGGGCTCACTGCTCGAGCACACTGCTCACAAGAGGCTCACTGCCTACAAGAGACTCACTGTCTACAAAAAGAATAAGTACCACATACTTGAACTGGAGAATAGCATCTTCACCATACCTGAATCAATTCCATTTAAGCCCAATACTTCTGCTTTGCCTTTCTCTCTCCTATTCACTACCACACACTCATCTTCACAAGAACAACTTTGAAATGACTTTGCAACCCCTTATTTATACAAGACATCAACTTAGGAATAATCATCTAAGTCGGTAAACATCTACAAGATCATCCACAAGATGTGTAACTCATCCGGTCAGCCAGTGTTAGGAAGAACACCATCATCCGGAGGTTATTCTTCAATAGAGAGCTCCAACTCCAATGCGGACCACCAACACAATCTGGACACGATCCAAAGACCTTCACAAGGTTGCCTGAATCACCAAGAACATCCACACTTCATCTGCATACTGAAATCCTTCTCTCCTTCATCTGGAACCTCAAGAACACAGTCTGTCACCACTGTCACAAAGGAATGGATGCTTCCGGACTTTCAACTCATGAACCAAACTAGTTAACACTTCACAAGGATGTCCTCAAAACTCCCTCAAATCCGCAGAATAGGACAATGCTATTCCAGATCACACTGGACCTGTTTGTATCATTCTGTCACCACTGAACACCTGCCGGAACTGGTTTTACTTGAACATCAACAACTTCTTCAGTTATTCATGCAGACCTCTGAAATCTCTACTAGACCACCTTAAGACACATATCTACAAACCCTTTAAACCGTATCCTCTGATCCTCATCCTATCTTAGACTTTTACCTTACTGTCCTCACTGTTCTTCACTGTTCCTGATTGAGACTGATTTTCTCAATATCCTCAACACATAGCTCATTCAATCCTTATCATTAATGCAACAGGAGTATGTTTACATCAATGACAACACCAATTAGGCCCATACTTGCAACAGATGTAGATTGAGAAAAATCACACTTGGGATCTTGTTCCCAGACTTAGAAACAAAAATGTGATTGGGACCAAATGGGTCTTCCGGAATAAACTGAATAAAGAGGGTGAGGTAGTCAGAAACAAAGCCAAATTGGTCTGCAAGGGTTATTCTCAAGTAGGAGTTGATTTTGAATAAACTTTTTCTTCGGTGGCAATAATTGAAGCAGTTAGATTATTTCTTGCTTTTGCTGCCTTCAAGGATTTCAAAGTATATCAGATGGATGTCAAGTCTGCCTTCCTGAATGGTGACTTAGAAGAAGAAGTATACATTGAGCAACCAGATGGATTTCAATTGTCTGATCATGGTGATATGGTCTGCAAGTTGAAGAAAGCATTGTATGGACTCAAACAAGCCCTAAGAGCCTGGTATGAAAGACTGGATAAACATCTTTTGAAGATTGGTTTCAACAAAGGTACTATTGACAGTAACTTGTACTTCAAGATTGATCATGAAAATATCTTGATTGTTGAAGTATTTGTTGATGATATCATTTTTGGAGGAAGAGATAGTATGTGCAAGACTTTTGCAAATCAAATGAAAAGTGAATTTGAGATGTCTACGTTTGGGGAAATGAATTTCTTCTTGGATCTACAAATCAATCAAACAAAGAAAGGAATCTTCATATCACAGACCAAATATGTGAAAGAATTGTTGAAGAAATTTGGAATGGAAGATTCAAAACCAATGAATACTCCCATGGCAACCGGATGTAAACTAAGCAAAGATGATGAATCTCCTAAGGTGGATTAGAAAAAGTATAGGTCAATGATTGGAGGACTACTGTATCTTACTCAAATTAGACCTAACATTATGAATGTTGTTGGTCTTGTTCCCAAATTCCAAGCTGATCCCATAGAATTTCATGTCATGGAAATCAAGAGAATTCTCAGATATCTAAAGGGAACAATTGAGTATGGTTTATGGTATCCTAGGGATCATGATTTCTCTCTTCATGCATGTACAGATGTGGATGACCGGAAGAGTACCAGTAGTGGTGCATTCTTTTTGGGGAAAAGACTGGTTTCTTGGCTGAGCAAGAAACAAGAGGCAATATCTCTGTCCACTGCAAAAATAGAATATATTGCAGTAGCAGGTGATCGCACTCAAGTATTGTGGATGAAGCAAATGCTATGAGACATCAGAGTGGAGTATGAGGAACCTATCACAATCTTCTGTGATAACTCAAGTGCAATAAATATATCAAAAAATTTGGTGTTGCATTCAAAGACAAAACATATATCCATCAAGTTTCACTTGTTGAGATAGCAGGTGAACAAGAATGAAGTCAGATTAGAGTTTGTGCCCTCAAAGGATCAGATTGCAGACATTTTTACTAAACCTCTACTTAAGGACTCTTTTGAGTATCTCAGGGAGAAGTTAGGGGTTATTACCCCTCCAGTTCTTAATTAAGGTGCACTGATGTGCATCAATCCGGGGGATCTCATAGTCATATCTTGCGGTCCAAATTGATGATAGGAAGTTGCCACTCAGGAGGAGCAGTCTGTATGATTCTGATTGATGCAAGTATGTTCCCTTTGCCATTGATGTCAAAGGGGGAGAGAAGACATGTGAAAAACAAAAGTGGTTACTAATCAAAGGGGGAGCAATAAAGAAAGAGAAGACATATGAATGATTGTTGTTGATAGGGAGAGCTATGTCAGTTAGTGAGGAGAAGTTCATGTTTTGATGGTTAAAATAATTTTTCACATCATATGTTGCCATCAATGACAAAGGGGGAGATTGTTGCAAGTATGGGCCTAACCGGTGTTGTCATTGATGTCAACATACTCCTATTGCATTGATGTCAAGGATTGGATGAGTTGTGTGCTGAGGATATTGAGAAAATTAGTCCTATTAGAAGCAGAGAAGAATAGTGAAGACAGTGAAGCTCTATGAAGTGAAGATCCCAGCTAGATCAAGATCAGAGAATGCGCATCAAAGGGTTTGTAGATATATCTCTAAAGATGATCCAGTCAAGATTTGAGAGGTCTGCATGAAGATTTGGAGAAGTTATGGCCATATGAGTAAAACTGGTTTTGGCAAGTATTCAGAGGTGACAAAGTGACACAAATAGGTCTAGTGAGTTCTAGAAATGCAATATCTTGTTATGTAGATTTATGGAATGTTTAGGAAGCAAATGTGAATTGACAACTCAATTGGTTCGTGGTCTGGAGGTCCGCAAGCATTTATTCTAATGTGACAGTGATGACAGACTATGTTCTTGAGATTCCAAATGAAGATGCGAATGATTTTAGTAAGAAGAAGTGGTGTGGATGTTCCTGGTGATTCAGGCAAGCTTGTGGGGGTCTCTAGACTGTGTCCAGTTCATGTTGGTGGTCCACATTAAAGATTAAGCTCGTAATTGAAGATTTACTCTTGAATGATGGTGTTCTTCCTAATCATGGCTAGCCAAATGATTTACACATCTTTTGTATGATCTTGAAGATGTTATATGAAGCATGGTGTGTTCCTCAAAGAAGTTTGAAGTCCCAGATATGTGTGGTCGATAGTGTGGTGATACGCATGAAGTTCTTGTAACAAATCAAGTTGTATCTTTGTAATTGCTCTGTAATAGAATGTGTTGTGCCGATTTTGATGATCATTCCAAAGTTGTTGTCTTGTATAAATAAGAGTTGTGAAGTCATTTCAAAATATCCTGGTGGTGATGAGAGAGTGGTAGAGAGGAGAAGAGCGAAAAGCAGACCAGAAGTGTTGAGCTTAAATGGAATTGACTCAAGCATGGTGAAGATGCTAATCTCTAGTTCAAGTATGTAATATTTACATTATTCTGTAGATAGTGTGTCTCCTGTAGGAAGTGGGCCTCTTGTGAGGAGTGTGCTCGGGTAGTGAGCCCTAATTGGTAGGTACCATTTTGTTCTTCTTATTCTTTTAATAGAGAATACAATCACTTGGGTTAGTCACCCCATGGTTTTACCCTTAACTGAGTTTTTCACGTTAAAATCTTGGTGTCATATGTGTTAATGTGTTTCTACTCTTGAGTTATTGCATTGTGCTTCCATGATTGAATCATTATTATGTTGTAGAAATATAAGAAGGATTTAATTGTTTAAAGAAAAGAAAGTTTTGTGACAACTGATTCACCCCCCTCTCAATTGTCTATCCTAATACCAACAAACTGTTGTGCTTGTGATGTGTTACATGTTACATGATCTAATTACCATTTTTCTAAGATCAAAATGGATGGAGGATAGCAGGTTCCCTATTCAAGGGCCTTCTAGAGGAGGAAAGCCATGTCCAGGATGTTGGGTCCAACAACCACAACACTGCAAGGTGGTTGTTGGGCCTTCGCGGTGATGCGGGGAGTTTCTTCACATCACTGCAAAGGCCCAACAACCACCTTGCGGTGTTGCAGTGGTCTTTTGCAATTAGCAGGTGTAAGGTGGTCTTATGCTAGCAATGGTTGTGGGATATGCACAAAATGGATTTGTTGAAAAGGCTTTAGAAACTTTCAAGCAAATACAATTAGCAAGTGTAAATCCAAATTCGACAACCTTTGCCAGCATACTCCTTGCCTGTGCCAAAATGGGAGTTTTGGAATAGGGTATGGACATTAAGGATAGAGGAATTTTGTCATTTGTTGTAGTTGCAACTGCCCTAGTAGACATGTATGCAAAATGTGGAAGCATTGACAAGGCATGTGAACTATTTGGTAGAATGCCTTAAAGAGATGTCATCTCATGGAATGCAATGGTTGCGGGATATGCACAAAATGGAATTGTTGAAAAGGCTTTAGAAACTTTCAAGCAAATGCAATTAGCAGGTTTAAAGCCAAATTTGACAACCTTTGCTAGCATACTCCCTTCCTGTGCCAAAATGGGAGCTTTGGAATAGGGTATGGACATCAAGGATAGAGGAATTTTGTCATTTTTTGTAGTTACATTCTTCTTGAATTCTTTCAATTAGCATAATAAATGGCATTGTTTTCAAGTTCAACATGGACTACAAAATAATGGTAATTTTATATTTTGATTGAAATTTTATTGAAAATTTTGAGGATTGTCTTACATTGTTGTAATATTGATCTATATGATAAGCAGTGAATGTTCTCCATCCAGGTTGAAGTCTAGTAAAAATCACAATATATAGGCTTAGTATCATAAATACATCGAAATTATATTTTTGCATGTGAGGAAACTCAACATTGGTCCACTTATATCTGGCATGAATGGTCTTTGTAGGACTTATCCCCTGTTCTATTTTGGTCTTAGGTCTCCTCTTTATTCCAGAGTCCCCTAGGTGGTTGGTGAGTAGCTTTTTCATTTGGTAATTTCATCATGTTTTGTGGTTAATATGTAGGCAATTAAAAGAATGAGTGAAATTAATATGTTTTGTGGTCCTCTTCCTTTTATATGTTTTCATCCTTAATCACTTCACCTCATAGTGTTGTTTACTTGTAGTCACTAATCGGCCATGTGAACCTCAAGACACTATCATCAAGCATTGACTCCTAGAGGACTGTCTTTGATTGCTAATTCTTCATGAACCTTCAAGACTATCCTACCTCTGAATTTGATCATTGTCTTACACTTCATTGGTCGATTACTATCACAAATAACAACCAAGTTCTTCCTTACAGTCCTAAAGACTATCCTTTACCATCTGATGCTTGATATTGCATGGTCTACTCTCATGTCTTATGACTACCTTTTTCACTGTACTCTATTACCTTTGATCCATCAAGATTAATTCCATTTGTTGCATTCATGGATTTTATCCAAAACATAAGCTATGATTATCTTCTTATGAGATCACTGAAACCGTCCTTCTTGGTGACTATCACCTTCAATATGGACTATCATACTTACTTTATGATGCATGATATTGCCCCTATGTCTGCCTCAAGGCCACTATCATAAATGATAAACCATTGTCATCAATGAAAATGACTTACATAAAGTTATGGCTATCCTTACATGCCATAAAGAACTTGGTCTTCTTTGTTACACATCCCTTCAACCTTGACCAATGACAAGGTAGGGTTACAAGAGGTTATGAGCCATGTTTAACAAACAAAATATAATTGCTAACTTTTCACTATGGTGGCAGATAAATGATTCTTTTTTCTTCTATTCCATAGCATTAAGTAAAAGTCTTGAATCTAAAAATACCCTATTGCATTCATTTGCCAAGTTGTTTGATAGTTGTTTCACTCTTTACTTGATATAAGAATATTCAACTCCAACTGCTCTAATGGAGGTATTGTTATCCATTCCACATGTTATACCATTGTACTTTTGGAATAGTAAGCACCGATTACTTATATGTTATAAGCATATTTGAGCTCCAGGTGATTTGACTTTGGATTGTCACTTGTATCATTTTGTCACTGATATTCATTGATCTATTTGAGGAGGTAATTTTGTAGTAGCTTGGGAACCTTGTACTTATATGGTAAACTATATTTTCAATGTCATTGGCAGTGAGGATCCCAACCCAAATCAAGTAGGTGGAACATGTAACTAGAGAGTCAAACTTCTATGTGTTGAAATTAGGGTAGACAACTGAGAGGGGGGTGAATTAGTTGTCACAAAACTTTTATCTTTTACTGCATTTAATCTTCTTTACCACTTATTAACTAATTAATGATATAACCATGAAATCACGAATTAACAACACATGAGCAGAAACATAAACAGCACACATAACACCAAGATTTTTACGTGGAAACCCAATTAAGGGAAAAACCATGGTGGGGGTTAAACCACAAGATTTATTCTCTGTTAAAAGAATAGAAAAATGGGAAGGCACTTGCCTTCAGGAGCACTACCTAGAGATCACTACTTAAAGGAGGCTCACTGCCTACAAGAACATTTACAATGTTAGCACTGAAAGGTTGAGCTGAGAAACAACATCTTCTTCATGCAAGGTTCAGTTCCATTGAAGCACACAACACCTCTTCTCTGTTCCCACTCACTTCCTTACTACATCCACATCTTTTCTCACCACACACCATTTCCATGAATTCACAACACTTATTTATACATTTCATCGACTTTGGAATGAATGTCAAAGTTGGCCAAACAATCATCTATCTAGAACATTCTCCAAGATAGGCATTACAAGCAATTGCAATCACAAGACTTAAAATGCTTCCTGCGAATCATCACACTATCAGCCAAACATAGCTAGGACTTGAATCTTCCTCAAGCAACATGCCATGCTCCATAGAACTCTTCTTAGATCATCTGCAACATGCAACAAGCATCTACTCATCCAAGACTAGAAAGAACAGTAGCACCGAAATAGAAATCTTCAACCACGAGCTCAATCCTCAATGCAAACCACCAACACAATAGGCACATGATCCAGAGACCACCACAAGCACAATTAAATCAACAAGAATAACTGCAAAACCTCAAATCACCAGAAACACTTGCATCTTCATCTGAAAACTTAAGAACACTAACTGTCATGACTGTCACACTAGAAAGATTGCTTCCAGACCTCCAAACCATGAACCACTTGCATTGAGGACACAAACCAACACCCTAAACATACCTCTAGATTCACAGACCATAATATTCTAACGCAAAGAAATCCAGACCAAATTCCTGTCACTCTGTCACCTCTGAACAACTACAAAACCTAGTTCCACTCAGATGGCCATAACTTCACCAATTCTCTATGCAGACCTCTCAAATATTCATTGGAGCAACTTCAAACAATCCTTTATAAACCCTTTAATCCACAAACTCTGATCTTCATCTCACTGTGAATGTGGAGCAATCCACTTCACTAAACTGTACTGTCTTCACTATTTCTGACAGAGAGATATGCAACTCACTTGTTTCTTCCAAAGAGGCTAATTTTCTCAATATCCTCAACATACAAGTCTTCTGAACAAGTAATATAATAAGATACAATTAACACCAATGACAACAAGGATATGTTGACATCAATGACAACACCGATTAGGCACATATTTGCAACAATCTCCCCCTTTGTCATTGATGGCAACATATGATGTGAAAAAATATTTCAACCATTAAGACAAGAACTTCTCCCCCTTTCTCTTATGACATCTGCAACCACTTTCTTCACTGCTCCCCCTTTCACCAACAACTACTCACTTTCATCTAAGTTTTTCACATGACTTCTCTCCCCCTTTGACATCAATGGCAAAGGGCACATATTTGCAATCACCTCTCACCCTTTTTGTTTCTAAACTCAGAACATACTAACTACTCCCCCTGAGTAGCATCCCCTTAACACCAATCTGGATCACAAGATATGACTGTGAGTTCCACCGGATTGATGCACACTAGTGTACCTTAGTTCTAAACAAGAGGGGTAATTACCCCTAGCTTCCTTCTAATATACTAAAAAATGTCCTTAGGTAGAGGCTTAGTGAAGATATCCACAATCTGATCCTTTGAAGGAACAAACTCCAATCTAATTTCATTCTCATTTACCTTCTCTCTCAAAAAGTGAAACTTGATGGATATGTGCTTTGTCTTTGAATGCAACATTGGATTCTTTGAGATGTTTATTGCACTTGAATTATCACAGAAGATTGTAATAGGCTCTTCAAACACAATTCTGATATCCTTCAACATTTGCTTCATCCACAAAACTTGAGTACAATTACTTGCTGCTGTTATATACTCTGCCTCTGCAGTAGACAAAGATATTGCCTCCTATTTTTTGCTCAACCAGGAAACCAATCTCTTTCCCAAGAAAAATGCACCACCACTAGTACTCTTCCTATCATCCACATCGTCTGCCCAATCATCATCTATATATGCATGAAGAGTGAAATCATCACCCTTAGGATACCATAAGCCATAATCAGATGTTCCCTTCAGATATCTAAACATTCTTTTGACTGCTACAACATGAGATTCTCTAGGATTAGCTTGAAATCTAGCAACAAGGCCAACTGCATTCATAATATAAGGTCTAGTATGAGTTAGATAAAGTAGTCCTCCAATCATTGATCTATACCTTTTCTGATCTACCTTAAGGGAATCATCATCTTTACTCAACTTGCATCTAGTTATCATAGGAGTGCTCACTAGTTTTGAATCCTCCATTCCAAACTTTTTCAACAACTCTTTTACATACTTGGATTGAGATATGAAGATTCCCTTATCTGACTGAATGATTTGTAGACCCAAGAAGAAATTTATTTCACCAAGCATGGACATCTCAAACTCACTTTGCATCTGATCAGCAAATTTTTTACACCTACTCTCATTTCCACCAAAGATGATATCATCAACAAATACCTCAACAATTAAGATGTGTTCATGATCAATCTTGAAATAAAGATTACTGTCAGCTGTACCTTTGTTAAAACCTAACTTTAGCAGATACTTATCTAATCTTGCATACCAGGCTCTTGGGGCTTGTTTAAGTCCATACAATACTTTCCTCAACCTACAAATCATATCTCCTTGATCAGACAACTGGAATCCTTCTGGTTGCTCAATGTAGACTTTTTCTTCCAAGTCTCCATTCAGGAATGCTGACTTGACATCCATCTGGTAAACTTTGAAATCTTTGTAAGCAGCAAAGGCAAGAAATAATCTGACTGCTTCGATTCTTGCCACCGGAGCAAAAGTTTCTTCAAAATCAATTCCCTCTACTAAGAGTATCCTTTGCACACCAATCTTGCTTTGTTTCTCTCAACTTCACCATTTTCATTCAATTTATTCCGGAAGACCCATTTAGTTCCAATTACATTTTTGTTTTTAGGTCTAGGAACAAGATCCTAAGTATGATTCTTTTCAATTTGCATTAATTCTTCTTCCATTGCTTTTACCCAACTTTCATCATTACAAGCTTCATTCACTGATTTTGGTTCAATCTTTGAAATCAAATACTACTCTTCTTGTTCTTCAACAATTTTTCTTCTAGTTTGAACACCTTTATTTCTGTCTCCTATAATCTGATCTTTTAAATGATTCAACCTTACATACCTAGGAGTTTTGGGATTTTCCAAGGAACTTCTGATTCTTGAACTTGTTCCTCAACATTTGTACTAGCTTCTTGAACTTGCTCTCCTTTATTTGGACTTTCATCTTGATCATCTGATTCAAATACACAAGACCTAGAAGGTCTCTCCTTGCTTTCATCAACCTTGACATTAGCACTTTCAACAATCTTTTCAATCTCTTGTTAAAGCACTGGTATGCCTTACTTTGGTTAGAGTAACCCAGAAATATTCCTTCATCACATATTGCATCAAACTTGCCTAGATCTTCATCTCTTTTGATACAACATTTACTACCAAAAACTCTGAAGTATTTCATAGTAGGAGAATTACCATACCATAGTTCATAAGGAGTTTTACCAGTATTACCTTTGATCTGCACCCGGTTAAGAGTGTAGACAACATTACTCACAACCTCTCTCCAATAGACATGTGGAACATTTTCTTCCATCATCATGGTTCTAGCAACCTCTTGAATGGTCTGGTTATTTCTCTCTACAACTCCATTTTGTTGAGGAGTCCCAGGAGCAGATAACTATCTTCTTATTCCATGCTTTTCACAAAATGCATTAAACTAACCGGAGGTAAACTCTCCACCTCTGTCAGATCTCAGACACTTTATCTTCACACCAATCTCATTCTCCACCCTAGCCTTGAATACCTTAAAGCTGTCAAGAGCCTCTAATTTCTCTCTCAAGAAAGTGAGCCACATCATCCGAGAGTAATCATCAATCAGCAACATGAAGTATATGTCTCCTTGCAAACTCCTAACTCTGGCAGGACCACACAAATTAGTGTGCATGAGTTCCAACAATCCACTTGAAAATTGTTCTTTACTTTAAATGTAGTTTTTCTCTGTTTGCCCAACTAACATTCCTTACACGTGCTATTAGCAGGTTTTACAAGCTTTGGAAGATCTCTCACAGCCTGAGTAGTACTTATCTTGACAATATTATCAAAGTTTACACATTCTCCTATGCCATAACCAACTTTGATCAATCTAAGCAATCAAACAACTTTTACCAATACAACTTAAATGAAAGATATTACCTCTATTCTATGTACCAGATGCAATCTCAGTTCCAGAGCTTTCCAAGATTCTACTTTTTCCATGAATCGAAGATCATACCCTTTTTCAACCAACTGTCCAATACTAAGAAGATTATACTTCAACCCTTCTACATAAAAAACATCATTAGTGTTATTCTTACCATCAAGAGAGATGGATCCTCTGCCACAAATTCTACCAACTAAATTGTCTCCAAACTTCACAATTCCACCTTCATACCTTTCCATACTTACAAACTTACTCTTATCACCTGTCATATGATGAGAACATCCATTGTCAATCACCCATTCATCCTTTTCTTCAACCTGAGTAGCCAAGGCACTTTCCACATTCACACAGCTAGCAAATTCAGTAGGCACCAGATCTTCTTCTTTGATAGCAATGAACACCCATTCATTTCCAGAGGTACTTCCCTTATCAGATTCATCATTTGTAACTCCTTCCTCAGTAGCTTCTTGGACATAGTAGCATTTCTTCTGAAACTTAGGTCTATTAGGGTTTGGCTTTGAAACCCTCTTCGGACATCTTAAAGCAAAATGACCAATCTTATTGCAAGCAAAACATTTGAAAGGCACCTTTCCTTCATATTTACCAGATCCTCTTGGTAATCTTTTGGCAAAAAGAGCTTCAAGTTATTCAAGCTCCAATTCATCTTCTTCAAGTTCCTTCCTTTCCTTCTCATATCTGGTAAGTCTTCTTGAAGAGCTTTCACCTGGATCAAATCTTTGCTTTCTGGAAACACTGGCCTTAAAAGTAGATTCTGATTTAGGAAGAGAATCACCAAACTCGCTCATTTCAAATGCTAAAAGCTTCCCAACCAACTGATCCCTTGTAATAGTTGTCACAGTCCTGATCTCCTCAATAGCATCAACTTTATGCTTGTATGAAGCAGGTAAGGATCTGAGTACCTTGGCAACAATCTCTAATTCTTCCAGTATTTGACCAGGACTCCTAATACTGCTCACAAGTTCAATCACCTTTTGCATGTAGGAAGTGATGTTTTCATCTTCACTCATCCTCAAACTTTCATATCTACCCTTCAAGATTTGTAACTTAGCACATTTGACATATGCATCACCTTCATACATATTTTCCAACTTCTTCCAAATTTCATGAGTAGTTTTCAATTCTAAGACATTTGTCATTTCTGTATCAGTCAGGGTGCTCAACAATGCTTCTTTAGCTTGAATGTTGTTTTCAGCATCTTTGATTTCATCTGGAGTTGAAGGACCATTTTGCAGAGGTTTATACTCATTCTTAGTTATCAACCAATAAGAATCACCCATGCATTGTAAATGACATTCCATGCTATTCTTCCAAAGACAGTAATTTGTTCCATCAAGTCTTGGACTATCCTACTTGTATGTCGACATCCTGGACCTCCTCAAGCGGTCAAGCTTCTTTTAGAGGAACCCGCTCTGATACCAATTGTTGAAATTAGGGCAGACAACTGAGAGGGGGGGTGAATCAGTTGTCACAAAACTTTTATCTTTTGATGCATTTAATCTTCTTTAGCACTTATTAACTGATTAATGATATAACCCTGAAAGCATGAATCAACAACACATGATCAGAAACATAAACAACACACATAACACCAGGGTTTTTACGTGGAAACTCGGTCAAGGGAAAAACCACGGTGGGAGTTAACCCACAAGATTTATTCTCTATTAAAAGAATAGAAAAATGGGAACGCACTTGCCTTCAGATGCACTGCCCAGAGCTCATTGCTCAAAGGAGGCTCAGTGCCTACAAGAACATTTACAATGTTAACACTAAAAGGTTGAATTGAGAAACAACATCTTCTTCATGCAAGGTTCAGTTCCATTGAAGCGCAAAACACCTTTGCTCTTCTCCCACTCACTTCCTCGCTACATCCACATCTTTGCTCACCACACACCATTTCCGTGACTTCACAACACTTATTTATACATGTCATCGACTTTGGAATGAACATTAAAGTTAGCCAAACAATCATCTATCTGGAACATTCTCCAAGATAGGCATTACAAGCAATTACAATCACAAGACTTAAAATGCTTCTTGTGAATCATCACACTATCAGCCAAACATAGTTGGGACCTGAATCTTCCTCGAGCAACATGCCACACTCCATAGAACTCTTCTTAGATCATCTGCAACATGCACCAAGCATTCGGTCGGCCAAGACTGGAAAGAACAACAACACCCAAGGAGAAATCTTCAACCACGAGCTCAATCCTCAATGCAGACCACCAACACAATAGGCACATGATCTAGAGACCACCACAATCACAATGAAATTAACAAGAACAACCACATCACCTCAAATCACCAGAAAGACTTGCATCTTCATCTGGAAACTTAAGAACACTAACTGTCATGACTATCACCCTAGAAAGATTGCTTACAGACCTCCAAACTAGGAACAACTTGTGTTGAGGACACAAACCAACATCCCAAACACACCTCTAGATCCATAGACCTATTGTGTGGTTACACAACACGCCCCATTTTGACTTGGCAAAATAGGGACCCAACTTTTTGGCTTGGCTTGTGTTGTCTGCTTTCTGGCGGTTTGGTAAAAGTAAGTCATGTGCATCATCATGTAGAATGATGATGAGGTAAGTCATCATCATGAGGTCAGTTTGTCAAATTTCGTATTTCATTCCAAAAACCTCATATTTAGAAAGAACATCAAATTTCATGCAGGTTTGCCTTTTACATCCCCCTGATATTCATCAGGATGTAAAAGTTATGAATGGTCAAAGTTTGAGTCAAACCTGATATTTCTAGGGAGAGGATCATATTTCGTAACATCAGTCATATTTCAAAGGATCGCCCTGATCTAATTTATCACCTGATAAATCATGCGGTCTGAATATCCGAACATCAATTTTAGGTGACAATAGCCGTTACCCGTCGATGGCCTTATGCATTTCGCGAAGATCATATTTCTCAATGTAACCTGATATTTCTTAATATCCTCCTGCCACGAAATATTCCCCTAAGCCAATATCATGATGATGTCATTCAAGTCCGATAAACGAAGAAACGATATGATGATGACATCATCATCACATTTACCTCTCGGCAGGATATTTCATAAACATGATCATGTTCGCATTACATGACGATGACGTCATGATGCCTTCCCGATACACTGAGCGAATATCAGGATGACGTCATCCCGACATTCCGAAAAGAGAGACATAAATTTTTCTCATCATCATCATCATCATCATTCCTAAACATCACCCGATATTTTCAAATATCCTCCTGGTGTTTAAAACATAGCCTAATGGCGCGAACATCACCCGATATCTAAGCATCACCTGATATTTTCAAATATCATCCTGCCATTTAGATATCACCCCGATCCCATTGCCGCCATTAACATTTAATGCACACACACATGGTAGGTAGTTCCCACCGACCATCAAACCCGATCGAGACAGCTGGTGAAATCTTGACTTTCCGTGCAGAAAATCAATGAATAAAATCTAATCTGTCAGACCCTAGCCCTAATTTTACCCTAACTACAAGGTTAAATGGTAAATCTAATGTCATTTTTACATTTACCTTGTGAAGAAATTAGTATTACAGAGCACCAGCTTCCATATCCTCAAATAGGCGATACAATGATGAACGGAGTTTGCAGGTAGTAAGAGGTGTGCGATTATCAGCTGAATTAAGAGCATTTTCTGGGAATTCACTAGTATAAAAGAAATCTGCATAACCAGGTAAGTAATTGAAACCCTCATCCTGTTGCTTTTGCACACTCAGGTATGATGTTGTAAGTTCTGGTTTATGCACCCCCATGATGGGCTTATGCTGAATAAATGTAGTAGGCATGATGAATATTAAAGATAAATTGTTATCTACATACATGTGAGAACCCATTGTAAGACAAGATTTTGTTAATTGTAGGCATCCATGGCTGACAAGAGGTTGGCTAAGTGTGAGGCTGAATTCAGTAAGCCTATGTTCTCATCTCAGAGGGGCGTCCTGTTCAAATATGGCGCCATTACAGATACCCATCAGGGGAATACTAATTTGGAAGCCTGGTCAGCTAAGCTAAATGATGAGAAGAATAGAAGTCCTGTGCTGGATGCAGTTTTTGTATCTGGGATGTGGAATGCCACCAGTTTCTCGTACTCCATGGAGTCTCCGGAGCTGGTTATCGAGTGTGCTAGGAATTACAATCTAGAGACCAGGCAGGTGATGAAGCATGGGAGGATATATGCAGACCTATCCATCAAAGGTCTTTCCAGGACATTTGGACTGCCATTGGGCAAGAAGGTCAACAATGTGGACCTGAAGAAATCAAAGAAAGAGTATGAGAGTAACAAAAAACAAGCCAGGAAAACACATGTGCCACTAGAAGGCTAAGAACAGCACATATCCTGCAGCCGCCAAACTTCCTGTGCATTTATTCAAATATGATTTTAGTGAGGAGTACCAGTACATGACTGCACTACTGAGCAGAGTAACAGGCCAGCCTGACGCTGGTAGTTTTAAAGATTGGATGTATGGTGTGATCATGATGTGCATATACTTAGATATCAAGCCATTGTGGGGCCAACTAATAAGTGATGCTCTGCATGAGCAGCTGATGAACCTAGGAGGTTCAAATTGTGCTTTCTATATGACATCCTATATTGTCTACTCCTGTGCATACAAAGGCACATTTGATGCACTAGTTACAGATGGAAAGCTTATAGGTACAGTTAATGCTATACATGTTTGGGATCATCATCCCGAGCTGCAAAGAGCCAATTACCTCCAAGATTACAAACTAGTAAATGATGCATTCTCTATGCATCTGGTCAGAACCATGGAGGAGGATAGAACAAAGAGATTGAGCATGGAAGCTCAAGAGATAATCTATAGGCATGGAGCCTGGTATATACAATTTGCCACATTTTTCTACATGAGGATTGAGGGTTTTGAAGGACCTCCCCTCATGCTGCCAAGGTATCCCACTAATGCAGTGATACTTATGGAGTTCATAAGGCAGAGCTCCACAATGTTAAAAACATACAAGGATGCAAAGAAGCTGCCACCAATTTTGTTTCCAGTCACCATTGGCTGGTACATGTGCCCAGATTCAGAGAACATCAAGAAGGTGATGGTCACCTTGAATAAAATGAAGTTACAGCCTTTTCCACTGATAAGACCATATGATCCTTATGGTAGGATGCAGAAAATAATAGGAAAGCCTATTCACCAGAGGCACCTAGAAGACTTCTGGGCTGACTGTGAAGATGAAGTAGAAGCAAGGAGAAGAAGGTATCAAAGGTTAACACTGAATCAAATCAGAACCTTTGATTGCATCCCCATCCCTCAACAATTGAAGAAGGATGATGGCAGGATAATTTCAGATGAGTATGAACAGAAGAAAATATATAATGATACCATCTCTGCACCTAACCTCACCATACAAGAGGACATATCCTTGGACCCCTTCATTGCCAGGACCATACAGCTAACCCAAGCTTGGGTTGATGAACAGATAGAGGCAATGAAGAAGAAAGGTGTTGCCATTATGGTGGACAACAAGAAGGGGCAGGATACTCCTGGAGAAGAGTATGATGACTTCGTAAATGAGAAGAGGAAGTCTAAGGGAGATAGGCTCCCTTCACAACAACAACAAAGCAAAAGACCCCCAAGGGGCAAGAAAATAGATAATGAACCCAAAGGGGTTATCATTAAACAGGCAATGTTCAAAGCTGAGGAGGCAGCAGCATCAGGATCAGGATCTGCATCAAAAAGAAAGTCCAAGAAAGGAAAGACAGCAGAGGCTGGAATTACTGAGACCCAAGAAGAGGGTCAATCCTCAAGAAAACCAGATGACGAGGATATCCTCATGGAGGAAGAGCCTGAGGAAGAAGAGGCTCCTTTGTTATTTAAAAGGAAGAGGTCTCCACAGGTGGTGGTGTCTACCCCACCTAAGAAACAAAGAACCTCCATGAGAGGTGAAATAAGACAACCCCCTACATTGTTACAAGGGGCAGGTAGTGAAGTACATAGGGAACTTCAGCATAATGTTCCACTTGCTACCATCGTCAAGTTTAAGACCGAGCTCACAGAAGAGCAGATGAAAGAAACTTCCCAAACACACGCAAAAGGTCACATCTCACTAGACGAGACAATAAATTTGTCTAATAATGAAGTTGTACAGGAAGTGACTTCACAAAAGATGGAAACCCTTGCTGCAGGTACACACATGACCCCACACAAGACTCCACCAGTTCAAACTATACTGGAGGAGATAAAGCAAGTGGAAACTGAGAAAGAAAAGAGCCCAGAGCAGATAGCCCAAGAAATGGGGTTAGATACACTGATTGCAGAGGTGACAAATCCTGTGGTGATAGACGTAACAGAGAAACAGGATGTGAATCCTGAACATCCTACAGGATCACCTGACAAAGGGCACCCTGCAGAAGAAATAAAGATGGCAGAACTAGAGAGCCATACTTCAGAAATAACCCAACCAAGCGCACAAGATGCATCAATGGAACCTGCTATAGTAGAGGTTCAGGAAAGGAAGGCTGATGAAAAGGATGTATCTGAGGATCTTGCTACCAAAGCTCAGGAAGAAAGTAGCACAGGTGCAGAAGAGATAATGGCTTCAGAACAAACGCTAGCACCTAAGGAAGACCCACAATATCCAGTGCGGTGGATATGCAACAAGAAGAAGAAAAGCCAAAGGAGGATGAGATAATGATAGAAAAGGATCATGATCATCATGATCAACATATAGATACATCACAAGATCCCCCACCCCAGGAAGATGCTCCTCCAGAGAAAGAAGTTCCTCAACAGGAGGATGTGACATAGGATCAACAGCAAAGCGAGCATCATGAAGAAGAACTAAGGAAATCACCTTCTCCATCACATCTGCTAACAGAAATAGGAGATAAAGGTGAACATCATGATGATGTGAAAAAACATGATCAAATACCTCCGTGGTTGGAGAAAGAGGTAAATGCAGAGGAAGAATTTGAAATTCAAGAATTTGATGTGTCTACATTATTTTCTGAGGATATAATAAAACCTAAGAGGAAGGCCAGAATGACTTCGGCCATCAAAAGAGATCCAACAACTGGGAGAAGGACTGCACAGATTGCAGTACCTACTATGGAGAAAGAAAAAGGTAAAATTACCTTAGATGAGTTTCAGATTAGCACAATGGATCTGGGTTTTGCCAATGAAGACCAAGAGGGTCAAGAGGGCAAGGACATTATTGATTCTTTAATTCAAAAGGTGAAAAGAGAGAAGGAGAAAAATAAGCAACACAAAGAGCACATTGCTCAGTTGCATGCCTACATAGGAAGGCTAACTAATACTGAAGATACTTCAACTGAACATGCAGTCCCATTGACTGCTATTTCTCAAGAGGAGATGAATAAATTAGATCTCATGAAACATGAGGCATCTGTACTAAGGAGATGGATGTCATCCACATTGGATGATGCTGAAGAAATGGTAAGGGCCTCTTTGAAGAGGTGGAATACTCTCAGTGACTCTAGGTCAAAGGTAGATAAATTGCAGATGCAGATAGGTAAAAGGTCTTACAGGTTGGAAAAGGTACTAGACATCCTAGGAGAAATAAGGAAGATAAATCCTCAGTTGCTTATCAACAAACAGGTATTGAACAGTAATACTGCCTTGTTGATTGATATATGGTATAAGGACATTCAATTTGAATGTGGAGTACTTAAAAGATGCAATAATAAACTGAGAGATATCAGCATGAAGTTACATGATTTAATGTCTGTTGAGGCAGAAATATTGGAAACATTAGAAGGAAAAGTGGAAGGGAAAGTTGAAAATCAAGATGAAGAGTTTGCTATCAAAGCTTTACATGGCAACTTCTAATCAGTAGCAGATGATCCACTTGTCCACTTGACAGAAGAAGTCATAGATAAAATAATGAGAATCAAAGTCAAGATGGAAAATTACAATGAGACGCTACAAGATAGGAAATACAAACTGGATAGCAGTAGACACAAATATGAGGCACACAAGCATGCCATCATCAAAGCAAAGACTCAGGATGGCAGAGAAATAGATAAAATTGTGCAGTTATATGAGCAGATCTGGAGCAGCATACAGCCTCATATGCGAAGTCATCATCATCAGGATGATGAAAGTTCAGGAAGTGATGCACATGATGAGGGTGCACATGAATCAGACAAAGAGCATGATGAGGATACATCATAAAGGGAGATATAAGCATCAATTACTTATGAAAGTAAATACTCCAAATAGTTGCCAACTGGCAACTTGTGCCACTTTTGATAGGATTGACAAAGTCAAAGAGAATATTGACTGTAGATATGCATTGATAAATCAAGATCGTGGATCTTTTTGTAACGGATTCCTCACCTTGTTCTATAAAAGGTGTTGGAATTCCTCTGTATTATTATTCGAGACTTAATTGAAATCCGTCTACTGAAACATTCAGAGCTCATTTCAAAGTTTTTGTATACATTTATATTTTTGCATGCTTAATGAATGAGAAGACTGTGTCGATTACAATTCATAGTAAATCTTGAGTAATCAATGTATGAATTCTGGAGATATGTGGTGACTTGTTGCATCCCTTGGAGTGCATGTCTACTTACATGTGTTGTCTTCATACAAATTCTTTTGAAGTTAGCATCAACTATATCTAGCTGTGGAATGTCCTGGTGAAAATATGGTTTGGTTTTCTTCTCTTCATGACAGTATCTAATATACATGTAGTTCAAAAGCTAAAGGTTCAACTTTAATTAGAAGCATTTCTTTCAATTTCTTTTAAATTTTAGAACATTTCACCCTCATAATTGTAAATAATTGATGATCTTAAGCAAACAACACAAATATGTGGACATCTCGTAGATAATTGCAAATATTTAGCATATTTGAATACAAAGCATGCATAATTGAAAATATCATGCAAAGATTGAAGTATTTCTGCATCATTTCATTGAATAACTGTATAAAATGACTTCTCTGTAAAGAATCTTTGTAGGAGTATTGTCATGATGATGAACTTCATGTAAGGCCCCAAAATGGAAACAGCAACTCACATTAACCTCTGAGTAACGTCAGACGATTAAGACCTAATCACCAGAGACTTGGGATCATGAATTCTCTGAATTCATTGTATCTTTCAAGATGAATAAAGGCTAATGTGTACTTTTATTCTATGCTTGTTTATGACTAACATCATGACCAACAAGACCATAATATTCCAATGCGGAGCAATCCAAACCAAATTCCTGTCACTCTGTCACCTCTGAACAACTGCAAAACCTAGTTATACTCAGATGGCCATAACTTCACCAATTCGGCATGTGGACCTCTCAAATCTTGACTAAAGCAACTTCAGACAATCCTTTATAAACCCTTTAATCCACAAACTATGATCTTCATCTCACTGGGAATGCGGAGCAATCTACTTCACTAAACTGCACTGTCTTCACTATTTCTAATAGAGAGATATGTAACTCACTTGTTTCTTCCAGAGAGGCTAATTTTATCAATATCCTCAACATACAAGTCTTCTAAACAAGTAATAGAAGAAGTTACAGTTGGCACCAATGACAACAAGGATATGTTGGCATCAATGACAACACCGATTAGGCACATATTTGCAACACTATGATGCTAAAAAGATAGAACTTTCTTATGGAAGCAAGACTTCCAGATGCTCGTCCACTAATAAATGTTTGTGATCGGTTTGGATTTGTCCACTGTCATGTTTAGTAAAGCTTATTAGTCAAGGTATATGCAGAACATAGTTCTCAGTCCATACTGAGTGTTCATGGTGTGAAGTCTATAGAGGAGTCTTTCATAGGACCCTTAGGCTTCATTTTTCAAGTAGTTCTTTCATGTTTTGGAGCTGTATAAGAAAAAAATAGAGCATTGTAACTCATTTTTCTCAGTCACAGCACTGAGAAACACACTTTGTAACACATTTTTCAAAGCAAAGACACATATTTATGTCTTGTATCTGCTATAAGAACATTTTTTCTCAATAAAATTTCAATATTTTGCCTTCTTAATAGCTATTTCATTATGTGCAAATGAATGATTGATTATGTTTTTTTGTGTTTTATGTTTAAACCTTGAAAGCATTGTCTCATTTCTAGCACTTTTACGCAGAAATTAGTGAACAAAAATAATTAAATAAACTACCAATTGACTAAATATACTACCAACTGACAGAAATCAGTGAATAAATATGACTAAATATACTACCAGTTGACAAAAATTAGTGAATAAATATACTGTCAGTTGAATAAATATGACTAAATCAATGACTAAAAATATACTACCAAATTGATCAATCAAAACAACCAAATAAATGACTGGCAATAAACTACTAATGGTCACGTGACCAAGCTCAATAAATAATATGACTAAATATATGACTAAATTAATGACTAAATATATGACTAAATTAATGACTAAATATACTACCAAATCGATCAATCAAAACGACCAAATAAATGACTAAATTTGGTTTAGTCATAAATCCGGTCGCATTATAAATGACTGGAAATAAACTACTAATGGTCATGTGACCAAGTTTAGTCATTTATAAGCAATTTTTAGTAGTTTTTAATCACATATTAATGTTTTTGTACTAGTGCTAGAAAGGTTTGCAAGGTGACTAGGAGAAAGTGTTTTGCTCCGCACTTCTCTGCAAATTGGAGTTTTGTCTTGCGGTTATGGACTTAAGCTTATAAGGTCCTTAGTCATCCTCATTCCAAAGGA
This sequence comes from Cunninghamia lanceolata, assembly GCA_027924645.1. Lineage (NCBI taxonomy): Eukaryota > Viridiplantae > Streptophyta > Pinopsida > Cupressales > Cupressaceae > Cunninghamia > Cunninghamia lanceolata. The sequence continues at coordinate 11,061,208 of BSBN01000074.1, forward strand.
TAAGTGATTTGAAGCTCCAGAAAAGAAGTTTCTAATTAGTAGAGTTTGACAGTGTCTGATTGAGAACAGTCTGTGATCCATCTTCAAGTGAAACAAGTTGAGATTTGTTGCGGTTGGATTTTCTAGTCTCCAAATGCTTCTATGATGTTCATAGATGTCCCCTGAATGCATTGAAGGCATGTGATTAATCTGAAAGTTGCAATGAAGATCTTGGAAGCATGTGTTCAAGTGTTCTTGGTGATTGCACCTGTCTAACCGACCTGGATGATTAACACTCTTTGCAGATGAATCTCTTGAATTATAGAAGCATGTGGTAGCATGTGAAGATGTAATTGAGTCCATGTTAAGGTGTGAAGTGTTCCTCCTTCATTCACTTAGTCCGCAAGATTGTTTAGGTCTAATCTTAATTTGATGTATGTATGCATCCCAACCTTGGAGATTGTTCCAATGGTTGATGAGTTGTATAAATACATGTAATGAATTTGTGTTTAAGGTGTGTGTGTGAAGATGAGAAGATAAGGTGTGAGTTGTAAAAGTAGAGCAGAGCAGAGGAGACATACTGCACTTCAATGGAACTAAACTCAAGCATGGTGTAGATGCTACTATATCAATTCAATCCTTGGCAGTTAGCCACATCTAGCAGTGAGCTATCCCTAGTAGTGAGCTATCCTCAGTAATGAGCCATCCTTTTGGGTAGTGAACCCTGGGAAATGAGCCCTTTGGCAGTGATCCACCATTGAATATTTGGTATTGTTACTACATTTATATTGTGAGCTAACACTCACCGTGGTTTTTCCCTATTTAGGGTTTTCCACATAAACATTATGGTGTTCATGTGCATGTGATGTTGATGTGTTCAAGTTTTTGATTCTGCTATTCATGTTTATTGTTGATAATAGAATAAGGAAATAAGTTAAGTGATTGAGAAATCGATTGTGGTTTATAGAAGTTAGAATTTTGATACAACTGATTCACCCCCCCTCTCAGTTGTCTTGTGACTTTCAATAATTGGTATCAGAGCATGTTCCTTTGAACAAAGCCTAACAGCTTAAGGAAGATCCAGGATGGCACACAAAAAGGACACACCTTAGTTTGATGGAACTAACTATGTATACTAGAAGGTATGAATGGAAAGTTATCTTATTGCCATAAGTTACAATGTCTAGATGATAGTCAAAATGAAATATGAAATATCTAAAAATGGTCCAAAGATTGAAGAAGAAATCCAGGAGTTTGAATTGAATCACAAAGCTAAAAATGCTCTATTGAATGCTTTATCAATTGTTGAAATGGCTAAAGTGGCAAATCTTACAATTGCTCATGAAATTTGGGAGAAACTGAAGAATGGTTATGAAGGTGATGCATCTTTCAAGAAAGCTAAGTTACAAAATTTAAAGACTACATATGAAACCATGCGAATGTCTGAAGATGATAACATAACAAATTATATACATAAGATTGATGAAGTTGTCAGCAGCATCAAGGCCCTTGGTGGAAAGTTAGAAGATGAAGATGTTATTGATAAAATACTCATAATTCTTCCAGAGTCCTATAGTCACAAGGTATATGCCATTGAAGAATTGCTTGAGTCAGGTAAACTTACAAAAGATCAATTGCTAGGTAAACTAACTACCTTTGAAATAAGGGAATTTGGTACAACTGATGGTCCTGTGAAAACTGAGACTACTTTCAAGGCCAAGGAAGAAAAGACTTCTAGATTAGAGAAGTATGCTGTGGAATCAAATGAAGAAGATTTTGCAAAACTTGAGACTAAGTTTGCAAGCAAAATGAAAAGAGGTAGCAAAGGAAAATTCAAAGGTAAGTTACCCTTCAAATGTTTCAATTGTGAAAAAGTTGGTCATTATGCTTCAAGATGTTCTAACAGAGAACTTAAAATTCAATGAAAATAAAGGAAAGATGGTAAGAAAGAGTTACTATGTTAGAGATGATGATGGTGTAACTGATGATGATAGTGTTGTTATATGGAGCCTAATTAGACTCGGAGGTTAAATTTACCCACTTTTATCAGCGTGGTTTCCCCCCAAATTATTTAATGGGGTCAAGGGGTAGCACCCCTTACGGGGGTTTGGGAGTAGCGCCCCCAAGACGGGGTCAAGGGGCAACGGGAGTTATTTCTCTATTGGCCGGCATAAAAAAAAACCCTATTTTGTAACTGACATAAGGCTTGATAAAAGTGGCTAAGGGTTAGGGTTTTCATTGATGTATTGTAAAATTTTACAGCAGTATTGAGTTGCAAGGATTGCTAGTTGTAATCAATTTGATTTACTAGATAATAATATTGGACTCTCTGTTGGTGGATGTAGCCCAGGTTTGGGTGAACCATGTTAAAACTTGTCTCTCGTTGTTATTATTTCTATGCATTTCCATTCCTCTGTTTAATCTTTATTTGCATTTAATTGATATCTTTTGCATGCAATCCCTAACAGACAGTTCTAATAATGGCAATAATAGTGAATGTTTATTTATTATACTTGGAGAAGAACTTGTTTCTACTAACCTTGCTAGTTGTGTGAAGGATAGAAGTCTAGGAGAGTTGTCTGCATTTCATGCTAAAAAGGAAAATGAATGGATCATTGACATGGATGTTCAAATTATATGACTGGAGACAAAAGTAAGTTTGTCAAGTTTGAAAAGTATGATGGAAGACTGGTAAGATTTGGAGATGATGCAGCTAGTAAGATTTGTGGAAAAGGATCAATTACTTTTGATGGCAAGCATAATATAGATGATGTTCTTTATGTCAAGGGCTTGAAGCATAACCTTCTAAGTGTTGGACACATGTGCAAAAAAGGATATAATCTTGTATTCAAGGACAAAGGATGTGAGATAAAAAAAAGCTCTGGAACCATAATTGTTGTTGGTAAGAAGACTCATGGTAATGTTTATCACTTGAAAGGCTCTAACAACTATTGTTTTATGGCTAAGATAGATGAAAGTTGGCTATGGCATAGAAGAATGGGTCACATCAACTTTGACAATCTGGTAAAAAATAAGTACTGCTTAGATTGTAAGAGATCTACCTAAGATTATGAAGCCTGTCAATGTTCCATGTAAAGATTGTCAATTGGGGAAGATGACAAAGACCACCTTCAAAAGCAAAGAACAATTCTCTACCAGTCTGTTGGAGTTGGTGCATATAGACCTTTGTGGTCCTACAAGAGTAAGAAGTCTAAAAGGTGACAGGGACTTCATGCTTCTTATTGATGATTATTCAAGAATGATTTGGGTTACTTTCCTTAGAGAAAAATTAGAAGCCCTAGACAAGTTCAAAACTTTCAAAGCTATGGTTGAAAATTAATTGGATCTAAATATCAAGTGCTTAAGGTTTGATAGAGGAGGTGAATTTACTTCAAATAAGTTCAATGCTTTCTGTGAAGAACATGGAATAAAGAGACATTTGTCTACCCCCAGACATGGAGTGTTTAAAAGAAAGAATAGAACTATTCAAGAAGCTACTAGAACAATGATCAAGGAAGCAAACCTACCAGAAGTGTACCAAAAAGAAGCAATACACACTATTTCTTATATTTATAATAGAGTGTAGGTCAGAGCAAAAGAGACCAAGACACCTTAAGAATTGTGGTATGGTAAGACTCCTATAGTCAAATATTTTAAAGTGTTTGGAATCAAATGCTATATCAAAAGAGATGAAGAATTAGGAAAGTTTGATGCTAGATGTGATGAAGGCATATTCCTAGGTTACTCACCAAGAGCAAAGCTTACCAGTTCTATAATAAAAGACTGAAAAAAGATCATTGAAAGTGCAAATGTAAAGGTAGATGAAGATCTTCAATTGGATGGGTATGAATCAGATGAACCTATTTCACAGAGAAGGTAGAAAAAGGCAAAGAAAAGGAAGTTCAAATTGAAGTACAAGTTTCTCCTTAAGATCAAGAAATTCAAGAAGATGCTCCTGAAAGAATTCCAAAGGCTCCGAAGTATGTGCAAAGAGACCATTCTAAAGATCAGATTATAGGTGATAACAAGAAAGGTTTATTGACAAGAAGGAGAGCTATAGAAGAACAAGTAAATATATGTTTACTTTCAAAGGTGGAACCTAAGACAGTAAATGAAGCTTGCAATGATGAACATTGGGTCAAGGCAATGGAAGAAGAATTAATGTAGATTTGAGAAGAACAAGACTTGGGAACTTGTCCCTAGACCTGCAAACAAGAATGTGATTGGAACAAAGTGGTTTTTCTGGAACAAACTGAATGAGGTTGGATAAGTTGTGAGAAACAAAGAAAGACTTGTGTGCAAAGGCTAATCACAAGTGGAAGGGATAGACTATGAGGAGACTTTTTCTCTAGTGGCTAGACTGGAAGCAATCAGACTATTTTTGGATTTTGCTGCACATAAAGATTTCAAGGTGTATCAAATGGATGTGAAATCTACCTTTCTGAATGGTGAGTTAGAAGAAGAGGTATACATAGATCAACCAAATGGATTCTATTTATCAGTCCAGCTAATTATGGTGTGCAAGTTGAAGAAGGCTATGTATGGATTGAAGCAAGCTCCCGGAGCTTGGTATGCAAGACTGGATAAGTATCTATTACAGCAGGGTTTCAGTAAAGGGTCCATAGATAGCAATTTGTATATCAAGGCAAGAAAAGATCAAATCCTGATTGTTGAAGTCTATGTGGATGATATTATATTTGGTGGAAATGAAGGAATGTGTAAGAATTTTGTAGATGAGATGGAGAAGGAGTTTGACATGTCCATGTGTGGTGAGATGAATTTTTTCCTTGGATTGCAAATCAATCAGACAGGCAAAGGTATCTTCATTTCTTAATCAAACTATCTCAGAGAGTTATTAAAGAAGTTTGGAATGGAAGGCTCTAAACCAGTGAGCACTCCCATGATTATTGGATGTAAGTTAAGCATAAATGATGAATCTCCTAAGGCTGATCAGAGCAAGTACATGTCAATGATTGGAGGACTACTTTATTTGACTGCCACCAGACCAGATATCATGTATGCAGTTTATCTTGTGGCTAGATTTCAATCAAATCCTAGAGAATCACATGTTGTGGTAGTGAAAAGGATTTTTAGGTACTTGAAAGGTACTCTGGATCATGGTCTATGGTATCCAAAGAATAATGACTTCTCCCTAAGTGCCTATACAGATGCAGATTAGGCTGGTTGTGTTGATGAAAGGAAAAGCACAAGTGGAGGTGTATTCTTCCTTGGAGATAGGGCAGTGTCCTAGTATAGCAAGAAACAAGAATTAGTCTCCTTATCTACTGCAAACGTAGAATATATTTCTGTAATAACATGCTGCACTCAGGTGTTGTGGATGAAACAAACCTTGAAAGATATCAAAGTTGAGTATGAAGAGATAATCCCTATTTTTTGTGATAACACAAGTGCCATAAACATTTCAAAGAATCTAGTGATGCATTCAAAGACAAAACACTTTTCAATCAAATATCACTTTTTAAGAGAGAAAGTTGTAGAGAAAGTTGTGAAGCTTGAGTATGTGCCTACAAAGGATCAAGTTGCTAATATATTAACTAAGGCCCTTCCAAAGGACACATTTGAGTATCTCCAAGAAAGGTTAGGGGTTATTGCCCCTCCTTCATTGAACTAGGTGCATAAGGAGATGCATCAGTCCAATGTATTATTTTCTTCTGGACTGATTTAGGGGGGTTACCCTTCAGGGGGAGCAGGTATTGATCTGAGATGATTGTTGCAGTTAGGGGGAGTAAAGATTGAATCCAATATGATTAGAGTAGAAGTGTACAAGTATGTGCAGTGGAGAAGATGTGAAGCCCTTTGCCATTGATGTCAAAGGGTGAGAGAAATCATATGAAAAACTTAGGGGGAGTAAGAGTACAGAAGTATGAAAACAAAGGAGGAGTTCTGAAGCAGAATTGTATCTTGATGGTGGAACATGTTTTTCACATCATATATTGCCATCAATGAAAAAGGGGGAGATTGTTGCAAGTATGTGCTATTTTTTGTTGTCATTGATGTCAACATATCTGTGTTGTCATTTGTGTGAACTATATCTTCTGGCATTGTTGTTTGTTAATGGATTGAAGAACACTGTCTGAGTATTTTGCTCCGCATATTTCCTGTGTTGAAGACTAGAGTATGAGCTTTGGATGATTTTGAGAAGTGTTTGAAGAGGCTAAATCTAGAATTTGGTGGTCTAGATCACTGTGCAGAAAAAGTTCTATTCACCAGTATGAAGACGGTGCCTGGTAAGGTTTGCAGGGTGACTGGGAGAAAGTGTTTTGCTCCACATTTCTCCGCAGATTGGAGTTTTCTCTTACAGTCTTGGAATTAAGCTTATAAGGTCCTTAGTCATCCCCATTCTAAAGGATAAGTGATTTAAAGCTCTGGAAAACAAGTTTCTAATTAGTAGAGTTTGATAGTGTCTAATTGAGAACAGTTTGTGATCCATCTTCAAGTGAAACAAGTTGAGATCTGTTGCGGTTGGATTTTCTGGTCTCCAAATGATTCTATGATGTTCATAGATGTCCCCTGAATGCATTGAAGGCATGTGATTAATCTGAAAGTTGCAATGAAGATCTTGGAAGCATGTGTTCAAGTGTTCTTGGTGATTGCACCTGTCTAACCGACCTGGATGATTAACACTCTTTGCAGATGAATCTCTTGAATTGTAGAAGAATGCATGGTAGCATGTGAAGATGTAATTGAGTCTGTGTTAAGGCTTGAAGTGTTCCTCCTTCATTCACTTAGTCTACAAAATTGTTTAGGTCTAGTCCTAATTTGATGTATGTATGTATGCCGACCTTGGAGATTGTTCCTATTATGCCCACATTTCCCATGCAGTCATGACACACAACACATATGGCATGTCCACATTCTCCATGTGGTCATGACATGTGTAGACACCCAAATTTGTCCCAACTTTGTTCATGTCTTGCAACACCTTGATAAAAACATCACTTAAACATCATGTAGCATTTTGTCCTAAATCCCATTCTTAATCCCATTTATCCATTAGCCAATTAATTAAATAAATTTTATTTATTTAATTAATATCCAACTCATATCCCAACTAATTCAAATATTTTATTTGAATTAAGTTCCCCACTATCTAATTAATTAAATATATTTATTTAATTAATATCCAACTCATATCCCAACTAATTCAAATATTTTATTTGAATTAAGTTCTCATTATAAGCCGACTTTCCAATTAATTAAATAAATTTTATTTATTTAATTAATTTATCTTATCATTAAGCCGACATGTGTGCCTCTTTCATTTAAAAAGATAAGTGGTACTACAGCCTTTTATTTAATATCTTTTATATGTAGTACTTTTTATGTATACAAGCACACATGAGCCCTATTCTCCTTGACACTTGTCAAATGACTACAACTCCCTTGAAGAGTGGGATAACCGAATCAATCCTAGCCGTCCACATCAATCAATTAGCTTTTTAATCTCAGCCGTCCATTGGAACCAAGCCTTTCCTATAAATCAACTCCCTCACAAGCCATTAGCATGCATTGAGCTTCAAGTACCCTTATTCTGCCAAATTTTCTATAATGCATTGAGCCTCAAGTAATATTATTTTGCCAAATTATCATTAGCATGCATTGATCCTCAAGTATCCACATGCTGTTGAAATATCATTAGAGCCTTTGCATCCTTCATCTATCAATCATCCTCATATCATCTTCATCTTAATGTTATGCTGCAGAAGTGAGCATCCAACATTCTTCTAACAACAATCCTTCAAAATCTTGCATGCTCATGCGAGGTGGAGAAGAGCAATGGAGATAAATCGAGCATAGCATGGAGATTGGTTTGAATTTACATTTGTTATTTTGATTTTCATGTTGTCTTGTGCTTCATTGTGCATTGCTAGGGTTTTATCATTGCTGTTTATTCATTTGCCCTGATTTGCAATTTTACCCTAACTACATTTCTCATCTTCTAATCATTGTTTGCAAACACATTTGGATTTTGGGCATAAAATGAACAATTGTTTGCTATCACACCATTGAAAAATTGGGCTAAAATAAACCATTGTCCTTTATCACATTTGGATTTGGGCTTTAAAACAAACAAGTGCTTGCATTGTCTTCCACACATAGAATTTATAAGGTTAATGAACCCCATGCGAGTGTGACCAAGTAAATGTGTATGCTCTCTCCTCGCGTCCCAACACGAACTTGGAGATCAAAAACATTTACTTGTGTTGCTTTTGTTTAGCCTTAGAGAGGCCTGCCTTGGTATCCACCCCAAGGGAACGACCTCAAGTGGTACTTTCATCCGGTCCGCTACAAAAATCAGAGGATAAGGCGAAAGCCAAGTCTAACCGGTATTAGCGCTCACCATATAGTGCTAACTCGAAAGGAGGTGTACCTTTGTGTATATTAAAACTCCTAGTAGGGTTAGTTAAAGTCTTAAGTGGCTTGCTAGATGCTCATGGGGTGCCGGTCCCCCGGATTTTCATTAGAACCTCCTTGTGATAGTGGCCTTGCCTTAACTAGGACTTGTTGAATTGTCTTCATGTGCTTGCTTAACCATCATCACATTCTTCCAAATTAACAACTTGCTTATGTGTCTTGCGTGAGTGATTCATGTGTGTATATGCATAATCATTTGTTTAATATTGCCACATCAAGCTCTAAACACCCAAACACATAAAGACAAGTCATCCTACACATTCTTCCAATAACATTCAAACCCAATCACCTTCATCCAAACAATCCACATCATCATCCAAATCCCTAAACAAGCACTTGCTAAAAGGACTTAAGACAAACACTTGGTGACAACATGTCTACACTAGAGGACCTAGAAATCAAATTCCAAAGATTCCTCCAAAATCTTTATCAAGGATCACAACCCCTAAACCAAGACGCCATTAAAATATTACAATTCATCCAAAGAGCTCAACCCCATGTAAGCCAATCATCTCAACTACAACACTCCATAGCCCAAGTCCAACACCTTTTAGCCACTAGTCAAGCTCAACAAGTACAACAATCCTTAGCCATTCACTATCAACCTAATCCACCTCATAGCCACATGTCATATCCATCCACTTCCTATCAACTTAATCCACCTATCCACCAAGTCAATGCCACATCAACCTATCAACCTCCACCTCAAGCTTATCTAATCCCTCATGCTGACATTCCAATGCACTATCAAGCCCATCCACAAAGCAATCAAGTGATATTACAAGAACAACATCCAAGTCCCAATGGCTCTTTGTACATAAATCAAGTAGGTCCAAGTACACATTTTCAACAAGACCATCAAGCACCATTGATAGACCTAAGTCCACCTTTCCAACAAGAACAATATCCAAATCCCAATGGTCCCTTGTACATAAATCAAACAAGCCCAAGTTATCCTATGCAAGATCTAATTACCTTTGACAAGGGAGATACCAATCTAGAGTGGCCTCCATCATCCAATCACATGCCAACACATGAGCCAACTAATCCTATCCCAACACCACCATGTGATCCTACTCCTAGTCCATTGGTCCATCAACCTTCCAAACCACCAAGCCCTTCATTACCTTCATCACCATGTCATTCTAATCGTTCACCAAAGGATGCGGCTGAGAGAGTTTTACAAAGGATGCTTGAAGCAAAACTCATTGAACTTCCTAAAGTCAAACCATGTGAAGAAAGTCCATATGATGAACATGATTATTGTGCATACCATAGGACCAAAGGCCATAATACAAATCAATGCCCAATATTTGTTCCAATTGTTTACAAGGTGTACCTACCTATAATGGGAAAACATGCCACATCATCCCAATCCTATGTATCACCCCCCTTTTATCCTAATCCACCCAATCCAATTAGCCCTCAACCTAATCCTAATCATAAGCCTACAACACCATCTACTATTATCATCCATCCATTATATTGTCCATCCACTCATACCCTTGCGAAGGATGTGATCCATTGGCTACTAGCTAGGAATAAACTACCCCCATGTCAAACACCAATTCATGAGCCTACCAAAGAACTTCCAAAGGTCATGTCCAATCCTATAATCCCATCATGTGGTCCACCTCTCGTTGAGCCTATCAAAGATCCCTCCATTAACATGTCTAGCCCTTCAAGCCCATCATGTGACCTACAAGCCATCAAGCCTTTACAAGGGTCATCCAATTCCATTCAAGCAACTCAAGAGGTATATCAAAGGTTTAATCCTAAGCATGTTGAAACATTAAGCCCTAGTCCAACTCAAGATCAAAACACTTCCATTCAACCCATCCATAACATTTACCTTCTTTATGATCAAGATGATACCTATGAAGAAGCTATCCATGAGCACCTTGATCCTATCCATAATCTTATATCCATCCATGAGCAAGATATCCAAATTGCTCCTAGTCATCTACCATCTAGCCCTATCCATAATAAGCAAATATCCACTTGTTATGATGAGACACTTGTCCCCCAAGTAAGCATAAAAGATCAAACAAATAACTTGGATCTTAGTGAACACAATGCTAATGATCCTCCCTCCACATCTACCATCGATTCCATTTCAAGTCCACCATCATGTCCTAGTGGTCTTACAACCTTTGTCCATGAATGTTCCTCCTTAGGACAACAACAACCTTTGTCCTCCATTTCATCTTCTCCATCCAATAAAGAGCTCAAGTCTAGTTCCCAAAACACATCTAGTCCCATAGTCAATCGCATCCTCCAAAACATGAACTACAATGGTAAAGGTCTAGGCCTTTATGAACAAGTTATTTTGGAGCCAAACCATGTCAAAGTTCCTCCATGCTCATATGGCCTTGGATACACACCCCAAGGTAAACAAGGCCAAGATGTTGGTAATCCCTTCATGCATCCTAAACCTACCACTTTCCATCGCAAACCTTATCATATACCCAAGACATATGTAGCCATTCCATCTCCATCATCCTATAAATGTCAAAAGCATGTGACCATACACCTTCCACCATCCACTTTGCCTCCACTTTTACCAACTCCAAATATCCCTCCATCCACCTTGCCACCGTTGCTTCCAACACCTAACATACCTATTGTTCATAAGTATCCTTGCATCCCTAATCATGGCCAACAAAAGCACACATCGTTTAAGCATAAAGCTTCCAATCATTCTATCCACTCCATCCATCCCATGGGATTCCAAAATAAACATTTGGATGCCTTTATCTATAAAGCCAAAAATCCAACTAAACCTCCTAAGGACCCTCATGCCTTAGGGAATCAATGTGAAAAGCCTCTAAATCATCCATATTCTAAGCAAAGTACATTCACAAAGCTATCCAAGCCCATACATCCACAAGCAAAGCCTAAAAGCAAAATGGTTTGGGTTCCTAAACAAATAGCTAGAAAGTCAAATGAGGCATCCTCATCCACATCTCAAGAATCCCAATCACCTATCTCTATCCAAGAGCCTATTTCCATCCAAAACTTCCATTCCCTTCAAAAATCCCACAAGCAAAACAAAAGCACTACATATACTAAATCTATGTGGGTTCCTAAATCACTTCATCAACCATCTCCTAAGCAAACATCTCCATTATTTCCTACACCACCATCTCACCAAAAGCTTCAATGTTTAACACGGTGTGTGCAACCATTGGTCATGATTCCCTTCCATTCTGCAACACCTCCACATAACATCTCCCCATCTTCCATTCATTATCCTACAAATCTTCCCCATCACTTTCCTATGGTCCATGCTTTTGCATAAGCCTTTTATTCATCCATCCTTGCATGAACCTTTCATAATTCCACATTATAATCCATTATCTACCTAATCCATCTCCCATCCATGCAATTCCTTATCAACATCTATGAGCACACTTGACATGGTCCATGCGAAGACATCATCCATCTCTAAAGGGACAATATCATCTCTCATAGCACTAGCCACTTGAGTCCCTCCTATCCATTACCATGGTGAAAAACTGGCAAATAGGTGCCATGTGTAATTGTCAACACATCTAAAAGCAAAAAAGAAAAAAAAGAAAAAAAAGCAAAAAATAAAAAAATAAAAAAAAAGTAAAGAGAAATCCCTTCGTCCAACGGTGAAAACCTGGTAAACAGGCACCTTGGATAAGTACCATGATGAAAACCTGGCAAACAGGCATCATGTGTAGGTTGATCTTCTATGTCACTTACACTTGGGGGCACATTGTCTCATCCAACCTATCCATTTCCAAACTACCTATCCCATTATATCATTCCTATCATGCAACATCCTACCATCCTTAGCCATTACATCCATATACCTATCTTATTGAGCCCATTTATCCTCCCTTTCCTCCTTTTGATCTTGATGAAGACATAGGGGCAAAATGTTGAAACATGTTTGGATATTTCTTGACATACCTTCTTTCCAAACCAAGTCCTATCCATTGACAATTTATCCATCCTATCCAAATCCAATCCATCATGTCATCCCTTGGTCATGAACTTTTTCATGTAAAAATCCTAAGCATCACCACCTAGAATGGGGCAAGTTATTCTTCCTATGCAACATAGCCTTTGAAGATCACATTGTAGATCCCTTATGATCCATCCACTATGGCGTATCCTTATCACGAGCTTTCCATCTTATAGCTTATCCCCATCCATTTATCATGAGCTTTCCACTATAGCCTACCTATCCATTTATCATGAGGCATGCATACATACCTTATACGGCCTATCCTCTTATCTATCCATCTATCATGAGCCTTTCATCCCATTTACTATGAGCCCATCCTTTTATCCATCCATCCTACATCCATCCTTGCACCTAGACTTGGTTTTCTCCCTTGTCATTGGTATCAAGCACAAAGGCTACCCAAATTGTACATCCATTGATGTTCCAAAACATTCAAAAAAATAAAAAAATCAAAACATCCCAAAAATTAAAAAAAACCAAAACATCCCAAAAACAAAAATCTAAAAAGAATCAAAATATCCCCAAAAATCTAAAAAAATCAAAATATGTCAAAAATTCTAAAAAAATCAACTATCCAATGAAAAATCCAAGCAATAAAACCAATCATCATCAATCCAAAACAATCCATTCCATCAACATTCAATCAAAATCAAATCCTCATCATCATCAATTCTTCCTATCAATAACATTCATTCATCCATTTCAATCAATCACTTCTTCTAATCATATCAATCGAATCAATCTAAGCAATGATCTTAAATCCAAGTCACATTAATCCATATGAAGCAAGCTAATCAATCAAGGAACATTATCCAATCAAATCAACAAGTTTTGATCCTAATCTTGTCATGAACCAAATCAATCATCATTGATCATCATCAATGGGATATAGCGTTCCCACATCCTTGTGTTGATCTAGGGATATAGCTTTCCCCGCAATGACAACACTATCATCATCACTTAAACAATCAATCATTGGTTTATGACTTGACAAGGGCAATACCTTGTTTGTTTTACATCCTTTGAGCACACTGAGAACACTTGCTTAAGCTTAGATTGAGTGGACACTCTAATCATCACACCATCACTATCATCACTCAAAACAATTCAATCATCAGCATCAACACCAAAACACATCAAGCTAGCCATCAAAACAAATCCAATAACTTCAGCAAATCAAAAGCAACTCAATCCACCACATATCATCTCATCATCAACATTTCATTAATCAATTCAATCCATTTTTATCATCTCATCAATAAAACACAACATCAGAACTACATCTCATTTCCATCGTTAAGTGCCTTGATCCCGTGGATATAGGGTATGTAGGCAGTCTGGAGTACGAAGGAAGTGCCCAGATTCAGGCACAAGCGATTTTCCTCTTTCTTCTCTCATCATTTCTTCTATCATCTATCTTATACATCATCAATAAACAACTTCTTCCAACCAATCTATCATAGCACATCAATCCAATCATCACTTCATCTAATCATCCTTCAATCATCTTCCAACCATTCAAAGCAATGATCTCAAAATGCAAGTCAATCCTTAATCTATACCAATCAAGTTAATCAATCAAGCCAAGTTATCCAAACGCAATCCATGGTCTTGATCCCAGCCTTGTTGTAAGCCAAATCAATCAACTAGCCAACCAAATCAGCAAACAACCTTGTGTTGATCTAGGGATATAGCTTTCCCCGCAATGACAACACTCTCAACTATCATCATCAAAATAAACAATTAATCATTGGTTTACAGCTTGACAGGGGCAATACCTTGTTTGTTTTTGAATCATTTGTGCATGCTTGCTTGCTTGCTTGTGTGTGTTATTATTTTATCTTGCATTTGCATCACATCGATATCATTCCAGCTAATATTCATATCTTGTATCCAGACAAGGTTGTATTATGCTGGGGCATGAGACACATCGTCACCCTGGTCCTTATACCTTGGTGCATAATGTCTAGTGCTATATCAAACATCATGGTTGCTCACATTCACTGCAGCATAACACATCTCCATTTCTTCTATCCATTCCTTTATCTTTCTTTCTTAGCCAATCCATTTCTTTTCGAGAGCCTACCCGTGTTTGTCCAACCCACCTATCCTCTCGAGGGGGCATCACCAACCTATCTTTCCATCATCATCATCATATCTTTTCATCATCACTATCCTTTTCCTCTATCCATAATTTAACTTCTTTGAAATGATGTTACTCGACATAAAGCTTATCATCTCGAACATCATCTCAAAGAGGGGCAAAATGTAGACACCCAAATTTGTCCCAACTTTGTTCATGTCTTGCAACACCTTGATAAAAACATCACTTAAACATCATGTATCATTTTGTCCTAAATCCCACTCTTAATCCCATTTATCCATTAGCCAATTAATTAAATAAATTTTATTTATTTAATTAATATCCAACTCATATCCCAACTAATTCAAATATTTTATTTGAATTAAGTTCCCCACTATCTAATTAATTAAATAAATTTTATTTATTTAATTAATATCCAACTCATATCCCAACTAATTCAAATATTTTATTTGAATTAAGTTCTCATTATAAGCCGACTTTCCAATTAATTAAATAAATTTTATTTATTTAATTAATTTATCTTATCATTAAGCCGACATGTGTGCCTCTTTCATTTAAAAAGATAAGTGGTACT
Organism: Cunninghamia lanceolata; assembly: GCA_027924645.1. Taxonomy (NCBI): domain Eukaryota; kingdom Viridiplantae; phylum Streptophyta; class Pinopsida; order Cupressales; family Cupressaceae; genus Cunninghamia; species Cunninghamia lanceolata. Next base: position 11,076,301 of record BSBN01000074.1, read on the forward strand.
ACAGCCTTTTATTTAATATCTTTTATATGTAGTACTTTTTATGTATACAAGCACACATGAGCCCTATTCTCCTTGACACTTGTCAAATGACTACAACTCCCTTGAAGAGTGGGATAACCGAATCAATCCTAGCCGTCCACATCAATCAATTAGCTTTTTAATCTCAACCGTCCATTGGAACCAAGCCTTTCCTATAAATCAACTCCCTCACAAGCCATTAGCATGCATTGAGCTTCAAGTACCCTTATTCTGCCAAATTTTCTATAATGCATTGAGCCTCAAGTAATATTATTTTGCCAAATTATCATTAGCATGCATTGATCCTCAAGTATCCACATGCTGTTGAAATATCATTAGAGCCTTTGCATCCTTCATCTATCAATCATCCTCATATCATCTTCATCTTAATGTTATGCTGCAGAAGTGAGCATCTAACATTCTTCTAACAACAATCCTTCAAAATCTTGCATGCTCATGCGAGGTGGAGAAGAGCAATGGAGATAAATCGAGCATAGCATGGAGATTGGTTTGAATTTACATTTGTTATTTTGATTTTCATGTTGTCTTGTGCTTCATTGTGCATTGCTAGGGTTTTATCATTGCTGTTTATTCATTTGCCCTGATTTGCAATTTTACCCTAACTACAACATGAATTACGAAAAACTTTTCTACCTACCCCTAGGAACCCCCTCGCACGCGTCTGTGTGCTCGGTGGCAATACGCATAAGAAGTAAACATGTCAATATCATTCGGGGAGGTGCATTGTTCCACGCAGTCCCCTACGTGATGATAGCCATCTAGGGGGTATGTGACACGAAGTGTGTCGCTTTAGGGGTTAGAACGGTTTTAATCCTAACCCTAAGTTTCCTAGGTGTGAAGATGATTTCGCCAAATTCGAAACCTAGCCCTAACTTAGATCAAAATAAAATTGAAATAATGATTAAGAAAATAATGGGAAGATGGATGCATGATTGAAGTGGAAAGGTGAAATAAAAGTTAATAAAATATCGTAAAATTAAACCCTAGAAATCTAGGAAAATTTTGACAGTATAACACGTTTTCAATAATCGAATTAAATTTTTTAAAATAAAACTCCAATAAGAAATTAAATAAAATTTAAGAATAAAAAATTAAACTTAAGAACAAATTTAAAACAATCAAATATAACAAACTAAATACCTTGTCAAGGTCAAATAAATCGACCTTGCATTAAAAAGTTAAAAATTTGAAATAAAATAATAAATCAATAACATGACGCCAAATTGGATTTCAAATTTGAGTCAGTTAATAAATATAATTTCGGCATTACATTTATTAATGAACTCGGAATAATAGAGAAGTGAAGAGATTAAAATACTTATTCCCGTAAACTAATAGTAAAATTTGATAAATAAATAAAATGATAAAATCATGCTAGGGAAAAATAAAATAAATATCCCACTAAAATGTATTTAATACAAAGGGAATACTCTTTCCAATCTAAACAAATTTAATCCCTCCCTTTTTAAAATAAAATATAACTCACAAGGCAATAAAACAAAAATGCAAACCCCATTTAAATTTAAAACAAAATAAATGAAACACAAGGATTAAAAGACAACGACAAAAATGGAGAATTTAAAAATAAGGAATAAAATAAACTGCCTCACAATTCCTTCTCATTAAAATATTTTTTTCTAATTGAAAAGCCCTAATTCCATTTTATATTTCTTTCTCCTTTTGATGCCCTAACTTCCTTATCATTCATTCTTTTTCTTTTGTTTTGCTTCTTGTTTTTGCAGGTTAGGGTTTTGATAATGGAGGCCACCATGAGAATGTCTCACGGAGGTTTACATATTATTTAGAACAATAGGGTTTCTTTATTTATTTATTACTCTTTTTTTTAATTATATTTCTGTTAACACCTGAGAGGGAGAAGGTTTTATATAATCCACATAGTATTAACAATGAAAATGTTGCAGGTTGAGGAGTGGCAGCGTCTGCTATCTAGAGAGTAATGGCCGCGGAGCGAAGCTTGCGGAGAGTGCAGGATGAAGGATGGCAGCTGGGAACGCAGATAGGGGGCGTTGATCTGGTGGAGGTGGAGACGATGGGGAGGGCACTGTAAATGTTGAGTGCTGATTGAAAATGGAGAACAGCAGGGAGGGGGTTGAAACCCCCACCCACACCCTTTACTTAAACAAGACAACGATTGGGTTTGTGGTGGGTGTTGCCCACCATAGCCCCACCCCAACATTTTTACAACACTAAAAAAAATTGCGTTGTGTAACAGTTCGCCGACAGTTCCATTGAATTATGTTTATTATATTTTGTTTATTATTATATATAGAGTCCATTCTACATCATAATAAATGTAAATCTTCCATTATTGTATATATATTTATATATATGCACATATGTATATATATTTATATATATATGTATATATATATTTTAATATATACAGAGATTATATAAGTTTAAATCTATTTTTTATCTAATCTCTATGTATACACAGTAATAAAATAAAACAATAGCAAACTAAGATTTAATAGGAAATGAAAATGTGTATATATATTTATATAAATATATATATTCCATATATATATATATATATTTATATATATACACTTACACTGACTTTTCATTAACACTATTTTTTTATTTACATAGAAAACTAACTTTCTGATTTATAATCATAAAATAAATCAGTAGCACTTCTTTTTTTTGAAAGCATAAATATTCATGGATAACTCTATTTATTTATTTATTTATTTTTGGAAGAATTTAGATAAGGTAGAATATGCATGTTAATCTAAATTTTTCCAACAGCTTAACTCCCTAACAGCAACTAGTAATATGAACTTTCAATGCAACAACAGAAAAACTATTTAAAATTTCTCTTTCTTTCTTTGTATGCAATAAAATATAAACAACAACTTATGCATTTTTTTTTGTTTTGAAAAGAACAATGACAGCAAATGTATATATATATATATATTTTTTTTTTGCAAAGGACAAATGACAATAATTAAATCAAACTCTTGTATTTCCCTAAAACACACAAACTCCACAATATAGGAAATAAATAGTTTTCAAATAAAATATAAAGAATGTTTACATTGCAATATTTATCACAGCCAACTCCATAGGTAAAAAGACTTGAACAAATTTACAATAGGGCCACAAAAGCCATGGCTCAAATAGCCAACAATATATAACTATAGAAACACAAAGCTAGACTTCTCTCTAACTCCATTTCTCCAATAAGAACTTGCAAATAAAACACAACAAGAAGGGAAAACCCAGCCACTTCGAAATGCCCTCCTCCCTACCATAGACCCGCAAGTGGGTCACCCCCGAGTTAGGGAGGTAGGGATTCACACGGTTGCAACACACCACAATAAGCACCAAAGCAACAACACAAAAATCAACCCCAAGGATAAACACATAACACAACTCATAAGAATGAGTTTGATGGGGGTAGGGAATGGACCCCTCTACTTCAAAGGCCACACCCAAATACCAAAATACCAGGTCTCATGGCCTCAAGCCAAAACCTCCAAAACCACAACTCCTCAAATATCTCAAAATAAACTTCCATGGCACTCTTGCCATTCAAATAATCTCCACAACAAGTAAGAATCCCTCAAGGCCAATAATAACACAAATATGGGAGTGACCTCAAGGAGGTTCCTTTCCCCTACCCCAAATAAGTTGAGCCTTACCTCCAAATGGAGGTGCTCTCACCAAACTCCCATCCCACACAAAACAAAATAAAATAGCAATAATAATTCAACAAACACATCACAATAAAAGTATGTAAGGGTAAAGAACATAGTCATGAGCTTACCTTCAAAAGCCCTGTTATGGAAGCACATTTGGTGATGAGCTCCAAGCCTCTCCAAACCTTCCAATCTCCAAGAATCCCTCTAACTTTCCCAAAAATTGCTCAAAATATAAAGAAACTCCAAAATGCAAGAACCCCACACTCCTCAACAAGAAAAGGTAATATAGGCCATCAATTTTGGCCTTGAGGTATGAGAAGGTGACACTTGTCACCTTCTCCTTCCTCTTCCTATGCCACTTGCAAGGGAGAAAAAGTGTGAGGGTGACAAGTGTCATTCTCCAATTCCATCTCAATCCTCACCTTATCCACTTGTGCTCTCACACGTGTGAGAGAACAAGTGGTGAGGTGGCATTCCCTTCCAAGCCTCCATGAGGATAAGGGATGCCATATGGCATCCTGTTATTCCCTAAAATAGCCATCTCCCTCCAAGATGCTCTCGTACATGGAGGAAGATCCCACACACTTGGGAGTCTTGGAGACCTCCCAAGTCTTCTTAGGGAAGGGAGATGAGTCTTTCCCAAGGCATGACTCATCTCCCACCCTTATCTAATTCAAATTTCGTCACTTTAACTAAACCTTAGTTTAGAGTGACCAAAAGTGAGTTAGCCTAAGGTTTAGTTAGTCAAAATTGACCCTAGACCCATGGGTAACCACCTAGGGTAAATTTTGGGACACTAAGGTTCACCTAGGGGGTCATAAATCCACTTTAAATGGCCTCAAAAATAAAAACAATACCAAGTGGTATAAGTCAATAAAAATTATACAACACATAATATTAATTAATTTAAACAAAGGGTACTAGGCCAAAATGATAAAATTAAAACAAGTACTTAAATCAACACTCAATTTCAAACGTGATCCTCATCCCTCTTGGGAATGGATCAGTTTCATAGGGGATAACATATGTGTGAATTCTACCTCCAATTTTCCCGTGGCCTGGTAATGTAAATCCTGCACATCTCGATCAAGTGTCAATCATATCATGAATAATCATATCCGAAGCAAGTGGAATTAAATTCATGTCATTGAATAAAACAATATTCATCTATAACATAATTCTGAATTAAACTGTATTTTTTATCAAATGTCACATAATCATCATCACATAAATAACTAGAAATCACATCACAAAATCTCATCTAATATATCTCGCATGTCTAATCATAAAATAGCATCAAAATATGATTAAATCGAATCACCATATGTCTAATCAATGTCATACCAAAATCAGGAGATATACTCAAATCTGCATCATGAAACCATAGTCTCTAAAAGTCTGATGTCATCAATTGAAATGCATAACGATCAAAATAAGGAAGGAAAAATAATCAGCCTCACATCCTCCCCCCTAAGACTAAACTTCCTCCTGGAAGTCATCAAAAAGGTGAAGATAGAGTGCCCTCAAACTAGCTGCATCCTCCCAAGTCGCTGTGACCTCATCATAACGATCCCACTGGACCCTAACCTGGTCCAGCTCTCGACCTCGAAGGCCTAGCGTCCGATGAGCCAATATGTGAATTGGCTCTAAATCTAACTTCCCATCCGCCTCTACCTGTAGAGCACTCTAGTCCAGTATGTGAGATAAATCAAATATATATTGCCTCAATACAGAAATATGAAAGACATCATGGATACGTGACAGGCTAGGTGGCAACGCTAGATGATAGGCAATAGGTCCTATCCGCTCCAAGATCTCAAAGGGTCCTACAAACTGTGGTACAAGCTTAGAGCCCTTTCCATAACAGATTGGACTCAGACTCTTGTGTGGCTACACTCTAAGGAAAACCCTGTCACCTACTGAGAAACTCTGATCAGTCCTCTTAGCATCGGCATACTTCTTCTATCTATCCTGTGCCTCCTGAAGTCTCTGCCTAATCAGTGTGACCTGCTACTCCATATCCTGAACTAACTCTGGACGAATGGTAACCCTATCCTCTATTCGATCCCAACTCAATGGTGTCCTGCATGGTCTGCCGTATAAATCTTAAAAATGAGGCATACCCAACAAGCTATGATGCCCATTATTGTAGGCAAACTCAACTAGATACAGATACTCCTCCCATCTAGACTGATGGTCCATAACATACATACGAAGCATGTCCTCCAACACCTGATTCACCCACTCTATCTGTCTATCTATCTCAGGATAATAAGCGGAGCTAAAGTTGAGCTGTGTGCCCAATGTCTGCTGCAAGGCTCTCCAAAATGCTGAAGTGAACACTGGATCTCTGTCAAAAATGATGCGGCAAGGTACTCCATGTAATCTCACAATATCATCTAAGAATACTCTCGCCACTGCTGGCGCATTGTACGTCATGCGTATAGGTGAGAAATGCGCCACCTTGGTCAACTTGTCGACTGTCACCATGATGGCATCATGACAACACAAAGACATAGGAAGACCAACAATAAAATCCATAGAAATGGTGTCCCATTTCCACTCAGGTATCTCATGTGGGTATAAAAGACCTGCTAGATGCTGATGCTCGGCCTTGACCCTCTAGCATTCAAGGCATCGAGCAACAAACTCTGCAATATCCCGTCTCATACCCACCCAATGGTACAGCTGTCGTAGGTCGGCATGCATCTTCTTCACCCCTGGATGTGCCGCATATGGTGCTCTGTGAACCTCTGATAACACTACAGTACATAGGTCACTTGCGCGGGGTACATAGATGCGCTGTCGATGACGAAGTAACCCATCTACCTCCAGTGAATACCCTGCAAACTTGCCCACAAGGGCTCTCTGTGATTACACTGGTGGGTGTTGGCCAATCTCTGATAGCCCTGATCTTCGATGGATCAACTGAGATTCCATCGCCAGATAGGATATGCTCCAGATACTATTCATCTGTCCTGAAAAATGCATACTTCACCAAGTTCCCATAAAGATTTTGCTTCCTCAAACACTATAGAACCTGACGTAGGTGCTCCTCATGCTCCTCCTCGGTTCGTGAATAGATCAAAATTTCATCGAGGAAAATAATCACGAACCAATCTAAGTAGGTATGGAACACCCCATTCATGAGACTCATGAACACTACAGGGGCGTTCGTCAAACCGAAGGGGACCACAATGAACTCATAGTGGCCATATCGAGTCCGAAAGGCAGTCTTATGGATGTCCACCTCTGTGATATGTAACTGGTGGTAACCGAACTTCGGTTTAATCTCAGAGAACACCTTAGCTCCCTGCATCTGATTGAAAAGATCATCAATCCTAGGCAGAGGATAACGGTTCTTCACCATCACCTTATTCAACTGCCTATAGTCCATGCACAAATGAAGAGACCCATCCTTCTTCTTCACGAAGATGACAGGAGTGCCCCAAGGTGAAACGCTCGGTCAGATGTGCCCTTTCTCGAGCAAGTCCTCAAGCTGTAACTTGAGCTCTATGAGCTCATGTGTGGTCATCATGTAGGGTGCACGAGACACTAGCTTGGCCCCTGGCACTAAGTCAATGTGAAAGTCTACCTCACGACGGGGTGGCATTCCCGGTAACTCTGCTAGAAACACATCGGCAAACTCTCTAAAGATGGGATGATCATCCAAACATGCCTCAGGCTCATCATCTAATCTGTCACTCACTGTGATGGTGAACATCTGGCATCCCTTCTGCATGCAGCACTTAAGCTGCTGAGTGGATATCATATGCACTGCTATCGGCTTCTGCATTCCCACTATCTCAACTAATGTACCATGATCGTCTAAGTAGCTAATTGCCTTTCGGTGACAATCTAGCTTGGCTCGATGAGTCGCAAGCCATTCCATACCCAACACCACATCATAGGATCATAATGTCATAACTCTAAGGTCACATACTGTGGCAAAGGGACCTAAAGAAATCTCGCAGTCGTGGACTAAGGCATCTATTATCATCTTGGCCCCTGAGGCCAACTCAACCATCCACCTATCACCCTACCTAGAGGGCACCAGCCTGCAATGCTCCACTAATGATGGAGATATGAAAGAGTCAGTAGCACCATAATCAAAGAGAATGGAAATGGGGATACCCCATATCATACCTGACGTCTCAATCACTGACACCTAAAATCAGCCTGGCGGTTATCAACCACTACAAACATACAGTGGGACCTACCCACATCTCCAACAGTCTGTTCGGATCCTCCTGCACGAGGTTGCCCCTACTATAAAACCCTATGGACACTCTCTGGCTAGATGTACTACTCCACCACACACATAACATGGGCTCCTAGCCTGTACATGTCCAGTCTGAGTCCTACTCGATTGTTGTTGTCCTAACCTACCAGTGGACCCCTGTGAGCCCCTATATGACTGCTGCGACCTTGTGGGTCCTGTAGGTGGTCCCTGCTGCCTCTGATCTCTGCGCGGGCCCTGCTGCTGCCAATCTCTATTATGTCCCCCATGTGCCCTCTGCTGTGTCCTAGCTCTCTGCGGCTGTTATGGCTGCTGCTGCTATGGGGGCATAGGAGGTAAGGGTGCGAAACTAAATCCTCCCCTATGAGGTGGCTGTGATGGTCTATAGAAACTCTGCTGATGCCCACAATCCTGAAACTAAGGGCGTGAACTCTGCCCTCATCTCTGTATCTCCTTAACAATATATGCCTTCTCGACAGTATCACTCAATTTCTGGGGGTCTGCCATGCGAATAGGCCCTGCTATGCTGTGGTTCAGTCCTCTAATAAACTTATGAACCAGGAGTTTCTTGTCAGGGAGATACTCCACATATCGAGACAACTCAGTAAATCTACCCTCATACTGAGCAACTATAAGTCCTCTCTACTAAAGGTCATGAAAGTCATCTATGCTTCGCTGCCTGTAATGATCTGATAAGTATCGCGCATTGAAGTGCTCAATGAAGGTCTCCCAAGTGAGAGTGTCTAATGATAGGTGACACTTGCACTCCTCAGTGCACCACCAGGTAGCTATTGTGTCTTACAACAGGTTTACTACCACACGAGCCTTCGTGTTGCCCTCATAAGGACGTAATGCGAAGCATCTGTCTAAGTTGATGAGCCAAGCCTCTACCTCAGTTCCCTCTATGGTCCCAACAAAAGTAGGAGGGTTCAACCTCAACAAATCCCTAATGGAATCTCCTCTGTCTCTGTGCCCTCTAACAGGCTCATCTGTGTAATAGTCATAAAGTTTGTGAACCACGTACTCTACTCGTACTGCCTCATCACGCCTAGTATGACATGGAGGGCTCCTTCTACGAGCCCTGTCGGCTGATCCAACCTCCTCTGTCATCGTCTCTGGCACCTCAACATAAGGTTCCACATGTGGTGCCCCTTGTAGCTCAATGCAGGGCTCCACACATGGCTCGACACGGGACTCTGCTCATGGCTCCACGCGTGGCTCAACACATGGCTCTATGCGTGGCTCAACTACGACCGGTGGAAGCCTATCTAAAACTGCATGTAATGCCTATAATATTTATGGCCCAATATCTAGTAGGGCTGGTGGTGCCTGTAGTACTTGTGGGTCCAGTTGTGCCTTGTAGGAATACAATCAACACTGAGAGGGGGGGTGAATCAGTGTTGTTAACAATTTTTACTCCTTTTCTTAATTTAAATTCACAAATGTATAATTCTTCAAATAGAACAAGAAAACATATGCAGAGTATCAAAACAAAACTTGACACAAGAAATTTCCCGAGTGGAAAACCCTCCTGGGGTATAAAAACCACTCAACTGCCTCACTAGCTTAACTCAAAATTTCTGATTACAATTGTCTCACTGACATTACAATTTTGCCTCACTGGCATATTGTACTTCTCTGCTTGTCTCACTGACATTACAACATCACATTCAATGAAAAATATAACTCAGGGGATTTCCCTGTTTCAATGAAAACAAAACCTTATTTCTTCCTTTTAAGATAAACAAAATAAATTTTTAATCAACCTTTAACTGTCTTCAACTCCTACAGTCAATCAATTTTGATCTTCATTATATTTCATACCTCTGCAACACCATTTCAAACTAATTCACCATTTTGAGCTTTCTCTCTCTGCAAACTGAACAATTTTTCTTCTCTGAAAAATTATAGTCTTTAATCACCTTTACTTTCCCTGACACTTTCACTTTCTCTGACAAATATTACTCCATCATGATCATTGAAGAATGATTCTCCATTCCTGCAAAAATTACATACCAATTCCTTTCTCCAAAAGGACTTCTTTGAAAATTCTCATTCATAATCTTTCATCTGCAACTCATCTCACTTATCTGCCATTCAAAAAACAAAATCTATATATGCAAAAAGAATTTCAATCAAAAAACAAAAATTCTTCAATAACCGGTTCAACTTCATTCTTCTCAAACTTCTCATCTTCTCTCTTAACAAAAACATAAAACAAAAAAAATGAAATCCCTTCGTAGAATTCTGCCTTTTCATCTTCTTATTATTTAGAAACCTTCTAAAAACTTACTCCTTCCTTTTCATAAATTTCTATGTTCAAAAATCTCTTAATCCTCGGTGAGAGAAGATAGAAATAGATGCTTTACTGCCTTTTACAACAAGGAGTACGTCAAGTTTTATCAGGCCAACTGACCGTTTGTCAAAACTTTCTATTTAAAAACCCACCTTTAGATCTTCGGTGCCCGCCAACTGTTGATTCAAACATAACCATTGATTTTGTGTTTCCCGCGGACCACACAATGCCGACAACCGGCAACTGGGCATCCTAACCAACGGGGCCGGTAAACTCACGACCCGATACCCTTAACATCATCACTTAAAGCCCCGATGACCACTTCTATCGGTCAGTTTAAGTTTATAACATAAAGTGCATAGACTTCTGACGGGCAATAAGGTAATGAATAAGAAGTGTTAAACACAAAGTTTATAACTTGTTAAGTGTTAAGGAAAAACATATTTACCACTTACATTTTTCGAAACCTCAACATATGTAAACACCTCAACACATATTTAAACCTCAACCTTGTAAACCAAGCTTCAACTGATCTGCCACTGTCATCAACTTAATATGATGCAAGTTAACTTTTATTAAATGACATAAGCCCTCCTCCTGATTCAATATTGATGCAATGAGTGTCATCTTCTGAAATGACTAAGTCAGAACAAACTCACATAGAATCAACACTGATGTGTCACTGATGTCATTATCATGAAGGACCACTGAAAGATCAAAACTGAGAGATCTAACAACCATTGTCACTGATGCAGACCATATCACTGAACTGAGAAAAAAAACATTGCCAGTGATGAAGACCATGTCATATCTCTGATTGCAACTTTACAACATTGATTGCATACTTCTCAACACTGATTTCATAACCTGTCAACTGCATCTTGTGAAAACTGTGAAATGCAACATCCTGATATCCTGATATTTTGACATCAATGAAAAGACAACATCCTGAACTGTGAAATGTGCTACAAAACTCCCCCTTTGTCTTTGACATTGATGGCAAAACCATAACTGATTTCTCCCCCTTTTTGACATAAAAATGTCAAAGGCAAAAAAAATAACACCACAATCAATAGATTCCTGTTCTTGTAAATACAATCCTCTCAAAAAAAATAACACCTCAAAAACCAACACTTTACTTCAAACTGATCAAATGTACAATACTATAACACTACCAACCACAAAAATATGTACAAAAACTATATACAGGCTATGTACAAATGAGATTCAGGACATTAAAATAATCTAGAAAACAAACTCCCCCTGAATCTGATATCTCTGTAACTTACTGAAGAGAGGCAAGAGACAGAACTCCCAGTCTCTGTCTCAGAGTTTCAAATGTCTCCTTTGGCAAAGGCTTTGTGAAGATAGCCAACTGATCACTAGTATGCACATATTCCAAAGCAACTTCATTTTCAATCACCTTTTCCCTTAGAAAATGATATCTGATAGCAATGTGCTTAGTTCTTGAATGCATTATAGGATTCTTTGACATATTGATTGAACTTGTGTTATCACAAAGAATAGACACAGGCTTTTTAATCTCAACCTTAATATCAAGAAGTGATTGTACCATCCAAAGTACCTGTGTACAACATGATGAAGCAGCAATGTACTTAGCTTCAGCTGTAGATAGAGAAACACAATCTTGTTTCTTACTCTGCCATGCAACCAATCTGCCACCCAGAAAGAAAGCTGCCCCACTTGTGCTTTTTCTGTCATCAGGACACCCTACCCAATCTGCATCTGTATAAGCAAGAAGTGTAAAATCATTGTGTCTAGGATACCATAAACCAAAATCAATTGTACCCTTAATATATCTAAAGATTCTCTTAACAGCATTCAAATGTGATTGTTTAGGACAAGCTTGAAATCTAGCAACCAAACAAACAGTCTGCATAATATCAGGCCTAGAAGCAGTGAGATATAAAAGACTCCCAATCATAGATCTATACAGAGATTGTTCTACTTCAGGTGATTCATCATTTTTACTTAGCTTATGCCCTGTCTCCATAGGAGTACCCAAAGGTTTGCAGTCATCCATTTGAAACCTCTTTAACATCTCTTTGGCATATTTATTTTGTGAGATGAATATTCCCTTTTCAAGCTGAGATACCTGAAGACCAAGAAAGAAGGACAATTCTCCCAACATAGACATTTCAAATTCTGATTTCATGATGTTAGGAAATGAGTGACTCATATCATCATTGTTACTACCAAAAATGATATCATCTACATAAATTTCAACAACCAGAATATCCTCACCTTTGATTAAATAGTATAAATTACTATCCACACCTCCTTTTGTGAACCCCTGTTCCTGCAAAAACTTATCCAGTCTATAATACCAAGCCCTTGGAGCTTGCTTTAAACCATATAAAGCCTTTTTCAACCTGTAAACATGATCTGAATTATCTTTATTCACAAAACCTTCTAGTTGTTCCATGTAGACTTCTTCTTCAAGATCTCCATTTAGAAATGCTGATTTTACATCCATTTGGTAAACTTTGAAATTTTTATAAACTGAAAAAGCTAAAAACATCCTTATAGCTTCTAATCTAGCAACAGGAGCAAATGTTTCTTCAAAGTCAATACCTTCAATTTGTGAATACCCTTTGCAAACCAGTCTGGCTTTGTTTCTAACAACTTTACCTTTATCATCAAGCTTATTCCTAAACACCCATTTTGATCCAATGACATTCTTACCTTCTGGTCTTGGAACAAGTTCCCATGTTTTGTTCTTTTCTATTTGGCTTAACTCCTCTTCCATGGCATTAACCCATGCTTCATCTTTGCTGGCCTCAACATAATTCTTTGGTTCCATTTCAGATATCAAACAAACATGTGCTTGATTATGTGCAGCAGCTTGCTTTCCTCTTCTTGTTAAAACACCACTGTCCTTATCCCCAATGATCAACTCATGAGGATGATCTCTTTGAAATGCCTTTGAAAGAGTCTTTGTCTTGACATCAACAGATTTTTCAGGATCTTCTTCCTCTTCCTGAATTTCTTCTTCCTTTTGTGAATGATGATCAACTTCAATGTCATGAATCAACTGCATACAGGGCTGCAAATCCTCATCCACCTTAACATTAGTACTTTCAATTATTCTTTTGAGCCTATTGTTAAAACATTTATATGCCTTGCTATGTGTAGAATAACCAAGAAAAATGTCTTCATCACATCTAGACTCAAAACCACATAAGCTATCATTATCTTTCTTGATGTAACACTTACTTCCAAAAATTTTGAAATACCCAACATTAGCTGACTTACCATACCATAGTTCATAAGGAGTATAATTTGACTTTACCCTTAATTGAACTCTGTTCAGAGTATATACAGCTGTATGAACAGCTTCTCTCCAATAGACATTAGGCAGATTTGCATCATGTAGTAAAGTTCTTGCCATTTCTTTTACAGTCCTGTTTTTCCTTTCAGCTACTCCATTTTGCTGTGGAGTTCTAGGAGTGGAGAATTGCCTCCTTATCCCATGTTTTTCACAATACTCCTCAAATTCCTTTGAAGTGTACTCTCCTCCATTGTCTGACCTTAGACATTTTAGCTTGAAATCAGATTCCTTTTCAACCATCTTCTTGAAGATTTTGAATCTATCAAATGCCTCTGATTTATGCCTTAAGAATGTTACCCATGTCATTCTTGAAAAATCATCAATGAAAAGCATAAAATACTTTTCTCCTCCCAGAGCTTTAGTCCTTGTAGGACCACACAAATCTGAATGTACCAATTGCAGAGGTTTTGAAGAAAAATACTCCTTAGGCTTGAAACTAACTTTAGTTTGCTTACCCAGCTGACACTCTTTGCATATAGTATTACTTGGTTTTGAAATATGAGGCATATTTCTGACATTGTGATTCTTGCTAATTCTCACAAGATTGTCAAAATTCACATGACCAAGTCTTCTGTGCCATAACCAGCTTTCCTCAATTTGACCCATGAAACAGATATGACTATCAACACTTTTAGTTTCTGAGTTATGAAGATTGTAGATGTTACCACTAGTCCTTAGACCTGCTGCAATAACTTTACCTGATTTCTTTTTAATCTCACATCCATGTGCATCAAAAACCACATTAAAACCATTGTCACATATTTGACTGACACTTAACAAGTTGTGCTTCAGTCCTTCCACAAAATACACATCATGTAGTGGTGTTTCTTCGTCAAGAAGAATTGTACCTTTACCTTTGATCATAATGCAATCATTATTTCCAAACATAACAGAACCTTCATTAATGTCTTCAAACTTAACAAATTTTTCTTTGTCTCCTGTCATGTGATTGGAACAGCCACTGTCAATCACCCACTGTTCCTTCTTTCTGGCATGAAAAGCAGCTTGTGCAATCATAACATTAATGCTCTTATTGATTACCTTAGGTCTCCAAACTAGCAACTTCTTTTCAGAACTTGAAGAAGACAAACCTGTAACAGTATTCCTTATAGTTTGCTGCATTTGCAAAGAAGGTCTACAAAATTTGGCAATATGCCCAAAATTTTTACAATTGTGACACTTCAAACTTCTTAAAAACATGAATGGATTCCTTGGAAATAAATGCATTTCTCTTCTGACTCCAAATCTGCATTCACTGGCTTTATGTCCAAACCTGTTGCAACAAAAACAATATCCAGTAAAGTGAGCATTATACCTGAAAGTATCACTTCTGTTGTAGTTTGTTGTCCTTATGATTGATTTGCCATTTGTACTAGCCTTTTGTGAACATTGTCCCTCTTCAAATCCAAGACCTGATTTATCCTTGAATCCTTTTTGTTTATCAAGAAGATCATCTAGTTTATCACTGCTTCTGCACATATCAAGTCTTCTTCTCAAATCAACAATTTCAGCTTCAAGTGTATGACATTCCTTGTCCTTGTTATTCAACTCTTTATCTTTATCAACAATAATTTTCTTACTTTCTTCAAGAGAAAGAATTAGATCAGTAATTTGTTTCTCATAACAAGTTAACTTGTTATTCATGATCTCATTTTCTTTTTGAAACTGACTTCTTTGTGCAATGATTTCTTTCTTAAGTTTCTTGACTTGACTTAATGCACACATCAATTCTCCTTCAAAATCAACAACAGCTTCACAACTGTTTGATTGTTCCTCACATTTTTCATTTTGAACTTCATTTAGAATAGCCATAAATAAAGTCTGTGCATTTTCATCAAGAAAATCATCTGAATCACTTTCAGACATATCAACATTTTTTGTGAACAAACTTCTCTTCTTTCTGAAATTATTTTTCCTTCTAGAAACAAACTGTTTCTTTTTGAATTGCTTCTTGTTTTCATCTTCATCACTGTCTGGATCTTTGTAAGGACACTGAGCTGCATAGTGTCCAATCTTTCCACACTCAAAACATTTGAATGGAAGCTTACCTTTGTACTTACCAACAGATCCCTTCTTTAACTTGCTTGCAAGAGATATTTCTTGTTCATCATCCAATTCATCTGAATCAGAAATCTCCTTTTCTTTTCTGACTGATTTGAAAGCAGCTTCTTTGCTTGAAGGTATGTCATTGCTAATCCTCATCTCATAAGCTGTGAAAGTGCCATGAAGTTCATCAAAGGTAACTTTGCTTAAATCTCTTTCTTCAACAGCAGACACTTTGGATTCATATTTTGGATTTAAGGTCCTTAAGATTTTTGTAACAACTGTCTTCTCTTCCAGTGTATCACCAAGTCCTCTGATAGCATTTACAATTTCTTGGACCCTTAGAAGATATTCTGCCACTTTCTCATCATCACTCATTCTGAGACCTTCAAATTTTGCTCTGTAGGATTGCAGTTTTGCTTCTTTGATTTTATCATCTCCTTGATAAATATTGGACAGTTTGTCCCATATTTCTTTGGCTGTTTTACACTCCATGATTTTTACAAGTATGTCATTGGTAAGACCACAACATAATGCATTTTTAGCCTTAGCATTATTTTCATATGCTCTTTTCTCATCAGCTGTGGTAGGAGGATTTGTAGCAGTATATCCAGTAACAATAGCATCATACACATCATACCCCAGAGATGATAAATATGACTCCATCCTGAATTTCCAAAAAGCATAATTAGAGCCATCAAACATAGGTGCCTTATAATTTGAGTAACCTTCTTGACTTGCCATGATAAGTATTCCAGAAATATGATCTACCCAAGCTGATTAAGCTTTGACAGGGTACCAGGCTCTGATACCAATTGTAGGAATACAATCAACACTGAGAGGGGGGGTGAATCAGTGTTGTTAACAATTTTTACTCCTTTTCTTAATTTAAATTCACAAATGTATAATTCTTCAAATAGAACAAGAAAACATATGCAGAGTATCAAAACAAAACTTGACACAAGAAATTTCCCGAGTGGAAAACCCTCCTGGGGTATAAAAACCACTCAACTGCCTCACTGGCTTAACTCAAAATTTCTGATTACAATTGTCTCACTGACATTACAATTTTGCCTCACTGGCATATTGTACTTCTCTGCTTGTCTCACTGACATTACAACATCACATTCAATGAAAAATATAACTCAGGGGATTTCCCTGTTTCAATGAAAACAAAACCTTATTTCTTCCTTTTAAGATAAACAAAATAAATTTTTAATCAACCTTTAACTGTCTTGAACTCCTACAGTCAATCAATTTTGATCTTCATTATATTTCATACCTCTGCAACACCATTTCAAACTAATTCACCATTTTGAGCTTTCTCTCTCTGCAAACTGAACAATTTTTCTTCTCTGAAAAATTATAGTCTTTAATCACCTTTACTTTCCCTGACACTTTCACTTTCTCTGACAAATATTACTCCATCATGATCATTGAAGAATGATTCTCCATTCCTACAAAAATTACATACCAATTCCTTTCTCCAAAAGGACTTCTTTGAAAATTCTCATTCATAATCTTTCATCTGCAACTCATCTCACTTATCTGCCATTCAAAAAACAAAATCTATATATGCAAAAAGAATTTCAATCAAAAAACAAAAATTCTTCAATAACCGGTTCAACTTCATTCTTCTCAAACTTCTCATCTTCTCTCTTAACAAAAACATAAAACAAAAAAAATGAAATCCCTTCGTAGAATTCTGCCTTTTCATCTTCTTATTATTTAGAAACCTTCTAAAAACTTACTCCTTCCTTTTCATAAATTTCTATGTTCAAAAATCTCTTAATCCTCGGTGAGAGAAGATAGAAATAGATGCTTTACTGCCTTTTACAACAAGGAGGACGTCAAGTTTTATCGGGCCAACTGACCGTTTGTCAAAACTTTCTATTTAAAAACCCACCTTTAGATCTTCGGTGCCCGCCAACTGTTGATTCAAACATAACCGTTGATTTTGTGTTTCCCGCGGACCACACAATGCCGACAACCGGCAACCGGGCATCCTAACCAATGGGGCCGGTAAACTCACGACCCGATACCCTTAACATCATCACTTAAAGCCCTGATGACCACTTCTATCGGTCAGTTTAAGTTTATAACATAAAGTGCATAGACTTCTGACGGGCAATAAGGTAATGAATAAGAAGTGTTAAACACAAAGTTTATAACTTGTTAAGTGTTAAGAAAAAACATATTTACCACTTACATTTTTCTAAACCTCAACATATGTAAACACCTCAACACATATTTAAACCTCAACCTTGTAAACCAAGCTTCAACTGATCTGCCACTGTCATCAACTTAATATGATGCAAGTTAACTTTTATTAAATGACATAAGCCCTCCTCCTGATTCAATATTGATGCAATGAGTGTCATCTTCTGAAATGACTAAGTCAGAACAAACTCACATAGAATCAACACTGATGTGTCACTGATGTCATTATCATGAAGGACCACTGAAAGATCAAAACTGAGAGATCTAACAACCATTGTCACTGATGCAGACCATATCACTGAACTGAAAAAAAAAACATTGCCAGTGATGAAGACCATGTCATATCTCTTATTGCAACTTTACAACATTGATTGCATACTTCTCAACACTGATTTCATAACCTGTCAACTGCATCTTGTGAAAACTGTGAAATGCAACATCCTGATATCCTGATATTTTGACATCAATGAAAAGACAACATCCTGAACTGTGAAATGTGCTACATGCCTGCCCCTCAACTGAAGAGTCACTATGCACCTCAGCGGATGCAGTGTGGCGAGACTGTGCTCGTCAAACTCGTCGGGGAGGCATCCTACAAAACTGAGGTAACCACAAATTAATCAAAGTTGCAGAAATAATAATGTGCCCAAACAAGCCCAATGTTTAAACTTGGGCTTTGATACCAAATATCATGCCCACATTTCCCATGCGGTCACAACACACAACACACATGTCATGTCCACATTCTCCATGTGGTCATGACACGAATTACAAAAAACTTTTCTACCTATCCCTAAGAACCCCCTTGCACGTGTCTACATGCTCGGTGGCAATACGCATAAGATGTAAACATGTCAATATCATTTGGGGAGGTGCGTTGTCCCATGTAGTCCCCTGCGTGATGATAGCCGTCTAGGGGGTATGCGACACGAAGTGTGTCGCTTTAGGGGTTAGAACGGTTTTAATCCTAACCCTAAGTTTCCTAGGTGTGAAGATGATTTCGCCAGATTTGAAATCTAACCCTAACTTAGATCAAAATGAAATCAAAATAATGACTAAGAAAATAATGGCAAGATGGACGAATGATTGAAATGGAAAGGTGAAATAAAAGTTAATAAAATATCGTAAAATTAAACCTTAGAAATCTAGGAAAATTTTGACAACATAATGCGTTTTCAATAATCGAATTAAAATTTTTAAAATAAAACTCCAATAAGAAATTAAATAAAATTTAAGAATGAAAAATTAAACTTAAGAACAAATTTAAAACAATCAAATATAACAAACTAAATACCCTATCAAGGTCAAATAAATCGACCTTGCATTAAAAAGTTAAAAATTTAAAATAAAACAATAAATCAATAACATGACGCCAAATTGGATTTCAAATTTGAGTCCGTTAATAAATATAATTTCGGCATTACATTTATTAATGAACTCGGAATAATAGAGAAAGGAAGAGATTAAAATACTCATTCCCGTAAACTAATAGTAAAAATTGATAAACAAATAAAATGATAAAATCACACTAGGGAAAAATAAAATAAATATCCCACTAAAATGAATTTAATACAAAGGGAATACTCTTCCCAATCTAAACAAATTTAATCCCTCCCTTTTTAAAATAAAATATAACTCACAAGGCAATAAAACAAAAATGCAAACCTTGTTTAAATTTAAAACAAAATAAATGAAACACAAGGATTAAAAGACAAGGACAAAAATGGAGAATTTAAAAATAAGGAATAAAATAAACTCCCTCACAATTCCCTCTCATTTAAATATTGTTTTCTAATTGAAAAGCCCTAATTCCATTTTATATTGCTTTCTCCTTTTGATGCCCTAATTTCCTTATCATTCATTCTTTTTCTTTTGTTTTGTTTTGCCTCTTGTTTTTGCAGGTTAGGGTTTTGATATTGGAGGCCACCATAAGAATGCCTCACAGAGGTTTGCATATTATTTAGAACAATAGGGTTTCTTTATTTATTTATTACCCCCTTTTTTTGTTATATTTTTGTTAACACCTAAGAGGGAGAGGGTTTTATATAATCCAAATAGTATTAACAAGGAAAAAGTTGTAGGTTGAGGAGTGGCGATGTCTGCTGTCTAGAGAGTAGTGGCCGTGGAGCGGAGCTTACGAAGAGTGCAGGATGAAGGATGGCGGCTGGGAACGCAAATAGGGGGTATTGATCTGGTGGAGGTGGAGACGGTGGGGAGGGTGATGTAAATGTTGAGCGCTGATTGAAAATGGAGAACGGTGGAGAGGGGGTTGAAACCCCCACCCACACCCTTTACTTAAACAAGGCAACAATGGGGTCTGTGGTGGGCATCGCCCACCACAGCCCCACCCCAACATTTTTACAACACTAAAAAAAAACTGCGTTATGTAACAGTCTACCAACAGTTCCATTGAATTCTATTTATTATATTTTGTTTATTGCATACGAAATGTATATCCGGTGTTAAATGTATATAAATATATATGTGTGTGTGTGTATACATAGCTTTATATATGCAGTCCATTCTACATTATAATAAATGTAAATCTTCCATTATTGTATATATATTTATATATATGCACATTTGTATATATATTTATATATATGTGTGTGTATATATATATTAATATATATAGAGATTATATAAGTTTAAATCTTTTTTTTATCTAATCTCTGTGTATACACAGTAATAAAACAAAACAATAGCAAACTAAGATTTAATAGGAAATGAAAATGTGTATATATATTTATATACATATATATATTCCATATATATATGTATATTTATAGATATACACTTAAACTGACTTTTCATTAACACTAATTTTTTATTTACATAGAAAACTAACTTTCTGATTTATAATCGTAAAATAAATCAGTAGCACTTCTTTTTTTTTTGAAAGCATAAATATTCATGGATAACTCTATTTATTTATTATTATTTATTTTTGGAAGAATTCAGATAAGGTAGAATATACGTGTTAATCTAAATTTTTTGAACAGCTTAACTCCCTAACAACAATTAGTAATATGAACATTCAATGCAACAACAGAAAAACTATTTAAAATTTCTCTTTCTTTCTTTGTATGCAATAAAATATAAACAGCAACTAATGCATTTTTTTTTGTTTTGAAAAGAAGAATGACAGCAAATGTATATATATATATTTTTTTTTTGCAAAGGACAAACGATAACAATTAAATCAAACTCTTGTATTTCCCTAAAACACACAAACTCCACAATATAGGAAATAAACCGTTTTCAAATAAAATATAAAGAATGTTTACATTGCAATATTTATCACGGCTAACTTCATAGGTAAAAAGACTTGAACAAATTTACAATAGGGCCACAAAGGCCATGGCTCAAACAGCCAATAACATATAACTATAGAAACACAAAGCTGCACTTCTCTCTAACTAAATTTCTCCAATAAGAACCTACAAATAAAACACAACAAGAAGGGAAAACCCCGCCACTTTGAAATGCCCTCCTCCCTACCATAGACCCGCAAGTGGGTGACCCCCGAGCTAGGGAGGTAGGGATTCACACAGTGGCAACACACCACAACAAGCACCAAAGCAACAACTTAAAAATCAACCCCAAGGATAAACACATAACACAACTCATGAGAATGAGTTTGATGGGGGTAGGGAATGGACCCCTCTACTTCAAAGGCCACACCAAAATACCAAATCTCATGGTCTCAAACCAAAACCTCCAAAACCACAACTCCTCAAATATCTCAAAATAAACTTCCATGGCACTCTTGTCATTCAAATAATCTCCACAACAAGTAAGAAGCCCTCAAAGCCAATAATAACACAAATATGGAAGTGACCTCAAGGAAGTTCCTTTCCCCTACCCCAAACAAGTTGAGCCTTACCTCCAAATGGAGGTGCTCTCACCAAACTCCCATCCCACACAAAACAAAATAAAATAGCAATAACAATTCAACAAACATATCACAATAAAAGTATGCAAGGGTAAAGAACATAGTCATGATCTTACCTTCAAAAGCCCTATTATGGGAGCATGTTTGGTGATGAGCTCCATGCCTCTCCAAACCTTCCAATCTTCAAGAATCCCTCTAACTTTCCCAAAAATTGCTCAAAATAGAAAGAAACTCCAAAATTCAAGAACCCCACACTCGTCAACAAGAGGAGGTAATATAGGCCATCAATTTTGGCCTTGAGGAATGAAAAGGTGACACTTGTCACCTTCTCCTTCCTCCTCCTATTCCACTTGCAAGGGAGAGGAAGTGTGAGGGTGACAAGTGTCATCCTCCAATTCCATCTCAATCCTCACCTCATCCACTTGTGCTCTCACACATATGTGAGAGAACAAGTGGTGAGGTGGCATTCCCTTCCAAGCCTCCATGAGGATAAGGGATGCCATATGGCATCCTGTTATTCCCTAAGAGAGCCATCTCCCTCCAAGATGCTCTCACACATGTGTGAGAGCCTTGGAGGAAGATCCCACACACTTGGGAGTCTTGGAGACCTCCCAAGTCTTCCTAGGGAAGGGATTCCCAAACTTTGGGAAGGGAGATGAGTCTTTCCCAAGGCATGATTCATCTCCCACCCTTATCTAATTCAAATTTCGTCACTTTAACTAAACCTCAGTTTAGAGAGACCAAAAGTGAGTTAGCCCAAGGTTTAGTTAGTCAAAATTGACCCTAGACCCATGGGTAACCACCTAGGGTAAATTTTGGGACACTAAGGTTCACCTAGGGGGTCATAAATCTACTTTAAATGACCTCAAAAATAAAAATAATACCAAGTGGTATAAGTCAATAAAAATTATACAACATATAATAGTAATTAATTTAAACAAAGGGTACTAGGCCAAAATGATAAAATTAAAACAAGTACTTAAATCAACACTCAATTTCAAATGTGATCCTCATCCCTCTTGAGAATGGATCAGTTTCACAGGGGATAACATATGTGTGAATTCTACCTCCAATTTCCCCGTGGCCTGGGAATGTAAATCCTACACATCTGGATCAAGTGTCAATCATATCATGAATAATCATAGCCGAAGTAACTGGAATTAAATTCATGCCATTGAATACAACAATATTCATCTATAACATAATTCCAAATTAAACTGTATTTTTCTATCAAATGTCACATAATCATCATCACATAAATAACTAGAAATCACATCACAAAATAGCATCAAAATATGATCAAATTGAATCACCATATGTCTAATCAATGTCATACCAAAATTAGGAGATATAATCAAATCTACATCATGAAACCATAGTCTCTAAAAGTCTGATAATGTCATCAACTAAAATGCATAACAATCAAAATAAGGAAGGAAAAATAATTGGCCTCACAGTTCCAATGGTTGATGATTGTAATGCCAACCTTGATGTACATTCCAAGGTTGATGAATTGTATAAATACATGTAATGAATTCGTGTGTAAGGTGTGTGTACGAAGATGTAAAGATAAGGTGTGAGTTGTAGAAGAAGAGCAAAGGAGACATACTGCAATTCAATGGAACTGAACTCAGGCATGATGTAGGTGCTACTATATCAGTTCAATCCTTGGTAGTGAGCCACATCTGGCAGTGAGCCATCCTTTTGGGCAGTGAGCCACCATTTGATATTCGGTATTGTTACTACATTTATATTGTGAGCTAACACTCACCGTGGTTTTCTTTGGCAGTGAGTTGCCCCCTTGTCAGTGAGGCATTCAACGCTGACCTTGAGATTCGTGACATGGCAGTGAGCCTCTTGTGGATCTAGGTTAAGTCTGGCATTTGTAGCGAGCATTTATAGCTTGAGCTTTTGGCGCAACGACAAATGATTCCAACAATTCGTATCAGAGCCATGGGTCACAGGTTCAAATCCCTCGGGTTGCGTTGAGGGGGGATTGTTGGCAGTGAACTACCCCCTTGTTAGTGAGGCATTCAATGCTGACCTTGAGATTCATGACATGGCAGTGAGTCTCCTGTGGATCTGGGTTAAGTCTGGCATTTGTAGCGAGCGTTGATAGCTTGAGCTTTTGGTGCAATGGCAAACAATTCCAACAGTTTTCCCTATTTAGGGTTTTCCACGTAAAAATTTTGGTGTTCATGTGCATGTGATGTTGATGTGTTCAAGTTTTTGATTTTTCTATTCATGTTTATTTCTGATAATAGAATAAGGAAATAAGTTAAGTGATTGAGAAATTGATTGTGGTTTATAGAAGTTACAATTTTGATACAACTGATTAACCGCCCCCCTCTCAATTGTCTTGTGCCTTTCAACAAATACCATATATGTGGCTCCTAAGGAAATAATAAACATATTTTTTATCAATTTATAATCACCCATTGTAAGCTTGAACTTATGACACTTGCTCCCACAATTACCATTGGCCACCATAATTTGGAAATTATTATAGGCATAGTCATAGCAGCAGAGTTGGTCAGCTAGTTTCTTGTTGATAAAGTTATGAGTGCTACCACCATCTGTTAGAACCACTATCTTTTGTCTTTTGATATAGCCAATAACCTTAAGAGTTTGAGGGCAAGAGAACCCTACCAAAGTATGAATAGAAATATGGGCATTAGGAGTTGATTCTTGTTCTAGGAAAACCAACTCATCTCCTGCATTTGAAGATTCCTCAAAGTCACCAGGTACTATTGTAGAGGCAATTATATATCAATGTTTCTCACTACATTTTTCACCCTTTTCTCATTTTTTATCACAATTATAACATAATTCCTTGACCTTTTTTTTTGGTCTCTCTTCATGAGAGATTATGTGAATTATGCAGGGTTTATTTCCTTTATTTGATGTCTCCTTTTTAGTTTTGAAGGAAGAGGAGGAGCTAGATAGTTGGGATACTAATTTATCTGTCACAAGCCATGCTAAAGCCAAAGCATCACAATAGGACTTTGGTTTACACATGAAAATCTCTACCCAAATATCCTCCTTGAGGTCACTAATGAAACAACTATGAAAAATGATAGATCTAAGCCACATGTCTACTTGGCCAATTTCTTAAAGTCACTATGATATTCCATGACTCAATGTGTTTGAAGGAGTTTAGTGAGAGTACCAACAAAGTCATCGTAGGAAATTGGGCCAAAATGGATGAGAGCTTCCTTATGAAATTCAAACTAGGTCAACAATGTGTTAGTCCTAGCCAGCCACCAATAGAACTGAAAGGATTCTTTCTCTAAGTGAAAACTAGAAAAGGAGAGATTTTGATCTTAGGGAATTTGATAGAATTAAAAATATTGATAAGCTTTGCCCAACCAAGTAAGGAAATTTGCACCATCTCATTTAGAAAGTTCAAGTTTAGGGGGATGGATAGGACCACTCTAATTCTAGAAGAAAGAATTCACTATAGGAGAGGAAAGTTGGCCTTTTTTTGTAACTAAGAGGAGTCAATCCATTTTTGGGAAAGTTGGGATATATGGTCTTTAACATTGTTAGAACTTACTTGACTTTCAATGTGCATGGTCTCAAGGTGGTCATTGAGAGAGTATGGTGGGCTCTAGTGGATTTGGTTGTTCCTGAGAGTGATCACATGCTATCGTAGGGCCTAAAAAAAATAGTAACCAGAGTTATATATGAAAAATTGGAAAGCTCAGAGAGATGAAAAGAATGAGATAAGGTACCAAAAGGGGGTAAAAGTTGGCCCAACCCCACAAAAGGGGTAGTTGGAGTTGTATGGTAGATTGATCAGCTCAGAGAGACAAGCACAATGGGATAATACATTACAATGGTAAAAGTTTTCCCCCTAGAATTTTTTACCTAGGGTTTTTTTGAAATTTTAGATTACTATGATGGGAAATAGTCAATTTCTTCAATTTCTCACCTGATATAGAGTTATATGTTGACGATTAGGTGCTCTACTAGATTGCATAGTTGTAGATTGAAAATCTAGAAGAATACTAAAGATCTAGGCAAATTATTGTGTTAATAACTATAGATCTAAAAGAATAGTGAAGATAGACTACATAGTAATGAAACTACTGATAAATATCGAATAGACTGCAAATACCCAGTTGCTAAGAAAAATTTGATGTGGTTGCATATAGGGAAAACAACAAACACATGGGAATATAGAGGGAAAGTACTATAGGGAGTGTCTAATTTGTGATCTCACTAGTATACTAATCCTATTTGTAAATAGTGCCAACCCAATATTTTAGAGTGCTAACTACATAGAATTAGGACCATATGTGTATCCCACTATTCTATCTTTGAGGTATGCAATGAACAACTTCCTAGGGCTAACCACTTATCAGTGCATCATAGAGTATAGATGACCAAATGTTACATAGCGTTAGGCTACAAAAAATCTTAAGGGGTCTTCTAATATACCCTTGGGTACATGGAAGTTCACAACTATATTCAAAGGTTGTCTAAGGCCTAGGTATTAGAGATAAAATACTCCTCACTTCACTAGACCCTTTGTGGGGAATCCAACTTAGCCAAAATTAAAAACTCTTTTGAATATATTTGAAAACCCTTGGCATAAATTTTCTAACCTTAAAAAGGAAAATAAACTACTTGCTTAATGGAATTTTTTCTGGTAAAAATACGGGTAACAAATTTAGTGCAATTGTAGCTACACCCACTTTTTGATCAAGAAGATCTCTCTATGGTGACGTAAGAGCATACGGTGGAAAGGTACAAATGGCCCTAAATTAGCAAGATTTCTTGGAAAAATGGATCTAGAAAGAGCTTTGATACCACTTGTAATGAATCTGCAAGACAAAATATGTTAAACACACAAAAATCATGCAGAAATAAGAGAAACATGATTACTTTATTATCAATGCAGTGCCACTTCAAAGGGGCAACCTCAAATAGAGAATACACTCCAATTACAAATATTCCAAGATGCCTTTCAATTAATAATTCATTACAATATATAGAGTTTTACTAAAGGCAACTACTACCATCCTATTCATGTGGGATAATTACTTGATTCTAACAACTAACGGGGTGACTTACAAAGAATATGCATTCCTTTATTAAAGATACCTAAGGGTGACTTACAAAGCATATGTGCCCAACTAATACTAGCTAATGTAAAGTCGAATTGAGTACATAATAGGTCAACATAGGAAAATTGAATTTTTAAGGTTGTGATGCCTTTTATTCCCATGAATTTTTAAGTTTAGAACTTTGTCACACTTTTGGCCAAATAAATAATTTATGTCGAAATAGGGTGAAACTGTTTTGCCCAAGACTATGTAAAACCTACATGGCATAAAGACTTTCATTGAAAATGTTTTAGCCCAAATTTATAAAATTTGATTTTGAATTTGAGAAGGGTGTTTATTTACATAGAAAGTTCTAGGTGAGAGACTTTTCCTAAAGAAACCTGTAAGGCTTGCCCTTGTCTCACTAGTACGTACCTATTCATCGTATAGTTCTAGATTAAAATATAAAATGTGTTGATTATTATATGATATAATTGTGTGATGGACATGTACTTAGCTAGATCATGCATCGGCATTGGTCTATTGATGTTTCTTTGGCTATGATTGCATTGTGGGATTTGATGTTTTGATTTGAGTGTGCAGGGAATACTTGCAAGTATTGACCAATGGGTGGATGTGGAGGAGGAGACAGGGAACCACTGGACCCCCTCACCTTACCTAGTCCAGTGGCTGAGTTATTAACCATGTGTTCATACGATATGTTAGTTATGTAACCCATCCTATTTGTTTGTGAACGAAGGACTAGTTCCAGTGGTTGCCCATTCACCTTAACTGAAAACCTTGTCAAGTTGGGTCCCTGTCTTGTACATAACCAGTATCGTGGTGTGTTCCTTGCATGAGTATGGTTGTCTTCAAGTCTCTTCCCTTCTTGGTTGTCTTTTATGCTTGCTAAGGAGTGGTTGCCCTCATTATTCATGATTTACTTGTGAGGACGAATTAGTTTAACGAACATCATAGGTTGGTCCTTTGTATTTTAATGTTTTTTTAATGACCTGTCATGATGCTTGCTAGAGTGTGTCGCATTTATTCCTTGTGTGTTTAAAGAGAAGTCGAGATAGTGCATCTTCTCTCATAGTGGGGTTCCTTGCTTTATAATGATTGTTTATCATATTTGCCTCTTGGGTTATAAGATAGTCTGTGAGGTAAACAATTAATTAGACTTGTGAAATCCTAGTGTTAAATTTAGTATAGATATGATTGTCATTTTTCCTTATTTTATGGAATGTATGTAAGCATATCAAACCCCCTTCCTTAAGATGAACTCACAAAGAGTAACCTTGCTACTTGCTTGATTTCACATGAACTTGTAGGAGAATAAAGTTTGTTGATTTTAATTGCACCTTTTATTTAACTCTTATGTAAGCATAGGAGTAGAAGGGTTGCATGTTGGTTGATAGAGGCCTTCCCATGTAATTATTTAGCCAAGTTAATTGTTGCTTGACAAGCCAGTCTTCTCATATGACTATTATCTATTTAATGGTGCCCTTAAAATATAATGGGATATCTTAGTGTAAGTAAAATTCTTATGGCAAGCCGACTATATTTATTCCATCTTAATCATTTGTTTTAAACTTTGAACATTTTTCTTTTTGTCAAAAAAAAAAGGAAAAAAAAAAGGAAGTCTTCCTTCCATATGATAGTCTTCTAACAATCCCATTTTATTTTGCAGCGAATATATTCTTCATTTAATAATTTTGTGTAGGGGCATTGGTAATTTTCTAATTCATTTATTCCTTCTTAAAATTTTACTTCTTCTTTTGAAAAAAATTACATTTTCATGAGATTTCTAGTTCAAGCTATTTATTCTTTATTCTTTTGGAATGGCATGTCTATGTGTTCGGTGGGGGGTAGAAGAAAGATTTCTTTGGTTTTGAAAGAGGAGATTTTGGGGAAAACCATCGAAATTTGTATAGGTTTGAATGATGATTTAAGTTTGTGGGGGGAATGGGGTTAGGATTTTATGGATGGGAAGGCAAACCTTGGCCGAGGGAAGGCACTTTGGAATAGAAAACGGAGTTAGGGTTTCATCTTAGAGGGGGCGGGGGGAAAATTTGTGGGGGTTCAGTTCATGGAGAGCAGGCACCGCCATTCGCTTGATGCTCAAACTGGAGATCGCCACACCTCTGCACTGGTTTCTCACCTATAGGGTCATCGTGGCCGTGGTTGTGGCTCCCACTATGTTGGCCATTGCCACGAATCCAATGCTCGACCACCATTTGGAACGTCCTCTCTGGCACTGTGCCTCTTGGACTCTGGAGGACTCTTGGAACCGTATTCACTACCCATTTCAATGCCGAAGGTAATCCTCACCATATTTATGTTTCTCTGTGTATTTAGCGTTATGCTTTCACTGGACTTTTAGCTTCACGGTGAGTAGATTGTTTAATTAAAACAAAACATTTCTTTTGGGCATTGTAAGGGGCACCACAGTCCTATATAGGTCCAACAAACAAAAAGAGAAGGTATAGCCAATGTAGTTATGGAATAAGATAAAAGAGTAGCAGCAAGTACAGAAGTGCCTCAGGTCTGGCTAGGCACAAGGGAATCTATTAGTTTTATGTTTTTTTTATTTGGTATGCTTCCCCTGTATTTTTAACTATGTATATTTTTTTTCACTGTTTATCTATCCTTGTTACGAGCAGTTCAACAAAATAAAACACAAGTAAAGTAAAGGGTAGATGAGCGTAGCAGGCATCAAAGAGAAATTGTGCATAAAATGAGGGAGAAAACAAACCATTTTACACTGTGTGCTACATTAGTAGGGCGCAGCAACAACATTTAAGCATAACAATGGAGGCAAGGGCAACAAGAGAGTCATAACAAAAAAAAAGAAAAAAATAGAGCTTAGATGGGATTTGTAGGGGCCCAACAGTTTGTGGGAGGGCGCATCAATGAGAGGCTTGTAGAAACAATATTTTTTTATTGTCTTGGAGTGCTCATCCTGATGTTTTTAGAAAAAAGAAAATTTTATATAGAAATTATTTTGTCTCTTAATGCTCTGTCAGTAAACGAAAATCTGGATCTCTTATTTATGTATTTTTTTTGGTAAGCTTAGTTTGACTGTCGACCTTACTTTCCAAACCATTCCTAATATGACTCTTTTTACAGTCGTCCAAAATTTCCCCTTTGTATGATACAGTCTTGTTATATTTTATTTAAAATCTCTCCTTTCGAACGATATAGTTTTTTTTAGTGTTGATTCTGGCATTTCCTAATAGTCATTTTAATTTTCTGATTTTATTTAAGGTAAGATTATTGTGGAAGTATTGAGAATGTGAGTGTTGTATACGTCATCATAATAAGAATATGGTTGATTAAATTACATAGTTGTATTTGAATAGTAAGTGATGCACATTTTAGGTAATTCGGGATGGCTTTTAGAAATAACATTAGTGGTATTTTCTTCTCTTAAATATATGTAATTGAGAAAATATGTAATTGCTATGTTGAATCATTAAAGTGTTTGTTATTAATGATTGTGGTTATATTAATTATATATAGAATGAACACTTAGCGGTTTATACAACCAAGGAGGATGGGCATGCTTTGGTGGCATATGGAAGCCAAGCTCCTTATGTATTGTTATTGTCCTACTCATTTTTTTGTTGGTATATAATTTTATAAAGAGGACGATCTCACACATACTTTTCAACCTAAGAGTTTGTGGAACTCACATTTATGTTTTTATTATTGTTGGATTGTGCCATTGTAGTGCTTGACTGATTTTTATGCTTGTATATACATTTCATCACGCTTATATGGATGATTTACATTATGGAATTTGTATGTTTACCCTTCTCTTTCCTTGAAATGAAATTGTATGATAGTGATGTTGTAGTAAAGAAAGATGGGTAGGAATTTAAAATTTATCGTTGCCTTTCCGTTAGACTCATAGGCCTCTCTTGCTCATCGGCCCATGAGCATCCTTTTTGTTTTGTGAATTATTTATTGGGTTTGTGCCTTGTGTGCTATTTTGTTTGGGTGGTCAAGCTTTAAGATCCTCTTGTCATGTCGTTCTCTCCCTTGGTGATGTAATGGGTGAACAAGTGGTTTGAACTAATCTTTATGTGAACTATCTTGATGTCCCCCTTGAGACCCTTGTTATGTGTGAGTTGGCCAAGTTAGCAGTGGTTTCTCTGATCTCCTCTCTCCATAGCTCGGGGGTTGCTTAGGGCGCAATGGACATCCATTGCGTCTGACGATGGCAATATGGTTGGGAGGAGAGCAACATCCCCCATTGGTTCTATCTGGACGATCTTCTGGAGGTTGACGATAGGTTCAGTATCTTTACTAATGTACTTATGTCGTTCTAGTTGTCATTGGAGCACCTTGGAGGATTAATTGTTATGATTGTACTATTATTCATTGTAAATTCTTTTTATCAGAGTATGATGCTTCCATGTTGGGAGGATAGCCTCCGCCTTGTAATTGTCTTAAGTTATCAGTAGATTTATAATTTGACTCTTTCTTTAATGGAAAAATCACTTCTTGCGTATGACTTTACTCTTGCATTATTGTTTCATCTATATGTTGAAGTCCTTATATTTTATGTTATGAAGCCATGCTATGTTTAGAGTTGTTTCCAAATCTTTTAGTCTAGAAATACTCATAATGCTCTTGTATGTAATAATGAACGAAATTGTATCTCTTTTACTTATGAATGTTTTATCTTAACTTTGTTTGTATTGCATCTTCTTGCTTTGTGGTTAGTTTTTTGACACTTTATGTTGTATCCCTTGGTTGGGTCCACCTGGCAAGGTGTCTTGGATGCTTTAACCGTCCCTTGTCTTCCATCCCCGCCTTGTGCGACGGGGTTTTAGGGACAGGTGGAAAATTTTTGTTAGTTCATGTCATGACCACATGGGAAATGTGGGCATGACATGTGTGTTCTCATGTCATAGCCACTCGGTAAAAGTGGGCATGACAAAACCATCTGGTGCAGGGCACCTAGCAAGGTTCATGGTGTCTAGTCAATCTAGTCAAATTTACATGTTTCCCTAGTTAAGATAGTATGTTCTAGAGTCAAAATTTTGGTGTTATGGTCTCATTAATGATAGACATAGTGGATTTTGTTTTCAAAATATTGTAATAAATCCCACTAAGGGCATGACAATGTAGTGGTGGTCTTAGAAAAGGCAAATTTCCTTTAATAGGACTGCAATTTTTTCCTAGATTTTAGGACAATCTTTTTATTTTCTTTATGGAAGGCTTTATTACCTTTTTTTGGACTTTTCCACGAGGGGTAAGGGAAGAAATCATGGAATCTTATTGTAAACATGTTTATGATGCCTCTCATATATCGAACAAACTTGTGTGGTGAAAGTTTGGTGAAGAAATAATACAGAAAGATATAGTTTCCTACACTTTTGACTGTTTTCTTGGTTTTTTCAGCACTAGTACATACATGTACGGCATTGTCATGGAGGGAACCGAATGAAATTGGGAAGAGGGCTATGTTATCTTTGTTTTGCATTTGATTTGGTGGAGTATTATTGTTGTTTAAGAATCTAATTCACATTTTTCTGATTTTTGGTCCAAAAAGCTAGTTTTTGGGGTTTCTTAAGAAATTGATGGCTTTAGAGCCATTTCCATTCACACCCTAACCAAATAATGGATGGAATGGAGCTATTTTGTTGTTTTTCCTCTATTTTTGGTGTTGCAGATGAAGGGAATTGGTGGAGGAGATCTATTAGAGCAGAAACAACCTAATATCATCATGTATTAGGCATCTTGAGTATTGGTGGAATAGTGGTTTGAAGAGTAGTGGTTTGAAGAGTAGTGGATGTGGGTTGACCCAAGATCCTTGAAAATAGTTTACATAGACCATTTTCAATATGTTTGATGCCCTGGAGCAGGTTTTAGAAGAGTAGAATAAGTTTCATGGTCATTTGCTATGTGGAGGAGGCCTAATTAGGCCTAGTGCAGTTACGACAGTCATCTTTTGAAGCATATGTCGCAAAACAACCATATTTGCATGTCTGATATATCATGCAAATCCATAATGGGTATCCAAAAATCTATTTTATTCTTGGGTTTTCCTTGAATCCTTCAATTTTTTCTCAAAAAACCTCATTGATAAGGCTACAAGCCATTAAGGTTAATTGTGGAGAACGATAGGAAGTTTGTGTTGCCAAGTTTCTTGATGAGTCTCATAGGAGTCTATTGGTCATATTAAAGTAGTTTGAGGTGCAATTGCAAGCCAGTTAGTTAATTAACCCTTCTACCCTTCATTTATGTATATTCCATGTTTTAGCAACCATGTTCATTGAAGAGACAACTTACTATCTTGTGACAGTCAATGAAGTAGGTGCAGGAATCCTTTTGGTCTGCCTTGGGAGAGGTGTAATTAGTCATTTTTTAGGGGATCTCAATTGCCTAGAAGGGTTTAGAAAATCTCTCCCACATTCAAGTCATAGTGTTTAACCTTTCTCAAGTCTTGAACTCAGTATGACAGAGGGAGGATAGTCCATACCATGCTGCTCCAGTCAAGATAACAGTCCAAATTTTAGTCACATCTGTCTTTCCTTTGCAATACCATCTCACTCAAAATTGCCTATGTGGCAGTGAACCCCCCCCCCCCATTTGCAACAAATTGAATAAAAATTTAAGTTCAACTCTAAATTCCTCCAACCAAAAGGTATTTTCATGAAAATATAAAAATACTCTTTGATAGAGCTTGGAGTCTAGAATTTAGAAATATATTTTTTTTAATATTTTGATTAGTTCTATTAAGATTATTTTTAAATTTATTTCAAGTAGGTTATTATAATCAAACATGCAACTGATTAGAAATTAAAAATAAAATATTGAAGTATAATTAAAATTTTTGAAAAATATATGGTGCACTAGAAGAAAGAATCCTCTCCAAGAGAGTATAATTTTTTTTTTTTAATGATAAAAAAATTTAAGCAAAACTTGATGTCACATGAAAACTATGTCAATTTGAGTAAATTTGACTTAAAAATTTATTAAGAAATAAATATTCATAAAAAATTAAATTTGTTTTCCCATTTTCAAGTTACTTAAGTTGGAAAAAAAATTAATTTTCTTTAAATTTTGTGATGTCCATCAACCTCACTTTTTTTAATTGTTTTCACAATTTAATTTATGCTCTTGTTAGATGGTGAAAGGGGAAGGACAACTAGCGTAACCAAACTAGGTCAAACCTCATTTTCCACACACAAACATTCAGAATATGAATTGAGCTTAGTCACCACTTCACAGAAGGGGTAAGCTATAGGTATCTCATTCCTTTTATGTTGTATATGAAAAGATGTTTAACTATGTTTTTACAAACACCAAATGAATGGATCAAGTAAAACCCTAATTGAGAAGAATTATTTGAACAAACAGTACCTAAAAATAGAAAATGACAGAATGAACACAGAGATGTAAATAGATAGTGACAGAGAGTGTGCACTTACAATTTGAATGCCCAAAGGACTAGGGCGGTATCACCTAGGTCCTTGAAGATCTCTCAAAAATGAACTTTCTGTACCAACCTGTTAAGTCTCTGATGAAGGTCACAGATCCCAGATCTAAGGGTACAGTGGACTTGGGCAGTACCACCGAGGTCCCTATACTTTTCTGATGACAAATCTAAAACTTGTGTAGCAACTGTGATAGTAATGATTGTTTCTTATTCACTCCTTTTTGCCAGATCTTCCTGAACCTGACCTACACAACAAAAAGATAGAGAAAGCTTGTTGTGGCTATATAGGAGTTTGTCTTGGTCAAACCCCATTTTGGTATTCCTACCTCAATGATAACCAATGTCAAAAGATGCAGTTGTGTGTGCTCAAAAACTCTAAGTGATAGCATAAACAATGCAATACTTCAATCAAATCCAAGATCCTAAATGACTCAAGCACAAAGGAAATAGATCCACATAATGTTTTTCTCAAGGCAACAAACAACTTCACCTCAATGAGATGATATCAATGAAGATTTGCATAACAAGAAGGTGAGGCAACCATATCCACAGAGGATAGTATTCCAAAACTCAAGTAGGAGGATTCAACCCTTCTCCCAATCATACAAAAGGATTCACAAACCCTAGGAAGAGATAGACTCAAGATCTTTAATCCTAATCTTTACAACATCCTTCAAAGATAGGAAAGATCCAAATCTTCAATGAGCTTCAACACTTTGCAAACCTTCAATAGCAGTTATAGTAGAATTTTGGCATAATAAGCTTACATAAAAATTGCTTATGATAAAATGATTTTGAGATATTAAATATCCAACCTTAGAAATGAGATAAATTGAAATAAAAGGCCAACATCAAGCAGGAGAAGAAATTTGAATTTGGAAACATGAAGCACAAGGCAAAAGCTGACACAAAAGTTCAATTTGTAACCCTTGAGGTTCAGGGAAGGACCAAGGTGGTACCACCCAGGTCCAACGCCTAAATTGAACTTTGGAACAAGCTTAAGGGTGGCCCATATATCTAGAATCCACAATCTCTTTTCAGGTTTTGTCAATAATTACTCTAAAATATGACATTTTGTTGAAAGGATAAGTGTCAATCAAGGTTTGGATAGGTCCAAAGATGAAAAGGGTTAAGGGACACCAAAGGGTAGGAGGTAAACATAGTGAAATTGTGTTAATCCAAGAAGGGGCACAATTTACAACATAACATTTAGCCCCCACTTTAGTGGCCATATGACAGTATGTGCATATTCAACTAAAGAAAAGTAAATACTGTAATCATGAAAAGAATACCCAAAAGGATATTTTAGAGGAGGTCAAATGTTTCCAAGCAAGAGGAGGAAGCCCCTAATCTGCAATCCTACAAGATCACAAGGTTATGAACTGCAACCTACAAAGAAAGATATATTAGACAAATATTCAAATCAACCTACGAACTGAAGGGAAAATATGATTCATCCCAAAACTAGCATCTGAGATCAGTAAGTGTCTGTAGTAACAATCATTCTCTTTGATTGCCTCAAAACACATACTCAGTTACAATGCACTTCTGCATTTTATTACAGACTTCACAAGCATTATTGTTTCAACTTCCCACAACTGAACGGCCACAAACAGTTTAACCACCTTGTCATCCAATGAACAACAAGATCCATCATGTAGTTGCACTGTTATCAAGCATTTCAACATTCGGCCAAATTCACAACAATGATGTGTAATCAATGAATAAATCTGTGACAGATGTCAATGTCTGACTTGATCATCTATCACCATCACATATCAACCATCATCCTTAGTCTCATCCATAATTTTACAGCCTACTGCTATATCGCAGCCCTTCCAAAAGACCATCGCGATGTGGCAGTGTCTATACTACACCACCACAAGCCTTCCCCCAGATTGTCGCGAGACTACAGTTCACTTCCAACTATACCGCACTACCGCAGGCTAATGAACTATCTTTTGCGGGATGGTGAGATATACTACAACACTGCAGGCACACATTACTAGCCTTCACGGGGTGGCAGGATCTATACAGCACCATCACAATCCATTTTACGGGCTATCGTGGGGTGGCGGGGTAACTCCCATTCTACCACCGGCACATTTCACGAAACACTACAGGGTTGCGGTAGGGTCCCGTACTACCGCAAATCACTTTACTGACCTCTACAGGGTGGCGGTAACACCACACTACCGTACGCTAGTTTATAGACTCTCACGGGATGGCAGTAAACACCACCAACCCACACCTCTCTTGGTTGCACCCTACAGGACTGCGGTAAAGCCCTGAATGCTACACTTGGAAGTCAAATTTTGATGGTGTCTGAGATAGGGTTTTAGTAGTGAGTTTGAGACACACTTTCTCAACATTCTCCCACTTGACGAAGAACTCACTAAACCCCTTCCAATGTTTAAAGTCACTGAATCACATCATCACAGCCATACATGCAATCTCAAGAATCTTAAACAATGCTTCTGTGCTCCAACCAAGACACCTGCAACAACATCCAAGATGTCCACCATCTCAGGCAATAGCTCCAGCCATCCACCAAAGGAAAAGGAACAATCAAAGGCATATATGCACCAGTCTAAAGAACAAAAGCATCAAATTCAACTGATAGCAAAGGCTACAGAATATTGCCACCACTCCACTATGCTCACAAGC
Source organism: Cunninghamia lanceolata (assembly GCA_027924645.1). Taxonomy (NCBI): domain Eukaryota; kingdom Viridiplantae; phylum Streptophyta; class Pinopsida; order Cupressales; family Cupressaceae; genus Cunninghamia; species Cunninghamia lanceolata. The sequence goes on from BSBN01000074.1 coordinate 11,113,225, forward strand.
TATACAAAAGCATCAACAACATCAACTTCAAAGCTTCAACCTGAACACAACTATGAAGACATCCTCCATAAAACAAGATAGAACATCATATAGAACAACAACCAGGAAACTAACTTCTCTCATCCTACTGATTAACCCACACGACTAAAATAAGCACACATAGCAAGTGCTAATCTATCCAATCACCCATACCTCCAAGGTATACAAAACATAGTAAACTCATGCCATAAATATATATATATATATACACCCATAAACTACAATTATAAACTCCATGTACAAACCTATTAAAGAATGGCATACACATCCAAGAGCTCCCACTACATGGGTAATGCAAATATGAAATAGATCAAGGCATACCAAGTCTACCAATAGCATCACATAGAAAGTGTAAACAACAACATGTAGTACGAAGGAACCATCCACAATGATATACTAATCCTGTAAATCAATAACCTGTAAGAACAACTCTCACCACAAGTCTACATAGGTCTCCCAAGTTCTCCACACCCAGCAAAGGAAAGAGATAAAGGAACCTCCATGTCATCACCCAAGAACATAAGTGAAAACACATGACCACTAGCTAGTGATCACAATAGCTCCAACCAAACCTCAAACCAATGTAATGTAAAACCAGCTATCCAGGAAGATAACTGAGGAAAAGATAGAAACTCTGCACATCATATACTTGTAGAAAATCCTCCTACATACACCTCTAAGTGCCAGCTGTGTCAAGTATGATCTCCACCCAAAATCATTCAATCTCAAGAGATCAAACACAACATATATATCATGTAACTACATGGTTGTAAGCTTCTTAAAGAAGATTAAACTTAAACAATTCATTCCACAAATAGGAATTTAGCCCAATAACATCTCCAAAACTTCTCATAAAACAAACCATATACCTAAAGAGATAACCATACCAAGTAATCCTCAAATGAACCCTCCAGAACTAGAAACTATAGCTCAAGATCCATATCCATGAAAGATAAAGCATATAGACTCATGCTAAACCATCCTCAAATGAGTCTCCATAATGAATGACCATGAATCAACTCAATCCCATGAGAACTAAAGCATGAAACATAACACATCTGAAAAATGTAATGGGCAAATACCTCTCAAATAATAAAATGCCAAGCAAACCAAGAGTGGGGAAAGAGAATGCTCCTCCAAGATATGCAATCCATCATGACTCCTCCAAAAAAAATCTCCCCATAGATCTCTGTTGAACTCATGTCCAACCAAGGTGTAGGCTCTTCGAACTTTCTATTGAAATCTCATCAAGAGTAACCATCCCAACAACACTTCTCTCATCTTAAGAGAAATATGGGTTCATCTCATTCTCCATGTATCCATGAGCACCTGCAAACAATCATCTCATGCTAAACTCCAAATGCATGACTGTACCATCATGAAGTTCTTAAGCATATGACCAATGCATCCAAAACACAAAGAATCACTAGACCATTGTCAAAGCTCCAATCATCTGAATTAGGAACTTGTCATGACATCATGATCTTACCATCCCCCTTAGGAGATTCCATGCTCCAAGTGAACATAGCATGGTCTCAAAAGCAATGTATCATGCTGAAACTCTAATGCATAAACAAGAGTATACCATGACATAAAACAAACAAACTCTAAACCAACATCACCTGTCAAGCACTACTGACACCTCAACCAAAGACTCCACGAGTCCTCCATGGCTCCAAGATGTTACACATCTTCAATATCATGAAGATGACCCATCTCTAAATAGTGTCCATGCAAATGCGAAAGAACCGTTCTACAACAACAGGATCTAAGAGCTCCTCCTAGTAACATCTACAACACTAAAGAAGATTATCCATCACCAAGTGATGAATTCACAGTCATTGCTAAAGCTCCCACTAAACCATGACAACCGAGCTCTCCAAGCATCATGACCAAACATCTCTTAATCTGAAAATCCTCCAGGTCCACACATGAACATGTCCATCTGACAGTAATACCAAGTGGCACCAAGATCTCCATGTCAAGAAGATAAAACCATCACTGTCAAAATCTCACACTAAACTATGTAACAATTCTATTCATGACATCGTGATAAACATGCTACAAGTTCTAATAACCAACTATCCAGGCACTCAAATCATCCATCCTCTCATCCCAATGTAACACCAACGCACAAATGACTACAGACAAGGCCAACTAACAAAGTCTACATAAATATTGAATCAATCTTGTGGATATAGACAGTCCACATCCGAGTCATCTCGCTGCAATCAAATAGGTGATCAGCGCATAAAACTGTATAACTCGTACATCCCAAACATGAAACATGCAAACTTGTCATCACATTATTAACCTGTAAACTGAGATAACAAGAAGATAAAATGTAGACCACAAGACTCAAATATCAAATCAACCATAGATCTGATTTGCCAACTATAAGATTTAACCTCCTGAAGCTGTGCATCTATGTTCTGTTATGGTGCATCTACCAAACTGTGCATATGCTCTCTATTTCCGCGCTTTTGACCTCTATCTCAGCGCTTTTGTAATAGCTACGCATTTGATCTCTATCTCTACGCATCTAATCTTTGTACCTGCTCTTCTGATGATGATAGTGACTTTTAAGATTTTCTTATGATCTTGCTAACATTGACACTTTTCACAAGAAAACTCTCTGATCTACTTGCAAGTTAGGGGCTGGTCTAGTCATTCTAGTTGCATTGTTAACACATCGTATTTTTAAAGGATAGTAATTGAATGTTCATGTAAAATCACAATCTAAATCTCACTAGGAAGGGAGTAACTTGATCTAGTTGCATCAACAAATTGAATCTAGTCCCAATGCTAGGAGGATAAAATTGAACCATTGCTATCTTTCTTTCAAAGTTAACAACTTGCGTGTGTGCCCGAGTAGCTAGCTCATATAGTCTTTTTCATTTTAATTAGGGGAAAAGAACCACTGTCTTTCATGTTTTTGGGAATGATACTAAGCCTATGCTTTCCCCTATCTTGGGTGACCAAAATGCCAAACATATCATTTTTGCATGTGTTAAACCCTTAGATAGGCCTGCCCTTGGATATCCTTCCATCCAAGTGGGAATGACCTTAAGTGGTAACAAGCTAAAGCCAAGCTCTACCAAGCCACTATAAATAAATTGTGTTTGGAGCGAAAGCTTCAAACAATGAGTGAAGTTGTGTTATACTGATAGCCAACCTCCCCCAAAACCCTCCAAGGCGCAACCCTTGCAGGCTGGGAGACTCCATAATGGAGAGTAGTGCTGCCGCATGTATAACCACTTGAACAGTTGCACTTACTAATCATCCTTTGTTTTTAGTAGCCAAAAACCCCTATAAGCCGGTGCAAGGAAGGGCGATTATCACCTCCCGAAGATGCCTCATCTAGAAATAGTGAGAATTTGGTTTATATTGTCCTAGCCAGCCTAGGATTTGTACTTGCTTTTGAGTATAAAAGAGTCCAAAAATTACAAAAGAAATCAAAAACCATGAAATCATTCTTTGTGTTTGTTGTGTCTTCTTGCCATAATTGAGAAAATCAGATCAAAAAGACCAACTTGCAACCAAGAAACCAAAAGCATCAAAAAATGTGTCAAAAACTTTGCAAAACTAATCAGAAAACCAGAGCTGCGCATATACCCTCTAAAGCTACGCATCTGTGTCAACCTGCTGCACATTTATCCTGACTTACTGTGCATTTGTCCTCTGTTTCAGCACATTTAGTGCTTCGCATCTGCAATAGTGAGCATTTCCACATCTTTTGAGAGTAAGTTTTCAACATTTCTAGATACCCTTTTTAGCCTTGTTCCAATTTCTGAGATCAGTTTTACCATGCAGTCACCTCTTCCATCTATTTCCATAGCATACCCTCTCTTTCGTTGGTCGTCTTGTCCACCTTCTACCAAGTCTTCCCATAAACAAGTCAAAAGTACCTATATCAGATTAGTGCAAGACCTTTTTTAGATCATTTTAGATTCAAGTAACCCTAGTAGGTCACAGAACTTCACTAGTGGTCTTGGTGCAAGACTAGTCTCTACATAATAAATGAGTACTGAGTATCCTTACTTGTGGCTATCGTCTTGTGTCGACCAACTTGGAATCATTGATCAAAAGAGTCCCTTGTTCAAATCTCATCATCGCAAGTATCCTCTTCTCAACAATCTCCACAAGCACCTTGCCAAAGTCTCTAGTGTCACCCCACTTCCTCCCACGTCACCTTGCATGGTATTAACCAGATTACAAAAACAAAAACAACTCGAAATGGCCAGAACATCTGAGAGAATTGTGTCCCCTCACGACAGTGATGAGGAAATCTCTCGTGAGAAGTACCAAGAAGCCCTCCAAAATAAAAAATTTCAACTCATGCTAGACAAAATGCTTAAAGAGGACCCTCAAAAGTACTTCCTTCATCTTGCAACCCAAGCACTTAAACTCCCCTCAGACTTTGATCTTGACAAAATAAAGGAGTCCGCAGAAGAAGAAACTCACAAAAAGAGCACAAATGAGGAAAGCTCCCTTGACAAAGACAAAGGAAAGAAATTCGTAGACCCCAACATACCTCTGGACATATTAAAACAAATCGGGAGCCTAACACAGAAAGTGGTGGATCTCCAAGCAGGGCCACCCACTAAAACTTATTCCTTGGAAGACATCACACCGTATCCCTTTGACAAAAGCTTGAACATGGTACCCTTCCCCTTTCAGTTTGAAGTTCCTAAGTTTGACAAATACAAAGAAAAAGGAGACCCAAGAGATCACATTAGGGAATTTAACACCGCATGCCTAGAAGTAGCTCATAATGAAACTTTCCTAATGAGACTATTCCCTAGATCTCTAGGTGGTCAAGCCATGGAATGGTTCTCAAGACTTCCCCCGGGTATCAAAACTTTTGATAAGTTAGTAAACAAGTTCATCCAACACTTCTTGTATAACATTGAGCACGAAGTTTCCATGCTTGACCTATGCAATACAAAGCAAAAGGGAGGCAAATCCTTCACTGCCTTCTTACAAAGGTGGAGACAACTCATGAGCAAATTCTCATATCACGTACCTAAGTAGCAAATGACATAGATGTTTGTCCACAACCTTAACCACGATCTAAGTTACCAAATCCAAATTCAATGCCCTACCTCATTTACGAAAGTCATTGAGATGGGATTATTTATTGAGAAAGCTATGATCGCCAAGGGGCAAATAAAGTTGTACAAGGACACCCCTAACTCTAACTACACCACGAACAAGTCAAAGTTTTGGACAAAGAACAAAAATGTCATCAATGATGGAGTAGTTGATGCCAAGGTAGCAGCTCCCAAACAACAACCAATCTTCACTCTCAAAGGCAAAGCAAGCAATGTTACACCAAACAAAACTATAGATTAGATAAGCAAATAAGGTAGAAATACTAAACAAAATGCAATAAACACAAGAAGTTATACCTCACATGCAAAACCAATCCCATCAAGGAAGGAAGAAGCCTTTGCACCCAAAACAAGCTCCTAAGACATGATTATCCCTAGACAGAAGATTTGAATGTGAAATGCTACTCTAATTTGCAACTCACTATTCTAGCTCAAGAGTGATTTTGACATGGTAACTTTGCATAAACTTGGATGATGAAAATGGCTTGGGAGAGGTTCTATTTATAGATTTTTGGAAGGGATTTTGATCCAAGGGTGGAGATTGATTTGGAAGATCAATGGTGGAGGATAAAGTGATGTGAAGGGCCTAGATTCAATCTTGAATGAATGGAGGGCTAGGAATAAAAGTGAATCTTTTATTTATTTTAGGAAAAGGAGTTATTAAATGAGCATGGGGGTGAAGGATTATTTTGGAATTAAAGATTCATATGGGGGAATGTAAATGAATTAAAAATTCATTTGGGGAAGAGAGGAAATAAATGAGTATGGGTTTGTAAGGAAAATTAAATGTGATGTGGGATGTTTTTTAAATAAAAAATTGACTTATGTGGATTTAATTCAATTTTTTATTTGGAGGATGTAGGGAAGGGTGTTAAACAAGGTTTGACCACCCAAATGAAGGGGTTAGAATTAATTAATCACATGTTTTATTTAATTAATCCTAGGGCTAGGATGAGGTAGGCTAGGGTAGGCAATTAAATAATAGCTATTTAATTGTCTAGGGTAGGGATAGGTCAATTAGTAGGCTGGATTAATTAGTTAACATGGTTTTAACTAATTAATTGGATTTAATGAAAAGGGGGAAATTGATTTAATAAATATTGCATACTTATTAAATCAATTGGCTAAGGTTGGGACTATTGAATTAATGAAATTAATTCAATTGTTGGGATAAAATGATAGAAAATAGTGTAATGAAGGGATAATTAATTAAATAAAAATTTAATTAATTGGTTAGGAGGGAATTTGACATGATTAGGGATGTCGGGAGTTGGTTTGATGGTAGAAGACATTTTTAGGTGTCTACAAAAACCTTCCCTTGTGAGCCAAAACAATGGTTTACCTCAAATCCTAGACGAAAATTCACACCACTCGGGGAGTCCCAAGAGTCTACATTAAGAAAGTTGTTAGCCAACAATGAGATCACTCTTCCACCCACTAGCAACTATAAACCTCAAGTAAAACCTCACTATTGGAAAGACACTAATTTTTGTGAATATCATAGAGGAAGAGGCCATAAGACCAATGACTATATCCATCTCAAACACGTCATTCAAGACATACTTGACCAAAATCAGGTAGGCACTCAACAACATACCTCTAACGAGACACATGTGGCATATAAGGATCCTCTCCTCAACCACAACAGGCCATACAACAACAATAACAACTACAATAGACAGAATCAGAACAATGGACACAACAATGCTAACTATGCAAATGTGCCATTTGTTTATACCATCAATTGCATATCGGAGCACATCCCACAAGTCAATGTGGTCATGTTCAACCAACAATTAGGACCCAACAAAACTGATTGCAGTATCGTCACCCGCAGTGGTAAGGTCACATTAAAAATGCTTCCTCCAAGGTCGTCACCTTCTCCGTCTAACTCCCATACATACAATGTCATAGACCAATTTCAGAAAACTCCTGCCACACATATCTATCTTAGAGTTGTTGCGTCTGTCTCCCTCCCACAAGGAAATTCTTGATAAAGCCCTAGTGGAAACAACTGTACCCACAATCCTGGCCCAAGAGAGGTTTCAAGCCATGGTAGGAAATCTAACCTCCTCCAGCACCATATCATTTACCAAACAGGATGACCTTTCAGTGTCTCAGCCTCATAACACACCCTTGTATATCGTTGCCTTCATTCATAAACACCGTATCAAAAGAGTCCTCATTGATGGAGGGGACGGTTTAAATATTTGCACACTCAAGCTAGTCCTTACATTGGGGTTCTCTGAGACTGCAGTGGATCCTAGGAAAAAGATCACTATTAAAGCCTATGATAAAGAAGAAAGAACTACTAAAGGAACAATGGTGTTACCAATACAAGTAGGACTAGTGATACAGGATGTTGTTTGCTAAGTCCTAGACAGGGAGCTAGCCTATAACATCCTCCTAGGTAGACCCTGTATTCATACCATGAAAGCTGTGCCTTCTACCTACCACCAATGCATCAAATTCCCTCATAACGGCAAATAGATCACCATCCAAGGTGATCCAGATCCTTTTCAGCATTGTAACTCTGTCTTCTTAAAGGTTGATTGCATCATTCACAACAATAGAGCTTCTACATCCCCCATCCTATAGCATGATTCTACCTCCGAAGCTTCCTCGTCCAAGCCGAAAGAGTAGAAAATCACAATCAAAGAAATAGGGGTAGGGGAATACTCCATTGAGCACAGCCTCAACTTAGCCAAAATGCCTCTATCTCTAAGATCCTTTGGTCGCCCTAAATCTTTTCCAAAGCCATCTGCTCCTCCCACACCTCCCGCAGGTCCCTTTGTAAAATGGGGGACCCTATCAAATGAAATAGAGGAAAGAGATGTCTTACAATGGCTCTACACAGAAGAAGATAACACACAACAAGAACCGCCTAAGCTCCCAACAGAAATCTATGGCCGTGGTGAGTCTATCTTACACAGAATGGGTTATGAAGGACAAGGTCCCATTGGCCTACAAAAAGAAGGAATTACAAAACCCATCCAACCCTCCTCATCCTCATTGGAGAGAAATACAAAAGGGTTAGGATACAAGGACAAAGGTAAAGCTAAGGCCAATGCTTGTTTTGTGGAGAAGATCCATGCACTACAAGAAGACAGTGACACAGACTCTAACAAGTATGAGTGGGTTGAACTCACAGAGCACTCCTATGAGGACAAAGGAATTGACACCATTCAAACCTATAGCCCCTACCATGAGGGACAAACGCTAACGCATAGACCATTAGAGTGTGATTCACCAACTCCTGAGAGTACGATTTTCAAGGAAGGTCGGAGTTCCAAAGCGATAAACAATCTTGAGGAAAGTACCATTCCAGATCCTATCCCTACCAATCTGAATCTTGACCATATATCCATTCAAACTATCACACCTAATGAATCAGATCCATCTTTTGACCCCCTTCCCCTTGTCCATCCTGAACTTATCGACTAGGATTTACAAGGAACCCCACAACTAGACATGTTCCAAAATGATGATGCCTATATTGACTACATGGAACTTGGGGACCACCTACCTATAGGAGATCATAAAGTTGGCTTCATCATTGAACTCAACACTGTGGCTTATTTTGGAGAGGGTGCCAAGCCTTCCAGTCGCAAAATCATAAAAATAAAAAATGGATTTGATGGTGAAAACTGCTCTGCGGCCGTATCAGATCCTGAAATAGTAAAAAGAAAGGATGCACCGGATGGTGAAAACCTCTGTGAGGCACCAAATGATGGAATGCTTGACACTCTCCCCACCGAAATGTATCAGGAGAAGTCTTAGATTGTGGTAGAACCTACAGAACCTGTCAACATTGGAACAGAGGATAATCCTAAGATCATTCACTTTGCAAAGTCTCTATCTCCATCGGAAAAGACAAAGTTTGTACCATTCTTCAAGAAAAAGCAAGTCAACTTTGCTTGGTCATACGCAGATATGCCTGGTTTAGATCCAAATTTGATTCTACATCATCTTCCACTAGACCCAAGGGTCAAACCAGTCAAGCAGAAGCTCAAGAAGATGCATCCCCATATTGCATTACTAGTAAAAGAGGAACTCAAGAAACTACTAGATGTAGGGTTCATCAGGGAAATAGACTATCCAGAGTGGGTATCCAACATAGTGCCAGTGTCCAAACCTAATGGCAGAGTCAGATTATGTAATGATTTCTGAGATCTCAATAAAGCTTGCCGCAAGGATGACTTTCTATTGCCCAATATTGATATCATAGTCGACTTGACAGTAGGACATACCATGCTTTCTCTTATGGATGGCTTCTTCGGATATAATCAAATTAGGATAGCACTAGAAGACCAACATAAAATAGCTTTTACTTGTCCATGGGGTACTTTTTGCTAGAATGTTATGCCATTTGGGTTAAAGAATGCCGGGGCAACATATCAACATGCTATGACCACTATTTTCCATGACATGATGCACGTCACAATAGAGGACTATGTAGATGACATCCTTACAAAGTCACTAACAAGAGAATCACACCTAGATGTACTAAAGAAGGTCTTTCAAAGACTGGAACAATTCAAAGTCAGATTGAACCTGAAGAAATGTGTGTTTGGAGTCACCTCCGGTAAGCTCTTAGACTTCATTGTATTAGCAAATGGGATCGAAGTGGATCCGGCCAAGGTCAAAGCTATCATGGAAATGCCACCACCAAAGAATATCACTCAACTACGGTCTCTACAAGGCAAGCTACAGGCTATCCGTCGGTTCATATCACAACTGGCAAACAAGTGCCAACCTTTCAGTCATCTCTTACATAAAAACATTCCATTTAGGTGGGATGAGAAGTGTGAAGAAGCATTTGGCAAATTGAAGGAGTATTTGATGAATCCACCTATCTTGATGCCTCCTATACAAGGCAAGCCGCTATCACTTTACATATTGGCTATGCCAATAGCTCTCAGAGCCCTCCTAGCACAACAGGATTATGAAGGCAAAGAAAGAGCTATCTACTACATCAGTCACACATTGGTGGGCTATGAACTGCAATACTCTCAGATAGAAAGATCATGTCTTGCTGTGGTTTTTGTTTCCCAAAAACTACAACATTACATGCTAGCACATTCAGTCAAGCTTATTGCAAAGATAGATTTACTAAAGTAGCCAAGTGGGTAATGCTATTAAGTGAATATGACATCGAGTATGTAGAAAGAAAGGCTATCAAAGGTCAAATCATTGTCAATCAGTTAGCAGAAGCACCATTGCAGGATACCACACATATGACATTCAAGTTTCTAGATGAATCCATATTCAGTATCATAGCACACTCATTGAAACTCTACTTTGATGGATCCTATACAAACCATGGATCGGGGGCAGAAATCTTGTTGGTCACTCCTCATGGTGACACTATACCTAAGTCTTCTCATCTGCTATTTCCATGCACAAACAATATAGCAGAGTATGAGGCCTTGGTCATTGGTCTCAAAATGGCAGCAAAATGGAAAATAAAGGAGCTACATGTCTATGGCGACTCCCAACTGGGTAATCAATCAAGTATATGACGACTATCAGACCAAAGATGACAAGTTAATCCCATACAAGCATATGGTCGATGACTTTAAAGAGTACTTTGTGATCATCTCCTTTGACTAGATATCTTGCATCGAAAACAAAGCAGCAGATGCCATGGCAACCATTGCCTCGCTCCTTGAGACCCCAGAGAATGAGTCACGGTATGAGTTCTTGGTCGAGTCAATAATGCATCTAGCTTATGATCTTCCTGAAACACACTCCATATGCCTATTAGTCGGATCTGATTCACCCTGGTATGGTAAGATTTACACTTACCTCAAGGATCACACCCTACTGCCTGACTTGTCTTCTAACCAACGCTGAACTTTCGTTTGCCAAACCTCTCGTTACACACCCTATATCGCCGAGGTCTGGATGGTACTTTACTTTAATTTTTAGAACGGGAAAAATCTCAAATTGCCTTACAAGACGTGCATGAAAGAATTTGTGGAACACACTCTAGCAGTCCTTTTTAGCTAAGAAACTCATGCGTTTGGGTTATTATTAGCCGAACATGGAAACTGATTCATATCATTTTGTGAAGAAATGCAAGTAGTGCCAGATACATGGAAACCTCATCCATGCACCAGCTCAAGAGCTACGACCTTTAATGACACCTTGGCCCTTTTGTTAATGGGGACTCGACCTTGTGCGAAAAATCCACCCTCCATCATCCAACGGCCACAAGTTCATAACAATTGCCACTGAATATTTTACCAAGTGGATTGAAGTCCTTCCACTCACCAATGTCACAGGCAAACAGATTGCCTCATTCATCCTCAATTACCTCATCTGCAGATATAGAATTCCCTCATCCATCGTCACGAATAACGGAAGACCTTTCAAGAACCAAGATGTCCAAGAGCTTTGTGACAAGTTCAAAATCCAACACCATCTCTCCACCCCCCACTATCCACAAGGCAATAGCCAAGCAGAGGCATCCAATAAAATAATCTTGAAAATCCTCCAGAAGATAGTCAACAATGCTGGTCATGATTGGCACATACAACTGAATCCCGCTCTGTGGGCCTATCGAACTAGTATACGCACTCCCACAGGTGCTACCCCTTATGCCCTTGTCTATGGATCAGAATCCATTTTGCCCATTGAGGTTGAGTTACCATCCCTAAGGGTGTTGTTAAAAGGTCTCATTACTGATGAAGACTATAGAGTTTCCAGATTGCAAGAGTTAGAGCTATTGGAAGAGAGAAGGCAACATGCCTTTAACCATCTCAAAGCATATCAACAGAGGATGTCACGAAGCTACAACCACAGGGTCCATCCAAGGGTCTTCAATGTTGGTGATCTTGTACTTAAGGAAAATCCCCGCAATCAATAGGATCGGGAAAAGAAAGGCAAATTTGAACCCAACAGGCTTGGTCCTTATGTCATCATTGCTGCCTATGGATCGGGGGCATATCAGTTAGGAACATCAGAGGGTGAGTTGTTTGATGACCCAATCAACAGTATGCATCTTCGTCAGTTCTATACCTAAGAGAACCCCAATGTAAGGGTCGCAAAAATTCAAAAAAAAATCAAAAAATTAGAAAAATACCAAAAAAAATCAAAAAATCGTCCTTTGGTGAAAACCTAGCAAACAGGCACCTTGGATAGGTACCATGATGAAAACCTGGAAAAACAGGCATCATGTGTACTTTTAGTTTTTCGTGCAAATAAAAAAAAGCAGTGAAAACCTGGTAAACAAGCGCTACTTGTGGTAAACCGCCTTCTCCATCTTTGGGAAACCAATCATTTTGTATCCATTCTTCCTACCATTGTTTCTCATCCAATCCATACATGTTCCATAATAAAACACCTTGTGTAAACCTAACGATAACCTATCATGGCTTGATACTCTATCTCTTTTGTCACCTTATCAACTAAGGTCTTGTCCAATATCCTATCCACAGTGTCAGCCTAGCATAGCGTCTGTCGTCAGTACCATAGGATCAACCCCCGAACTACATTACCTCTGTGTCATCACGTAGGCAAGGCCATTTTCAATGCACCCCTGAGGCTCCACTTTCCATCTATCCCATATCTTGTCATCTATCCTCTAGTCCATCCATGGTCCAAGTCCCGAACTATGTTGCCTTTGCGTCGTTCCGTAGGCAAGGTCATTTAGCAATGAGCCCCCAAGGCACTAGGTCAGTCCCTTAGGGTCCGTTTTACCAGGCATGCATGCAAGCACAAGCAAAGCCCACTTCCAAAAGCATAAATTCTGGCAGAAGACATCAACCTATCCAAAGCAAAGCAAACAAGTACCTAAAGCACTCTAAATGATTCTATCTAAATTATGGCAAGAAAAACACGTCTAAATGCAAGAATGTTTTGTGGTTGTGATCAGGTTAGGTTACAATGTTTTGATTTTTGTTATCATGTCATCCTATGCTACTCAAGGATGCCAAAAGCTAGAGATGCTATGATGGGGGCATGATTATTTTCTTTGTTTGTTTTTTGTAGATCAACCTTTAGTAATGTGAAGCCTTGTCTAACGACATGATCGGTAGAAGATCATTGAGGACATCAGAGGCCTAACATGAAAGGGGGCAATCCTTGTCTATTGACATGCAAGGAATACTCAAGTCATCTCAATTCAAATATACCTTGATGTTTGTATTAACTTGCTAAATCAAAATCCATGTAAGCAATACTCTGGTCATCTCGATTCAATTATACCTAGATGCTTGTATTAACTTACAACATTTTGGAAAAAGTACCAAAAATAATTGCTCAATGATGAATTAAGCACTTCAAAATACTTGAAACATCAAGATGAAAAATATCTGCATCCATATCCTATCCATTTGCATCCATATCCCATGCAATAAAGATCTAAAATGCAGAGTGTCAGTACAATAAAAGCTTGTGAGTCCTTCCACCAAGTCGATCTTCAATCAATCTTCTATCATTGTGTCATTTCTGTGTCAGTACATTTGGACATAACAAAAACATAGTATAAGTGGCATATCATATCACATGAAATAGTCATTAACATGATTAAATCATTTGCATACATAATAGTCCATTAGGTCATCCATATACGTTTGCATCATAACATAGTGTCAATAGAAAAATCAAAAACATAGACAAGTACATATAGATCATCGCATAAACTGCATAATCATATAGAGAACATTTGCATATTAGGTGTACGCATAAAATCATCTACGTCTATATCAAATCATATAGACATCAAAAATAATGTACATCCATAAAAGGCATCACATAGCATCATATAGACATCATAAACATGTGGATCACATATGAAACATCATAAGATAGAATGCATCCATGACATATAGCATAAACAACTGCATCTGTAGATCATCAATAGCTGCATCATCATATAAATATCACATAAACCATGTCCAAATGTACAATATCAAAGTCCATCTCTGAGTCAAGTCATATAAAGTGTATACATCACAAAAATAATGATACATGTCTCGGTACAAAATAATACAAGTATATACATATCAGGCTATCTGAGCCATCAAAAAGTGTATCCATAAACCAAAATCTGGTACAAGTGTAGTGTCAGCTAGCCTTGCTATCATGGGACACTACTCCCAGCACTGCCCTCTCCATCCCCTCCTCTGCTAGCCCTTGACTGCTGTGGGCCCATCATTGACGTTGTTGATCGTGAACCCCCTACCCTCTGGGATGTACCAGCCACTGACTGACTCTTGTAGCTTGGTGCCCGCTAGTCTACCAGCACCGCCCCGTGGTACAATCCCGTGTAGTACTGAGTCTGCACCTGTGCTCTAGTAAGCTCACCCTATATCAGCAAGTGCATAATCCTATAGACGTCCTCTAAGGTAATCATCATCTCACCCGTAGGCAAGTGAAAGGTTCCGTCCTTACCATGAAAATGCTCCACAGTGGCAGTCAGCAAACCGAGGTTCGCACAAACCTTGGGCATGAAGCACACATAGTCTAGACCCATAGCGCCGAGAGCCTCTCAATCAATCTCCATGAGCATGTACTGCTGCAACAACGGCAAGGGAAACTGCTCCCGTGACATAAGTACATCCCGAATGTCCTCTTGTAATTAAGCAAGGCAATGTGTCAACCAAAACTGCAAATCTGCTCAAAACTATCTAAAGCATCATATCACTTACTTAGCACATCAAATTAATCAAAACAACATAAAACATCTCTTGACTAAATTCCTGCAATCTCAGAGATAGCTTATCGATTGACGCATCGAGCAAGATGCCAATCAAATCAATTTCGTTAAGTAAACTGACTATCTAAAACACATGCGTCGAATCAAAAGGTACATGCACCCTTTCGCAGTAAATGTGGCACTTCTGGCAAATGTGTCACTAAATTGAGTAAAAACACAGTCCCATATCATAACCGCAGCTTCACCATGAATGCGCCGGAACAGATGTCCCATGCGCAGCTTCTACACATGTACAGCTTCCCATATCAAATGTGTGAGTTCTTGACATATGCACTGACTCTTATCATGCATGTACAGCTTTGTCATATGCGACGTTCCATAACGTAAATGCACAATGTCATATCATATGTGCTGTTTCGGAGTGCATATGCGCTGAAACACAGATCGGCGCATCTATCCTAGCTAACTTTCCAGAGCATTAATTGCACTAATAAATGACCCTAGGTGAGTTTTTTCAAACTACATACCGGTGGTCCTACGTCAACTGGCCGATCGAACCGTCGGACTCGCTCAAATTGGTGTTCCTCACGTGGAATATCCATCTCTATACCAACTGCTCTATGCTCCTCTGCTCTCCTAAGCTCTCAAGAGACCAATCAACAAAAGCCAAGTGTGCAAATGACTTGTCTTGTGGCCCCAGCTCCTATATATAGCAAGTGTACCCTACTTGGCTGTGTGGCAACCGTGACTACTTCCAAAGCCTGTTTCTTCATGTTTCTCTGAACCGTAACCCGTTTTCTTCATCCCTAACCTATTTTTCACCTTCTTCATCGTGAGATTGTCCGTCTCGCGCCTTTCTGCCTTCTTCCTGTCCAATCTTCCGAGGGGGCATCCTGTCGTTAAACTTGTACCAGGGGCAAACTGGGGCATGTATCATTATCAAAAAATTCTTATTCTTTGAAGCAACGTGATAAAACACATTGCATCAAAGAGGGGCAAAATGTATACACCTAAAAATGACACAACTCAGTCTAAATAAATATTCTTAATATTTATTTCATTCTAATTCTTCTATCAATAAATAAATAAACAAATTTATTTATTTTATTCATATTTCTCTAAGTTAATTAAATATCAAATTATTTAATTACCTCTTCTAAAGTCAAAATTAAATAAAATCCTTTATTTAATTTAATTCTTCCAAACAATTAAATAATTCTTAATTATTTAATTAAGTCAATTCTTCCTCCAAATTTAAATAAATCAATCAAATTTATTTAAATCCTCTCAATCTCTAAAAATAAAATATAACCAAATATTTTATTATTCTTCTAATCATGCACAAACAATTAAATAAATTTATTTATTTAATTTGCTTTCTTATCTTCTAAAATCTTCCAAATCTTCTAAAAATAAGTCTTCTTCTTCTTCTTCTTCTTTTTAAATGCACTTGGTAAACTTTTTAACGTGACCAGTGACACTGGTGCGACACGTCCTCCAGCTCCACGCGAATACTTTTTCCTGGAGCAATGAACCGGCGAGGCCACAACACAGGGGACCTCATCCCCTAGCAAGAACACTTCAAACCCACAAGCTCGTTGGCCACCGAAGGTGTAAAGCTTGTGAGCTCGTTGGCCAGCGAAGGTGTAAAGCTTGTGAGCTCGTTGGCCCAGCGGGGGTTTGAACTTTGGTGGTTGTCACTACGACTGAGTGACTTAACCACCAAACCACGCCCTTATCAGCAATAAGTCTTCTTCTTCATGCACACAAAATTAAATAATTTATTATTTCATTTCTCTCAAATCATGTAAAAGCAAATCACAAGTTGAGTTATCTGATTCAATCAAGCTTGTTTTTATCAATATCTCTTAAATTAGAAAAAAGCATTCCAATTTATGAAAGCATATCTTATCTTTATAAAAAAAAGCAGTTAACTCCAACAAAATAGTTTTTGTGTGACACTTGTCTTCTTTCTATTCATGCACATCCTCCCAAGGCTTCT
Organism: Cunninghamia lanceolata; assembly: GCA_027924645.1. NCBI lineage: Eukaryota > Viridiplantae > Streptophyta > Pinopsida > Cupressales > Cupressaceae > Cunninghamia > Cunninghamia lanceolata. The sequence goes on from BSBN01000074.1 coordinate 11,130,044, forward strand.
ATATCGTTGATCTTCTCATTCTTTCTATACCGTTGATCTTCTCTCTCCCAAGTCTATAAATTTAACTCTCTTCTTCCATTTCATTCATCCAAGCTTTTAGTATTGTTACTCTGTAGGAATTAAAGTGCGCCTTTGGTGCCCAAGTTATTCCATTTTCTTGTGAGCAATTTGTTACTATACCATTACCATTGTTGTGAAGCTCATCTTCATTGCAATAAACTATCATAGCCATTCTCACTTGACATCTTGGAAATAGCAAGGAAGTGCACCTTCTGGGGGCCATATTCATACACAAGATCATTTGAGATAGGCAATCAATGGAAGCCACGAAGTGAAGAGGTTTGCAAAGGTTTGAAGTTCTTTGTTTGATTGATTTCTTTGTTTCTTATTTCATTGAGTTATTGGGTATTGTTGATATGTAATTGATTATTCATTTACACCAATTTTCCCATAACAGATATAACGTGGGGAAAACCCTTATTAGGTGAAAAACACCACACTCTAAAACCTGCATAATGTATCATCAAAACTATAATGGTTTACAATACATTTGCAATGCAAGCTCTTAGGAGTCTTCGACACTCGTATCTGGAGATAATCCAGCAACATAATAGTACCTGTCCATCACATACATACATCTCCTCTCAAAGCACATGTTTATAAGGAAGTTACAAGGCAAAAATGAGCCTATCTTGAGATGGGTGTCCAACATGGCCTCATGGACCAAAATCCACGCCTGGAGACACTTGTCCAACACTGTAGAATGTTCATGACACTTGTCATATCACCCCATCCTAAAGAGGTTACCTATTCCCAAGTTGGGCTATGACAGATACTCTTACGACTCTTACGACTGTCATAAAATCCGTCATAACTGTCATATCCTACAGCTGTAAGAGAATCTATCATACACAGGCTAAAAATAGAGTATTCTCTTACAACATGTCATAACCATCCTTGGGGCTCCCAAAGATGCCTTCTTCCAAGATGCCATGTGACACATGTCTTCACCTTTCATAGAATCTTCCATTTATGACTCTTACGCATCATAGATTTGTCATAGGAATCTATCATAACCGTTTTGGTCAATATTCTCTTACACACTATCCAAGATGCCAACACATGGAAAAATATTCCTACCACTAAGTGGGATGCCTATCTCCTCATGTGAGGACAAATTTACATGTGGTCACCTTCCACGTAGGATGACACATCACCGTGCCAACTCCCACAAGATGACAATAAGGATTTACATCCTAATTACAATAATAGGCAATAAATAAATAAATAAAATGAAATAATACAAGGAATTACCAAGCTTGAGACACCTTAATTCCCAACAAGAGTCAAGGCATTCTTTGATCTTTAGGTTAACTATTTGATCTTTGATGAGTACTTTTCTGATTTAATCTGGTTTCTGTGATTTATAGGATACCCCTCAGATGTAGGAGCATATCGGTGGTCATCTCCTCACATTATTGTGGAGCCATGTAGGTACACTTTCTAATGCAGACAGGGGTCTCCTTTAGGATGTAGGATTGTGGTGAGTGTTCACCATGCCCATAATGAGATATCACAGCAATATGCTCATGGGCTTGATGGAGCGATGGGATGCATATACTTCCACTTTTCATCTTCCCACAGGTGAGATGATAGTTACCCTCAAGGATGTGTATCACATCCTTCAGCTTCCAATGCGAGGCCAGACAGTGCGGGTCGTGGAGCAGCAAACTGAGGATTACACTCATGCGAGCCACATGCATTGTCTAGGTCATGTGGTTACACCTCTCAAACATGGCCACATTCTTCTTTAATGGTTAGAGTGGGGTCATGAGGATATTCTTCTTATTAATCGCATCATGATCGCTACCATCGCACTCACTGTTACACTAGATGGACGAGGCACTCACCTTCATGGGGGCCTTATTCATACTATCATAACGATGGATGAGAAGAGGACAGTTTATGCTTGGGGTGTAGTATTCTTACGTACCTTTATCAAGATTTAGGTCACTACGTGCACTATGAGGCATAGGGATTGATGTTATGCACCATTCTTTAGGTGTGGATGTTAGAGCATATCACATGTATGCAGCCAGTGGGGTATCCGATATAGCCTAACTATATGCATCCACGAGCACACACATATCCTCTTATCAGGAGTTGGAGACATGGTGACCTATTGTATTGGAGTGTGGTAATTGATAGAGGATGTAGAAGAATGGCTTTTATCTGGTCACTGAGATCACGTTGTCGTTTTCTTCTACTTTGATAGAGTGATGCAACAGTTTGGGTGTGTGCAAGGTGTTCCTAAACTGTAGCCAAACTATGTACACTCATCACACAGCGGAGTTAGTGTCAGCGATGCTCCATAGCCTACTATCACTGAGGTTGTTGACAGTGATGATGATGGTATTGTTGATTCAAAGCCAGTGTCTGAGGCAGATGACGTCGGTGTGACCCGAGCATACACTACCTAGTGGGACATGGCACAACCCGCTCTAGTCTTTCTTGTCAATCATCCCATGAGCGATCCTTGATCATGGACAAAACATGGGGATGATTCATACGATGAGTTTGATTTTTGTTACTTTGGTAGATACTATGATGAGGACGATGATGATGAGGAAGATGTTGTCACGCTACTTTTTCAAGCAAAGGCCATGGAGAGGGCAGTAGGTGGAGGATGATGATAAGGGGATTGAGGAGAGACCTAGGTTGAGGGATTGTAATCATGGTCTACAATCTACTGCTAGTGGAGTACCGAGTCAGTTTGAGCATGGGGAGACGAGTGGTGTTTCCACATCTATGCCCCCAGCTACATGCATGACTATAGGTGTTGCTATAGAGACTTCATTATCCGATCCTGATTGGCAGGATGGTGATCTAGGTCAGAATGATGTTATTTTTGATTTTATGGTTGCTTGATTATGATGATGTCATGCTTATATATGTTTTGATGAGATATTGATTTTATCTTTGTGTTATTTTTGATAGTCGGTACCTGACCATGGCGTGACTTCATTGGTTGCGTCATAGCAGATATAGTACCTACTAGGCCAATTGAGCAATGAGTACAGATGGGTTATTCACCACAGCACTCAGTAGGGTGGTACATAGAGATATTTATGCTTTTTATGATATATAGGGTGGCTATGGAGGCTACTGTAAATTGTCTTACAGGTGAGAGGGATTAGGTGATCTAGAGGGCATAGCGTGTGGAGGCTCGTGCAGACCTCCAGACATAGTGATATCAAGTCACAAGATCTCCTTAATCTGAGATGGGTCATGTCTTTACTCATTATCTACAAATAGAGCTAGATCGAGTGAGAGTTGAGAGAGATTGAGCACTGGCAGAGAGATAGATTTCAGCAACTTTATACGGACTCTTAGGGGGAGATGAGAGAGCTTAGAGGCGAGCTTAAGGGTCTATGATTGCGGAATGTATCTAGGAGTCACTCACGGTCCAAGACCTCACATGGGCAGCCTTTTGTTACTCGTACACCACCAAGTCCTAAGGGATTTGGCTATCACAGTCTTGCGTTATGATATGTTTCTCATGTGTTGTATTACGGCATCCCATTTTGATGTACGGGATAGTCTATTTTGATTTGTATACTCTAACTGATATTTATATATAACATTTTTTAGTTAATGCCATGATGATATTGTTTGATGTATCAAATGTGCTTTATAAAATGCAACAATTGATAATTGTGATAATCATGTAAGTGAAAATTTTTAATGCTATTGTGATTTAAACTAATCAATCTTTGTAGATTGTTTAGTGAATACATCAATGACTAAAAATTTTGAACATGAGTAAATTTGATGACATTCCAAATTAATGCAATTGTGATCTAACTAAACATAGTTTGATTAGATGAGACAATGATTAATTGTTTACGATAAAGATTTTATGCTACCTTTGGAATTAATTTTCAAAATATATGAAAACTATTCAAATTAAATTAAGACAAAATGCTCTATCTTGTCGAAATTGAAGCAACTAATAACTAAATTGCTTTATAAGGGAATATCTAACATATGATCTTAAGAATGAAATTTCCTCAAATGCATGGCATTAATAGGCTCTTTAAGAGGCGTATCTTGTTCATTAGCTAATTTATATGCTTCTGATCCATATGCTTCAATGACAATGTAGGGTCCCAGCTAATTCGAGTTGAACTTCCCTTTTTTTGCCAAGAGGTGCATTTACATTTCTTTGATTTTCATAAAGTACCAAATCTCCAACGTAGAATAAACGATGGATTACTCATTCATTGTACGATCATTAGATACTTTTCTGATGAGCTTTAAGGTGTTCTAGAGCTTTGCTTCGATGTTTATCAAGTATCTCTAGTTTTTGTAATCTTTTCTCTCTTTCCATATCTTCATCAATAATGTCTCTTAGGGAAACTCACAATAAAGGAATTTCCAACTCTAAAGGCATTATCACGTTGGCACCATATACAAGGTTGTATGGTGTGGTATCGATAGTCGTACGACACTTGTCCTATAAGCCCATAATGCATAAGAGAGTTGACTGTGCCAATCCTTTTGATGTTTATTAACAGTTTTCCATAGTATTTGTCTAATAATTTTATTCGAAGTTGCTTCTTGTCCATTTGATTGTGGATAATATGGCATAGAGAGCAATGTTGAATATGATATTTTTCAAGAAATTTCTTCACATCCTTGTTCTTAAATGGTGTGCCATTGTCAAAAACTAAGGAGAAAGGAATACCAAATCGTGAGATTAATGTTATCTTATATGAAGCGACAAAATACTTCAGCTGTCATGGATCGTAATGGAATAGCTTTGACCCATTTCGTAAAGTAATCGGTGGCGGTAATGATTAAAGTGTGTCCTTGAGAGGAAGGTGGAGATATTTTTCCAATTAGATCCAAGCCCCACATAGAAAATGGACAGGGTGAGACTTGAGCTTGAAGTTCCTGGGCAGGATCTCAAATTAAGTTGTTATGTTGTTGACACTGTGGGCATTTTTTGACGAATGCAACTTGGAATCTTGTTCCATGTGTTGCCATTAAAACCCCATACGCAACAATTTTTATACCAAAGACTTTCCTCCAAAGTGCCCTCCACAAGCACCGGAATGAGCCTCTTCTAGAGAAATCAGGATTTCTGATTTGTTAAGGCAATGGAGAAGAACACCATTATAGCTTCTTCAATATAGAACGTTGGATAAGATGATGTAACGTGTTGTGGGTTTGTGTAAACGTACTCATGCATTGTTAGATGTTGAATTAGGAATGGTACTATCATGCAAATATTGGAATATATGGGAGTACCATCTGTCTAAGTTTGTGTTGCAACAAAGGTTGGTATCCAGAGGTGTAGCCTTGGATACTACTAATGATATAAGATTGTGAATGACAAATTGATAATCTTCAGGAGAACCTTCATGGGATATAAGGGAAGTTGCACTTGCCATTGCATCTGCATGTCGATTATCCTTTCTTGGAATTGTGTCGATTGTTTAAGATGAAAACTTTTTAATAACAAGGCAAGATCACGGTATTGAGATAGTTTATCTTGTTTTGCTTGATAGGATCCGGTGACTTGTCTTATGATTAAATGTGAATCACCATAAATAGTGATGTTTTTAATATTGAGGGACAAAGTGGTACAAAGTCCTGAGATGAGAGCTTCATACTTAGCAATGTTGTTTGTACATGAGAAGTTTAGATGGTAAGAAAGAGGAATCAACTTACCTGAAGGAGGTACTAGTATTACATCAGCACCGGAGCCAGTTCGGCACCTTGAACCATCAAAATATAACTCCCATTTATCATCTTTATCCAAAGTTAAATTTGGTCATTAGGAAATTCTTCATGATTTTGAATAGAAAATCGTGAAGGTGCTTCAGCTAAATGATCGATTAACGCTAGTCCTTTTATCACTTTTTGAGAGATAAATTTGAGATCAAATTTTGTTAACATAACCCATTTAGCTAGTTGACTTGAGAGATTTGTTTTAGCAAAGAGGTGCTTTAAGGGATCAAATTTTACGATGACATAAATTTCAGCGTTTAAGAGATAGTGTCTTAACTTTTGTGTTGCAAAGTCAAGAACTAAGCATTGTTTTTCAATGATAGTATATCGCACTTCATAATTGAGCAAAGTTTGGATTATATATAATATGCTGCACGTTCATTTTCTTCTTCATCATGTTGTGTTAATAATGTTGCAAGAGCATTAGTAGAAGCTGATGTGTAAAGAAGAAAAGGTTTTTCTGCAACTGCAAGTTGTAACACAGGAGGTTTAGCTAGATAGTTTTTTAAGTCTTCGAAATCTTTTTGGTAGTTCAAATCCCATTGGAATTTTGATTCTTTCTTCAAGTGAAAGGATGAGTCCTATTTGTTGAATTTGATAATTAATTCAAGCCACAAAGATCACCTGCAAAACCTAAGATTTACCTTCTACAAGAGAAAAAAGCAAAAAGGAATAATTTGCACAATAAGGATGAATTAATGAAATGGATTAAAGAATTACATGTGAGAACTTGTTTTTATATTTGCAAGTTAGAGAAAAACCCTAATATGACTTAAGAATAACCTAAGACTAAAATTAGCCCTAAGTAAACTTAATAAAGTGTAATTAAATATTTAATTACACCAACACCCCCCCATAAGTGCAACTTAGGGAGAAATGAAAAGCATGCAACTAATGCAAGAATGGGTCCCAGCTACAAGGCCATTTTAGGTACCCATGAACAACAAGAATCTCTCATAAAGTGGAGAGAAAGGAGAAAAACCCAGTGGGAGAAAACTCCTCTCCAAAAGAGAGAAAAATACAAGTACATGAACATGTGATGGAAGAAAGACTAACACTAAGACCCCCCAAGAAGTGAATCCATCACAAAAGTACAATCAAGAATGCCCCCCATAAGAGAGCAAGAAGAGAGAAGGTCCGATGACCCCCTCAGAAGTGAGAAGGATGAAACCCCATGCGAGGAAATACTCCCTCCCAAAATAGAGATGAGAAGAGAGACCATGCAGCCGCTCCTCAAGATGACTCTTGCAGTGCTAGAAGATGCTCGACACAAAATAAAGATGAAGACCCATGAACGTCGAACAACATTCCTCCTCTTAGGAAGAAATAGAACTGCAGATGTGTGCATAATGTCTTCCCATTCCGGATAGGAATATATAGGAAGAAGGACAAATGTCTCTGAACTCTGCACATGATCCAAAGACAATAATGATGCTCCTGAAAACTGCTCAAATGTCTCCAATCCACTGTCAAACTGTGACTGAAGAAGAGGAGGATGAAGAACAATCTTTGAAGCATATGATGGTGATGCAACTCCATCGAAGCTGTCATCAAAAGGAAGACAAATGTCCTCAATATGGTCCTCCAAATCTATAAGATGGGACTCTACAAATAAAGATGATATGTCTGCAAGATAGGAATCCCAATGAGGTGGATCAGGAAGACTAATATTGACCTGCTGCACAGAATCACTAGAAGCCAATGATGATGCAACACTGAACTCTGAAGTAGCAGTAGGTGATGGTGGAACAATGATCTCATCAGGAGGAGAAGCGATTGAAAGAAGCATTTCAAAGAGATGATGTGAGAAATGAGGACACATCTCTTTCTCATGTTGATTACTTCCACAATATCTGCAAGTAGATTTATGCTGATGGTAGAATCCCATCTCCTTAGATGATTATAGATCAAAATATGCAAATAGATTTATGCTGATAATAGAAGTCTTTCAAAGCAAACAGAAACTTTCCAGGAGGCAGCATGTCCAGGATATCCAACAAAAGCCATAAAATTGACAAACTAATTTAAAATATACCTGGGGCTGAATCTGAAAACATTGTAGTTGGTTGTGTAGAGCTCTCTGATACCTTTCCAACGCCTATTCGTTTTTGAAAAATGGAGATTCTAGGCGCAAGAACGGAGCTCGAAGGCCAAAAACGATGCCTTAACTTCAAACAGCAATAAATTATACCAATCAGAAAAACCTGGAAAAAATACCTGCACCACTGGATTGTGCTCGAAACCAGCTTTCCAACGCCTATTTTTTTTCGAAAATCTGACTCCGTATGCTCAAGATATGCTCGATTTACCAAAACTGCTCCTTTAGTGCAAAGAGGCCCAAAAAAACACTATTGAAGCCCCTGGGCGCCCATGTGACCAGGTACTGAGTCTTTGGGGGCTGGCGGCTAGGGCAGTGGTCCCTCATATGACCAAGAGCTGAGTCTCTGGGAGCTGCTGCTTGGAAGCTAGGGGCTGGTCCCCCATGCGACCAAGGGTTAAACCCAAGGGGCTAGCCCTCCAAAATAAAAAATTATTTTTTATTAAGAAATTAATAAAAAATTCAGCTGTACCTGTGCACAGAAATCGAGATGGCACGGAAATAGAGGCGGCACGGAAATCAAGATGGCACGCAAATCGAGGAAACTCAAAAATCAAGATGGCACGCAAACTGAGGCAGCTCTAAAATAAAATCTGCTCAGATGAGAATTGCACGGAAATCGAGGTTGGCACTGAAATCGAGGCACCGTACAGTTGTACAGATTTCACAGAAGCAAAATTTTGAAACCCTAAAAAAAACACCCAGAAACTTTTTTTCAGCAAAATATAGAGTGCCTTATATGAAAATAGGGGTTTTTGGGCCTTCTGAGCGCAATGGTGAGGTCGGTTTTGGCCAAAAATGCTCTGAAACCTCTGTTTTTCTTCATATAAAAATAATTCTTGAAAACTTCACAGATCTGGCTTCCCCAAACCAAATTCAGCTAAACAAAAGATAGATCTACCTTTTCCAGCTGCTCTGAATCCAATGGAATATTCTGTTTTACACAAAAAACACCCAGCAAATGGCTCTTGCTAAAAAATTTCTCCAAATTTGAGAAGGGGTTTGCAGATCCGCTCTGATACCATGTTGAATTTGATAATTAATTCAAGCCACAAAGATCACCTGCAAAACCTAAGATTTACCTTCCACAAGAGAAAAAAGCAAAGAGGAATAATTTGCACAATAAGGATGAATTAATGAAATGGATTAAAGAATTACATGTGAGAACTTGCTTTTATATTTGCAAGTTAGAGAAAAACCCTAATATGACTTAAGAATAACCTAAGACTAAAATTAGCCCTAAGTAAACTTAATAAATTACCGGCCTCGCTAGTGTTGGCATCAATTTGTATCACAACTCGCTTGGCATCAATTTGTTTTACTGGCTTGGCATCGAGTTGTAATACTACATTGTATATTACAATTTCAGGATCAATGCCAAGCATATCTAAATAATTCCAAGAAAATAATTCAGGAAAATTGTATAAGAATTTTGTTGTTTCTTATTTTTCTTCTTTGTTGAAGCAATCTCCTATAGGGATAACTTTTTTAGGGTTATCCTTCTCCATCAAGACATCAACAGTCTTTCCATTAAGTAAAGTACTATGGTCTATGAGGCTAGAGGAAGGTGATGATTTTGTGGGATCCTCGTTAGATGCTAAGGTATCATTTGATGAAGTTTTTACCCAAAATATGCCTTTGCATTTAAACAATAGGAGAATCCATGATTATGATGATAACGGGGCAAATTGTCATAAGCTCCCATAAATTTAATTAATGCTTCATCTATTGAAAAAGTGTCCAACAGGATATTTCCTAGTGGTCAATCTGTCTATCATCTCAGAATATATCAAATTGAGTGTTGGACTTATTGATATAGTGTTAACTGTTATCACTGAATAATGCACCCTTGCCAAGTTGTGCAACTTAGCTTACTAGTGAAACATGGGGACTTTTCCAAGTTTGTGGGCCACCTATGATAGAAAAGAACCTCCAGAGAGGGCTAGTTCCCTTGGTTTTCTCAGCTAAAATACTCTAATCTACTACAATTGCTAGGAAAAAGGATGAGGAATAGTCTGAAAATAGAAACTAAAACTTGGATAGGTGATGCACCAAATTGAGAAAGACTTATACTTGTTGTTTGGACACACAATTTTCAAATAAAATGATACTTTTCTTGCACAACCTGTGTTTTCTAAACCCTATGCATCAATATTTTGTAAGGAGGATGTTTGTATTTCACTGTTTTAGAAGGGAAATAAAGTTTTCATAGCTAAAAAAGTTATACACATAAAGTTTTCGAGGTATGCTAATTGAAAACACAAAAAATAGATGCATCTTTTGACTAACACACAAGAGAACAGCACAAAAATGAAGGCAAAATGATCACTTTATTCATAAAAAGGTGCTCTTACATCAATATATAAGTCTGAAACTGTCTTATTTGCTTGAAAATGAGTTACAACATGCTGCCATGTTGCTAAAACTGAATCACAATGTTTGGTTTTCTGAGTTACAGTGCTATTTTGTTTTGTAGATACAATGCAAAAAACAAGAGAGGACTACTAAAAAAACTAAGTCTAAGCCTTTGATATCCTCAACCAAACATGGGGAGACCAAGAGAGTGAAAAAGGAAGAAAATTTATTACCAAAATTGGGTCAAACCTCCTTTAGGTGCCCATGGAGTCTCCTAGTCTGATTTGACTTCATGCATGAGTTGGTTGACCCCTTCAAGCTCCTAAATATGTGCTCCAATTATTCCTTGATGCTTGGAAGTCTTCAAACGGCTCCTTGATACCCAGAGAGTGGTCAAAACTGCCCCTAGATGCCCTCAACTATTGTCATTGCCATTCATCTCCTCATTAAGGACCTCAAACTTCCTTAGCTTCCACTTTTCCCAATAATAGGGTGTATGGAAAGAGTTAGGCAACTTTTGGGGTCCTTAAACTGCCCAAAACTACCTCATAAATGCTCTAAAACACTTGTCATTTCATCCACTACCCCTACTGGGTCTTCTTTAGGGTTAAAATTGGTTGTAGATGCCATTTTATTGAGTTTTTAGGCTCTTCTTGTGACTGGTAAATTCATCTTTTCATGATTGCCCTTTGGTTGAAATACACAGTGTGTATTTCAACCTACTTCCATTTTGCATGATTTCTCAGGTCCTGATCCTCTTGTGTTAGAGTTCTAACAATGATCTCTTCAATCTTATATATGCACTAGTAATGATGTCTCTATATTAGTGGTTTATGGACTTGTGATAAGGATCTCTTCATAAACTGTTTTGGACTGTCTCCTTAGTGATTTGATCCATTTGGTTTTTCAAAAAACTTTTCACTAGTAAGTTTTGGCATAGACTTTCCAAAAACATAACAGACCTAGTTCAGGGTTTGATAGTGTTTCTTACCATTGTTAAAGACTTATGACATCTTAGCAGCCCTCTTTGATAACTGACAGGTATATCAGCTTTAGCAACAGTTCAATGGGCAGGGGTAAATGACCCACTACTACCTACACTGATGACATTTTCTCTTTCCCTTATTATCATACATGCATCAAACTTTGCATGATCATATTTAGAGATATATGCTCATTGAAAATATATATTGTGTCTTGTACAAACCTCTTGCATACTGTCTTCACAAATGCCATTGTCTTTGAAACTTTTGACTGTTCTTTCCTACAAGATCTCTATGACAGTTCAGTCTTCCTTTTCATGTTTATACCCAGCACAAACCTCTATGCTTCCTACTTTCTTTACCCTTGACTAGGAGACCTTTTTCCATGTGACTGTCTTCCACTTTATGTTTGTTGTCATGGTCATTATATTGATTGTTATTGCCACATATGACTGTTCCTTTGAACCTTATGTCTGTTCTTTCCTGTTTTATGTGTCTCACTATTCCCATGTCTAGAGAATATCTTTGTCTCTTGGCCTCATCTTAGTGGTTCATAGATTGTTCTTTAATCTTTGACTACTTCTATAGATATTACTGCTCCACTCAATGACTTTTGTTGCAGTCATTGTGACTGTCTATGCTCAAAACAACTTTCACAGTATGACATTCATTATTAGAATGTTCTTCTACTAGTGAAGACCTTACTATTTGGATCTCCATCATTGACATTACCTTTTTTGGTTGTTACATATTTCTTGTAACCTTACTTGTGTCATGCAGGGCCACTGTATCCTCATCAACTACCTTCTATGTGTTCTCTAGGATTGTTCTATTGGCACGCCTCTGTGACTGTCTTAACTTCATAATTTGCAAACCTTTCTCCATTTACCTCCTTAATGCTTGAAGATCATGGCCTCTTAGGGTTTATTGTGGCCTCCAAACTATTGATAGAGCCTCTGTATCTTGTGCCACTACTGAGGACAATTACTGTTGTTATGCACTACTTCATATCTGCATTTGGACAGTCCTACAATATGATTGTTTCTTTTTAGACGGCCATGATTGTTATTAGACTGTCATAATAGTCATCAAGCATGGAGGCCCTTGCTACCTATGATAGTCACTTTTGATAAGATATGCCCTTCATTGATTGTCCTCAAACCTTGTATATTGACTTCTATTTCATTGGCAAACAGTGTTGTATGAATGTCAAATAGCCTTTGTAGCAACCTCACTATCTACTGCCCACATTGTTATGTAGACATGTACCTTTTAGCATCTTCCTTCATCATTATATACTATTTGTTATATTAGCAAACTTTCTTACAAATCTCTTGGGGTTTTGTAAAGTTTTGATGCATATGCAACTTGAAGATGGATCTAGAGTTCTTTAACTTGGCAAAAAAAAACCTTAACCTAGACAGATTTGGGCAGTCTAAAAATTAGAGATATGCAATATTTCTCTATTTTTTATGAGGCTTAAGGAAGATGATAGAACCTAAGAATATTCTCAAACCCTAGAAGGCTTTGAAAAAGACTAGAATGTATGTAGATTCCTAAGTACATATATAGATTTCACCAACACGAGTAGACATGAGGAGATTTGTGCAAACCTGACCTTCCAAAAACCGGTATTGACTCTTCTTTGTAATAATAAGACACCTAACCATCTTTCTCATGTTATCAGCACTTGATGATTTCTTATAAATCTCTGCATTGTGTCCACTATTTCAACCTTAACTATCCATGCCTTCAGTGCACTGGTTGTCCTTGTAGGTGATAGTCCCTTCTCTCTGAGTTGTCCATTCCATTTAGTGTCTTCCAAAACTCCAGTACCTCTCTCTGACCTTGGAAAAGTTGTTAAAACCAATATCCATGGTAGATCCTCACGACCCATGATAGGGTTTGGAGACTCCTGCACTGCTAACATAGTGATACCTCTATCTCTTCCATTCATGCTTAGTTTCCTTCATGACTGTCGGCTATCTATAATAGGTGCAACTGTAAAACTCCATAACCTCCTTGCAGATCTTAATATCTTTTATCTCATCTAAGCATATGAGGGAGGTGTATGTAAGCTATAGAAACCATTCCTTGGGCTTTGGACATGAGATGTGAAAGGAAAACCAGACTGCCTCCATGTTCACAGCTGAAAACCATCAAAAGATGAAAACCTAACACAAAACTTAATAAACCATAAACCTAACCTAACCTAACCTCAAGGCTCTGTTGGGATATGGTGTTGTACACCATTGCATAATTTAATATATTTTATAATGTTGTAATTAAATAATTATTTAGTTGTGATGCACCTAGGTGGTGTGGTTAATCACACTAGGTAATTATTTGGGGACCACTTTATGTTGTATTGTAACATTGGGATATTATTTGTATTATTTGATTAATTGGGAAAAGTTAGTACCAATAGTCAAATGGGGGTTAATGGTTTTGTGTTTCCCATGGTTTTGGGGCACATTGTATTCTCAATGTAATGTGTGAGCTTAAATTATAAAAGCAAGCACAATGTTATTATTTGAGGTTGGTTGGATAATTCATTGTTGGTGAACGGAGGTTTGTGAGAGGCTTTCATTGTATTGAGCTCTCTGCTGTGAGTGCATATTGTGAAGCATGGCAGGTGATGTGTGGATTCATGCTTGGACACAATGGAGGATGCATTGGAGGTGTTTGATGATTCAAAGGTATTTGTGGAGGCTCATGGATTGTATTGTAATGATTTATTGTTGAATAATACATTTAAGCGTGGATGCTTTTGGAGGCTGGGTGTTTCCCTGAAAAGGGTTTTCCCAGGGTATATCTTGTGTTATCTTGTTGATTGTTCATTTGATCTTTGCATTATGGTTTATTTCTACATTTTATTCTCCTATTGGGTTATGTGGAATTAGTTTTATTGACCTGCAAATTCCTAACATGTGGTATCAGAGCCATGTTTATGGTTGAGGGAGGTGTGAGCTCCCTGGATGTGTATAACCTGTGTTTGTATAGATCTGGTGCAAAGATAAATCCATGGCAATGTAGGAAAGATTTTGGACAATACAGGATATGAGGATTTGTGCAGGTGGTTGTGTTGCAGATTTGGGGTTGTGGGTATTTCAGATTTGTTGTGGTTGATGCATTTCTGAAGGTGAAAAATCTTGGCAAAGGGTTTCATGGTTGTGTGCTTTAATAATAGGGTTTTTGACAAGGAATTTCTACAGATGACCTCCTGAGACAAAACGGACCTCGCCATTGAGTCCAAGAGGCCCGAGAGGCAAAAAAAAACATATAATTATGCATGTTTTCACCATGGTGATCCAAGGCAAAAAAAATTATGCTCCCCTAGTTTGGCAGAACGGTCGTATGGCCATCACAGGTACGCTATAGTAGAAAGAAAACAAATTATCCTGCACATTGAAAAATTCCTTCTATAGTTGTTGAAAAAATCAAAAATTAAAATTTCAAACTATAGAAAGTGGACTTAAAAATTAGAGATATGAAAAAAAAATTAGATTTGGGGGGGTAGGGATCTGCATACCCATACCTTGCCCCTACGCAGAGGGGTACTGTCGACACAGAGCCAGTCAGCCCCCCCTCTCCCCGGTTGGCCTTTGGGTCGGGCCAGGCCCTCTGCCGACCAGCGTGGCCATAGGCCACCGGTCCAGTAGGGGTGCTACCAATGCCGGCAGCCCCCAAGGGGCCTTAAAACAAAATTTTTATTTTTAAAATATTTGCAGGCCATGGGAAATTTTTTTGACAACGACATTAAAATTTATTTCGGACCTTTATAAAAATTTAAACCTCCTTGTATGTGATGGGGTCCTTGAATGTGAAAAATAATTAAACATTTTTTGAAACCTCATTTAAATTCCACCAGTCAAAGACCAGAGATGCAGTCAACCTTGCCACGTCAGCACCACTCGCCCAGTCAGCATGATGTCAGCAATAGTATAGTTGTATGGATGGGTCCCACCAAGGGTCCCTTTTTAGCCCTTGGAGGGCATTGTTTTCCAAGAGGCATAACTTTCACCCACGGTATCGAATTTTTGACTTCTTATAGGCATCAAAAACGTCTCTCCGAGTACTATGCATTGATGTAGGTTTAGTTATCATATTTTTATCTTTGTGTCATAATTTGTTTCCCGAAACTAGGCATTGCTCCGAGATAGTTTTATGCTCATATTTTTTGCATATAGAATCAGATTTTTGATTTTGGATAGGTGTTGGAGAGCTATTGCTGTGTACTACATATTGGATCATGTATATTTTCAGTTTGGTGTGCAAAGAGATTTTGATACTTGTTTGATCACTTGTGGGAGCCAAATATTCAGGGTGCAATTTTGAGAGCATTAGGATGGATTTTTTGGCACAAACTTGTGGGAGTGTACATTGCTATGTCACCATCAGTATGGTATAGTAGGTTTTCAAATTTTTTCTAGTTATAGGTTTACAAGTGTTTTCAGAGTTTGAGCTTTCATGGAGACAGGTACACATGTTGTCTTCTGGTTTGAGGACATGATTGATACACGTGTGAGACTTGGAGTCTCGTTTCAATGGGAGTTGAGTACAGGTACAGTGTTGATGATGATTATGGTGTCATGGATATGCAAGTACACTTTTGCATTGACACAACATGATTGTGTATGCGATTGATAGGTATGGGCTATGCTGTTTGATTCATGATTACAGGTGGTGTTGTGTAGTTTTAGGAGATTGTTCTTATCTCTTGGATGCTTGGTAGTTCCTTGACTATGGTTTCTTGTGTTGTGGACTTGTTTGGAAAATTGAATCTAGCATTGATTTGGTGTTTGAGTCTTGGAGTCTAGAGGTTATCTTCTTTGATATCTCAGTTTGCATGTTACTAGTGTGATGATGAGTTTGCATGTTACATGTGTTTTGGATCTTTGAGTTATGTAGTTTTGTGGATTAGCTACCCCTTGGCTATAGTGAGATGACTCATATGTGGATTGTCTTTATCCACGAGATTGATTCAATGTGTATGCAAACTTTCTTAGTTGGCCTTGTTTGTGGTCATGTCAAAATTGGTATGTTGCATTGATATGAGAGGATGGATGATTAGAGTGCCTGGATAGTCAGTTATTGGGACTTATAGCATGTTTATCATGATGTCATGGATAGCTTGGATACATGGTTTTATGTGAGCTTTTGACAGTGATGCTTTCATCTTCATTTAAAAGATGGTTACTTTGTTGTTATGTATAGCTTGGTGTCACTATTCAGTGGGAGCTTTGGTAGTGATATGGATTCATCATTAGTGATGGATGATCTTCTTCAGTGTTTGTGGGTGTCTTGGAGAGGCTCTTGGATTATGATTATTGTTTCAGTGAGAGTACTTTGACATCCTGAGTTCTATTGTTAGTAGATGGTTATCTTCATGTTGTTGGAGATTTTGACATCTTGGTCTACCATGGAGGACTTTTGGAGCTTTGACTTTGGTCTTGTATGGTTCTCTTGAGACATGATTTGTGCATTGATGCATGTGATCGCCTAGAAGGAGATGGTTAGATCATGATGCCATGATGGGGTCCTTGATTATGCAGATGTACAGTAGGAGAATTGACAGTGATCTTGTTGGATCTCTTGGTATTGAGTACATTGATCATGTGTTTGGGAGCTTCATGATAGTGTGATGTTGCATTTGGAGTTTAGCATGGATTGATCATGGAGGTACTCTTGGATACTTGGACACATAGGTGAGGCTAGAGTTCTCTTTGGATTAGAGACACTTGTTGAAATGGTTACTCATTGGAGGTTTCAGCAGATAGATCGAGAAGCCTACACCTAGATATGGACGTGAGTTCATTATTGACCTAGAGCAAACTATTCTTATAGAGAGTATTTGTGACTTGGTGTATCCTGGAGGGGCATTCTCATTTCCCACTCTTGGTCTACTTGATGGTTTATCATCTATAAGGTATTACCCATACTTTTAGATGCATTTTGCTTTATGTTTTATCTTCTCATGGTTATGGATCTTAAGGTTTCATTTGAGGGACATTGGCATGGTTATCTCTTTATTCATATGGCTTGATTTATGATTTCCATTATGAGGAGTTTAGGGGATGTGATTGGGCTTATTCCTAGTCATGGAATGGTTATGAGTTTGATCTTCCTTGGTTAGAGAGACTTACATCCATGTTGATTACATGTTACATATGTTCATTTGATCTATGACATTGAATGGTTGGGTGTTGTTGAGGTCATTTGTGGTTACAAAGGAGATCATACTTGACACAGCTTAGCACTTTGAGGTGTTTGTAGGACATTATGATTTACAGGTTTTCCCTCTTTGTCTTATGGCTACTTCCTAAAGGATCATGTTGATATGGTTGGACTTGGGATAGTTATCCAGTGACATGTTGTGAGAGAGTATGCAGCAATTTATCATGCATGTGTGGATCATTATGATTGTTCTTGATACTACATTGGCTTGTTGATTAGCCACACCTTGGTTTGAGTGTTGGTTGATAGACTTGATATGCCTTGGATCTTTTTTAGATTTGACATTACCCATGCAGTGGGACTTCCTAGATGTATGTGTTCTTCATTGATAGGTTTTATACATGGAGCTTGTGATTGCAATATATGGGTTGGATATGTTGTTGGCATGAGTTTATTAATGTTGTTGATACCTATGAGGTATGGATGGTTAGATGTATTAGCATATGTTGTGGGTGCTATTTCCAGTCATGTGGGTTTTTACCTTTGACAACAACTTGGAGCCTTATGTTATCACTTGGATTTGATGCTTGTGTTCTTTAGATTGGTGCATCTTCACCTTGGCATGTTCCTTTTCTTCCATAGGTTGCACGTTGGAGGATGAGAGGAGTTCTTGCTTGAGATGGTGATCACTTTGTTTTTGTTGCAGATATCTTGTTGGAGCATGAGAGCATGCTGGAGATTCATGTGATTTCATGTTTGCCTATGGTGATGTATTTCATTGATTGACCCTTATGCAATGTATACAACAAGTGGGAGAATGTTGGGATATGGTGTTGTACATCATTGCATAATTCAATATATTTTATAATGTTGTAATTAAATAATTATTTAGTTGTGATGCACTTAGGTGGTGTGGTTAATCACACTAGGTAATTATTTGGGGACCACTTTATGTTGTATTGTAGCATTGGGATATTATTTGTATTATTTGATTAATTGGGAAAAGTTAGTACCAATAGTCAAATGGGGCTTAATGGTTTTGTGTTTCCCATGGTTTTGGGTCACATGGTATTCTCAATGTAATGTGTGAGCCTAAATTTTAAAAGCAAGCACAATGTTATTATTTGAGGTTGGTTGGATAATTCATTGTTGGTGAACGGAGGTTTGTGAGAGGTTGTCATTGTATTGAGCTCTCCCCTGTGAGTGCATATTGTGAAGCATGGCAAGTGATGTGTGGATTCATGCTTGGACACAATGGAGGATGAATTGGAGGTGTTTGATGATTCAGAGGTATTCATGGAGGCTCATGGATTGTATTGTAATGATTTATTGTTGAATAATACATTTGAGCGTGGATGCTTTTGGAGGCTAGGTTTTTCCCTAAAAAGGGTTTTCCCAGGGTATATCTTGTGTTATCTTGTTGATTGTTCATTTTATCTTTACATTATGGTTTATTTCTACATCTTATTCTCCTATTGGGTTATGTGGAATTGGTTTTAGTGACCTGCATATTCCTAACAGGCTCAACCCATGGCTAATGAGTTAGAACTTTGCATGGAAGAAGATTTCCATTTGAAAACCCTTTTCCCTCCACTTTGTATGAAGCTTTGGAGGAAATGAGGTTGGGAGGATGTGGAAAACTCTTCTTAAAATGATCTTTGACCAAATATTACTTTTAAACATGCATGCAATGTAAAACCTGCCCTTTTTGGGATGGGGAAGGACATTATTAACCTTTGATACACATATCAATGACATAAAACATGACAACCCAAGGCTCTAGGGATATTGACAGTCACCTTCATGACCATTAAGCAACCTAGATGGAAAATTGGATGGTTTAGGACCTCTAAATATGCTCAAGACACCTTTATTGAATATTTGAGTTGAGAAGAAGCAAATATACTAACATTAACATTAAGAGTAGGATGACGGTAAGCTTTGGCAGGCTTCAAAGGATAGTATCCAATACCAGCCGAAGAGTTAAATGCAATAGCTTCTAAGGGTACTCTAATTCCTTGTTGTTTTATGCCACAACCATAAAGCATTTGAAATTCATGACCATAAAGGGATGTGATCTCTTTAGAAGAAGGTAGAGCCTCATAGGTCTCATATTGTGTAGTGTAAGTAAGAGTATTGTCTTTATTTGTTACTAAAGACACTTTAGGTTCCTTAGGTATTTCCAAAGATTGTTTGGATGAGATCGATGCAACTTTTGATGTTTCATGATTAGTGAGTTTATATTCCCCAATAAAGGTAGGAGTAAAATCTAATGAACCCCAATCGTCACCAAGAAGTGCATTTGATGGTGATTTAGAATCTTGCACAACATTATCTATGACAAGAGGTATTGATGAATTAGCTTTTAAATTATTGAGAAGCTTATAATTGATAACTTGTTTTTGTGCCTCAAGTTGTAAACAATTTTCCAGATCCGGGTCAGCTTCAATGGTTTGAAGTTTATTTGCATAGATAAACTTTATTTATCGATGAAGAGTAGACAGAACTGCCCCCATGGCATGAATCCATGGTCTACCAAGAATGATATTATATGAAAGTGCACTGGGCATGACATGGATAAGGGTAGATAATGTCACAAGTCGAGTCTTTATCTACCAACATTATCAAATCCACGAATGTTGAGTTTATCTGATTTGATTAAAGATGTGTCAACATTGATTTTGTGTAGCAAATCAACGCCACAAACATTAAGAGTTGATCCATTGTCAATCATAGTTCGCAGGTTATCAACTTTTTATTTATTATGACAAAGATTACAAGAGGATCATATTGGTTTTTAACTTTGAAATTCGGTAATTCATGTTGTTAAAATAGAATATCCATTTGTGTTTCATGCATACAATTTAATAGAGCTACTACATCATTTAGCTTAATAGTGGGTGGTACAATCACCTTTTATAAAACTTCTTGGAGCATTCCATGGTATGTAGGTGATGGTTGTATAAGTTCCCAGAGAGAGATCTTAGCAGGAGTAGCATGAAGCTGCTCAACAAGATCATAATCTTGACCAACTTTATGAGTAAGATGAGGTGGTTGAGGAAGCATAGGTTGAGAAGTTGGTAAAGAGATCGAAATGTTCAACTATTGCTTACTTTATTATTTTGTGTATTGTATGTGTGAGCAATCACATTTTGATACACTTGATTTTGACTTGTTATTTGCTTAGCATGATTATAATTGTAACCAGGAGGTCGAGAAGAATTTGGAAGACCTCTTATAGTGAGCACCAGTTTTATTTGTGTTTGAGGCACATCGAAACATAGGTGGACCACTATTTTCAGTTTCACAGGTTCTTATTGAGATCTTGGAACATAAATTGTGTTTACTAATCTTTGAAGGAACGACAATTTACAAGTCGTGGTGGAATGTTTAATAGAGATAAAGTCATCTAAGGCTTCATCTAACATATTGAAGTCATCACAACTAAATGGCTCATCATATGCATGAAAGTATTGTAAAAAGAGAGAAGACATTGTCACATATTCTACTTTATCCAAGGCTTAATATTCAACAAGATGCAATACACTTTGCAAAAATGAAGCTAAGATCATTATGCAAATAGCAACAAAATGTCAATTTATGAAACCCTAATGCTCTTTCGATGCAAAGATAGATATCAATCAAAATGTAATGCATACATTATTCATGAAAGGAAATTACAATCTAAATTTGATTTAGAATAGCAAAGTCATTTAGATTTAACAAATAAGGATGCAAATTCTTTAAATACAGGTTCACCAAAATGTTAGATGGTGAAAAGGGAAGGACAACTAGCATAATCAAACTAGGTTAAACCTCCTTTTCCACACACAAACATTTAGAATATGAATCGAGCTTAGTCACCACTTCACAGAAGGGGTAAGATACAGGTATCTTATTCCTTTTATGATGTATATGAAAAGATGTTTAACTAAGTTTTTATAAACACCAAATGAATGGATCAAGTAAAACCCTAATTGAAAAGAATGGTTCGAATAGACATATTTTGAAAATAGAAAATGACAGAATGAACACAGAAATGTAAATAGATAATGATAGAAAGTGTGCACCTGCAATTTGAATGCCCAGAGGACCAGGGCGGTACCATCCAGGTCCTTGAAGATCTCCCAATAATGAACTTTTTGTACCAGCCTACTAAGTCTCCAATGAAGGTCACAGATCCCAGATCTGAGGATACAATGGACTTGGGCGATACCACTGAGGTCCCTGTACTTGTCTGGTGATGAATCTGAAACTTGTGTAGCAAGTGTGATAGTAATGATTGTTTCTTATTCACTCCTTTCTATCAGATCTTTCCAAACCGAACCTGCACAAAAAAAAAGATGGAGAAAGCTTGTTATGGCTATATAGGAGTTTGCCTCGGTCCAACCCCATTTTGGTATTCCTACCTCAATGATAGCCAATTTCAAAACATGTAGTTGTGCATGCTCAAAAACCCTAAGTGAGAGCATAAATAATGCAATACTTCAATCAAATCCAAGATCCTAAATGACTCAAGCATAAAGGAAATAGATCCACACAATGTTTCACTCAAGGAAAAAAACAACTTCACCTCAAGGAGATGATATCAATGAAGACTTATGGAACAAGAAGGTGAGGCAGCCATATCCACAAAGGATAGTATTCCAAAACTCAAGTTGGAGGCTTCAACCCTTCTCCCAATCATACAAAAGGATTCATAAACCCTAGGAAGAGCAAGATAGACTCAAGATCTTAATTCCTAATCTTCACAACATCCTTCAAAGATAGCAAAGATCCAAATCTTTAATGAGCTTCAACACTTTGCAGACCTTCAATAGCAATTATAGCAAAATTTTGGCATAATAATCTTACATAACAATTGCATATGATAAAATGATTTTGAGATCTCCTTAAATATCCAACCTTAGAAATGAGATAAATCAAAATAAAAGGTCAACATCAAGTGGGAGAAGAAATTTGAATTCAGAAACATGAAACATGAGGCAAAAGCTAACACAAAAGTTCAATTTGCAACCCCCGAGGTTTGGGGAAGGACCATAGTGGTACCGCCCAGGTCCAACTCCCAAATTAAACTTTGGAATAAGCTTAAGGGTAGCCCATATATTTGGAATCCACAAAAAATGTCAGATGGTGAAAAGGCTAGGACAACTAGCGTAATCAAACTAGGTCATTTACCTCCTTTTCCACACACAAACATTTGAAATATGAATCGACCTTAGTCACCACTTCACGGAAGGGGTAAGCTATAGGTATCTTATTCCTTTATGTTGTATATGAAAAGATGTTTAACTAAGTTTTTACAAACACCAAATGAATGGATCAAGTAAAACCCTAATTGAGAATAATTGTTCGAACAAACATATTCTGAAAATAGAAAATGATATAATGAACACAGAAATGTAAATAGATAGTGACAGAGAGTGTGCACTTGCAATTTGAATGCCCAGAGGACCAAGATAGTACTACCCAAGTCATTGAAGATCTCCAGACAATGAACTTTCTTTACCAGCTTGTTAAGTCTCTGATGAAGGTCACAGATCCTAGATCTAAGGGTATAGTGGACATGGGTAGTACCACCAATGTCCCTATACTTGTTCGATGATGAATCTGAAACTTATGTAGCAATTGTGACAGTAATGGTTGTTTCTTGTTCACTCCTTTCTGCTGAATCTTCCCGAACATGACCTGCACAACAAAAAGATGGAGAAAGCTTGTTGTGGCTATAAATGAGTTTGCCTCGGTCAAACCCCATTTTGGTATTCCTACCTCAACAATAGACAATGTTAAAAGATGCAGTTGTGCGTACTCAAAAACCCTAAGTGAGAGCATAACCAATGCAATACTTCAATCAAATCCAAGATTCTAAATGACTCGAGCATAAAGGAAATAGATCCACACAATGTTTCGCTCAAGGAAAGAAACAACTTCACCTCAAGGAGATGCTATCAATGAAGACTTGCAGAACAAGAAGTTGAGGCAGCCATATCCATGGAGGATAGTATTCCAAAACTCAAGTTGGAGGCTTCCACCCTTCTCCCAATCATAGAAAAGGCTTCACAAACCCTAGGAAGAGAAAGATAGACTCAAGATCTTGATTCCTAATCTTCACAACATCCTTCCAAGATAGCAAAGATCCAAGTCTTCAATGAGCTTCAACACTTTGCAGACCTTCAATAGTAAATATAGCAGAATTTTGGCATAATAAGCTTACATAACAATTACATATGATAAAATGATTTTGAGATCTCCTTAAATATCCAACCTTAGAAATGAGATAAATTGAAATAAAAGGCCGACATCAAGCGGGAGAAGAAATTTGAATTCAGAAACACAAAACACAAGGCAAAAGCTAACACAAAAGTTCAATTTGCACTCCCTGAGGTTCAGGGAAGGACCAGGGTGGTACCGCCCAGGTCCAACCCCTAAATTAAACTTTCGACCAAGATTAAGGGTGGCCCATATATCCAGAATCCACAAATTATTTTTCAAGTTTAGTCGGTAATTACTCTGAAATACCACCCTGGTCCTTCCCTAAATTAAACTTTAGAACAAGATTAAGGCTGGCCCGTATATCCGGAATCCACAAATCTCTTTTCAAGTTTTGTCGGTAATTACTCTGAAATAAGACATTTCATTGAAAGGATAAGTGTCGATCAAGGTTTAGATAGGTCCAAAGATGAAAAGGGTTAAGGGACACCAAAAGGTAGGTCGAGCTAAACGTAATGAAATTGTGCTAATCCAAGCAGGAGCACAATTTACAACATAACAACTCTTAAATTTATAAAAAAAACTATATTCAACTAATTTAAAAAAAAAATTGAAAAAATAATAAACATAAACTGCATTAAGATTTCTACATTTCATTAGTTTATATCATTTTAAAATTTAAAACATAAATGTCATTTTTAGATTCTTCAAGTTGAAAAAATGTATTTGTGTTGACCATTTCCTTTATAAAAGTGTGACATAGTTCTAAACTTTTACCCATATGTATGTATATGTGTGTGTATATATGTATATGTATATGTATAGATATATATGTGTGTGGATACAAGCACACTCATGCATGCACAACTACATGCACACACATGCACATGTGCACGCACGTGCACATACGCACGCACACCCACACACACATGGATGAATGCACACACCTACACATGTGCACGCACGTCCACACACACAAACACACCTCCACATCCCAACACACACTCCCACACCTACACCCACACACACAGATGAACAAACCATGTAATATTTCATAACAATTTTATTTTCCACAATTAGAGGGATGAAACATTAAAGTAATTTTTCATTAGAGAGTACAAGAATAATTTTATCTAATTTTATAGGGAAAGGACTCTTTTAACTTTGAAGAACAACCCTTACAATTCAACATCTTCATATTTGTGAGATTGTTGAATCATAATGATCATTCCTTTAAATTAGGGCATTACTACAAATCTAACCCTTTCATATTTTTGAGTTGTACAAAGTTTTAAGGTAATTCTTTAAACTATCTACAATTTGTCAAGTCCAACTTATTTAGGGAAATGAGATACTAAAATCCATAAGGCAATATGCTTAATGTAGACCAGCAACTTAAATACAATGATTCCAAATTGCTAAGTTGCCTAAAGTCTAAAGGCAATTCTTTCAACTCATTACAATGTGTCAAATCCAACTATTTTAAGGAAATGAGATGCTTAAAGTGGTGCAGGAGCAACTTCTCTATGGTGCAGGAGTCATGTTTTGTTTTTGTTTTCAATAAGGCTTTTTAAGCCCTATCATGTTTGTAATAGGGTTTTTATGTCAATTTGGTCACTAGACCTATGTAGACCATGTTTCGGTCAAGTTTGATGTAATCACACAATGAAAACATGTAGTTTTCTTGTGTTAGGAGAAACCCAACGGCTAACTGACTTTCAAAATCAGTTTGTACGGTTGGGAGGGATGTAAGCTATTGTCTCAAGCCTCTATAGGCGAAGAAGCAGAATGTAATGATAGGGAAGTGAATGAATGAAGATCTAGAATTTTGGGTGTGTGGAAACATTGTTCTTTCTAAGTGTTTTTCTGTAGTAGTCATTCTGTATGGGTATTTGTTCATCTGAAACTGATTGGAAATGTTCATGCATTGAATTAGTTTCCATTTGATAGTAGTCTAGTGTCTTAAAAGTGTTGTAGTTTGTAAGGTCTTGTTCCTTTTTGTAGAGACTGGTCTAAAAACCTAGAAACTAGGGTTCTGTGAATAAATGGACTATATCTCCTCTGTCCACTGAAGTCAAGATTCTCATGTTCAATGTGATGGAGGAATATAGTGTAAATTTTCTATTTTATGTTGTTTTGGGTCAGCACCCAGGGATCCAAGGAGTTTGGGCGTGAGTTGACTAGGCATCTCTATGTGGCTAGTCATTGAAATGATACTATTATGTGAGAACAATGGCCAAATTGACAGTGATCAAGTGTTTGCAGAGGAGTGTAGACCCCTTCTGTTTTGTTGAGTTCTTGTTTCTATGTGCTTGTTGAATGTCTGTGAGTTGCACAATTACAGAGTTGCCATCGGCATAACACAACCCCTCGGGGAAACTTGTGGAAGTTATACCAATCAAAGTGTTGGGCCAATAAGAGGTGTATTAGCGAAGGATGAAGGAAGTCTCGCCAAAGAACATACATCGGTGCAAGTTTTGTATCGGTTCGCCAAATGTATATTGTGAATGCATATCACAATTGTATGTTGAGAATGTATCTTGAGATTGTATGTTGAGAATGTATCTTGAGAAAGCATATTGAGAATGTATCTTGAGATTGTATGTTGAGAATATACATTTCATCGGATACAAAAGGTGACCGGTCGGAATGGTGACATAAGGGTAAAGAAACATTAAGTCCACCGGTTATAACAAGTCAAGCAAAGCATATACAAGTTGGTATATTGGCGTATCGAGAGGACATACAAGGAGGTCGCCAATGATCGAAGTCTTACCAACAAGATCATGACTAACCGCCATGGTTAAGGCAAGTGGAAGCTTAATCACCATCGAGTATTGGCAGGAGGTTTGAAGACGCTGCCAATAGAGGAAGTCTCTCTGAAGACAAAGTGGAGTTGACTGTCGAGAAGAGTTGAGAGATCGGGGAGATAAATAGCAAGGTGGTCGATGGGGTATGTTTGGTCGATAAGGAGTAGATCGCCAAGACATAGGCCACCCTCTTACCGATCAAGTTTGTTAATCAATTGAATGCCTCCACTATGCACTTTGATACCATAGTGGTATCAGAGCCAATATTTGAATTGGAGAAGTGTATGTCAGACACGGAGATAGAAACTGAGGCTAGCACAATGCCTCCCAAGTCTATGAGCAAAGAAGTCATCAAGAAGAAGGTAGAGGAGATGCTTGAAGCAAGGCTGAAAGAAGAGAGGCCCAAGGGTAAGAGTAAAGAGGATGCAAGTGCTTCTAATACAGAAGAAGAAGAAGAGGCAAAGGAGAGTCCTCAAGGACAAGATATGTCTGCAGACCAAAAGGCATTCTTGAATGCACTCAAAGGTGCTCATGGAGATAGTGGCAATCCAAAGATGGATGTTCCTACATTCAATGGGAAACTAGATGGAGATGCCCTCATGGATTGGATTGAAGCCATGTGTAACTATTTTGACTTCAAGGAGTATAGTGACAGCAAGAAAGTCAAGTTTGCTAAGACAAGATTGAGAGGTTCTGCCCTAGTTTGGTGGAACTATATGCAAGGTGAAAGAGAGAAAGTTGGAAAGAACCCTATCACCAAATGGAGTAGAATGGTGGCCATGCTAAGAGACAAGTTCATGCCATCTGATTATGAGTTGCAAACCATTAGGAATTTTAATCATCTTAGACAAAAGGATATGGATGTGGCTACATATACTAAAGAATTTCATAGATTGAGCATGAGAGCCAATCACAAGGAGGAGAAAGAGATGGTGGCTAGATATCTCGATGGTTTGAGGTATAACATACAAGATGAATTCAGTATGGTGGTTCCTAAAATAGTGGATGAGTGTTTTCTATTAGCCTCTAGGGCTGAGGAGAAGTTGAAAAGAAAGAGTGATCAAAACACCAAAGGAAGAGGTGGCAGAAATAATAGGGGAAGAGGCAGTTTTGGCAGAGGACAGTCAAGTAGAAATTAAAATCCAAGTCAACAAGAGTCTCATTCTGATGTAGAACATAGAGGTGGTGGTTTCAGAGGTTGGAGAAGACCAAATGGTAGAGGTAGAGGTGGTGGTGCAGGCAGAGGACCCAGAGTTTTCACTGGTAGATGCTATGACTGCAATCAAGTAGGCCATACCATGAGCAAATGCCCTGAGAAGGCAACTAGTTCCCATGATGGTGGAAGAAGGAATCAGTTGTTGAAAGATGAGGATTGTCAAAGTGTGAATTCACCCATTAGTAGTGCTGCACTAGTCCTTGAAGGAGAGAGCATGATGATCAAGAGAACCTTGATGAAGATGCCATTGAAACAAGAGCCCCCACAAAGGAAGACCCTCTTCAGAACCCAAGGTATAGCATATGGTAAGCTTTGTAAAATTATTGTTGATTTAGGTTCTACTGAGAATGTAGTGTCTACTAAAATGGTAGAGAAATATAAGTTGAAAAGGCTGCCCCATGTTAGTCCTCATAAGATCTCTTGGTTGAATAAGAATCAAAATTACATGATAGAAGAACAAACGTGGGTTGAATTTGAGATAGGTGATTATAAGGACAAGTTACTATGTGAGATTATTCCTATGGATGCTTGTCACCTTCTTCTTGGACATCCATGGTAGTATGATGTGAAGGCACAACATGATGGTGAGAAGAACACATACCTCATCACCAAGAATGGAAGGAAGTTTAGGATGGATCATATGCAAGAGCAGATTGGAGAGAAGAGTAATGACACCAATGTCATGATGGTTAGTGGAAAAGAGTTCTTACACCTCATGAAGGAGAAGGATACCCAAGGGTATGCCTTGGTAATGAAGCCTACAGATGAATCAGGACAGCAAGGCAAAAAGCAGAAAGAGGTTCCACTAGAAGTGCAGCAATTGTTGGATAAGTACCAAGATCTTGTGGTAGAGGATACTCCTAACTTCTTACCACCCATGAGAGATATAAGTATCAAATTGACTTGATTCCAGGTGCCACATTGCCCAATAAGGCTGCCTATAAACTGACACCACAGCAAAATGAAGAGGTAAGTAGACAAATTCAAGAACTCTTAGAGAAAGGATTGATCAGAAAGAGTCTTAGTCCATGTGCAGTCCCTAGTGTACTTGCTCTAAAAAAAGATGGGAAATGGAGACTATGTACGGATTCAAGGGCCATAAATAAGATCACAATAAGGTATAGATTCCCTATGCCAAGGATTGAGGATCTTTTGGACTATCTTGGAGGGTCATGTTATCATTCAAAGATTGATTTGAAATCTGGTTATCATCAGATCAGAATTAGGCAGGGAGATGAATGGAAGACTGCCTTCAAGACAAATGAAGGTCTCTTTGAGTGGTTTGTCATGCCATTCGGCCTTAGCAATGCCCCAAGCACATTCATGTGTTTGATGAATGAGGTACTTGTTGAATTCATTGAAAAATTTGTAATTGTTTATCTTGATGACATACTTGTTTTTAGCAGGACAAAAGAAGAACATGTGAAGCATCTTGGACAAGTAATGAAGAAGTTGCATGAGAGTAAGTTGATGATCAACTTGGATAAGTGTGAGTTCATGAAAACTGAACTTGTGTACCTAGGTTTTGTGATTTCAAATGGTTGTTTGAAGATGGACCCCACAAAGGTTGAGGCCATTCTCAGTTGGCCTACTCCTAAGACAGTGGGAGATGTTAGAAGTTTCCATGGATTGGCAACTTTTTATAGGAAGTTCATTAGAGGATTCAGTCACATAAGTACTACTATTCTCAATACCATCAAGGGTGGCATAAAGTGCAAATTTCAATGGACAAAGCAAGCAGATGATAGCTTTGAATTGTTAAAGAAGAAAGTGGCTGAATTACCTACATTGGTACTCCCTGATTTTGACAAAGTTTTTGTAGTGGAATGTGATGCAAGTCAGCAAGCAATAGGTGTTGTTCTTAGTAAAGATGGACATCCAGTGGTCTTTTTTTCAGAGAAGTTGAATGAGGCTAAACAAAGGTATTCTACCTATGACCTAGACCTTTATGCAATGGTGCAAGCTCTCAAAAAGTGGAGACACTATTTGCTGCCCAAAGAGTTCATTGTTTTTACTGATAACCATGCTCTTAGCTTTCTGAATAGTCAAGAAAAGTTGAATCATAGGCATGTTAAGTGGATGGAACAACTGCAGGCCTATACCTTCACTATTAAGCATAAAAAGGGTGTTGCCAACAAAGTGGCTGATGCTTTAAGTAGAAGGATGCTTGTTATACATGAAGTACAGATGGAAAGTATGGGGATAGACTATTTGAAGGAGTTATACAAGGAGGATACATATTTCAAGGATGCTTATGAAGTTTGTGCTAGTTTGGCTAACACTTTTCATGGTGAATATTCAAATTTTGTGTTGCAGGAAGGTCTCCTATTCAAAGGCAGTTTGCTATGTGTTCCTAAATGTTGAATGAGGGATAACATCATCAAAGAGAAGCACAATGGAACCTTAGGAGGACACTTTGGGTTGGACAAGACTTTGGAACAAGTCACTAGATTCTATTATTGGCTAAAAGTACAATCATATGTAAGGAGATATGTTGCAAGTTGTACCATATGTCAAAAGGCCAAAGGTATGTCTTCTAATGCTAGTTTATACCAACCCCTTCCTATTCCCAATAGACCTTCGGAGAGCATTAGTATGGATTCTGTACTTGGTCTTCCTAAGACAGCAAGGGGTGTGGACAGTGTTTTTGTCATTGTGGACAGATTTAGTAAGATGGCTCATTTTGTGCCATGCAAATGCACAAATGATGCATCTCACATTGCTGGTCTCTTTTTCAAAGAAGTGGTCAGAATCCATGGTTTGCCCCTTTCAATTGTCACTGATAGAGACTCCAAGTTTGTTGGTCATTTTTGGAGGACCTTAAGGAGAAAATTAGGAACACAATTGTCTTTCTCATCAGCCTACCATTCCCAAACTGATGGTCAGACTGAGGTTGTTAACAGGTCCTTAGGAAACCTTCTAAGATGCCTTACCAAGCAGCATGGGTTGGCATGGGACTTGGTGATCAGTCAAGCTAAGTATGCTTACAATGATTCAGTAAATAGAAGTACTGGGAAGAGTCCATTTGAAATTGTTTATGGTTTCCATCCAAGAGGACCACTTGAACTCAAAAACCTACCAGGTTGGGATAAGAGGAGTTCTCTAGGAGAAGATTTTTCTACCACCATGAAGGCAGTTCATGATCAAGTCAAAGTTCAGTTGGAAAAGACAGTCTCCAAATACAAGGATAGGGCGGATCTCAAAAGGAGAGATGTACAGTTTAAGGTGGGAGATTTGGTGATGGCCTATCACAGGAAGGAAAGACTGCCTAAAGGATAGCCAACCAAGCTTCTGATGAGAAAATAGGACCATGCAAGTTAGTGCATAAGTTTGGTCCAAATGCTTATGAAATAGAATTGCCATCCGGTCTTGGTATTTCTCCCATATTCAATGTTTCAGACCTATTTCCATTCAGACCTCCATTGAATGTTGAAGATGGATCAGATGTTGTGATTGAAGATGAAGATTGGATCAGAGATCTACCTCCAAGTAAGCCTTTACAATTGGAATGCATCTCAGATTCCAAGGTTGTCAAAAAGAAAAGGGTGTGTACAAGGAGTACTTGGTCCAGTGGCAGGATCTTCCTGATTCAGAAGCTACATGGATGAGTGAGGTAGACATCTTGAAGCATGGGCAGACACTTCAATAGTTATCAACTCAAGGGACTTGAGTTTTTCTTGCAAGGGGAGTATGGTGCAGGAGCACCTTCTCTATGGTGCAGAGTCATGTTTTGTTTTTGTTTTCAATAAGGCTTTTTAAGCCCCATCATGTTTGTAATAAGGTTTTTATGTCAATTTGGTCACTAGACCTATGTAGACCATGTTTCAGTCAAGTTTGATGTAATCACATAATGAAAACATGTAGTTTTCTTGTGTTAGGAGAAACCCAATGGCTAACTAACTTTCAAAATCAATTTGTATGGTTGGGAGGGATGTAAACTGTCATCTCAAGCCTCTATAGGCGAAGAAGCAGAATGTAATGACAGAGAAGTGAATGAATGAAGATCTAGATTTTTGGGTGTGTGGAAACATTGTTCTTTCTGAGTATTTTTCTGTAGTAGTCATTCTGTACGAGTAGTTGTTCATCTGAAACTGATTGGAAATGTTCATGCATTGAAGTAGTTTCCATTTTATAGTAGTCTGGTGTCTTAAAAGTGTTGTAGTTTGTAAGGTCTTGTTCCTTTTTGCAGAGACTGGTCTGAAAACCTAGAAACTAGGGTTCTCTAAATAAATGGACTATATCTCCTCTATCCACTGAAGTCAAGATTCTCATGTTCAATGTGATGGAGGAATACAGTGTAAATTTTGTGTTTGTTGTTGTTTTGGGTCAGCACCCAGGGATCCAAGGAGTTTGGGCGTGAGTTGACTAGGCATCTCTATGTGGCTAGTCATTGAAATGATACTGTTATGTGAGAATAGTGGCCAAATTGACGGTGATCAAGTATTTGCAGAGGAGTGTAGACCCCTTCTATTATGTTGAGTTCTTGTTTTCGTGTGCTTGTTGAATGTCTGAGTTGTAGAGTTACAGAGTTGCCATCGGCATAACACAGCCCCTCGGGGAAACTTGTGGAAGTTATACCAATCAAAGTGTTGGGCCGATAAGAGGTGTATCGGCGAAGGACGAAGGAAGTCTCACCGAAGAACATACATCGGTGCAAGTTTTGTATCGGTTCGCTGAATGTATATTGCGAATGCATATCGTAATTGTATGTTGAGAATGTATCTTGAGATTGTATGTTGAGAATGTATTATGAGAAAGCATATTGAGAATGTATCTTGAGATTGTATGTTGAGAATATACATTTCGTCGGATACAAAAGGTGACTGGTCGGAACAATGAAATAAGGGTAAAGAAACATTAAGTCTGCCGGTTATAACCAGTCAAGCAAAGCATATACAAGTTGGTATATCGTTCTATCGAGAGGACATACAAGGAGGTTGCCGATGATCGAAGTCTTACCGATAACATCATGACTAACTACCATGGTTAAGGTAAGTGGAAGCTTAATTGCCATTGGGTATCGGTAGGAGGTTTGAAGACGCTATCGATAGAGGAAGTCTCTCCGAAGACAAAGTTGAGTTGACTATCAGGAAGAGTTGAGAGATCGGGGAGATAAATAGCAAGGTGGCCGACTAGGTATGTTTGGCCGATAAGGAGTAGATCGCCAAGACATAGGCCACCCTCTTACCGATCAAGTTTGTTGATCAATTGAATGCTTCCACTGTGCACTCTGCATCATAAAGTTATAAGGCAATACAATTGATGTAGAGTAGTCACTTAAATACAATGATTCCAAATCAGTAAGTTAAGCAAATTTGAAGGTAATTCTTTAAACTCTATAATTTCTCAAATCCAACTATTTTAGGGGAATGAGATGCCCAATGCTATAAGGCAATACACTTAATGTAGAACATCTGCTTAAATGCAATGATCCTAAATTACTAAGTTGTCCAAAGTAAAAAGGCAATTCTTTCAACTTGGTGCAATCTATCAAATTCAACTATTTTAGGGAAATGAGATGTCCAAAGTTTTGAGGCAATACACTTAATGTAGAGTGGCTAGTTAAATACTATGATTCCAAATTGCTAAGTTGCCCAAAGTCTAAAAGAAACTCTTTCAATTTATGGCACTCACATAGGTACAACACTTTTACATTGTTAAGTTCCCCAAATTTGGAAGGAAGATCCCCTTGTTGAAATGCACTAGACAACTGAGAGGGGGGTGAATCAGTTGTCCCTAAAACTTTGAGCAATTATGAACATCAACTCTTCAAACACTTATTTACTGTTGTTCAGATTTAACAATAAAAGCATGAAACAAGAAGCTCAACACAATAACATAATCAACACATGAGACACCAGATTTTTACATGGAAAACCCTATAAGGGGAAAACCACGATGGGTGTTAGCCCACAAGATATGTAAGTTATAGCAATACCGAAAAATAGAGGCTCGCTACCTTAGGGCTCACTGCCCGAATTGCTCACTGCCAAGGAAGGCTCACTACCAAAAGATGGTGAACTGATTTGGTAGCATCTACTCCATGCCTAGGTTCAGTTCCATTGAAGCCCAATATAACTTCTCTGCTCTGCTCTTCTACACCTTCATAGTTATCTCTTCATTTTCGTACCCTCTTACATTTTTTCACAATTCATTACAAGTTATCAACCTTGGAATGTACATCAAGGTCGGCAATACATTCATCAACTGTTGGAACAATCTCCAAGGTCGGCATTACAAAAACATACATAGAAATAGGTCTAGACCTAATATAGAAATTAGCTAAGGGAAAGATGTAAAGATGTATGTTGATCATGCCATGCCTTAGCTGGGAATCAATTGTAATTCTTCACACCACGACATGCTTCCACAATCTTCAAGGCATCTCCGCAATTAGTGAAATCAACCAAGTCGGCCAAGACTTGTGAGAACATTGGGTCTACTAAGAATATTCTTCATCCATGATCCAATTTTCTCTTTGCAGACCAATCCAAAGGTAGGTACATGATTAGGTGACATCCACAAGTACATTGTATTCACTAGGAACAACCACATGATTTCTAACCAATCTATCAAGAAGATTCTTCAAACCGAAGCACAAGAACAACACTATTAGCCACTGTCCTAAGGAAAGGATAGCTTACAGACCACCAGATCACAATCTATTAGAGTTGAAGGCACATAACATCAAATTAGACTTAACTCTAGAACCATAGACCAAAATACTTCAATGCGGAGGAATGCAGAGCATAACACTTTCTCCCTGTCACCACCAAACATACAAGAAAAGCAATTTTCTCTCTGGTGAACATATCTCACTCAAATCATTATACTGGAGGCTCAAACTCAGAATGTGGCATCTTCAGACATGCCTCTAAATAAATTACAATCTATAGACAAAGATATTCATCCTATAGGAAATGTAGAGCAATCTTCTAGACTGTTTTTCTGTATGCAATACACTGTTTCCACTGCAACTCATTGTTTCTATCGGAGGAGCTAATTTTCTCAATATCCTCAACATTAAGATCACTTACATAAGTAAATACAAAGCATCTCACTTATTATAAGCAAGCAACAAAATAAGAGCACATTTGACACCAATGACAACATAGATATGTTGACAACAATGACAACACCGATTAGGCACATACTTGGAACAATCTCCCCCTTTGTCATTAATGGCAACATATGATGTGAAAAACTGAAAAGAACATCAAGATAATATTCTCCCCCTTTCTCTTTACACATATCTATTTTTTTTCCCTCTGAGTTTTTCACATGATTTATCTCCCCCTTTGACATCAATGGCAAAGGGCACATGCGTGCACTCTGTTGCTCTGATCAAACTAAAAAATTTTATTATCAATTCTTACTTCTCATTATCAAAAACTATCTAGCTACTCCCCCTAAGAGGTACCATACATAATTTCAATCTATTGTGCCTTGCACACATGCCCCATTTTGACAAATGGAGACCCCCTCTTTTGCTTTGTCTTGGAGTCTCAACCTTTATTACTTATGATGATGAGAAAGTGAATTTATGCTTAGAGTGCATGATTTGTTATAGATTTGAGCCTTTTGCATGTTTGGAGTCATTTGATGTTGTGCATGATTGATTTGGAAGTGTATTGAGTGGTCTTGTGCTTGAAAGATAGCCATTTGTTGCCTTTTGCACTTAAATTAGGTGTTACTGCATTTTGCTCCTAGATATTGCCCTTGAGATTGCTTTTGCAGGATGTGTCATGTTGAAATTCTTAGTTTCTAGATCTTACAATTGTAAAATCGTGTCAAATTCCACTAGATTTCACTAAGGGGTCCATATACTTTCATCCTGTCACATGGTCCTGAAGCCCTGATTTGGCTAAGTCTGAAACCCTGAAAATCTTGAAAAATGGCTAAGTCTGAAATCTAGTGGAACCACAAAATTCTAGAATCTGCATGTGAAATCCTATAGATCTGGAACCCATATCAAACATCCTGAAAGTATATTTAAAAATATTTAAAGTATATTTAAAAATATTTAAAGTATACTTATACTTAAATATATTTTTAAATATACTTTCACCCTGGCCAATTCAAAATCTAGCATTAAAAATGACCCCAACTGCAAAAAGTGCTAAAACTGCCTCCTACCGACTTTTGCACTAAAAACAGCCTCTATCGACCTTTGCTCTAAAAACCCACTTCGCAGACTTGCGCTAAAACAACTTCCTACTGACTTGCGCTAAAACTCGCTTCTACTGCCTTTGGTCGGTCGGTGCTAAAACTTGCATAGGTCGATCACTTTGAAAAACCCCGCCAACAAACTTTGCGCTAAAAATAGACCCAACAGACCTACGCTAAAAATGGAACCAACTGACTCCATGAAGCATCATTTTTGTCGATTAGACCCAAAATCCGCGCTAAGGTCGGATGGACCTAAAATCCAATCTAAGGTCAGTTGGACCCCAAATCAGCACCAAAACCATTTCACGCTAGAATTGCACCTCACGGACCTGCACTAAATTTGACCTCCACCGACTTTTAGTTCGTGACACCCAAAACCCCGTTTTTTGACATTTTGGCCTAGAAATTGAGTTTTTCAAGGAGCAAATTTGATTTTCTTGATGGATTTGAATTGCACAACTAGTTGTCACATCATGATGAACATTTTATCAAGTTTGTAATTTTTGGCACGTTTTATAACAATTAATGCCGCTGCGCATAAAAAGTTCGTGACCCCCAAAAATCTTACTTTTTGCAAAAAAGGCTAGAAAAACATGAAATAAAAGTCTGCAAATGGATTCTAATGACTACAAAAACTTCCCTAATCATCATATTGGCCAAATGGGTACTCAAAAATGATGAAAAATATAGAAAATCATGTGAAAATCACTAGATTTAAGAGGTTGTTTATAAGAAGGTGGCATTGACAATGAGTTGTCCTAAAATAATCCATGACTGCAAATGGGCATATTTTGAT
This sequence comes from Cunninghamia lanceolata, assembly GCA_027924645.1. Taxonomy (NCBI): domain Eukaryota; kingdom Viridiplantae; phylum Streptophyta; class Pinopsida; order Cupressales; family Cupressaceae; genus Cunninghamia; species Cunninghamia lanceolata. The sequence continues at coordinate 11,166,654 of BSBN01000074.1, forward strand.
TCAAAATAATGAAAAATGACTTGTTAAGATGAAATTGATGCTTTTCATTGTGAATTGCAGGTCTTGGAGGACACAGGAGCTTGTCGGAGCCGTCTTGGAAAGATGTACACACACATATGCAGTGCTGACCTAGAAATGTAGAAACTTTATTTTATCAACCAAATTGTTGCTGCACCTATAAGAGAAGATCAGTATGATGTCCAAGGTGGTGGGGATAGGCCTTAGGAGCTAGAAGACATTGAAAATCATGCTTCTTTCATTGTTGTTCCTGTAGTTCTAGTCCAATGTCCAAGACATACATATAGTTGTCCCAGCAGTCCAATCATGTAATGATGATCAAGCAAGCATCCAATTGGATATGTCTTCATCCAAGAATGTGCCACATACTCCCCTTGGACCACTCAGTACTTGGAATCCCATGAATTCACATCAGCTCAAGTTTTCAAGTGTCATGTGACTCTATTTCGGCTTTATTAGGCCTTAAAATTTGACTTTTCATCATGTACAACCAAATGGGTATCCATTTTGTCCAGATTCAATGTATTTGCAAGATGTATTTTGTCTTTTTCCTACAAGACAAATGCAAATCTAAAAATGTAACTAACTGATGTATCTCATTAAATGTCGTTTAATCTGGACCATTGGTGTTGAGTTAATCTCTACCGTCCATTGAAAAACTTGGTATGGTGCCTTGCCTATAAAAGGGCCATCCTTTTCTCTCATTTCTAAGTAAGATTATATATTGAATTGTTGAGACTCTTCAAAATTGTGATCAATACAAAGCAAGTTTTGCAGGTTGTTGGGAATTTGTGTTCTTGTGTTATCCTCTTTGGTTTTCATGCTTCATATCAATCTAAATTTAATTAGTTGTGCTTTTGCAATGATGGGTAAATGTTAAGATATCTGATGAATACTTTGGTCCATACTATTAGTGCTTGCCGATGGTAAGTTATTGTGTATAGTTAGCCTGGGCCCTGTCATTGAATATAGTTCAGTAGCATTCCACTAGTTAAGTTGTGCCATTGTTAGGGTGTTTAATGAGTGAATGCAATTTAAAAGTCATAAGGATCCTTTGAAGATTGCATCATTTCTTGCAACATTGTGCGTTTCCTATCCTAGTGAAATAGGGAATGGTTTACTGAAAGTATTTGTCTATCTGCAGGATTTTACCCCATTGTGACTATCACTTAGGATCTCTCAACCCTTCTCTCTCTCCTTTTCCTTTTGCATTTTATTTTTATCAAGTTTGGTAGATTTAGGATTTGAGCAGTAGTACATTGATCATCTGCTGAAATTTTAGACTTCACTGTCTGAACTACCTAGGGTTTCTGCACTTACATTGCTGTCATTTTTTCATAAACCATGCATTTTATGTAAGACCCCTTGTTGGCACAGCTAGACATACCACTGAGTCATTCCAAGCAAGCTAAGACCTAGTTGTAGTAACCTTGGAGTAGTCTTACCTAGGGTAGGATACTTTTCAAGAGAGGTGTGATACTAGCAATCATACCTGCGTTGTTATGTACTAAAACCACCATCAACACAATCCAGATCAATGAATGAGGCTCTAAGCTTCACTGGATTGATGCATTTTCATGCATCTTAGTTCAGAGTAGGAGGGGTAATAACCCCTATCTTTTCCCTGAGATACTCAAAGCTATCCTTAGGCAAAGGCTTAGTAAAAATGTCTGTAATTTGGTCCTTGGTAGACACATATTCCATCTTGAATTCATTCTTTGTCTCTCAAAAAGTGATACCTCATAGATATATGCTTTGTTCTTGAGTGCATCACCGGGTTCTTTGAAATGTTTATGGCACTTGTATTGTCACAGAAGATTGCAATTGGATCTTCATCCAGAACTCTTATGTCCTTCAATATCTACTTCACCCATAACACTTTAACTGCTGTAATATTCTCTGCTTCTGCAGTGGATAAGGAGAGTGAATCTTGCTTCTTTGCTCAACCGTGAAGCCAATCTATTATCTGAGAAGAAAGCACCTCCACTTGTACTTTTCTTTTCATCAACATCTGCATCTGTTCTTGACATGGTTTTGCTTCGTCAACCTGAACTTTTGTTACTCATCACTCTCAAGCCAATCATCAAGGATCAGACAAGCTTCAGATTTCTGTAACTTGAACTTGGCAAAAGCTCATAGCATATTTTCTTCCCTGATCATATATTCTTGCATACCAAATTTCTTACTTTGTGTAGCTCTTCCTTTATCCTTTGAGAACACAATTTTTGTTTTATCTTGAACCTTTGTTGCTAATCTTGTCTTTTCATGTTGAGGCATCAACATCAATCTTTTGGCAAGGGAGTAATGATTTTCAATAAGATTCCCCTCAAACCAAAGGCTCTAATCTTAGTTTCTAGAGGAAACATATGTACATGATATCAGTAGAGAATCATTCTTGACCTATGTGCATCCTTACTCACCCAGATCTTGCTTATTTCCCTTTGGGTTTCTGCCAGATCAACCTTGTTCTTTCCCTTGACTTCCCTTTGCTCTATTTTCTTCTCTTCTGCATGATAGTTTCTTTTCACATTCTTGCTTCTACAAAATTTTGCAACATTTCCAGGTCTATTGCAATTGTAGTAGACAACATTCCTTTGTCCTTGGTTTCTTCCACTATTTGGATTCACCCTTGATCTGCATTGGTTAGCCTTATGCCCTGTTACCTTTTGAGTCACCCTTATTTATTTATTGGTAATATTTCCTGAACAAGAGCCGGTTTGCTGTGTTGTATTTTGGGTCATACCTTTGTTTCTTAAATCGACTCTTGATCCTTCAAATTTTACCCGTTTATCGTCTTTGTAGGTAAGGTTACTTAAAGTTTGAACCTTTGAACTCGAACCATTCTCAAAGTTCAAAGTTCAAATGGTTTGATTTGTCCAAAGTATCTCAAAAAGCAAGCTGTTGTTCTATATATCTTAAACGTCTTCAAACTTTCGGTTTGAACTTGAACCCTTTTGTCAATAGTTCAATGGTTCTACAGTCCAAGGTTCAACGTTCATTTGCAGTTACCTTGCGTAAATAATGTATCGTTGAACCATCCGCTCGTACTCTATAGCGAAGTTCAATGGTTCAAGGTTCAATAGTTCGTTGTCTCATAGTTGGAAGCCTTTTACAAAAGCCACGTAACTGTCTGTTGGTCTACATAACCCTTGCGTCTTTGAACCTTCATATTGAACCATATCTTGACAAGTTCAACGGTTCATGAGCTTAAGTTCCATATTTCCATAAGTGAATCCTTTGCTCATCTATATGATCCAATTGGTATGGTCGAACCACCACATTGAACCACGTCCTAAAGGTTCAATGGTTCAATAGTTCAAAGATTTGGTGATTTTGGTCTCATTTATTCCCACGGCTTTCTAAGTCAAATTTAGTGGGAAAGTTGGAGGAAAATATGTCAGAAACTCATTATGAAACTGAGAGTTCTAATTTGGCGGAGGCTACGGATAATCATTATACATCATGATGGCGCGTGAATAATACTTGCTATTAATGAAGAAGTCAGAATTCATGTTTTTTCAAATATTTTTGGCACGTATTGTTCCGAGCGATAATTATTCAATCTGGTTAGTGCCATTATTAACTAAGAACAAGCCAAGTTTAGCAAGTGAACATACTATGCAACACGGAGGAGAATAGCACCGGAAGTGTAAGGTTCTTGTTATTCAATTTTCGCAGTGAATTCAGATATCTTGAAGGTGAGTTTTGTTTTTCCTATGTGCTATTCCTAGTTCTCATGCTGGAAAGAAGAATCTCTTGAATTTCTGTTGTTTTCAAAATTTGAATGTTTTTATTGTAATCCTCCAAGTATGGCTTTGAAATCTACGTGTTTGGGGAATAAACATGGTCCTAGTCTTACCTATTCTCACTCTGAATTTGGAGATACTGCGCTGATACAATATGATTTAGAAGAATTTAGAGAAAGAACTAGAAACCCTGTTCAAACCCCTACGATGAAGAAAATAGTAGACAGCGGTTTAGTTGAAGCTGCAGCTTTTCCCTAGGCTATACAGTGCCCGGAATTGGTTCAGGAGTGTATGAATAGGTACGAACCCCAAAATAGATGCATCAAAAATGCAAACAGTGACGTGTTATTTCATGTCAACAGACAAACCCTCATGTCTGTAATGAATATACCGCCTAAAGAGGCGTATTCCAGCCTTGATATTACTTCTTCCTATGGGCATTTCTCGGAGAAGAAATTGACTTACAAAAGTGTAATAGCGAGAAACTGGCTGCTGAAATTTTAGAAGGGTGGTTCAAGGTTGCCCAGGCCACTTACTAGGGATCATTTGATTAAAGAAGTGAGGGATATTGTGGTATTGTTACACAGACTGAAGGGCAGTCAGCATGCGTATTATTGGGAAGATTGGATGTACTTTTTCATACAAGTTATCCTTCAAGGGGAAAACTATTTAGATTGGGCAGAAATAGTGGTCGATTGTCTACATCAGGGTTTGAGTAATTATCTGGGTGACAGAGATTTTTATGTCTTTGTACCTGTTCTATTGTCTAGCATCTACAAGAGAATGGTTTGACCTACCTCATGCACCCTTAGCTGAGAATAGTAAGATTTATGACTATTATTCACAGTTGCAGAAAAAGAATTGCTATGAAAATTATAAAAGGGTTAATGATGTCTTCACTGGGAGAATGACCTATGAACTAGCAGGTAATCTGGGTAAAAGAATGTCCAGTGAAGCAATGCAATTGATTAGCATCTATGGTAGCTTCTTCATTCAATTTTCTGAGTTCACTTACATCAGAGTTGGAGGATTTGACAGTGAACCTGTTAAGTTACCTAGATATATGTTTGATTGTTTCGTGCTGATAGAGGTATGTAGACAGCTAGCACATGTAGATAAGAAGTTCTCAACAAGGAAGGGTTTTGGTATTTCTTTTCCCATCAAACTTGGGCATTATTCATGCCAGTCAAAATCTGATGCTTTGAATTTGGAGGTGAACCTTAAAAGGTTCAATTTTTAGTTCTTCACTGCCAAGTCTCAATTTGACTGCAAAGGATTTGTCAGAGATAACCTAGATCCTGGAACAAGGCTTTCACACATTCCTAAGCTAGAGGATTACTAGGAAGACTGTCCAGATGAATTTGAGGTCAGGAGAAGGCTGTGGTGTAGGTTCTTTTTAGGGCAGATAATTACTCTCAATTTAAATATGGATATTTCTAGAGTTATTGATGATGGGGAACAGGTGATTGACCCACAGTTTGGGAGAGTAGAACAATCACCTATTCCAGAAGTTGACTGGAGCAAAAAGGAAGAAGATAGGATTGAAGTTAAAACTCTTCCAGTGATAAGGAGAACCAAGAAATGGCTAAGGGAAAAGAGACAGGAAGGGATCCAGAATAAAAACACCCAACAATTCACCTCAATGATTGGATCATCACTTCCCATAAACTCTTCTAACCAACCTATTGCTATCTGTGGTGCATGTGCTTCCAAGCCATCAACTGAAAGAATCCCTACCACTAAGAGGTCCAAAAGAGTCCTCACAGATATTCTACCCTCTCGTGTTACCAGGTTGAGGACCAAAGGTAAAAAAAAGAAATAGGTTTCTGAAACAATAGTTGTTGATCTGAACTCAGAGGAAGATTCAGGAGAACCTATGGGTGTAAAGGAACTAAGTCCACATAGAACAGAGGAAGTTGACACCGAGCCACAGTCAGGGGCCATTCTAGAGACCTCTGAAGTATTAATGATTTCAAATGTATCCTCTGATGGATTGAACCCTGAGAAGACAACCTTAGCCCCTACTCCAAAGTGGCTAGAGAGTTCTATCTCCGACAAGAGAAAAATAATTCCTTTTGTTGTCCCTTTAGAGGATATGGTGAGCAAATGTTTAGGGAAAACACCCAAGCCTAAGAAGCTAAAGGTGACATCCAGAGTGAACATTGATCCAAGTACTGGAAACTGGAGTGCTGAGATAGCCAAACCAGTGACTGAGGAAGAAGTACAAGACCCAAGATTTTACTATGGAAAAAGTGGATCTCGGTGTTGCTTCAAGAGCTGCAGATGTTCATCATCTTGAAGCATCCACCAAAAGGATAGTTAGTTGAAGTTGGAAGGACCAAAAGGACAAAAGGGAATTGAAACAAACTCTGCGTTCAATGGCAGAATACATTAATGCTATCCATAACCCTAACCCACAGCCAGTCTCACAACTATCCCTGTCTTTTGATCCTAAATCACCAGTTAATCAGAAAATGTTGGATCAGGTTCAAAGAAACAAGATGGTAACAAAGACATTTGACAGTTGGTTGGATCGCATTGAGCAGAAAGGAACTGAATACATTCGTGAACTCAAGAGTATATATGATCTGACTGCTGCCACCATTGAGGACCTTAAAGCACAGGTTGCTGCTTGGGTGAAAGATGAAGGTAAGTGGGTGAATGTAATAAACCAAATAGATGAAGTTCAGAAATACGGAATGGCAAAGTTTTTGATAGAAAAGAGCCTAACTGGTTTGGACGAAGATTTATTATATGTGAATAAGAAAAATATTGAATGGAGGAATTCCATATCACGGCAAGGACGCTTTGAACTTACAAAGTTAATTAAGGAGTTAACAGAGTTCACTCAATCGCTGCAGCATGACTTGCAATGCATTGATGTTAAATACATAAAAGATGATGGGAAACCAGAGGAGGATGTCGACGCAGTGGTCCAATCTTTCAAAGATAAAATTGGCTTTGTCAAAGAAAATGACAATATCTTAATTGAGGATTTCTCCCGAATCTCTAAAGTTGAGTCACTACTTTACCTCTGTATCGACACACTTCCAGAACACAAAGAAAAATTTGGGAAAATGCGAAGGGATAAAGAAGTTTGGAAGTCAAGAGTGAAGCACATAGGCATTCCCAACTTCCCAAAGATTTAGGAGTTTGTTGCAGCTTTTCAGGAGTGGAAGACTCAACATGCTTCCCCAACCACCGATGACAAATCTGGAGATGCAAATTTGTTGTCCCAGTCATGATCTTATTGGCTTACTTTCTTTTATTCGGTTCCTCTGTTATGCTATTTCCGCAATCTTGATCTTTAAAATCAGTTGTTATAAACTAAATCCCGTATGGGTCAGAGTTATGTTAACTTTGGGTTTGATTTATTCGAGGAGATGATTAGGACACTCATATATATAGGTTTTGGAAATCTTTTCAAAGGGGAGAGACTGGAAAAGGAAAAGAAGAGTATTTTTTTTAGCTGACCTATTTTATGGTTTTACAGTATATGATGATTGTCTGAGAAATTTTTCATCTGTGAATGAGAAGAAGAAACAATTACTACTTGCTTAGATCTATGCGTCTGGGTATTTGAAATTGGATTTTTTGTGTGAAATCTCCTTTCATCTGGTAATTGCTCTTTATTGGACAACTTGTCATATGTGTTCTATTATTTATTGGTTCGGTAAATCCATATGTATGTGTTCATGTTTTTAAATGTATCTAAAATAGAATCTGTGCATTCTATTACCCGCTGTTATTGCATAAAATTTACCGCATTCATAACACGGCTATGTATGAATGTTAGTTTGCCTTAGGCATTTTTTGGTTAAAAGTGCATTTGGATAGTTGAATAGATTAAATTCATTGGAAATCTTAAAGGGAGTTGTACCTAAATTCAGAGGGGAACTAATTCAAAAGTTCACCCATTTGTTGCTTAACTTATTTGTTCTTTAAAGAAGGGTATAGAGTCCGAATAAAACATTTTCAGAAATAGGACAAATCTGTTAGTCAACATGCCCAAATCTATTGCATGTAAAACACTTTCCATTGAAAGATTCAGTGTTCCTTTCATTGTTGGAGCTATTCCTTATCTAACTTCTACATTCATTTGCTCTATGACCAATTCTCTTGCAATTGAAATACTGACCGGAGAATGATGAAACATGTTGATTCATTTTACTCCTACACTGAGTAACCTTATGACCAAACTTATTGCAATCAAAACAATAACCGTTGAAAGATGGGTACCTTTGAGCATTTGGTTGCCTGACCGGAGGTCTTTTGGGTCTGTTCCTCTGATTTTAGACCTACTTGCCTTTGTCTCCTTTTATCTCAGGGTTAGTTTGTTCTGATTTGGAGCTTTCTCCTTTTTCAAATCCTGAACCTTTCTTATCATCTGAACTTTTGACTATCAATCAGCTTATCAAGCTTTGCAGAACTTATCCTGAACTTTCATTTATAACTATTGGTTGTTTCTAGATCAAGTTTTAGAAGCACAACATCTTTGGCTAATTTTTCACATTCCTCAGACTTGTCTTCCACAACTTGATTTATATTCTTGTCAACCTTTTCTTTTTCTTCAATCTCCAAAGATAAACTGTTTAGGATTTTATTTGCTTTATTCAATTGTTCACTTAGCTCCTTGTTCCTCTCCATGAGTTTCTTAACTTGCTCCCTTAGTTTCTAGATACATTCATTATCCTCTTTGACTTCTATTTCTGATTTGTCAAGATCCTTAAGAGCAACTTTGGGTTCTTCACTATTGGTGGACATATATCTATCTTCTGGAGGTTTTACATTGTTGCAGGCTTCAATCACTGACTTAGATTCAACATTAGAAATCAAACACCAATTTATTTGTCCTTTCACTTCACACTAGTGATCTTTTTGTGCTTTAATCTTCATTTTCTTCTCTTCAATCTCATCTCCTTTTGTATATACTTTTTCCCTTTTTGTATTTTTCTCTTCTCTGTAAAGGAGCCTACTTGAATCTGATGCATGATTATTGATTTCTGAATACTTTTGTATGTCTTCATCAACCTTGACATTTACACTCTTAATGATCTTTTTCAATCTCTTATTGTAACACCGGTAGGCCTTACTCTTAGTGGAGTATCCAAGGAAAATTCCTTCATCATACTTAGCATCAAACTTGCCTAGCTCTTCTTCTCTTTTGATATAACACTTGCTTCCAAAAACTTTGAAATATTTTACTGAAGGAATTCTTCCATACCACAATTCATAAGGAGTTTTAGTATTGTTACCTTTGACTTGAACTCTATTTTGAATGTAGATAGCAGTATGTATAGCTTCTCTCCAATACTCTTCCGGTAGGTCAGCGTCCTCTATCATTATCTTTGCAGTTTGAACAGACCTACTCTTTATTTCCATCACTCTATTTTCTCTAGATAGTTGTCTTTTTAGTCCATGAGTCTCACAGAACATATTGAATTTATCAGAGGTAAACTCTTCTCTTTTGTCAGACTTCATACATTTTATTTTCACATTTAATTCATCTTCAACCATTGTTTTGAAGGCTTTAAATGCATCTGGAGTTTCTGATCTTTCTTTGAGAAAACTAACCCAAGTCATTCTAGAATAATCATCAACAAAGAACATAAAGTACCTGTCATCTTGGAGACTTTTCACTCTTGTAGGTCCACAAAGGTTTGTATGAACTAATTCCATCAATCCAGTTGAGGATCTTTCTTCATCCTATAAACTTCCTTTTGCTTGCTTCTCAACTTACAGGTGATGTTTCTAAAATGTATCCTCTCTAGTAGATCTTTCACAACTTGAGCTAAGATTATCCTTGCTAGATCATTAGGATTGATGTGGCACAATTTCCTATGCCAAATCCAACTTTCATGATTCTGAGTTATAGAGAAGATGATGTTGCCTTCTCTAAGATGATAAAGATTTCCCTCTATCCTTTTTCCACCAGCTATTACAACTCCAAATTTATCTCTGATTTTAGAGGTATCATTCTAAAATATGAAACTGTAACCTTCTCTGCACAATTGTCCAATGCTCAAGAGATTTTGTCTTAGGCTTTCAACATAGAGAACATCATCTGTAGGTTGTCTTCCATTGAAACTGATTGAACCTTTTCCACATATTTTAGTAGTACAATCATCTCCAAATCTAACCAACCCTTATTCATTCTTTACAAGATTAACAAACTCACCTTTATCACCAGTCATATGATTTGAGCAGCTATTGTCAATAACCCAATAGTTCCTTATATCTTCATTGTCAGTACCTACCTCTGGATCAAAACTTTCCTCATTTTTATAATTATCATCCTTTGAGTGAAAGCAACATTCATCATCTTCATCGTCTTTAACATCATAAAATGTTTTCTTGGTCTTTCTACTTTTACCTTTTTCATCATAATATTTTTTTAATTTTCTTTTTGAACATCTAGATGCATAATGACCAGCTTCACCATGATTGGAACAATTTGAAGATAGTTCATCCTTGTGTGACATCTCGGATCAACCTCAAGCTGTTAGGCTTTCTTCTGAGAACCGGCTCTGATACCAATTGTTGAAATGCACTGGACAACTGAGAGGGGGGGTGAATCAGTTGTCCCTAAAACTTTGAACAATTATGAACATCAACTCTTCAAACACTTATTTATTGTTGTTCAAATTTAATAATGAAAGCATGAAACAAGAAGCTCAACACAATAACATAATCAACACATGAGACACCAGATTTTTACATGGAAAACCCTATAAGGGAAAAAACCACGATGGGTGTTAGCCCACAAGATATGTAAGTTATAGCAATACTGAAAAATAGAGGCTCACTACCTTAGGGCTCACTACCCGAATTACTCACTGCAAATGTTGAGGCTCACTACCAAGAATGGCTCACTGCCAAGGAAGGCTCACTACCAAGAGGTGGCTCACTGCCAAAAGATGGTGAACTGATTTGGTAGCATCTACTCCATGCCTGGGTTCAGTTCCATTGAAGCCCAATATAACTTCTCTACTCTGCTCTTCTACACCTTCGCACTTATCTCTTCATTTTTGCGTCCTCTTACATTTATTCTCAATTCATTACAAGTCTTTATACAAGTCATCAACCTTGGAATGTACATCAAGGTCAGCAATACATTCATCAACAGTTGGAACAATCTCATTACAAAAACATACATAGAAATAGGTCTGGACCTAATACAGAAATTAGCTAAGAGAAATATGTAAAGATGTATGTTGATCATGCCACACCTTAGCTGGGACTCAAACGCAATTCTTCATGCCACAACATGCTTCCATAATCTTCAAGGCATCTCTGCAATTAGTGAAATCAACCAAGTCGTCCAAGACTGGTGAGAACACTAGGTCTGCTAAGAAGATTCTTCATCCACGATCCAATTTTCTCTTTGCGGACCAATCCAAAGGTAGGAACATGATTAGGTGACATCCACAAGCACATTGTAATCACTAGGAACAACCGCACGATCTCTAACCAATCTATCAAGAAGATTCTTCAAACTGGAGCACAAGAACGACATTGTCAGTCACTATCATAAGGAAAGGATAGTTTGTGAACCACCAGATCATGATCCATTAGACTTGAAGGCACATAACATCAAATTAGACTTAACTCTAGAACCACAGACCAAAATACTTCAATGCGAAGGAATGCAGAGCATAACACTTTCTCCCTGTCACCACCAAACATACAGGAAAAGCAGTTTTCTCTCTGGTGAACATATCTCACTCAAATCGTTATACCAGAGGCTCAAACTTGGAATGTGGTATCTCCAGACATGTCTCTAAGTAACTTACAATCCACAGACAAATATATTCATCCTACAGGAAATGCGGAGCAATCTTCTGGATTGTTCTTCTGTATGCAATACACTGTTTCCACTGTAACTCACTGTTTCTACCGGAGGACCTAATTTTCTCAATATCCTCAACATCAAGATCACTTACATAAGTAAATACAAAGCATCGCACTTATTACAAGAAAGCAACAAAATAAGAGCACAGTTGACACCAATGACAACACAGATATGTTGGCATCAATGACAACACCGATTAGGCACATACTTGCAACACCCCTCAACTAATGGCACTCCATTAAATATAATTTCTCCAACTTTGTTAGCTTTTTCACTCCATATAGTAACCTTTACATATTTTCCAAATAAAAAGGCCTATTTTACGAGTTAAGAAGTTGGAGTGACCTTCGGAGGAATTTTGGAATATAAAACTCCGTTCTCATAATAATTGTAAATGTGTATGGCATGTAGGCTTGAAGAAAGCAACACATTTTCACAACAATTATGAAAAAGGATGTCTACTATCATTACACAATCTAATGAATCCTAATTAAAATGATAAATACGGTTTACCAAGGGTAGAGCTTACCTTATACAAACTCATGCCTTGTGTGAATGGGTCATTATAGGTGTCAAGATGCTTAAGTTTCTCAAACTCCATTGGTAAATTAGAAAGCTAGTCATTGCAAATTTTTCCTCTATCTTGCATGTTATTATGGAGTATGTGTCCTCAAGTGGAGGAACCCTTGAAGAGATCTAGTTGGGTTAATTAATTTACATGGACTCCAATATTCTTTTTTCTCTAAATATTTACTTTTTATGCATACCATGAGTGATCGTATGTTTTGAAATACATGATCATTATAGGATTAGAATGCACCTCAAAGTGAGGGGAAAATGTAAAGGGGAAATTTATATATCCATGTCAATTCACATTTAATTTAGGGCCACTTTGAGGAAATGTCTTAATGCAATTACATAGTAACATGTGGCACACTTTTGTATTAAGTTTGGCTCCTTCCCTAATCCATGTTATATCGTTGGTGCTATCACGACTAGTTGTGATGGCTAGACGATGTCCTTGGAACATCATCATAGCTCATGAGACAATCATGTTAAGAGACGAGAAGGTCTCTCATTATCCTTTTATTTTCAAGGGATATTTTCCCTAGTCATTTGACTAAGGATGATAGTCGATTTTGGGGGAGTATTACTCTTCCTCGACAACCGACAATCTTGTGAATCATTTTGTGATTTCAATTTTATAGTGATAATCCTTAATATTAAATATGTATTATTTAACCCTTATCATTAAGTAAGGATGAATATGTATATCTATTAGAGGGAACCTCTTTTTAGGTTGACTTCAATAATGTTGTAATTATTTTACTTATCCTATTATTCGATATTATCGAATAGTAATAATTTGTTGATAGTTGGCCTTGAGGAGCGAAGGAGAGCTTTGAGCTCATCCTTATCAGGCACATGATGCCTTGATCAAGACATATTTTGAGGAAACTGACTGAGTGGGGTGGTATTTTCCACCCGAATCAGCATGCCAGAATCGACCGGATAACAAGTTTTGTTTTCATTTTGTAAGGGAGGACTTTGGCATAGTAAGTTTTCGTTGTTGGAGTTTTTGGAAGAGGGTGGCGAATCTTTTCTGGGAAAACACAAAGAGATAAGAAGCTGAGAGCAGCTTGAAGTAGACTCAGTCTGGGACTGCATCTCTTTTGAAGGTCTTGTCTAGGAAAAATGGTGGACATTATTTCCATTTACTTTCGGTTTAATGAGCTATAAATGTGTTAAACTTCTATCCAAAGAACGTATGGCATGATGTTTTGCGTTGTATAGATAAGATAGAGGCACAAGGCCTACGAGGCCGTGCCCATGGTTTTTGATATTATCTTCATAGTCGTGGTTCAAGGTCAATACGGCTAAGCTCATATTGTATTAAAGCATTATTCCTTTCATAGGTTCAGAGCCTTAAGGCCGAATCATATCATGTTAACTCTTTATTGAGAATAGGCTCGAAGCCATTATGGTTGAGCCATCTTACACAATAATCTTTTCTTGAGACTAAGCTCAAGGTCGTATGGTCGAGCAGTGAAACATTGTAATCTTTTCCTAAGACTAAGCTCAAGGCCATATGGCCGAGCAATGAAACATTGAACTCTTTTTTTTGAGACTAAACTCGAGCCTTAGAAGCTGAGTAGCAACTGTATTATGTTTTTATTGTGACATAAGCTTGAGGCCATAAGGCCGAGCTATATAGAGTTATACTCTTTCCTGTGACTTAGCTCCAGATCTAAGACCGAGCTTTCATGTATTTTACATCATACGATAGCCAATGTTTGAATCCATTATGGCTGACCATGTTTTCAAAACATATCAAGAACTCATCGATTAACGACGAAATTAGAGCCTAAGTGCTCTCAGCATGGTAAATATTGAATAACTGGTAATAATTCCAGTTAGTGATTTTAGCCCATATTCGAATCATACAGTCACTCGACTGTGGAGACAGCTAAAAAGGAACTTAAACATCATTGTGTTTGCAACACTTAAACTAGTAATAAGTTTGGCTTGCATTGAAAAATGACTGTCGATTATTATAAGGGTTATTAAATAGTTGGGATTGTATTGCTTACCCTCAACTATGGAGGTGGTCAGAACACTTAGGATCATCGTCTCATCATGTAGCATCTTGTTGTGCTAAATGAATAATATAGACTTGTTCTATGTAAGAAAATCAAAACCTATTTGGTTATTGTTACAAGTTACATGATCCCTTTATTTTACTCATTAGAAACTAATATGAATGGCATTTAGCACCTAAATCTTGTAAGGGTGATAAGAGCTATTTAGCATAATGAAACCTTTCTATTCTACTAAGGCAAGGTATGCCTTGACTGCCATGAATATGACTTCATCATATATGATGATTTGTTATCAAAATTGTAGACCATAGAAGACCCAAGGTGGTAAAAATTGGTCGATTTGTGATATGAGTTGAAAGAGGAACAAGATGACAAGGAGTTACTAGTTCCTTGTTACGAAAGTAACCCATTTAGTCATAACCAACCTATGATGGGAGTCGAATGTCTAGGTATGGACCATGAATCGAATTGATCCCACTCATACTAGACCTAAAGTACAAGGTCGATGAGAACTTATTGTAGGACATGACAGCTTATAAGTCAAGATAGGGTGGTGGACATACGACAACGTTCATTGTGTAATGTGTATGTATGTAAATATTTGGCCAAAGTAATGCATCCATCTTTGCATGCATTATCGATCCATAGTGTTCCAGATGGCCTAGTGTCTCCAGTAGTGTCATACATAGATAGAGTGGATCTATAGTGTGTGACTGTGAGACATTAGGAAGGACACAACACTAGATACTCATATGGCTAACCTAATGGTTTCTAATGTCTAACCTTTCCATGAAGGGTAGGGCCACCTCCAGTTAGGAAGTTGAGCGGGGGACCACAGGTCCGTGGTTGGAGGAAAAGAACTAGGATGATGCTCTCCTTCTTGAGCATGAGACAAGCTGAGGCTTATGGAGACAAATGTCATTGGTTCCAAATACAGTATTTGCATTTATGACCAAAGGGTCTACTATAATACATTAATTGATTTATGATGCTTTGGGCATAGCTTGTACCTGAATAGTGACGGTTACTCACTAAAGTTTTGTAAATGATTTTGTAATGTAAGCTTTGTTATATCTTGATTAGATTGACATGCTTAATTGATGAAAAGATTGTTTCTTTTGGTTAAAATTTGATCAGCTCAATCATTGTGTTAACTAATCGATTGATTAAGATACATGTTTATGTTAAATCTGTTGCAAGTATGGGCCTAACCGGTGTTGTCATTGATGTCAACATACTCTTGTTGCATTAATGAAAAGGATTGAATCAGCTGAGTGCTGAGGATATTGAAAAAATTAGTCCTAATCAGGAACAGAGAAGAACAGTGAAGACAGTAAGGAAAAAGTCCAAGATAAGATGAGAATCAGAGGATGCGGTTTAATTGGTTTGTAGATATGTGTCTTAATGTGATCCAGTAAAGATTTCAGAGGTCTGCATGAAGATCTAAAGAAGTCGTGGCCGTTCAAGTAAAACCGGTTCCGACAAGTGTTCAAAGGTGACTGAGTGATACAAATAGGTCCGGTGTGATCTGGAAATGCATTATCCTATTCTGCGGATTTGAGGGAGTATTGAGGAAGTCTATGTGAAGTATCAACTCGACTGGTTCATGGTTTGAAGGTCCGCAATCATTTATTCTTTTATGATAGTGGTGACAGACTATGTTCTTGAGGTTTCGGATGAAGGAGAGAAGGATTTCAATAAGCAAATAAAGTGCGGATGTTCTTGGTGAGTCAGGCAATCTTGTGGAGATCTTTGGATCATGTCCAGCTCGTATGGATGGTCTGCATTGGGGTCGGAGCTCGCAATTGAAGAAGAACCTTTGGATGATGATGTTCTTCCTGAGACTGGCCGACCGGATGTATTACACATCTTGCGGATGTTCTTGTAGATGTTTGTTGACTTAGACATTTGTTCTTAAGTCGATGCCTTGTATAAATAAGGGATTATAAAGTCATTTCAAAGTGTGTCCTTGTGGAGAAGAGTGTGTGGTAGCAAGGGAGGAGAGTGAAGGCAGAGCAGAAGTTTTGAACTTAAATGGAACTGACTCAAGCATGGTGAAAATGCTATTTTCCAATTCAAGTATGTGATACTTATTCTTTTGTAGACAGTGTGTCTCTTGTAGGTAGTGAGCCTCTTGTGAGTAGTGTGCTTGGGCAGTGAGCCCTAATTGGCATGTGCCATTTTGTTCTTTCTATTCTTCTAACAGAGAATACAATCTTGGGTTAATCACCCTGTGGTTTTTCCCTTAACCAGGTTTTCCACGTCAAAATCTTGGTGTCTTATGTGTTGATGTGTTTCTAGTTTTGATTTAAATGTATTATGTTTCATAATTGATATACTGTTAATCACTAAGAGCATTTAAGTGTGTAATTGAGAGGAAGTTTTGGACAACTGGTTCACCCCCCCTCTCAGTTGTGTGTCCTAAGTCTAACAATTGGTATCAGAGCCAAGTTCCTCTAAAAGGAGCTTAACCGCTTGAGGAGATCCAGGATGTTGTCTTACAAGAAGGATAGTCTGAAGTTTGATGGAACCAATTTTAATCTTTGGAAAGGTCGCATGAAATGTCACTTGCAATGTATGGGAATGGCATACTAGACCAAGGCTACAACACAATATACACCTCCACAGGGTGGTCTGAAAGCCCCAAATGAAATTACAAATGCTGAAAATAATCTACAGACTATAGAAGCTCTTTTAAGCACATTATCTGATTCAGAGCTCTCAAATGTTGTTGACCTACCAACTACTTTTGAGATTTGGCAAAAACTGGAACTTTTGCATGAAGGAGACAAGTATGTTAAATGTGCAAGGTTACAGAGTCTGAAAGGGAAATTTGAAAATCTGAAGATGAGAGATGATGAAAATATTACTACTTTTATGCCAAGAGTAAATGAGATTGTTTGTGGAATTAGAAATGCTGGTGGAGTCTTGGATGAAAATGAGATTGTTGGAAAAATTCTCAGATCCCTTCCTGCTTCTTATAAAATCAAGGTTGCTGCCATTCAAGAATTCAGAGCCCATACTACTATCACAAGAGATCAATTAGCTGGCAAATTGGCTGCATTAGAAATGACCAAGTTTGGAGATGACCCCCCCAAGACTGAATCTGCATTCAAAGCCAGTACCTCTGTAAAAGGTAAACAAAGGTTTGATCCAGGAGAGAACTCATCAAGGAAACTATCATGGTATGAAAAAGCAAGAAAAGACCTAGAAGAAGAAGAAGTAGAAACTGCTCAACTTGAAACCCTTACTGCAAAGAGAATGCCAAGAGGATCCGGTAAGTATGAAGGAAAATTGTCTTTTAAGTGTTTTAACTGCAATAAGATTGGCCAGTTTGCCTCAAGGTGTCCGGAAAGATTTTCAAGGCCAAATCCTAACACATCAAGGTTCCAAAAGAATTATTACTATGTTCATGAAGAAGATGATAATGAAGGAGTAACAGATGATGAATCAGAGACAAGAAACAAATCCGGAAGTGATTGGGTGTTTATTGCCATCAAGGAAGAAGAACCAATGTCCTCTGAATCTGTCAATCATAAAGTTGTAGAAAGAGCTCTGGCTGCTCAAATTGAAGAAAAGGATGATTGGGTCATTGACAGTGGTTGCTCTCACCATATGACAGGTGACAAAAATAAGTTCATAGATTTGGAAAGGTATGAAGGAGGAGTGGTAAAGTTTGGTGATAATTCTGCTGGTAGAATCAGAGGAAGAGGAACTATTTCTTTTGATGGAAGGAACAAAACCAGTAATGTACTATATGTTGAAGGTTTGAAGCACAATCTTCTCAGTGTTGGATAGTTGGTGGACAAAGGCTATGATCTTCAATTCAAGAATGGAAAATACAAGATTTTTGAAAGTTCCAGAATAGAGATTGCATCCAGTACCCAAACTAAAGGTAACATCTTCCATTTGGTTGGTACTGGTAAAAGTTGTTTATTTGCTCAAGTTGATTAGAGTTGGTTATGGCATAGGAGAATGTGTCATGTGAATTTTGATAATATCATCAAGATAAGCAATACTCAAGATGTAAGAGATCTTCCAAAATTGGTGAAACCTACAAATAGCTTGTGTAAAGAATGTCAGTTGGGCAAGCTGAGCAGAGTCGCATTCAAGAGTAAGGAACTATCTTCTACCAGATTATTGGACTTAGTTCATACTGATCTTTGTGGCCCGGCAAGAACCAGGAGTGTGCAAGGTGATAGATCCTTCATGTTACTAATTGATGACTATTCCCAGATGATGTAGGTAACCTTTCTAAAAGAGAAATTAGAAGCTCTTGAGAAATTCAAAATATTCAAGGCTATGGTAGAGAATGAAATCAGATTAAAACTAAAATGTTTGAGGTCTGATAGAGGTGGGGAATTCACATCCGGTGAGTTCTTAGAGTTCTGTGAGAAACATGGAATAAAGAGACAGTTGTCTGCTCCTAGGACTCCACAACAGAATGGAGTAGTGGAAAGAAAGAACTGGACCATCCAGGAAGCTTCTAGGACCATGATGATGGAAACAAATGTTCCTCAGATCTATTGGAGAGAAGCTGTCAGCACTACAATCTATACTCTCAATCGAGTTCAAATCAGAAGCAATGCCAGTAAGACTCCTTATGAACTTTGGTTTGGCATCACTCCTACTATGAGGTATTTCAAAGTTTTTGGTAGCAAATGTTACATTAAAAGATATGAAGATCTAGGAAAGCTTGATGCTAGAAGTGATGAAGGAATATTCTTGGGTTACTCTACTCAAAGCAAAGCATACCGGTGTTATAACAAGAGACTGAGAAAGATAATAGAAAGTACAAATGTGAAGGTTGATGAGGGAATTAAGAAACCCTCAAGGTTTTATGAGTATGATGAAGATGATCAGAATGGTGTTCTGATTCAAGGAGCCCAAACCTCTTCTAAAAGTCAGATTCAAACTAATCCGGTAAATCAGGAAGAAGAGATGAGTTTCAATGAACCTAATCAAGAATCAAAAGTGCAAGAAACTCCCAAAGTTCCAAGGTATGTAAGACTGAACCACTCTGAAGATCAGATCATAGGTGACAAAAGCAAAGGTGTGCAAACTAGAAGGAGAATTGCTCAAAATTCAGATGAGTTTTGTCTGATTTCAAAGATTGAACCTAAGACAATAAATGAAGCTTGCAATGATGAAAACTGGACCAAAGCAATGGAGGAAGAGTTGTTGCAAATTGAGAAAAATCACACTTGGGATCTTGTTCCCAGACCTGGAAACAAGAATGTGATTGGAACCAAATGGGTCTTCCGGAACAAACTAAATGAAGTTGGTGAAGTAATCAAAAATAAAGCCAGATTGGTCTGCAAGGGTTACTCTCAAATAGGAGTTGATTTTGAAGAAACTTTTGCTCCGGTGGCAAGAATTGAAGCAGTTAGATTATTTCTTATTTTTTCTTCTTTCAAGGATTTCAAGGTATATCAAATGGATGTCAAGTCTGCCTTCCTGAATGGTGACTTGGAAGAAGAAGTGTACATTGAGCAACCGGATGGATTTCAATTGTCTAATCATGATGATATGGTCTGCAAGTTGAAGAAAGCACTGTATGGACTGAAGCAAGCCCCAAGAGCCTGGTATGAAATATTGGATAAGCATCTTTCAAAGATTAGTTTTAACAAAGGTACTGCTGACAGTAATTTGTATTTCAAAATTTATCATGAAAACGTCTTGATTGTTGAAGTGTTTGTTGATGATATCATTTTTGGAGGAAGAGATAGTATGTGTAAAACTTTTGCAAGTCAAATGAAAAGTGAATTTGAGATGTCCATGCTTGGTGAAATAAATTTCTTCTTGGGCCTGCAAATCACTCAAACAAAGAAAGGAATCTTCATTTCTCAGACCAAATATGTGAAAGAATTGTTGAAGAAATTTGGGATGGAAGACTCAAAACCAATGAATACTCCCATGGCAACCGGATGTAAATTGAGCAAAGATGATGACTCTCCTAAGGCTGATCAGACAAAGTACAGATCAATGATTGGAGGACTGTTGTATCTTACTCGAACTAGACCAAACATTATGCAGGTTGTTGGTCTTGTTGCTAGATTTTAGGCTGATCCTAGAGAATCTATGTCATGGCAATCAAAAGAATTTTTAGATATCTAAAAGGGATAGTTGAGTATGGATTGTGGTATCCCAGAGATCATGATTTTTCTCTTCATGCATATACATATGTGGATTGGGCAGGAGATATGGATGACCAGAAGAGTACCAGTGGTGGAGCATTCTTCTTGGGGAAGAGATTGGTTTCTTGGCTAAGCAAGAAACAAGAGGCAATATCTCTGTCCACAACTGAAGCAGAATATATTGCAGCAATAGGTAGTTGCACTCAAGTTTTGTGGATGAAGCAGATACTAAAAGACATCAGAGTGGAGTATGAGGAGCCTATCACAATTTTCTGTGATAATTCAAGTGCAATAAATATATCTAAGAATCTGGTGTTGCATTCAAAGACTAAGCATATATCTATCAAGTTTCACTTTCTGAGAGAACAAGTGAACAAAAATGAAGTCAGATTGGAGTTTGTGCCCTCCAAGGATTAGATTGCAGATATGCTTACTAAACCTCTACCTAAGGACTCTTTTGAGTTTTTCAAGGAGAAGTTAGGGGTTATTGCCCCTCCAATGATGAACTAAGGTGCACTGATGTGCATCAGTCTGGTAGATATCACAGTCATATCCTATGATCTGAATTGATGATGGGAGCTGCTACTCAGGGGGAGCAGCTGGTATGATTCTAAAATAGTGGAATTGCAAGTATGTACCCTTTGCCATTGATGTCAAAGGGAGAGAGAAGACATGTGAAAAACAAGTGGTGGCTAATCAAAGGGGGAGCAGTAAAGAAAGAGAAGACAAGTGAATGGTTGTTGGTTATAGGGGGAGTTGTGACAGTAAGGAGAAGTTCTTGTCTTGATGGTCAAAATAGTTTTTCACATCATGTGTTGCCATCAATGACAAAGGGGGAGATTGTTCAAAGTATGGGCCTAACCAGTGTTGTCATTGATGTCAACACACTCCTGTTGCATTAATGAAAAGGATTGAATGAGTCGAGTGCTGAGGATATTGAGAAAATTATTCATAATCAGGAACAGAGAAGAACAGTGAAGACAATAAGGAAAAAGTCCAAGATAAGATGAGAATTAGAGGATGCGGTTTAATGGGTTTGTAGATATGTGTCTTAATGTGATCCAGTAAATATTTCAGAGGTCCACATGAAGATCTGAAGCAGTTGTGGCCGTTCAAGTAAAACTGGTTTCGGTAAGTGTTCAGAGGTGACTGAGTGATACAGATAGGTCTGGTGTGATCTGGAAATGCATTATCCTATTCTGTGGATTTGAGGGAGTGTTGAGGAAGTCTATGTGAAGTATCAACTCGACTAGTTCATGGTTTGAAGGTCCACAAGCATTTATTCTTTTATGACAATGGTGACAGACTGTGTTCTTGAGGTTCCAGATGAAGGAGAGAAGGATTTTAGTAAGCAGATAAAGTGCAGATGTTCTTGGTGAGTCAGGCAATCTTGTGGAGGTCTTTGGATCGTGTCTATCTCGTATTGGTGGTCTGCATTGGAGTTGGAGCTCGCAATTGAAGAAGAACCTTTGGATGATGATGTTCTTCCTGAGACTGGCCAACCGGATGTATTACACATCTTGCGAATGTTCTTGTAGATGTTTTTCGACTTAGATGATTGTTCCTAAGTCAATGCCTTGTATAAATAAGGGATTGTAAAGTCATTTCAAAGTGTGTCCTTGTGGAGAAGAGTGTGTGGTAGCAAGGAGGAGAGCGAAAGGTAGAGCAGAAGTTTTGGGCTTAAATGGAACTAACTCAAGCATGGTGAAGATGTTATTTTCTAGTTCAAGTATGTGATACTTATTCTTTTGTAGACAGTGTGTCTCTTGTAGGCAGTGAGCCTCTTGTGAGCAGTGTGCTCGGGCAGTGAGCCCTAATTGGCATGTGCCATTTTGTTCTTTCTATTCTTCTAATAGAGAATACAATCTTGGGTTAATCAGCCCGTGGTTTTTCCCTTAACCGGGTTTTCCACGTCAAAATCTTGGTGTCTTATGTGTTGATGTGTTTCTGCTTCTGATTTAAATGCAATATGTTTCATAATTGATATACTATTAATCACTAAGAGGATTTAAGTGTGTAATTGAGAGTAAGTTTTGGACAACTGATTCACCCCCCCTCTTAGTTGTGTGTCCTAAGTTTAACAAAATCTTGAGCATTATGGATAGTGATGTTACATATGGTATCAGAGCTACCAGGTTCAATACATGGACCTAATGAGCTCACTACTTGATTATTATTTGTTCCCAACATTAAGTATGCTAATGATTGGATGTTATGTGCCAGAATGGTAAAATTAGAACCACACCTCGAAAGAAGGTAACAGAACATAGATGTTACCTATGCCAACAAAAGATCTTGAAGGCACGAGCCTCAAGGATGAAGAAACTTGAACAATCTGGTTGTCTGGTAGGAGCATGGTTATATGATGAGGAAAATTTTACTAATGCCGTGAAATGCATCAAGGAGTTAAGGAAAGTTGAAAGGATGGTTGCCCTTAACTCTACTGTTGCATCAGAAATACCCTCTACCCCTAAAGCACCAACTGAGGGAAGTAACCCTAAAGATTGTAATGTACTTAAGGAGGATGTGAAAGAATACCAGTGTGTATCCTCGCCTCCTAAGATTGAAAACAAACCATGAATATGGGAAGCTATCCCAAATTGTAAATGACTTGCAGTAGCAAGGTGTAAACACAATTTTGTAATTTTGGTGGATTATATGTAATCTGATGGAAACTGTAATGCAATGGTAAATTTTGACAATCTTTCCTTTCTTGTTGAAGATTACATGAATGTGAATAGATTTGTAAAATGAATGAATTGAATAACATGGAAAAACTAATCCATGATTAATCTACAAACTTCAGGAAGAAGTAGATTACAGTAAAGGTTCAAATTAGAACCAGAATGGAGGATAGCCGAGATGAAGGAGCCCCTTTAGGGCAATTCGAGTCTAAATTAGACCAAATCTTGACTTGTTGAAAGAAACAAGGGCGACGGTAGAAATTCTCAAACATAAAGTAGGAGGTTAGTCAGAAGATAGGTGAGATGCTTATGATGGGGGTGATGGTGAGGAATGCCATAATGACACCACCCAAAGTGAGCATGAAGAAAATAACTACATGACTAGACAGGAAGGGGATAAGAGGAGCCTTAAGGCTATGGAACTGTCTCATGACATGAAAAAGGGCATGCCACCTAAATTTGATGGATCCATAAGTGGAGATGCCACGGAGGCATGGCTTACAAAAATGGAGAAGTATTTTGAAATCAAAAATTATAATGATGTTACAAAAGCTGTGTGAGGAGCATTCTAGCTAGCAGGTGAAGCATCCACATGGTGGATGAACAAAAAGATGGAACTAGGCTTGAGGTCTACAAGCCTTACTTAGGACAGGTTCATAGAACTTTTTAGAAAAAGATGGTTGCCTCAACTGTTCTATGATCAAAAACTTATAGACTTTTAGAACCTGAAACATGCTGATATGACTGTAAATGAATATTGGGAAAAATTCACCTGACTGTTGAAGTATGTGCCGCAATATCAACAAGATGAGAAGTTCTGTGTTCAGAAGTTTATAATGGGGTTGAACGCCTAGATTGGGGGTGAGGGTAATGTTTACGGTCATACAACTATGGAACAGGTCTACGAAAAGGTTCTCAGACAAGAATAGAACCTGAAGGCTATGTCGGCCTATAGAGAAAGAAATCACAAGAGATATAACTAGTCTCAATCTTCTCATTCCTCAAGGAAAAAGGGGAAGAAATAGGAATATACTGAGAAAAATGACAAAGGGGCTAAAAATAAACAAACTAAGTCCAGGGGAGAGAAAAAGGGGAATAACCACTCCAAGAAGAATGGAAACAATTCTAGCAAACCTCAAGAGAGGCGAGGACCAGTTGGTGGATCCTACACTTGTGGCGGAGATCACTATGCCAATCAGTGTCCCAACAAATCATAGGGAGCAAAACCAAGAGGAAACCCTCTACCCTCTCAGCAAGTGGCGTTCCAGCAATGTATCCATGCGGCCTTGGACAACCGGCAAGCTGAGTGCCAAATAACTCCCGTAGAGACAACAGGTATTTTATTTGGAGTTCTGATTTTAATTTTGATTGATACCAGTGCTACAGAATGTTTCATTTCTCCCAAAATTGTAAATAAAATACCTAGAAAAGTAGGATTCATGGCAAATACTTGGTCTGTAGAATATGCAAATCACACCAAGGCTCAGGTAGAGCAATGCATGTTTGAGGCTAGGGTTGAACTTCCAAGTTTTTCCACAGAAGTAAATCTTTATATAGCCCCACTTGGCTCATATGATGTTATCCTAGGGATAAATTGGCTATGGAGACATTGAGCCAAAGTAGATTGTTATGCTAAAATAGTAGAATGTTTGGATGACTTAGGAAACAAAGTCTTTCTCCAAGGGAAACCTAAGGAAGTTAAATTAAGGCAAATTTCTGCCTTGCAAATGAAAAGGGCACAGAGAAAGGGATGCCAACTTTTTGTTGTCAAGATGGACAAAATAGATGAGACTAAGGAAACCTACTTCCAAGATGACTTAACATTTTATGAATCTCAGAAACTTAATGAAGTTGGGATGAAGGACTCCATAGGTCAGGAAAGATCAGATATGGACAAGTATCCTTTCCTCAAGGACTTTGAGGACGTATTTCTAGATGAGCTACCAGGGTTACCTCCTAAAAGAGCCTTTGATTTCACTATTGCTATTATTCCTGGGTCAGAACCTATTTCTAAATCCCCCTACTGAATGACCACAACAAAACTAATGGAGTTAAGGGCTCAACTGTAAGAGCTGCTAGATAAAGGGTTGATTAGACCCAGTGTGTCACCATGGGGAGCACCAGTCATTTTTGTGAAAAAGAAAGATGGCACTTTGTAGTTGTGCATAGATTACCGCATGTTAAACAAAACAACCATTAAGAATAAATACCCTTTACCTCGCATTGATGATCTTTTTGACCAAATGAGGGGTGCAATAGTATTTTCCAAGATCGATCTTCGATCTGGATATCACCAATTGAGGTTGAAGGATGAAGACATCCATAAGACAGCCTTTAGAACCAAATATGGACATTATGAATTCACTGTCCTACCTTTTGGATTGACAAATGCGCCAGCAACGTTTATGAATCTTATGAACAGTGTGTTCAGAGACTGTCTAGACAAGTTTGTCTTAGGATTTCTTGATGACATGTTGATCTATTCTAAGAATGAAGAAGAGCATATGCAGCATCTGAGAATTGTTCTTCAGAGACTAAGAGAGCATAATTTATATGGTAATCTCTCTAAGTGTACTTTCTTTCAGAAAGAAATACAGTATTTGGGTCATATAATTTTAGCTAAGGGGATAGCTATGGACCCAGCTAAGATTAAGGCTTTTTCAGAATGGCCGGAACCAAGAAATGTATATGAGGTCTGAAGTTTTATGGGCCTTGTTGGTTATTATAGGAAGTTTGTGAAAAACTTCTCTAAAATTGCACATCTTATAACTTCCTTGCAAAGAAAGGGTAAGAAGTTTGAATGGTCAAAAAAGTGACAGGAGGCCTTTGACCTACTAAAAAATTGACTTCAGCCCCAATATTGAAAGTACCTAACCTAGAAGGTTAATTTGTAGTCATTACTGATGCCTCAGGGGAAGGCTTAGGTGGTGTACTAGTCCAGGATGCACAGGTCATTACGTATGAATCGCACAAACTGAAAAACTATGAACAAAATTATGCCCCACATGATTTAGAATTGGCAGTAGTCATTCACGCACTTCAAATGTGGAGACACTACCTGCTTGGACAACCTTTTGAGTTGAAAATAGATCACCGGGGACTCAAATATCTGTTCACTCAACCCCATCTTAATGCTCGTCAAAGAAGATGGTTAGAATTCTTCTCGGATTACGATTTTGAGATTAAATATATTCAGGGAAAAGAAAATCGAGTGGCAGATGCTTTAAGTAGGAGAAGGTACATCTCCTCTATGATCCTTATACCTTCTAATTTTAGAAATCAAGTACTACAAAAATTTAAGAGAGATGAGTTTTAAGAGCAGATAAAACAGGCCCTTGAGAAGAATCCACAGAATCCAAAATATGAGGGATTCAACCTTGAACCAGATGGGTTTTTAAGGTTTAAAGGAAGGATGTATGTACCTAACCAGTAGAGTTAAGGAATATGTTATGGAAAGAGGTTCATTATGCACCATATTCTAGGCATCCTGGAGTGACCAAGTTACTCGTTGATGTGAAACCTTTATATTTCTGAAAAGGAATGAAGAGGGATGCTGCAAATTTTGTAGCTACTTGTATTGAATGCCAAAGGGTGAAGGCGGAACACCAACACCCAACAGGATTATTATAACCTCATGAAATTCTTGAGTGGAAATGACAAATTATAAGCATGGACTTTGTGCAAGGGCTTCCTATGTGAAGGAACAGGCACAATGTTATCTTGGTTGTGGTGGATAGACTCACCAAAGCCGTCCATTTTATATCAGGAAACTTGACAGATGGGGCACCCATTATTGCTCAAAAATTTGTTCAAGAGATTTTCAGACTGCATGGCATTCCTGAGAAGATTATCTCAGATAAGGATGCACGGATGACATCAAGGTTTTGGCAAACCTTGTTCTCTTCACTTGGTACTCAGTTGAACATAAGCTCTACTTATCATCCTGAAACGAATGGACAAACTGAAAGTGTGAACCAAGTGTTGGAGGACTTGTTGAGGATGTATTGCATGGATCAACAATACAAGGGGGAGGATTATCTTCCTCTAGTGGAATTTGCCTACAATAACTCTTATCACTCAGCTATTAAGATGACACCATTTGAGGTATTATATGGATGGAAGTGTTGAACCCCTATAAGCTGGGATAACCTAGAAGATAGGGTTAGCCTTGGTCCAAAAATGCTATCAGAGATGGAAGAACAAGTCCATCTGATTAAAAGAAGGCTAGCGGAAGCCAATGATAGGCAAAAGAGTTATGCAGATGCAAAGCATATTGAAAGGCATTTTGTTGTGGGAGATAAAGTTCTCCTAAGGGTAAAATCTTAGAAAAGATCCATCAAATTTGGAAAGATGTCCAAACTGGCACCAAGATACATGGGTCCATTTGAAGTTCTAGAAGAAGTTAACCCAGTAGTATACAGAATTTCTCTACCGCTAGCACTTGCCATGATGCATAATGTGTTTCATGTTTCATATGTGAAAAAGTTTAATTCTATTGATAATCAAATTCCTATGCTTGATTGGAATAATCTATAGGTGAAGGACCCAGGAGTGGTGGTGATCGAGCCCATCAAGGTGCTCGAAATGCGTAAGCTACACTTATGAAACAAGGAAATAACACAGTACAAGGTCCAATGGGACCAATATGCAGAGGAAAATGCCACCTGGGAAAATTATGATGACTTTCATGTTAGATTTCCTCATCTTTTCTGAAACATTCGTTATTGTTCTTTTGAAAACATTTTCTTATTATGTCAGTTTACCTTAAAGATAATTAATCATTGGGGACGATGATTCTTATAGGGGGGATATGTTACATCCCTAACTTACAATTAGACTTAATCATTAACTTGGCATGATAATCAGGAGGATTAGTCATAGTTAACTAAGTTGATATTGTGGAAATATCTGATTTAATTTTTTATTATGAAGTAATGGCTGATGTTAAATAAATCTGTAAATTAAATGATTTATATTATGGGATATGATAATGATGCACTGATCATGATCTTGTGGTCCTGAGTGTGAACTAGAAAATGAACGTCCTTCGAAGAAGGACAGAGAGTATCATCCTGGAGGAAGGGTTAGGTGTTGAGAAAATAAAAGGTTGATTAGCCATCTGAGTATCGACTTCTATGTCCTTCTTAATCCCTTTGTAAGTTGTCATGTGTCATGTCTCCTTTCTTAGTATTTATGTTCTTTGTAAGTCGTTATATCGTTGGTGCTATCACGACTAGTTGTGATGGCTAGACGATGTTCTTGGAACATCATCACAAGTCGTGAGACAATCGTGTTAAGAGACGAGGAGGTCTCTCGTTATCCTTTTGTTTTCTCAATGATCTTTTCCTGAGACTAAGCTCAAGGCCGTATGGCCGAGCAGTGAAACATTGAAATCTTTTTCTAAGACTAAGCTCGAGGCTTAGAATCTGAGCAGCGACTGTATTATGTTTTTATTGTGACATAAGCTTGAGGCCATAAAGCTAAGCTATATAGAGTTATACTCTTTTCTATGACTTATCTCCAGATCTAAGATCGAGCTTTCATGTATTTTACATCATACAATAGCCGATGTTCGAAGCCGTTATGGCTGAGCATGCTTTCAAAACATATCAAGCACTCATCGATTAATGATGAAGTTAGAGCCTAAGTGCTCTCGGCATGGGAAATATTGAATAATTGGTGATAATTCCAATTAGTGATTTTAGCCTATATTCGAATCATAGTCACTTGGCTATGGAGACAGTCGAAAAGGCACTTAAACATCATTGTGTTTGCAACACTTAAACTATTAACAAGTTTGGCTTGCATGGAAAACTGATTGTGGGTTATTATAAGGGTTATTAAATAGTCAGGATTGTATTGCTTACCCTCGACTATGGAGGTGGTGAGAACACTTAGGATCATAGTCTCATCATGTAGCATCTTGTTGTGCTAAATGAATAATATAAACTTGTTCTATGTAAGAAAAGTAAAACCTATTCGGTTATTGTTACAAGTTATGATCCCTTTATTTTACTCATTAGAAACTAATATGAATGGTGTTTAGCACCTAAAGCTCGTAAGGGTAATAAGAGCTATTTAGCATAATGAAACCATTCTATTCTACTAAGTCAAGGTATGCCTTGAGTACCATGAATATGACTTCATCATATATGATGATTTGTTATCAAAATTATAGACCATAGAAGACCCAAGGTGGTAAAAATTGGTCGATTTGTGATATGAGTTGAAAGAGGAACAAGGTGACAAGGAGTTACTAGTTCCTTGTTATGAAAGTAACCCATTTAGTCTTAACCAACCTATGATGGGAGTCGAATGTCCAAGTATGGACCATGAATCGAATTGATCCCACTCATACTAGACCTAAAATATAAGGTCGATGAGAACTTACTGTAGGACGTGACAGCATATAAGTTGAGCTAGGGTGGTGGACATAAGACAATGTTCATTGTACGTGTATGTATGTAAATCTTTGGCCAAAGTAATGCATCCGTCTCTGCATGCATTATCAGTCCACAGTGTTCCAAATGGCCTAGTGTCTCTAGTAGTGTCATACATAGATAAAGTGAATCTATAGTGTGTGACTGTGAGACATTAGGAAGGACACAACACCAGATACTCAGATGGCTAACCTAATGATTTCTAATGTCTAACCTTTCCGTGAAGGGTAGGGCCACTTCCAGTTAGGAAGTTGAGCGGGGGACCACAGGTCTGCGGTTGGAGGAAAAGCACTAGGATGATGCTCTCCTTCCCGAGCATGAGACAAGCCAAGGCTTATGGAGACAGATGTCATTGGTTCCATATATAGTATTTGCATTTATGACCAGAGGGTCTACTGTAATACATTAATTGATTTATGATGCCTTGGGCATAGCTTGTACTTAAATAGTGATGGTTACTCACTAAAGATTTGTAAATGATTATGTAATGTAATCTTTGTTATATCTTGATTACATTGACATGCTTAATTGATGAAAAGATTATGTTTCTTTTAGTTAAAATTTGATTAGCTCAATCATCTTGTTAACTAATCGCTTGATTAAGATACATGTTTATGTTAGATCTTGAGCATTATGGATAGTGATGTTACATTTGTTTTCACTTACATACACTTCCATACATTCTAATGTGTTCCTACCCAATCTGCACCTATGTCTATTCATCTACCACAATATTTTCTCAAACTTCTGTGAACCTGATCCTCACCTTTGAGATACTACATTCCCCATCTTGGGTCAATCTCGTAACTTGCAATTTTGATCCCATATAGCCTAGACATGGCCCAGAATTTTAATTTTAAAACACATACACACACAAATCCCACCCTTTTCCACTAGTCATTAGGAGGCAACTTGGCACACATTTATGCAACTATTCATTGTGTCTTAGTATTTTAGAGACATTGATTTGAGTGTTAAATGTAATGTCCCCTTTTAGGACATTCTTAATTTCTTAACCTACACACAAGAATAACTACTAGAAAAGGACATTAGTACTATTAAAGATCATTTTAGTGATGAAATCAATACATCATAATCATAATCAATGACAATGAATAAGAATGTAATGTTACATGTGCATACATATATTCAAATCTTGCAATCAAAGATATTAACACATATATAAGAATATATATTCTTTCATGATCATTAGGGTTAGTACATCATAATCATAATCAATAATAATGAATAAGTACATATATGTAAATGTATTTCCTCATATTTATACTTTAACCATGTTTAGGCCTCATGATAGACTTCGGGAGTGGTGATCGTCGTGCCCGGTTGCTAATCTAACCTAATTGTTAACCCTAGCGGAGACAGGGAATATATTCATTAGGGTGTTGAATAACAAAGCTCCACTGCCATAGGCCCAAGGGTTTCATTGCTACATCCAGAAATTCTTCACCACTTGGCTCAAGGGTTTCATTGCTACACATGGAAATTCTTCACCACTTGAGGGTCACCTACTGTGTAAGACTATTAATAATAATAAATCGACGTTCCCTAACGATTGCTTGTTAAGGCCCTGAATAAAATCGTCGTTCCCTAACGATTGCTCATTAAGGCGTTGAATAAAATCATTATTCCCTAATGATCCACTTGTTCTCATAGGAGGATAGACAAGATTAATGATGAGACAATGTCACACTCATCCCTAGTATATCATGAGTAAGGTTAGAAAGATCATACCGATATTGAATTTGTCTTCTTGAACGATTTGTGATATTCTAGTGATCCTTTGGATCACGAAAGTAATATTTCTTATGCATATTGTTCCTTCTATGGGAACTAGATATCGTACCATCACTATTGGATCGATGAAGATAGGGCATTTTGCTTGCCTCTTATATATTAGATTTATCAATATATGTCTATGTACATTTCATCTTGATTGGATTGCTGATAATAACATTGATTTATAATGCTGAGAGTATACCTTATAGAATTGGCGGAATGATGATATGTCGTTGCTGGATTAGATGTTCAAGTGCTGATATAATAGATTAATATTGCTATCTGCTACTGCTTAGATTGTAGGAAAAAATATATATGTTTCTGATTGATTTATACTTGTAATGTTTTAGATCTCTTTGTTTGCCTTGGATGATCGATGCAATGTCTTGTGATTTGTTGATGCCCCCATCGATCATTCTTTTATGGATGTTTATACCTTTCAAAGTGCCTTACTAATGGTCGTGGTTCTTCCTTCCTTCAATTGCAACCTTTCAATCAATACTCTCCATGAACTAATCACAATTCCTATTAACAATTCGTCCTTCGAATCATTGTCTCCTAACAATCGTTGTCTTTCTAATATAACCGTTGACTTCCTTTACTAATACTCCCCAATCGATTTATTAAGTTGTATTTTCCCAGCTGATCGTGGTTGTTAGTGATCGTTGCATCATAATGAGTCTTCATTATGAATCGCTGCATATTATAAGTCTTCATTACTAATTGTTACAGATTGCCAATCACTATACTTTCTTTTTTACTTTGTTCGTTGTTATGATCTTTATTATGATATTTAAATATCTATATTCATATTATTAACATTCATTTTATATTTGTTTTATATTTATTTTAAATATAATATAATAATATTTATATTAATATTAATATTTATAATATATTTATTATTATATTTATTGTATTATATTATTATAATAAATGACTATAATAATATTTAAATTATTAATATTTATATTTATAATATTTAATTTATAATATAATAGATATTTGATTTATAGTATTATATTTAATTTATGATTTATACACATATCTTTGAATAATACATAATTGATTCAATTAATAGAGGGACATGACAGCCCTCCCTATTCAAGATTGCTTGTCCTCAAGCAATTTTGGGTTTAGATCTTAAGTGATATTTTGATTATTGAGCAAGTTGTAGATGTGTAAAATAATCACTAAATGATGGTAATGTAACGTGGAGAATGATCCTGGGATTTGTGGGCTATCGGCCCACATTATAACTCAGCATAGGTTTATGTAACAATGTTGTCATGTAGCTTGATGGTTTGGTCCTAAGGGATAGAACAAATATGTTCTTACCTTAAGCTTAAATCTTAAGAGATGATTTGTATTTGAATAATCTCTGCAAAAACTTGGATTCCCTCTAAAGTGTAATATAGATGTGTATCAACCACCTTTGATGGCTTTCATGTTTTCCTTATTTCACGAGTAGACATACAAATCCAAATGCAAATTCTTATGCAATGTCAATAATTTTCTAGATAGCAACCGCAATCTAAATTTTGTAGAACAAAGATTGGCTATAGAAGTGGTTGCATATATAAAGCCTTAACATGTTGTCAGGCACGTTAGTCTAAGTTTGTGAAGGACAAGGTGTGCGGTAATTTTCAAGCTAGACAATCCCTTATCCTTTTTAGTGGAGTTGCATGAGACAGAAACAATCATCTAGTTTAGTGTTGTGAGCCCCAAACAATACTAGTGATAAATCAATATATGTGCAATGCAGCATAATGAGAAGCTACACAATATGCTCAATATTGAAGAGTACCCTTTTGACATAGTGCAATTGGATGTAGATCATACTATCCATAATTTGATTTTCTGATACCTAAATTTGTTGTATTGGCAAGGAGATCATTCCATTATGTTGCTTTCTCACCTGGGGTATAACGTGAAGCTTAGTTATTTGGTGGGAAAATTTCCCTCGTTGCAATCTATGATGTTTGTAGTTTTCCTTCCCCTTCAGAGAGGGATATTGCAAATAAAGAATGTTATATTTATTTAAACTGATTTGATATTTGAAGATTTGTGAAATTAATGAGAACGGTTTGTATGGTTTGTACATTTCTTATGATTCTATTGTATAGGACAGTATTGATCATAATTTAATGGGCAATCCTGTGGAAAAGGGAAATGAATCCAATAAACAATGATGATGATGCAGTATGTAATATAAATGAAAGTCTTATTGACCACATGAGATCCAAGGATTTCCTTATATACACTATGTTGAAAACCATCTTTTCAACATAGTGTTAGATTTTGAAGGAAGCATCAATCGGTCGGGTGATATCATTATATGCTTTCATTGACCATCAAGTTATGAATGAGTGATGTTTGATACATAATATGTCGATAAGTTCTTTAAACCTATAGCATAGGACATTCAAAAGTGAATTAAGAATGCTAACACCCTTTGATGACTCTAAATAATTCATATATTTATTTCAGATGGCTTTGTTGTAGTGGCCCATATTTTGTCCTTCTTTTAGAACCATACCGTCATACAGATGAGAACAACCACGAAAGTT
The DNA here is from genome assembly GCA_027924645.1 of Cunninghamia lanceolata. Classification (NCBI taxonomy): domain Eukaryota; kingdom Viridiplantae; phylum Streptophyta; class Pinopsida; order Cupressales; family Cupressaceae; genus Cunninghamia; species Cunninghamia lanceolata. The sequence goes on from BSBN01000074.1 coordinate 11,200,498, forward strand.
AATGCTTCAATCCGCCTCAATGACCATGGAGACTCGAGAAGACTCTGATAAAACTAGTGATAAGGAAGAGCATGTTGATGTAAAGTGTCACAGACTGATGTTGAGGGTCGTGGAATAAGTGTGCATTTTTTGAGGTTGTGAACATATAAGCTCTGTTAAAGAATCTGTTTGGTTGAATCTCATTCTATTAAGGAGTTTGTATTATAAGGTTCATTATGCATAGGAACTCAACAATGGTATGGTGATTGTGTCTACTTTAATTAATGTTTAATTTTGAGATATCCATTATTGACCATGCATACTATCGTGGTAAGACACAATTAACATGGGAAAATTGGTGGTGATTTTGTATACCTATATAGTGAATTTCGAATATGAGTGCGAAATAGAAAACTAGTGACATGATGAATTGTGACATGAATATTTGAATGTGGAATGCTAGAGTAATTGATATTGCTTAACATTGGTAAATCAAGGTTGTGCCTAATAAGACTAAGGGTAGTAGTAGAGTATCTTGCTATCAAAGGTGAATTGTATTTTACCTTAGATACTTAGGTGTAAATACATTACCATGAACTGATTCAACATAGTCTATTATAAGGACATAGCATAGTGCTAGATCTCTTCATAAAAGTTAGGTTGAGGTCACTACATTGTATCAGTCCCATGAAAAGATGGAAGTAATAGTAGTAAGGCAAAGTTGTATGACAACTCTAGCGCTTACATTTCAGAGTCAAGGCATATTGTTTAACTCTTTGGTTTGATACTTCAAATAGAAAACACCATTTGTAAAAAGATAATACTAAGTTATAGTTGATGAGGGACATGAATAATGAAATCGTCTTGAAAATTCAGAGAGATGAATTTGTAGAGAAGGTAAATTCAATTGTAGAAGTGTATAATAGATGATGATATTTTAGCGTGGAAGTGATTAATGATGAATAAGATTATCACCGGAGAGAAGATCCATGTTGAAGTATATGTGAGACATGAAATATACGTGTAAGATATAATATACGAAGTACACATACGTCATGTAAGTCCCTATCATTCACAAGATGGCAGGATGACTCCTCTGATACCACTTGTAATGTCCCATTTTAGGATATTCTTGATTTCTTAACTTGCACACAAGAATAACTACTAGAAAGGGACATTAGTACTATTAAAGATCATTTTAGTGATGAAATCAATACATCATAATCATAATCAATGACAATGAATAAGAATGTAATGTTACCTGTGCGTACATATATTCAAATCCTGCAATCAAAGACATTAACACATATACAAGAATATATATTCTTTCATGATCATTAGGGTTAGCACATCATAATCATAATCAATAATAATGAATAAGTACATATATGTAAATGTATTTCCTCATATTTATACTTTAACCATGTTTAGGCCTCATGATATACTTCAGGAGTGGTGATCATCGTGCCCGGTCGCTAATCTAACCTAATTGTTAACCCTAGCGGATACGGGGAATATATTCATTAGGGTGCTGAATAGCAAAGCTCCACTACCATAGGGCCAAGGGTTTCATTGCTACATCCGGCAATTCTTCACCACTTGGCGCAAGGGTTTCATTGCTACACCCGACAATTCTTCACCACTTGAGGGTCACCTACCATGTAAGACTATTAATAATAATAAATCGTCATTCCCTAATGATTGCTCATTAAGGCACTGAATAAAATCGTCGTTCCCTAACAATTGCTTGTTAAGGCACTAAATAAAATCTTCGTTCCCTAACGATTGCTCATTAAGGCGCTAAATAAAATCATCGTTCCCTAACGATCCACTCGCTCTCATAGGACGATAGACAAGATTAATGATATTACAATGTCGCACTCATCCCTAGAATATCATGAGTAAGGTTAGAAAGATCATACCGATATTGAATTCATCTTCTTGAATGATTTGTGATATTCTAGTGATCCTTTGGATCATGAAAGTAATATTTCTTAAACATATTGTTCCTTCTATGGGAACTAGATATCGTACCATCACTATTGGATGGATGAAGATAGGGCATTTTGCTTGCCTCTTATATATCAGATTTATCAATATATGTCTATGTATATTTCATCTTGATTGGATTGTTGATAATAACATTGATTTATAATGTTGAGAGTATACCTTATAGAATTGGTGGAATGATGATATGTTGTTGCTAGAATAGATATTCAAGTACTGATATAATAGATTAATATTGCTATCTACTGCTACTTAGATTGTAGGAACAAATATATATGTTTCTGATTGATTTCTGCTTGTAATGTTTTAGATCTCTTTGTCTGGCTTGGATGATCGATGCAATGTGTTGTGATTTGTTGCTACCCCCATCGATCATTCTTTTATGGACTTTTATACCTTTCAAAGTGCCTTACTAATGGTCGTGGTTCTTCCTTCCTTCAATCGTAGCCTTTCAATCAATACTCTCCATGAACTAATCGCAATTCCTATTAATAATTCTTCCTTCGATTCGATGTCTCCTAACAATCGTTGTCTTTCTAATATAACAGTTGACTTCCTTTACTAATACTCCCCAATCGATTTATTGCGCTGCCTTTTCCCAGCTGATCGTGGTTGTTAGTGATCGTTGCATCTTAATGAGTCTTCATTACGAATCACTACATATTAATAAGTCTTCATTACTAATTGTCACATATTTGCCAATCGCTATATGTCATTTTTGACTTTGTTCGTTGTTATGATCTTTATTATGATATTTAAATATCTATATTCATATTATTAACATTCATTTTGTATTTGTTTTATATTTATTTTATATAATATAATAATATTTATATTTATATTAATATTTATAATATATTTTTTATTATATTTATTGTATTATATTATTATAATAAACGACTATAATAAGATTTAATTTTTTTTTAAGAAAAAGTGGCAGAGCCACTAAACTATTTTATTAAAATATAAGAAATAATACAAAATCCTGGTTTAGGAGGAGCATACCGATAGGAAAGAACCAGGAAGAAAACTTCCGGTTATAGCTCCAAAAACCTGTCTACATTACATGATTTTCCATATGGAATTACAATAGAAAATAAGGTCATAGGCATGCAAAATTGCCCCATAACAGCCACCATAAGTCTAACAAAGATTTGATTACATCTTCGGTGGACAAAGACAAAAGTAGCAGAGCATATGAAGCTTACAGATACAAACCACAAAGAGAAAAAGAAAAAGGCACTGAAATAGAAAGATTAGAACATACTTTCAAAAAACCCTGATCAGATTCAACATTCTCCATATTAACATTGACTCCCTCTCATGGCAAAAAAATTCTCAAACTAAAGATCCTCCAACATCACAACATTCACATCACCAATATTTACATCAGGCGGAGGGCAAGGAGGAGGTAATTGAAAATGAAGCAGATGAAATAAATCCCTAAACACCTTTCTGGCCGCATCTACCACTCCATCACCAACCTCTCTGCCATGGCAATGAAGACCATTTAGGATAGACATCCTACAATCACACTGCAACTCATGAAGAAAAGAAGTGAAAAGACAATGCACTGTGGGCCTATGAACAATATCTTGCAGAGTGAAAAGACCCCCAATGCGAGCAGCCCCCAGATGAATATCATAATCTACCACGGTTGTGTTAAAAATATCTGCAGAAAATAGAAAATCTTGCACAAACATATGCCTGAGCCTTCTCACCAAATTAACATCTTGAATGAGGTCCATGGAATTAGAAAGAAAGTGTGATACCACCTGGGATGGATACAGCACCATAGGAAGATGAAACAAGTCACGACCACACACAGAAACAATTGCTCTCTCAATGTCCTCATCATAAAGTTTGAAGCTTTTGCCCAAGGAGGAAGCACGAGAGACCCCAATAGAAGGTTGTTCCCATTTCTGAATTGGCAAGAGAATCCGATAATTTCTAAGATTTGAACCCATGTCTCCACCAAAAGATCCCTCAAAGCAGGAAGAAAATAATCACAAACAAAGGAGCACCATAAGATAAGCAATGAGAAATAGCATCCAAGTAAGGAGAATATAATAACTGCCTTTGTGAAAGATCTGGAAACACCACAGATGATAGCCGAAAGTACTTCATACCAACTCAATTCGAAATGGATGAAATAAATGAAACAGTACTCCAAGAATGCCATCCGCACGAATATAACAAATTCTGAGCCAAAGAGTTATGATGACAAAAAAGGCATAAAAGGATGCTATAAACTTTAATCCTGCCAAAACAAAACATAAATTTGCAAAAAAGGGACCTTGTCTCTAAAAATAGCGACGTACTTCTCACCACCCAAAGCCCAACCAAAGTTATTCCCTCTTTAATTTGAATTCAAAAAGAAGTGCCAAACTTTGTTCCAAAACTAAACACCCTTAAACTGAAATGAACTTCCTATCTTCTTCAAAAATCTTTACAAAACCATTCAGACACCACAGAGAATCAGCATCCCATTCAAAATATTCCCTCTCCCGATCACAAGCCAAATTAGCAAGAAAATCAGCTAGCTTGTTCCCTTCCCTATATGAATGAAAAAATTGGAAATTTGCAAAGGATTTGATTAAATTCAAGGCATCATTCAAGATATAACCAATTTTCCAACTAGGAACCGAATTCTTTTTGATAGCATTCACTATATTCATGGAATCTCCTTCAATAATTGTAGGAGTCCATAACAACACTGAAAGGGGGGGTGAATCAGTGTTGTATAAATTTTAACTTTTTACAAACTTTATCTTACAAGACAAATAGAGAGGAGGACATTAATGATTTGTTGAGTTTATATGCACAAGACTTATAATAAAAGATGTAAACAAAAACATGATCAAACGATTAATATACACACATAGAAGAAATCAATGAGAAGCATGACACAAGCTTTTTACCGAGTGGAAAACCCTCAGGGGTAGAAAAATCACTCATGAAGTGCCTCACTGGCTTAACTTTCAAAACTTCTTACAAAGCCTCACTAGCTGAATATTATGTCTCACTAACAATTGATAGGTCTCACTGACCTATAAGCCTCATTGGCATATTGTGCCTCACTGGAAACAATGTTTAGAAGCACCAACTTCAAGGAGCACCAACCCCTAATACATACTCAAATTAAAACCAAGAATTTAGAGGGTTTCTCTGTTTTAATACAAATCACTTCTTCTTTCATATGTGTCTGTCATATCACCATACTTCTCATCAACTCAAATCACATACAAAACTTATCATCTAAATTTTCTCTTCAAGAGGATATTCAAAATATATTCAACCCTGTATATTGATCAACACAACAACAATCCACCTGCATATTTATAAGATTTCAAAAGACCTTTGATCTTCCAGCTTGTTTGCATTTTCATCATTTTCAAAATTTCATTCACGTAAAGAAAATAATTTATCCTTGTACCTGAAACAAAAATCACATTATTTTCACCTTCCTCAGACTGCAAAAATTAGGAGATAGATTTCATAAAATGACATTTATTTTGGCACAAATAATGTCTCTGCAAAAATCCTTTCATATTCAAAAACAAATTTGTCCAATCTGCTCTTTCAAACTTCATCTTCCCCTGCATTAAAAACCTTCAATCTGCAAAATAAAATCATCTTCAAGAAAAAAAAAACTTTCATGCTTCTTTTCATTTTCTTCTTCCAAAAATCCATCTACAAAAACTTTTAACCTTCTTATCAAAAGAAATATCTCTCAAAATAACTTCCTCCTAAATATTCTCTCTACCAAGGAAAGTTTAAAAAAGAATAATATCTTCCCATAAAAAATTGCCTTAAAGACACCACAAAAAAAAATTCCATAAAAATCTCCTTTAGAAAAGACTAAAAATAGTCTAAAAAAATCTTTTATATCTTTCTTCAAATTTGTACCCAAAAACCCTTTATGACTTTTAACACTCAAAATATATAAAGCTTACTTTTATTTTGATGTCATAAAAATATGGTGTATACGCCTAAAAATGACACGATTCATCCTAAATAAATATTCTAAATATTTATTCCATTCTTCTATCAATTAAATAAATATTCTAAATTTATTTAATCGATTCACTATCCTACAATTAAATAAAATCATTTTTATTTAATTAAAATCCCTAAATTCTTCTAATGTCTAAAATCATAAAATCCACTTCATCAATCCACCTCCTCAATCCACCTCATCTCTTCCACCTCATCACGTTGCACATATAATTAAATATTCTTAATATTTAATTAGCTAATATCCTCCATTTTCCAAAATAAATCCTAAAATCAATTATCCTCCACCAAATTGAATATTTAATTCAATGTTCCCCACTCTCTTTCACAAATTGAATATTTTATTCAATGTTCCCCACTCCCCTTCTCCAATTGAATATTTAATTCAATTGTCATATTCCACTGTCCTCCACTATCGAATATTTAATTCAATGTTCCCCACTCCCCTTCTCCAATTGAATATTTAATTCAATTGTCATATTCCACTGTCCTCCACTATTGAATATTTAATTCAATGTTCCCCACTCCTCTTCACCTATTGATTATTTAATTCAATTGTCATAATCCACAATGAATAAAAGATACACTTTTATTCCTAGCCATTGATCTTCATATCTTCTCTCAACCATTGATCCTCATTCTTCCAAGTCTATAAAAGAAGTTTCATCCCTCCATTCTAATCATCCAGGTTATTTGTATTGTTACTCTGCAGGATTCTACTCACACTCCTCTCACCATTCCAATACCATTTCCTATCCTATCCTCTTTCCGTTGCATGCCTATCATGTCTTGTCCATCCATCCAAACTTCCTTTCCTCTATTATTTGGTCTTGATAAAGATTGGGGGCACAATGTTGACAAATGTTTTGAAAGGCTCTTGACATACCTTATCCCTCCAAAACCATGCAAATCCCCCATCCTCCTATCATCATAAACACTGTCATGAACAATCCTAAGCATTCTACCTACAATGGGGCATGTTATTCTTATGTGACATAGTCCTTGGAGATCACATCCTTGGTTCCTTCTACCTACCTGTTCCATTCACTCATACATCTACCTATCCGTGGTGGTTTCCTTGTCATCAATATCATCTGACCCATATCGATTCCATATCGTGTCTTATCTAATCCATATCTATTCCATATCGCGTCTCATCCGATCCATATCTTAGGTCCATTCGAGTTCTTGTCGAACTACGTCGCCTCTGAGCTATCATGTAGGCAAGGCCATTATCCATGTGTCCCTGAGACTCTGCTTCCCTATCCATCTCATATCTTGTCGTCTATCCTCTAGTCCATCCATGGTTCAAGCCCCGAACTACGTCGCCTCTGAGCTATCACATAGGCAAGGCCATTATCCATGCGCCCCCGAGGCTCCACTTTCCCTATTTGTCCCATGTCTAGTCCTTCTATCTGTCTGAGTCCGCTCCACTTTCCCATCCATCCCAGGCCTTGACCCTTGTCCGGTCGTAAATCAATCAATCAATCAATTGTCTTAGACAGGATGTTGCATTGTCGAAACCAGACCAACACACGCATCTTACACGACATGCTTCATTTCTTGAAACCAGACACTATCCTTCGTGTTGCTCTAGGGATCCATCATTCCCCGCCATGACAACACGCCTACTGTGTTGGTCTAGGGATATATTGTTCCCCGCCATAACAACACTATCGTATCAAATGTCTTAGACAGGATGTTATATTGTCGAAACCAGACCCGGAGTCTTATACGACATATTTCATTCCTGAAACCAGACATCATCGATCCATATCATTGGTTTACCTCCGAACTATGCTGCCTCTGCGTTGTCACGTAGGCAAGGCCATTATCAATGCGCCCTCGAGGCTTTGCTCCGCTGTCCCGTCAGTCCCGCATCTGGGCTTTCTCAGTCCATACCATTTCTGCATCTTCACCGTTGCCTAGGTCTTAGGTCCATCAGGGATCACCCCGAACTACGTTGCCTCTGCGTCGTCACGTAGGAAAAGCCATTTAGCGATGAGCCCTCGAGGCACTAGGTCAATCCTTAGGGTCCGTCTCACCAATAAGGATTGTGCAATTGTCTCACCAGATAAACAAACAAGAGCAGCAAACCACCCAGCAGCAAACATCTTGACTCAAAACATCAACCGATCCAAGGCAAAACAGAGCACCATACCAAAACACTCAAGCTAAATCTCATATCAATTATGGCAAAAAGACACATCTAATGCAAGAATGTTTTGTGTTGGTCAGATTAAGAGTCTTGATTTATGCTATCATGTCTTTCTATGCTACTCGAGGATGCCAAAAGCTAGAGATGCTATGATGGGGGCATGATCATTTTCTTTGTCTACTGCTTGTGGATTAAACTTTAGTAATGTGACGACTTTTGTCTAACGACATGATCGGTAAAAGATCATTGAGGACTTCGAGATCTAAACATGAAAAGGGGCAATCCTTGTCTATTGAAAAATGCAAGAAATACTCAGGTCATCTAGATTCAACTTTGACTAAATGCTTGTATTAACTTGCTATATCAAAATCCATGTAAGTAATACTCAGGTCATCTCGGTTTAATTATACCTAGATACTTGTATTTTCTTACAACATAATAAAGCCCAATGATGAAATAAAGCACTCAAATAGCAAAGCATCCATCCTATATCCATTTATACATCCATACCCCATGCAATAAAGATCCACCAATGCAGAGTATCAATACAAATAAAAGCTTGTGAGTCCTTCTATCGAGTCTTTCTTCTATTAATCAGATTTCTATCTATCGTCATATCTTTCATCCTTGTCCAGTCACTTTGAACAATGATCCAAATGCAAGGTCCGTCCTTAATCCATACCAATCAAGTCAAGTCAATCTTGCACAAATGATCCAATCACAATCAAGGGTATTGATCTTTGTCTGGTCGTAAACCAACTCAATCAATTATAATCAATCAATTGTCTTATACAGGATGTGGCATTGTCGAAATCAGACCAACACACGCGTCTTACACGACATGCTTCATTTCCAGAAACCAGACATTATCCTTCGTGTTTACTCTAGGGATCTATCATTCCCCACCATGACAACACGCCTGCCGTGTTGGTCTAGGGATATATCGTTCCCCGCCATGACAACACTGTTGTATATCGTTATCAGTATATCGTTGGTTTACTGCTTGACAGGGGTAGTACCTTTTTTGTTCTTGTATCATTTGTGCATACTTGCTCGCTTGCTTGTGTATGTTATCATTTTCTCTTGCATTACGTATCATTCGGCTCTTTCTTCACCCATTTTCTTCAATCCTAACCTTCTTCATCGTGAGATTGTCCGTCTCACGCCTTCTGCCTTCTCCCCGTCCAATCTCCCAAAGGGGCATCCTATTGTCATTAAACTTGTACCAGGGGCAAACTGAGGCATGTATTACTGTCAGACAATCGATTTCTTTGAAACAACACTGTAAACAGCATTGCATCAAAGAGGGGCAAAATGTATATGCCTAAAAATGACACGATTCATCCTAAATAAATATTCTAAATATTTATTCCATTCTTTTATCAATTAAATAAATATTCTAAATTTATTTAATCGATTCACTATCCTACAATTAAATAAAATTATTTTTATTTAATTAAAATCCCTAAATTCTTCTAATGTCTAAAATCATAAAATCCACCTCCTTAATCCACCTCATCTCTTCCACCTCATCATGTTGCACATATAATTATATATTCTTAATATTTAATTAGCTAATATCCTCCATTTTCTAAAATAAATTCTAAAATCAATTATCCTCCACCAAATTAAATATTTAATTCAATGTTCCCCACTCTCTTTCACAAATTGAATATTTTATTCAATGTTCCCCACTCCCCTTCTCCAATTGAATATTTAATTCAATTGTCATATTCCACTGTCCTCCACTATTGAATATTTAATTCAATGTTCCCCACTCCCCTTATCCAATTGAATATTTAATTCAATTGTCATATTCCACTGTCCTCCACTATTGAATATTTAATTCAATGTTCCCCACTTCTCTTCACCTATTGAATATTTAATTCAATTGTCATAATCCACAATGAATAAAAGATACACTTTTATTCCTAGACATTGATCTTTATATCTTCTCTCAACCATTGATCCTCATTCTTCCAAGTCTATAAAAGAAGCTTCATCCCTCCATTCTAATCATCCAGGTTATTTGTATTGTTACTCTGCAGGATTCTACTCACACTCCTCTCACCATTCCAATACCATTTGCTTGAGATCACCCATTTGCTTTGAAGCTCTACTTCATAGCAATATCTATCAATGTAGTCATTTACCATTGACATCCTACTACACAGCTCAAAGAGTGCACTCACTGAGGGCCTACTTCACCAGCAAAGGACGATTGTAATAGGCAAACAAGAGAAGCTCTGAATCAGGGAAGGTTTGCATTTGTTATTCATTTGTTTCATCTCCTTATGTCTTTCTTGTTTTCTTCATTCTGTTGATTGTTTGGGTTTGATTTTGTATACTTGATTGATCTCACATTAATTCCCATTCACATATGGCATAGGGGCCGATATCATAAAATTTCTAATATTTAAAAAAGCCATAATTATAGCTTGGTTGATCGGGCTCCCTTCTTCAAGTGTTTCGATGCCCTTTTTTTTAATGGATAAAGCACTTCACATATATTTCGATGCTCTTGAATAAATTTTGCTCATACTCCTTTTCGAATATGCTTATATTTGATGCTTTTTGAAAAAGTCTTCGAATGATGTTTAATTTATAAACTGTGTTCCCCTATGCATCGAGCTCACATTAAATTAGGCTTCCCTAAAGTCATAAAATTAAACAATGTAAATCAAGCTCCATACAAATTCATGCCTTGCCTTTTATAATGAATCATGTTCTCCTAAGGATCTTCGAAAACTTTGACACCCAATTTAAATAAAAAGAAATTCGAAGCCCACATTGACTCTTAACATGTCGAGAAGGTAAACAAACTGAAAGAGGCTAGTGATAAGATGTGTAAATACCCCTTTGATAGGTGACACTAAGTGGTATAACCTGCTCTTGTAGGTCAACATCACTTTATAACATAAAGTGCATTTACATGCTACGGGCAGAGAAAAAATTAGTGATTGGACATTTAACCTTGTAAACATCACATGTTTTGAATCCCATTGACTTTAAAATATCTATAACTCTGATCAGAGAAGGAAGACATGAAGTAAGAAGAGCATTATGAACTCTTGATATAAACCACATGAAATATACCAACTGCACATGAACACCAACTGTGCAGATATCATACCATTACCAAACATCAATGTAATCAATGATCAATGAAGCTTCTGAGCAATAAGGCGTCCTTCTTGTCATCACTCCTGATAATCTGATGATGATCAACTGAGATCATATGTACATTATGAACAATCTCCTATCACATGAGCTTCCTTAAGTGAGGTATGAAGAATATCAACATGATGAGAACCAATACCAAGACAATACCAACTCCTTAATGTCCTAACAGCACAACCTTTGACATTATCCTCAAACCATCTTCTTTATGTGAAGATTCATGTTGAAGCATGAAGAAAGTAAATCCAATACACAAGTCCTCTTGTGAACACAAAACATAACATAAGCATCTTGAGAACACACTGTACCATGACATCATCATCCTGCAAACAATACCAAGACATCTTAATCAAGCACATTCTTGATGAACCTTTTTGACATCAATGACAACCTATTTCCATCAATAATAACATCTTTAACCCCACACTTTGAAGCTAGCTTCAGACCTGAAACTAGTGCCAAGACTTCAACCTCATTGTTAGAGCAAAAACCAAGTTTAAGAGACACGGCCTTAAGTATTTCACCATTCCAATCTCTTAACACACACCCAACACCTAAAGACCCCAGATTACCTCTACAGGCACCATCAAAATTCAACTTAATAAAATTTTCTAGAGGAGGCTTCCAATGGATGAGACTTCTATCCACTTTCCGAATACCCACAAAACAATTAGAGTTGGGAAGTGACAAAAATTTCCAAGTTTTGAGCATGAGAGCATCCCATGAAGAAAAGGCTAAAGAGCCAGCATCTTTTAATAATAAATGAGAGTAGACTAACTCTGCCACTGCCTTTTCCACTTTACACATGACTTGATCCAAGGTGCATTCCTCTTTCCTAAAAATTCGGTTATTTCTTTTAAGCCATAAATTCCAAACCACTAAACTAGGAGAAACAATCCAAAGGGCAGAAAAAGTTGAGTTCTGACAAAGAATTGGCCAACTCTGAAACAAATTTAAAATTGTGTTAGGAAGAGCTCTCGACCAACCCAACTTAGCCCACAACCAATACCAAACTTGCGAAGAAAAAGAACAGCTAACCAATAAATGATTACTATCTTCTTCTACATCTGAACAAAGAGGACATAAAAAAGGCTAGCCGAAACCAAGCTTAACAAGTCTTTTACTTGTCAGAATACTACCCTTAAGTGCCAACCAAGCAAATGCTCCTGCCTTTGGAAGGCAAAGATTACTCCAACAGATTTTGAAAGGCCAGCTTGAAGAGCCTACCACACTTCTTCCCATGAGGCTTTGATAGCCTTGTTTCACTGTGTATTTCCCAGATTTAGAGGGAGTCCAAATAATTTCATTTGGGGCTCCTGAGATAAAAACCCTTCTTCTCTTAAGAATTTTATACAACAAATCCTTTTGGGAAGGAGGAATTGGAACATTAGAAAAATCTTTCCAACTTACACCCAAAGGATTCTGAACTTCATTTAACTCTCAGTAATCTCTAACTCTGACTCCCCAAATCTGACTGAGAATCTCTTAGCCTCATTCAACCCTTCTATATTAGAAAGAGGAGGATGACTATTCCAAGAATCGTCCCAAAATAAAGTTGAACAACCATCATGGATAACCCAAGAAAGAAAAGGCAAAATTACCTCCCTACAATCAATCATGAAATTCCAGATCTTAGAACCTGGCTCGGGATTTTGGAGGGTGAAAATCCTCACTGGATCAGCTGAATCTAAATATTTTGCTTGCATAATTTTGCACCATTTAGCCTCTAGGTTATCATACATTTGTCATACCAATTTTTCTCCAAGTGCACGATTCTAATTTTCAATATTATGAATACCCGTCCCTCCTAGCTGTTTTGGAGTACATGTCTTGTCCCAAGAGATCAGGGGGTTCTTACTATTCTCCTCTTTAGACCCCTTCCATAAGAATTTTCTAAAAATGCTACAAAGATCAGTGAGGATACCTTTTGGAACTTTTAGAACTGAGAACATATAAATTGGAACAACTGATAGTACTGATTTAATCATGAGAATCTTACCTGCTAGAGTTAACCATTTGCTCCAAGAAACAATTTTTCCTTAGAATTCTCAATAAGTCTTTTCCAAAAACAACTTCTCACATTTCCATGAAAAAGAGGAATGCCTAAATATTTCGAGGGAAGTACATCTATTTTGAAGCCTAAATAATTTGAAATTTTCCCTTGAAGCAATGGACTAATATTAAAGAAAAAGATCTTAGATTTATCCTTATTTACTTTCTGGCATGAAGCTGAGCAATAGAGATCCAAGACTTTTTTAATGGATTTTGCTTCAAAAAGGAAGGTTGTCCAAATAGTAGAGTGTCATCAACAAAAAGACTATGTGATAGAAAAAGGAACTCTCGGAATAGAAATACCTTTCCATATCATTAATCTATTTTGAGAGTGAATCAGCCTGCTCAACCCTTCTGCAACAATGATGAAAAGAGAAGGAGAGAGAGGATTGCCCTGACATATACCTCGAGAAGATTTTAAAAATTCTGAAGGGGATCCATTAATTAGTACTGCAAAACTAACACCTGAAATACATGAACGGATCCACTTACACCATTTATGAGAAAAGCCGAATTTATGCAAAATTTTGAATAAGAATTCCCAAGATACCCTGTCATAAGCTTTAAGCATATCCAATTTAATCAACATAGCCGATATCTTATGAGAATGAATGGAATGTAGTACTTCGTGTGCAACTAAAGGTCCAGTTGTTGTCTTTTTCCTAGGCACAAATCCTCCCTGTTCTTCAGAAATGATTTTTGGAAGAAAAGCTGCTAATCTCAAAGAGATGGCCTTAGTTATGATCTTATATAAAACATTGCTTAGAGAAATTGGTCTAAAATCCGCAAAGGAACTAGGAGCTGCCACATTTGGAATTAGAGCTACAAAAGTAGAATTGATCTCCTTTAAAACTGTACTATTCCTGCGGGCTTCTTCAATTGCTAACCAAACTTCTCGACCAATAAAATCCCAGGATTTCTAAAAAAATAAAGAAGTGAAGCCATCCGGACCTGGGGCTTTATCTAAATTAAGAGAAAACTACAGCCCTAATTTCTTCCATAGTGAATTCTTTCAATAAATCTTTATTGTCCTCTTCAATAATCAAGCTGGGAATATGATGCAACACTTCATCCATATTATCCTTCCAAACTAAAGAATCGTCCTTGGATAAAAGTTTCTTGAAAAAATTTGCCCCTTTTCAAATCAATGAATCTTCCTCCAATATCTGTCCTAAAGAATCTTTAATGGATCTAATCAAATTTTTGTGCCTTCTAACCATGGCTGAAGAATGAAAGAACTTAGTATTTCTATCCCTTTCCCTTAACCAGATTTCCCTTGATTTTTGTCTCCAATAAATCTCTTCCCTTGCTAACAACTCCTCGAGATTTGCTTGAAGAGCTTTGACAGTCTGAAACGAATCATGATCCATTCCAAATTTAATAATGTGCTCATTAATTTTAACCAACTGATCTTGGATCCCAATTTTCTGTTCAAAAATATTTCCAAACACTTCCTCATTCCAAATTTGAATCTTACTTCTCACAAATTTGAGTCTCATTTAATTGATACAGTCTTGAACCAATTACAAATGGAGCATTTTTCCACCAACTTTCAAGATTAGAGATAAAATTAGTATCCCTAAACCACATGGATTCAAACTTAAATGAGTATTTTCTCTTCCTCTGAACCTCAAGACTCTTAATATCACTACTAATTGGAAAATGATCTGATCCTGTAAAAGGGAGAATTTGTGTACAAGACACTTCACTTTCAAAACACCAATCAGGGGAAAACAAAAACCTGCCCAACCTCTCGCTATCCTCAAAAAGTCTTTCCTCCTATTGTCCATGTGAATCTTCCATTAATGATAGGACTATCCAGCAAAGAATTTTCGGATATAAAATCATTAAAATCTGCTATAGCTTTAGTAGGAGGAGAAATCCTCCCCATCTTTTCACTAATACAAGAGATAGCATTAAAATCCCCTCCTAGAATTACTTTCTCTTCCTTCAAATTTAGCATAAGAGCCGAAATTGTATCCCATAAATACTTCTTATCAAGTGTAGAATTAGGACCATAAATGTTAAACAACCAAAAAGTTCTCACCGCAAAATATTTTAACTAAAATGAAATTCTGAGTAGAACAAATATATTCTGTCTCACATATCTTACTATTCCACAAAATTGCTAATCCCCCTGATGCCCCCAAAGCTGGTGAATGAAAAAATTTCCAGTTCTTCCATTTTGAAAAAATATTAGTTGCCTGATCCGCAGAAAATTTTGTTTCTTGTAGACAAACCAAATCCACCTTTGATGAATCAATCTGACACTTAATTAAGCGCATTCCAAGAGAGGATCTTCATTGTCCCCGAGGAGAGCTACGCACTCTCCCCGATCTCAAACAGGTATCAAGGGTAGCTTGTATCCCTGCCTTAATTTATGCATGTGTTTTTGCTGCTTTAGGAGGCCTACCTCTCTTCGGAGAAGAAGGCAGACACCCCTTATCCTCCTTGTTTTCTTAACGGGGAGTCTGTAAAATGAATAATGTTCTTGAAAAATCATAAACCCCAGATTCAGCTTCAACATCATTTGAGTCCTTCAAAATAGATTCCATCATTAATTGTTTCATATTTTCAGCTTGTTCCTGAGAAACCCCACCAGCATCAACCAAAGACGAATCCTCAGCCATCACCTCATCTGCAATTTGCTCAATTAGATCTGAACTCGCTTTAAGGATAGCATTTGAAACCAACTTGTCTGCCTCAATTACCGATATGCAAAGTGAAAAATCCATATTGTTTTTAGACATTTCTTCTGTTACCCCACACTGAAGATCTGCAACATTCTGACCAATTGGAACAGCACTAAGTACTTCCATAGTCCCAACACAATTTTTCAAACTTTTACTCACTAAGACCGAATCAATAGGATTGGAAACAATTGGACTAAAGAATTCAAAGTCTTCATTTACTACACTTGAACTCTCCTTATCAACATGGGAAGAGAGTGATTCAATAGTAGCATTTAAATCCTGATTTAACAGAACATCCAAAGACAATTCCCTATTAACAAAAATTTCCCCTTCCTCTAAATAACTCTGATTTATAGGGATCGGAGCACTCTGCTCCTCGTTCATTTTAGGCGAAGTGTGTAAATCAATCCCCAAATCTAATTCTATGGTATTAGCTTCATTTTCAATCACAATAAGGTCCTCGTCCAATATGTCCCTTAAACTTTCTGTATGACTATTTTTCGAATCCTCACATGCCAAAGGGATACTCAACATATCAAAATCATAAATAGTTTTACAGTCCTCAAAAACCAAATTCTGATACCACGAGCTTTTAGAAGATTTCAAAAGGACCCTTGATGGAAAGGGAAAAGAAGTATTCATGACCACACACATTCTCACTAGCAACAGAGGATCCTTAAATGTTAACAAATCATGATTAAGAAAAAACCCTATTTTTCCTGCCATAAGTCTGATAATCCGTAAATCTCTATACTCCAAAGGGAGATTGTGTAAACTAATCCAAAACAGGAAAAAATTAGTACTATATGTCCCTGGATCAAAGTTTGGAATCCACTCTTGAAGGAACATACCTCTCCCATTAAAGAACCAAGATTTTGTCTTAAGAATAATATCTCTTGCTACCCCAGAAATAAAGATGGCAATAAAAAAACCAAAGCCCTTATCTAATTGAATGATTTTTTAAACCCCTTCCCAATTTTGTTTTATCCAAAGATCTAAATCATCTTTTTCTGGAGTAAAGTTCCAGATCTTACCAATTAGGGCATTTTGACACAAATCTTTCACATGCGGTAGAAGCAAATCATCCGAAATCTGTATCTCTATCACTTCTTCTAAATCCTTTATGGGCGCATTAGATTTTTCCTTTTTTTCTCCAGATCTGCCTCCTGGGTTGATAATCACTCTTCTCATTACGGTTAGGTTTTCCAAACCGAAAGGATCTAGCACTCCCCTGAGTAGCTTCTCTTTGAAAAGGAAATTTTGTAAAAAGTCCATCCTTCGCATTAGTATTTTCCCTCCCATATCTTTCAAACAATCTCCCATGATTTTGATTATCCCATTCTTTCCTTTGTGCTTCCAAAAAGTCATGAAACAAACTTTGTTGAGATCGCAGCGGTCTTCTAACCCTATCTGCGAATTTTCGCTGTCGCCATCTTCCACTCACCAATAATAATATTTAAATTATTAATATTTATATTTATATATTTAATTTATAATATAATATATATTTGATTTATAATATTATATTTAATTTATGTTTTATACACATATCTTTGAATAATACATAATTGATTCAATTAATAGAGGGACATGACATTAAACCACATCTAAGAATCATCCTAGATCATTCAAACATCCTAAGTGATTTGGAGCATTCCCAAGAACATCTAGATTTGGAGCACAACTTGCATCAAAATTCACATCCACATTTAGGCCATTGCTTGCTTGCTTGCTATCTACCAACACTTAGCCAAGGTCACAAAGTTATTCTTTCAAGGGGGTTGATTGAGGAGAACATTAACCCTCGCAATTCAATAATTTATCCCAATGTATTTTTAAATACAGACAATCCTTACACATCAACAAAGAGCAAGAAACACAACCTACATCACGGCAATTTGCATTCAACAAAGTTAGAACTATGCCCTCGAGATTAAAAAAAAATTGTAGAAGATCAATCTTGAACAATAAGATTGACCCACAAAGTTTCAAGTTTGTATAAAGTTCAAGGATAGTTTGTACACCAAGGTCATTAATTTTCTATATTGTGACAAATTGATTCTTCAACTCATCAACATTCATATTCCATCTTAGATCAAAATCCAAGTATACCTTTCCTTCACATTTAATTTCCAAAAATAACACCAATTACACATTTGTCCTTCCCAACTACTTCAAATTAATCTAAATAAATTAATACTTCATTTATATGCATTTATTTAATTAGCCTAGATTTGCATAAAGAAAGTATTTTTCCTTCATCGTTTGCAAATCTTAAAAAATAATAACTTTAACGAGTTTTAATTAGACTAAGAGGAAGAGTAAATGCAAGTTTTAAAATAAATTAAATACAATTAAAAATAATATTGATCAAAAAAATGGAAAGCCATCTGAAAATACAAACTTTACATGTGCTATTACAAATTTTATAAATATATATATAGAAAGCCCTCTGAGAATAACAATTGAGGGGTGAATTGTTGAAAAAATTATTCAATCAAATATGATTGAACAACTTCTTCTAATATTATGGGGTATTGATTCTTTTAATTTCATGGAACAACCTACCAAAACCATCTTCTTCATCTCTGTGAGATCTTGGAAGCTTAATGGCCATTCTTCTAACCCAGAACAGTGGCTCAAGTCTAACTCTTCCAAATTCTTGAGTTGCCCAAAGTTTGAAGGCAACTTTTTCAAACCTGAACAATAATCTAAGTGCAAATCTTTTAGAGAAATGAGATGTGCAAAGCTGCAAGGCAATACACATAATGCAGAGCAGCCACTTAAATACAATGATGTCATATTGCTAAGTTGCCCAAATTCTGAAGGCAACTCTTTCAATTCATGGCATTGATCTAGCCACAACCTTTTTAGATTGCTGAGATCCCCCAATTTGGAAGGAAGTTCTCTCAACTGATGTAAATCAATTAAATACAATTCATCTAACTTTGATAGCACTTCCACTCCATCTGGTAACCTTTGCATATGTTGCAAATCAGAAAAGCCTAATTTTACAACTGAGGAAGGTGGAGTGACCTTGGGAGGAATTTTAGAATTTGCAAATCCATTCTCAGAAGACCCTGTAATGTGCAAAGCACGCAGGCTTGGAGGAAGCTACATATTTGCACAAAAATTATGAACAAGGATTAAGTGTCATTATACAATCTGATGAAAGATAATTGAATGACAAATATAGTCTGAAGAGGGAGATCTTACCTCATACAAACTCATGCCTTGCGTGAATGGGCCTCTGTACCTGGTAAGATGCCCAAGTTTCTCAAACTCCATTGGTAAATCATGAACATTACTCGGAATTCCAAGATTTCTGAGTTGTTTAAATGGTTTATGACATTTCCCCCTGAATATTATTTGTGATCCTTCATAAGATAGCACTCTTAAAGAATTGCTCATACAATTTAGATGATTTTCATTAATTTCAATTGGAGGCAGCTCATTTTCTTCATTTAAAAGGATGCCTTTTAAATTTTTGAGTTTCTGCACGAAAATAAACCATATATATCATTATGACTGAATAACAAAAGTATTTTCATAATATTGATAACAGATGTTGTAACTATGACATACCTCTTCATCTTTCAAACATTTCAATAAAGTCTCAGGATCTCTGATTCTGTTTTGCTCTGACATCTTTTTTCCTCTTGCTCGAACTATGTCATGAGCAATTACTGTACCCATTTGAGATGTCTTGATGAATGAAGCATCTTCTAGAGCTCTGAATTCCTTCTCTCCAATTATGTAGGCAACTTTTTTACTTGGCCAATCATGAAAGAAGGATGTGATATCTAGAAAAGCCTCTTTCACAGGTGGTAATAATCTGTGATATACAAAATCAACCATACGGTCACTGATATCTTCCTCTTCCACCTTCTCCCCTTCTCTAAGCAACTCAAATACTATATTAATTGTATTCCTGCTACTTATAGCCAATTGAGAACCAGCTATTTCCAGCAGAAGTGGAACACCACCACACAACTCAAGGAGGTCTTGTATATTCTTTTCATTATTGTAATCGGGGGCTTTCTTCAACAAAATCTTTCTGGCCTGTGTCTGTGGAAGAGGACTCACACCATATTGTTGGCGTTGAAGATTCCTGGAGTTGAATATGTCTGTCTCGTGGACGTTTCGTGTAGTGACAAGTATTCTGCTTCTGGGTGGAAGGCAACTGCCCATGTCTTTAGGTAGAAGTTGTTTGAGATCTTCTTTTTTAAGACCATTGTCAATGTAAAGAAATAAAGGCTGATTAGGATGCTTTTTGCAAAGCGACCAGATCATTCCTCGACCTTGGTCACAGTCTGTCAATTCAAAGTTCTGTTGGAACAGTCCATACAAAATCTGCTGTTGTAGGACTTTAAGATCTTTCTTGTTACAATTTTGATCCATATGAATTCTACAATGTTTATAAGTTTTGAGGTCAACCTTTGCATAAACAGCATCAGCAAGTGTAGTTTTCCCAATCCCCCCCAAACCGTACACAACCACACCAAGCGGTAATGCATCTTGTGCATTCAAATCAAGAAGTTGAATTACACTTTCCAGTCCGCTCTGGATTCCAACTGTAAGTTTTGCAGCAAAGCTCTGTTAGAATTTGCTTAATATAACAGGAAGAGATAGTCAAATAAAAACACATTTTGAAGGGTAGCCCTACCTTGCTCCTGGTATGCATAAAACTCCTGTGACTGGGGAGCAATCTTTGGTTGTCTGCTTTCTATCTCAGTTACACACAACAATGTGAGATCGGTATATAAGCAATTTATTTTGTCTCGGAAATCTTGTAAACTCTCAGCATTCACAGAAGCAGTAAGAAACCTTCAAACAATCCAAAAATTAAATTAGAAAATAGACCCCGAATTGTACATCCTAGTCTAAGATTTTGATATTACCTAATAACATGCTGAATACCGTATTTATCTCATAGCAATTGTTATCTCTGGGTTTTAATTATGTTATTATGTGAAACAAGGTACCTTGACACCTTAGGATCTCTGTGCAGATTACAGGGAATAAAAGAATTACAAACAGGACGACAATTCCAATAGCAATGAGCTTGATTCAAAGCATGAGCATCAAAACCTGCATCTAAAAGGATGGTAATTGGTCAGAAGGAGAAAATCGAATTTAAGACCCGGATAAGAATTATGACTCTTAAGATGTTTTTAGGATTGAGAGATTGCCTCAGAGTTTGGAACTTTTGGGATGTTCTATGGATTGTGGGATTGTCTCAGTATTTGGGTACTTGGGGTGTTCCTATGAACAATGAGATTTCCTCATTGCAACGGTGGCATTTAGAATTTTCTCAAAGGAGTGGGGAAATTGGAAATTGCCTCAGTCCACATGGGTGCACTCAGGATGATTTCAAGGAGAATGAAACTAAATTGCGTTCCCTGTTTGTTTGTGTGATTTATGTCAATGCACTTTTGAGTTGTGTTACTCTAGTATGTTTGTAGCTCATGTATGATCCCTGTGCCTATATGCCTAGCTCATTGATTGTAACTATTGGAGGTGGAGACTAATATGATTATATGAGTGGCAGTACCGTAATGAATTGGAAAGAGCATGGGTTGACCAGTAAGCTGACTTGTGGAACTAGGACTCGATGACTAAATCTTCCTCATTACTCATGAAATTTTGCATCCACTTCGAGGGTGACCAGGAGGAAAAGCAAATGAATTTCCTTTGTTAACCATTAATGAAGACTGGTGGTGTATTTCCAACAATAGTCTACGGTGAATGATTGATCCAAAGAAAACCCTTAAATGAGTGAAAATCTTCAGGTAGGGTATGCATTCAAGCATCCCAGCTGCCTTCATGGGAAATTGGAGTCATAAAAAGTGCAATTTAGGCCCCTTCACCTTTACTCTATCTTCACAACTCTGACAAACTGTGATAATGCTTGCTAGATCCTACAACAACAAGCATTCCATTTGTTTCCAAGGAGAGTCAACTTGTGTCGCATTGATTTTTCACACTTTGGGCATCTTACTATCCCTCATTGGCACCAAAATAAGGAAAAGAATGCTCAAAATGCCCTTTCAAACGCCTAAATTGTTCAAATTTTGCTTTATGTTCATGAGAGGATGTGTTCACTACTTATTGCAAGGAAGAGTTTTTCACTCTAGACATGTTTTCTGTTACTGAAGTGGAGAACATGTCCCCAAAATGAGTTTTCCAGTGAGTTATAACATCAACCAACTGAACACGAAGACATAGAGATACTAGACTATTGAAATGTCAAATCCGTTTTTCCCGGTGTCATACCAATGTCCAACCTCTTCATTGATGAAATTCTTTCTCCTAGTTGTTTAACAAATCCTAATACCCATAGTAACACTATCTTCAAGACCTATGAGATCCAAACAACTAAACCAAGTTTTTGATCATGCATCCCTAACCAGGAAGCTTTTGGTCCCCAAATTCTTCAGGGCATACTCCAACGTGGGAACTTCTTTTCCACATCTTCTCACGACATCCACTTAGCCTTCCTTGCTAATCACCCTTTCTCATCGTTCAACCATGTTTCTCATTCCCCATGCCTAGTTTGCCTCACCTTCTTGTCAAGAACAATGTCATTTTCCAGGTCCTGCATCTCCTTAGATGAAAAATCATCTAAGGCAACATAACATCTTGTTCTTCATCTAACATTGAAGGCTCAAACAAGCACAACCTGTCAACATTGATCACAGAAAAGATTGTCATGTATTCCAACAACTCCAAACAGAAAGCATTTTCCCCCACTTATTCTATGATCTAAAATGCAGCATGTTTGAGCTTTGCGAAGGCCTCATCTCTCTTTGCCCAAGTACACTCACTCTATCACCAACATGGAATTTGTGCTCCATCCCAAAGCTGAGACTCATTTAGCTTCTCTTGGTCTCAAAGGTGTATTTTCCTTACCTTCTCAACGAATTTATTGGTCTTTTCAACCTTGGAATCTACGTTTTGATTTTTCATCCCTTTACTTGACTGTCCCAAGCAAATATCAAGTGAGCAAGGTGGCATAAAACCAAAACATGCCTCAAAAGGTGAAACATTTGTTGAAGAAAGAGTGGCTCTACTATATGAATGTTGAATGTACACCAAATGCTCAAGCCAACCCTTGGGATACCTCTGATTATAACCACATAATTGTAGCCACAATGCTCTATTTACACCTTTAGTTTACCCATCCATTTGAGGATGGAAGGCAGTAGACCATTTAAATTTTGTGTCCATTCTTGCACACGTGTACCAAAACTTGCTTACGAATCTTGCATCTCTATCAAATATGATAATCTCTAGAACGCCAAAAAAAAAGTCCACACATGTTTGAAGAAAAATTCTGCCGTCACATAGAACACAACTACCAACAACTACTTACAACCAAATCCTAGTAACTACCCACAAGCTGACAAATAATTACCATAAAGTCAGTTACAAATCACAGTACCAAAATTTAACAAGTTTTTTTTATATAAACTACATCATGTGCCCCTAAGAGAAAAGTTGACTTCTAGTCAACAATTAAAAACAAAATGAATTTTTTCATTGGTACTCAGGGGAAGGAGACATCCCTAGTGGTAGTATTGCAACATCTATTAAAATAGGTGTAGTCAAAGTGTGTTGGATGGAAGCTCTGAGCTTGTAGACCTCTTCAATTCTTTGTTTCAGATGATGATTTACAATGATTTCACATGACGTATTTTGACAATGTGAGCAGCTTCCGTGAGCTTCTTATGCACAGCTCCTATGAGTTGGGTTTGTTGACTTACTTTTTGAGTGCTCCATGGGCATCAGTAGTATTGGCCACTTACTTTCTAAGTGCTCCATGGGCATCAATTGTATTGGCCACTTACTTTTTGAGTGTTCCATTTCTTCTTCAATTGCTGTCAACTTTGTTTCTACAGCTTCTGCGAGTTGAGTTTGTTGACCTAATTGCTCCTGAAACCACTTTTGTTGATCCTCCAAATCATTAGTTCTAGATTTTTAGAAGTTAGTGTTACTTGATCAACCTCCTCTGAAGCCTTCTCCTATGCAGCCATCTCAAACTGCAACATAAGATACAGGGATTGGAATTTATACTCTATTGAATATAAATTCTTAGAATCTTCCCGTTTAACCCTCCTAAGGGGGGAGGAATCTATACCAATAACCAAGAGTTCTGCATTTCCTAGGTGAGCTACCTAGTCCATCCTTAGTTCAAAATATTCGAATGAACTCCATGTGGCTTTCCCCTTCAACCAATTTTTGAATTTGTAACGCCTCTTGTATGACCAAGGAGGAGTGTGTGCTATCCAACGCCCCACCCCCCAATATTGGCCACTTCCAACATTACATGGACCATGAGCTTCAAACTTTAAATAAATTGTTATATAATCCCTATTGGATCAATAGAAATTAGCTCCTAAAAGTGTAGGAAATCCTCCATGGACGTTCCTTTTAAGGACTACATGGTGCAGAATGCATGGGAGTGGAAGAAGTAATCTCTATAGGTGACTGCAATTATTCAATATCAAAGCTATCACTCCTTCCTACCTTACAGGTCCAGAAAATTTTATGGAAGTTCCCGCACATCCAGCACAAGAATCATTGGAGGTGTTCGCTCTTAAACATGTAAACCCACAAATCCTAAAGACTTGTGCCAACACCTATGGCCATGGATGTGTCAACAAAGGCAATGGGCGAGACTTATGATTAGACAGTGGTATGAATGGGCGAATGCTTGTGAGTGGGTAAACTCACCATCATCTTTAGGTTCTACTAGGCTACGGGGGTGTTCCCTAAGGTCTCTAAAACAAAACAATTAAAGAGAAATAAGCAATTGGACACAAGGCCCTTAAGCAGCCATACCCAAAGTGCTATGAACCTCAAGATTTGTCACTAGGCTCATATCAGCACTGACTACATATAGATCTATAAGACCTCTTACAAGCAGATAATAACATCAATGTACATGCAACAAAATGATAATAGTGTTGGCATGCTCCTACAAGTGAATCTCATTCACTAAGCACACACATGTACATGATGGAAACATACTTTCATGATCCTCTATAGATTTATCAGCTTTAGGACCGCATAAGATGTGGCACAGTTTGTAACATTAGACAATGAAAGCATGGTGGAACCTAACAATTACTCCTATAGCTAACAAGTAAGAAGCTTGAATGAAATATGTTTAGTCTTTCATCTCCTAGACCAATGCCTATTGTTGGTAGGAGCCGAACCTCTCCCATTAGGTTGAAAACCCAAAAGGGCAGCTTTCTGGAGGCCAATGGTGAAAACCCACAAGGGCACCAAAGGCTAAGGGCAGATAGACACAATCCTGAAAGATAAACTTACTACAAAAAAGATGCGGCACTTGGGGCCAAACACATCCAAAAGGCACCACACAGACAAGGGACACATTTCTCTATGATTGTATACATATAGAAGTAGAAGATAGGATAGAATAGACATCAAGAAGAGAAGAGAGTGAGATAGATGTAAAAAGGGGAGATAAGATTGTAATCTGATGTTATACTAATGAAATATCTATTAAGGACTAGCTTGTATACTGCATATTGGAATAATGAGTATTTGATGAAATGTGAATAAGGTTATACTTCATTTATTTCAATTTATTATTGCAACCTTCACTTCAATCAATAAAAATTTTCTAACATATTTTTATGTTTCTATAATGTCCCCAATTGGAAACCAGCAATATATTTGTATTCTTTTCTGAATTTATGAAATCAAATGAACCAAACAGCAAATACACAAACTGACCACAAAGTTTTAAAACCCTTATTTGCTGATGTATAATCAGATCTTGCTGATTTTAGTATAATCAAAACCTAGGGTGATGAAAATAATCAACTTTTGCAATATGAAACCTTTCAAACTGAAACAGCGAATCGAAAATTAAAAATAATGATGGAAAATACTTGATCAAACCCTCGAACAGTTCATAAGCCAAATCTAAACCAAATTCTGATAAATTTAATGGCTGGTACAAACCCTAGGTCACTTGAAATGGCCAGATCAGATTCAAACATAAATTTGGAAATCCTCAAAGTCTGATTTTATTGATGTTTGCAATGATTACAAGCTAGAAATTGTTCTAAAACAAAATCAGATCTGAAATTACAATTTTGAACTCACATAGACCTTATTGGAGTGGTATGGCTGGTTGGAAATCTCAATAAAATTGCTGATAAAATTCAGATTTGCCCTAGAAACATCCGCAATATGTCAACATCAGAAATTTTCTCCTTGCTATTTAATTCAAATTGCTGATTACTAATAAAAGATGACTGAAATAGCACAAAACAACAGCTGATGTGACTGATTTAATGTTCAAATGCCTGATTTTCCTCCTCCAAAGGTGGCACTCAACTAGGGGGTTGACTCAAACACCTGCAAATAAAATCAGATCTACCTCCACAATGATATTAAATGAGCCCAAAAATGCTGATTTATTGATAGGTTACTGTAGCAACAATATACAATCCTCAAAATGTTGAAACCTCCATCAAATCACTGTAGCGACACTATAGCAAACTGAAAATTGTTTTCAGATCCTCAACAAATCAACACAACTATGATTTCCAAATGGAATCACCCAAAATGAGAAACAAGGGTTTTCATCCTTGATTCCCAAATATGAAATTGAAGAGGATTTTTGTCCTCTCAAACCCCGAACAAACCAAAGGTTTTTGGCCTTAATGCCCTAGATTGAACAAACTGCTCAAATCTGAAAATAGTATGCAAAGGATAGCTTGAATGATGATCAAACGTGGAGCCAAACGCGCTTTTTATTTAGTACTAGTGTTTAAAACACATTTTATTTTTAATTATAACCTAGGTTGCCAGGAGACTTGTACTGGTACCAGTACGGGAGACTGGTACGCCATTTTTTTGAAAATAGGAGACTCGGGTACTTGGAGACGCATATATATATATATATAGTTAAAATTAAAAATTAAAAAATGTGAAATATATAATGATAAATAATAAATATTAGCATATAATTATAAATAATAAATATTAACATATAATTTGCTAAAATTAAAAATTAAAAAATGTGAAATATATAATGATAAATAATAAATATTAACATTTTAAATTAATTTTTGAAACTTAACTCATGAGTCTTAAGTTTAATTATTAATATAGTATCACATAATATCTTAAACAATTAAGATAATAAAATATCCTAACATACATTTACCACAATTAATTTTTTATTTTATGAGCAAGGTTTCTTTTATTAACTATTACGAAGGTATTGAAGTCGATGACAGTTCAAAATAATGGAATTTTGAAAACTCTAAGCCGCTCGTCTAGATGTCGTTGTTCATTCTGGATGCCGTTGTTCATTCTGCCCGTGTAGATACGTTACTGTCCATTCCACCTGCCTATTTGCATCTGTTAGCCTTGATTATCAATGCCCAGACTTCATTTATTCATGGTAGTCATTTTTCAAAATCTGGTCATTAGGATCGAGCATATATTTTTCCACGATGGAGATATAATGGACAGATACTTAGGGCTTTTTCATGGAGACGCGTGGAGATGTATGGAGACGTAGGAGGGTCGTCTCTTGTGTTTGGAGACGTCTCTGTACCCGTCTCCGGTACGAGAGACGCGTCCCAGTCTCAGAGGCGCGTCCTAGGGGTTGGGATACGCGTCTCCCTGCAACTATGATTATAACTATAATATTAAGTTACCCTTAAAATTAGAAATTATTAGGCCACTTAAATAATATTATTAATTATTTTTAATTCGAATCTAAAGGTAGAGATGTCAATAAAAGGTTAAATATTTATTTGCATTAAAGACAACCCACACCTTACATAGGCCACACATCTCAAGATCAAGAAGAAATTAATTGTCAACAAATATAGTTTCCTTTCTAGCCTAACTAATTGTTTTACAAACCCAATTAATTAAAAACTGACCATTTAGTACTTCAAAGATTATTATATAGTTTCATATAAACTTATGTACATGCAAGATGGCCATGTGCATGTTGAGCTACATTGCACCCCATTGAACACATTCCAAATTGCATTCAATCCAATTCATCATGAGTATCTCTATGAAAACACAAGATTTGTTATTACAACATACTTGTTTAATAAGACTATATATATATAATCTGTAGTTTAAATATAGACACATTTCATTCTCTACTTTCTCTATTCCCTTATATGGTAACACATTCTCACCTCTAAGGAGTATAGCGCCTATCACTATCAATACAAATAAGTAACATTTTTTAAGTAGTCCAATCCATAGTTGAAAAACTCAGACTCGGCAAAAACTCGGCAGACCCAAAATTTTTAAAAACTCGAGACTCGGCAAAAACTCGGGGAAAAACTCGGCAATAACTCGGCAAATTTAAAAATGCATAATTTTTTAAAAATATAGGATTATGATGATATGAAAGGACAGATTTTGGACGAACTGTCAAAATTTATATAGGATTATGATGATGTATAGAAATATATCATAAATATTAAGTAACAAAACAATCCAAAATTCCAAATATTAAAAAGACCGTATCGTATGAAAGGAGAGATTTTGGACGAACTGTCAAAATTTATATAGGATTATAATGATAATATTATCATCATAATCGAATATAAATTTTGACAGTTCGTCCAAAATCTCTCCTTTCGTATGATACAATCTTTTTAATAAATAATTTTACAATCGAAATTTTTAAAAGACTGTATCGTATGAAAGGAGAGATTTTGGACAAACTGTCACAATTTATACACGACTATATATAAATTGTGACTGTATATAATTTATTAAATTTCGATTGTAAAAAATTTAAAATATTTAATAGTTAAATTTTAAAAACTTAAAAAGACTGTATCATATGAAAGGAGATATTTTGGACGAACTGTTAAAATTTATATACGATTATGAATTCATAATCGTATATAAATTTTGACAGTTCATCCAAAATCTCTCCTTTCATATGATAGTCTTTTTATTTTAAAAATATAACATCATAATCAAATATAAAATTTGGCAGTTCGTCCAAAATCTCTCCTTTCATATGATAGTCTTTTTAAAATTTCGACTGTAAAATTTTTTATATGATTCTTACCTTTCGAACTAGGGTTTCCTCGCCGTCTTGGAGCCGTCGCGTGCACTAGGGTTTGTCGCCGTGGAGGAGCCGAAACAAAACAAAAATGCTTTTAGGTTTTGTTTTATAACCTTTTAGGGGCTGATTTTTCTACGAAAACCGCGCGCGGAATGGGTGAGTCGAGCGATGTTTGCAGGTATAAATCGTGCGAGTTATTGGTAAAACTCGGGCCGAGCTTTTGCAGGTTTTACTCGCCGTCTAGAATGCATCGCGAGTACTCGCGAGTCACCCGATTTTTTGGCGGGTTTTTCAACTATGGTCCAATCAACCACCTAGACCAAGTTCTTCTTTACCATGTGCCTATAAGCTGCAACCTCCTCCTTTCTTGATATGATGTTATCCACTTGAAACTCATCAACCCACTCAAAACTCATACAAACAGAAGAAATATATCTAAAACTCATTTTTTCCATTTATAAAAGTATAAGTCAAGAATACAAAAAGCAAAGTACATTTGAAAAAGTAAAACACACATTGGGATACAAGTGCCACAATTACCTCAATTGTGTGAAATGAGAAGCCATCGTGACTTCAAATGCTAGCCAATCGTGAACTTGTAGAGAGCCCTTGTTTTTCAAAAACAAATCGTGTCTGTAAAGTCATGACTAGATATTCATGCGTTTTTCATCAAACGATATTTGCATGAGCTTTTCCTTCACACAATTTTGGGGGTTTCCATCACAACTTATGCTCTGAAAAAGGCACTTGTGGAAAGCTTTAAGGACAAAAAGTTGCTTACATGTGCCACAACAAATTTGTTTCATGGTCAGTTATCTACTACATTGGGATAAGGGCATTATGTTGATACTTAATATTCTCTTGCTATTAGAATAATATCTTTCTATTTATGTTATTAATGGTCATCTTAGGATATTTCTATTTTAGTCTTAGTTTAGTTTAGTTTAGAATAGAATGTTTCTATTAGCTTTGCTTTATTAGTTGTATTCTCTATTTAGAAACATCATGTAAATCCCTTTAAATAGAGTTGTGCTCCTCATTGTAATTATCTCATTCAGTTAATACAATTATGTTTTTCAATAACATGGTATCAGAGCCAGGCTAGGAGCCCCAAGCACCTGCAGTGTGGCTTAGGGGGGGTGTTGGAAGTAAGCCACACCTGGACATACGATGGGCTGGCCACAAGGGGCCAGTAGCTCAGTTGGTAGAGCACTCCAGCAGCAAATGGAAGGTCCTAGGTTCGAGTCCTAGCTGGTCCATATGAGCTGTAGCTCAACAAAGTGTTGGAAGTAAGCCACACTCAGACCGACGATGCGCTGGCCACAAGGGGCCAGTAGCTCAGTTGGTAGAGCACTCCAACAAGAAATGGAAGGTCCTAGGTTCGAGTCCTAGCTGGTCCATATGAGCTGTAGCTCAACAAATGGTATCAGAGCCGATATGAGTCCAACTCCCTCACGGAAGGGCTCAAGATCTTGGGAGGGCTCTTTGTTTTTCAGAATTTGGTGAATTTTTTTAAAACAAATTTGTGGCCTCTTGTTTTTTAGCGATTTTTTTTAAAATTCGTGGGGCATTTTTGTTATGAAATTTGAGGGTTTCCTGGTGTCGCCTCTGGTTTTGTGACCTGCATGTCTAATCGATGTTGTTGGGTTTTAATAATTTTGTCCTCAAAAATTATTTGATGGTTTTTTAATATTTTTTTGTCCCTAACAAAATTCTTATGGGTTTTAATAATTTTTCTCCTTAAAAAATTCTATATGGTTTTCTGATCTTTTTGCCTGAAAAAATCATGGGAGGGTTTATAATTTTTTCCTCAAAAATTAAGGGTTTGCTCCTGTATGCCCTAGTCAAGTTTTTTGCAGTTCGAGAGGGCTCTCTGGTTTCTGGACAGGTTTTACTATTTTTTCCTTAAAAACGATGATTTGTATTATGATCTGTGTCTCAGATTTCGTGTCTAGTTTTGATTGATTTTTCACCTTAAAAATCGTGTCCGATTTTGATCAATTTTTCACCTTAAAAATTGTGTCTAATTTTGATCGATTTTTCACCTTAAAAATCGTGTCCGGTTTTGATTGATTTTTCACCTTAAAAATCGTGTCTGGTTTTGATTGATTTTTATCCTCAAAAATTGTGTTTGGTTTTTACCATGTGTAAGCATCTTGGGTTTGACGATTTTTTCCTCAAAAATCGTACTTCGCTGCAGTTTGTCTTAAGTCGCACCTGGAGTTGTTGTGCGAACATCTGCACCAGTGGTTTTTGCAGTTTGTTTTCGGGCATCTTGCTCATCTGCAACAGTTTGGAGGGTTTGCCCATTTTTTCCTCAAAATCATGGCAGTTGTTCTTGGTGTATCTCTGGTTACAGGGAGGGACAGTTCTCCAACATTAGGTTGGACGATTGGAATTGTTTTGGTTATTTCCAGAAGTTCTGCAGTTTCTAGGAGGGTTGGTGGCAGACTCATCTCAAGTGGCAAAGTCAGTGGCAGGCTCTTGTCTTTTGTTGCAGAAGCGTTCTGAGGAGGCAGCCTTCTCTGTTATCTCTTTGGATAGTTAGAATGATGACCATTAAGGGAGGGTATTAGAATAATATCTTTCTATTTATGTTATTAATGTCATCGTAGGATATTTCTATTTTAGTCTTAGTTTAGTTTAGTTTAGAATGTTTCTATTAGCTTTGCTTTATTAGTTGTATTCTCTATTTAGAAACATCCTGTAAATCCCTTTAAATAGAGTTGTGCTCTTCATTGTAATTATTTCATTCAGTTAATACAATTATGTTTTTCAATAACACTTGCAGGTTATGAAAAGAGCTATCAACAACCTAGCTTAATACTTTGAAAGTGGCACACATGATTAAGATCCAAGCTACATTATTCAATGTAAGCAATGTCCTGGCCCTTTATAATTCATGAAGACACATTCCAAACAGAATATTTATATATTTATTTATTTTTAATATATTTACATATAAAGAATTAATATTATATAAAATATATTATAATTATATTGTATGTTTTATTTAATATTATATTATAAAATTGAATATTTATATTAAATATATGATATTTTCAATATTTTATGTATATATTTGGGTGGTTGGGTGGGCACCCAATCCACGTTCACAAGGATGGGTCGACTCCTTATGCCATAATGATGGCATATCAACCCTCGGGGGTATGAGCTCGTAATGATGGACAGGTCTCACGCTTCAACTCTGACAACATTTCTCCTCGCTCCGAAATGATAGTAGACAGCGGTTGTGACTGGTAAGATGTATCCAAACAGTTCTATTCTCCTCCTTTTAAGACAGCTTGTGCAGGCAAAGCGAGAGAGGCGTCGTTTGAATTTTAAAAATGGAAGGAGGTTCTAGCTACATAGTGAAGATCTCATGCTATGGCCTACTCAACATGGGCTTAGCGACCCCTCTCCAATTGGAGAGCTCTGTTCGCCAGATGGCCTTTAAAGGCGCCATTTCTGACCAACGGCTCAAACATATAATGTGGAGGCATGAAGGGTTGCTAATTCCGACGGTGAAGATTATTCTGGGCAAGGATTTCCTGGAGGCCGATGAATTTTACAAGGTTGACACTCACGTTTCATCCAGGTTCTTAGCCTCCATCTTGGATGCTGGAGTGTCGAAGGAGGCAGCGAAAGGTCTTATGTTGAAACTCTTTAAGCCAGAAAATTGACCACACTCTCAAAGTTGTCATTCTTGGGGCGGGAATTCCGCGACCAAAAGATCTCATGGCTCCACAGGACCCTCTGGTAGTGTTGAAAATATTTCCCATGTTTGACCTGAAGGGAATGGCACTGCTCGAGCACCAAGATCGTGTTATGCAGGTTTATGGTTTCCTTCACGATTTACTGACTGTGGATGGGGCCACTGGGGAGAAGGATGGGGTAGGCAAGATTCAATCGATGGCAAGGGAGCTCGACCTACTCTAAGAGCCCTTCCATCGACAGTATATAGCTAGTATGTTCAGTCTGTAGGATGACAGCATATAGCTGAGCCCCTGCTTTCAGATAGTTGTTTTGGCTTCGGATATAGTTTATGTGGCCCTACTAGAATCGGCCTGGTTAGTCTGGTTTTTTGAATTTTGCAGGTTAACGGCTAACAGGCACCTGTGTGTAAATTCTCCTATAATATCAATACAAATAAACATGTTTACGAATCAAAAAAAATATATTTTATGTATATATTATATGGTCGTATCCAAATTTAAACGTGAAAAAAATCTTTCTATTACAAATGTAAACACTTCGAATCCGAATCCGAACCCAAACCCAAATTCGAACACGAACGGACAAGTTAGCAAAAAACCCATACAAAAAGAAACCAAACCACAACGCATAAGATAACAAATGAGGGTTTCACTTTTACATAAGTTAATTAGGGAAATTCTTTTTCTATTTTGAGCCTTATGACATGTGTCATGGGCTTTCTTTTCTCTTGAGAGCATTGTGACATGTGTCACATGCTTTCCTTCCCCACTTTGTCTATTCTTGGACAGTGGTTGTGTATATCTTCATTGTTAATTTCTAAATAATGAAAAGGAATGTGAAGCACCTAATTCATGCATGCATTGTTTTTTGTTTTGCCTCTCAATCTGGTTTTTGCAATATTTTCTTGCAGCTCTCTCATGTAGAAGGTTTCCTGCAGATGATCTTGGCTCCTGTGAGTCCTTGCGTGACTCTAACTTGGTATTAGAGCACACCAGATCTATTAGCTTCTTCTCGAATCTAAGAGTGTTTTAGCCATGAGATAGTAAACCATGCATCCTGGTGTGAAACAGACCTCACGGTTACGTTCAAAAGGTGTCAGAACCTTAAAATTCCCTATCCAAACACTGAAATCAGAGTTCAGAAAATTTTTCGATATTTTTTTGGGGGTTTGAATTTTTTGTGCAGGGAAAAATCCGTACAATCGTACGGATCCATACGGCTGTACAACTGCCTCGATTTCGTGCCAATATTTTTTGGGATCTCGATATTTTGAGTCGCCTCGATTTCCGTGTCAAAAATTGTCAAATTTACATTTATTTTCGTGTCCTTGGTTTTTGTGCTACCTTGATTTCCGTGTCGCCTTGGTTTATGTGCTGCATTGGTTTTCGTGTCACCATAGTCGTTGTGTCTACCTCGATTTTCGTGCCACGCTCATGTGCACACCCTAATAGGGCAGTTTTCTTCCGAAGGCCATAACTTGAGCATATGAAGTCGAAAATTGGCAAAACTAATAGGCGTTGGAAAGATATCAGCGAGCTCTACATAGCCATCCATGTATCTTTTCTAGATTCAGCCCCGAGTATCTTTTCTTCAGTTTTTCAATTTCATACATCTGTGTGATATCCTGGACATCTTGGCTTCTGGAGAAGTTATGTTGCTTTTATGGGCTTCTATTATCAGCATAAATCTATTTGCATGTTTTGATATCTATCATTTTGAGGATATATCATGGGTTTTGCCACTCATCCTTCTGTGGTCAATCTGAGTAAGGACAATTATCAGTCCTAGCAAAGAGGCATCCTAACAAATCTCAGGTGGCTGCATCTTTTGCCTCATCTTTATGGGCTCATACCTGAACCAGAGACACCTATGAAGAAATATGTTTTGAGGTAACAATCGAGATCATGTTGTAGGATTAATTTGTACTATTGTTGATTATGGCATTGCATGTGATCTTCCCATCTATGAGAGCCCACACACACTTTGGACAAAAATTTGGGAGTTGTATGGAGACCCTCGTGTCTCACCATTTCCAGATGATCCTACAGCAGATTGCATGTGATCGATTTTGCACAATGAACTTGAAGTGGTCCTTTGGAGTGGCTATCTTCTATCTTCACTTTACTCCTTGCATGAAGGTGGTTCCAAGACTTGCTCCTCAGATGACTCCTAGCTCCATCTATGCTCCTGCAACACAACAAAGAAACAATATAAATCTCTTTATAACACAAAGAAATCACTTTAAATGTCTAAATAACCTTTCCCAAATCTAGGCGCACATTTAAGTCTGTAGGAATGTAAAAGTGCGCCTAGGCTTAAATGGCTTTGTATTGTCACCTCTATGATCTCAATCGATTGAACATGTCCTAGAATGTTCCTATTCCTCAAGCGCTTACCTAATGGTGTGAATTGATGTGATTACCCTTGAGGCGCAATTCTAGATTTGCATGGGCGGAAAAGTGCGCCTTACATTACTTAGTGCATTTCTATGACTTCATTCACATGCGGATGCTTGTAGATGCTTAGTTTGATAAAATACATATCCTTCATCAATGATTCATACCCTTACAATTGAGGCACACTTTTGGGGTTGTAAGGATGGATAGGTGCGCCTAACTCAAATGGTCTTATACTTGTTATTTTTGTGATTCCAAATGATTGAACATGTCTTACAATAACTCTCTCTCTCTAGGCACTCAAATGACATGAATTTATGTATCTTCTTTAAGGCGCAAATCTGGGTCTATGGAGAGGCAAAGGTGCACCTATCATCAAATTGGCTTTATATTTGTTATTTCAATGATTTCAAGCAATGGGAGATGACTTAGAATGCTTCTTTTCTTCAAGGTGTTCACTTATTGGTGTCAATTCACATGTTCTCATTGAGGTGCAGATTTAGGTTTCTAGGTGAGGAAAAGCGCACCTAGACTTTCTTCAAGCAATTTGTACACTTAAACCTTCATTGATGCTTAATGATGCTTACTCTTGACAAAGTGAGGTCTTTCAACACTAATTCATTCCTTTTCACTTGAGGCGCACATTGATGGTTGTAGGAGTGGAAAAGTGTGCCTAGCACACTTAGCTTGCTTTTTGGCATTTCAATGGTTTCAACACAATGTATAGGTGTCTAGAGGACCTGTTGTTTCAAGGTGACATCAAATTTGATGGTCTCAAGCCTCCCTTTACCAAGGCGCACTTTGATGATGATTGAGGTGTGAAATTGTGCCTAGCATATTTGATAGGTTATTACTTCAACTTTCATCAATCCAAACATTGCATAATCTCAGGGAGAAGTCTTAATACCAAGAGTTCTTCAAATCTTAGGAAATCAATCATATTTTGACTTGGGCGCAAATGATGACTCCTACAGAGGTTGAGATGCGCCTAGCTACTCAAGAGGGTGCACTTCAAGTTTTATGGCTTCAATTACTAGAGATAACCAAAAGGAGCTTGATCTTACCAAGGCGCCACTAAAACAGACAACTTCAATCCAAATTTACCAAAGGCGCACATTTAGGGTTCCACAGGATCAAATTGGCGCCTAGCTTAAGGTGAATGAATTCTTTGGACTTAAGCAATTGGAAGTGTTTGGGAAGTCTAACTCTTCAAGGCGCCCATTTTCTTTGCAACTTCCAACATCATTCTCTCCAAGGCGCAAGTTTGGGGTTCTCCAGATGATGAAATGCGCCTTGACTCTCTGAGGCAACTATGCTCCAACTCTAAGCGCACCTTTTGGTCTCAACAAATGAAAACTGGTGCCTTGATTCTCTGGGTGATTTTCAAGATTTTCTAAGTCAAGCACTTCATCTCTCATCCTTAGGCGCAATTTTGAGTCTCTAGATGCTACCTTGCATTCCAACAATCCTAGGCGCACATTGATGATTCTTCAAGAGTGAATTTTTTGGTGGTTCTTCAAGAGTGAATTTGCGCCTTGAGTTCTTGGGCCATTTTCGTGCAAATTTTGAAGGTGAAGATCCTTGGGTGGAAGTATATTTGAAAAATATATTTAAGTATTCCTATACTTTAAATATTTTTGAAATATACTTCCAGGATGTTTGAGATAGGTCCCGAATCCATAGGATTTAACATGCGGATTCTAGATTTTTGAGGATCCACTAGATTTTAGACTTAGTCAATTTTCTGGATCTCAGAACATCAGACTTCAAGATATCAGACTTAGTCAATTTCAGTGTCTCAGGGATTGACTTCAGTGTTCTCAATTACACCTTGTTTGACGGATGACCTCCATAATTTCTCGCTTGCAAGGAGATTAACGCACTTGACTTGTTTCTGGTGAGGCTCACTCTAGGAGATTATGGTTTTCCAGCACGAAGCTATAGACTCAAACACCACTGACTTCATCATGAAACTATCTTAAAGACATCATCCAAGATCTAAGACAAAGCATCGGAGCTCAAAAAAAGGGGGTCCCCATCTGCAATGGGGCAATGTGTGATTAGGTCACAACAAGATGTTCGCCCCTCTTTGGGGATTAAATTAAAATGAATTTGTTTTATTTAGAGGCCGACCCTTGATAAAGATGCCTCTTAAGGATCGCCTCCCTTTATGAAGAGGCATAAGGAGGATATAAATAGAATAGAGAAGTGAGAGAGAATACAGGGAGAGACATGATACATCAGTCCGATTAAGAGGCATAAATAGAATAAATATATAATCAATCAACAAGAAAATAAAAGAAGAAATAAAGGAAATATAGATTTATAAGGCAGAGATAAATCTGCAAGAAATACATCAGCAGTGATATGCAGTAATTGATAACAGCAGAGAATTATTTATTGCAGCCATTCTATCATGCTATAACTCTATCATTCTCTTATTCTATTAATCTATTATTCCATCATTCTATTATTCGATTATTATATCATTCTTTCATTCTACTCTTCTATCATTATATCATCTATTCTATCATTCCATCATTCTATTATTCCATCATTCTATTATTATATCATTCTATCCTTCTACTCTTCTATCATTCTATAATTCTATCATTCTATCATTCGATTATTCTATCCTTCTATTATTCTATCATTCTATTGTTCTATAATTCTATTATTGAATCAATCAAATCAGCAAATATCTGAGATATCAATTAGCAATCAAAGGAATCTATCTTCAATGGAAGGAAGTCATATAAGAATCAAGCAAAAGGAAATATATCAAGTATATATATCTGTTATACAACAAGTGTTAACCGCAAAGAAGGATATACTGCAATCCTTGAACCGAACT
The DNA here is from genome assembly GCA_027924645.1 of Cunninghamia lanceolata. Taxonomy (NCBI): domain Eukaryota; kingdom Viridiplantae; phylum Streptophyta; class Pinopsida; order Cupressales; family Cupressaceae; genus Cunninghamia; species Cunninghamia lanceolata. The sequence goes on from BSBN01000074.1 coordinate 11,238,650, forward strand.
TGAAATCCATCAAGAGGTACATTGTATCAACCATCTAACAAATTCCTAAGCAATCCAATTGAATCCAGGGAGATGTTTTGCAGGTAGGAAGAATGGCCCTTTCGAGTTCACAAGATGGTGAAATACCGATAGGCCCCTTCATCAAGCACGTCACCCCAAGATGAGACACTCGTGGGCTGGGAGGCGACTAAGTGCTCCTAGGCTTGATCAAGGAGGGCAACCAGCCTCCAAGGTGGACTAGTAGCTGCAAGTATTCCTAAGGAATTCATTATGGGATTGGCTTGAGGAATTGTGTTATGATGGATTGAACCAAATATTGATTATGCTATGATGGTTTGATCTCATTATTTATGTTTTGTATCGATCTTGTTGTGACCAAATCACGCATCGTCCCATTGTAAATGGGGACCCCTCTTTTTTTGTTTTTTTTTTGAGCCCCGATGCTTTGATTGCATTTTGGATGTGTCTTTAGATCCAACAATGAGTTTCTTTTAAGAGGTTGCTTCAACATTCGTTATGGTTATCACAGATAATTAGACTTCAATGTCGTGACATCAATTGATTGAATTAGGGCATGAATGCAATAAGGAGAAATTGGACTTTTCTTGAGCAATAATGATGATTGTTTTGAAAGACTATCATGTTTGAAACCATCAAGTTGTGAGGTACTGTCAAGTGAAAAGTAGCCAAGTCTTAATCAAAGATCAGATTCTTCATCCAATGCGCCACTTGTGGGGAAGTTTGATCCAACATCAAGGCATCTAGCAAACAAGCATCAAACTTCCAAACCATTGCGCCATCCCTAGGAGTCTAAGTCAACTGTTTGATAATCATTCAATTAGATTCCAAAATGGTCATCTCCTGCGCCACAACCAATGCGCTAGCCTTAGAGATAAGTTTTGAAGTATGGCATTGTTGATTCTAGAAGATTCCAAAGGTCTGATCTAATGCGCCAAATTCAAGTAAAGGATGGATTTCTCATCTGCTGCGCCACCTTGTAGAGGAAGTTAGACTGAAGTTTAGAACATCTTTCAAGAAGCAACTAAAACTTGGATCTGATGTGCTCTTATCTTGCTTCATGTTTGGATTGATTGTTAAACCAAGCATCAAGCTTCCAAACTAATGCGCCACTTCAATGAAGAAGGTTGAAAGCATTTCAAGAGTTCAATGGGGAGCCAAAAAGTTTCATCCAATGCGCTAAAGATCATTTGAAAAGGTTAAGTTTGTGAGGGATGAAATGAGGATTCAAAATCTCCAACCACAGCGCCCTTACAATGGACAATTCAATCAGAGTTTAAAACATAGAAGCAATGCGCCCAAAGCCCAAGGATCTTTTGAAGTAGAGATCAAGGTTTGTGAGCAACTTCTAAAGAAACCTCAAGCATTGCACCATCTCATGAAAGGGATTGAAGTCTGATCTTGAAAGCATTTCAATGAGATCAAATTGCTAGTCTAATGCGCCCCACCTATTGGCTGCTTTGAAGATGACTTCAAATCTAAGTTCTTGTCAAACAAATATCCAAACTATTCATCCAATGCGCCAAGGGTAAAGGGGAGATTTGGTTTGGAAATGGGATAGTAAGAAGTATTCAAACATGCCAACTGCTGCGTTGATGTTGACAAGTTGTGGAGTCCTTTTAGAGAAGCTCAAACTCTTAACCGATGCACTCAAAGTCACAAGGCATCCTCCAAGTGGAGATCCATATCCAAATTAAGAGTTGTGAAGTGTGGAGGAGCAATCCTTCAAATGAGATGAAGATCCAAAATCATCAAGTGATGCGCCACCCAAGTAAAAAGGTTGAAAAGCATTTCAAGAGTTTAATGAGGACCCAAAGTTCCCAACCATTGCGCCACCTTAAGTTAAGGGTAAATGCAAGTTCAATATAAACGTTCAAAAACTTCTCAAGGAGCTATCAAAATGCTAAGCTAATGCGCCTAATCTAAGTGCACTACTTTGGAGGTATAAGTTGAAGTAGATTGAAGATATAAGAAGAAGATTCAAAATTTTCATCTAGAGCGCCAAAGCTATGAAGAGCATGAAAACTCCAACCAAAGCGCCCTTGTTTAAAGATATCAACCGGAGTTCAAATCATGGTCCAATCATCAATGCGCTCATTTCAAGATGGACTTAAAATCATGATCTAACCCACCTTGTGTGATGCACTTGTCAATGCAAGGTAAAGTGAGTTTGTAAGGAGTAAGGAGAAATCAAAGAGTACATCTGCTGCGCCTTGTCAAGGAGATAAGCTTAACTCTTCAAGAAGAATTCAAACTTTTAAACCGATGCACCAATGGTGATGAAAAGGCTGAGTTTGTAAGTGAATGGAACAAGGATCAAAATGCCTCATTAACCAAGGATCAAAATCAAGATCTAATGCGCCATGATGAAAGATCAAATTTGGGTGAAGAGAAATGTTGTCAAGAAAATGTTAAAATCAGGAGAGATCAAATTCTTGATCTAGTGTGCCACGTCAATGGGAAAGGTTGAAAACGTTTTAAGAGTTTCATAGAGGATCCAAATTCCTCAACCACTGTGCCCCTTCAAGGATGGGAATGGATGTAGCATAAAATCAAGTTTTAAACACTTTTAAGAAGTTCCCAAGTTATTAAGCTGATGTGCCATCATTGATAAAGTTTCTTGACTTGTCTTCAAAGAGGATTTGAGTTCTTGATCTAATGCGCTAAGAGGGACAAATTGATTTCAAGTATCAAAGCGCCAAGTGTTATAAGTTTAAGATGAATTCAGATCCCTTAACTATAGTGCCTTCCACGAAGAGACAAGATTTAACTCTTCAAACTCATATCAAGGAGAAACTCAAATAACTTCTATCTAGTGCGCCAATCCTTAGAAGATTTGAGATAGCTATCTAATGCGCTCAAGGCAATAAGAAATCAGAGTGTTAAACCGAAGCACCCTTGTAATTTTTCAAAATTTTCTAAAGCCAGACTTGATTTCCATTGGAATTCGCACCAACTTTAGTAGAAAAAGTTAAAATAAATGTTTTTCAATGCATTAAATGCAGTGTAACGAAACTCGCCAAGACTCGCAAAAACTCGGCGAGTCCAAGGCGAGGCACCCTGGCCTAGTCTAGGGGGCTCAGACTCGGATTCGCCGAATTTTTGCCAAAAAATCGCCGTACTCACCCACTCACCGGACTCGCCAAACTCGCCGATTCCTGTCAAGCAGACTCGGCCGCTCAGAAAAACGCCAAAAAGTATTAAAAAAAAAAAAACATAAAAAAACTTACTTCAATTCGTTCTTTTTTTCACTTATAGCTCCTCCTCCACCCTAAAAGCAACATCATTTCATTTTGAAGCCAAAGGGGAAGGAGAAAAGAGAGTTGTGAGCAAAATTTGGAGTGCATTGTAGGGAAACTGGCAAAGGAGGTAGACTAAAAATCGACTGTTGAATCGCATTGGGGCAGCTTCGTAGTTACTTTTGGTGCATCTACAGGTGTCTACAAAGGATTGGAAGGAGCTCTTTATTGATTTCAAGCTAGATTTAGAGGTAAGTTTGTATTTTGAAGGGTTTTTTGTGTTTTTTTTAACCAAAATTTGCATTTTCTTTACATTTCATTTCTTCTTTCTATTTTATTTTAGTAGATCAAAGAAAGAACCCTAGGTGTTTAGATTTTTTTTTAGTAAACCCTAGGTGTTTTTGTAAGCAAACCCTACATTTTTTTATTACTTTAATAATTATAAATCACAAATGTTAATTTTTTTTGTATTTTTAAATTTTATATGTTATTGCAGCAGTGTTGAGATTTTCAAATCATCTTTATCACAATGTCCAAAGAGCCAATTAGAAAGGACCCTTCTTGGAAACATGCTGAAATTATGCCTAGCCAAAATAAAGAAGTAAAATGTTTTTATTGCAAAACAATTTTTCGTGGAGGAGGCATTAATAGATTGAAATACCATCTTGCACAAATACCAATCCATGATGCTAACCCATGCGGAAAAGCGCCTCTTGAGGTTATACGAGAGGTGAAAGTGCAACTAGAAACATTTGAGCAAAAAAAAGAATTGAAAAGGAAGCAAATAGAGGAGATGGCAAGTGTTGGTGGTAGTGGAGAGTCTTCTTCCATGCCTCCATTTCGTCCTCCAGGTGTTGGAAGTGGAACACCTGCTACTGCTACTGCTAGTGCCACTGCCAGCGGCAGTGTTCTTGGGCCTAGAGTTCGTAAATCTAGGAATCTTGATTCATATATTTTGCCACGCACCACTCCAGGTTCCTAACCGTCGCTTGAGAGCATGGGTTGGAACAAGGACGTACATGATGCAGCTAAACGTGCAATTGGAGACTTTTGGTACTATTGCACCATTCCATTCCATGCAGCCAAGTAATTCTTTTTTGTTTGATTGTTTTAAAATTTATAGCTTGATTCTTTCTCTTGAATTTTTATATTTAGAGATATGTCGAATTCAAATTTAAACTCTCCATTTTACAATACTTATTTAATTTAATTTATTTGTGACATATGTTAGGTCTCCTTATTGGCAAAACATGGTTGATGCCATTACTGTTTGTGGGGCCGGGTTCAAAGCCCCTAGTGAAGATGACATAAAGGGCCCAATTTTGACAGAAAAGGTGGCCGATGTAAAAGCCACAATAGAGGAGCAACGATTGATATGGAGGATGAAGGGTGATATGGAGGATGAAGGGTTGCACCATCATGACCAATGGTTGGACTGATAGGAGAAATAGGACATTGCTAAATTTTCTTGTTTCTTTCTCAGGTGATTCTACTTCTTACAATGCATTGATTTAGTGATTAATATTTTTAATTTATGCTTTATTGAATCATTGATTTTGTTTCTTTTTCAGGTGGCACCGTATTCATCAAATCTATTGATGCTTCAGGACATGTTAAAAATGCCGCATTCCTTTGTGAAGCTATAGAGGAAATCATAGCTGAAGTGGGTGAGGAGAATGTGGTGCAAGTGGTGACGGATAATGCAGCAAATTATATTGCTGCGGGTAGACTATTGATGGAGAGGCACCCATCATTATTTTGGACTCCATGTGCTGCCCATTGCCTTGACCTCACATTGGAGGATATTGGCAAAATTCCATGGATCAAAACATGTGTGGAGATGGCAAGATATATTTGTAAATTCATATACAATCACGCATGGGTCCTCAACCTAATGAGGCAATTCACGCAGCAAAAGGAGTTGGCTCGTCCTGGCATAACCCGATTTGCAACAAATTTCATCACATTACAATCCTTGCTTCAGTCAAAAAAAGCTTTGAGGCGCATGTTTGTTGATGAGGAGTGGACTTCCTCATCCTATGCTCATACCAATGCAGGGGCTGAAGTAACAAATTGGATCTTTGATGAGGCAAGATTTTGGACACCTGTTGAGGAGATTGTAAAGGTAAATGAAAATCTAATTATATATTATGTTTTAATTTTTATTCATATTTTTATTTTATTTGCTTATTTTTGTTCACACTTAAGTTAATGTTTCACTTTCATAATAATTGCAAGTCACTGAGCCTCTAGTAGTTCTCCTATGATTTGTTGATGGGGAGAAGCCCGCAATGGGCTACATATATGAGGGCATGGATAGGGTCAAGGAGGCCATTAGATCTATCTATGGGGGAGTTGAAGATAAGTATCGTCCCATTTGGGAGATCATTGATAACAGATGGCACCACCAGCTTCACAAGCCCCTACACGCAGCCGCTTATTACCTCAATCCGGCATTTCAATCCGCCCTGAATTCAAGGCGAATGAGGAGGTTTTGAGTGGGCTCTACACAGTGTTAGAGCGGATGTCGGCTAATTCAATACAGATAGTCCATGAGCTTGAGACCTTTAGACTTGCACAAGGAGATCTCTTTTCTCGTGAGATTTGCAAAAAGAATTGGTCAACATTGTAGCCAAGTAAAATCATATTAAGAGCATAATTTAAGTTTTAAATTTTTATAAACTTTTCCTCTTTTTATATTATTATTAAATGTTGAAACTTAAAGTTGGATAATGAGATTGATTTTTTTCTTTTTCTCATCTTAGATGCATGGTGGGATATGTTTGGTGCTAACGTACCAAATCTTCAGAAGATTACAATTCGAATATTGAGCCAACCATGCAGTGCTTCAGGTTGTGAGCGCAATTGGAGTATGTTTGAGCACATACACTCCAAGAAGCGCAATAGACTGTCTGTGCAGAGGTTGAATGATTTAGTCTTTGTTCATTACAACCTTCGCCTTCGCCACAGACAAATTTTGGGCACTGACACCACCCCCATCACGTTAGAGGAGGTCGATCCACAATCTGATTGGATCACTAAGGCTGAGGATTCTATCTTTAGTGATGAGGACCTTGATTGGGTTGACCAAGCGGATAGAGTCTGAGGCTGTAGCCATGGCAAAGGAGGAGGTTAGAGCACGAGCAGAGTCAGCAGACACATTACATGTTGGTGTGGGTGGAACAGAGACAGAGGCAGATATTATAGCTGCATCATCATCCAGGACCTATCTTAAACGCCTTCGTAAGAAGGGTGCACTTGCAGGCTACTCTAAGCCATAGTGGCATAGACTTCTAGTTTTTGTTTTGATATTTGTTTGGAACTTTTGATGCCATGGATTTCATATTCCATGAGTTTTGTATACATTTGACAATATTTATATATGTAAGTGTGTTATTTCCTTCAGCTACAATTTGCGTTTATACTTATGTGATCGATGTATACTTGTGTATGTGATCAAATTAGCTTCTGTTTGATGATGTTATTGCGTCTTTAAGGTTTATTTATTAAAGGGTGCATGAAACAAGTTTTAAATCCTTAAAAATCTCTGAATTTCTTGGGTTTTTCAATTTGCCGAGTCTTTGCCGAATTTTTGCCGAGTCTAGGCGCCGAGTCCGAGTCCGAGTCCGAGTCCAAAATCAACTTGCCGAGTCTGAGTCTCGTAACTATGATTAAATGGGGTCGGCCTAGGCAGGTTGTTAGTTTTAAATGCAAATTATATAATATTTGCTTTGTTCTTCATTTTATCACTCATCAAGGAGCAGACTCACCTCAAGGAGCAAAAGTAAAGGTAATATTAGCAAAATGCAAGTCTGATTTTATCAAATTGGGTCTGAATTTGATCAAATCATGGAGATATTCATTCAAATCAGTCCATTTGGTAAGTCTTATCTGTAGATATTGTTCTGATTTTTTTTCCATTTTCAGCAGATTGATTGGGTTTTAAGCAGAAAATTGTTCAAATGTTAGTGATTATGCATAAGAGGATGAGTAAATTATGATCAGCTCTTTGAGTATAGAGGACATGATCTTCTTGTAAGACTTTATGTTAGAAAATTAGAAATCAGAAGTCCAATGTATCAAGAAGACTGAAGTAAGTTGTTTAATCACTCATATTTGGAGTTACTTATTCGTGTCAAGTTTGTAGGATCATGGCGATGATGTCAAAGGAAAGACAAGCAAGGATCCGCATGGATGCTAAAGACAAAATTCCGGAATCAAAACTCATTTCAAGATGGACAAACATCGAAGACACGAACATGGGCAACAGCAATCTAGAAGATATCAAGTCCGTGCTTCAGGAACCCACTGGGGGTAGTCTTGCTAGAGCCATCGTAAGGAGTGGAGCTATTGAAGCTGCTTGTTTTCCGCCGGTTCTACCTTGTCCGGAAATGATCATAGAATGTGTTAAGAAGTATGACAAAGATACTAGGGAAATTATGGCCAAAGATGGAACAGTGATAACTTACTTGCAAAAGGAAGCAATTGAAGACACTTTCAACATTCCAACCAAAGACAGGATGATCGATATCTCCATACGCCAGGGTCAACAAGAATATGATGTTGATTCAAAGAAGAGATTGCAAGAGATGAAGAGGGAATGGATGGCAAATCCTTCCATGAAGTTCAATACAAATAACCCTCCACAGTTTCATAAATCAAACTTTCATCCGGAGATTGGATACTTGATCATATTCCTCAACAGAGTAACAGGTATGCCACAATCAGCAACCTTTCAGTCATGGATGTATTCTTTCATCAAGCTGGTTCTCAAAGGAAAGATGATTGATTGGGCCGGACTCATCAGTCAAAGCATACATGAGCAGCTCATCAACTTTTCAAGTACTAAGTCATTCCATATGAGTTCTTATATAGTATATCTTCTAGCAAGGAATGAAGTTTATCAAGGTTTGACTAGAAAAGGAGAAGTTGGAATTGGACCGAATAAGTACTCGTCACATCAATGTTATCCTCAATTACATCTCAAGAACATCAATCACTATATGAGGATCAATGATACATTCGCTATGTTCATATTAAAGAGATTGGGAGGAGAGTTTCCACAAAAAATTATCAAATGCAGCAAGAGAATTCATCGGAACTTATGGACATTGGTATACACAGCATGAAAGATATACATACATAAGGATCCAGGGTTTCACATCTTATCCATACAGGTTACCGAGATATCCAACCAATAGGATGGTGATGTTGGAAGTCTCAAGACAACTCTTGGAACTCATCAGGCTGCAAAAGTTGAAGAAGAAAGGAGGGATTCAGTTTCCACTTGTTCTTGGACAAAACCTTGAGTGTCCATCATTAGCAACAGCTGAATATTCTAAAACGGAGCTTCAAACATATCATTTACAAACTCATGGCACCAAAAGGCTTAATTTTGATCCTTTCAAAGTTTGCTAGAAATACAACAGAGAGTACAAGCATGTCATGCAGTTAGAAGATCATTCGGCAAATGTAAAGGATGAAGATGATCTTCGAACACTCAAGTGTTCAAGACTTACATGGGATCTAGTAAGAGCATCCAAGGTATTCCGAATCCCGGATCAGTTCATAGAAGATGATACTATGTTGATAGATGAATTGGAGAAGATAAAGGATTTGCCTTATACAGTTGATTGGTCAAAGAGGGATGTATCTGAAGAGGAACTAATGGAGCCAGTCCTAGCTATGACACAAGCATGTATAACTCAGTTACTACAAGAAATGAATGAGGAAGGACAGGTTCTTACATATGATAAAATGGATGAAGAAGAGTCGGGACAGCATAGTTCACATAGTGGACTCCAACACAGTGGAAGTGATCAAGGCGACAATCCAGCTAGGAAAAGGAAAAGACCTAGCAGGATCAAGGAGAATCAAGTCAAAGACCTAAGAAGAAGAACAGTCAATCTACTTCATCTAGTCTACAGGAAGGGACTTCAAATGCTCATATTCCAATACAAGAAGTTGAAGTAGTAGAAGAAACTGTGCTGATTCCATCCGAAGAGATTCATTCAAGCCCAACTGTTGAAATAGAGGAAAATGATGTTGCTGATCAGGAAATGGAAGGACAAGCGGAATCTGATGAAGATGCAGCGCGTGTACAATACAATCAAGTACAAAGACAACAAGATCTTTCTTCTTTTCCACTTGGTTGAGGCAAAGAATTGAAGAGAATACAATCATAGAAACATATCAGCCTGCTTCGGTAGAAGAATTGCTTATGAGTGCACAAAAGAGTAATCAAAAGAAGAAAGCAGCTGTCTTTTCAAAAATCACTCAAGATCCTTCTGGAAATAGAGAGGTACATGTAGTTGTTCCTAGAGTTGAGAAAGATCTGGAAGACATGGCACCTAAAGATTACAATGTGACTACTATTGATATGGGTCCAATCACAGGAGAACAGATAGAGGAGGAACTTCAAGAATCAGTTAACAGTGTAAAAATCATACTAAAATAGGAAAGAGAAGCTAAGCAAAAGGTAGAGCAAGACTTCAATACATTAAAACAATATATTCAACAGGTTATGCAACCCATCCAACAGAAGGAAGCCACTCCAATACCTCCATCCATTCTTTCACAAGAAACAGTATCACAAGTTGAAGGTATGAGAAATTCATCTCAGCTAATGAAGGGGTGGATAGAGAAGACAGAGGAGAAAGCATATATTTATCTTGAAGAGATTGTGCAAGTTTATGATAGAGTCATTAGCCTCAAGGATTATGTTCAATCTCTGCTAAAGACATGTGCTGAGTTCAAGCCTATCAAGGAGCAATACATGCCACATCTCAAGAGTTTGATGGAAGCTCCGATGGAAGATCTAGTTCAAGATAAGGTGGTTGATCAAAATACTTCACATGATTTCACCACTTGGTATTTTTCCTTTCACAACAAGGGGCAACTGGTTGATAAGATTGAGGTGGATATGTCTAGAATAAGAAGTGTTCTTCTAAGGACACAAAATCATGTGCACACTTCGTTGACAACAATATGTAATCTCTATGGGGAGATCACCATTGAAAACATGAAGCAACAAGTCAAAGCATTCTACTTTCAGGATGAAGGGATTGATGAGGGACAGTTGGATAACATATTCACACTTGCATTTCATCTTGAAGCAAACAAGTCTTGGATAGCTGACTGGGAAAAGACACTTGGCATCTATGAGTCAGATGTGACAACTACAGAAGGACCCATTAACGCTGCAACAAGTGTAACAATGGGAGATGTTGCTCAAATTGTGTCCAAATTCATTGCACTTCATAGTACTACTATGTGAAAAGGATATGATGTGGCATCCTTATCCGGAAACGTGCCTTTGTTCCCTCTTTGTATGCTAAAAATAGAAGTTTGTTGTAACCACCTGCTTAGGTGGCATCATCTGGTCCATTGGCTTTGTCAATCGATCTTAACCTTTCATGTATTCTTGAGGTCTATATAAGGGCTCCTTTTGCTCTCATTTGTAAGATTGAAGACTCTGAAAATTGTTGCAAGAGCTCTCTAAAATAATATAAGACTCATTGTTTGGTGATTCTATATATGTTTCTAAGTGTTGCATGGTTTCTGATTCCTTCAAGCGAATGTTAAGTTAATTAAGTTTTCTTTTAAGTGTTATGTTAGTTGGTGGAAGGTTTTATTATTGTTTGTGGTGAAATCTCTATGTTCACACCATTTGTAGTTTGTGGCTTGCAAGTTGCAGTGTATGGTTGACCTGAACAAATTGAGCTTAACTTTGATCTTTATGTTTGTTGAATTCTCATGAGCATAAGTGATTTGAACATCTTGAATAACCCTAGAAGATAGCATCAACCTTGTATAGTTGTTTAATCTGGCAAAGCAAGAGTTGGTTTGATTTCACTTGAGCAGTAATCATCTCTTACATCTAGGATTAGATTAGTTTCATTAAACCTTTCATCTTTTGTCTTTTCTTTTATCAATCTGGTCAGAATTTAGGATCAAGTACTTCATTGCCATATCATACGTCATAAGTTGTAGTACTTAGATACTCTGAATGTTTGCCTCCATTGAAACAACGAGTTGTTTGAAGTTGAACAATTGTGTAAGTCCCTTTGTGTTTATCAACAAAATCATACTAACTCATTGAGCTATCCATCACGAACATAAGAAAAGGAACCTTGGAGTCATCTCGTTTGATCACTTTGTTTAGCATTCGAGAGGCTTTATTCAAGAGAGAGTTGGATACTCCGTGTTTTACTCTATTGTTGACTTGTCGAAAAACAATCATCAATAGATCTCATGATTAATTATGCTATGATAGATGAATTTAATATGAATGATGCTATGAACTAAATATTATCTTAATTTATTGATTTTAATATCTCTAATGTCCTTTTCTAGTAGTTATTATTGTATGCAGGTAAAGAAATTGGGAAAATCCTAAAAGGGGACATTACAAATTCCCTATTCATCTATGATGTGGGAATGGCTTCTTCATTCACCAGTGGATATGTTTCTTCCGAAAGGGAGAAATATTGTTTGCAAGCAGTGGATTGTTTTCTATCTTCAGGCATTCATCTTTGGTACTGGAGCTTCTTCTTGGAGGGGATTCATATTCTCTTTTCGCTCTCTCTTATGGGGGGGCCTTCATGATTGTACTCTTGTGATGGATTCATTCCATGGGGGGTCTTAGTGTCCTTCCATCACATGTTCTTGTACTTTCTTGTTTGTGTTTTCTCTCTTTTGGAGAGGAGTTTTCTCCCACTGGGTTTTTCTCCTTTTCTCCAGTTATGAGAGATTCCTTGTTCGTAAATGGGTACCTGATCAGGGCTTTGTTGCAAAGACCCACCTATCTTTCTTTCTTTTTAGCTAAAATCATATTTTCACTTTTACATTTATAAGTTAATTAGGGAGATTCTTTTTTCTATTTTGAGCCTTATATGGCATGTGTCATAGGCTTTCTTTTCTCTTGAGAGCATTGTGACATGTGTCACATGCTTTCTTTCCCCACTTTGTCTATTCTTGGACAATGGTTGTATATATCTTCATTGTTCATTTCTAAATAATGAAAAAGAATGTGAAGCACCTAATTCATGCGTGCATTGTTTTTTGTTTTGCCTCTCAATTTGGCTTTTGCAATATTTTCTTGCAGCTCTCTCATGTAGAAGATTTCATGCAGATGAACTTGGCTCCTGTGAGTCCTTGTGTGACTCTAACCATTACAAAAAAAAAATCTTTAAACATGAAAAAAATCCTTCTATTACAAACGTAAACACTTCGAATCCGAACCCAAACATGAACGGACAACTTAGCAAAAAACTCATACAAAAAAGCAACAAGACCACGCCACATAAGATAACAAAAGAAAGCACCATGTACCCGCAGACACAACTTTAAACGTGAAAAAAATCTTTCTATTACAAACATAAACACTTCGAATCTAAACCCAAACCCGAACACGAACACGAACGGACAACTTAGCAAAAAACCCATACAGAAAAGAAACCAGACCACAACACATAAGATAACAAAAGAGGGCACCATGTACCGCAAACACATTCAACTTACCTCCCCCTAACCTACCCCAAAAGCATCCGCACCTCCCCAGGCATTAGTTTTCTCAACCAATTTATCTCCTGGATGTAGAGGGGTCAAAAGCAGAGAGACAAACGCCATGGAGAATTTCTGCATGTTGTTTAGCTCTATGGAGAGAGTTCCCATAGTACATGGGCATAGTGTGATCACTCATAATCTCTAGGTGGTCTTTGTCATGGGCGACCATAAGACCAAACACCACTTCTCAATGTCTATGCAATATGCCCTCAGCACCTAAACATCATGTTGCAATGAAGGGAAACTTCTTATCCCTGGAGCCTTAAGCATCTACACCATTTTCCTCTCTCCAGGACCTACTTCAATCCATCTCCTACAATAGTAGAGAGTGTAGAAAAAGCATCATAGCAATCTAGAAGAACCAATTTAAGTAGCTTAACCTTAATCAATGCTTTAGAATACAATGTACCAGCTTTTCCACAAAATCTCTCCTAATCATGGCCTTCAACCTAGGGGACCTTGACCACCCATCTCAACCTCCCCAGGTAATGCTTTGATAAAACCCAACACCGTCTAAGATTTACTCTAAAATACTACTTCTAGGCATTTGTTTCATATCACTCCCTGACATCGTGGATCCCTACAAACCAAAGGTTTTTTCCTATGTGCCATCCAAATAGATCCTAAAGCACAAAGAGCTCCAACACAGCAACAATCGTATAATGAGCCAAATAGGAACCACAACCACATTGAATGCTAATAATTGAGCCAAACTTGCCTTCATATAATTTCTCACACATGCCACAATTAATCAAAATTTATTCCACACAAAATGATGTAGGAGCACCCCTAGTTCAAGAGCAATCTTGCATCAACCAAAAACATTTGCATTTCAGTTTGTTTCTTTTCATTTTCCAGTTCAATCAATAGCAGTTTCTGTATTTTGGTCCACATTCTACCGCAGTTGCGTTTCAGACCTTGCAGAGATGGAGTTATCATCTAGACACATTCATGCACATCATATCCAAATCTCAGCTTATTTTGTTAAGGTAATAGCAAGATATCGCTATCAGAAGATTGACTGTTTTCTCAAAACAGAGCATCCTCATAGTCTCAGACAACCAGCTAAAGGAGAAGACTTGTGAAGCATTTCCTGACTTGCGAAGCTAAATGACACATCATTCAATGTTCTTTGGTTTGTGGCCGACCTTCCCTGAGATCCGCACACCATTCCATTCATTTGCGGAGGAGTTCTACATGATTAGGTCCGACCTATCCGTGTACACATGTTACAGCTCTTCATTGGAGTTTGTGATCTTCCTTGGCCGACGTGGAGGAATCTTATGTTCCGGAGATGATATATATTGATGCAATAGATGCCCAGGAAGGCAGTGATTGATAGTTCTAAGTTCGATAGTTTGAATTCTCTGCAAAGGAGCTTCAAAGCTATATCTTGTGCATATTCTGGAATTGTGAAATTAGGCCTATGAGCCCTAATTGTAAGCCCGCATATTGCCGGCCAATTTGTATTTGAATTCTACATTATACTGAACGACTAAATCTGCATTATATCTTTGAGTTGTTTTCGTTGTGTTTACTCTAGCTGCACGGCCTGGACAGTTCACTTTGTGGACCCTCCTAACCGTGACTGCACCACAAAACCTTCGAACAATCACCAAGCATAACATTAAATTGAAGGAATTTCCTACAAGGCGATGGGAAATAATCACTAAGCTGCTAGAGAGCACTCCTCAACAAAACTTAAGATATAATTCACCCACGCACGAACATAATCTTTTGCCAACCATTTACACCAATCTAATGAGAAAAAATGAAAGTTAGCAAGTCCCATAGGACTATAAGAGAATTTAAACAAAAGAATTAGAGGTTTGAAGCTAAGATGCTTATCAATCTCGTCCCATGGAGAAGAAAGGAGGTTGAAGAAAAAGTTATACGATATTGATCGATACCATATTTGGCTACGAATTTTGCCACTCCATTGAGTTTCCATTTGCAAGGATGGAAACTGATTTTAGCAAATTTGGAGCTTATAAACTAATTCCTCCTCAACATATCTCCTTAGCTTCCAAACGAGACATGATCTTTTGTGTATAACATTGACTAGGAGAAGTGAGTCCCCTTCTACCATTAAATTTTCATAAGCATTAGAAGTTGCAGCAACCAAATCTGCTAATAGGGCTTCACCTTCTACCTCATTATTTAATTTCACACCTAGGAAGAGAGCCTCCATAGTTGTTATCCCAAAACAAACTCAATACTTGTTATCCTAGGGTTTCCCCTAGAAACCCCATCAAGATTTAATTTGATTACCTCCTTTAGGGGAGGAATCCAAAGCTCCTCCAAACTAGTATCCTTCATGTTCTTTATTGTCCTACCGGTCTTGTTAGCTCTTATCCCATTAACTAGGGGTTAGATCTCAAAGTTGCAACACTACAGAAGTCTAGATTTTACAACCAAAAATGAGCCTTTCACTTTCTTTAACCTATGAATGGAGTAGGCCTTAACAGCAACTTTTATCTAAGACCCACATCTTTCAAGCAATATTGCCTTGTCTCTGAAAATCTGCGCGTTCCTTTCTATCCATATGCCCCATAGGGCACACACAATAGCAATGTTCCATGAGCATCTCAGGTTTGAGAAGCCTTGCAGCCAGCTACAGAGGAGGAGGTGAACAAAACAGGGTAGAACCCACATAAGCCCTATCAGAT
Source organism: Cunninghamia lanceolata (assembly GCA_027924645.1). Lineage (NCBI taxonomy): Eukaryota > Viridiplantae > Streptophyta > Pinopsida > Cupressales > Cupressaceae > Cunninghamia > Cunninghamia lanceolata. The sequence continues at coordinate 11,254,143 of BSBN01000074.1, forward strand.
TTAGAATCCTGTACCAAATTTCTTAAGAAACGCTAAAATGCAAGAGTAAGTGATCAATAGATTCCTCCTCCCTATTACAAAGACAACATCTAGAGGTACCATGGAAGCTATATCTCATCAAATTATCATAGGTCGAGATTTTATTTAGAGCTGTCATCCTTGCAAACTCACTGCACTTAGGGGGGGGGGCTTCCTTGCACCATAATAGTGTACTCAGCCAAAATTCAATAGGAGAGAAGTGCTTGTTTTTATAGCATAGAGTATCCATCTTTAACTGAGTGTATGCCAATCGTATTCACAGTCCATCGAGCAGAGTCCGACCTATCAAGATTAGAAATAATTATGGGGTGGACAAAAGAAAGAATTGGCTTTTGGTTCTCTGGCAATTGCACATTGTTGAGAGACTTTCACATTCTCAAACAATGACCATTGACTACCACCTCCTACCAATAATCACACATACCACTTCCCCAAATCTGCAAGAGGATTCTCCTAGCATCATCTAGTTTAGGAATATTGCATGAAGGCTGAAATCCCATCCAAGAATCCTTCCAAAAATCTGCCTTGGAACAACTCCCAGCTCCCATGTGAGCATAAGAGCATATAACCTTTTTGGAGTTGGACATAAATCTAAGAGCCTTTCTACGATGCTTTGCAAATAAAAGAGTAGACCATTGAGCTTTTGACTCATTTAACATGCATCAGACTAGATTAGCTTCTAGAGCACAATTTTGCACTTCTAAATCTTTGATACCTTCTCCCCTCAACCACTTGAGTACACAAACCTTGGACCACTTTAAAAGTGATTTTTTTTTCTTCCACTGACCCTTGCCACAAGAAATCCCTAAAAATTTTATTTATATGATGCGAAACACCTTTAGGAAGAGGGAGGACAGAGAGGAAATACTTGGAATAGCTTGGAGAATAGATTTGATCTTAGGATCGTACCCTCTAAGCTTAACCAATCCCCGCTCCAACAATCAAGCCTTTTATGAATTGTAATAATCACTTATTCCCGTATATTTGCTCTCTTTGCTCTTGAAAAAAGAGGAATACGTAAATACTTAAAAGGAAGAGAAGTTATATTAAAACCCAGAATATTAGCCGATCTCCTTTAAAGATGAGAAGGTGAATTGAAGAAGAAAACTTTAGACTTCTTTTTATTAATTTGTTGACCTGAAGTCACTGCATATAACTTGAGAAGAGATCAATCCATCCATGAACTTCGGCCATCATGGCCACACAAAATAGAATAGTATCATCTACAAACTGCCTGTGAGTAACAGGCTCGACATTAGGGGCAAAACTAATACTTGATACAGCCCCAGATTTCTATATTTTTTATTATATGCCCCAGAGCCTCTGCCAAAAGGATGAACAAGTTTAGCTGACTTCTTTTTCTCTAAAGAACCATGCCAGTCATTATGCCTCACTTTAAAGAATGCTTTTTTGATATCTGAGACTTGATTTGGTTTCCACAACTTGAAGGATTGAAACCTTCTCTACTATGAAGAGAGGGGAAAAGATTTTTTTTTAAATGAATATTCCTATTATACTTTATATTAGATATAAAAGTATTTCTTTAGCTTGGAAACTTTCACTTCATGCCCCACTTTATGATAGATAAAACAAAAGAAAGGGATATCTTCATAGTCAATCTCTTGCACAACGGAGTGAGGAGAAAGCGAGAAAATAACCTTCTTAGGGAGAGGTAAATCCAAGTTCCTAGCAGGCATAAACTGTATGTGTTCTTTCTAGTGATCTTTCATCTATTTCTGCAAAGTCACCTAGACTCTAGCCAATTGCAGAGAGACAATCTTCACTCCAAAACTCCATAGGGAGGCCATACAAGCAAACCCAAACTTACGAATGAGCAGCAGGGAAAAAGGACCCAATGAAGCCAGGGGATCGTATTTTGAAAGAGATCTTCCTGTTTTGAAGTTTGAGATTCTCACGGAGGAGGACAGCATCGCAATCCTCTAGGAAAGAAAAAACCAAAATAAAGAAACCGTTCGTCGTAAAAAATACCTGTGGGGGCCGGTGGGCAAATAAGACTGCAACCATTCTTGATTGTTGGGACTGAGAGCCAAGGCTCCTTACAATGCCCTATTATAGCATAGTCCTGAAGCTTCACATATTCTGATGCAACCAATAAATCTGAAACGCAGACAACTGGACTAGAGTCGGCCACAGCATTGCACTTACCAATGTGGTGGTGGACCCGGTAAGACCTTATTCTAAGAGGAACCGCATTAGCACTCTTTTCCCTCCTTTCAGAATTTCCCAAAATTGAGAATATTCTTCTCTGCATACTGCTGGCGATTGATAGAGGTGAAAGGATCCACCTTGTTTCCTCGCTACGTAGAATTCAGGAGCATACCATTTTGCCTAGAACTAAGCCAAGGGGGCACATATGGCCAAGCCAACCAGGGCTAACGCTGCCGACCATTGAAAAGTTCCAGACCATTGTTAGGGCTCATTTCAAAAAATATCATGTCTGTCAAATTTATGTAAACCAGAAGTGAAATTAGTTTAGCCAGAGCAATACATCATTCCTAAAATTTAAATAAGTTCATTTCTAATGAGTTTATAAGCTAACCTCTAAATCTGCGTTGCAGTGCAATAAATCCGTCTGCAGAGGCTTATTTTGCCAAAATAAACCTTCTGACTCTGTACAGTCAGTAATAAGCGTAGTAAAGAGAATTTTCTGTGCAATAATGGCGTATGTTCCCTGTGATCTTGAATCTTCCAATGCATTATTTGGCCAGTTTATTTTTGCTATGGCGGTTTAAATGCAGAGACTAAGGTCTTGAGACATGGACCAACTACTCGAACCTAGGACCTTCCATTTGCTACTGGAGTGCTCTACCACTGAACTACTGGCCCCTTTTGGACCAGTCCATCATCGGTCCGGGTGTGGCTTATTTCCAACACCAACACCCCCCCTTAAGCCACACCTCTCATGTGCTTGGGGCTCCTAGCCTGGGCTTGGCTTTGATACCATGTTGAGACATGGACCAGCTAGTACTCGAATCTAGGACCTTCCATTCGCTGCTGGAGTGCTCTACCACTGAGCTACTGGTCCCTCTTGGACCAGTCCATCATCGGTCCGAGTGTGGCTTATTTCCAACACCAACATAAAGAAGAATGAGAGGGAGGTTTTTCACTTCAAGGGATGATATTTAAGCTGCCGATGGAGGATCTGGCATTGGTTCTGTAAGAGAGTATTATTTTGCATGAAGAGGGGACTTTTTCTGTGAAGGGCATGGAGGGAGAAGGGAAAAACCAGCGTCGTTGCGTTAATGGCGAGAATGCCTGGATCAGTTCAAAGTCTACTACGAAAGACTGCGGTTGAAAATGTTGGTAATGCACCTCTGATGTCATTTTATATTTAAGCAAAGCTGTCAAATTCTTACCACATATTATTGTGGGAGGAGGGGGTTTCATGGAACCTATAGTAACTATTTTGTGAGGGAGGGGTCTTATGAGAAGAAGAAAATTATGCTACAACATAAATTAAGAATTTTGTGTAAGAAAATAAGAGCCCTTACTTTTTAGATTTTAGATTTTAACATAGTCTTTGATTTTTCGTAAAATTTATCCATAATTTTATAGATTCCTACCAATAATCTTTTAGATTTAGCTATATAATTGTAAATTTAACATTTCTTGTTGCAAAGAAATAATCATGAGACTACAAGTTTCATGATATTTTGGAGCTTAAAGTTTTAAGCTTGTCGATTATTACAAAATCCACAGGACCACCTTCTTATGAAAGTTCTTGAAAAATTTCAACAGCACGTGTCGAGATATTTTAGGAAACCCCCTCCATGGGATCGCAATCTTAAATTGCATAGAGAATCAAGGGCATAAAATATCTTGCTTTGAAATCAACGGTGTCAGAGCACCAGATGCTCACCAATAGTTTGGTCGAAGGGTCGCAGTCATTGATCTTGCGACATGTTGCTAGATCTAGGTCATTCAATATGTCACTTCAATGTTTTAGCTCTGCCAATGACTCAACAAAATCAATTAATTATCTTGTGATTATGAAATTAAATAAGGCATTACTAAATAACCACAATGCTTATATTGTAACCTTTATCTTTGTTAAATATCGACATATTAGACGGTCGAGATTTACCTTGTTTGAATCTATGGCATTAGGCTAACATCTCGGTCATAAAACAAAGGGTAGTTAAACTACTCGTTGGGTCGAGGCCAACATAAACGTAACATGTGCTCGCCTACTAAGTTTATTGTATTGTACCTGTTAAAGGTCTTTTGAATCTAATGGCTCTGTAAAACTTCAACGAAATCAATGGTTACAAATAAAATGCACAAGATGAGATGCATGAATTTTATAATTTCCATTTTAGCCTTAGCGGCAACACGTGTCCCTAAGGTGAACCTCCCCCAATTAACACTCTAACTCATACAAAAATAACACAAATCCACCACTATCAAGTTTTCAAAGTAGGTAGGTGTGAATATTTGTGCAACTTCAAACAATTCTACACAGAATGATATTAAGTGGATAAATAAAATTTTATTGAATTAAGATAAATAAAATGTTGATTGGATTTATAGTTGAGTGAGTTCCAATAGTTGTTAATGTATTTGATATTATAATGGTGAAATTAGTACATCTATCGATTCTCTTGTTAATCCATGCTACAAAGGTGTTAGCAATTGATAACTAATTATATTATAAGTTTACTTTGAAAATATTTATTAGCTCATTCCAAGATTGTGCTAACTATTTCAACTAAAACAAAATTGAGTTATTCATTTTTTATAAGAATAGAACATGACTTAAAAAAAAATCGAACAAATAATTAAACTGACCTAAAAAACTTTGTCCTTGTTGATTGGGAAATGCACATGGTGCATCCCACCACAATGCATTGGACTGCCTCGTTTAGTTTTTGCTTCTGCTCTGGCATTTGGTCATTCAACCACACAATGTGCTTTGCAAGATTAAACATGTCTTTGAGAAGTTCAAAGCACTCTTGGAAGTTTTTTGACATCGGACTGTATCTTTCCAATGTGAATCCCACGACAGAAAGTGCTGCTACCACCCAATGAATTTTTCCAGCACCCTTGAGAAAATTTGAAACAACTTTCTCTATCTTGACACTCACTACATCCTTGAAATCTCGCTGCACAAACAACAATGTAGATGGCTCCACCAATATATAAAATATAACATTTCACATCCCTTGTAATTTGAAGTAAATTAAAAATATTTTAGAGTTAAAACCATCCAATAATTAATGAATAGTTCAAGTTAAATGGCATAGGAATGTCACCACCCATTAAAAATTTACAGTTATCAGATGCAAATTTAACCTTGTCATGAAGTTTGTCAATGTGCTTCTCTACCGTTTCCAGGAACGTTTGGACATCCTTGATATAAGGACTTATTGATACTTCTTCATTTTTCTCACTTGACTGCGTGGGAGAACACAAGACACATATTATTCAGGGTGAGGTAGCTTGGCAAGCTAAATTTAATACTCAACTTGATAATGAAGTTAGAACACAAAAATACAAAATTTAAAAAAGTCATAAGATAAACCCAAATAAATCCCCTTGAGAACCCAAAAAAAAACTACATTTATAAATACAACCTAAGAGAGGCTAATGTTGAACCCATATATAGAAATATTAAGAGAAGGTAATGTTGTTATAAATACAACCTAGGAAGAGATGCTAATGTTGAACCCTTGTGTATTCCATATAGAAATATGGTTTAAAAGAAGGTAACTTTGAGTTTTTGCATATTCCATATAGGAGGTATACATTCAAATTCAAATGAAATGAAAGTTTTTAATAACGTCTACAAGGTCACAGCAGCCTATGGGACCCAGAACCCTACAGAACGAACAGAGAAAAAACAGGGCAGCAAACACATTAAACAGTTTGAAGCCTCTTTTGGAGATCGAATCTTCTGCAGTGAATTTTGATAAATAAGTTTGCAGCTTTGTCCAGCTTTGCCTCTTCAAACAAGGTACTTAAATTGTTGGTTTTCAAAATGTCTTCATAACTGATACTAATGTCGCTGTATGCTTAAATTGTTGGTCTTCAAAGGAGATAGAGTATGGATATTATGTAAATAAAAAAACATTCCACTGAAGAAAGCAGCCTTATACATCAAATGGGTGTCTGCTTGGCAGTAACTTGATAAACTAGGTACCTAAGTTGGGTTATACACTTAATATAACATAGCAGGCCTATAATCTAGAAGGTGAAGTGTAGACTATAAAAAATGTGAAACAAATAATATATCTAAAATCGTTGCACTGCAGAAATTTTAGAAAGCCGAGATAACTTACTTTGTTGTTTAACAGCTTCTCGATAAAGTGAATCAGATCGTTAAGCTGGCTAATATCATTGAATTCGTGTAGAAAACTCATAAAATCGGTCTCTATGGTAGTGGAAGGTTCACCAATGGTTTCTTGCCGAGAAGGTTGTGAAGATGGTGAAGGGGTAGAAGGTCCAGCAATGGTTTCTTCCTGAGGAGGTGAAGAGGATGAGAAGCAACTGCAGGGGCAACAGCATGAAGGAAAAGAAAACTTGGCCATTACTAACAGTGAGGAAATAATACAGAGAGGAAAGAAAATTAAAAGCTTCTACTGCTTCTTTCACCACAGACAAGATCACTCAATAGGCTCATCTGCCTTTGTTATTTGAAATGAAATGAAGGATTTCAGTGACAGTTTATGGGACCAATTTGTGATTCACGTTCAGGAAAGGCTGTTTTAAAATGAATTGTGGATGTGGGCCCTGGTTGAAAAGATGGTATTGCACCCCAGGCCGCCCTGGATGCACGGAAGTTTGGGCAGCGCTTTATGTCCACGCCATTAAATGTTTTACACCTGGCAGTGTCGGATGTGAAATTATTTTGAAGGGATATGTAATTTGTCACACCACTTCCTGGGAGGAATAAAATCTTTTCAAGATCGATAATCGTATAACGTGGAACAAAAGCATGTCAGGCTTTCAAATCGAAGAAATGTTTTGACTGTAATCTTATGTACCACTACCTACCCAGGTAGATGTTGATGTTCATTGTGTCCACGAAATTTATGGATAGGTATTGATGTGTCTTGGAAATTCCACTTCACTAGGTAGTAATCAAAGATTTATCTCTCCAAAAGTTTTCTTAACTTCTATGGCCAATTATATAACACAAGTACTTGAATTTAGATTCACCCACATCCTCTCTAATGATTGTCATCTACTTCATTCACACAATATGTTTTTTCGCAAGAACAAAAATATACTATGAGAACAAATTTTACGGTATGCCATTCTACAATCCTTCTATGAGCATTATAAAAATCTCTTCATTCATAAATTGAAAGTAGTGATAATTTGCTTCCCATTATTGAAGAAAGTGTTCTTGATTGCATTCGTTATAAAACTGATCTCGAATACAGAAAATTCCTTCATCACCTTCTTTTCATAGAAAAGTTGGATGATGCTCTTTATAGTATGGCTTTAGAGAAAAGTCCTCGAATGGATGGTCTTCCGGTTGAATTTTACAAGGTTTTTTGGCCCCATATCCGTGAAGATTTTTATCATGTCTACCTAGAAGGCATTGAAACAGGTTCTTTGGGAAATATTATTACCTAGGGCTTGATCAAGCTTATTCCCAAGGGCAAAGACGAAGACACTCTAAATTGATGGCAACCCATTACCCTTCTCAATACATCCTAGAAAATCATTGCCAAAGCCCTAGCTCACATAATCAAATGAATTATGCAGGAGTTGTTCGTCCAGAGCAAACTAGGTTCTTAGGAGGGAGGTTTATCCTAAATAACTTGGTGCTTGCATGGGAGACTATAGAATGGGCACAATAAACTGCCCAAGATGCTCTAATTGCCAAATTAGATTTTGACAAAGCTTATGATTGCATACATTGGCCATCATTCTTAATATGTTAAAATGGTTGGATTTTGGACCCAAATTCATGATCAAATTAGAATGTTGTTTATGGATACCAATGCCCGTGTTGCTAGCAGTGGATCTCTCTCCCCCCAATTCCCCTTACCAAAATCTATCTGCCAAGGCTACCCCTTTGCTCCATTCCTTTTTGTCTTAGCACTTGATGCTCTTGGATACCTATTCCAGCATGCACTTTCTTCCAAGATCATCCATGGTATCTCGTTGACATACGATGCCAAGGCTCTTAATTCAAACTTTGTTGATGGCAACATGCTCTTCATTCAAAATTCAACTAATGAAGTTACACACACCCTAGACATCTTGGAACTTTTTTGTATCATTTCAGGCTCTAAGATTGTTATGCATAAAACTGCTCGTTCATTATGACCCATCCTAACCTGCTTCCCCTATGGATCCCTAGCATGAGTGGCGTGAAGTTAAACATGGTATCATCACTAGATATCTTGGGATTCCCTTTGGCATTGGAGTTTCCCTTAAAGCCATGTGGAATTGGTCATGGCTAGAATCAAAAGTAAATTAATGAATTGGACCAACCGGTTTCTATCCATGGCTAGCCACATCTAGGTTGCTAACAAAATCCTTCTTGCTAACCATATGTGCATTTCATCTTGTTGGATACCCTCTAAAAATGCTACACTCAATTGACCCAACTAATTCAAATTTTTATTTGAGCTAAATGGGGTAACAAGAAAGGTGTCCCTTCCACTTACTAGCTTCAGTGTATCGAACCAAAAGATAAAGGTGGTTTGGGAATTATTGATCCATTTACACAAGGTATTTGCCTCAATACCAAGTGGATTGTGCAAGCTTTGGAGTGGGAGGCCCCTTGGAAACATCTAGTTTAATTCTGCATCCAATATGCTTATGTTGGCCACTCATGGGACATGATTGATTGTGATGATAAAATCCTTCTTGCTCCTTTTTCCTTTCAACTCCATTTAGAAGGCATGGCAAATCACTTCAAAGAAGCTGACTTGGTAAGTTTTGCAAATTCATCTATCTAATGGAACCACCTTATCCAACAGGAGGATAAATCCCTTGGCATCATGAATCACTTTAAAGGAAAGCAAAAAAGGGATTCAAGTGTTCCAAGACTTGTGGGACTCAACTACCTTCAAATGGAAATCTTGGCAACAACTCCAATCCGAATCCAAATTGTCTTATTCTGATAAACAACCTCTTCTCAAAATCCAATTTCCCCTAAAACTATCTAGCCTTTTGTCCATCCCTTGTCATTCTAGCTTTCTAAAGGATTGGAGATGGCTTGATAAATACAATATTCATTGATTTTCCCTTAAAACAATATATAGACAACTCCTTCCTTCAATCGCTCTATCGCCCCACCTCAACATTTACTAGAACTGCAAATTCAGATGAACAAATAGAATAAGCTTAGCTTACAGATTTGGAAATCCAAGGCTGATGCCCAATCCCAGCTTACCATGTGGAAAGTCCTTTGCCTTAAGTTGTCCATTGGTAACCGTCTCAAGTTCCTCCACCCCCTCCATCTTGCCCCTTTTGTTCAAAAATTGGAACCATGAAACATGCATTCTAGATTTGTCCCCATGCCCACAAATTATGGTTTTCCCTTTTCTCAACGATTCCCACCCTCTTCCCGCAAGCCTAGTCATGGAAAATTGCCCTTCTTGGTACCTCCTGTTGGTTTTAGGATAGACAACTAAGAGGGGGGTGAATCAGTTGTTACCAGAATTTATGTTCTTTAAACACTTAAAGCCTTCTTATATTTCTACAGTCTAATAATGATTCAATGATGGAAGCACAATACAATAATTTAAGAGCAGAAACATTCAACACATATGACACCAAGATTTTAACATAGAAAACCCGGTTAAGGGAAAAACCACGAGGTGACTAACCCAAGATGTATTCTCTGTTAAAAGAATAAGAAGAAAAGATGGCACTTGCCAATTAGGGCTCACTGTCCGAGCACACTGCTCACAAGAGGCCCACTGCCTACAGGAGACACACTGTCTACAGAATAATATAAATATTACATACTTGAACTGGTGATTAGCATCTTCACCATGCTTGAGACAGTTCCATTTAAGCTCAACACTTCTGCTCTGCTTTTCGCTCTTCTCCTCTCTACCACTCTCTCATCTCAACCAAGATACTTTGAAATGACTTCTCAATTCTTATGTATACATGGCATCGACTTTGGATTGATCATCAAAGTCGGCACAACATACTTTATTTTATTATAGAGCAGTTACAAAAATACAACTTGATTTGTTACAAAGATTTCATGCGTATCACTACACTATCCTCCAAACATGTCTGGGACTTCAATCTTCCTTGAGGAACATGCCATGCTTCGCAGAACATCTTCAAGATCATCCACAAGAGGTGTAAAACATCCGGTCGGCCAAGATTAGGAAGAACACCATCACCCAAAAGCAAATCTTCAATTTCAGGCTTAATCTTCAATGCGTACCGTCAACACAAACTGGACACAACCTAGAGACCCTCACTAGCTTGCCTGAATCACCAAGAACATCAACACCACTTCTGCTTACTGAAATCATTCGCATCTCCATCCGAAACCTCAAGAACATAGTCACTCATCACTGTCTCATTAGAATAAATGCTTGTGGACCTCTAGACCACGAACCAATTAAGTTGTCAATTCACATTGGCTTCCTAAACATGCCACCAGATCCGTAGAACAAGATATTGCATTTCTGGATCTTACCGAACCTATTTGTGTCAATCTGTCACCTCTGAACAGCTGTCAAAACCAGTTTTACTCATAGGGCCATAACTTCTCCAAGTCTTCATGCGGATCTCTCAAATCTTGACTGGATCATCTTTAGACACATATCTACAAACCCTTTGATGTGCATTCTTTGATCTTCATCTAGCTAGGATCTTCCCTTCATAGAGCTCCATTGTCTTCACTATTCTTCTCTATTCCTGATAGGACTAATTTTCTCAATATCCTCAGCACATAGCTCATCCAATCCTTGACATCAATGCAACAGGAGTATGTTGACATTAATGACAACACCGGTTAGGCCCATATTTGCAACACCTCCACCTACCACAATGTCCTTACACACACATGCAGGCATGTTATAATCAACTTCATTTGAAATTTTGTTGTTTGGCTGTGTTTTCAGGTACTCTATTGCCATCTCAAATTGAAACTCAGATGGTGTGCTCATTTTTTTTACTCTAGACTACCAACTTGTTAGCTATCCTACGTGATCAGTTGCAGAATAATTTAGATTTGAGGAGAACCTTTAGCAATCTTCAAGCACAACTCCAGGATGTTGTAAAACGGAATCATGCTAGGAATCTATAGGTTGGTACTCAACTCATTTGCCAAGTGGCCTTTTTCTGGAGGGATGATTTTCATTAGTCATATCATTGGAAATCATCTGTAATCTACAATTCATACTACCCAGAGGTTCAAGTTAAGGAGATAATAACAGAAGGAAGAGTTTAGTTTTGTGGTGGGTCAAGAATTAGATGCCACAATGTTGGTGTTAGGCTAGAAATACCATGTTTGGGAGGAAAGATGACTCATTTGACTCCAACATTGCCAACATTGAGTGTTTGTCTATGGGCATTAGAAAAAAGAGAAGCAAAATTAGAGGATTTATCATCTGCTAAGAGCTTCTTTTAGCAAATTAATGAAAGTGTGCTCACAAGAAGGAACAAAATTGGTCATAACCATTTCATACTGAATGAATAAGGAAAATTTATGGTTTGGGTAGGAGGTTGAGGCTATTGATATTTATAATATAGGTTCATGGTGTGTTGGCTTTTATATGTAAACTTCAGTTGTACATGGGTTTAACTGAAGGCATTCTTCCTATTGCGTGGGAATGGAATAATTATATTTTCCACTAGAGCTATTGTCCTTGATGATGTTGAAAAAGGGTTTCATTTAAAATGTCTCTTGACCATGACTAAAATTGTAATCTTTGGCCTCTTCTACTATTTAGTGGGTATTTTCTTTGATAGATTCCTTGGTGATTGAGTGGTGGTCGATGGTAGAGGTTACACATTTAGCGTTTCATTTGCTAGCTCTCTTTTCGTTTTCAATGTTCTTCTTGCATTGTCACATGTCGTGTTAATTCTATCTTTTGTATTTTTGTTTTGCTCCTTTAGCAGTCCTTGTTGGATTCTATTTGTGGTTGTCTCTTCTCGTGACAAGGTTTTTTTATTACCCATGTTGTACTCTTTGTTGTCTCTATTATGTGCAGCTATGCTGGTTGCTTATCTATTCTTTCTATAATTTTTTGATTGCTTTAATCCAATCAAAAAATATGTACACTATGAACATTGCATACTATTGTAAACCTTCTTGTCATGCCATTAATGTGTTGTATTTTACTTATTAGGAATTAATTTAATTTTTTCCTCCTTGAGTGGAATTACTTGTATTCATTATAATAGATTAATTTATGAACTTGCAAGGTTTGAAGGAAAAAGCAAAGGAACATTCAAACACACTCACAAATGAGATGGAAGATAAGGTTTATGCTAGTTCAACCTAAATTGGGAGAAAACTCTAGCAAAGGGAAGACTACCATCCTCTAATCCACTAGGAGTTTGACAAGTTTGCTTGCTTCATGATGCCTATTAGGATGTCAATCACAACCAATAGCATCAAGATGTTTACAAATCATCTAGATACAATATAGTGGAAAGGTGTTAATCTCACCGCCAATTCAACAACTAGCATTGTGAACATTCAACTAGCTGGTATGAATTTATAGGAATGCTCATTCTTAGCTCCAATGGATGTGAAAATAGATAACGAAGACTTCAAAAACATCTCCCAATACCTTTTTGGAAAACAACATACACCTTAAGACATGTTTCAGGTTCAAATTACAAGCCTAAACAATAAGAATATAGACAAAAATGCCTTCTCAATGCTTCCTCTTCTTACACCTTCTCAATGCTTCCTCTTCTTACACATTCAATCTATATGAAACTATTAATATGTGTATGCTGGTGATTACAAAATAACCCCATTGGATTCAAAATTGACCCTTCAATGCTCAATTTATCCTCCATATTTGAAAGCTGTAATTTTTACGTAGGGACTCAAAACAAGGTGCCATTATTTTGAAAGTGTAGATATTTTGGAAAAATCTAACTATTTATATGTTAGAGCAAAATGTGAACAATAGTATTAAACAACTAAATATCTAATAACTCAATGAAATTGATGCAAATACAATAAACAAAGATATTACCTTCATAGACTTATTTACCTCGTAGCTTTCATTGTTGCCTATCTAATATTGATCTTGTGTATGATTTGAGCTCTCAGAAGTTGTACTTCCTTGCTGTTGAAGATGACAATAGAAGAATCGTTGTAGATGGATGATGCAATGAAAATTAAACTACAAATTCAATTCTAATGGAGATGGATGATTGATAATGGAGACATGGTTGGATGATTATGATGATAATGGGATTATGCAAATGCAATGAGGGTACTCTGCCAAAGGCACGCCGGTAGAATTCTTGCAGAGTAAGATTGCTAAAGCTTGAGTGGATACAAAATGGGTGTGAGAACCTTGTTTATATAAGCTGAGGAGAGGCCAAATCTAAGTGTCAATAGATCCATGACTGGAGGAATTATCTATGAGGTGTATAGTTGAGGAAGCTTGAGAGAATGTGCATGAATCAGAAGAGGACAAGTGTCCAAGCTGCTTTCATGAGTTATGGGAGTTAACAGATCTGATTGGAGAGTTAACTAGATAGATTGATCAGATGACTGGGTTGATTGGAGAGTTGACTAAATTGATTGACCAGTGAACTCAATTGACTAATTAGTTAATTGATTTGATTGATGAGTTAATTAATTTGACTAGAGGATAAATAGGAGATGTGCATGAGGGGATATTAGCTAATTAAATATTAAAATATTTAATTATGTGTGCAACATGGTGAGGTGGAAGATGAGGTGGAAGAATGATGTGGATTTATGAAATTTAGGACTTTGGAATAGAGGAATTTAGAATTAATTAAATAATTTAGGAATTATTTAATTAGATGAGACATTAGAGGAATTAGGGTATTTATATTAAATAAATTGATTTTATATAATTATTAGAGGCATGTGAACCATTTAAATAAATTCAAGGGCTTCAAGCAATGTAATGCCATTAGGTGTTTGTAAGAAACTTGGTTTGATACCAAACCAGACAACCAAGAATGATGGAGTCAGGTTGTCATTGATGTCAAAAAGGTGTCCTCAGTGTGTTTGATGTCATCAGGACTTGGTTGATCAGGTTGGCCTTCAATGTGTCTTCTTATGTTCTTCGAGTTCATGTTACTCGGTGTTGAGTTCAGTTACTTCATGTCATGACAATATTCAGTGATGGTGTCTTGAAGATGTTGGGTCTTGGTATGATGTTGTATTGGTTTGGTATGAAGAATGTTACAGGTTGTTTGGTTTGTGTTTGCCACAAATAGAGATGATTTCTTGATCTCAGTAATGCAAGAAGCAATACAGATCAGTAGCAAATGACATAATATTCAGTGGCATGTTCTTCATAATGAAAGTTTGATAGTATGGTCTTCATTTGATCCTAGTTTCAGTTGTGACAGTTGTGATGTCATTGTCTCCTGCAAAGTATTTATATAGTGTTCATCTATGTCTCTTGACAATTTCTGTTGACAAGACTCTTATAGTGGCATGTGAACAAAAATGTCTTCTTAGGATTTTATCAAGGGTCATGAGTTAGATCAAGTGTCGAGAAGTCTTTATCTCATAATGTTCTTTAGTTGCTATAGTATAAATATGTTCTTGACTCTTCTATGAGTTTTTACATTTGTTCACATTTCTGTCTATGCTAGGTTTTATATCTCTGATCATAGAATTTTGAAGACTTTAAAATCCTAAAAGTCTTATGATTTAAATCCTAGGCAAACCTAAGAATTAAAGACCTAGATGTCTATAGTTCTAAATTACCCTTTATAATCTATGAATAGAATGTCATTCACTTTTGTTTTATTTATCCATTGACCGGTTGAAATGGTCATTGTCACTTAAGTGACAACTAAAGGGTGTTTGCCACATTCCATAACCGGCCCCTATCCCTAGTGAGACCGGCTCCATCGGTGGCAGGGTGAAGCGGATGGGCGCCAAAAACTAATCAAAGGTTGTATTTGAATGAAGGTTGAGCGGGTATGGTGAAATCAATGGTCGGCATTCAAATTGAGCCCTCTCTTCATGTGTATGCACTTTGACGTGCAAATGGATGTCACTGTGTGTGACCATTTGGAAAGTATTTTTCTGAGGCTAAGTTTAGCCCGAAATAAAGGCAATTTTTTTGGTGTTTTTTAAGATCTTTCTTTCAGAAGTTTTTGTGAGATTTTTAATGAGATTCATTCTATTTTAATCATCTTAACTCGTGTATTAAAAAGGTAAAGAAGGAAGCTTTTTGTTTTTTTTAGCAGTGATTAAAAATTCTTCTTGAGAAAAGTTTAAGAGAGATATTTGTGGAACATTAAGATTTTTGTAAGGATCCTAATGAATTTTTTTCAGAGATAGATTGGTCTCTTGCAGATTGAGTAGATGAATATATAGAGAGAAAAGAAAAATTGGATCAAGGAATTTTTGCACAAGGATTATGAAGAATTTGAAAGATATTAGTTTTTTGAAGAGTCATTTTTTTTACAGATGAAGATAAAATTGCTCAAATAAGAATATCAATGTTGATCAGTTATTTTGAAAGAAATTTGATGCAGAGATGGAAGATCAAGAGTTTTTGAAAAAGAGGATAATACAAAATGGTTTTTGTGATTCACAGAGAGAAGAAAAGGAGATGAAAATGAAAAGACTAAATATTCAAAGAGTTTTTTTATTTTACAAGTCCTGATTGAAATGATAGAGAATATGAAATGATCTTGCCAATAATGTTGCAGAGAAGTTTGATTGAAAAATTGGTTGAGTTATTTTTGCAGATTGAATTTGCACGGGCAAAATGATTTTATTTTTGAAGGGACAATATTGGAGATTCTTTTGCAGGAATATGAAGGATCATGCATGAAGGCATTTTGATGGAAGATGAAAATGAGGACAGAGATTTTATTACAGGGGCAAATTCAAAATACTTTATAATGAATTCTTTTTGCAGTTTAAAAAGAATACAGAATGGAGATCTATTTTCTTTCAGAGAAGATGAAAGGTTTTGATAAGAGGATAATGAAAAATATGTTTTAAAGGTGAAAGGACTTTTCAGATGCATTGATGCAAATTTATAAATAGACATTGATGAAACATAGATGATAATGGAGTGTTGTTGAGTGTATCCGGATGTAGGATTGTTTTTGATCAGAATGGACATTTGACAGACACATGAAAGAAGAAATGTTTTGTATTGAAACAGAGAAACGCTCTGAATTCTTGTTTTCAGTTTGTTCTGTAATAGGGGTTGGTGCTCCTTGAAGCTGGTGCTTCTAAACAGTATGCCAGTGAGGCTTGTAGGTCAGTGAGACCTCAATAGTCAGTGAGACATAATATTCAGCCAGTGAGGCTTTGTAAGATGTTTTCAAAGTTAAGCCAGTGAGGCACTTCATGAGTGGTTTTTCTACCCAGAGAGGGTTTTCCACTCCAGTAATTCTTGTGTCTTGATTCATATTGGTCATCTTTCTATGGTTGTAGGTTTTACTCATGAGTTTTGTTTATCATTATCAGTTATGTGCATATGTGTTTGACAAAGTTATGTGCATATGTGTTTGACAATTCAATGATTACTTTCTCTCCTTATGCTCTCCAAGTTAAAGTTTGAAAAAGATTTGAAAATTCACACAACACTGATTCACCCCCCCTCTCAGTGTTGTCCTTGACTCCTACAAAGAATAATTACATAATATTCATATGCAGTTGGCTACTGATCCAAGGAGCACCAGAGAATTTTAAGGCCTACATCAAGAGCATCCAAGGAGTTTGTCGAGTTGGGATTCCCTCCTAAATCAAAGAAGGGAAAGAAGGCAACCTCGTCAGATCAAGGATCTCCAAGTGGGGGTGATATTTCAAACTTATTTCAAACTCCACCTTCGCATAATCAAAATCAGGGAGTTAACCAAATCACACATCGCCCCATTGCAAATGGGGACCCCCTTTTTTTGAGCTCTGATGCTTTGCAATAGGTTTTGGGTGATGTCTTAGGTTCATTTCCTCTGCCAATCCAATAATGAGTCTCTCTCCTAGAAGATTTTGCTTTATAACTGGAGGTCTCGTGCAGTAATGAAGTCTTGATCAAATTCCATCTAATTCATGATCACTGAGATCAATCTTGATGTATGTTTGAGATCCTGAAAATGACTAAGTCTGGTACCCTGATATCCTGAAATCCTAAAATCCTGAAAAATTGACTAAGTCTGAAATCTGGTGGATCCTCCAAATTCTAGATTTTGCATGTTAAATCCGGTGGATTCGAGACCTATCTCAAACATCCTGAAAGGTATATTGAAAAATATTTAAAGTATAAGAAATACTTAAATATATTTTTCAATAGACCTTTACCCTGAGAGACCCTAAAAAATGCCTAACTGCTCCAAAGGATCCAAAATCTTGATCTAGTGTGACAGGACATAAGAGTGGCACAAAATATTGATAAAATGCACTACTTCAATCAAAGCTTGGAATGATGATCCATTGCGCCAATTTTGGAAGGCAAAGGTAAGTGAGTTTTGAAGAAATGTTGAGGAAAGATCAAAAACTTGATCTCATGCGCCCAAACTAATGCACCACTTTTAAAGAGAGGGTCAAAATACATATCTGATGCGCTTTAAGTCTTTAAGGAGATGAGGATTTGGAAAGCATCATCCAGTGCACCAAGGTGGATAAGGTAGAAGTATCAAAGCTCAGGTTCATGAAATTGCAAGGAGAATTCAAAATATTAATCTAGTGCACCACATATGGAAGGTAGGTTGTTAATTGATTAATACACTTTCAGGAAGAACTCACTATCCTCAACTAATGCGCCCCATTCTAGAAAGAGAAAATCCTGATTTATTTTCCCATATCAAGGAGATCCCTAGAACCTGATTCTATCCAAAGAGCCTCATCCAATCTGATTTCAAGGGGAAAAGAAAACTATCATCTGCTACGCCAAGATTGAAGAAGTCTATTTTGATTGTTTAGGTGTAAATCTTGTGAAATTTAAGTGAAGGCTGGATTGTTTATCTAATGCGCTTAGGTTATATGTTATTAAATCAAGTATTTATCAAGAGGATTGCTGTTGTCTCTTTCCTGATGTGTTGCAGGAGCATAAATGAAGCTAAGGATAGGAGCTAAGGGCTGGAATCACTTTCATGTACGAAGGGAAGTCAAGAAGCAGTCCACAAGAAGAAGGCATCATAAGCTGCTCAAAGTGATTACTTTAAGTTCAAGATCAACATACTTCATCTTCAATTGCATCATGATCACAAGACAAGGCTTTCATTCATACTCTACTTCAAGTTCCTTCAACCTTCAAGATATCATATA
Source organism: Cunninghamia lanceolata (assembly GCA_027924645.1). NCBI lineage: Eukaryota > Viridiplantae > Streptophyta > Pinopsida > Cupressales > Cupressaceae > Cunninghamia > Cunninghamia lanceolata. The sequence continues at coordinate 11,272,603 of BSBN01000074.1, forward strand.
GCTGCTCTAAAGGAACCTTTTATCATCATGCCACAATACTTCATTATCATCTACATCATGTCAAGGGCACTTCACACATTAAGATTCAAGACTAATCAAGCTTCAAGCCTCCTTGAAAAGTCAGTTACTCCACATGTAGGGAAGATGTCATCAATTTATAAGAACCACTTCAAGATCATCAACGAGGAAGCATTATCATCTACATCAAGTTCAAGTACACTACTTCAGTATCAATGGCATCATCCATTCAAGCTTCAAGACTCTTTAATCTTCAAGTCTATGAGAGTCTACTCTACATGTGAAGAGGATGGGAAGCATCATCATCATCTACTACATTACTCTACATCTAGATGCATCCAAAGAAGATCATCATGTATCCTACAAGAAGGAGGAATATCACAGAGTTAGTCAAATGAGTTACAAGATCATACATATCCTACTTACAATGAACAAGGCAAGATCAACAAGATACATATCGAGTGTTACTCATCGAAAGCAATCACATCAAAGACATCACAATATGATATAATTTGGAAACATGCTGAAGTGGCACCTATGTGGCGAGTACACATCATCATTCAATCACAATCAGCCACATCATATGACTACATTCAATGTATCATTTAATAAAAGAAGCCAAAGGGACGCCTATGTGGAAGATGTTTTAAAAGATTCCATCTTATCTTATCACATTGGAAAACGTGCCTTCATTGCCTCTCTTTTGTACTAAAAATAGAAAGTTGTTGTAACTAACTGCTGAGTTGGCATGATCTAAGCCCTTGGCTATATGAAATGATCCTAGCCATTCAATGTAAACCTGGACCACTATATAAAGGCCTTGTTGCCTCATTTGTAATCATTAGATTGTAGGCATTAGATTTTAGGAGTAGAGTAGAAGAGACTCTCAAAATTCTCTGAGAGGACTTGAAATTGTTGTAAATATTTCTCAAGTTTAATGCAAAGACATTGGAGCTTATTTGGTGTTAAGTGTTGTCTTGTGGAATCACATGGTTTCTTGTACTTTGATGAAATGGAGAGATATTTCAAAATGGATTAGAAGTAGATTAGAAGTTCTTTGATGTTATGTTTGTTGTATTAGATATTTGATCAACTCCTAGCTCATGCTTTTAGCATTCATCGCTAGTGAAGTGTTGTGTAAAGCTAGTCTAAGCTTCATCATTTGCTTAAGTTCGATTGTGGATGCTTGTTTGAGTTGCGCCATTTGATGGGTGCTTGTATAAGCCTTCATGATTTGAAAACCATTCGCATACCTTAGGAGATTGCACCAACTCCATGCAGTTGTAGGCATCCTTGGCGAAGTGGAGTTAGGTTTACCAAGGAGTTTGTCTATTCGTACATCATCGTTACTTCATTGACCTTAGATTAGTTTCCTAAACCCTTGCCCTTTTACTTTTCTTTATCATTGAAGTCTTGTACATATGTCATCCACACTGAAGGAGAGATAAGCTGAATGAAATGGAAGAAGTCTGTGTAAGTCCCTTTGTGTTTACCAGCATAATCATACTTAGTCACTGAGCTATCTCTTATAAAATCATGAGAAAGGAACCTTGGAGTCATCTTGTTTGATCACTTTGTTCAGCATTCGAGAGGCTTTGCTCAAGAGAGAGTTAGATACTCTGTATTTTACTCTATTGTTGACTTGTCTAAAAACAATCATCAACATTTAGGACTTTGGAATAGAGGAATTTAGGATTAATTAAATAATTTAGGAATTATTTAATTAGATGAGGCATTAGAGGAATTAGGGTATTTATATTAAATGAATTGATTTTATATAATTATTAGAGGGATGTGAACCATTTAAATAAATTAGGATATTTATTTACTTGATAGAAGAATGAGAATAAAATAGATATTAAAATATTTATTTAATTCGACACGAGCCAATTTTAGGTGTATACATTTTGCCCCTCCTTGATGCAATGTGTTTTATCACGTTGTTTCAAAGAATAAAAATTTTCTAGTTATGATACATGCCCTAGTTTGCCCCTAGTACAGGTTAAATGACGATAAGATGCCCCCTCGGGAGATCAGACGGGAAGAATGTGACGAAAGGATGATAAACAATCTCACGATGAGATAGGTTGAATGATAGGCTAGGGTGAAGAAAATGGTTGACGTGGAAGAAAAATGGGATGAAAACCATGCCCCAACATGCACAAGGTTAAACACCTCCGAATAGGGTTCAATGCACTATAAATAAGAGTGTGGGGTCACATTCCATGTCATTTGCACACTTGTCTTTTGTGGAGAGTTTATAGGAGATCAGAGCTTAGGTGGTAAGGAGAGTTAACGACAATGCAATAGGTTATAGTTGAGTTACACTGCTTTGAGAGGATCCGATGGTTCAACTGTCCGCAGAGTATGGCCCACCGATAAGTACGTCTTCAATTTTAGCTTAGGTACATTTATTGTGGCAAAAAATATTGGTCAAACTTAGGTGTTTTGAATGCGTAGCAAGAGTGAAACTGCACATTTGCTCTGTGTTTCAGTGTAAATGCTCCGATTCTGCACAAATGCCAAAGGAATCTGCACAAATGATAGGTTTTTGCAAATGCAATACAGACTTGCACAAACGCAAAGGCCTTCTGCGTAAATGATGCAAATATGTGCATTTGTTATAAATATGCGCATGTATTTTAATGCTGCACATATGAATGATATAGCGCAAAGGCAAGGAGATTATGTGCATCCACACTGAACCTGCACAAATGTTGAATAGAACTGTGCATCTGTTTTAGATAGAAAAATACTTAGCAAATTTGATAAAGTCAGCATCATGATCGATGTTCGCCAACTGATAAATCATCTTTGAGATTGATAGAATCTAAGGGGAGATGATAGGCTAGATATCCTAATAAAATAGCTAAGTACTTTATGTTTGATAGATAGATATGCAATTTAGCTAATGTTGTTTGTTTAATACATGTTTGACTGATTACATGAGGAGCTTAATGACGTACTCATGTCTTAGGAGCGATTTTTGGTGACACAATTGTTGAGGCCTTACTTGACAGAGATTGACCGTCTGGTTCTAGGATCGATAGGGTTATCCTATATTTTCTTTATGCCTAAGATTCAGGCAAATCTTGGTATGCTGACTGCGCTTTCTGAGCTATTTCATAGCAAGGATGGGACATTCCATCTTCCTACTGGGGAGATTACAGTGACACTGGAGGATGTCCATCAGATTCTTCAAATTCTGATAGATGGAGAGCTCGTAGAGTACAAGTCTCAAACTGGAGCAGGATTGGATGAGTGTCGTCAGGTCTTTGATGATGACACCATCGAAGGCACAAAGATTAGCTAGGTAGATATGGTTGCCTATTACGAGCCTCTTCCATCAGTTGTCGTTGGGTTGATCAGAGGGATAGTGTGTCCAAACAGGAGGTCACACGGGTTTGTAGTTGGAAGGGGGAGGACCTTGGAGCGCATCGTCATAGAGGGGACCCAATTTGCCTGGGGTTTGTGCCTGCTAGTACACCTCTATCATGATTTGCATTAGTTTGTTTATGATGGAGCTACCAGTTTGTCATGCAGAGTTTCACTGTTACAGATTTGGGCTTGGTGCCACATTGCTATCACTTGACCCATTGGTATGGCCCCTTGGGACAGAGAACAACCTTACTCTTATATGTTCCAGGAGAGTCTTTCCCAGCCCAAGCTGGGGAAGCTATAGTACTGGCGGCACACGTTCAATAATGTTGATTCAATTGAGTGGCGACCCTACCTAGATTGTGAGGTATGGGATGAGGATGCATCAGAGCTACCATTTTATTTTTAGACGAGATGGCTGATAGGGAGGACTCCCTACATTCTTGAGAGGCACATTGTTTCTCATGTGTACCAGTAGTTTGGTAGGATCCAGGGGATGCCCCAGGGGAATGCCATCTTTGCTAGGATGCACAAGGAGCATCCTCGATGGGGTCCTGGTGCTTCATATGAGCAGGCTCGGGTAGAGTTCTTATAGATACCTTATCAGTCATGGCCGATGAGGCGATCAATGGTAGACGCAGGCATGACACAGGACTATGTTGATTATTTTGCAGCACACCCGTTCCCTCGCTACTTAGGACTTGGAGAGCGGGCCCTAAGACTAGATGATTGAGAGGAGGATGATAAGGGTACGTGGTGGCGACGGAGGCAACGAGGAGGATGAGGTGGTTGGGGTGGCAAAGGTGGCAGGGATGGGGGTGATGATGGCGGAGGCAGTAGAGGAGGAGGAGATAATGACGGAGATGATGGAGATGACAGGCAGGTACGCTAGTGGATTAACAGAGATCCCACCCAGCAAGTACTGTTGGGTCAGATGTAGCCTCCTGTATAGGGATAGGGACAGGGATAGGATGATGGGGAGTTGGCAGCCTTACGAGCCTAGGTGGCTCAACAACAGGCATAGCTAGGGTAGATGCAGGCTAAGATGGGATAGATGCAGGGGAAGATCACCCAGCCGTAGGGTGAGCTATAGACTGCCAGGTTGGAGAGAGATACTGCGATCCAATGGTACACCAGGGCGGAGAGGCTACTAGAACAGGTGCAACAGACTGTGACACAAAGTCCCACAGGGCAGATGGTGGTAGAGATGGTGAGGGCTAGCTAAGAGATATTCTACTGGTGAGGGTTGTAAGAGCAGGCAGTGCCCCCAGAGCGATGAGTAGGCAGTTTTTGCCTCAGCTTCCGCAGTAGGTCATGGAGGACCTTTATAGAGAGTGGAGGGGTGATGGGGCCACACAAGGTGGTCCATCAGTTGTAGGGACATCCAGTGGTGGTGGGGATGGTCAGCCACATCAACGAGCGCCCTCAGGAGGCAGTGCCTCCTAGATGCTTTCTGTGACATGTATCATTTTGGCAGTAGTATTTTGTATACACCATATTGTAGATATTTTTGATATGTACTTTTATTTTTGATATCATTGTACACTTGGACATTATTATTCTTTTTTGATGATGATGATGATATATGAGCTAGTGTTCGATGGACTATCTATATATGCACTTATGGATGGATGTTTCGACATGATGGTTTATTATGATGTATGTTTATATGCGATGTTTCTAACATGTTTTATGTGACTCTATGATGTACTTGATATCTATGTGACATGATGTTTTCTAGGAGCTATATGATGGACATGATGACCTATATGCATGCTTATGATCCTATATGCCGATGCTTTATGATGACCTGATGCATATTGTGGTGATATTTTAAATGCAACATATGATGTGCTAATTGCGTTATGCATGGATGATGATGTGATATGCAAACACTATGATATTTATGTTTTTGTGAGATTTTTGATTTATGACATGTTATGGTGACTCATGCATCTAAATGACAACATTATATGTTATACCAACATGATCTAACTACTTATATTATTAATGCACTTATTGTGAGTATACTATATGATGACATAACTATTTATGACATGCAAAATGTAATATGATTTGTTTTTGTTGTCCCAAGTATACTCAATCATAAAATAAAAGAACACTTAGAAGAAATCGATTTAAGAACTGGGATAAATGGATAAGCTAGAAGAAATAACTTTGGACAAACGGATAACTGAGATCTTGAAACACTTGGAATTTTGGCCAAGGATGAAATGCTTATAATGAAATGCAATTTGTTATGTATGGATGTGGATTTTGTCATCTTCGTATACAAGTTTTTGAAGTACTTTGTTTCATCATTGAGCTTTTAAAATGTTGTAAGAAAATACAAGCATCTCTGTATAATTAACCTTGATGACCTGAGTATTACTTACATGGATTTTGATTTAGCAAGTTAATACAAGCATCTAAGTATAATTGAACCAAGATGACCTGAGTATTGCTTGCGTATCAACAGACAAGGATTACACCTGTTTCATGTTTAGACCTCTGATGTCCTTGAAGATCTTTTGTTGATCATGTCTTTAGACAAGGCTTCACATTACTAAAGATAAATCCACAAACAACAGACAAATAAAATGATTATGTTCCATCATAGCATCTCTAGTTTTTGACATCCTTGAGAAGCATAGGAGACATAATAACAAAAATCCTGATAATAAGACATTCAACAACCATTACAAACCTTCTTGCCATAGATATATGTTTTCTTGCCATAACTTGATAGAGTCATGTTTGATGTTTTAGGCAGGCTGGGATTTTGTCAGTTGTAGTTTAAATGTCTTCTTGCCAAGACAATGTTTTAAAGCGTGCTTTGCTGCGTTGTTTATTGTCTAGTGATAAAACCATGATCTGATATGTTATCCTCTGAGTTGTAGCATTCAAAAATCCAATTCACTAACTAGGTCAAGGATTTGCTCCCAGTCAAGTAAAGGATTGATTTACTATGGATGAATTGACAATAGACATGAAGAAACAGGCCCTAAGGGACTGACCTAGTGCCTCGGGGGCTCATCGATGATGGCCTTGCCTACGTGACGACACAGAGGCAATGTAGTTTGGGGTGTGGACTTTGTGGACCTAGGACCTAAATGATGGGAAATGGTGTGGATTCAGATGGACAAAAGGATGGGTGATATCGGATGGAATGGATGGGAAGCCTCGGGGGCTCATCAATGATGGTCTTGCCTACGTGATAGCTCAGAGGTGATGTAGTTCAACAATGGTTCAATGGATTGATTGAGAATGTGGTGCAGGAGCACCTACCTGACAGCTGGCCTCCATGAGGCAGTTAGTTTGTTATAGGTCTGGTTAATGTTTCCAAGAAGGTCTTATAAGACCAATGCGTGTAATAAGGTCTATGTTGACCATGCTTTTCTATTTTTAGGTAGTTTGTTATGACAGCTGATGACAGCTGTATAGTTTGTTAGTTCAGTTGGATCCTCCCAGCCGCTGGGAATCGAGTGGTAGTACTCGCAAGCAGATCCTATTTATGTATTAGGATCGGTTGGTTTTAGGCAGTATTGCAGATCATCGATCAGACTTTGCAGAGAGTGAGACAGAGAGAGAGACTGAGTATTGTACTTGCATCTTTTGAAATCAATAAAGAGATCCTGTTTGTGTCCATTCTCTGTTTTGGATTCCATTGTGTAATCTATTTGTTGTTTTGGTGGTTACATGGATTCGCTGATCCATTCCACCGGTTGATTCATCAAATCGGTGGAATGGTTATGTACGATAGTTTAGGTTTTAGTTTGCATTTTGTGTTTGTTCGCATGTATGTTTGCAGGATCGCAGTCGAGAGGTGTTGAGGACCCTAGCATGGGTATGTGCTAGGTCGTGTTGGTTGTTAGAGTCTAGAAGATCACCCAGGAAGCAGATCGGGTCACCTCAGGAGGTTCAGCGGATCGAAATTTGCTAAGGTTGGAAATTCGTCACAACGGCATCATCAGGATATTCCTGTGTATATCCTACAGTTACTTTAGGCGTCATCCGAATAGATGGAGGTGAGCATGATGCAATCGTTTGCATAAGGTGAATGCGTTTCGGGGTGATCATCATCAGGTGTTGCCGAGGAAGAGTATATCGGCATAAGTTAGTCGATCGGGTTGATAAAATCATCGCGGGCCGATAATGTTATGTTTGGCCGACAGCAGGATATTGAAGGGAATGCATGTGACGTCATCGTCATCAGGATAATCGTCATCAGTATAAAGTTGAGCATCATCATCAAGATGTTTCAATATGACCGGATAAGTCATATCCTGATGCTGTTGTTTAAGTAGTCAGATATCGGGGTGACGTAAGCATCGAAGGAAAGGTGCGTGAAGTGTCGTCATCAGGATATATGGAGGGAACCGGATATTTTATATCCTGCTGATGAAGATGATGTTGAACATCATGATGCTGCAGATAGAGTTTGGTGGTAAGAAGAACAGTGAACATCAGGAGGATGTTTGCGCTTGCCGAATGTGATGATGCTGCCGATAGCCGAATATGATGATGCTGCTGACAGGCGAGAGGGTGAAGGTTTGTCTGCAGGAGGATATCGGTCGGCAAGAGAAAATATGATGATGATGATGGGTTGTAGACATACATGCTGTATGTCAAGGTTTTAGTGTGGATGCCTCTGCATCATAGTGGTATCAGAGCTCAGCAAAAGGTCTGGGCTATTGTGTGTTGATTCTGTCACTGAAAGGACAGAGATAGAGGAGTGAGAGGTTGACAAAATGCCTCCGAAAGGTAATGGTACTGCAAGGGAGTTGCAGGAGATGAAGGAAAAACATGCCAGAGAGATGAGGAAGATGAAGGAGCTTGCTGAAGCACTTCAAGCCAGGCTTGTAGCCTTGGAGAAGAACAAAAAGAGGGAAGTGGACGACAGTGAATCAGAAGAAGATGAAGATGCTGTTGAAGAGTATGAAGAGGTAGCTGAAGGTCTGGATGCTGAAGACCAGAGATTTGCAAAACTGTTAAAGGCAGTGCAGAGTATAAACCTAAGGTAAAGGTTGATGTTTCCAAGTATAATGGAAGTTTGAATGAAGATGAGTTGCTGGATTGGATTGCTGCACTTGATAATCACTTTGAATGTGAAGATGTTGCTGAGGATCAGAAGGTAAAGATTGCAAAGACCAAGTTAGGAGGTCATGCTTTGGTATGGTGGGATTATGTACAATCCGAGAGAAGGAAACAAGGAAGGTCAAAGATCACTTCATGGGATAAAATGGTAGCAAGGATCAAAGGTAAATTCTTGCCCAAGGATTATGAAATTCAGATGTTTAAGAAGCTGCAATTTTTAAGGCAGAAGGAAATGGATGTGAAGGCATATACTGAGGAGTTTTATAAGTTGAGTATGAGATCTGGTCATCATGAGAATGAGGTAGAAAAGGTGGCTAGGTACTTGGCTGGTTTGAGATTGAACATACAGGATGAGTTAGTTTTAGCTAACCCTAAGAATGTGGAAGATTGTTACCAAATGGCAATCAGGATTGAAGAAAAGATGAATAGGAGACAAGATAAGTCCATGAGAGGAAGAGGCAGCAATATGAGGGGAAGAGGATTAGCCCCTACAACAAGGCAAACCAATGAGGGTCAAGAAGACACTGGTAAAGGACAGGGACAGTCTGATTTCAGAGGTGGATGGAAAGGTAATAGAGGCAGATTTGGAAGTGGTAGAGGTTCTACTACATTTTCAGGAAAGTGTTACACCTGTGGTGAGTTTGGTCATCCATTTTTCAAATGTCCAGAAAGCAAAGGTTCATCATCCAGAAATGATAGAACGAATGACAAGAGAGTACAACTTGTGCAAGAAGAGAAAGTAGAGGAATGTGTGCAAAGTTCAAACACTTATCAAGGAGATAGAGCTCCTGACAGTTATGGATATCCTGAGGAGGGAGAAGCATTGATGCTTAGGAGAATTAGTTTGCAGGCATCAAAGGATATGATGCAAAGAAGAGCTCTTTTCAAGACCACATGCAAGAGCAAAGGTAAGGTATGTAAGGTTGTCATTGATACTGGTTCAACAGATAACATGGTATCTCAAGAAATGGTGGATAAACTAAATTTGGAAAGGATTCCACACCAACACCCTTACAAGGCATCTTGGGTGAGTGATAGTCAATCACTTTTTGTCTATGAACAGACATATGTTGATTTTCAGATTGGAGCATATCATGATAGAGTTTTGTGTGATATTTTGCCCATGGAATGTTGTCACCTACTGTTGGGTAGGCCATGGCAATTTGATAGGAGGGTACTGTATGATGGGTATGCTAATACCTACACCATCAAGAAAGATGGGAAAACTATTATGTTGATGCCATTGCAGGAAGATGCTATAGCACAGGGGGCAGCAAAAATCATTTTAGTGGGAAAGAAGGAGTTTGTGCATATGCCTATAGGAGCAGGCATAAAGGCAGTTGAGGACACTGCAGGGAAAGAAGTTGTTAAGGACAACAGTTTGAAGAAAGTTTCAGTTTTGACTGACAGAGGTCAGCAGCAGGTTCAGAAACAGGTTTGCAAACAGCAACCAGTTGAGAGGAATGACAAGGATGTTGTCATAGTTGGGACTATTGTTTGTCCTATAAAAGTTGAAAGAAAGACAGAATTGAACATTGCAGAAGTTCAAGAGGCAATTCCTAAGGTTATTCAACCAGGTATTCAGACAGAGGTTCTGGTAAGACAACCTGACAAATACAAGGTATGTGTGAGAAGGGCCTACATTGACAGGCATGAGGATTTACTTGCAAGAAAGCAAGTTACAGTTCAGAAGTCTTGGAGCAGCCGAGAGCCAGCAGAGGACAAAGCTGGAACAGGTCAAGACACTGCAAAGGCAAAGTGTAAAGGTGGAGGACTTCCACATCCTAACTCATGGGACATGAGTTCTTTTCTGTTGGGGAGTATGGTGCAGGAGCACCTACCTGACAGCTGGCCTCCATGAGGCAGTTAGTTTGTTATAGGTCTGGTTAATGTTTCCAAGAAGGTCTTATAAGACCAATGCGTGTAATAAGGTCTATGTTGACCATGCTTTTCTATTTTTAGGTAGTTTGTTATGACAGCTGATGACAACTGTATAGTTTGTTAGTTCAGTTGGATCCTCCCAGCCGCTTGGAAGCTCCCAGCCGCTGGGAATCGAGTGGTAGTACTCGCAAGCAGATCCTATTTATGTATTAGGATCGGTTGGTTTTAGGCAGTATTGCAGATCATCGATCAGACTTTGCAGAGAGTGAGACAGAGAGAGAGACTGAGTATTGTACTTGCATCTTTTGAAATCAATAAAGAGATCCTGTTTGTGTCCATTCTCTGTTTTGGATTCCATTGTGTAATCTATTTGTTGTTTTGGTGGTTACATGGATTCGCTGATCCATTCCACCGGTTGATTCATCAAATCGGTGGAATGGCTATGTACGATAGTTTAGGTTTTAGTTTGCATTTTGTGTTTGTTCGCATGTATGTTTGCAGGATCGCAGTCGAGAGGTGTTGAGGACCCTAGCATGGGTATGTGCTAGGTCGTGTTGGTTGTTAGAGTCTAGAAGATCACCCAGGAAGCAGATCAGGTCACCTCAGGAGGTTCGGCGGATCAAAATTTGCTAAGGTTGGAAATTTGTCACAACGGCATCATCAGGATATTCTTGTGTATATCTTGCAGTTACTTCAGGCGTCATTCGAATAGATGGAGGTGAGCATGATGCAATCGTTTGCATAAGGTGAATGCGTTTCGGGGTGATCATCATCAGGTGTTGCCGAGGAAGAGTATATCGGCATAAGTTAGTCGATCGGGTTGATAAAATCATCGCGGGCCGATAATGTTATGTTTGGCCGACAGCAGGATATTGAAGGGAATGCATGTGACGTCATCGTCATCAGGATAATCGTCATCAGTATAAAGTTGAGTATCATCATCAGGATGTTTCAATATGACCGGATAAGTCATATCCTGATGCTGTTGTTTAAGTAGTCAGATATCGGGGTGACGTAAGCATCGAAGGAAAGGTGCATGAAGTGTCGTCATCAGGATATATGGAGGGAACCAAATATTTTATATCCTGCTGATGAAGATGATGTTGAACATCATGATGCTGCAGATAGAGTTTGGCGGTAAGAAGAACAGTGAACATCAGGAGGATGTTTGCGCTTGCCGAATGTGATGATGCTGCCGATAGCCGAATATGATGATGCTGCTGATAGGCGAGAGGGCGAAGGTTTGTCTGTAGGAGGATATCGGTCGGTAAGAGAAAATATGATGATGCTGACAATGTTAACAGAAAATATGATGATGATGATGATGGGTTGTAGACATACATGCTGTATGTCAAGGTTTTAGTGTGGATGCCTCTGCATCAGAATGGATTACAAGATGGACTCAAGTTTGGATCGACAGCCTGATGGGATAAGGTGATAAGGACGAGTGAACAACAAGCCATGGTAGGTATCCCGATGTGATTGGGTGTTTGAGGTTAGAAGAGATGGATGAGGAACAAGGTCCTAACAGATGGAGGAAGTGGTTTAATCACAAATGGCCCCTGTTTCCAGGTTTTCACCAATTGCTTTTTATTTGCATGATAGTTAAAATACACATGACACCTATTTGCCAGGTTTTCATCATGGTATCTATCCAAGGCGCCCATTTACCAGGTTTTCACCAGAGGATGATTTTTTTGTTATTTTCCACTTTTTTTATTTTATTTTTTGTTATTTTTTACTCCCTTGAACTGGGGTTTTAGGTGTAGAGATTACAAAGATACATGTTGTTGACGGGATCATCAAACAATTCACCTTCTGATGTTGATAGCTGATAAGCGCCTGATCCATAGGTAGCAACTATGACATAGGGACCCAACCAATTGGGTTCAAATTTTCCCTTTTTCTCTCTATCTTGCTGATTTCTTGGATTCTCTCTTAGAACTAAGTCACCCACCTGGAAGACTCGTGGTTTGACCCTGTGATTATAACTTCTTGACATTCTCTATTGGTATGCTTTCAGATGGTTGAAGGCATGTTGTCTTCGTTCTTCTAGCAGCTCTAGCTCCTAGAGTCTTGATACTCTATATTCATCATCATTTATGAGACCCTTTAACGACATCCTGAGGGAAGGTAACTCAACTTCTATAGGCAAGATGAGTTCAGAGCCATAGACGAGTGTGTATGGTGTCACACCTATGGGAGTGCATATACTAGTTTTGTAGGCCCATAGAGTAGGATTCAATTGCATATGCTAGTCACAGCTAGCATCATTGACAGTCTTTTTGAGTATCTTTAGGATAGTTTTTTTCGATGCCTCAGCTTGGTCATTACCTTGCAGATAGTATGGAGTGGAGAAGCGATGTTGAAAGTGGAATTTATCACAGAGTTCTTTCATATCCTGTTTCTTGAAAGGTCGCCCGTTATCCGTGACAATGGATAATGGAATACCATATCTGCATATGTTGTAGTTAAGGATGAAAGAAGAGATTTGTTTCCCTGTGACGTTGGTTAATGGAACAGCCTCAATCCACTTCGTGAAATACTCAGTGGATCTGATAATGAATTTGTGGTCGTTGGAGGATGAAGGGTGAATCTTGCCTACTAGATCAAGTCCCCATTGGTAGAAGGGCCAGGGTGTCGTTAAGGGTTGCAACTCTTGAACAGGTGCATGTATCAGATTACCGTGAATTTGGCATTTCTTGCACCGCTTCACAAAATGATAGGAATCTTTTTCCATAGTTGGCCAATAGTATCCGAGACGCATGAATTTCTTCACCAAGGTAGGACCACTAGAGTGTGTCCTGCATATTCCTTCATGTACCTCACTCATAGCGGTCTGATATTCCTCACTATCTAAACACCTAAGAAGAGTACCATCTGAACCTCGTCGATACAGGGTGTCTGTGATGATGGTATATCAGGATGCTTCGCATATGAATGTTTATTTCTGGTTGTTCGATAGGTCGGGTGGTAGGATATTCTCTTTCAGATAGGTGTAAACTTTGCCATATAAGGGAGAATTAGACCCTACAATGTCGTGGATTTCATAAGCTGGATGGGAAACTGGCTCCACCAAGAACTCATAATGAGAATTATTATCATGCATGTCAAGGAGGGATGCAATAGTAACCATTGCATCTGCTGCTTTGTTTTCCAATCTTGGTATCTGCTCGAAGGATATCACAACAAAATACTCTTTGAAATCATTCACCATACGCTTGTATGGTATCATCTTCTCATCCTTAGTTTGATAATCATCATTTACTTGAATGACGAGTTGTGAGTCCCTCTACACATGAAGTTCCTTGACCTTCCAATCTACTACCATCTTTATGCCGATAACCAGTGCTTCATACTCGGTGACATTGTTGGTACATGGAAACATAAGTCTGTATGATTTAGGGATTGTATCTCCATGTGATGTTACCAACAAGATTCCTGCTCCAAATCCATGTTGAGTATATGACCCATCAAAGTAAAGCTTCCAAGTTGTGGTAGTGATGTTGAAGATAGACTCATCTAGAAATTCAAAGCTTAATGGGTTGTCATCTGTCAAAGGTGCATCCGCCAGCTGATCTGCAATAACTTGCCCCTTTATTGCTCTTCTATCTACATACTCAATATCAAATTCATTGAGTATCATGACCCATTTAGATATTCTACCTATTAGGGTATCTTTGTTGAGTAGGTATTTTAATGGATCAATCTTCGCCACTAGCTTGATAGAGTGTGAGAGCATGTAGTGTCTCCATTTTTGTGAAGCAAAGACAATAGCAAGACATGCTCTTTCAATCGGTGTATACTGCAGTTCATAACCTACTAGTGTCCTGCTGATGTAGTAGATTGCGTGTTCCTTTCCTTCGTGGTTTTCTTGGGCTAGCAGAGCTCCAAGAGCTATGGGTGTAGCTGAGATGTAGAGTAGCAATGGCTTGCCCTGAATTGGTGGCATCAAGACTGGTGGGTTCATTAAATACTCTTTTAGATGTTGAAATGCCATTTGAATGGAACATTTTTGTGTAAGAGATGTGTGAATGGATGACACTTATCTGCCAGTTGAGAGATAAACCTTATGATGGACTACAACTTTCCTTGTAGAGACTGCAACTGACTCAGATTCTTAGGTGGCTGCATTTCCATGATTGCTTTTACCTTGGTTGGGTCCACTTCTATTCCATTAGCTGATACAATATATCCAAGGAGTTTACCGGATGTGACTCCGAAAACACACTTTTTTGGATTTAATCGTACATTAAATTGCTCGTCTCATGAAGATCTTGTCCAAGACTTGTAGATGTCCTTCTCTAGTGAGTGACTTGGCTAGGATGTCATCTACATAATCTTCCATGATGGTGTGCATCATGTCACGAAAGATTGTAGTCATTGCCTGTTGATATGTTGCCCCCACATTCTTTAGACCGAATGGCATGACACACCAACAATAGGTACCCCATGGACATGTGAATGCCATTTTGTGCTGATCCTTTGATGCTATTTTGATTTGGTTATAGCTGGAGAACCCATCCATTAATGACAACATGGTGTGTCATGTCGTTAGATCGACAATGATATCTATGTTTGGCAGAGGAAAGTCATCGTTTGGACAAGCCTTGTTTAGATCTCTGAAGTCATTGCAAAGTCTTATCCTTCCATCGGGTTTGGAAATAGGTACAATGTTAGAAACCCATTCCGAATAATCAATGGCTCTGATGAACCACACATCTAGTAGTTTCTTTAGTTCTTCTTTGACCATTAATGCTATATGTGGGTGCATTTTTCTCAGTTTCTATTTCACTGGCTTAGCTCTTGGAGCTAGTGACAAATGTGCATGATAAGGTTTGGATCCAGTCCTGGCATATCTGCATATGACTAAGCAAAGTTAATCTGCTTTCGCTTGAAGAATTCGGTGAATTCTGGCTTTTCTTATGCAGATAATGATTGTGCCATATGAATTGTCCTTGGGTTCTCTTCTGTGCCGATGTTTATTGGTTGAACTGGTTCAATCAATACTAAAGATCTCTCCTGATGTGTATGGTAGGGGAGAGTGTCAATCCCTTCATCCGTTGGCACTTGAGAGAGGTTTTCACTGTTAGATACGTCATTTCTTTTTACTTTTTCCTGATCTTACACTACCGTGGAGCGGTTTTCACTGTTAGATCTGCTTTTTATTTTTATATTTTTTTGACTGAAAGGATTGGCACTCTCTCCAAAGTATGCCACGTTGTTAAGTTCAATGGTGAAGCTAGCCTTGTGGTCCCCTGTGGGTAAATGGACCCTAAACTCTAGATAATCAATAATAGCATCATCGTTTTGGAATGTATCTAGTTCAGGGGTGGTGTCTTGTAAATCCCAATCTATCAATTCAAGATGCACAAGGGGTAATTTATCATCTGGTTGGTCTGATTCAAGGGTGGTGATGGTTAGAATGGACGAGTCGTTTGAATAGGTAGAGGTATTGACAAGGTCTATTATGGTACTCTCCTCAAGTTGGTTGGTCAAGTGTGACATTGTACTCTCCTCATGAAGTTCACGTTCATCGTATTGTGGATCAAACTCTAGCGATCTAGACCTACAGCTTTGTCTCTCATGCGTCATACGAGTAGAGCTATACTGTTGAACCACGTCAATCTCTTTATTTTCCCAAGACATTTCTGAGAGGCTATCCCATTCATACTTATTGGAATCTATTTCACTTCATTCTTGTAGTCAGTGAAGTTGTTCTATGAAGTTAGTGGTAACTGCTTGTTTGTCCTTTGCTTGGAGTTTCTCCTTACCTTTGATCTTCTCTTTACCCTTGTATCCCAACCTAGTAGTGTCTCGGGCTGTGGAAGTAGAGGGTTGAATTGGTTCTATGATACCATCTTTGCTTAATCCTATGGGACCATGTCCTTCATATCCCATCCTTTGTAAAATAGAAAACCCTTGACCATATTGTGCAGTGGGCAGCTTTGGTTAATGATCATTTGGTGTGGTTTCACAATCTTCATCTTTGTAAAGCCACTATAAGACATATTTTTCATCACTTTCTTCCGATAGGTTTCCCCATCTAATGAAAGGACCTTTAGAAGTCTCTAATGACTTAGTTTTGTTTGGTAATGGATTTCCATACGATCTTGGTGATAGAGGCAGCGGTGCTAGACAGAATGTTTGTTCAATGACATATTCTCCATCGCCTTTGTCCTTGACTCTGACTTTAAGCTCTAATGTTTTGGAGGTAGAAGTTATAGAACTTGGATCCACATGGTTTGAAGAAGAGGAAGCTACTCGATTGGTGGGGATTACCATGTCTGGTTTTGATTGGATGTTGTTACAATACTGAAATGGGTCAGGGTCACCTTGTATGGTAATTTCTTGGCCATTGTGTGGGAACTTGATACATTGATGGTATGTTGATGGAACAATCTTCATTGCATGGATCTAAGGTCTACTGAGAAGAATGTTATATGCTAGCTCCATGTCTAGAACTTGACACACAACATCTCTCTCTATTGGGCCAACCCATATTGGCAAGACTACAGTTCCTTTGGAAGTTCTCTCTTCTTCGTCATATGCCTTGATAGTTATTTTATTTTTAGGATCAATGGCATTTTGTGAAAACCCCAATGCAAGGATTAACTTTAACGTGCATATATTTAAACCAGTACCTCCATCTATTAGGACCCTTTTTATTTGGTGTTTGTGGATTTGGGCTTCAATGTGGAGGGATGCATTGTGTGGTTGGTCGATGGACATATCATCTTTCTCTATGAAAGATAGAAAATGTGGTGTTGTTAGATGACCTACCATAGCTTGGAATTGCTCTTGAGCAAGGTTTGTGGAAACAATCATTTTCAAAAGGGCCTTCTCTAAGATGGCTTTATGAGATGAGGATAGACGCAATAACTCCAAAATGGATATGTGTGCAGGTTTTTTATGGAGTTGATCAAGGATACTGTATTGGTTCGATGTGGATGATGACTTGGGTGGAGCTCCTTGTAGAGTAATGTTTCCACGACGAGTGGTCACATTACAGTCAAGATTATTATTGATAGTGATTACATTGATGTGTAAATCACTTTGTGAGATTTGATTGATGGTGTACACGTAATAAACGTTATTATAGTTTGCTTTGTCAGCACCGTTGTTGTTTTGATTAGATGATCCTCCTTTCTCATAGTGTGGAAGAGGATTTTTGAATGCTATATGCTCTTCATTAGTAGTATGCCCTTCAAATTTTATTACTTTTTTATCAATGAGGTCTTGAATGACATGTTTTAGCGCTTGACAATTGTTAGTTTTATGTCCTTTGTTTCGGTGATATTCGCAAAAGTTGGAATCACTCCACCAAGCGGGTTTAACTTTTGGTTCATAATGCCCCCTATTAACTTCCTAAGGGCAGATTCGAGAGACTATCCGAGTGGTGTGAACTTTCTCCTAGGAGGAAAGTTGGTAGGTCTTTGCTCATTACTTTGAGGCTTGTTGAGTGGTGTATTGTTTTGTGGTTTTGATAGATTGAAGATTGGTTGCTTTTGCACCATATTTTTAGCATCTACCACACCATCGTTTACAATGGGTTTGTTCATGGTCCAAAATCATGACTTGTCTACATTGTTGTTAGAACTAGGGGTGTCTTTGTATTGCTTAATTTGCCCCTTTGTTATCAAGGATTTTTCAATGAGTAGGCCCATTTCAATGACCTTACTAAAAGTAGTTGGGCATTGTATTTGGATTTGATAACTCAGTTTTGTGGTTAGGTTGTGAACAAACATTTCTATCATTTGTTTCTCCAGTATGTGGTAGGTACACTTGCTTGCAAGTTGTCTCCATCTTTGTAGGAAAGAGGCGAAGGATTCTTCTCCTTTTTGCTTGGTATTACAAAGATCCAACATGGAGATTTTGTGTTCAATATTGTATGAGAAATGTGTTACAAATTTATCCACTAGCTCATCAAAATTGCGGATGCCGGGAGGTAGGCTAGAGAACCATTCCATTGCTTGGCCTCCTAAGTTTCGTGGGAATAGTCTCATAAGATATGTTTCATTGTGTGCAACTTCTAAGCATGATACACTAAATTCCCTTATATGATCTCTTGGATCACCTTTTCCTCTATACTTGTCAAATTTAGGAACCTCAAATCTTAAGGGAAAAGGTATCACGAGCAAAGATTTATCAAAGGGATATGGTGAAATATCCTCAAGAGAGTAATGTTTTGTTGTTGTCCCACTTTGGATGTCCATCAACTATTTTTGCAAGGCTTGGATTTGTGTTGTTAATGTATCCAAGGGATTGAGTGTATCCTTAGCCTTTTCTGATTTAGAAGCATCTTTGTCAGTTTTGGGGGCATCTTTGTCCTTTTTGGAGCCATCTTTTGAAGACTCAGCTTCATTTGAGGAATTGTTCTCTCTTAGATTTGAGACATCAAAATCTGAGGGCAACTTAGCTCCTTGTTGAGATAACATGAGAAAATATTTATGAGGATTTGTAGCAACGACTTTATCCATCATTTTTATGAATTTTGGATCTTGAAGTTGTTTAAGGATTTCCTCTTAACTAATCTCCTCATCAAAAAAATTATGCCCACTATTGTGAAGGGAACCCATTGTTTGTTTTTGTTTAGATTTGGATCTAGTTTGAACCATGCAAAATTTTTTGGATGTGAGAGAAGTTGGATTGTGAGACTTGGGGGATTTGGTTTGATGTTTTGGTATGAAAATGATGTGAGGGTGAACTTGGTTGGATACGGTTTTGGTAAGATTTTGCTAAGGTATTATATTGATCTTTGTTGTCCAAACAATGTGCTCTTGAGCTAAAAGGTAGTCAAAATAGGGATAGTTGATCACCACTATTGATTTAGACTATTCTTTTATCAAGATAACACTAGCACAGTTTCGAGGTGAAGGATGATTGATCCTGTTATGAAACTAACTAGATTTTGTTTGAATTTGGTAGAGTCTCAATAACGCTTAGATGAAAATCTTGGTTTGAATGTTTTAGACAGCAAGGTAGTGGTATGCAAAAGGTGATGTTTGAAAAATGGTGTGAAGGTGATTTTGCAAGGTTGAACTTATTTTCCAAGTAAAAACTAGAGCAAAAAGGGTACCCAGAAATGGTTTCAGTTTTGTCTCCAAACATACAAAACAACTCTCTGTTGTGAATGTGCAGTGTCAGATGCCCAGGAATATTTAGCAAATGCGCAGCTCTGCACTGTGTATGCGTAACTCTGTATGCGCAGGACTGCATTGTATATACGTGGGATTGTGTTATAAATGCGCAGAAAGGGTATATGCACAGCAAGGCGATGTATATGCATAGGACTGTGTTGCAAATGCACAGAAAGGGTATATGCGCAGCAATACTATGTGAATACACAGCAGAAGTAAATGCACAACAAGATTTGGTAGATGCGCAGCAATATGGTGTAAATGCGCATGTCTGCAAAAGTTTTGCTTTTTGTTACCATTTGTCAATCTTGGCTTGTTTGCACGTTTTCCCAGGATGTTCAAAAGTTTGAAGTACTATTTTTGACTCAAGTTATTGCCAGAAAACATAGCAAGCAAGATGTTGTCATGATTATTTGAAACAAGTTTTGATGAATGAAAAACAAGCAAGTACAATCCTAAGGATGGCAAGGACAATATTCGTCGAATTCCAACTTGGATTTTACTCTAGCCACTTACATAAAGGCAGACAGTTAGATAGGAGAATGGTTGTAGATGGATGGTGCAATGAAGATTAAACTACAAATACAATTCTAATGGAGATGGATGATTGATAATGGAAACATGGTTGGAAGATTATGATGATAATGGGATTATGCAAATGCAATGAGGGTACTTTACCAAAGGCACGCTGGTAGAATTCCTGTAGAGTGAGATTGCTAAAGCTTGAGTGGATATAAAATGGGTGTGAGAACCTTGTTTATATAGGCTAAGGAGAGGCCAAATCCAATTGTCAATAGATCCATGATTGGAGGAATTATCTGTGAGGTGTACGGTTGAGGAAGCTTAAGAGAATGTGTGTGAATCAGAAGAGAACCAGTGTCCAAGCTCCTTTCATGAGTTATGGGAGTTAACAGATCTGATTGGAGAGTTAACTAGATAGATTGATCAGATGACTAGGTTGATTGGAGAGTTGACTAAATTGATTGACCAGTGAACTCAATTGACTAATTAGTTAACTGATTTGATTGATGAGTTAACTAATTTGACTGGAGGATAAATAGGACATGTGGGTGAGCAAATATTAGCTAATTAAATATTAAAATATTTAATTATGTGTGCAATATGGTGAGGTGGAAGATGAGGTGGAAGAATGATGTGGATTTATGAAATTTAGGACTTTGGAATAGAGGAATTTAGGATTAATTAAATAATTTAGGAATTATTTAATTAGATGAGACATTAGAAGAATTAGGCTATTTATATTAAATAAATTGATTTTATTTAATTATTAGAGGGATGTGATCCATTTAAATAAATTAGGATATTTATTTAATTGATAGAAGAATGAGAATAAAATAAATATTAAAATATTTATTTAATTCGACACAAACCAATTTTAGGTGTATATAGTATAAATATTCAACTTTGGATGGCACCACATAATATGTTTTTCCTCTACAAGGTACATGCATTTATGAGGTCAAAACTATAGCCACCCACTCTAAATAGTCACTCAACTCAACAGCTAAATCATAATAGTGTGTCCTACTTTTGGGCCTATTGGTTATGCCCTAAAAAAATCAAATTTATGACTTTGTGTTTAGCCCTAATTTCTATCTTTTCCCTTTTCTAATTTTTAATCTGAGAGTTTTTTTAATGGGCCCCATTAAAATCATGCTTCATATCCTATATCATGCCTCTATGTTTAATCTCCATGTTTCCCTCATGTCCAAGCTTCAAGTTTATCATGGCATTAAATTTGAATGTCTTTATGCCCGTGTGTTATATATGTTACATTTTTGGGGGCTTATATCTTATTGTTGTGATTCAATTTTGAACATGTGTTTCAACTTAATTGTACTCTTGAAGCCTTCTCACATCTATAGTTTGACTTGTTTCATGCCTTTGTCCTTGGTGGATCACAAAATTTTCTATTAAATCCAGTTGAGTGATATGCTTAAGTCTAGAAAGATGTTTTGATTCCATGTCACACACACATGTGCCTCAGACCCAAGCTTCAACTTGACTAGATTTTGTTTGACAACTTACATCTAGAATTATTTTGTCTTGTTGGTAGGAGACACGAGTCTCCTTATGTATTGGATTTGAATGGTGATTTGAGGTTTGTCGATCATGTTTTAATATAAATGGAGCTCATATTAGAGGACTCGAGCTCTTTTGTGCTAGATTTTGGAAGGAATCTAATGTCCAGTACTCAATTTATTTATTTCCTAGAAGACCTAACTTCTCTTATGTTTTTTAGTTGACCAGAGGTTTGGAGTTTGGAATACCATGTGATGGGGCCTGCACCTAGCAAAATTGGGTTGTTTTATCAAATTTTGTGGATCAGAGTATTGAAGCCCATAGTTAAGCTTTGTGATCTAAATGTTACAAACTATCATGTTTATGGAGCCTACTTTGGGTGGACTTGAGCTAATTATATGCTATATTTTGTTCATGCACTCACATTTGAAGCCAAAATGATTTTCTCTCCATGAACCAAAGAACCAAAATAAAGTGTAACTAAGCAAGGGATTCAAATTTGATGACATCAACAATTTTTCAAGTCTGACATGCCTTTTTACCTATGACTATCTATGTGGAGCTTGGGAGTGAGATGCTATTAATGTGTGGCTTCCACAAGTATACGTAGGGGTTGTCTATATGGCATGATTCTTGTAACACAAGGTGGATTTGTAGTGGACATGTGACATTTCAAACTATATTATATTGGTCTTTAGATCAATCACCAAGGTCTTGAGCACTTGTGTATTCCCATGTGTTTGAAAAGGGAGGTGTTAGGTGTATGTTGACATGTGTTGGCAAACCCAAAGCAGTTATAGCATATAATATATAAGGTAGCTCATGTCTAATTTGCAATGGATTTCACATCCTAAGGATTTTCAAACCTAGTTTCCCCTATCATATGTAGTTGAGTGGTAGCTCCATCTTTATTGGCAATTGAATTTGACATCTCAATGACTATTTTTCTCATAGGTGTGTGCATTGAGCTTAAGGGAGTTTTACAACCACCACATGGTGTCTCTAGAGGTGATATTATTAGTCCTTTAGACCCTAATATAGGTAACAATTATTTTCCATGCATGCATGCAAGAAATGACATGTATGTCTAGATTGATAAGAATATTGAGCCAATTAATTTCGAATGCCTTTTCGTGTATAAGTGGTGCTAAGAGTTGATTTTTCAAATGTGGCAGAGATGTTGAACATGTTGGCAAATTGAGGGTGATGTGTATCTCTCAAGGGTACTAGGTGTACCCAAATGGTGGGAATTTGGTGGTCCTACAATGTAGATTTGGTAGGGATTATTTTGAGATCCTGAGTGATGTAAGTCTTGGGGTTATTTTAAAAGGTAGGTGCCCTGATGTGTCTAAAAAATGTCTTCAAAGTCTAAGTGTGATGGCAAGTTGAAGACAAGTAGTTGTAAGAATTAATTTCTAGATGTTTCCTAGTGTAGACATCTAAAATTGACCATGTCTTTGTTAGGAATTTGTAGGTCAAATAAAACCAATTCCACATAACCCAATAGGAGAATAAGATACAGAAATAACCATAATGCAAAGATCAAATGAACAATCAACAAGATAACACAAGATATACCCTGGAAAAACCCTCAAGAGGGAAAAACCCAGCCTCCAAAAGCATCCACACTCATATGCATTATTCAACAATAAAGATATTACAATACATGCCATGAGTCTCCATGAATACCTCTGAACCATCAAGCACCTCCAATGCATCCTCCATGTGTCCAAGCATGAATCCACACATCACCTACCATGCTTCACAATATGCACTTACATGAGAGAGCTCA
Organism: Cunninghamia lanceolata; assembly: GCA_027924645.1. Classification (NCBI taxonomy): domain Eukaryota; kingdom Viridiplantae; phylum Streptophyta; class Pinopsida; order Cupressales; family Cupressaceae; genus Cunninghamia; species Cunninghamia lanceolata. The sequence goes on from BSBN01000074.1 coordinate 11,295,952, forward strand.
ATACAATGACAACCTCTCACAAACCTCCAATCCACCAACAATGAATTAGCCAACCAACCCAAACCATTAACAATGTGCTTGCTTTTATAGACCAAGCTCACACAAATACAACTTGTGGTATTAGATACAAACAATGTGACTAAAAACCATGAGCACAAAAGCATTGACCCCAAAATTAATTATTTTGCACAAATAATAAATATTTGCCTTATGTCTCCCAATGTTAAATACAACTTTTACAAGTTATACCAAATAAATATTTAATGTGGCTAAACACATCACTTAAGATGCACCACAAAAGAATATTTATTTTACATAACTAAATTAATTAATGTTATGCAAGGTGGACAACACCTTTTTCCCAACATTCTCCCACTTGTTGTATACATTGCATAAGGGTCAATCAATGAAATACATCATCATAGTCAAACATGAAACCACATGAATATCTAACATGCTCTCATGCTCCATCAAGATACTTGCAATAAAATCAAAGTAACCACCATCTCGAGCAAGAACTCCTCTCATCCTCCAACGTGCCACCTATGTAAGAAAAGGAACATGCCAAGGTAAAGATGCACCAATCCATTGAACACTAGCATCAAATCCAAGTGATAAGAAAAAATCCAAGTAGCTATCAAAGGTAAAAGCCCACATGACTGGAAATAGCACCCAAAACATATGCTAATATATCCAACCATCCATACCTCATAGGTATCAACAACATCAGTAAACTCATGCCAACAACATATCAAACCCATATACTACAACCACAAGCTCCATGTATAAAACCTATCAATGAAGAACACATACATCCAGGAACTCCCACCGCATGGGTAATGTCAAATCTGAAAATAGATCCAAGGCATATCAAGTCTATCAATCAACAATCAAACCAAGGTCTGGCTAATCAACAAGCCAATGTAGTATCAAGAACAATCACAATGATCCACACATGCAATATAAATTACTGCATACTCTCTCACAACATGTCACCATAACTCTCCCAAGTCCAACCATATCAACATGATCCTCTAGGAAGTAGCCATAAGATAGAGGAAGAAAACCTGTAAATCATAATGTCCTACCAACACCTCAAAGTGCAAAGCTGTGTCAAGTATGGTCTCTACAACCCCAAAAGAAAAGCCTCAATAACACCCAATCATTCAATCTCATAGATCAAATGAACATATGTAACATGTAACCAACATGGATGTAAGCCTCTCTAATCAAGGTAGATCAAACTCATAATCATTCCATAACCAGGAATAAGCCCAATCACATCTCCTAAACTCATCATAATGGAAATCATAAATCAAACCATATGAACAAAGAGATAACCATGCCAATGTCCCTCAAATGAACCCTCAAGATCCATAACCATGAGAAGATAAAACATAAAGCAAAATGCATCTAAAAGTATGGCCAATACCTTATAGATGATAAACCGCCAAGTAGACCAAGATTGGGGAATGGGAATGCCCCTCCAGGATACACCAAGTCACAAAGACTCTCTCCAAGAACAGTCTGCTCTAGGTCAATAATAAACTCACGTCCATATCTAGGCGTAGGCTCCTCAATCTATTTGTTGAAACCTCCAATGAGTAACCATCTCAACAAGTGTCTCTAATCCAAAGAGAACTCCAGCCTCACCTAAGTCTCCAAGTATCCAAGAGTACCTCCATGATCAATCCATGCTAAACTCTGAATGCAACAACGCACTATCATGAAGCTCCCAAGCACATGATCAATGTACTCAATACCAAGAGATCCAACAATATCACTATCAATGCTCCTACTGCACATCTGCATAATCAAGAAGCCCATCATGACATCATGATCTAACCATCTCCTTCTAGGAGATCACATGCACTACTACACAAATCCTGTCTCAAGAGAACCATACAAGACCAAAGTCAAAGCTCCAACAGCACATTTGCATAATCAAGGAACCCATCATGACATCATGATCTAACTATCTCCTTCTAGGAGATCACATGCACTACTACACAAATCCTGTCTCAAGAGAACCATACAAGACCAAAGTCAAAGCTCCAACTGCACATCTGCATAATCAAGGAACCCATCATGACATCATGATCTAACCATCTCCTTCTAGAAGATCACATGCATTAATGCACTCATCCTATCTCAAGAGAACTTGCATCATGTCAATACTCAAACTAGCATCCAGAGTAAACCAATACACAATACCAACATCTCTAAAACAAATGATCAACATGTCAAATTGACAAGTCATAAACAAACACCTCAGCCAAAAACTCAAAAAAGAGTCCACCATGGTAAACAAGAATGTCAACATCTCTACTAACATGAAGATAACCATCTACTAACAATGGAACTCAGGATGTCAAAGCACTCTCACTGAAACAAGAATCATAATCCAAGAGCCTCTCTAGGACACCCACAACCACTGTAGAAGATCATTCATCACAAATGATGAATCCATATTGCTGCCAAAGCTCCCACTGAATTGTGATACCGAGCTATCCATGACAACAAAGTAACCATCTCCTAAATGAAGATTATCCATGGCCCCAAACCAATCAAGGAATCCCACTGTAACATCAATAGCTCCCCAAAGGTCGAGTAAACCAAAATCTCCAACCAAGAAGATAAAACCATCACTGTAAAAATCTCACATAAAACCATGTATCCATGCTATCCATGACATCATGATAAATATGATATAAGTCCCATCAATCGACTATCGAGGCACTCTAATCATCCATCCTCTCATCCCAATGCAACATACCAATTTACAAATGACTACAGATAAGGCCAACTAACAAAGTCTGCATAAACACTGAATCAATCTCGTGGATAAAGACAAGCCACATCCAAGTCATCACACTATAGCCAAGGGGTAGCTAATCCAAAAAACTACATAACTCGTAGATCCAAAACAAATATAACATGCAAACTCATCATCACACTATTAATATGCAAACTAAGATATCAAAGCAGACTACCTATAGACTCCAAGACTCAAACACCAAATCAACTCTAGATTCGATTTGCCAATAAGTCCACAAATGAGCAACCATAGTCAAGGAACTAATCAAACATCCATGAGATAAGAACAATCCCCTAAAACAACACCACAACACCACCTATAATCATGAATCAAACATCATAGCCCATACCTGTCAATCGCATACATGATCATGTCGTGCCAATGCAAAAGTGTACTTGCATATCCATGACACCAGAATCATCATCATCGCTGGACTTGTACTCAACTCCCACTGAAACGAGACTCCAAGTCTCACATGCCTATCAACCATGTCCTCAAATCAGAAGATAACCTATGTACCTGTCTCCATCAAAGTCCAAACTCCAAAAACACCTGTAAACCTATATCTGGAAGTATCAAATATCAAAACCTACTATACCATGTTGATGGTCTCATAGCAACATGCACTCCCACAAGTTTGTGCCCAAAAATCTATCTGAATGCACTCATAAACACACTCTGAATCTCAGGCTCCTACAAGTGATCAAATAAGTATCAATCTCTTTGTGCACACCAAACTAAAAATCTACATGATCCAAACTATATTACACTGCAATAGCTTTCCAACGCCTATCTAAAATTCAAAATCCAATTTCGTATGCAAAAGTTATGAGCATAAAACTGTCTCAGAGCAATGCTGACTTTAGGCACCAAATTCTGACACAAATAGAAAAATCTGGTAGTTCTTGGAGAGGCCTTTCCGACACCTATAAGAAGTCGAAAAATTGATACCGTATGTGAAAGTTATGCCACCTGGAAGAAAATGCCCTCCTAGGGCTAAAAGTGGACCCCTAGTGGGACCCTGTACCCTGATGGCATCATCGCTGACGCAAACAACTGATTGAGCATGAGGTGGCGCTGACATGGAACTGTGCTGGCATCATCCAATAGTCTTTGATTGGTAGAATTAACACAAGGTTTAAAATTTTGTTTATTTTCCATTGGACTCCAAAATATTTACTCACAAGGGTTTAATTTTTAATACAATCCGAAATAATAAAAAACTTATTCGCTGCCATTATATTTTATTCGTTGTCATATAAAACACCTTTGAAATTTTCCAGCCACCATGGAAACATGTCTCTCTTTTTGTTTAAAGTTTTAAGGGCCCGCAAAGGGGGCTCCCGGTGCTGGTCAACCTAAGGCCACGGCCCTCCCTAGGAAAAAGGGGCGCTGGTGGGGAAATCTTCCCCTACTGGAGGTTGACATGGTCCGGTAGGGGCCGACTGACCGTGGTACTGGCGGTACCCCCGCGGTACCACTGCGTAGGGGTAGGGTACGCGGGTCTACGGACCCTCGCCCCCTATTAATTTTCTTTTTTTTCTTTTTAATTTTGATCTTGATTTTTCAGTGAATCACTATAGTTTATTTTTTAATCAATTTTTTTTTTCACAAACTATAGAAATAAACCATGTGTAGGGAAAATTTTTAATAATTTTTTCTGCAGTGTACCTACAACGGTCGTACGACCGTACCGACGAACATGGGGGACTAAATTTTTTTGCGTTTTTCTCCTGTAACCAAACATGGGCATATTGTATGTTTTTCTTCGCCTCTCGGGCCTCCTGGACTCAATGGCAAGGTCTGTTTTGTCCTAGGAGGTCATCTGTGAAAAATTCCTCCTCAAAACCCTCATCAGCCAAACCAAGAAAAGCCTCTTCAGCCATGATTTTTCAATCATCAGATCTGCAACATGCACAACAAATCTCCAATACCCAGAACCCCCATTTTGCAATACAACTTGCACAAAACCTTGTAATGTCCTCAATCCTTACATGCATTGCCATGGCTTCCATTTTGCACTGATCTACACACACAAGGGTTATCAACAAATTCACACCTCCCTCAACCATAAACATGGCTCTGATACCATGTGTTAGGAATTTGCAAATCAAATAAAACCAATTCCACATAACCCAATAGGAGAATAAGATGCAGAAATAACCATAATGCAAAGATCAAATGAACAATCAACAAGATAACACAAGATTTACCCTGGGAAAACCCTCAAGAGGAAAAAACCCAGCCTCCAAAAGCATCCACACTCATATGTATTATTCAACAATAAAGATATTATAATACATGCCATGAGTCTTCACGAATACCTTTGAACCATCAAGCATCTCCAATGCATCCTCTATGTGTCCAAGCATGAATCCACAAATCACCTACCATACTTCACAATATGCACTTACAGGAGTGAGCTAAATACAATGACAACCTCTCACAAACCTCCAATCCACCAACAATGAATTAGCTAACCAACCCAAACCACTAACCATGTGCTTGCTTTTATAGACCAAGCTCACACAAATACAACTTGTGGTATTGGATACAAACAATGTGACTCAAAACCATGAGCACAAAAGCATTGACCCCAAAATTAATTATTTTGCACAAATAATAAATATTTGCCTTATGTCTCCCAATGTTAAATACAACTTTTACAAGTGATACCAAATAAATATTTAATGTGGCTAAACACATCACGTAAGATGCACCACAAAAGAATATTTATTTTACATAATTAAATTAATTAATGTTTTTAATATAATAAGCGACAAAAAGGGGTGTCGATCCCATTATACATCAACCAAAAAGGCACACCAAAGTTTCATCAAATTTTCATAAAATAGAAATAGATCCAACCAAAAAGAAATAGCAAAAAAAAAAACCCAGACAAGGACACAGAGGATCAATAGCAAATCAGCAACAGATCAACAACCAAAAGCACAGAAAAAGCCCCCAATGGCTAATTGAACAACTGGTTTCAATCTTCATCTAGGAACTGGTAGAGATCCTGTACTCCTTGAGTTCTTTGTCTTTCATACCCTAGCTGGTAAGCTCGACATCCTGGATGACCACAACAATAGTGGCCGACCAGTGCATGACTTTCGCAGAGTACTTGGCTAGAATCTTGAACTTCCTCTCCAGCTCAGTGAGTCTAACTGAGAGGGCTTTTATCTCCTTGTCTTTGATGATTTTCTTACCACCCCTTTTCTTCTTGCCAACTTCCTTCACCACTTTCTCTGAGCTCACAAAGTCAGACCCATGGACATTGAGCTTAGGAATTACTGGGGCCATCATCGACTTCAACCTCCACCGTCTCATTTTTGTTCTCCTTGTTGACAGAAATTTCCTCACCCAACTGTTCAACCGCTGCCACCATCGTATCAACTTTGTTGTTTTTGTCATCAGAAATACTAGTACCCTCTAGGTCCTCAACATCCTCCTCCATCTTAGTAATCACCTTCTTTTGGGGAACATGACTAGGCTTATTTATAAGCCTCGTCGACCTTCTGGTCGACGGCACCCAGGGTTTACTTTCAGGCATGGAAAACTCCTCATCACCAGAGCTGTCACTTCCTCCATTACCTTCTTCAGAGCTAACCTCCACCACCACAAAAATATTTTTAGCCTTATTCTCGTTGTCTGTACCACTTCCCCCCTCCAAACTCACCCTATTCTTCTTCTGCAGGGTCTCATGGGAGGAATCGCCAATTAAAATCTTTCTTTTGACAGAAGTCTTAGCAGAGGTCTTAGGGGTCTAGTCACTAGTCTCGGGCTCAGGGATTTTACCTATGGTAATTTTTTTCTTTCCAGACTTGAGGGATTTGGCATACTTCTCTAGGGTGATTTTAGAAATTATCACCAGGCTAATCTTATTAGGGTTAGAGCAAGACGGTAGAGGAGGGTCAACCCTAGTAGCCATGAGGGCTTTAGGGGGCAGAGGGCTAAATGAAATTTATAAAGTCTGAAGATGAGCCCCTGATGGAGTAGGATAAGGGGCTTGTTGGGGTTGATGGCATGTTGTTCAATTGCAGACACAATCGAGGCTTCCAGAGACGATAGCAAGTGACAAAGAAAACTAATCAACTTGCTACAATGAAAATGATTTAGCAGAGCAAAATGATAGTGGAAAAAGCATCTGAATCTACCTTCGAGAGTGAAGTATTTTATAATCATGTGGTACACCTCATCCCATAGTTTCGGTAGAATTTATCTATCAAACCCTCCCTACAAGTTGTGCAAGTCCTCACCTTTCTTTAGAAATAAAGCCATACCTTTCGGGTCAGAGACTTTGCTCATTTTATTGTGTTTGATACCATTTGTAGACATACCCATCGCCATCCTGATCACTTCCTCTGAGATTTCAAACCCCACACTGCCCACCTTGACCTGTCTGCCCTCCAACAAACGCAGGAACTATATTGAGATGCTTTCATCATGACCTTGTAGGCATTCTGGATAGGAAGCCACCCCTCCGTCCTGACAAATGTGCCAAAGTGTCTCATTGCATTTGAACTCTTCACATGATTCAAGATCAGTACGAGACCTATCTCCCCCCATTTTTAACTTGCACCAATATCTCACAGACAAACTAGCAATGTAATAAATAGCAGTTAACTTAGAAATTTTCAATCTGCAGAAAATATCCCGCATACCAATAATCACACTCGAGTTAATGGGCAAAGTGTCTCTCCAGCCGCTGGGGGTGGCATACTTTCATAAATTCACAATATGTGAATGAGCATTCCCTTTCCTTTCATGATTAATTTTCATGAATTGGTCATAATTAGAGGATCTGCAGAGAGTTGTCGAGTTGATATTCCAAACAATCACGTGCTTGGGCATGTGAGACCCCTCCTTAGGCCTCCACATCTAACTGATGTGAGTTCAATCCTTCATATGGTGGTAGACCCAATCTCTAACAAGTCTGAGCTGGCTTGCAGTCATCACACCACCCAAATCACTAGTCCTCAAATCCAGCTAGCAATCAACACGTGATCCCATCTGGCACCTAATGTGCTCCCTAGGCTAGGAGATAGTCATGTTTATAAATTCAAACACAAGGGACCTAGAGTGGGACTTCTCTCCTTTTCAAGAAGGTTTTGAATCTAAACAAGTAAATTATTCTTTCTTTTCCAACATCTCCATGTGTCCAAGCTCTGCCCAAGGTTAGCCAACCCATCTGCAACTTTATTACCTTCACGGTACACATGCTCAATTTCTATATGCTTGAACCCAGAAATTAAGCAGACAATGTCATCCGTAATATCCTTCAACTTCCAGCCACTATTGGACTTGCCAAGAGTCGCCTCAATAATAATTTTTGAATCACCTTCCACTTGTAACTTGTGCACTCTCATAGAGAGCAATTTTGAGCCCCCACAGCAGGGCCAATCCCTCTGCCATATTATTAGACTGGACGTCGATGAACCCTGCATAAGCAACAATGAACCCACCCTAACTATCTTTGAAAATCCCTCCACCACTGGCCAACCCAGTGTTTTTTTTAGCTCTGTTGAAATTAAGTTTGATCCAATCCATGGGAGGGGGTCTCTACAGGGTGTTTTGTCTGGCCATCTTTCTGGAATTGTCGATCTTGGTCATGTCCGTTGTCATTCCCTAATTCTTGGCTATCCCTACTTCCACCAGAGTAGGGGATTTCTCAGCCTCATGAAGAGTGCTGGAGGATGTGTTCTCAGAGACCAACCTGCTAAAGGAGTAAAAGACCTCATTAGCAGTTCTAGCTTTTTCTCTGAATATTCTATTGTTCCTTTCTTTCCACACACTCCACCCCAAGTGTGGAGGAATTTGTCTTCATAGCTCTCTAATCCTGGGGTGAGAGAAAGGAGTAAGCTAGATTTGGGTGAAATCCATTAAGTTTTCAGGGAAGACCCACTCTAAGTTAAGTTTCTCTATAGTTTTTCCCCATATCTCTTTAGAAAAATCACAATGGAAAAGAAGGTGTTGAATGGACTCTTCTTCTTTTAGGCAAAGAACACATCTATTGACCAATTGGAAACCCCTTTTATTGAGGTTATCAGTAGTAAGGATTTTATTATGTGTAATAGACCACTAGAAGAAGTTTATTTTAGGGATCAACTTGTTGTTCCAGATACTCCTCCAAAACCAACTCCCCTGACCGATGTTGGTCAGCAGGTTGTAAGATGATTTAACCGAGAAGATCCCCTTTTGATCCTATCCCCAAAACATTTCATCTTCCCTAGGAAATATTAGAATTCTGTACTTGTTCAACTCCACTTGCAGCACTTAACACTCCTGATTCTCAGGCTGATTATTGCTCCCACATTCAGAGAGATTCTTCCACCGTCTTTGGCTGTGGAATTGTCTAGTAATGAAATTGATGACCAAGCTCCCAAAATAGTTAACAACTCTTTCCTTAGTGGTGTTGTTCTTCCTATTAGATAGAGGTCACTCCCTGAGCCAATTGTTCTCCCAGAACCTGATTTTGTCTCCCTTACCCAGCTTCCATTTGATGCCTTGGGATAGAGTGCTTCTGGTTTTGATCATTTTTTTCCATTAAATAGAGCCTTTGGGGAGGCTTTCGCTATCAATAACCCCTAATTTATCTCCATTTGTAGGTATTTGGCTTTCATAATTTGCACCTAGTCTTTCTCCTCCTTAAGGAAGGTCCAGCCAACCTTGGCAAGTAAGGCTTTATTCATCACCTAGATTTTTTTGATTCCCAATCCCCCTTGCAACTTCGGTAGGCAGACTTTGTCCCACCCAACCAGCGAGATCCTCTTCTTTTCCTCAACTCCAGTCCAGAGGAAGGTTCTTTGGACCTTCTCTAATTTCTTCACCATATATCTGGGCATTTTAAAGAGGGATAGAATATAAGTGGGGATGCCCTGCAACGAGGCCTTCAAGAGTTGATGTTTGCCATCTTGGCTAAGGAGTTTACCTTTCCATCCCTCCATCTTCTTTTGGATTCTTTCTATAACAATGTTCCAGAAAGTCGGGGTCACTTCCTTGACTGTGAGGGGTAGACCCAGGTAGGTAGCTGGGAGATTAGCCTTGTTGCATTCCAGGATGTTTCTCACCTTATCTTGCAGCTCCAAGTCAATGTTGAAGAAGAACACTTTGCTCTTTTCATAATTAATGCACTAGCTAGAAACATCTGAATAGGTGTTCAACAGATTTTTCTATCTTCTAGCCTCAACCACTAAAGCCACCCCAAAGATAGTATCATCAACAAACTGTTGGATAACAGACTGTCCCAAGGTGGACGCAGCTTTGACCCCCTTGAGGGCATGATTATCCAAGTGGGAGAGGATGTTTCTACCCAAGACCTCTGCCATAATTATAAACAGGTAGGGAGAAAGGGGATCTCCCTATCTAATACCCCTGCCAGCATCAAAGAACCCTTGAGGAGTGCCATTGACCAGGACCGAGTACTTGACAGTGGTGACACATTCCTTAATCAGAGTAAGCATTCTATCTTGGAACCCAAACTTCCTAAGGACCTTGAATAGGAAATCCCAAGAGATTCTGTCATAAGCTTTAGATATATCCAGTTTGAGAGCCATGCTCAGATTGTTACTTCTATCCATCGTGTGAATGATCTCATGGGTGGATATTACAACATCCATAATCTATCTACCAAGGACAAAGCCTTTCTAGTAATTAGATATAAGACTGTCCAGAAGCGGTTGAAGTCTGAGGACCAGAGTCTTTGTGATAATCTTATAAATGGTGTTACATAGGCTAATAGGCCAGAAGTCAGCCATGGATTTTGTGATGCTCTTCTTGGGGAAAAGTGCAATGAAGGTGGCATTGATCTACTTAAGGATTTTGTGAGTCCTAAAAAAGTCCTTGACTGCAGTCGTGACATCATAACCCACAATCTCCCAGAATTCTTGGAAAAAGGCTGGGAGAAACCCATCTGGGCTTGGAGCTTTGAAGGCCCCCATAGAGAATAAAACTGCCCTAACTTCCTCCTCCGTAATAAGCTTCAAAAGCCTGCAATTATCTTCCCCCGAGAGGATAGAGGGAATGTTGTCCAACAGCTTGTCTTCCCAACCTTTGTAGGAATGTTTCTGTGCTCCGCCAGGAAGTTTCTAAAGTATTTAGAGGCTAAGCTTCCCAGTTCCTTGTCTTCAAGAATTTCCCTGTTGTTTTCATCAAGCAACTTGGTGATTCTGTTTCTCTTTATGTGCTTCATGGATGACTGGTGGAAGAAAGAAGAGTTCCTATCTCCCTCCTTCAACCATTGAACTCTAGACTTCTGTTTCCATAAAATCTCTTCTTTACTGATGATGTCCTTAAGGTTGTTGAGCTGATCCTCTTCCATGTTAAAAGTATCCTCACTGGCATCCCCCTTGGCCATGTTATCTTGAACTTCCATTAATCTATCAGTAATGTGTTTGTTCTAGTTCATCACATTCTTGAAGCAGAATTTGTTCCATCCTTTAACTTTGTGTTTGACATGGGTAAGTTTTTGGGTGAGTCTAAACATAGGAGATCCATGCACCAGGATACTCCACCAATCAACAATGCAGTCTCTAAAATCCAAGTGAGAGGCCCACATAATTTCGTACCTGAATAGGAAAGGCCCCTTGGGGGCACCATCAATCTAGAAAAGGAGGGCATTGTGGTCAGAGATGGTGTGAGGAAGGGCAGTAAGGATAGAATTTTACACCATATCCCAATTAGAAGAGACAAGCAATATATCCAGCTTCACCTAAATCAGCTGGTCTTCCTTTATTCTATTGGTCCAAGAATAGACTTGATTATTCACCTCTATATCCATAAGCCCAGTCTGACTGAGGACATCTGCTAGGTCCACCATGTTGTCCGAGTAGTCCATGTAACCCCCAAATTTTTTTGAGGGGAAAAGAGGGGTGTTGAAATCTCCCCCCAGTAACCACAACGTCCTTCTCTCAACATTAATTTTAGGGATTAAGCCATCCCACAGTTCATGCAAGGTGAACAACACCTTTTTCCCAACAGTCTTGCCATCACCCGATTCATCTCACATATCTTCCTCTTACATTAATTAATAAAGTACTTATTTAACTAACCAATCCCATATCTCCCCTCCAACGTTAATTAAATAAAATTACATTTAATTAACCAATTTGATTATTATCCTAGCATTAATTAAATAAATTACAATCATTTAATTAATTAATTAATCATATTCAAACTTTTTCTAATGTTTCAGCCTTTAATTAAATAAATCAACATCTATTTTATTAAATCAGATATCCTTTCATCATTCTCCAAAAAATTAAATAAATACACAAATATTTATTTAATTTATCCTATTTCCCCCCTCAACCCATTAGTTGATTAAATAATCCCACCTAATTAACTAATTGAGCACTTGCACAATCCAAATCATGATTAGCCTAGGGCAATCTTGCACATGGCTCCAAAAATCCACTTTTCCAATCTCCACACTCCATCTTCTCCTAGAAAACCCTAGCACTCCAAATCCCTTGGATCATGGGCCTCATCATGGGCATCAATCACAAGGTGACACTTGGTGGCCTCTCATGCATCCTTATCTCTCAACCAACCCTAGCCATTGATCTCAAGAATCAATCTCATCCATTGATCCTCCACCCTCCAAATTCACTCACTTGAATGCATTGTTATGCCGCTTGCTTGAGCAACCTACATCCTCTCAACAACACCAAAAATCCTTTGAGCACATCCACTTAGGTTTAACAAGGACTTGTGTTGGTAAGAGATTTCTAGCTTTTATCATTAGTTTGCATGTCCTTATCTTAATCTTGAGTTTATGGTTTAGTGTAGATTTAATAGGTTGTATTTGCATTACATTATAATTGTTTATGATTGCATTTTCTTATATACACTGGGTCTTGAGATGATCATGAGAATCTAATTTGTTTTGTGGGCTACTTGTTTGATCATGAGTTTAATGCTAAGCAAGGAAATTTCCTAATGGCTCAAATGAATTACATGTATCACAATCCTGTGAGTTTGGGCAAAGCTATGTAACTCTAGATATAAACTTGTTTTTCTAATTTTTGAAGGGGTTGGTTGTTTCAAAATCTTTCCTACTATAAATGCTTATGTATTTTGATCAAGTTTATTTTAGAGAATCAATCCTTGTAGTTCATGCTTTTGTATGTTGCAAATAAGGGAAGATGTTGAATGTAAGAAACTCTTCATGGTTCAAGTGTCTCTATAATTGTCTAGGATCTTTTAGAAAATGTATATGCTCTATGTAATCCTGAGGCTACATTTGCTAGCATGGTCATGTAAATTGGTTAGTTAGTCCTTGCAAGAACTTGTAAAAACTATTTCAAAGTGTATTTGAAATAAATCTTTTCAATGTGTTATATGGGCTTTTCTTGCTCATTTATGGATTTGTGAAGAATACTTAATCATTTATGTTCTTAAAATATATAGGTATGCATCTTGAATGTTATATGGTGCAGGAGCACCATGGCCAATCTTGGCCTTGTGTTTGTCAAAGGTGTCTTAGGACAAGTTTGAGGTGTTTTATCACCCAAGTGGATGTAATAAGGTCTATAAGGACCAATTTCTATGTTTTTGAGTCATATTTTGTCATATAATGTCAAATAAGGTAAGAGTTTCTTTGCAAACTCTAATAATCATGCATTGGAGAAAGGAAAATGGTCACATAGTTTGATTTCTAGTTGTGGACCGTTGATAACTATTTGTACCATGTTCAAATACTTTCACACAAACTGAGGAGAGGGTTGTTGAAGGTTTTGGAGGATAAAATTTGGAATAAAACTCTATTTTCTCTACTATTTTCGTACAAAAATGTTGTTCCAGACCATACCACGACTCTGTACGGCCCTGTCACGTGCTAAAATCCACTGGAAGTGGTAGGGGTTTGTTATAGCTTTGATATGCACTTGGTTTGAGGGAAAACCATTTAGTTTGGAAGGAGATATCACATTTTTATAGAAAACCATTCTAAAACCCTGAGTTAGGGTTTTGAGGGCTAAATCCATGTGTAATTAAGTCATTCCACCAAGATCAGACCTTCCCAAAATTGGTGGTGTTAGTGTCCGAATCGGCAGAGGGTTTGCCAGCTCCAATGCACCGGCAGATTCGGCCAACAGATATGGGAGGTTGGGTGAGCTGCCTCCCCTTCACTTCTCATTCTACCACACCAAGGGGGCTATCCCTATAGCTAAAGATGTAACCTTGACTCACCCAATGACATGAAGATTTAGCTTTACAACAACAGGCTGAATACTCTCATTTTAGGACCAAGATTTGCATGATAAATCACAAGGCTGGCAACATTCTTTGACATATCTAACTGGTTGGGGATGAGAGTATGCAAGGGTCCTATTCTTACTCCTACAACTAACAGGTTGGAAATATGAAATGATTTGTATTAATGTTTTGGATGTAAGACAGGGGGTTTTGGATCATAACTACTAATCTAGAAGCAGACCGGTGCCTATCTCAGGGCAAGGAGTCAACTAGATGTATACAAGAGAATGGCTTGCAACTGGCATTCAAGTTTCAAGGGGTTAGAACTGGTATTTGCCTTACAAATACCACCCAAGAATGAGTACTCAACTGCCTCTACTTACAGACATCCTAGTTGACATATAATCTTCTCCATACTCAACTTAAAACAATTTAATGCACTCCTTGAATGGAAGTTAAAGATTAGGCATGTGATACATAAATCTATATCCTAGAATATGAGAAACCCTTAGCAACTAGATTCAAAAGAAGAGAATGCATACAACACATGGAGAGACAAATAAACACATGCAATAATGTATTTTTCATATAAGATGACAAGAAACTGAATATATGTGTAAGGTGCACTCAAATGCAACTCATAAACTCCAACAGAGATAAAATAGCCAGGAAAATGCTCTGTCTTTTGTTATTTTTCCCCCAAAAATGTCCAAGTCTTCAACAACCCACAAATGAGTAACACAGTCTGCATCTTATAGCAAGATAGTGTACTCAGCAATAATTACAAGACATTTCAAAATTTTGCTAGATACAGTGAACCACAGAGTAGCACTCAAATCATTGAATGTTCCAGGCAGAGAGAAGGAAGGGAGCAGGTGAGATCAGGAACTGTGCAGCCGCCCAAGATTTTCATCCTTGAATGTGGTAGCTAGCCGATCATCTCGACCAATACCTCTCTACAAATCTGCCATCAATGCCTTACCTACACGTGGGATGCAGCAGACTGCGTGTCTTGTGGTTTTCCCGCCAAGAAATGAACTGTAGATACATAGGAAAACCCATCTACTTTGGAAATTTGAAACGGGCCGTCGATTTTCCTCTATCACTGAGATCTTCGGCTCCTAATCATGCTAAAATCCATTGGCTAGTAGAAACCTGCCACGTAGCCCCTTTATCTTCCTATCACTGACCTTTCCTGCTTTTGTTTTACTTTTTTCGCCCATTTGTATATGCAAAAGAACATGCATATACAAACAACCGCCTACATACAAAGTGCGGACCCCAAATTGCTATAGAACAAATTGAAATTACAATCAGGTCCCGCCTTGTACATCTCTCTTTGCATATCCTCTCTGTATATTGCAGATACAAATGTAATATACATTCTGTGGATTTCAAATTTTTATGAAGCACTTTGAAATCGCTTTGAAATCCAGCTTGTATCTCTATTTTCTTGTATATCGGCATATACAATGCCATATACATGCAAACCGCGGACACCAGCCCAAAATTAGCCAAATCTGACTTTTGAATCGGGTCCGGCTTGTATCTTAACTTTTGCATCTTCACAATGTATATTGGCATATACAATCTGAAACATACATCCTGCGGACGCCAACCACTTCACCAATGCATTTAACCTTCTTGTCGCGTCTGCTCTGCATCTACCTTGCTTGCATATTTTGCTTTGTATCTCGGCCTTGTATGTGCAAACATACAATTGGTGGACTCCACCATTTGCATCCTTCCTTTGTATCTGTTGCTTGCATGTTTCCAATGTATATCGGATATACATTCACTTTTGTATATGCATCGACCGTCGGGGAGAGATTTAGCAGAACTGTCGATGACCGATATTATGCCGATAGAGCTTTTGTATATCCGCTGATATACATTTCCACTTGTATATGCCCCATTGTATGTTGCGAATGTATATTCGAACATACAAACAAAACATACATGCAATCCTTTGCACATACCTACGGACCTAACCACCACTTAGCCTGATCTGAATCTTCTTTTTTTTGACATCCGCCGCTTGTATAAACCCGTTGTATATCTGAATATACAACAACAACATACAAATCCCTATATGCAAGTGGGAATCTTCGATGGAATATACTTGCAATGTATAAGCCGATATGCATACAAAATGCATACAACTATTTTTTTAACTTTTTTGAAGCCGATTGAACATACAAACCGCTTTGTATTCCCGAATGTACATTTGAACCTGCATGTATATACAAAGGCACTGCAAAAAACTATTTTTTGCATTTCAACTGCAAAGGCTGAAAGACTTAGAATTTTTTGGGTTTTTTGTGAAGGGGCCTACAGATTTAAATACCTAAAACCTGAATGTTTATGCAGGCACCACCACTGGCTCTGTCTGGGGACGCATGCCTCTTGCAGGCATGGCGAGAACCATAGATCTCTGGAATGCAGACCAGTCCTTTATCCATTGGGCATAGAGTCGAAGCTGCACCAACCTACTTCACAAATCACATTTTAAAACATACTTGGTGGCCCAGGGCCACCAAAAAGGAAGAACCAGTATTTCCCTTTGTCAAATACCCTGTTTTCATCTGCATTCACTAGATCAAGCCTGAAAATACTGCCATTGTCTGCCCACAAACAAACCTTGTCATTTGCATATTCAAACATCTCATTGAGCTTGCTCCTGTCAACCTTATGTAAACAACCATCAGCATCAAGAAACATGTAAATTTCATATTTATCAAACAATGCATATTCATATGAAATATAACACATGTTATCATCTGTATTAGCAATATGCATTGCAAAATGATCTCCTAGCTGGACTAAAAAATGATAGCACTCAAAGTCCACCACAAAGCTAGGAGCATCAGGCCTCATTTTATCATAATTTGGCATATCAAAGATAAAGCTCTAAAATCCACAATTGTGCACTTCATGCACACAATCATCAGCTGCATCAAACTAGAAAGGATCATACTCAAGCACATCTTTGCAATAACCTTCATGACATATGTTGATTTTTCTTTCATCAGGATGAAAATCAGAATCCATATCAATAACAATGCCTTGATTTTCACCATACTCAAACAGATCCTCATCACTATGTGTCAAAAAAGGTTGATCCAAGTGTTTCAGCTTCATTATGGTATGCCACTGGTTCATGGGCAGCAGAACATGCATTTTCATTACCAATGAATTCCTTGTGTAGAGGAGTATTAGCCTGTGTGTCATAAACAAAACTATAATCAAATAAAGAACAATCATGCTCAGCACTACTACTTGTTTCAATCTTTGATTGCTCTTCATCATCTCCATGTGTATGAATAAAAGGCGATGATTCAAACATGGAAATGCTCCTTTGTTTTCTTATTTCTTCTCTATCTCATGCATAATACTCACAATTATCTCCACAAACCCACTCAAACAAGTATTCACTACTGTCCATAACCTCATCATTGTTATCAGAATCAGATACCTTAACCTCAACTTGGGAGTCATCATTGATCCTCTCACTGGCATCCCTCACCGGTGAATGATCTAGTTGAGCACTGTTATCAGCATTATGTTCAAACATAGCAGTCTCAACTTCTATCTTTTCATTTTCACATTTTTCTTCAAATGATGCCATGATCACTTGGTCATTTGCAGCCGTACAACTGTTATTCACACCAAAGCCTGTGGACAGGGAATTCTGTATGTGCAGATTTCTCATTTTTTCTATATCTTCTAAAAACTTGTATGCCATCTGCATACTTGTTATATTAAATTCCCTCAACAATGCACTAGAGCCCTTCTCAAAAGCTTCAAAATATATGCCAATGCAGGCTGAAGTATCAGGTCTGAAGTCTTCAGGGATTTGTGAAAGGGCAACTGCAAATCTATGACTGAAATCAATACTGGGCTCTTTATCTTGTCTTCTAATTTCCATTGCCCTTGCAACAAGATCAGTAGGTTCTCTTGCAAATTCTTCTCTAAAATAGTCAACAAGTTCATCCCAACAGGCAAAGGATCTCTTTGGAAAGCTCAAATACCAATCTCTAGCTCTAGCACTAAAGGATCTAACAAAAAAGCTCATCCACATATCCTCATCTCTAAATGATTTTTTCTCCATAAAGCTGTGAAAATTTTGGATATTTGCACCCCCATCACACACATTGTGTCCACTAAATCTAGGCATCTGATTATAAATTTTAGTAGGCATGCTTTCAACTTTCTAGCCAACCCATGACAAATCTAATTGGTCAAATAAAGGACCAAAAGGGCTAACAAGAGGTTTAGCATTCTGACCGGCAGACACAACAGGGTTACTATTATTTAACTGAGCCTGTCGAGCCTCTAAGAATATCAACCTATTTTTTATCTCTTCAATTTTTTTACACAACATTTCATCTCCCTCTTGACTGAGTATGTGTGAATACATATTTGGATTCATATAAATTTCACTCTTAGACATCTTATGTCTGTCTAAGACCTAAGGCTTCCCCTTGGCATCTAGCTTATGTAATAAAACAACAAATACAAGTGGGAAGAAACCATGTACCTTTTCTCATCCAGATGCTGAAGTCTTGAAAAAAAATCTTTTATCACAACAACATACATCGGCCTTTCATGTGCACTAAGAACTTTTTTTTTTACAGAGTCACCACCTCTCCAAAGAGGATAAAATTTTCAAACAATTGAAAGCTCATCAAAGAACAAATATTTTTCTGAGTTCAATCCACCAGCAGAGCACCACTATTCACATGAAAGATTCAGATATCTAGTAATGATTTCACACTATTTGACTCTCCCAAGCGGAGTCGCCATTTCTGTTAGTGACTTGGATGGGCCACAAATAACTCTTTACATCAACTCCCCAGTAGAGTCACCATTTCTGTTAGTGTCCGAATCGGCAGAGGGTTTGCCAGCTCCAATGCACCGGCAGATTTGGCCAACAGATATGGGAGGTTACGTGAGCTGCCTCCCCTTCACTTCTAGTTCTGCCGCACCAAAGGGGGTATCCCTATAGCTAAAGATGTAACCTTGACTCGCCTAATGACATGAAGATTTAGCTTTACAACAACAGGCAGAATACTCTAAATTTAGGACCAAGATTTGCATGATAAATCACAAGGCTAACAACATTCTTGGACATATCTAACTGGTTGGGGATGAGAGTATGCAAGGGTCCTATTCCTACTCCTACAACTAATAGGTTGGAAATATGAAATGATTTGTATTAATGTTTTGGATGCAAGATAGGGGGGTTTTGGATCATAACTACTAATCTAGAAGTAGATCGGTGCCTATCTTGGGGCAAGGAGTCAACTAGACGTATACAAGAGAAGGGCTTGCAACTGGCATTCAAGTTTCAAGGGGTTAGAACTGGTATTTGCCTTACAAATACCACCCAAGAATGAGTACTCAACTGCCTCTACTTACAAACATCCCAGTTGACATACAATCTTGTCCATACTCAACCTAAAACAATTTAATCCACTCCTTGAATGGAAGTTAAAGATTAAGCATGTGATACAGAAATCTATACCCTAGAATCTAAGTAACCCTTAGCAACCAAATTCAAAAGAAGAGAATGCATACAACACATGGAGACAGACAGATAAACACATGCAATAATGCATTTTTCATATAAGATGACAAGAAACTGAATATATGTGCAAGGTGCACTCAAATGCAACTCATAAACTCCAATAGAGATAAAACAGCTAGGAAAATAATCTGTCTTTAATTATTTTTCCCCCAAAAATGCCCAAGTCTTCAACAACCCACAAATGAGTAACACAGTCTGCATTTTATAGCAAGACAGTGTACTCAGCAATAATTACAAGGCATTTCAAAATTCTGCCAGATACAGCGAACCATAGAGTAGCACTCAAATCATTGAATGTTCCAGGCAGAGAGAAGGAAGGGAGCAGGTGAGATCGGGAACTGCGCAGCCGCCCAAGATTTTCATCCTTGAATGTGGTAGTTGGCCGATCATCTCGACTAATACTTCTCTACAAATCTGCCATCAATGCCTTACCTACATGCGGGATGCAGCAGACTGCGTGTCTTGTGGTTTTCCTGCCAAGAAATGAACTGTAGATACATAGGAAAACCCATCTGCTTTGGAAATTTGAAATGGGCCGTCAATTTTCCTCTATCACTAAGATCTTCGGCTCCTAATCATGCTAAAATCTATTGGCTAGTAGAAACCTGCCACGTAGCCCCTTTATCTTCCTATCGCTGACCTTTCCTGCTTCTGTTTTACCTTTTTCACCCATTTGTATATGCAAAAGAACATGCATATACAAACAACCGCCTACATACAAAGCGCGGACCCCAAATTGCTATAGAACAAATTGAAATTGCAATCGGGTCCCGCCTTGTACATCTCTCTTTGCATATCCTCTTTGTATATTGCAGATACAAATGCAATATACATTCTGCGGATTTCAAATTTTTATGAAGCGCTTTGAAATCACTTTGAAATCCAGTTTGTATCTCTATTTTCTTGTATATTGGCATATACAATGCCATATACATGCAAGCCGCGGACGCCAGCCCAGACTTAGCCAAATCTAACTTTTGAACCGGGTTTGACTTGTATCTTAACTTTTGCATCTTCACAATGTATATCGGCATATACAATCTGAAACATACATCCCGCGGACACCAACCACTTCACCAATGCAGTTAACCTTCTTGTCGCATCCGCTCTGCATCTACCTTGCTTGCATATTTTGCTTTGTATCTCAGCCTTGTATGTGCAAACATACAATTGGTGGACCCCACCATTTGCATCTTTCCTTTGTATCTGTCGCTTGCATGTTTCCAATGTATATCGGATATACATTCACTTTTAGCAAAACTGTTGATGACCGATATTATGCTGATAGAGCTTTTGTATATCCGCCGATATACATTTCCACTTGCATATGCCCCATTGTATGTTGCGAATGTATATTCGAACATACAAACAAAACATACATGCAATCCTTTGCACATACCTGCGGACCTGACCACCACTTAGCTCGATCTGAATCTTTTTTTCTTTAACATCCGCCACTTGTATAAACCCGTTGTATATCCGAATATACAACAACAACATACAAACCCCTATATGCAAGCGGGAATCTTCGATGGAATATACCTACAATGTATAACCCGATATGCATACAAAATGCATACAACTATTTTTTTAACTTTTTTGAAGCCGATTGAACATACAAACCACCCTGTATGCCTGAATGTACATTTGAACCTGCATGTATATACAAGTGGCCTTGTATATACAAAGGCACATGCAAAAAATTATTTTTTGCATTTTTCAACTGCAAAGGCTGAAAGACTTAGAATTTTTTGGGTTTTTTGTGAAGGGGCCTGCAGATTTAAATGCCTAAAACCTGAATGTTTATGTAGGCACCACTAGGTGGAATGGGACTATGTAGGGTAGGTTTATTACTTTTGGTGATCATAGAGTTTCATAATGGAGTTGGGACAGAGTTTTTTGAAGATCTTGCCTAATATTCACATGTATTAGGCTAAATAGGAGTGGGTTGGATAAAATAGGCAACTAGAATTTGTAGCAGTGTACAAAAGTGGAAAAGTTGGACCATTTGGAGTGTAAGAAGGGGTCCTGAGTTAGTTTGGGGATTTTGGAGTGTACTAGTCCTAGGGTTCCTTTGTAAATGTGGCCTAATTAGGCCTAGTTGCAGGAGGTTTGTCATAGATTTTGAAGCATTTGTTCTTAAACAACCCTTACCCATTTTGAAGTATGTCATCAAAAAGCCAAATGGGTACTCCAAACTATCTTTGTTTCCCTGACACCATGCCAATTGTGAAAGTTATGGTTTGACAAACCCTAAAAGAGGGCTACAAGGATAACTGTCCCATTTCAAAGAAAGTGCTACCAAACCATAGTGTAGGTGGAAGGTGAGTGTTGAGTGGAGTTAGTGGGAAGGTTTTAACATCCCCTTTGCATCAAAGTGGTATTAGAGCTTAGGGATTAGATCCCTTGAGGGAGGTTGGTTGAAGGTTGCATAGAAGAAGGTTGGAAGTGGTAAAGTCAAGATGCCTCTGAAGAACAGTGGAACTGTGAGAGAGTTGCAGGAGTTGAAAGAGAGACATGCTAAGTTGTTGGAGTCTCATAATGCTGTTTTAGCAAGACTTGCTGCCCTGGAGTCAAATCAGAGAAGAGGTGTTGCATTGGATGAGGAAAGTGATGAAGATGAAGGGGAAGAGTTTCAAGAAGCAAAGAATGAGGAAGAGCATTTGGACCCTGAGGAGCAAAAGTTCACAAGGCCATTAAAAGAAGTCAAGGATGATAAACATAAGGTAAAAGTTGATTTTCCCTCATATGGATGAAATTTAGATGATGAAGAGTTGCTAGATTGGATTGCAGCCATGGATAATCACTTTGAGTGTGAAGATGTACCTGATGAGCAGAAGGTAAAGATAGCAAAGAAAAAGCTCAAGGGCCATGCATTATTATGGTGGGACTATGAACAAGCTAAGAGGAGAAAGAAGGGTAAAGCAAAGATAGTTGCTTGGGACAGAATGGTTGCAAAACTCGAAGGTAAGTTTCTTCCTAAGGATTTTGAAGTTCAATTGTATAAGAAAATCTGAGATCTAAAACAAAAAGAATTAGATGTTGAAACTTATACTGATGAATTTTATAAGTTGAGCATAAGATCTGGAAGACAGGAGGATGAGGTTGTAAAAGCTGCTAGGTATCTAGGTGGTCTTAGATTTAACATTCAAGATGAATTGGTTATGGAAAATCCAAGATTTGTAGAAGAATTTTTTCAAATGGCCATTAGAGTGGAAGAAAAGTTAAAAAGAAGACAAGATAAGTCTATGAGAGGCAGAGGCAACAATGCAAGAAGGAGAGGAGCATTCCCTACTTCAAGGCAGTCCTATGAAGAACAAGAAGAAGCAAGCAAGATCAAGGAACAAGTGGCTGATTCTAGAGGTGGTTTTAGAGGTTCAAGAGGCAGATTTGGTGGAGGTAGAAGTTCAAATACATTTTTAGGAATGTACTATAATTGCAATCAGTTTGGACATCCAGCTTTCAAGTGCTCTAATAAATAAGCCTCTAGTTCAAACATTGGTGAAAGGAGTCAACTAGTGCAAGAAGATGAATGTGAAAGTGCTGGTTCATCTATTCTTCATGCAGCTCCTGAAGTTGGTGATGCACTCATGGTGAGAAGGACCCTACTTAAGACCTCTAAAGAGAAGGAACCATTGCAAAGGAGAGCCCTATTCATAACTTCATGCAAATGCAAGGATAAGGTATGCAAGGTAGTCATAGATTCAGGATCTACTGATAATATCTATCATGCGAAATGGTAGACAAACTGAAGCTAGTAAAAGTCCCTCATGAAACTCCATATAGGGTATTTTGGTTGAATAATGATGAGTCTCTTTTGGTAAATGAACAAGCATTGGTTGAATTCAAAATTGGTGGCTATGAAGATAAAGTGCTTTGTGATACTGTACCTATGGAGTGTTGTCATGTTTTGCTTGGGAGACCATGGCAATTTGACAAGAATGCAATATATGATGGAAGGGATAACACTTACACCATTGAAAAGGATGGAAGTGCTTTTGTACTAACACCATTGTAGGGAGACACTAAGGAGCAGACCAAAGAAACAAAGGCCATTATGTTTGGCAATAAGGACTTTATGGAGCATAAGGAAGACAAGCATGAAAAGGTTGCAGCCCACACCTATATAGTGAGTTTGGAGAATAAAATGAGTTTGAGAGGTAAGAAGGATGACAAGATAATAGAGGCAGTTAAAGAGCAAGGTCAATTGCTGATGGAGTTACAATATTTGCATAGCAATGTCATGGTTGGGACAGTAATCTGTCATTTGGTGGAGAACAAGGCTAATGGGCAGTTTAGTTTAGTCAAAACAGTGGTTCAAGGACCTATCATGACAACAAGTCATCAGTCTGATAGCACAAGGAGTTGGAGGACAGAGGTAAAGGCAAAGGATGGACAATTCCATGGTGATTGGGAAGGACAAGGAGAAACGAGTGAATGTGCAACAAAGGTAAGGGACAAGCAAGTCCAAGGAGCAGATGGTAATGATGTGTTGGAACGCAAAGGACTAGTTGTAGCATCAAGGTCAGATGTGAGACAAGACAGAGTGCAGATGGCAGGTCAGTTTGTGAGGAGCAAACAATATCAAGGTGCAAGCAATGACAAAGTTGCAAGGCATCCTGAAAGATCACAATATTTGATCCCATGGAGGAGATCTCTAGACCAAAGAGCCTTTGGAAAGCAAGGAGAAGCTGAGAAGAAGCATGGTGTAGGGCAAAAAAAATCTCATGTGACATGAGTCACTTTTCAGGGGGGTTGTATGGTGCAGGAGCACCATGGCCAATCTTGGCCTTGTGTTTGTCAAAGGTGTCTTAGGACAAGTTTGAGGTGTTTTATCACCCAATTGGATGTAATAAGGTCTATAAGGACCAATTTCTATTTTTTTGAGTCATATTTTGTCATATAGTGTCAAATAAGGTAAGAGTTGCTTTGCAAACTCTACTAATCATGCATTTGGAGAAAGGAAAACGGTCACATAGTTTGATTTCTAGTTGTGGACCATTGATAATTGTTTGTAACATGTTCAAATACCTTCACACAAACCAAGGAGAGGGTTGTTGAAGGTTTTGAAGGACAAATTTGGAATAAAACTCTATTTTCTCTACTATTTTCCTGCAAAACCGTTGTTCCAGACCATACCATAACTCTATACGACCCTGTCACATGCTAAAATCCATTGGAAGTGGTAGGGGTTTGTTTTAGATTTGATATGCACTTGGTTTGAGGGAAAACCATTTAGTTTGGAAGGAGATATCACGTTTTTACAGAAAACTGTTCTAAAACCTTGAGTTAGGGTTTTGAGGGCTAAATCCATGTGTAATTAAGCCATTCCACTGAGAGACCTTCCCAAAATTAGTGGAATGGGACTGTGTAGGGTAGGTTTATTTCTTTTGGTGATCTTAGAGTTTCATAATGGAGTTGGGATAGAGTTTTGTGAAGATCTTGCCTAATGTTCACATGTATTAGGCTAAATAGGATTGGGTTGGATAAAATAGGCAACTAGAAGTTGTATCAGTCGACAAAAGTGGCAAATTTGGACCATTTGGGGTGTAAGAAGGGGTCCTAATTTGGTTTGGGAATTTTGGAGTGTACTGGTCCTAGGGTTCCGTTGTAAATGTGGCCTAATTAGGCCTAGTTACAGGAGGTCTGTCATAGATTTTGAAGCATTTGTTCTTAAACAACCCTTACCCATTTTGAAGTATGTCATCAAACAGCCAAATGGGTACTCCAAAATATCTTTGTTTCCCTAATACCATTCCAATTGTGAAAGTTATGGTCTGACAGACCCTAAAAGAAGGCTATAAGGATAACTGTCCCATTTCAAAGAAAGTGCTACCAAACCATAGTGTAGGTGGAAGGTGAGTGTTGAGTGGAGTTAGTGGGAAAGGTTTTAGCATCCCCCTCTACATCATTATAGAGCCACACTTTTGGTATTCATGTGTATGTCTATTTCTCGTGTTTTTCATGCTAATATGTTTATGTTGGGGGGTTGATGATTGACTTAGTTTCTTAAATATGATCAAGGCACTAATCTACTACAAGTTATTGATGAAGGATCATCCCAGGGGTGTAAAATCAATCTTGCATCAACCAAAATTATTTTCTTTTACTTGTTTGTTTTGTTTGTAGGTTTTCACTTACTTTCCAGTCATAATCGGTTACCAAATATCCTACTGCATTTCACCTCAATTACACATCTCACCTCATGATTGGGATAACATGTTCTACAATGATCTTTCAATGTCATATTCAATTTCCATATGTTTATGATCATTGTAAAGACATAATTTAGTTTCTAATCTTTAAACGACTTAATAGGCTTACACTTAGTTTCATTGTTAATGGCTTGTGATAGCTTTCTAGAGTTTGTGGTAGCAAAGTAACACATATCAAGGTACATTCAACCCATGAGTGCTTATGGTATAAACCACATGAAGATCCATTGTGCCACTGCATTTAATTTGGAAGATTCATTTATACATTTAGTCGACTACATGTTTCATGAGGCATTGAGCTTTGCGCCACCTTGCAACTGACTGTGATCATTTCTGAGGCTTGAGATTGTTATATAAACATTATTTATAACCATTTTAAGGAAGTGAGAGTGAATTTAAGATGAGATAAGGAAGATAGTTCTAATGTGAAGCTCAACATATGGAATTGCATTGTAATTTCATTCGAATTATATAATTTATATATCTGTAACCATACAGTTGAGGCATAGCAATATTGGAAGCCCATTTTAGTAGATTGTGATTCATTCATGACTGAGAATTAATAAATATCATATTGTTATTTTATTGTTTTCATTAATATTCTACTATGTGAATGTGTGTTGTCTCATTTCACTACATAGTTCGATAATCCTTCATTAGATCCTCCATCCATGACTCCATCAAAGTGGTATCAGAGTGTAAATTTTAATCTTGAGGAGAGGGAGAGGGAGCTAGTATGCCAAAAAAATTTCTTGTGAATAGGTCATTAAATTGAGGTATCCTACAAGAATCTTGACAATATATTGTCCATTGAGAGGTAGTTGTAAGGAATGATTGTAGATTGATTACCAACTTAAGGTAGTTTGCACCAAATCCTAGTGAGAGATGCCATCATGAGGAGTTCAAGGTGTTGCTAACATTAATGGAAGAAATATTTGAAATGATGAGGCTAATGAAAGTCTGATTGGATGCAATAGAAGAGGATATGAAAAGAGGCCTAAACCGTAGAAATGATGATGAGATTGATGAAGATGTGAGTGAAAGAGGAGATGCACAAATTGCTAAGCGAGATCTTGAAAACCTAGAAGAAGAAGAAGAAACATATCAGGTGAAAATGTTGAAAACTATTTTCAAATTTGGTAAGAGAACTAGATTGAGATATCTAATTATTCTTTTTGATTTGAATCCTACAAAATTGATTTGATTGGATAAATGGTTTAGATGAATATTTTGAGTATGAGGAAATTTAAGATCCTGAAATTGTTACGATTTGCAAAACCAAATTGAAAGGACATGTTGTTGTTTGGTGGAAAGAAGTATAGTTAGAAAGAAATAGGAGAGGGAAAATAAAAGATAATAAAGTGGGATATGATGGTTATAAAGTTGAAGAAATAATTTATAGGGGTGTGAGTTAGAATTATTGAAAAAATTACAAAAATTGAGACAAAAGGATAGGACTATAAAGGAATATATCGCAAAATTTTATAAGATGATCATTACGATTGGACATAGTGAAGAAAGAAAGGAAAAGGTTGCAAGATATATCAATGGATTGAAAGGAGTACATCTGAGGAGAACTAAGTTTGGCAAGGTGGACAACCATAGAGGAAGAATTTTAGTTTGCAATCAAGGTAGAGGAGTAAATGAATAAAAGATTTGAGAGCATATAACAATGGAGTCAAGTGATGTCCAGAAGCTTACTTGATAAGTCCAAACCTAAGAGCCTTAATTAAGTACTCTCACATTTGTGGATGCCTTTGGGAAGATTTTTCATGAATAAATTAGACTTGAGATATTAAGAAAAATTGATCTCATAATAAACTTGTGTCCACCAAAGATGATCACCTTTAGAATCTAGAACTGAGTGGCCAAGTAAATCAAATTTTATAAATTGTCATGTATCTATGATAAGCCTTGGATAAATTCATGCCCATTGACATTTTGGGTGCATCCCTAACAATTGAACCATCAAACTAAATCTTTGTGCACCACATGTCCCCCTAGGAATGCATTGGATGATGCTTTTGTTCAAAGTAGAACCAACAACCCAATTTAATTAGATTTAATAAAATATCCATATCCATAGGAAAGACTAGATGTACTTTAGGATCAAGTTTATAACCAAGAAAGTGAATAAGGCAATTTTAATAAAGTGTTCATGTCTATTAGATGGTAGATTTTTGAAATCTAGACCAAGAATCACCCTAAATTCAAGTTAACTTAGTATCTCTTGTCTAGTAAAAAGTATATTCAAGTTTAGAGTTGTTAAAATATCTCGCAGACCCCAAATTTTAAAATTTAGATCTAGCTGTATCCTAACATCTAGAATGCAAAGGATTCCAAATCCTAGTTCCCATTGGACCCTAGTGAAGTTAAGTGAATTAGAATCCTTAAAATGACTTACATCTGTAGTCATCACTAGGATATTCGAGTCAATTCATTCACTAGGAAAGTTTTTTGACCATTTATTGACTAGAGTAAACCTTCATGTGACATGTGTCCCTTGGAAGACAAAGAATCTAGAATAAGTATCATAGGGCCCAGACATGAGACCTAGTGTAATTCAATTAACTTATTATCTCACATCCAAAGTGCCAAGAGCATTCAAGTCTAAGATTCCATTCGACTCAAGTGAGTGAGTAAAATCTTGGTTATAAATCCCTCACATTTGACTATCCTAAGTGATCAAGTTTGTAGCACTCAACAAACCTATAATTTCTTAAATATTTAGTTAATTTAGTGTCTCACATATAATAGTAATGGTAAGACTTAATGTCCAGACTTTACATTTGCTAAATAGATAAAACCACATGAGTTTGGTTTAGATTTTATCATGCCTATGTGATATCCAAATTATGTAATAATAATCTCATCGAATTCCATGCTTCAGTGGCCCATGAGCAAGATAAAACCAAGGGAAAAATTATGGTTGACTTAACAAGGGAAATATTAATTGTTATAAGACCACATTATTTTATCATAGATAATATGAATAGAAGCTTAATTGATTAAAAAATTAGGTTTGATTATTGGTATCTTGGTTAGGGTGTTACACTAATGCATTAGTCCCAATCTCAAATGGTTGTTGAAGATCTAATAATGTAAGTGCTAGTGTAGAACATAATTTACGTTTTAATTCTTTGAATGCTTTTTGTTGTGTAGCTGTCAGATGATTTTTTCTTTAGTTCCACCTTTGATAACTTGGTTTAGTGGCCAAGTCACATGAGAAAAACCAAGTACACATCTCCAATAGAAATTTTCTAATCCCAATAAGATGTAGAGCTTTGCAAGATTCTTTAGTTGTGACCATTCCTAGACGAATTAAATCTTGGTTAATTCACATGCACTCTCTATGCATCTACTATATATGCTAGATAATATATCTCTTGGGTGAAATTTGAACACTTTTACATGGTTGCATACTTTATCCAAAGTGTTGAGTGATTACTCTATACAAAGCATATGTTCATTCAATGTTTTTCTAAAGATTAGGACATGTCATCAAGGTATACTACAATGAATGAATTGGTGAATGGTATTAGAGTGTCAGTCATCATCCACATGAATGTAGCTAGGGAGTTGGTGAAGTTGAAGAGCAGGACTAACCATTCAAACAAACTTTATTTTTTCTTTAAAGACTACCTTCTAGATGTCTATAGGTTCAACATGAATCTAATGATACCTAAACTTAAGATCAATTTTGGTGAATAATTTTTAATTGGATAGCTAGTCAAACAAGTCCTCAATCCTTGGAAGAGGGTAGTAGTTCTTCATTATGATCTTGTTGAGAGGTCTATAATCAATGTACAACCTCCATTTGTTGTCATTCTTCTATGCAAGTGGATTTGGGTTGATGCAAGGTGATGAGTTAGGCTTGATGGGTCATTTATCCATGAGTTCATAGATTTTTTAATTGATTAATTTATTTTCCTAAAATTATTTGTGGCATATAGAGGCATTAGGTAGAGGTAGTTCATGAATCAAATCAATCATTTTCCTTACCACACAGTGTGTAGGCACTTCCTTTGGTGAATAAAAGATATCTGGTGCAGTCACGATAGGAGGGTTCACAGAATGAACTGTACAGCCGTGCAACAAGAGTAACACAACAGAAGCAACTCAAAGATATGAAACAAATATAGATTCATTCATTCAGTATATCACATAATTCAAATACAATCTGGCTGGCATCATGCGGGCTTACAATTGGGCTCATAGGCCTAATTACAGAATATCAGAATATGCACAAGATATAGCGTTAAAGCTCCTTTGTGTGAAAATCCAAACTATGAACTTATGTTAATGGTCATGACTACTTTCCTAGGCATCTATTACATCAATATATATCATCTCCAGTACAAAATATTCCTCCGCATCGGCCAAGGAAGATCACAAACTCCAATGAAGAGCTATAACGTGTGTACATGGATAGGTAGGACCTAATCATGTAGAACACCTCCGCAAATGAATGACATGATGTGCGAATCTTAGGGAAGGTTGGCCATGAACTAAAGATCATTGAATGATGTGTCTTTAGGCTCCAAAAATTGAGGAATGCTCCGCAAGCCTTCTCCTTTAGCTAATTATCAAAGACTGCTAGGATGCTCTGTTATGAGAAAACAGTCGATCTTCTGATAGCGATAACTTTTTGGTAACTAATCCAAATGCTTTGAATTTTGGATATGATGTAGATGAATGAATCTAGATGCTAAGTCTAGATCTATAAGATGTGAAATGCAACTAGGGTAGAATGCGGACCAAAATACAGAAACTGCTTCTGACTGAACTGCCTGAACTGAACTAGAAAATGAAAGGAAACAAACTGAACTACAAACAAATTGAAATGCAAATGTTTTTGGTTGATGCAAGATTTCTCTTGAACCGAGATGCTCCTGCATCAATATCCATGTATTATTCCTTGACTTGTGGTTCAACTCAAAGGCCTCTATTGCTATTTCTAGATGAACTATGATATGAACTAGTGTAAGGACATTCTTTCATTTAGATCTTAGCATCAAATACACAAATTTTTTACTAGAAATTAGTATCTTCATACACTAATCGGTGCTAATGAGTGAGAGCTAAGGAACTACTTTTGGTATGCAATATCTCTTATCACCAACAACTATGACAAACATTTCTTGAATTTTCTTCATAGACTAGATGTTGATGTAAAGATATGGTTTCCCAAGTAAAACATCACATACCTTTAATGGCTTGATGCCACAAAGGACTCTATCTTGAAAAGACTTGATTTTGTATGTCAGGGTGATACTATTGACATATTTCTCAAAGCTCAAACTAAACCATCCAATGGATTATGGTTGTGGTTGAGGCATCAATGGTTTAATATTTTTGGTTGGAAATGGATTGATCATGAGGAGGTTTTTAGATTCCTTGGAACCCATTTTTCTTTTTCAAGCCTAATCCTCTTTATTGTGGTAATTTTGTATTCCTTGGGTTGAGAAGAAATTATCTTATTGCATAACAAAACATGTTTCCTTACTAGTTACTTTCAAGTTTTATCTAATATTTTAGCATCTAATCATGTTTATTACTCTTCATGCTGGGTGTCATATAAGGCTTCCTATCAAAACATTGAAAATTTAAGGATTTTTATAGGCTTCTTTAGAGAAGGATAAAAGCTTTCAATGTGTTGCATGGAATTTTTGTTGTCTCCCCTATGATTCTAGTGTTCTTGGCCTCATAGATATTAAGTAGTAGGGTTTGGATATTATTACTAAGTCGATAATTGATCCCTTGAGGGGATTGAAGACTAGAACATTTTCTTTTCCATTGTATTTATTTTGCACTACTCTTTGGCCATAAATCTTGGAGAAATATAGGATATCATTCTATTCTTGTTACGAGGGATCCTATTTAGATTCAAGGTATTTTTATGGTTAAAAGTATATGAAGGGTTTGTTTTGGGAAGTTATCAAAACATGGCTTATGGGGAATGGTAATGGCTTTCACAATGGACTTTCTATCAACCAATATTACCTTTGGTGGTTTTTAGTGATTACTTTCTAGGATAGACCTTTAGCCATAGTTCCTTGGATTCATGCTCTAAATTTTTTTAATAGAGATGTCTAGCCTATCTTTAATCTCTTTTCCAAAATCACCAAAAAATGGTTATTCTAGCCTAAATAAAAAGTGAAATTTAGACTTACCAGTTAGGACTATGAGTCTTTTTGGACTATATTTGATTATATTTCTTTATAAATGCTTCACAAAGTTGGAGTTAGATGTAATAAAACCTAGTGGCCAAAATATTGGAAATTGTATCATAACACTCCATTTTGTAACTACGAGCCTTACAACTCAGATATATGTGGTTCTCCCCACATTTAACTATGGTTCATAAGCTTAATGATAGATGGGCTATGCAATCTTTATCTAGCTCATGGTATAGGAGATTTCAAATAGTTTGGTTAGCCATTATTGAGACTAAGCTTGCTC
This sequence comes from Cunninghamia lanceolata, assembly GCA_027924645.1. Taxonomy (NCBI): domain Eukaryota; kingdom Viridiplantae; phylum Streptophyta; class Pinopsida; order Cupressales; family Cupressaceae; genus Cunninghamia; species Cunninghamia lanceolata. The sequence goes on from BSBN01000074.1 coordinate 11,328,233, forward strand.
ACTTTGCTTGGTGCATTCTCTACCATAGTCTTCTCATTGCATCTTGTTTAGTCCATCTTGGGGTTGTTAACCCTCCTCATCCTTTTATATGTTAGATTTTTCCATAAACATAAGAAATATACCTAGGACCTAACATTCAAATTTTGATAAAGAACAAAGATATTTTATATTCAATATAATGTAACTAATTGCAAAGATTTAAGTACACAAATATATAGGTGGATTGGATGCATGACTCAAGAAAGTGGCATGTCCAAGAGGTCATGAGTTGACTCTCAATCACTCCCAATTAAGAGGTGAGTTAACTCAGTCTAGCATTGACTAAATAGAGGTGGCAACTAATTATTACTAATTAAGGATTGGTGAGATAGTGGAAGCACTTGAGTACCTCAAGTCAAGGTGTACACATGTAATTAGTAGCCAGCTAGGTAAGTGATGCTAATTATTCCTAATATCCTAAGTAAAAAATAACTAGATGTAGTATTACACTTAAGATAAACAATACCCTATGTGAAGTATAATATTTACACCAACATCCCCTTATGTGTAACTTATAAGGAAATAAAATGGGTTCCCATAATGAGGCTCTATTAGGTACCCATGTACAATGATAGAAACTATTGGCTCTTAAAGTTCTAGGACCCCAAATCCCTATAGAAAAACTATACCCAAGTGTCAGGGGTACTAAATTAGGGTAGATAACTTGTAGCTTATGATTGGGTAAGTATAACAATGGACCAAGTAATAAGGATAACTCCTACTTCAAGCTCTACTAGGCCTAGATGGTGTTGAGGTATTATTTCAAGACAATTATAGAGAAATGATGAGACATTGAGCCTTGATACAAACAATCCTTAATGCATAAAATAACTCCAATTTTGACAATCACTAACACTTATATGCTAGCTTTCCTAAACCAAGACTTTACACCTCCATAAAGCAGACATGCAATCATGTAAAAGGCATAAGATGTATCCTTCTTAACCTCTAATGATATTTACTCGTAAGGCTTAGCTCCATACATGAATACAAAAAGAACAATGCTAATTTCACCTTGGATGATGCTTGGGAAAGCCTATGAGTGATTTTATTGCTAAAATAATGAGATCTTGCAACACTAAAAGTACTACTATTACTAAGTTTATGAAAGAACTATACTCTATTTAGTGAGTAAGATGGTATGATGGTAGATTAAACATGTAGCAAATGGGTGCCTTTATCCTGTGGGGGGAGTAGAGTTTGGATTTAAAGACCAAAGAATAAAATGACTACAATATAAGAGAAAGAACCTTAATGAAGATGACCACAAGGACTATGTCTTACAACCCCACACAAAAGCTAGGCTCTATGCATATATACTATAAAGCAAATGAAATCACAACACAACTAACTAGATATTTTTTAATAATTCAGGAGCATACACATAAGATTCCTATATTACTTTGCAAAGGTTCCTTACAAAATCTTTACAAGGAGTTTTTCAATCTTATAGTTGACTAACTACTCAAGAGCAATGCTCGAATTAGCAAATGTGATTAGGAGGACAAACAAGAATCTTAAAATTTCATACATTTGCAATGGAAACATTCAAGTATCTAAAACATTATGCAATATACATATTCCTTCAAGGATTACATAGACAATAATACACCAATAGTATGGAATCTAAATGAATACACTCAAAACCAATTCTAGATCTAATATAGGACACAAAGACACAAATCCAACTATTCCTTTCTCTACTATGTATCCCTTGCCACCATCCAAGCCCTCAACTTGAATTTAATGTATATGTAGCCTTATTTTCTCTTCAAATCTGCAAACATGGTGCACAGATATCACCTTCGTATGTCCCCTCAGCATGGGACCTTGCTCACACAATGTATCAATATTGGTTTCTAAAAAAACTTGCATCATATAAGGGGAAATCCACATTTGATTGACTAATTGTACTAGAAGATAAGAGAGGCCCACGTGACATGTAATGCTATCTGACATTAAGTAAATTTCAACACAACTTATGTCTATCCCACATGGTGGAAATAAATGCCAAAAAAGAGAATAATAATGAAAAACCCACCATATTCCATGAATATAACCTACATCATATAGCATATGACCCTATGGTGGATGGCATATCTCTTCATTGGCATGCAACATTTATAGAAATCAAAATAGCTCGACCATGCTTTCACATACCACATAAATGCACTCACAACCCCTAAATTTTGTTTCCAACAAGAATAAGGCATGGCCAAATAGTGTAAACAAATCTCCAACCACTATAATAAAAGCGACAAATAGTTTGGAATCCATTGGGCGTGAGCACCATGCTTTTATTACACTTGAATTTGTGGCATAAATCTATGGTCATGGCTGAGTTGGAGGAAAACACTAGAGATCAATGGTCGAGCTACATCTACTGAAGCAAAAGAAGCATGCTAAGATTTGTATTGGAGTCTTTGACGAATAGGAACCTGAAAGACACATGATAAAAAGATAAGTAGATAAATACGCCATCCACAAGAATACAACATGGATATTTGTATGATGAAGGCCTTGTCAATGTAATTAGGCTTCTAAATTAGCAAACATTGGGATAAATACAACACTTGGG